>OW203721.1:19785554-21233698 GCA_934045075.1 Yponomeuta sedellus
TTTACTGTAAGCTTGGGCCTAGTCTTGGGTGGGCTGTCTGGAGGAGGGGGATCCAGTGGCAGTGGCGGGTTGATTGGCACAGGACGAGTCTCTTCCTTGACAAGTTTGCCAATTAGGTTCGGAAGTGCTACTTCCAAAGCTCTTTGATTTGTAGTTTCATTTTCGTCTATTTTGGACTTCAAAAACTGGAAACAGAAAAATGTTTATAGCAAGTAACCTCTTTGTACAATTTGGAATTCTTTAGAATTTATCTAAAGAATATCAAATTTACGGTTGTGATGGATAACTTATCCAAAGTTCTACTTTAAACGACTCAATTCTATTTTATGATTTCACTACGCAACTCCAATGACATAGTTTGTAAACTTACTTTTTTCATCTTGCTGGCTTGGTTAGAATTGAGATATTGGCAATAAAACTTGTCTTTGAACTCCAACTTGGCAATTAATGTTTTAAGCTGAAACATAATTTCATTATATTCTTTTTTTGATAGAAAACAAAATGTTCATGCAATAAAGAGTAACATACAAACTGCGATACTTAGTACAAAACAATTAAAATACTAGGATGGATGCTACTGATTAGTCACATTGCCGTTGTTAATCTACATGAAAATGAACGGTAAATATAAATACCTAATATGAGCATCTATTGAATATTCAAGTACATATTTAGATTAAAAGAAATTATTTTAGACATTAATATAATGCTAAACCAATGATATTATAAAATTACATATGTTAGGTCTTAAATTTGGAAACCCAATTTGGGTGAAGGCCTCCTCCATCTCACGCCATTCATGGTGATCTGCGGATAGTCTGGTCCGATAATGTATGTTACTAAGGGAAATGTCTGTGCAATAATTTTCTGCAACTTTTGAAGATAAGTATAAAATGTTGAAGCCGTGTGAGGCCACCGCTTGAGCGTTTTGGAAAGGTAACATCTGTGTTCCATGAGCCCCATATCTGCAGACTGTTGAATGCTGGTATTTATAATATTGTATGGAATCAGGCTTTACTATGCGGAAATCCATAATAGTACTAAAAATGTGAAAATTACTTTGCTAAATTCCACCAAAAATCTCATAAGCACCATACGGTTAGTTAATGCGTTGCCCTCCAGTCGGCCTGGTGAGCCTGAGGATGCCTCGTGTTAGAGGCGAAACGCGTCGCCCATTTTTTCCCACAAGCTATGGTGCCAGTGGTGGTGTGTAACTGTCTTGCTTCTGCTTAAAAAAGTGAAAGGGAGGGCAGTGCATTAACTAACTGCATGGTGCTTCTGGGGTTTTGGTGGAATTTAGAAAAGTTATTTTCACATTTTAATAGTATAACTCCAGTTTGTCGATACCAGTCGTAGTGACAACGGTTGTGAAGATTTCTCTGATCATAATAAGCATCTATTGCAAATAACATTGTTACTCTGAGGCAACCAATTCTCAAAGATCATCACATACTGAGAGTGTTATTTTATTAGGCATCTCTGTGACAACTGATAAAAGATAGAACAAAGGAGAGTCAAATAATGTGTTTGACACATCAATGCCTGATATATAGATCATTTGAACAATAGTCGTCACAGTCTAGATGAGTTTTCGTTAATGTAAAAATATTTATTATTTTTCCCAAAAATTCCAAGACACTTTTTGCATGCCCTGCCAGACACATGAAAACTTCAATACAAAATTAAAGTCACTTTGTCAGGTTATTAGTAAGGCATTATAATATTGTTAAGAATATAATATTATCTGGGTAACACATGGCAAAATTATAACATAAAGAAAGCAGGTGTTGCTGAAATTGGCAAAGAAACCATGGACGAGCACTCCCAGAAAACACTTCTTGCCGAGCCATTTAGTGAATATTATGTAGAATAAACTACTAGAGACACTAATCATAGTAATCTTAATCAATCTGTCACAGCTCATTTAAATACCAACTAGATAAACATTTAACAAGTGCATGAAAGTGATATACAAGTGGCTTAAAGTCTTACATATGTATTAATAAATAATAATAATAGTAATGTTTTTATTTATATATTGGTTGTGCCATTGTTCCTATTAACACCCTAAATACCTTTAGTAAGATGCATTTATTTGTATAAAGGGACTTCTAAACAGGTAATATTTTTACTGCAATACATGGCCGACAACTATTGGTGTCTTTTTCTAAGATGTGAGTAGGAGAGGGACATCAATAGTTGCCGGCCACATATTGCAGTGAAAATATGGCCCGTTTGGAAGCCCCATGCATCATGTAATTTATTAAATAGATGATTATTCATTTGCAGTGAAACATGTGGTGATTATTGCTGATTTCGTGGGTCTACCTAGAACACAAAAGGTTTGCGGAGCAGTGACCTAAAGCATTATAATGGAACATTGAATATTCCAGACATTAAATATTTTTTTCGTATCAATATCTTTGTATTGACGGGTGCAAACCTCGATTCCACATCAATACATTCTGAGGAACACATCATACACAGCCAGGGGATACATACTATGGAACTTGCTAAGTACTTACAATGCTCAATTCAGTAAAGGCCGGTCTTTCAATCTAATGAATCAGGCCGTATTCGGTCACTGCTGGACTTAAGCTCTCCATGGTGTAAAACTATGTGCAACTAAAATATTTCTTACCTGCACGGAGAAAACTGCTGCTTCACACTTCTTAGCGGTCGTGTCGCGTCGCGTGATGCGTAATGTTTTTCTTTTTTTATCGGCGACGAGTGGTAGCACAAAAGACGACTTTGGTTTCTTAAAGCAAGCAGCAGAAGCAGACTGATATCTAGAGCAATGAACAATTCAATTACTATCAAAGATTCAAATTCTTGTATTTATGTCACTATGTGGCTCTAGAAGACTAAAGTAAAGTTATCCAACCAAATTACCAATACCAATTATTACCAAAGCCTCCAAACAGTGTTGCCAGACGTTTTGAATGAACGATCGTATCGTACGATGGGTAAATAAAAAGTCGTATTCCCTAAGAAGGCTGCTAAAAAAAATAGTACGTTTTCAAAATCTTTGTTTTATTACTTTGTTTTACTACAATCAATTAAAAACACAATTTTTACGTTTTTATTTGTCCCCGTAAAGGGTTTTACTGTTCATATTATTTAACATTTCTCATGTTGGAAAAAAATCCACACAACACCCAGCGCTTAATATGTTGTTTTGCCAAAAGAACTAACTAGTGACGGTGGGTTGGTACTTAGTAAGTAATAGAATGAGCACGACGCGCTCGTGGCCTAGTCGAACCGAGTGATTGGAATCAATCACTCGAGTTAAGCAACAACAGGCGCGGTCAGGTGCGGGATGGGTGACCATTCCGTTACTACCGCTAGTGGCATTTTTCCGAGCATTTCCGTGCTTCGCAAGGCACGTTAAGCCGTGGATGCCACAAAGTGGATGCCGGCTGTCATGTAATGGCAGTCGTTAAGCCATGTCAGAGGCCTTTTGGGCGACTTGATAAGTTCTGACAATAAGGTCCGCCACCGTCTTACAAACCTCCACCAACCCGGACTTGGCCCCCGTGGTGGAGTATGGCCTAACTTTCCTGCAACGCAAGGAAGAGAACGTGCCCCAGCAGTGGGGACATAATACAGGGTTTAAATCGAAGTAAAAGAATAAATAGTGACGTGATATGTTGGTATTAGTACTTTGTTTTCGAACGAAATCTAAAAAAGTCGTATGTTTACGTACGATTTCTGCCCCTGGATCGTACATACAAAATAAATTTTAAAATCGTACATCTGGCAACGCTGCCTCCAAAGCACAGATTAAACTCCAAAGGCAACAAGAGCAGTGTTGCCAGCAGTGATTGACGATTTAGAATGCTGGGATGGCTCAAAAGCACCTCAAAAGGAACGAAATCTGCGGTGAAGGAACGCAAATGAAAAACATATAAAAAAAATTACTCAATGAGTATCATTTTTTTAGTAGGGGTAAATTATATTATTATGAGTGTTAGTTATGCTAGAAGTCTGTCCGTTTACAACACCCGACCGCCCTTTTCTCGGCACCACCACTAAACAAATTATTTAAAAAAAAAAAAATAGGTTTATCTACGCTGCCCTGCTAATTAAGAACGCAGTAATCGTCAATGAGGGTTTTCGATATTTTTTCGCTACTTCTCGCGATGTCGCGATGAACTTTAATCAAGAAAAATCGGTGGAGCGGTTTATTTCGAAGTTTTTTTAAATAAGTGGCGCCACCTATGTTCCTAAGCACAGAACATAATTATATTCTGTGTTCCTAAGATATTTAAGCGTTGCTGCAGCGGCTAAAATAGTTTATTTCAATCCCCACTATCACTACCCGATATGGCTAGCTTCCATCACAAAAATAAATTCCTTTTCTTCACAGTTACCACGACGCGAGGGCAATGACCCCGCTTTTCCAGCACACGTAAACCTAAATATTTCCTAAACTATTAAAGATATTGGCAAGATATTGAAAATATGTTACAAAACGTAAGATTTTCGACAGTTGTCTTGATTTTTTATTTTCTTTGAATTTTTTTCATGATACATTAAGTAATTCCCTTTCGATTAAGATATTAATCATTGCAGTCGGTTCATCCGTTAGCGTGTCAGATTTTTTCAAAGTGTTTTTCAAAGAAGTGGCGCTCTCTCATTTCCTAAGGGGTGAAACTTGTGCTGCTGCGGGTCTAATTGCTTATTTTTGTCCCTACTATCACTATGCAAAACGGCTTGCTTTCATCATAAAATGCAGCTTTTCGACAAAAAAATGCCGTAGCTGCTAGGACTAGGTTCTAAAGGTGCGTTTAAACGGCGCGGGGCAGCACGATCCTACGCGAGCCGAGCCGCCGTATGGAGATGCGTGGATAAATACGAACGCAAGCCTGCTCGTTTAAACGCGGTACCACGATCCTACGCGAGCCGAGCCGTCCGTAGAAAAGCGACAACATCGCGCTGTTGAACGGCGCTCTTCGTCGCGCCCTCTGTATCATCTGTTTAGATGGCGCGTATTAGGGGAGTAGGGGGTAATGGGAGCCAGTGGGTAATGGGATCCAGTCTTATTTAGGCATAATTATACACTGTAGACTGCGTCTTGCGGCTGCGAATGTTAAAGGGGTGCGGGACGGGTACGCGTGAGCGGCCGCATCGCTCCTCAGGGACCGTCATACGAGGGCTGCTACTTATGTATGCGGAATAGAAAAAATAAACAAATGTATATGGCTAAATATGCTGATGATCGATGCACTTTTGCATTCGATGAAACCAATTTGTAAAACACTTTTTTCACTCTGATTGAGGTATCTCCAAAACTTGCTGTTTGAACGCATGTACGGCATCTTCACGGGTCGAAAATCGTTGACCACGTAATTTATTCTTTACATTTGGGAATAAATAGAAATCATTGGGAGCCAAATCAGGGCTGTACGGTGGATGACCCATCAATTCTATTTTTGACCATCCAAAAATGTAGTTGTTTCCTGAGATGTATGACAGCTGGCATTGTCATGGTGAAGTATGATTCTGCGTCGCTGGTTGTTTTGGCGTATTTCTTCAAATACTTCCGGCAAACAAATGGTCGTGTACCACTTCGAATTAACCGTTCTGCGATTCTCCAGTGGTATTGTAGCCACATGGCCATTAATGCCAAAAAAGCAGGCCACCTTTTGCTTTACAGTGCTTTTTGCACGAGCCACTTTCGTAGGGATCGGCTCATTTTGAAACACCCAAACTGTTGATTGTTGTTTAGTTTCGGGATCGTACGCGTAGATCCAGGATTCGTCACCTGTGTAGATATTATAAACAGATTTTGAGTCGCCTCCGTTGAATTTTTTTAAGGTTTTCTTGCACCATTCGACGCGAGCATCTTTTTGATCCTGAGTTAAGTTGTGCGGGATCCAACGCGAACAAATTTTTTTTACAGACAAATGTTCATGTAATATCCTATGAATGCTCGTCATACATATGCTCAGAATAGCCTCTATCTCGCGATACGTAACATGGCGGTCTTGCATTATTAATTTTCGCACAGCTTCAATATTTTGTGGCACAACCACCGATTTCGGGCGACCTTCTTTAACTTCGTCCGTGAGCTTACTGCGCCCGCGATTAAACTCACTAAACCAGTGATACACAGTCGTTTTTGATGGAGCTTCACCACCAAAAGTCGAAGTTAATTGATCTACGCACTGTTGTTGCGTTAAACCACGTCGAAAATCGTAATAAATCATAGCACGAATATTTTTACGAGTGAGTTCCATTTTTTCAGCGATATGACATTTTAAACCCAACAAAAACAAAACACTAACGTACATAAGAGAAAAATATTAGCGAGCAGTATTTAAAAAAAGAACGAATTTGACCATGGAGGTCAGACATTGCGTTTAAAATTAATGGAATCCCAGATTCCGCATACATAAGTAGCAGCCTATGTACCTCAGATCGAACGCTCGTCGGTTTTAAGCAGATTTATTGTAATTTTTGTCGATCTTCGAAGACGAAATTAAAGATGAGCGATTGTGAATGACATCTCTTTTCGAATAATCTGAATTTACTAATGTTTATTTTCGAAAACAAGATTAGTAAATCACTAACATTCATTTTTGAATAAGTTTTACTAATATTACTAACTTACTAATCCGCGATTGCGCGAATGCGACGCATGCATGCAAGAATGAAAGCGAGCCATTTTCGAATATTTCGCATGTGAGATATAGTTGAGTGACTGACACGACTGCTGACGGAAAGACGTTAGTAATTTCGAAATTCATATCGGCCCAATTTTCGAAAACGCTTTAGTCTCGCGATTTTCGAAAACACGATTCGTGGCGGAATGACACGACTTTACACGAGTCGCGCGCGTTTTGTTCGTTCAATGCTGTCTTCATAATATTGCTTTCATGCAAAATGAAAGAGCACTAAATTAGTTTTTCTTTTCGAATAACAAAGAATATTTTCGAAACATTTGACTAACAACCATTTTCGAAAATTTCGAAAATGTTTTTCGAAAACGCCCATCTTTAGACGAAATGTAGTATTGTGCCATTGTCTCTTAAATTTTATTCTGTATAGCGTATAAAGTGATGGTTGAATACTGTATAGCGTATAAAGCGATGGTTGTATTGAAAGTGATAATTCTTCGTAAATATTTTATAGTGTTTCTAAAATTTTATCAAAATTCGAAAACGACCATTTGGGGTTATGGGAACCAACTGGCTCTCAGTACCCCACTGGTGGTTCCAATTACTTTATTAGTTTATATTAGCATTAGTTTATCTGCATTCATTATTTTTATGTTTCAAGTTTTTGGTTTTATGTTTTAGTACATGTAATTGTAGTCTGGCTACTATTGCCCCAAAGGTTATCATTACCCCATCCACTGTTTCCTTGTATCTGGTAAGTTGTATCTGGTTCCCACGACACAGGGTATCGCGGGGTATAGGTGCCTGTATGTAAAATGTTAAAGTACCAAAAATTATAATAAAATGTTCATTCAGACAAAAGTAATTTTACTTATTCCTTAAGTGGTTCCCCCCACTCCCCTAACACAAGCCGAGGCGAAGATGGCGCGCGTGTCTTTGATCCGCGTCGAAAAAACCCACAAACGATGGATCAATAAAAAAGTCAATAAAAAACAAGAGATTCGTCTTGTTTTTTTTAAAATATTTTTAAATCTTTATTATCTTTACAACATTTTAAAATAAAAATATTTTAAAATGTTGTAAAGATAATAACATGGTACGGATAGCCAGAGGTTGCGGGTTCGAATCCCGGCATGGGTGAAATTTTTAGCCTCTAAATAGGTTTTTAAATTTGTTCCTTAGCACGGGTTAGTGCATTAAAAATAAAAATAGTGTAATTTTATGTTGTTTGATGTTTTTGATAGATAGGTAGACCTACCTTATTAAGATAGGTAGATTACTTAATAAAGGACCGACTTCTGAGATTCTATTCTTTTACATTTGACACTTTTGACATGACAGCTTGTCTTAGAAATGCTGTCTAGGGGCGGAGTATTGTCATTCCAGCACTTGGTAGCCTATCAGGACCGTAAGCTACCGCGGAAAGCGGCTCGGCTGTCCGATGTTCGGGCACACCAAGCAGGAATGTTAAACATGCCATTACTCCTTTTGGTACACATAATAATAGATCAAATGCTAAATTAACCTACTTCAAAACAGGAGGTGGTTATCAATTCGACGTGTATATTACTTTGTTTTTCTTCCATAATTCTTTTTTGTTTAAATAGATATAACGTCACATTGTCCCTTTTAATTTCGTGAAGACGTGTAAAGACTTTCAGATACGGAAAATGGAACACTTTAACGGACAACAGCAAATAAGGCCTAATAGGACTTTGGTATGCATTTGCAGTTTCATTTCAAAACTAGGCCCAGGGTAAATTGGTGATGTTCTAGTGAAGTCTTTCAGAGATTAGATGGATATTGAGAACTTCATATTTACGAGTATAGGCAAAAAGTTTTTATATTCCTACACTTTGTTCAATAAATACTTTCATTCAGTAACTTATTGTCTGGTGAACATTGTTTTGAAGTTCATCAGCTCGAATGTCGTACTTGAGATTCTATACAGAAATATGCAGGTTTAATTTAAGTCAAGTATTTAACTTAATTGTAACTTTCTACAGCCGAAGATTTGGAAGCCTGATGACGACTGCCTCAACACTAAGATGTAAGGTACTGTTGTTCCACCTATAAACTTAGAATTTTAGTCAAAATACACACTTATATTGTCGTGTGATTCTGATTAGTCCCTTAATAAGAAATCCACGATGGGCTCGCGTCATTATTGAGGCCACATTATCTATGCACAAACAATCCTGAAATCATGATTTAAAATAAAAAATAGTTACACCACATTTTAGTTTTGACTTTATCAGTGTCTCGCAAAAGAGAACTCGAGTTTTACATGAGGTACCTATAATTTTTCTTATCGGGTCTACGAGAAATAGTTTAACCTTCGTGGACCCATTGACGATTAATAACGCGACCACGAAGGATCGTGGACCCGTTAAATTAACCTACTTCAAAGATAAGAGGACCACGAGAAAACATCCATATTTAGGTACACTTAGGAATCTGCGTATTGAATATAATAACAACGAATGACCTGGCTTCTTTCTCCCCGATTTTAATCGGCTGTTCCTCAGACGGATCTGGGGGGTGAGTCTCTGAAATGCATACTTGTTCAATAGAGTCACATCAGTTCGGTAATGGTCCTGTCATTCACACTTTCGGTTGTCTGATAATCAATCGCATTGCAATGGTATAACTCGTGCTACTGAACTCGCCGCCTCGCGCGATTCGATCTTCTGTGCAATCTCCCGCGAATCGGGAGATCGTTAGGTGTCAACGAAAGACAATGGAATACGAAGGTCTATACAAAAAATCCAGTGAAAGTAATGAAAAACGTCGAAAAGCCAACTCACCAGCAGCGTCTGGAGCCCGAGCCTACCCGTCGGCGCCGACAATGTCAGATCAGCTGTTGGTTATCACAACTTCACAATCAGGAAGATGAGGAACAGCACTGCGTGAGGGCTTGTAGGTGAAAGTTCACAGATTTAAACGAAACTATTAATTTGATGTGCACGTAGCAGTGGATTCTCAAAAGGCTAAATTTCAAAAGATCCGACGTCTTTACGACAGTCACAGCGAGAAGGCCCACGAAAATAATAAACTACCCTCACTGGATATACAAAACGACAAAATAATACTTTTAAAAGTTTTGAAACTACCTTGTCGCTAATGTTGCTACATTAAAAATTCAACCCTAATATTATGTTCTTATTTGGCGCGGAGCGAACAGTGCGTGAGATGCCTTTTTCATATGCGCGGGAAATACCCCTGGAACGACGTACTGGTATTGCTTCGTAGACTACCAAATTGATGCAAATAACAAAATGATAAGCACGTCTGCTTATTGAAAAACTACGTAGGTAAGTATTAGACTCTAGGGCAAAGGCAAGCTGGCAAGATGGCATATTTTACGTTGCCTTATAAATAGTTATTAGGTATTAAAACGGCCGCGGGAATAGAAACGTACATAAGTAGTTCACAGATTCAAAGTTATATCCAAAGAGTATATAACCACTACGTTTGTTATATCCATCGGAGTCTCTTTTATGGGTCACATTGGAAATGAGATAGCCTATAATAGTGTTTCTTAGGGCGAGATAAATAGTCGTTGCTTAGCCCAAGTCCGTACTCAAGCTTCCCTAAGCATTACTTCAGGCTAACTTAGCTAAGTATCAAAGTAGACGTTTGCTTAGCTAAGCATGTTCTTAGGCCAATGCTAAGAATTAGTCCGGGTTTCGCGACTTAGAGAGTGCCAAAGTACTGTCTATGATAGACAAATCGATTCTTAAGCAAGTGCTTTCGCTAAGACTCGTACTTAGAAGCGACTATTTATCTCGCCCTTAATCTTTTTTGTCCACGAACCCTTTAAGAAATCAAGAGCAATTTTAAGGACCCCCTTAATAAAATTCCGCAATAAATTTCGGACCATCTATTTTAGTGCTACAACATATTACAAAAAATATACTTTTTCATATACCTATGTAATAGGTTGGTGGTTGGTGCTGGTTTTACGCAAGTAAATTACTTAATATTTACTTCGTATTTTATTCGTATTTGTACACATCATACGTTCATATTACGAACAATATGATATAGTTATACATAAGAGAAGCAAGGAATTACATCCAATTTACCATGAAAACCACCACCACCACCACCACCTGCTGTGTGGTGTCGGCCTAGAGAATAGCACCAATCCAATTTTTTCCCGCGGATGTCGTAGAAGGCGACTAAGGGACACAAACCGGGGGGTGGGCAGCAGCGCCCCCTGCAGTACAATTCCACCAAACTGCGATCCCCAACCCGCATGCCCAGCGTGGGGATTATGGGCATTACTCCTCAATGATGACACAACCTTGCGCTGTGGCGCTCATTAGGGGAGGGCTGTGTCCAGCAGTGGACTGATATAGCCTGAAGGTGAAAGGTGAAGGTGTATGAAGAAGAAGCTTTTCAAGTCTGCCAAAGAACCGACAGCTGAGCCTGGGGGAACCTGTAACTGCCATTTTGTCTTAAAAGTAGTATTGCGGGAGCCGACTGTCAGCCGGCGACACTTCGACCCAGTGGGATTTTTTGCGTCTGCCCCTCGACCTTACACCAAAGCCTAATCGAAGATGAACTCAACGAGGTTGGTCATGCCCTTTAGGGAAAGGTGCCTAAAGGCAAGGACATCGTAGTCGGACAGTACATGTGTCATTAATTCCTCAAAACCGCAGGTTTTGCATGCGGTTTTGAGGAGATAGGATAAGTTAACGACTATTCTAATCTGCGTTTTTAGTTTGAGAAGGCAAGTTTTTGCGCACAAATGTGTAGCTAACCATCATCATCATCAACAGCTATTTGACGCCTACTGCAGCACATGGGCCACCCTCATGGTTTTCTAAGCTTCACGGTCTTGTGCCGCCCGCATCCAGCGACATCTCGCCACCATAAACAGGTCGTCAGACCATTTGGTGGAGGGAATGCCCATGCCCAAAAACAAATATCTAAACCTAAAAAAATACCTAAAATCACATTTTTTTGTAAAAGGCAATTGGAAAATACTGGTGCAAAAAATCGTATTTGGTTACTTCACTAATTTAAAAAAATTCGTAAGAGTTCTTTCTATTTTATAGTGACGTCATCACATGAAGATTTCATACTTTCGTAGATTAACATCTTGCTGGACAAGTAAATTTTAGCACCAGAAATTTAGTCAAATGGAATTATGTTAAATTATTAATTATACCCTTGTCCAGTGTCCACCTTTTGTAGCGTATTGTAAGTAACAAAGGCGTTCGCTAAGACAAGAATAACAAGAGTTGTCTAGACAGCAAGGATAGGTGGGTGGGTGTCTTCGACGCCCACGCATAGTAACGACATGGCCTATCGCGAAATTGACGATGGAAAACTAGTTGTCGATGGGTAATGGCCCAGGTTATAAACCACCGGTGAGTTATATATAATCCAGTTTTGACCCAGTTATGCACCCGTTATATTATAATAACCCATTATCGCGGTTCATTATTATTTCGTTCAATAGTAATACGGAATACGACGAATAATGTGCAAGGCGTTGCAGTTTTAAGCTGCATGTATCGTTATGAAATTATGCACGCAAAAATATACAGTAAATTCTCCATACAATACAATATTTCTTTGGGATTTCACTTCGATGTTTAGTTTTTATCTCTTGCGCTCGCACAGTAGGTACTAAGGGCCAGTGTCCTAAATGGAGTTTAAGTTGAGATTATGACAGTTCGTCCATGCACTATTGTGTCAAATGCTCGACTTAAACTCTAGTTTGCGAGATCTGCAAGTGGCCCTAAGTACCTAAGCACATTGAAACATTTCTAAGATCCTTTGCGCCGGAAATCCCCAGGCGTGAGCGATCGTCGATCTCGCTCGCACTTGCGCCGCCGTGCACAATGCGTACTATTGCGTTCGGCATAGCACTCACTCCAGTACTTTGTTGCTTAGAGTGCGCACGAGCATTTATTTGGTATAATATTAATTGTTTCGTGTTTTTTTATAGAACGGTTAGCCCAGAACCATCAACTTCAGGCTTACAACATTTTGAATTTTTCAATTGCGAACGAGGTTTTGAACCTACAGTTCTGCGGCTGCCAAACTCGATAAAGAATAGAGGTAAACAAACCAATTTAGGGTTATCACAACTCACGTTTTACAAATCTTCTATTGTTTACATGATTATAGCCTTTTACTTGCTAACTATTTATTAAAAATTCCTATTGCAGCATATTTAACTAGAATCACTCAAATAACATGCATATTACCTTGTTATTTCGAAAAACTATAAAAAATTCGACATTAATTTTACGCGACAGCCCTACAGAAAAAGAAACATGGATGAAATTCAGGTGTGACAAACATTTTGGGAAATTTAGTTTATGCCAACAAGTGAAGTTTAGTTATTTTTATCAATTGACATCTCGTCTAACTAGATACATCGAAAAACGAACCTCAAGAGCTCTTATTCGAAAAAAATCGATAGAAAAGTCCGAAAAATAAAGGATACTTTAAAAAAATCTTTAAAACTCAATATCTCCATAACGGTTAGACTTGGGATACCACATTATAAAATGAAATCCATTAGAAATGACCTGAATAATAACGTCCTTTAATATTCAGTACGACTTTTTCAGTAACCCTGTATAAAAAATAAATATTTTAGAAATAAAACAGATTGTATTTGTAAATCTAGTATTATTGAGGACACTTATTTTAAACAACACCATATGCAATTGAATATGTTTATCGATATTTTTTAAATTATCCTAATCGTTAATTTCGTAAGACTGGTGCTGACATTCCAAAGACATTATGGCAATAATACCACCACTAATAATTGCAATACTAGTAATTGTGCAATAAAAAAACATACACAAACTTTCGCTTAAAATGAATATAATTGAGATGTCGACTAATTAACTATATGACAAAGGTAGCATAACGTCCTAACATAAAATGCACTCGCCACTGTATTGCGCTATTATTTTATGATTATGACTATATGGGATTTTCTGTATCATTTTTATCTAACGTAAGCGCAGATTGGCTACTGTTGTACCATTAAATTAATGATCTCTTGATATACTAGTTGCATACGTACCTACTTTTATTCATAGAAATCATAGTATTTTGAAAGTGTATGCAGTTCATTAAAACTTAAATATACTTCAGTGGTGCAAAAATTTATCACTATGGCACTATAATGTCAAGCAAAATTCCCAATTACCCAAAGCATATTTGTTTAGTTGTAATTTATTCTTGTAAAATAGTATCGCTCCTGTCTTTCATTTTGATCCACAAAAAAAGTAGTTAATGGGATAAAACTGGTCGATAACGTTATAACCCGGATTAAAACTGGTTTATAACTACTGGTTTATAATCCACTACCCATCTAACGACAACTTGTCGTTCTTGCGGACACATCAAAATCCATAGGTATCGCTGTACATGTGCAACTACTCCTTGGCGATATTGCAATTTTCTTTTCGTTTTTCTATTCTTTTTTTTTTAAAGGCAATTGTGTAATAAACCGCACATCTATTTCTATCACCAACATATTAACCAACGTTTCTGTCATTTCCCGATAGTACCATATTTTACCCGTTCTCAATTAATTCTCCTTAGATATATCTAGTCCTCTCCTAAATAGAGAAAAAACTTTGGTAGGAGACGTAAAAGTCACGAAATACTCAATTATTCAAGCAGAATTCAAGTTTTGTCGAGCAACTGTGTAATGGGGCAGTTCTGGTAGGAACACTGGTCTGCGCCTTGATTATGTAACTTTTCACATATGCATCTGTGTAGATACAGTTAGTGGATATTCCAGTAGATACTTTGTTGTACAATTATGTGGCTCAATATCACGGTCACGTATCATACATCTACTGAAATACTGTAACCACTACACGCCATAGGTACATATTACGCCTCGTATCTATACGGCGCACGGCTCTAGTAAGTAAACATTAGGCTTGTGCACACAGATGCATACGTGAAAAGTTATATAATCAAGGCGCTGGACGTGAAAACGATACGATAGCGACCAACAGCAGATTTATTTTACAACTTTCGTATCTCGTATCCCATAACTCGCAGTAGGCCACCCCCTTGATAACAAACAACGCCTAGATTTTGTTGTATTGATTTATTACTTTATTGATTCGTTCTCCGCGCACTTAGATTGCACATGACGTGCATGCGGAAAGTTAATTAGTCTATCATCACAGTCCCTGTGAGGAGCGTACGCCGCGACCGTACTGGAAAGCAGGTACTTTAGTCACGCGTTCTATTCCAACGGTAGCAACAAGTGGTAGATCCCGGCCCAAAGACTGGGCGAAGGAAGATTTCCACGGTTCTAATTTTAAACAGCGGGATTTAGGGAATTGTACGGTGAATGTTGTTTTATACAGAAATTAAAAACGATACATCCTGTGAAAAAAATATCAAAAATAGATTATAAATAGCCGCGTACTGATTGAGTGAGCAGCCTAGCGAGGCTGCCTCGCGAGGCAAATCCTCGGTCGGTCAAGACGTGCCTCGCCTGAGGCAAACGCACGCGCTGCCTCGCCCGAGCGTGCCGCGGCCCGAGCCGAGCGTTGTCGGTTTTTGTCGATGCTCAAAGGCGCCTCAGTACGTTTGCCGAGCTCACTCAAGACGGTAGTGTTTTGCCTCGCTTATTCGTTGCGTGTTAGTTGTGCGGTCTCTATTCGACTTCAAGTTAAACTGAGCGTCGATGCTCATGTGGCTCAGCCTTGCCGCGCGAGGCAGCCTCGGATTAGAAAACTTACAGACCGAGGCAGCCTCGCGCGGCATGCGTACTGCGGCAAATGTCCGAGGCAGCCTCGCGAGGCTGCTCGCTCAATCAGTACGCGGCTAATGACGAAGTTACAGCGATTTTAGTGCATTAGTGCACGTGCGCGCGTTCGTTTTAACGTAAAATCGTAACGTTTAAAAAGTTTTAAAACAGTATCTACGTTTTAAATTTGGATACCGTATTTTAGAACGTGCCCATTGTTAGTGCAAAGAACGAATCGAGATAATTATGTAGATACCTATACTTTCTTGAAAATTTTACACGTTTCTCCCAGTGAAACTGTGAAACTATTCCTTGGTAAATATTTAGCATGCTAGTTCGCAACACGTCATATCTTCTTTTTGTGCATTACGTGACTGTTATTGGGTAAACTTCATAGAAAATCGATTGTTAATTGCTTTGATGAATTTGTAAAGCAGATAAACAACAAAGGGAGGTTTTTTGTAGTTTTTGCAGTGATGTTCTTATATCAAAACGTAGGATTTTAACAAGTAGCCATGCAATATGAGCTATCCTATACCACCTTTTTGAGGAGTAGGGTAGGTATCTATTATCCCTATCACTAAGCTGATGGGGTTTTTTTGATGTTCTGTTGGTGGAATGTTTTTGTGAAATAATTTTATGTTATCTAGAGGTAACTGTAGGGTTGTTCCAAATGAGACCATTTGTCAATATTATGGTCTCATTGGGAGCAAGCCTGCGAAATGGCAGGGAACCCAGGGTAATTGACAATTCAAAAGATCTTCAAGATATTAGAAAAAAAATACTACGTTAAGTACCTAATGAAAAAAAAACATAAATTACTGGGATTCTTAAGATGGCACGAGGTTTCCATTTCTGTCTTACAAGAACCGGGTCTCAAAATACGGATCTCAAAAACTCCCGGTCTTTGGAACCTCCGGTGACTTCACGATATAGTGTACCTACAGAACCCGGGTACATTTCAAAATAGCGTTACTTCTCTAACATTGTAATTTCGTGATGGATTAGAGTAATTCAATAACTGTGAATTGTTTCACAAAACGAAAACAACATGCTCCGTAAAAAAAATGTTTAAACATTTTTGTATACCCGGTGTCACTCTTCGAGTTTAGATGAATCGGACGACACCTTTTACTTACGGCTACAGAGCATAATAAAGAAATCTACACGCATGAATGCATACATACACTTGAAAAATATAACCTTCGTTTTAGCGCAGTAGGGCGAAAAGTAATAAAGAGCATATTTAACTTTTGTACTCAGTTTTCGTCCGCCCTAGCGCCCTAGAAATAATGTACTTCCAAGTGTATATTATTTCGATGATTCTCATTTTGTGATTAAAGCCACTTGGCACAGTTGTTTCTTGTGTGTTCTGGTGCCTAATTTTGCGCACCAAATCCAATCGTGTAACCGTGAAATTCCATACTAATACTTTCTTTTTTCCTGTGTGCTAATACCTACTGAGTTGATTTTACCGGGTGGTGTACGAAATGATTACGTGCGGGGTGCGGGAAAGTTGGTTTCCGCCGCGTTCCTTGCAGAATATTTTGGAGTCGGTGTCCAAAATGTATGTGCTGGCCTGGAATTAGTCACAGACTCTACTTCTATAATACCTAGGTATATACGAATTTAGAATTTAGAGGTAATATTTGTTTAAATTATTTCTCTCCGTTTTAGCGCCTTAGTGTACTGAGGTTGGTTTATATTTTTGGTTTTAAAATTTTTATTTACGATTTTTGGTGAATAGCGCGTGCCTATGGTGCGTTTTTATTAAGGTACTAATAAACACCACTATAAAAGTGTGTATTTTAACTTGAATTCTGGATTTGTAGGTGTAACTAGGCTAGTCGTCATGTGATTATTAGGAGAAAAATAACGAAATCAGTTAAGATATTATGTCGAAGTTATGCGAGAACATTTAAAAAAATAAGTGAGTAATGTACGCGTCGAATTAATTGGCACCTCCTTTTTTGGAAGTGGGTTAAAAAATACATTATATTTACTCGAACCTATTTGAGCTATTCGACCCGCCTTTATCTTTAGGGAGCGTATTTTGGGGTACGGCGCGTGTGATTCTCCGGATTTAGTCCAGAATTATTTCTGAATTGTATGCACTTAATATTTAGGACAATGACCGATTTGTATTTGTATTCAATGACCTAGTTTAGAAAGGACTGTATTTGTAGTATTTGTATGGAGAAGTAAGATTTTTCATTTCGCGTTAAGGATCCAAAGCGAATATAAGTTAGTTTTTATGATTTTATGTGTAACAATCCAATTTGACTCATATCAAATTAAATGATAAATTAATACCTGTTTCCTGTAGTATTTAACGTAAGAAACTGAAATATATTGACTTTGCCTCTTTTCTTCGGTTCAGCAAAGCAAAGTTTTGAAATATATTTTTTTGTTGCTTTTAGGTCCTCAAAAATATACTAAAATATTTTTTGGTCTAATGGGAGAGATATTCACCAAATTTCACAATTTTTTAAATATTCATAAGGAATTAAATCAGGCACGTAGCCCAAAAATAATAAAATTCTCTCTGACAAAATTCTTGAATTTAGTTGCAAGTGTTTCCCGTGATTTTCTTCATATCTCTATCCACTTTCCACATATTTAGCTATTAGTTGATATCGATCGATATCGATATCAACACTCCCACTGCTGGGCACGGGTCTCTTCCATCCCTTCGGCCACTAGACCCGTGCCCAGCAGTAGGACAAACAAGTGTTGATATCACCGCAGGAAGGTTAGGCCAAGTGATCACATATAAATGTGTAAGATTGATTCCAATCACTTGAGTTAAGCTGTTGCTGTTGCACAGGCGCGGTCAGGTGCAGGATGGGTGAACGTCCCGTGACTACCGCTAGTGGCATTTTTCCGAGCACTTCCGTGCTTCGCAAGGCACGTTAAGCCGTTGGTACCGGCTGTCATGTAATGGCAGTCGTTAAGCCATGTTGATTTCTTATGGGCGGTTTGATAACTTCTGACAGTAAGGCCCGCTACTGCCTTACAATCCTCCACCAACCCGGACTTGACCCCCGTGGTAGAGAATGGCCTAACCTTCCTGCTATGCAGGAAGAGACTCGTGCCCCAGCAGTGGGGACATTCAAGGTTTGATAACGTACCCTCGAGAGAGGGTCCCATATTGGTTGGCTATAAAAAATACTAACTAGGATTATACCCGCCTATTTGTGCAACATTAAGCAAAAAATAATAATAATTTAAAAAATAATTTAGTTTTTGATAATGTTTGAAGAATACAAAGGCACTGGTCACTATGTAAACTTATAAATAGCTAAAATCGCTGATAGATAACATTTTGAGAGACCCAAGAAGAAATTGAACAGAAATTCTTTGCTGGATGCAATAAACCGAGAACCATCATAAAAACAAACAAAACTAAAACCTAAAACTAAATCTATGCATAGGGCTACGGCTAACGCTGACTGCTGCGGCCGAGACTGAGAATGAAGTTAAGGGTTGAGGCTACGGCTAAAATCAAGACTAAAATAAAATAAATTTAAGTTGATTTAAAGATAATAATATCAAGTAATTAATAATGTTTAGTACAGAACTAATACTTAATGTAAAAAAAGGACTAGAGAACTTTGAAGTTATACATTTAACGGGTCTAACTGCGATTATTAGTTAATTAAAAGATTAAATTATTATTATTATTGTACTTATGACAATAACAATATGGACAGTTTTATCAAATTACAATATGGACAGTTTTATTGTAAAATTGGGAAGCAAATAGTGGTTCAGTCCCTTACTTCAATTGACAGTACGAATATTATGTCATGTTATCGACTTATGACATGATGTTCTCACACTGTCTGTAACGGTGAGGGGTGCGACGCGCGCCCACATAAATCCACTACTATGGAGATGTCTGATTTAGCCTGTCAGTACAGTACACACATATTTTGACACTATGGAGATTGGAGTCGTCAAATTAATAGTGTAAAGGCTGCCGCCATTCTGGAATGCAACTACGTTATTCCTCCACTGTATGGAGTGGACTGTCTTAGGCTACTCCGAACTGTCAAATATGGTAGGTAGGTATTTTGACTGTATAACTTGGTTAGGATACATTTTGAAGTTTCCGAAGTGTGTAATAATATGTTGACAGATCGGAGCAGGTAGATGAAACCGGACAAGTCCATACTATCATTATAAAACATCTCTTTCGCTGATTGCAGGCCTCAGAAGGGAGAGTCATAGAAACACGTCGTCGCTGACCTCGTGATATGTCACACGTGACACGACGTCAAAGTGAGCCTGAGACACACAGTCGTATCAGCGCCGTAGATATGCAACCATTAAATATCGCGCTTCCTAATAATGGACCAGTTAACGAAAGTAAGTGATCTATGACCTCTTTTTTTTTATTGACATATGGGTGAATTTCCCGGAACTAAAAATTGCGTGGCACCAATGAAATTGGTAATAAAAAAGAAAGTGTTAATGTTCTAACATTTTTTTACGGTTAGATGATATGGTAATCTATGTGTAGCACTAAACATTTTGTTAATAAAAATAATGGATACTCCAAAAAAAAATATTAAATCCCGAAATCTTTCATTGCCATGTTTGTCCGAACGTCACCTTGTTGTGTATTATTCTTCATTGATAAACATCTATTGGTTCTTTGTACTAAAAACTAATTTTATTTGATACATTAATAGTCAAAGTATTGTTACGAAATACATTTATTGAAATATTTACACAGTACAACGAATGGTTAATAAAAATATATCTGTCCCAGAACTACCTTTAATCGCCGTGTCCTAATCATGTTCAAGTATATTGTTTTACCTAACGACTTGTTTCCCATCCCCGGTGCGCGAAACGTTTGTGTTTAATGCCGCCTAAGTGCTCGTCGCAGAAGGACGTACGCACGTGCCTGCGTTTTCGCGATATTCGTTAAGTCAATATTTTTTTTTGTTGCTGGACATTTTTTATTTCATTGCCGTGGATAGGTATAACTTCTATTTAAATTAAGATTGTCATGTTAAGTAAACATTCGATAGAACGCTATTTCTCTTATGATTATTTGTCAAGTGTTTACTTTGTCGAATGGTTAATAGATTTTTTGTTATTTCTATTTATTGCCTCGATTTTCATCACCGTGTTTTCATTGCTGTGGTTTCCGTGGGCGAAATTTGCTATGGTAATGAAAAAAAAGACACATCAATGAAAGAAAATTAATTGCCATGCTTTATAAAACAAATTATTTTCATTGCCGTGGCCAAGTATTTCATTTCCGTGAGTTTTGTTTTCATCGCCATGTTATGATTAGGTAAAGAAAATGTATTTTATCAACTTTTAGTAACATTTAGTACTTTATCAATCGTATAATACACCCTCACAAACGAACGCACCAGCACATACTGCAGTCTGATTTTAATAATGGATTGTTTATTTTTAAGATGCCAACATGCCCAAACCAAAATTATCTGAGGAGGAGAGAAAGGAGAGAAAAAGATTGGCTGAAAAAAAAGACGTCAAAAATTAAGAAACGACCCATATCTGGGTTTGCATTTCCCTCTCGGAGAAATAAAATATGTTTTCATTTCCGTGGGTTGATTCTTTCATTCCTATGGCACAGTTATTTCATTGCCGTGGACACTTGTTTCATTGCCGTGTACTCATGTTTCATCGCCGTGGCACGAAATTTTTAGACCAGTTTATCTTGCTAGTTTTTTAAGTTATCAGATAGATATTAAGCAAGAGTACATACATTATCAAAAACAACAATAAAAGAGTTTTGTTTTGTAAAAAAACCTTAAGATAAAAAAGTACATGGAAATGAAGATTTTATAAGACCTGTTGAAATTCACTCATATATATTATAAAACCCGTCTCCTTCTGCTACTTATAAATTGTTGTGGCTGGTTTTACGTTCAAAGATAACTGTAAGAACCGCCCGACATCGTAGGACTCCGTACGATAGGTATTGTAGTTTTTTTTTGTCAGTTGTGTTTCTAAAATGATCTAAATTTTGAAGTGGACATTTAAGGCTTGCGCAGACGAGGGACTTTTGTCCCCGAGGGACAAAAGACCCTGAATCGAAAAATGTCCTCCGAGTACTTGTCGCGGACTCAACGCCTACGGTGTGCGGTCATTTTGTTCCCCGGAAATTGAGTGAAGCGTACGCTATGGAAGCAAATATTCTGAGATTACATTGTGTTGTATAATTAACATGAAGTTGAAAAAGAAAAGGAGTTATAAAAGAAAACACCGAACTTTAGTCCAGTCTAGAGTCTTGATGTCCTCGGTAACCGGAGGGAATTTTTGTACGGGGTACTTTTAGTGCTTCGTCTGCGTTATTCGATACAATTTATAAGAGATCTATATCGACAAAAAAGTACCCGGAGGATAGCCCCTCTGCGCAGGCCTTTAGTTTGACTTGTAACGTTCATTAAACCGCAGTTTCTATGCTACTTTTAATAAAACCTTTTAGTTTGTTCGCACAACGGCCTAGTAAATAAATCAAATAAAACTACAAGTCCGATGACGTAATGCCATTACGGTTATCGTACAATGCGAAAAAAAGTGAATGTACCTAAAGTGTACGTTTACTTGATTTCCTACTTTAAAAAGTACATTGTATGTATACCTACGTATTTTTAGAACGTTATAGGTAGGTACCTACCCGGTGTATAGGTTGTCAGAGCTTAGGAGACTAAGATGCACTCTTTCCGGATGAGAGAGAAACTTATGGCTATTTATCGTTTCAGCTCCAACTGCTGTATATGACACCACGTCTTGGACGTTTCCTGTGGTGCTTTCATCGAATTTAGAAGTTTTGCAAGAGGAGTCATCCGATAGTTACCTAAGTCTGAGTTTTACTGCCGACAGCCCACATTCATCCCAGTTTTTTGCTCAATATAAAGATACTACTCAAGACGATAGCAAGTGCATAGACAAGTTTGATCCTGAACTTCTGGATAAAATGATGAATGATGAACAACTTGATGATTTAGAACTTTACGACGATCTTTCTAATAATACTATTGATGGACTTGATGGTACTAACTTTCCTGATCTGCCTGGCGATGCTGATCACAGTAACGCAAGTAAAGAATGTAACGGTATTGATGATGATTTTCTTTCGTTCTTTACCACCCCTTTTTCAAATGACACGATGATTGAATCAATGTTAGCAGAAATGGAAATTGATAATCTGCCGATGCTTTAAGTGAATTCTGGGCGCACAATGACATGCGTCTTTATTGCGCGGTAAAGTAGCAAGATGACGTTAGGCCATATAAATAAATAAATAAATAAATATGACGATAAAATCCTTCATAGTCACATTATCGTGCTACAAGAGAATGGTGTCAAACCTACTCTTTGCGCAAATATGCAAAGAGACAAAGTCAACAGCCCTTCTGTCACGTAACTATCCACTAAGATTGACAAATGTTTAAATATGTATGTATTGAACAGTTCGGAGTAGGTTAAATCGGACAACTTAATGTAAAAAAACATGTTAGATAAGTTTCAGCAAACGAGATGTCTTCGAATTTGTCAAGGTATTTATTTACAAAATAAGATTAAAAAATGTGCTATTTAAAGATTTAAGATTTTACGTTTTGATGAATATATTGATATATAATGTGACATACCATTGGACTTAGCTCGAGCAATCACGATTGTCCCAATGTTTCAGAGCAATTTACCGACTGATTGTAATTGTAGGTTGTGTTTATGTTTATTTTATGTTTTGCTAATTTAGGTTGTAAAAGTCAAGATGAATTTGCATCTGCTATTAAGAACTTACATCTGATGAGTTACGTAATCTTTCTTACCAATTATTTCTTACATTTAATTGTTCCGCTACAAGTCGCTCAGAAAAACCAGTGTATTCTACTATTCCACTAATCCCCATATTCAATGGGGATTAGTGGAATAACCCACAAAGTTTAGCGTCATACGTCGAAGAAGCTTAGGTTTGATTGGCTCGACATGTACTACATGATTTGATTTGATTGTCCGTGATTTGATTAGCTCGATTTGTAATGTCTATTAAAAAGACGGGTCCCGCTGCCTGTGATGCAGCTTAAACTTGTGATTCTGCTTTCTACGCTGTAGTTTTTGCGATTCGCTTACGGAATAAGTATCACTAGGCCTGATGCGGGAAAAGGAAGACGACAGATTTTTTATACCTATTTTAGTATAAAATATTCTAGTAACAATAATAGTAAAATAATTGTCAATTTGCCTCAACAAATCTGTGTATTAAATGGTCACTAACACGTAGTAATGTGAGTTTATGAAATACTTGTGATTAAAATCTCGTCTTGACTCTGAGCTTACAATTTCTACGGCCTAAGAGCTCGTGTTAGATCGGAGATTAATTATATATAACTATGCATACTGCTCAAAACAATTAGGGGAATAAGATTTCAAAGTAAAATACCTTTTATGGTTTTCTTTTTATTACATACTGCCTACTAAATATTAAAAAAGAGATGGTGTGAAAAAGAGTAACAAGTGCTAGTCGGAATAACAAGAGGGTTACAATGCACTAACTCATTACAACAGTATAATTTTCTCGAACTTCAAAGACAATTGTTTTATAATTAAATTACAAATTTAACATTTTCCTCTACACATGTAGTATGTTATTATTAAACTAGATGAAAACCCGGCTTCGCTCGGATGAAATGTGACTCACAATACACATCTACGTACATACAAAATGTAGGTAGATATTTCTGTAGTCATCGGTTCTCAAGAAATATTAAAGGTAGGTAAGCAAGGCATAGATTCGTATAGCCTCGTTCATTGTGTTTAATAAATATAGTAAATAATATAATAAAAAAAATTAAAATGAAAAATAAAAACTGACTTCTGTACAGTAAAAGGCACTAAAAACGCAGAAATAATTAAAAGGAATATGACCCATAAATTTAAATTCGTATGTACCTAGGGATTGTAGAAGTATATTTTGAAATCGGTGCCAAGTTCCAAACCAGCACATAAATTTTGGCCACCGACTCCAAGATATCCTTATAGTTTACAGAAGTCAGTATTAATTTTTTAATTAAAAATTTTTATTTTTCTATTTTTAGTGAATAGACATCTTGACTTTAATAATAAGGGACTAATAACCACAACAGTAAAATGTATGTATTTTGACTTAAATTCTGTTTTATAGGTGCAACGGAACCTGTTATTGGGTTATTCTGCATCTGACTCTTAATTTTCCTAGTATAGCAAGTAATAATGAAACTACACATTTCAACTTTAATTCCGGATTTCTAGGTACAACGGTGCCCTAATCCTGAGTGTTCTGGAACTGGTCGTCATCAGACTTCCAAATCTTCGGCTCTAGAAAGTGACAAAGAAATTAAATACTTAAGTGAAAACATCAAATTTCTATCTAGAGAGAAGCTTAGAATCTCTCAAAAACGACATTCGAGCTGATAATCTTGGGTATCCGACTCTTAGCAAGTGATAATGAAACTAAACATTTCAACTTTAATTCCTGGTTTCTAGGTGCAACGGTGCCCTAGATCTGGGTGTTCTTGAGCTGGTCATCACCAGACTTCCAAATCTTCGGCTGTAGAAAGTGACAATGAAATTAAATACTTAAGTGAAGACGGCATATTTCTATCTATAAGTAATAGAAGCTTAGAACCTCTCAAGAACGACATTCGAGCTGATGATAAAATAAAATAATAAAATAAAATATTATTTATTATAAAATTTCACAATTTATAAAAGGGTAAAGACCCCGTACTAGGTAAAAACCTGTATTACGGAAAGTCCTGCTCTTTCGATTACCATGGTGGAAAAAAAAAAACAATTTCGTAAAATAGTGAGTGGATAGTATACAGTTCGATATTACCTACTTTTCAACAAAAGTTTAAAAAGAACTAAGAAATAACTATAAAACTAAATTTCATGCTGATCGTGATGATCTTGGGCTGACTCTTATTATTCCTAGTGTAGGAAGTGAAAATTAAACTATACATTTCAACTTTAATCCAGGATTTCTAGGTGCAACGGTGCCCTAGATCTGGGTGTGCTTGAGCTGGTCATCATCAGACTTCCAAATTTTCGGCTGTAAGTAGAAAGTGAGAGTTGAAAGTTAAGTACTTAAGTGAAAACCCCATATTTCTATGTAGAATAGAAGCTTAAAACCCCTCAAGAAACGACATTCGAGCTGATTCAGCTCCACCACACACCAGAGAATGAGTTACCGAATGAAAGTATTTGATGAACAAAGTGTTTGTAACATCAAAAATTAACTTTTTTTGCCTTAAAATTTGAAGTTCTCAAATTCCATCTCTGAAAGTCTTCATCAGAACATCACCCGATTGACCTGGGACAATTTTTACGCTATATTTTCTGAAACATATGCATATTACTAATGGATGGGCTTCATTAGGCCTTATTTGCTGCTGTTCATTGAAAAGTTTTGTTCTCCATCTCTGAAAGTCTACATCAGATCTTCACCAAATTAAAATGGGACCAATGGGACGCTACAAACAAAATACAATTATCCAAATCGGTTAAGATTTGACGAAGATATGCGAAAACATAGTAAAAAAAAAGTAATATAGGTAGAATACGCGTCGAATTGATAACCTGCTCCTTTTTTGAAGTCGGTTAAAAAGTGTCAAACGTTTCGCGAAAATATGTCAACGACGGTAAAAGTCGTGTAAAAGTCTATTAGGTTTCCACACAGAACAATTAGATGTTTCCAGCTTTCTTTTTACAGTGACATGAGACAATAGGGAATGGAAGAAACGTAGGAAAATATCAGAAGTGCTTGATTTTTTTTTTGGTGATAGGAATAACCTTCCTTAACGCGAGAAAAAAGTTTAAATTTTTTTGGCCTCGTAGTTAATTTTTAAATAATCTTAATATTCTTTCATTCGTCGTTCTGGGCTCAGTACGGCTTAACAGACACATTCCTTGGTCCGCTACTAATGAAAAAAAAATAATCTGTGATGACAAAGACGGGAGCTGTCAATGTCATTGTCATCGCAGATTATTTTTTTTTCCAAAAAAAAAAATCAAGCACTTCTGATATTTTCTTCCATTCCCTATTCTTTGTGATGGATACTTTTTTGACGCGACGCACGCGATGGGTTGATTGGCGAGGCGTATCTAAGATGGCGATTGCGGTTTGTTTGTCAGTGCAATTAACAATTACAATTTAACGAAATTCTCCATAATCTGAATTTTACGGATATTTGTCGACTCAAAATCAATATTTTTTTATGTTTTGTTATTCATGTAAGGTTTCGATCGAGTCTACCGTATCCCTTGACGAAATTATTAATATAGACTAGATGAAAACCCGGATTCGCTCGGGTGAAATATGATGACTCATCATAATACACATCTAGGTACATACAAAATGTAGGTAGATATTTCTGTAGTCATCGATTCTCATGGAATATTAAAGGCAAGCAAGACATAGATTCGTTCATTGCGTTTAATAAATATTGTAAATAAAAACCGCAAAAGTTTTTGCACAATCCAAGCAAAGTATATCACTATGCAAAACTAAATGACATTTGAACTGAAACTTCTAATTTTATGGTTATGGTTACTGTTCTTTTTTCTATGGTTGTTATCGCAATCGGTCAATCTTAGGTTTAAAGAAAAAACATATATCTAACAAATATCTCTTTTTTATTTTAATCATAAAAAGGATTAAAATAAAAAATAAAAACCGACTTCTGTACACTGAAAGGCACTAAAAACGCAGAAATAATTAAAAGGAATATGAACTATAAATTTAAAATTCGTTTATACCTAGATATTGTACAAGTACCTATATCTTGAAATCGGTTGAAAAAAAAATATTATTTCACTTTTTTTTGTGAATAGACAATGTGACTTTAATAATGAGATACTAATAACCACGACAATAAAATTGTGTATTTGGACTTAAATCCTCTTGGCACGGGTAGCCAGAGGTCGCGGGATCAAGTCCCGGCATGGGTGGAATTTTTAGCCTCTAAATAGGTTTTTAAAATTGTCTTTAGCACGGGTTAGGGTACGCATCAAAAAGAATATAATCATGTGGGTACAGCGATATCATTCCGATGTAAAACCTAAATGCAAAAGTAAGGTACTCGGGGCTGCAAGTGATGCAAATTACTTCAGCCAGATGTTGCTGCCTGTACGTAATACAGAGAGTACTGTAAAGGGGTTCGAAATTTCACTGATGCCAGTAAGTCACCCATTAGCTCAGTTGGGAGAGCGCTGGCACGGTTAGCCAGAGGTCGCGGGTTCGAGTCCCGGCATGGGTGGAATTTTTTAGCCTCTAAATAGGTTTTTAAATTCTGATTTATAGGTACAATGGTACCTTATATCTGGGTGTTATTAGGCTATTCTACATCTGACTCTTAATTTTCATAGTGTAGCAAGTAATAATGAAACTACACATTTCAACTATAATTCCGGATTTATAGGTACAACGGTACCCTAGATCTGGGTGTTCTTGAGCTGGTCATCAAAAGACTTCCGAACGTTCGGCTGTAGAAAGTGACAAAGAAATTAAATACTTAAGTGAAAACGGCAAATTTCTATCTAGATAGAAACTTCGATTCTCTCAAGAACGACATTCAAACTGATGGTCTTGGGAATCTGACACTTAATATTCTTAGTGTAGCAAGTGATAATGAAACTATAGATTTCAACTTTAATTCCGGGCTTCTAGGTGCAACGGTGCCCTAGATCTGGGTGTCCTTGAGCCAGTTATCATCAGACTTCCAAATCTTCGGCTGTAGAAAATGACAGTGGAATTAAGTACTTAAGTGGAAACCCCATATTTCTATGTAGAATAGAAGCTTAGCACCCCTCAAGAACGACATTCGAGCTGATGATCTTCGTAACAATGTCCACCACACACCAGATAATAAGTTACTGAATGAAAGTATTTGATGAAGAAAGTGGTAACTTTTTTTTTGCCTTATAATTTGAAGTTCTCAATTGCCATCTCTGAAAGTCTTCATCAGAACATCACCAGATGACTGCCCTGGGACAATTTTTACCCTATATTTTATGAAACATCAGATTACTGATGGATGGTGCCATTGAAGTTCTGTTCTCCATCTTTGAAAGTCTCCATCAGATCTTCACCAAATTAAAATGAGACCAATGGGACGCTACACCTAGTCGAACAAAAAAAAAAATCCAAATCGGTTAAGATTTTAGGAAGATGTGCGAAAACATAGTAATATCCACGTCGAATTGATAAACTGCTCCTTTTTTGAAGTCGGTTAAAAAGTGTCATAATGTCAACGAACGACTGAAGAAAAGTATTTAAACCAAGGGGTAGCAGTAACTTAGCAGAAACCTTCGACAGTAATGCTGTCCTGTTTTCGCTAACCAACCTTCCATAAGAAAAAAAAAGATGGCACTACATTTATCAATGCACCGATTTCAAGGTGCGTACATGCCCTACTGTCAAACGCTACCGACTAGGGATGGGCCTAACTCTCCATCGATATCGATAGAAACGTTGAAAAATTAAGTACTGTATCTTTGTAATTATGTTTCGTTTTTTTTTCTGGTCTATAATAAATAATAGATAGATAGATAGATAGATAGATAGAATATTCTTTAATGTTCTTATCTTATCTTAAATAATGTAATAAATTAAAATAAATTGTATTGTTTACAAGTTTACAATCATGTTTTATCAAAATAAGTAACAATAATTTAAAAAGCGACACTTTTTCGCTTGTTTTTGTTGATGTCAATGACATCCGTGGATTCACTCATGTTTCCACACAGAACATTAATGTTTCCAGCAGGACGTTTCGTTTCGTTTTACACAGTCACATGTGTCACAGTTCTTTGTGATGGATACTTTTTGGCGCGACGCACGCGTTAATCTGTGGTGTTGATTGGCCGAAATTATTAATATTTTATTAATATAGATAATTATGAAATCACTATAAATTTTATTATACTCGTACATAACATTTATTTAGTTTTAGTTTAATTCTTTACAGTTTTAAGATACTGTAGAGCTAAAATAAGTTTTCTGTTATAAAAAAAGTTAAAAAAGTTCAATGGCACCATTTCGTTTTTAGGTGTAGGCTCTTAGCAACCATAGTAGGCAAGGCATGACGAAAGATTTTAAAATCGTCTTCCATAATGTGGGGACACATTAATTATTTACAAAAAACCTTATAACTATTTCAGTACATAATAAACTAAAATTTTATGAAGGATAAAGCCATTTCTTTAAATCTGTGAGAAAACAGCTCCAAGTGTCATGGCGTCGAATCTGACGCCACGGCCAGTTACATACAGTACTTACAGTAAAACGTATCCAAAAAGTTTTGAAATCAATCTACTTTAAAATCGTATTCCCTAAGTATATTGTTTTGAGCAAGATATTTTATAGGTAGGTACCTAATAAAAAAAAAATGTATATAAGTACATCTAGTTTTAAGCTTATCATTTTTACTGTCTGAGATCTTAATCCACAGTGTTAATCTCATGTTATCAAAGAGTAGTTCGGCATAAGTACTTAGCTATAAAAATATTTTTAAAAACTATTGATATAAGTACAAAAAATCTTCTCTGTATTTATCTTTAATATTAAATTGTTGCACCATGTCAGATGAGTCGCTAAAATAAATTACACGGTGACTTTTCACCCTCAGTTACTCTTCGTATTGTTTCGTCGTCCGCCATCGTCGTTAGGTTCCGATTTCCTTTTCACCATATTATTATTTCCTGTGTCTTGTAGACACAAAAGGGGCTTTTTATCTTTTTAATTTGGGATTCTGGTGGTTACATCGAGTAATGTTTGCTTAGCTATACTTAACAGAGTACATATGTCTAGTCATCTAGATGGTTTCTTTTAAAATTTTTGAAATTCAACCTAAGAGGTTAATAATTTAATTAATAAACTAAAACAAAAATCTAGTCATCTCAAAAAAAAGATGTGTGGGCCTCAAATGAAACGGGAGGTATTCACGAGAGGGGAGAAATGTATCTTCTTCCACATAGTGGCTACATTCTCACTCGTACTAGTTTTGCTGATTATATTTTTCGTACATTTATGTACGGTGAAACATAGTGCGCATGATGTGCTGAAGGTTCACCGGAGGAGCGGCTCTGGCGATTCCGGGACAATTCTGAGTAAGTACGGGTACGAGGCAGCTATATCATAAAATATTCCTAGTTTTTTTTATTATGCAGCCTCTTTAGACGTCCCACTGCAGGGAATACAGCGAAGGCCCACTGGGACCATAGGACGTGGGACCTATAATTAGACCATCGCTTCAAGCCCAGAATATTATGTTCTGTGGCTTCAAATTTTTCTTGTGCTACGGAGTCTTTGTTTTATATTCTCGCGGGAAGTCTGTTCTCGCCTTTTGGAAAACGGTACATCCAGACTGAGGCCATTTGCACAAATCAAGTACGGTGGCTCCCTGTGGGAATCATAGCCACGACCTCGATTTATCAGACCAACGGGACAGTAAATAGTTTGGCTTCGGTTCACTCCAAACAAAATGTCTGGCTAGGTCCGTCTGACCACTACTCTCGTCTCGGCGTGGTCTTCGTATTGGGAAGTCCATCGCTAGCGCTGTGCGGCGCCCTGCTCCTAAAGCCGGAGTGGTCGCTGGTGCCAGGCCACTGCGCGGCCGCGCGGACCGACCCTGGACTGGCTGACTACTTGCCCGGCTGGCGGATCCGCTACGCCACGGAGGCAGGCGATGTCGGTTAGATTAGAAACAACCCAGTAATTAGTAATTATTCAATGTACTATATTAAAGTAACGCAAAACTTGGAAACACTTTCTTTAGAATTATTAATTGAATTTTTCTTTTTTTTTATATGAAGGTATAACTAGGGTTGCCAACTCTACTATACAGGGCGTCCTAAAGTTATGGGCCATGAAGGAAAAGTACCTTAAGTATCGTAGATAGGGTATTTTGCTGAAACTTTATGTTATTTTTAAAAGTTAGTAATACTGCATTCAAAGATTTCCTTGACTTGCCTTGTCTGGTAATCGAACCGACTTAAATGTAAAAAAAACCACCCCTACTTTTATAATGCCAATCGAAAGAATGGCCAAAAAATTATAACTCTTCTTAAATAACATAGTATTTTAAAAGAAAGGAACAGCGTGAAATTAATCATTTTAATCAAACTAAAAACATACATGAAACTGCTGCAGTCAATTAAGTGGGTATTTTTTTGTAAATTAATTAAATGCTCAAAATGTGATCCTATTGTCTTACGCAAATCGCCAATCTTTTAATGAGTCCGCTGCCTGTTGATTTTAATTTTTCATCCTCAACTTAATGGACTACGGCAGTTTCATGTATGTTTTAAATTTGATTAAAATGATTAATTTCACGCTGTACCTTTATTTTCAATTCTATGTTACTTAAGAAGAGTTATTAGTTTTTGGCCTTTTATTTCGATTGGCATCATAAAAGTAGGGTTGTTTTTTTTAAAATTTAATTCGGTTCGATTCCCAGACAATGCAAGTAATTTTTAGGAAATCTTTGAATGCAGAATTACTAACTTTTAAAAATAACATAAAGTCTTGTTTCAGCAAAATACCCTATCTACGATATTTTAGGTACTTTCCATTCACGGCCCATAACTTTGGGACGCCCTGTATAATATAGTATCCTACTATATAATATAGTATCCTACTATATTAGGGGTTCAAATACTATATTTAAAAATATATATATATAGTAGGCGAAACTACTATATTCTAAGTATATAAGTAATATTCAGAAATTATTGAAATCAACAAAATTTTGGGCATAGTACTTTACAAAAATTTTCTTCTAAATCAACCGTGGAAAAATGGCAGGAAGTTTTTCTCCTAATAGATTGAGATTTGCCTAATATTTTAATAATCATATAATTTTTTCTTTCAATTCCTGCTACATCAGCATTCACAGAGCGCATATTTTCGGTCATGAAGACGAAATGGAGAGACGAGCGTAACAGGGCTAGCTTGAATTTAATTAAAGCTGAATTAATTGTGTGTTTTAACTTAAAACTTGATTGTAATGAATCATTTGATTATTTTCTTAAAAATAAAAATATTATTATTAAGGCGCAGGGGAGTAAAAAATATTCTTTTAAAAATAAAGAAAATATACAACCACATACCATTTTTTTACTATTATTTTGCCACCTACTATAGTTTTACGGGTAATTAACGGGCTTCATTACCCGTAACCGTCATTACCAGTAACGGGCTTCGAAAATACTATATTTGTCACAAAAAAAGTTGGCAACCCTAGGTATAACGGTTATACCTTCATATATAAAAAAAAGAAAAAGTGGCGGATTTACCAATAGGCTAAGTAGGCTGGAGAGCCTAGGGCGGCAGATTTAGAGGGGCGGCAAATTTAGCAAAATTTTTATTTATCTTACAGAAATAAAAAAATATTACGTCCGTAATCCGTATAATAAAAGATTACTAAACGCACTGTAAAATATAGGTACTTAAGCGATCATGAATTTTAAAAATATTCCAATAGCGTTTCAATATTAATTTAAATTTAGTAACTTTTACCCTAATTATAAAAATGATATTTAACGAGTAATATGTTTCAACATTTAAATATTTATTTTCTACTAGGTACCTACTATACGTATGTATTTGCGTAGTAGTATTTGGGTTGCGGCGGGGGAAGGGAACGAATGGCATGACCGTTCGCTAAGTGTCTGGACGAATTGACAGCACGAGCCATGAACGCGTCCGCTCCGCGTCGCGATCGGGTTGCCGCGCGTGGGAACCGATGCAGGGGGCGAGAGAGATAGATATAGAGCGGAGCGGCAAACAAAATCAAATGAAAAGTCACTTCGGTATTGCGTCCTGCAATTTCTACTAAGTACGTATTAATATTGGCACACAACTTATTTAATATCTTTTTCAGTATCCATGGCAACCAACTGAACCATAGAGTTTGTATGCCATACCTACTTCACATCCTCGGAAGTTTTTAAGAATTTAAACATAAATTCTTCAGTTCCACTCTGGAACTTAACGATCAGGTCCAAGGTGTGACTGTCCTTTAATGAGGTCATCACGTTTTTCATGGCTTTCTGCCATCAGGAGATTCCGTCGTTTCTTTGAAAGTTCGAGGTTCTTTCGGTTTGTGCAGGTTTTCAATCTCTTCAGCAGCTGCCATTACAAAATCGTTATATCGCTTTGGAGCTGAGATTGTTGACCTGTCTCTCAAAGAATATCTTGTTATGGTTTCCTCAGCATCAACATTGACAGGTTCGTCATCGTCATCATCGACATGATTGGAACCAGAAATGGATTCGTAGTCGCTTTCATTCTCAGCTTGTTCCAGTTGTTCCACTAGTTCAACATCTTCAGTGCTGTTGACCAAATTTTATTGCAATGTGTTGTCGTGATTGTCGCAGTCAGTTTCACGAATGATGTCAAGTGGTCTGACGTCTCCACCTTCAATATCATCAAAGTGTGTTGTTACTTCTTTACGTTTCGGTTTTAATGACAAAGGCTTAAGAGGTTCATCGTTGAAAAAATCGGTGATATCATTTTTGTGTGTTTCTTTGTAAAAACATGGATTTCATCACTCGAATATCTTTTGATGTGACCACTTTATTTTTGGAAGGTAGAAGAATTTTAAACGCTTTTGAGGTTTCTAGTCATCAATAAAGGTGACAAAGAATTTGTTTCCGCTTTTAGTGGGCGTTCTGATAGGTCCACAAACGTCGGTGTGGACGATTTCTAGGAGCTCAGATGTTCGTTTAGTGGTTTTCTCACGTGGAGCTGGTACTCGGTGCATTTTACCTAGGATGCAGGTTTCACATTCTGGTAATGTTTCTGATGCATCGAAGTTCAAACCAATTAGATTTTGATTCTGAAGTGCATCGTTGGCGTTCATGTGCCCAAGTTTTCTGTACCAGTTATAGATGTTTGATGAATCCATTTTCTTTAAAGAAGTCGGAGCTGTGTCATCTTTATCATTGGCCAGGTTGTTGCACTCGTGCTTGGTTGGTTTGATGTAGTAGAGTCCATCTTCTTGTTTGTAAGCAGTGATAGTTATACCAGCTTTTGGATTGTTTACTGTCGCCTGAATGCTGTGAATTTTTAAGGCATGCCTTTCCTCACCTTATGATTAGTACATGCTACTGTTTTTAGGTCAACAGTATACTCGTCACTACATAGTGGGTTGCAAAAATAATTTAATAACTGACAGAACCATTACCTAGTTCACAATCATATTAATAACGGGAAAAAGCCGATGTAATGAGGACGATAGAACACAAATCATAAAGTTGCAATTTCAGAATAAATTTAATTAATATGATTGTGAACTAAACTAACGTATTGAATATATTATTTTTAATGCACTAACGCGTGCTAAGGACAATTTAAAAATTGTTTAGCCTCTAAATAGGTTTTTATAACGTATTGAATTTCAAAGGTCAGCAGGGGCGGCAAAAATTGAATAGCCTACTAGCGGCAAATTTGTAAATCCGCCGAACTTTAACCGGAATCTTTCAAGATTGCATAAAAATTGAGAAATTGAACAGGTTGCTTCATCAAAATTGTTTGATGAATTCTATAATAAAGGTGTTACAGGGGTTGCGATATTTAATTAAAATGTAGTAAATAGATTAGTGGCTTGACAATACAGCTTTCCTATTCTCATTGAGTGCTATTGTCATGTTGATCACGAGTCCATTTCAGATACAGCGATTAAAAAGAGCATCCCCCACCCTCAATTTGATTCGGAACTTTTTGCAAATAACGTCGGCGTCCTGCAACACGAAACAGTTTTCCCTATCGAAGATTTCATCTGTGAGTTCCATCACAAACCAACCTATAGTCTGTTAGCTTTTAGAATATACTTCGGGCTTTAGAGTAGGCTTCGGTTTTCTCCGAAAGCACACGAGTGTAATACCTACTAATTCCTGCTCTGTATACATACAACTTTTTATTTTGAAAATTTCCTGTAAAATTAAGTGTCATATTAGTTCCGATATTTCTATTACACGAATATATCCGATTCTATCCGATAGTAGCCGAGGTATACCTGTTCTAAAAGCTAACAGACCTTTTATTTTTTGTACGTATCCGTGTTAATGTGTCTGGACCTTAAAACTCTCCTCTTTTGTTTAATAAGTCTGTGATAAAGAAGAGAAATAGCCGCGCACTGTAACGGCCTTTGAAGAGTGTTTTAAAGGAATTATAAATAACAATGTTAACAACCACTATTTACTTCAAAGACTATAGTAGGTACCTACATTTTTAAATTTCTCTATGATACTAACCAACGAAATTTCTAGTTACTTATTTTCAACGTTAGCAATATCAATTAGTTTAGGCTATCTAAGGCAAGATGACCGAGCTAGATTAGCTTACCTGCCTGACCTGCCTCCGGCTCACAACACAATTTCAATTGAGGCGCTTACGCCAAGGGTGTTTCGCTTACGCCCATTAGTGCGAACCCCGAGATTGGATTATGGAGCTCTAGTAGAGGATGTGTCAAATTATTTATTTACTATTTATTCATAAGAAAAACGAGTCCGGATCCGTTCTTCACCTAAGTTCTCCACCTGGGTGAAGCACGGACGGGGACTTCTAACTTTCTAAGATCCCGTGCTCCAACTGATGAGGTTATTGTCCCTTAGTATAGTCAAGTAAATAAAAATATACATGATTTAACAAATTTTATATTTAATCAATACGATTTATTTTAACGCATTTTTCCAAAAAATGGCCCACGGAAATTTCCTTATGAATTAATAGCATTTGCGAATGCAATATCGTATTGATTAAATGTTTGTTAAATTATGTATTTTTTTATTTACTTCACTGTACTAAGGGACAACGTCATCAGTTGGGGCACGGGACCTTAGAAGTCCCCGTGCTCATCCGTGCTTCACCCAGGTGGAGAACTTTGGTGAACCACGGGTCCGGACTCTGCAGTTTACCGGCGAGGTCCTGGTACGGGAGCACAACGTCACGATAAAAGTTTTGTCCTCTTACCGGCTAGCGCCGCCTTCCGCCTTTCTGCCAGGTTGTGTGCAAATATATTCACACTATTCCCATGTTGCAGATCCAAAAGCAGTGGACGAGAATTTTAGTGAAAATCTAGAATTAGTCGCTTGGGATTGGAATAGACAAGGTCAAAGTGGTAAGACTTTTGATAAAATGATGGTAGGTGCAAATGATGGTAGGCGCCTACAGTTAATGGTAAGAGCAATGTTGGTATGTTGGTAAGAGCGAGGTATTTTTTAAACCAAAAATTAAAAGCGATGAGCTGACAACTTCAGCTATTTTTGAGCCAAACTGAAAGTGCTTTTTAATTTATAGATGAGGGTAGAATAAAACGGCTATTTGTATATCCGATGCCAACGAAAGAGTGTCAACATTTCGTGTCGTCAGTTACCGAAGTGCGATCACCCTACGAGTTTTGTGTTATTGCTGCTGATAGAAACAATTTCTGTTTTGGTAAGTACCTACATGTGTGGCAATCAACCTATCCGTCCACCTTGCTGGTGACAGTGTCAAATTAAAACTCAAGGTAAGCGGAGGGGAGTTTTGATAAGGCTTCACACAAGACTCCCGTCATCTGTTAGGGTCACCGCACACGGGCCACCGGCCACAACCACAAAACGCCGCCACTGGCATATTTCCTGTAATTTTCATACATTTTATATGGACTCGCCGCACACGGTTGGCACCGGTGGCGGCCACACGCTACAAATCGTCGCAGCTTGCTTCTTGTGGCTCGCACCGGCCACTAAACGTCGACACAAAAAGCCGCCACACGCCACTCGCGCGATTCCGCGCCCCCCTCTCCTTTGCCTCAGTTAACCTGTGCTGTAAAGTCGACGGTAACGCACGGTACGGTAGTATGTGGTTCATATAGGTAGATAAATATGGATATATAATTATTTATATCAGGGATACAATCCCGACCTGAGATTTTGGATTCAAAAAGTGATAGTTATAGTAATAGAGGAGAAAAAGTGAAGGCCTGGGAAGAAATCTGCGAATTGTTTATTGAAATTGTTGTGAAACTTACCTTAATGTAATAGCTAGTCTTTCCGCATGTGCGATGCTTTTCCGCATGTTGGTGTCGTGGTGCTTTAATCCAGCATATAATAAAGCATGTAGTTCCCAAAACGTACCTATACTTAAACGAAAATGTTTGAAAAACTTTTTAGAATGGTTTAGAAGATTATCGAAATGTTCGTTGCATTTGTGTACATTCGTTAAAACTGGATGTATCCAATAACTAGTTTCGTCTTCTACGACGACGTCTTTTTATCAAAAGTAGCGCAATTAAACCTTCTTCGTCAGAGTCCATTATGATACTGCACGCCACGCAAGGGTTAAAAAAAGTAGCAGCCACCGACCGCAAGTGTCGACCACCGGCCACAAGTGGCTGTCGCGCGCTTCAGCTACCTTTGTAGCCGCTTCTAGCTTCTCGTGGCGGCGTTTGTGGCCGTCGCGTGTGGCCCGTGTGCGGCGAAACTTAGGCGTGAAACATTTCCCGACACCCCGTTAGTCACTTCGTTAAGTTTGAAAGGTTATTTCACTCCATATTTTGTTCTCAAAGGTTTAAATTATTTAAATAGAGTAACTAGAGAGATGTACATTCAACTTTAGTCAACATGTAAAAAATCGTTGATAGAAATCTTTAAAATAGCGGAAGCAATAACGACTATTAACTGGTTTTCTCGTCAAGAAAATCAATTGCTCTTTTGACACTATTAATGTTTACACCTACTCCCAGACCAAAACTGAATGAAACCAAATCATGTTTTCGTCTGGGGAATAAATACGAGCAAATAATTTTAAATTAAAAAATTATGATTTGCTGAGTATTCAACCTGAGAGCTGAGCCATTTGTTATTTTTTATCTGCTACGCACATTTTTTGCTGCTTACAGTTTTTGGTCTTTCCGACCACTGGTTCGTTCTAGTACCCAATAGAATTTCATTACTGAAAACATTTTATCGGGCGGCTATCAAACCGCTTTTGTTGCTGATCTATGCTATTAATAACTGTTGTTATGAAATTTCTATGTGCATGTATGAAAATAAGGGGAGGGGGGAGGGCATCATATATAGCACTAATAAATTGTTCAAGTACCATGCCGAATTTCGACCTAGGAATATGTTTTCTGATTCAGGCGAATAAAAAAGTCCGATTTTCAAATGCTACCCTCTTCTTAACTCGTCTACTATATAATATAGTATTTGGGTTAATGTCATAAAAATGGGCATGTCCGTAAATTACATCTCAGAACACTATGTACGTGGTCGATAATTTGGCATTGATCAGCAAAAAATACGGTTTCATCATAATCATCATCATCATAATCAGCTGGTGTCAGTACTTCACTGCTGAACATAGGCCCCTCCCAAGACACGCCACTGAGCCCGATCTTCGGCTCTCCTCTTCCAGTCACTACCCACCTGCCAAAATACGGTTTGATCACCATCAAATGTTTTGAGAACACATGGTTCAACGGTGGGTTTTCAAAATCCCACAGTGGCTGTATAAAACCCACTGAGAAAGAAACAATTTTTTTTTCAGAACACGGTGCGTTAATTTACTCACGCAATGCCATAGTTGGATTCTTCTCATGGGGTGAACGATGTGGGAAGATAGCAGTCCCGCTTATTGTCATCAACGTGAAAATGTACCAAGGATGGTTGGAAGATATTACTTCTTTGAATAAATAAAGCGGTTCTATATTTCGGTAAGTTGAAACCTTCTTTATTTACGTGGTTGGCCTCTAGGAGTGCTCAGGGGTTGCTGCAGGGTTGCTAACTTCTCCACCGGATGAACTCGCCCGTTTTAATCTACTCCGAACTGTCAAATACATACATATTTTGACACTACCAAATCGCGGAAATGGATAACCCAATGCATTGGACAGTTACCTACGTAATAGAAGGGATAATCATAAAAGGTTTATTTATCCACATTACAACGAAGCTCGTGGTGCTGCTGCGTGGTGTCGGCCTAGAGAATAGCACCAACCCAAATTCTTCCCGCGGGTGTCGTAAAAGGCGACTAAGGGACTCGAACCGGAGGGTGGGCAGCAGCGCCCCCTGCAGTACAATTCTACCAAACTGCGATCCCCAACCCGCATGCCCAGCGTGGGGATTATGGGCACTACCCCCTAATGATGGCACAACCTTGCGCTCATTTGGGGAGGGCTGTGTCCAGCAGTGGACTAATATAGCCTGAAGAAGAAGAAGACAACGAAGCTCAGGGGCATTATTATGTAAGTATTCACTGAGTCGACTGACGTTGATTTTTACCTTTTCCAGCTGCCAAATTTTGACACTTTCGAGTTGTCTAAACACTTAATAAATAAATAATAGCGTGGAATGTTACCTAATAGAAGGGATGTACGTTGTACGCGGCTCGTCGGCTGCTTGGCATCAGAGTGCTTAGTGCGAGTTTGACAGATCCAATCGAATAACTTTACTACCGCGTTAATCGAGCATTGAGTAGTGAGTATGAGTAAGTTAACCGTTCGAACTGGCAAAACGCTGTCACAGTACAACTCGCACTCGCGTTTATTCGTGTTTTGGCTCGTAAACGTGTTCACTTCTCAACGTTAACCATTACAACTCGCACTCAGCAATTATAATTTCCATACTTGTCACTAGGTGGCGCTTCCTCGAATGCCATAGAAATATGAGTTTACGTTAACGCGATCGAGTAGTTAAAAAACTCGCACTAAGCACTCTGTTGTACAGAATTAGTAACATAAAAATTTCATTTCGTTCACCTAATACGGCAAAAAAATGCTTTGGCAGGCTAGGGTACTCGTGGCAAATACTACCCTGGATTTACAGTTAATCCGATCTGCGGGGCACTGTATAGTTTTATCGTTAAACCATACAGTGCCCCGCAGATCGGATCTCTATCCGCAGAAAACACTCCTTAGAGTCAGTTTCTTAAATATGTGGTTAAGATTTTTCTTTCTAAAATCTCTATCGAACGGTTTAAAACTTGTCAAGCACAAAGCTATTATTTATAACATTCAGGAATAATAAACAGACAAAGATGTCTATTTAAATAATGTTAACGGGGCTATTGTGTTTAGTGTAGTCACGGATGTCAATCCGTGAGTGTAGTGTAGCTTTCAGTTATAAAGTCTGTTACTTATTAACGTGATTTGCAAATAATGTGGAGTTTCTTTGTTAGCTTCTTCTTCACATTAATAACTATTGTAATTTATGAATAAAAAACTTATGAGTTTATAAATAAATCCGTAAGGCCTTATGAGTTTATACCCTATAGTAGGTACCTACTCGTAATACTTTATACACTAACGGCTCTGTCAGTAGGTACTTTCTTTATCGGAATCGCATATTTCTAAAACCTCTAATTTGTGCAGAAACACAGACGTGCAGAACCACATTTTTATGTTCTGTGTGCAGAACAGATACGTTTACAACAGTTCACAAAGTCTTATGTGTTTGTTTAGCACAAGTTTAGCCGTAATGTTTTTTTCTTTTGTTTTGTGAAATCAACCATTGTGCAATGCAATCCACAATCCACCACAATCGACAAGCGAGCGACCAACGAGCATAGATAATTTTTTTTTTCTAGGCACTTAGAAGCATTTACGAAGCTCGGTGTTAACCTAAGTCATTGTAATGTTATTTGCAAATACAATAATTGTTGTAATGCAAAGATGTAAATATAGAAAATAATATTCGGTTATTAAGATAATAATAAGTTATTTTACTACAGAGGCATTAAAAGCGACAGTGGTTTATATATACGATGTTTTTATCGCGTAGGTAATAAAAAGAGTTTTCGGCAACTAGTATAATATTATTGACACCTTTTTTCAAAATGTTATTGGCAGGAAACATAATTTATGCCATAAAAGTAATAAAAACAAACACTATATTTACGATTGCTTTTCGCGTTCAGACAAAAAAATAAGCACAAAATTCAAAAAATCATTTATTATTTCTTATCCTAGATATTTTAATCTTTTCAACTGTGATAAATATCAGATAGTTTCTAAGACTGTTTTGTAGGGCTTCATAAAAGACGTGAAAATGAAAATGTTGACATTCAATATGGCGGTATGTCGTCAGTGCTGTGCTGTGTCGTGGTGAGATTTAATTATTTGCTGGGCTTAGATTTTATTACTTGAACAATATAATTCGCTAAAAATCTTGGACAGTGTATAATTTTGTAGTTAATGTAAAATTGGCCTTATTGGAAGTAGTTCCGGAGTGTACGGTGTATGTGATATCTGTTGGTTCGTTGCCGTCGGTCGGACTCTCGGTGGCTCGTTGCGCGGCCGACAGCCGACACCTACCTAGATAGCAATAATGTAGGATATTCCTACATCACTATTAGCAATATCGCCCTTGTACAAACGAATCTTCCATTTGTGATGTTATAAAATTTCATTTTAGTGTCTATTGCAGCTTGTGAGTGGAGTAAAAGACTAAACCTAATAGAACATTACCTACATATAATCAAGCCAATGTACCACAGACAGAGCTCCGATTCAGCAAGCATTGAAGACATCTGAGGATCTAGTATAACATAATCCTAAGTAGTTCTTTTTTTCAAGACTAGTGATTTGGGTGTTATAAATTGTGATTTAGAGACAATTAAAGGACAGTGTTCTACTGAACACAAAGACTATAAAATGTGATTAGTTTTTTTAATTAAAATTGAAACTGCTTTAGAAAAACTTTAACACCGCACTATTTTCTGTGATATATACTGAGAAAATATACTACTGAGATTTTGGAACCATATACAAGGAAGACACACAAAATGTCCAGTAATCCTCAGTGGAAAATGTTCCAGCCGCCAGATTCACACTCATCCCCTTTGCAAGACATCTTAGACCTTCAGCAATCTAACATGCAGGCCAAACAGGGCTTTAGAAATGGTAAGCCTTTGCAGTTGCAATAAAAAATGTATAGTATTGTATTCATCGCGCTAAATTAAAGGTTATAACTGGCACTTTTACGCATGCACATAATGAGTACATATTTATATGTAAATCAGCAATACTTATTTCAGATTGATTACACAAATCACTGCAGTGAAAAATTTAAGATACTTAATAATTGTTTGGTTTTATTTTTCTAAAGGAACTTATAGCACTGAGTATCCAAGCTCCCCAAGAGACAACTATGCTGGGAAAATTGGTGGTGGAAATAGATTCACTCTTGGGATGGGGAGCTACAACCTGGATGGGTGTCCCATGGGTGACTCTGTCGGTGTATATACCCCTACTTCAACCAACAACACTACATCTCAACAGTATGATTCTGTAAACCACCCACCTATTCGAGAGACAGGGATTATTGAGAAATTATTGGTATGTCTTCTATTGTTATATTCTTAATTGTGCTTATGCTCTCGGAGAACAGGGAAACTCCTGAGTGTTAGCAAGGTGTAGTTGTGTTTGTATATTGCCTGGTACATAACTTTACCAAATACTCGATTCTTTATTTAACCGAAGTTACAAGAATCCCATATTCCACATTAAATAGACCTGAAATAAAATGTATGCAGTCATTTGGTCAAGTTGTTGCCTGACATAATAACAGTAGCTTTAAAATATCATAAAATTAAGATTTTGATTGTCATAAATTGTTTGTTGTAGCACTCCTATGGATTTATACAATGCTGCGAGAGGCAAGCACGTCTATTTTTCCATTTTAGTCAGTTCAGTGGGAACATCGAACATCTTAAAATTGGCGATCCAGTTGACTTTGAAATGACATATGACCGTAGGACGGGCAAGCCCATTGCCTCCACTGTCACCAAGATTGCACCGGAAGTGGTATGTTTAACTGTACTGTTTGCCAAGCTTAATAACTCCGATGCCTTTGATTAGCTTGAAAATGTACGAACATTTTCTTAAGTTGTTTCCCTTGCATTGCATTTACTTAAATCGACAAATGATTGCGATGGTACTTTTGATTGGTCTGTTTACTCAAGGTGCTGAGTGAAGCAAGGGTGACGGGCACTGTGACTACAGAGGTAAAGGGCGAAGGCTCCGGCGACAACACCGGTCGCATCTCGTATGAAAACCGTGGAGAGTGTTTCTTCCTACCATACACTAAAGATGATGTGGAAGGCAATGTCACCCTGCATACTGGTGATGCAGTTAGCTTCCAAATTGCTACAAATCAAAGGTTTGTACTTTCTTGATTGTATGCTACAATACTGAGTTTAGACCGAAGCATATGTGTAAATATAACCATATGTGTGTGTATGTTTCTAATACGATTGTTACCTGATTTTCTTCAGATGATGATATATAATGGTAAGTTATATAAAATGTTGTTTCCACTGTACCTGTGATCTTGTAGAGGCACACTGGGCGCGTGTCACGTACGCTTCGAGAACCCCGTGCACCCGGTCAAGTACCACGGCGTGGTTTGCTCCATGAAGGAGAACTTTGGATTCATCGAGCGCGCTGACGTGGTCAAGGAGATATTCTTCCACTACTCTGAAGCTAAGGCCAAAGAAGAGCTCGTATTGGGCGATGACGTAGAATTTATTATTCAGACAAGAAATGTGAGTGCCTTTTATCAAGTACCAAAGTTCTTACTCGGCCAATAGTTTCTTGTGTTTTGCAAATAGACAGAACAATCATTTAAAATTTCGGTCAATCAGTCATTTAATGTGCAGCCAATAAATGGTATATATGGATCAAGAAATACATGGTTGACAAAAAAGGTTAAAGTTTGCATTTTTGTGGTTTAATTGGGAACGAGCCTACGGACTTTTAAAATGGCCTCTAGATCGTATGATTCTTAAAAGAATCCTTAACAATTTGATTATATTTTATTTTAAGGCAATACAGTAGCTTTGAATTGGACACATAGTTTAATAACATGTACTTGAACATAGAAAATACGCAAGATTTGCGGCTAAATTGTCGACCTTTTCTTTTTTCGAAACCACGCAATTACCTGTTTAGGGCCTTAGTTTTTGTCAGGTTATCTTTCGTGCCAGTACTGAATGACCTCCTTGGGCAGGGCAAGGAGGTGGCATGCCACATCACGAAGTTGCCAAGCGGCTCGGTGGTGTTCGAGGACGTGAGCCCCGAGATCATGCGCGGGCAGGTGCTCAAGCCTCTAGAGCGAGGCAGCGCTGTGCGCGTGCCGCAAAATGACCCGCTACCCGGTCGCATCCGGTACCGCGCCGCCGACCACTCCGAAGTCGAGGTGAGTGCATAGTACTACAAAAAAATCTTCTTCATCACTGTTCATCAAAAATCACTGTTAGCGTAGTAGGTCGAGTTGTTATAACGAGCTTTGATAGAGTGTTAATTTAGTAGTTTATTTACCAAAGTTCTTCCCGAAACCCACATATTATCTGTAATAGATTTTTTTTGCCAAGGACCACTTCTGGGAATTCAGATAAAGGATTCTACGTTTTTTGATTTCTTGTCACAAAGTGTAACAATACTATACACTGTATTCAACTGAATTCCCAAAAGTGATTCCTTTACCAAAAATGTTGGTTTTTGGTATAATGCAAAGAATATGTGGGTTTTGGTTTGGATTTCTTGATCTTCCCAAGGAACCTTTACGAATTTAGAAAACTAATACTCTCCATATAAAAAGGCAAAAGTCTGTCCATTGCTTGTTAACATACATAATTTTAATAGCCCGAAAAAAATTTTGAGCCCACCTTTGTTCGTTCAAAAGATGCTAAAAGTCTGTACTCAGGCTTTGTAAAGTTCACCAACTTAAGTTCGACCATTATCACCAGGTACCATTCGGCGACAAAGACCAGTGCGGCGAGTTCACGCTGCGCCACGGGGACTGGGTTCAGTTCCAGGTGGCCACCGATCGCCGCGATCAGCTCAAGCGCGCTACCAACATTTCCCTGCTGGACGAGTCATTCAATGTGTCCGGCGAGAAGTTAGTCCTTTTGCAAACAGACAAGATCTTGTAGCGAACAAGGCCTATGGTCTGTTAATGCATTAATTGTATAAGTAATGAACGCATCCATTTCATTCACCGCTGCAAGTCTGTCAATAATACCTTGTCCTGGACTGACCGGATCACTTGAGTGTGAATCTATCATTGAATTGTAATGCACTAACAGATCAGAAGCACAGATGTGTGTTAAAACGTAATAAATTTAAATGAAAGCACAAGCTAAAAATTTGAACCCGATCATCATGAAAATCACGCGCATGAAGTGTTACTGAGCTTCGTCCATCATCATGCAGATTTCATTAATAGGCGACCACCCTCATTTCAGTCCTCAGCTGCAACTACGGCGTTATCCCAGTCCGCCGCGACCGATTTCACTTGAGAGCATCGGTTTTCAGCAGTAATCACTTCAAAAATTCTCTGTTTTACCAAAACAATTTGTTAATACTCTTTGTCAGATTTCATTTCGGAAAATTTGGTCTTAGCAAACTTACCAATCATGATGATCTTACCAAATATGCTCTGGGGCCCAAATGACCCCTTACGAAGGCACTGAGTGTTGTAATTGATCGGCAGGCGCGAGCAAGGGGTGGTGTGCGCCCTCAAGGAAGGCTTCGGCTTTATTCGCTGTGTGGATCGCGAGCAGAAGATGTTCTTCCACTTTGCTGAGGTGCTGCGTCTGGGCCAGGAGCTGAGCGTCAATGATGAGGTATGTTCCTACACCCTACTGCCTTAACCCGCCGTTTCTCGTATGACTCAGGCTGTTTAAAGATGTCGAAAACTACGGACAGGTGTTAATAGTAGATTAACTTATCGTTAGTGTTCGAGAAACCGGGGATACGAGAGCGTCGTGCGAGGCGATAGACATAACTTAGAATATACGAATAAAAAAGAAGTCTCAAACCACTTCCCACAAACTTTTCACAAGGCTCAAACGTTATTAAGTAGTTTATTCGCATTTCTAAACCAATAAACATTCATGTGTGTCCTCAAAACATTGGCAATTGCTGCTTGATGCACCCCCTTTAGAAGGTACTTTCCTTTTGCTGCTCTCTCAGGCGCACATTCTAACGGCGGCTGTACACACTCGGCTAATATATAATTATCTTACATTGCGGGTTTCACAGGACGATCCCATAGTGCCTATTGTGTAAAACACGCAACGAATTAGAAAGTCTCGGGCTCTCCAATCCTATCTAGCGAAGAACGAGCCGTGGAAAAATGTGCGACCTTCACATGTATGCTTATTAATCGACTGTGCAATGAGGTTATTAGGTTTGATCAGCTGTCGACAATATTGTCTACTGGAACACCTGTTTCTAAGCATCAACTGCTTGTACTCTGATATTAATTTGTAAACCTTCGATCTATGTAAGTTGCAAATCTTCAGGCTTAGAATTGCCTTTAAGTTGTAAGTTAAAATTGTTGTGAAAGTGGAAGGTTATGTATGTCAAGGGTAATGTGGCCTGAGATAGGATAATCACTGAATATCGCTATCGGGTGCGACTTAAGCGAATTGAATACATCTAAATATCTAACCGCTGGTATCTCGTACGAGCAATGCACTGTTAACAGCTGTCAGTTGTTTTTTTTTGTATGCGCTTTTGCCAACTGACATCTGTTAATAATAGATTATCAGACTGTTAGCGTTCGAGAAACCCGGGGGTAATTTTTATATTAATTAATTAAGCCGATTTTGATTAGCGTTCTATAAAACTACAATTCTAGGGTCGCCGGACTAAAGCACAAGCAATCGTATACAAATGAGATTAATCTACTTATAACGAAGTTTGGGCCTCGTAAAAAGAGGGTTGAGGCCCTAATTTCTTTTTTATTCAAGTCAAATTGTCTTGAATAAAAATAGATCTGATATCTTAGTTTTCGTAATGTTTAAAATAAGTATGTTGAATTGTTCATGTGATCGTTTTTTCACAGCTGTCCGTTGATGTATAATATAGATATTTTATTAAAAAGTTGCTGACCCAGCGAACTTCGTACCGCCTAACAGTCTATTCTTTATTTTTTGTTTAATTTTCTATCCGTAAGAACCATCCTCGTACTTCATATTCTAAAAAAAGAATTAGCGGAATCGGTTCAGGTGCTCTCGAGATTTGCGCTTACCGACACATTCAGCGATATATTTTTATATTATAGATATTTTATACAATTTTTTCCTAATAAGTTTTTTTCACGTCCCCGAAAATTTGTAAAACTTTTAGACTTGCTTACCCTAGAATTTATAGTTTATTATGACAATTAGATTTTAAGTCTCCCTACTTCTAAGTCTGTGTCAATCGGCTATGTCATACATCGCATTGTCATAGTTAATCATGAATTGTATTTAAGAAGAAGAAGATCATTTATTTATCGCCACATAGACATATACAAAACATAAAATAGAAACTAAATTGAATAATAACGACAGAACACAGTGAGGAGTTGTAGTATTTCTAGTCTAAAATACCCACCAGCTCTCTGGACCGACGATCTCAGACAAAATGTTGACGGCAACGGTAACGGCTGGGTGAAGATGACAGATCACAGAAGGAAATGGCCTTCGGTTTCTGAATTGAGTAAATACTTAAGTAACGTTCTGTCACGATTTTTTTTGGGAAATTCGAAGAGACAGCACTATATTCTTTTTGTTGCACTAACCCGTGCTAAGGACAATTTAAAAAAACCTATTTAGAGGCTAAACATTCCACCCGTGCCGGGACTCGAACCCGCGACCTCTGGCTAACCGTGCCAGCGCTCTTCCAACTGAGCTAATGGCCATCAGTGAAATTTCGAACCTCTTTAAAATACTCTCTGTATTACTTACAGCACTATTTACTTAGCGAAATTCTCGATTCGGAAACTGGCCCTTACTCAAAGAAAAGTTGCATGTTAAGCACGGCAGAACTTGACCCTCGCACCCCGCCCAGGTGGAGTTCACCGTCGACCCGTTGACGACGTTCTCCAACATGAACACGCGCCAGTCGGCGATCCGCATCAAGCATCTGTCCAAGGGCACGGTGCAGTTCGAGCAGCTGGTGGAGAGCGGCGTACGCGGCGTGGTCGCGAAGGAGCCCCCGCCTTACTGCGGCAGCCCCACGCGGCCATCGCCGCCGCCCGCCAGCCCTACCGTGAGACCCGCCGAATTACTGCTTGAGTGAAAGAATGAAAGAACTCTAGAAGGAAGGAATGAATGATCTACACGAACTAAGACAAAAAAAAAAACGAAACATCTCTATTAACAGAAGTACTAGAACCTTCAAGAATAGAAGAATGTAAGATCGAGGGAATGAGTGAACTAAATTCAGACTCGTTCAGTATAGTGATGTCAGTGTAGATAGATAGATAGACAGTGTACTAACCAACAATAATATTGTCGATCAATGGACTGTCATTGAGCGACAACGCGTTTGGTAGACTCAGCCATGAAGGTAAGTAGTACTATTTAGGTAACTTTTTTCTACTATTTTTCTCATGGTAGTAGTGGCTATCCAATCCTCCACCAACCTGGACGTGTCCCCCGTGGAGGAGTATGGCCTAATATTCCTATGATGCAGGAAGAGACCAACGCCCCCGCAGTGGGTACATACAAAGGGTTGATATCAATAGTGGTATCTGGCTACCTCTCCGGTTTCCAGATGTGAGCTTGATTAATGTATATGGTAATAGTGTCAAGAAGCATTGTTATTGTAACTTAATTGGATGTGGTCGTCTTCAGGTAAATAGTGCCTCATGTCCTTAAAAATGTTCAGCCAAGTCAGCGGGCTCAATGCAATGTTACACCCACAGCAGGAGTCAACCGGCTTGATCACGTGCCAGCTGAACGGAGTGAAGAAGTCACTCTCTTTCCGCACGAAGAACTGCGAGTCCAAGATGTTGCCCCGTATCGGAGACAAAGTCATCTTTGACGTCTACCAGGTGAGCCTCTAGATAACGTTTAATTTTAATTTTAATTAAATAATGTACTTTATATTTATTAGCAGCATTACAGTCCATTTGTTTAGGTTTAGATTTAAAAATTGTGTATTTCGATAACAAGACGTATCAAGATTGTTTACATTTTTAAGTACGAAACAAATGGACTATAAGTGAATACTTAAAGAACTTCTTTATCATCTTTATGCCAATGAAAGATTATTCTTATTCCTTTTTCCACTATAACACTCCTAGAGGCGTATTATTTAATCCTCGGTTCCGTCTTTTCCTTGTAAAATGTCCACCACAGACTATTTTAGTGAGTGTTATTTGGAGTGTTTTAGGAATCGTGTTTTCATAAATAAAGATGTATTTATTTAATCTGTGGTTTCCTACTAAAATCTCCACCACAGACTCATTACGTGAGCGTCTTTGAAGTGTTTTTATTGAGTCTAATTGAAATATTGAATTGTGTTTTTATAAATATAGCCGTTAGACTCTTGTCAGCTTAAATGCTTGTCCTTTCATGGCCTAGTCTGTCTTGTTTATCAATAGGAATTAATTATAATAAATGATACTTATTGCGACATTAGTTGCACTGCGTTGCCAAACTTAGCACATGGTCCAACAGGTATTCCATGAAGTTCAACTTCGTAGCTTTTGTATAAAATACGTATTTGGCCCGAGAGTTTGTATTTTCACAGCTTCCATGTATTATAGTAGATAGGTTTGCACGTATGCGATCAGCGCGAACATAGCTTGACAACAAAGGTTCACCAGCTAGCGGTGACATTTACACAGACCCTCGGTTCGATCAGTCACTGGAGCGTGACCATTTTGTTGGTGACATAAATAGGTACCTATCACAAATGTGTTATTAATAAATTGATAACTTCTACATGACACACTAGCACAGGAATCCACAGTGTTTACTGGCGACGACTTTTACGTACAATTCAGCCTACATACGTCCCATTGTGCAGGCTTTCTCTCCGAGATAATATGTAAACACTTCAGACACTCAGGTTTCTTCGCGATATTTTCCTTCACAGTTAGCGAGTGGTACTGCTACTGTAACTTCACAAATGTACGTTATTCAAAAAACAAAATCATCGCTGGCATGCCAGGTTCGAACCTACTACCCCCCGAATGAGAAGCCGACGTTATACAGCCTCCGTATCACATACTGGACACCAAGACCGAGATAAGATAAAAATATTCTTTAATGTACACTAGGTCCCAGAGTCTAATACTTACATCGTTTTTCAATAGAATGATAATTATAAGCACGTCAATGGTTGTTATTTGCCAATTTGGTAGTCTACAAAGCAATAGCAGTAATGTCATTCCAGGGGTAAAACTAGCGTAAATTAAATAGGCATCTCTCGCGAAGAAAATCGAATAGCCGAGTTAAGTAGCATGTGTTATACCAATGCAATGCGATTGGATACTAGACTACCGATTGTGTGAATGAAACGATCAATTCTGGACCAATATGACTCCATTGAACAACTATGAATTTTAGAGACTCACCCTCCAGAGCACATGATATAAAAAAAACTTGTAAAGATAAAGAGTACAATAAAAAAAATTAGGATAAATTACTTTCACCACAAAATTCTGCGAAGACAATATTTCCTACGCAGTGTTTCTTTGAAAAAAAGATTCGTAATGATGCTTTCGTCTTTCAGTAACAGTGTTAGTTTATTAACCCCCGCTACTTGGGTCTTTACCTAAATTGTACCTATGTTGATCATCACCCTTTCTACCCACGTCATTCGTACATCTTTAGCACAGACGAATGAAACTTCTGTACAGGAATACGTTCCGTTTGTTACCTCAGGGCGAAATATATTGAGTTAATGTGGGTTTTGGATTTGTAAAGGACGAACCAGGCTGGTGCAAGTAAATTGCACTTGTGAGCCTGAGGATGTATCGTATTAGAGGCGAAACGCGTCGCGTATTTTCTAACACAAGTATTGGTGTCGGTGGTGGTGTGTTCGTATCTTGCTTCTGCTTGAAAAAGTGGGAGGGAGGGCGGTGCATTAACTACCCTCATGGTGCTTGTGGGATTTTTGGCGGAATTTAGCAAAGTAATTTTACATTTTAATGCTATTATGGATTTCCACAAAGTAACGCCTGATTCCATACAATAAGAAGAAGAATGTTTTATTTCTATCTCATATTTTAGTAGATTTTTGTTTCGCTTCCTTTTTAAACGATGTTCAGAACTCTATTAGTAGTTAGTTAATTGTTATAGCCCTCTACTCCCGTACAACATCTCAGGGAGAAGGCAGTGGCTGACAACCAGCGCTGTCGGCGGCTGACCCGGGTCAGCACCAGCTGAGCCGCTACCTTTTGCCTTATTTTATAATATCACAATCTAGGTTTAAGTCTTATTTTGTTGTAAGTTGTTTTTTGATGAGGCAATATTTATTTTTTATCTTTATCCAAAATCCTGATATCTAATTTTGAGAGTTTTCCTGTTTTGTATTGTGTTTTCCCGTGTGCAGGTGAAACGGACGAAGGAACTGGTGGCCCTGGCTGTACAGAACCAGCATAGTTTGACGAATGGCGCCGGCGCCGGCGCCGGCAACGGCGGGCCGAGCGCCCCCCGCGCAGTGATGCTCGGCTTCATCGCCGCACTCAAGGACGGCTTCGGCTTCATCGAGACCTCCGACCACAACAAGGAAGTCTTCTTCCACTTTAGGTGAGCAGATATGTTAATTTTTACCTGCTAAATTCGGCTCTTCTTCTTCTTCAGGCTATATGTTAGTCCACTGCTGGACATAGCCCTCTCCTAATAAACGCCATAGCGCCCTGTCTTCAGCTTGCCGCATCCGGCTCTTAACATGCAGGATTTACTGCAGTAATTTGTAATGTCGAGGAAGGCTTTTGCTTCATCCACAACACCGACTTCATGTGCCAGAATGTGTAAAATAATAAAGTTCTTGCGTGGAAATTGAACTTTAATGGACCGGATGACCTGATAACGCTCGCGAATGAGTCCGTATTCTAACTCTATGTTATTTTATTCATAATGTGTTCATGTGAATCTAAAAATGTCGTGATGTCGTGAAACAGGTCGAAAAAGGTCGAGTTACTATACTTCCAAAACAAGTGCGTCAGGTGTGATATCGTGATGCACTTGCACTCTTAGTTCGCGTGGATATTTCAAATTCGCTTCTTACACGTTTATATTCATAAATTCAAGTTATGTACATAATTAAGTTGGTACAACCATCGCGGCTTTCTGGACGGGCCGGCAAACACTTACGATCGTACATTCGATGCCAGACGAAAGATACTTATGTGTAAAAAAACAGCTATTATGATTAGTGATAATCTTTTTTATAAGTATTTTTAATGTTTCACCGTTTAGTGAACTCTTCTATGGCACATAGTATACGCTCATACCTATCCCTAAGTACACCTTTGTGTATATTTAGCTGTGCGTTTACTTGAATCGATACTGCTGTGAATGATGATGTTGGAAATTTGAGTGTTGGCTTTCGCGAAATGTTTTCTGAATAGTAAGCGAAGGTCCCCCAAGGCGATATGACATTCAAGACAATTGACTACTCGTATTTTTAGCCCTGCCTGTGCGATCGTTCAATTATGCATTTGCGAGTCTTCTTTGTCAACGAAGATATAACAATGTGTTGAGCAGTTGAGTTGTTGACAACCTATTGTTGAATGGTCGCAAATCAATTCAAATGCATTCCTTCTAGTCTATGTTACCCACATACAAAGCGGAGCGGGAGAACGTCGGCATCTCATTTGGCAGGTCGTGGGTTTGAATCCCGGCACGTACCAATTACTTTGTTTTTTAAGTTACGTACATTTGTGTAGCAATACCACAAGCCAACTGTGAAGGAAAACATCGTGAGGGAACATGAGCGTCGGAGTGGTTCCATACCGCGGCGCTTGAAATTGCCCATACACGTAGGCATCCGTGGTGATTATGTCTATACTCACTCTCTCTCTCTCTCTCTCTCTGAGAGAAGGCCTGTGCCATACAGCGTTAGGTATACAGGTTGCATGATTATACTTGAAACAGGACTTAGTCAACAATGTGAGGCGTGTCAACTATCAACTACATAATTCTAAGTGCTTAACATTTTCTTCGTTAATCGCGAGCTCACAATAAATTCCGCAAACTATGAACTACTAACAGGCAACGCGAGGTTATTGATCGTGAATAACCCGAAGTTGACAAACTACGCTGGCGCCTTCCCGTGTAAATAATTTACAGAGAATTTTTTTTTTTTTTTTTATTTAACATAATAACTTATTATTACAGGATTAGCACCTAATGCAACAAGTTACAAACATTATAAAATCTTCACAAACATTAATTAACAATTGAAAAATACAATCGGTATCTATTTTCCTACTATTATACTATTTTAACTTCTTAAATTCTATACACCTTAATTATAACAAATAATATTCAATGCCGTCCTAGTGAATTCACCCTGAGTACATCCAAAAACATCAATTTTGTCCGAGATGGCATTTAGAGTGCGGAGTGCGCGCGTCAGCGGCGCCTCGGCCAGCAGGTTGGTGCGCGCGCGCGGCACCCGCAGCAGCGGCGGTCGCCGGCGGCGCCGCACGTAGCCGTCCGGCACACACAGTGTCAGCTGCCCCAGTATTGCCGGGTTGTGTATTCTTCCCACCAAAACTTTGTGTAAATATGAGACTAAGGTGAGATCCCGCCTCACTCTAAGTTGGTTGTATCCCACCATCCCTAATACAAAAAGAGTGGGATATATAATAGGATAGGAAGGATACACCCCGTAATACCGCAAATACAAAAATCGAACAAATTTATTTTGTATTCGCTCCACCATTGTGTTGTATTTGGCCTCATGTGTGGACCAAATTTGAGAACCATATTCTAGCTGACTTCTGACTAGACTATTATAAAGAACTATTATTGCTTTCACATTTGTAAAATTACGAACCCCCCGTAAAACAAAACCTAAATTTCTGTAAGCCTTTTTACATATATTTAAAATGTGTTCATTGTACTTCAAATCTGATTTTAATAAAACACCTAAATCTTTTATCGCATTTACTTTCTTTAAATAGTGATCTTCTATCTGATAATTAAAAACTATTGGTGTGTGTTTTCTGGTAAATGTAATTGTAGCGCATTTTGAGATGTTAAATTCTAAATTATTTTCAATACTCCAGTTTATTACTCTATTGATATCGTTTTGTAGCTTTTTACAGTCCTCTATTTCACTGACATTAATGCACAGCTTTAAATCGTCCGCAAATAGTAAACAGTTTGCATTTTGTACAACATTTGGCAAATCATTTACCATTATTATGAATTCGAGTGGCCCTAGGTTGCTCCCCTGACTCACTCCTGATCTAGTACAGTATCGCTCCGATATATGTCCGTTATAATCAACATATTGCCTTAGGTCTCGCATGTAGCTGGCGAAGAACCGTAGCAAATGCGGCGTACATCCAATGCCTGCTAGTTTTCTCAGCAATACGTCATTATCAACCAAATCGAAAGCCTTTTTATAGTCGAAATACGCCGCATCTAATTGGCCTCCACTGTCCACTACTGGAACCACTTGTGACATGTAGTTTAGGAGGTTACTGCTGGTACTTCGCGCTGGCCGAAAACCGTGTTGAGCATCTGACAACTGCCCCTGAACTAGAATAAGTATTTCTTTTTGTATCGCCGATTCAAGTACTTTTGCGGGTGTTGAAAGAACCGCCACTGGTCTGTATCCCTCCACTTGGGTACTCGGTCGTCCCTTGGGGACTGGTACCACCCGTGTAACTTTCCACCTGTCTGGGAATATTGCTGCTTTTAAACATGCATTAAATAAATATAACAATGGCTCTTGTATCGCAAAACGACAATCCCTAAATATATATGGAGGAATGCCATCCGGGCCCGCAGATCTTTTAGGCTTCAGTCGCACTAGCGCAGCTTGTACATCGCCCAGCTGAAGCCTGTCCAGGTGTATACGCGCCGCCCCCGTGTTGCCTGCTTCATTTATTGCAGCTTCCACGTCCAGCTTGGCTGGCACTGTATTGTACACCGAGTGGAAGTACCTCGCATACTCCGTTGCACACTCTTGAGCATTTAGAACTTTATCCTCTTTCACAATTTTTTGCTGACAATTGCCGCCTCTCTTAGACTTAATGTAGTTCCAAAATGTCTTAGGGTTCTCTGCTAAATGATTTTGCACGCGATTTTTATGCTGTTTTTCAGAAAATATAATCGAACTTTTCACCCTTGCTCTACAGTGTGCGAACTTTTCATAGTCACTACTACATTTAGTCTTTTTGTATTGTTTATGAAGCGAACTTTTTAATTTAATATCATTAATTATTTCTTTTGTGTACCATTCTGGATAAATATAGTTAGCTGACTTATTACTATAAGGGCGTTTTTTAGGAACACATTTGTCAAAAATATTATTTAATACGTCGTAAAAATAAGTTAACATTGTTTCCACTGTAGTTAATTTATACAAAGGACTCCAATCTATTGTCGCTATTGATGAATAAAGTAATGTGAAATCAGCTTTATTGAAGTTCCAATTATTAGTGTGCGCATCTTGCGGATCACTGACCGCTACAGGCAGTGGCGGCGGCGACGGCGGTGGGGCGCAGCGATGACGGCGGCCGCGCCCGCGCACCGACACCTCGAGCGGCGGGTGGTATGCGTCGATCGGCAGCAGCGGCGCGTCCGCCGCGCGCACTCTGACACCCGAACCAGTTTCATACGTACTCAAAACTAAATCTAGATGCCTACCGTTGCAGTTAACTACTTCGTTACTCTGGGTGAATCCACAATACGTCTTAAAATATTCAAAATAATTCCGTACTTTTGAACAGCTCGAATACAAGTTAAAATCACCTATAACTACTACGTCACTATATTTATCACAAAACTGTTCAATAATCCTAAACATTATCAAATAATCAGTCTCACTACTGTTTGGTGGTATATAAATAATACACAATAAATATAAAAATCTGCTGTGTAAGTAAACTGTACCAGAAACTAGTTCGAACACTTGTTCGTCCACCCTCACGTCACCAGGTGTCGCCACTCGTCGTATCTCCATCCGCGGTGAGGCCACGAGACAAACGCCTCCTTGTTTTCGGCCGTCCGCTCGGTCGCAGCGGATAATATTAAACCCAGGTGGTACGATCTCCGCGTCCTGTATTGACTCATTACACCCAGTTTCTGTAAATGCGAACAAGTCTGATCCCGACGAAGGTATGCTAGCGTATAGCTCATCCAACTTTGTTCTTAAACCTCTAACATTCTGGTAGTAAATATCGATGTAATCATTCCGAGGAATTTCTGTTCGTGGTTTTACGAAACCACCACCACTCGCAGTATTCTACGTTTATCGGCCAATTTTCCTGTTCATTCAACTGATCATATAAGCTTTCAGGGACTCCTATGACAAATGAAGCATAGCTTCTTTCGGTTTTGTGTTTTAAACGAGTGATTCTAATTTGTACACTGTCACCGCAGATGTTCTTGACGAATCTTTCGAAGGCTTCATCTGTTGTATCTTTGTTCAGACGCCATACATGCAGATAACGCTTTCGCTCCGTACCTTGAACTTCAACCGAGTTAGTTCTTTCTCCTTTTCTCACCTCGGTGCTCGGGTACTTCTTCTTCCTGTTCACGACTGTCCATTCATCAGCTTGGTTTGTCCTTTCCACCAGCTCCGTATTATTAATGCCTACCGTGTTTTCCGACGAGATAGGAACTTTATCCGGTGCCAACAATGATGCGCCCGCCGGTTTCGTGGCCACACCAACATTCGCCTGCAAGGTCGGTACAGCGCTCGCTCGCTCTTTTTGTTTGGTGACACTAGCAAATGAGACCATTGGAATCACATTACCCTTAGGTGTTGGCGTCTCATTTGATTCCTTTTGCATTGGGCTTGGGGTCGTCTGACCATTGTTAGCTCTTAAAGTCATAACATAACTCTCAATAATTTCCAGCTTGTTAGACTTTTCTTGGACTGCGATAATATTTTTTTGAATTTTTTCCATTTCCGTTTGAATGTTTTGCATCTGACTTTGAAGGGTAGTATAAATCTTTGTTTGGTCATCCAGTTTGGTATTGATTTCCACTCTTAGTTCTTGCAGTACGCACAGTATTTCCTTTTTAGAACAAAGGCAATTAAGTTGTTCTCTCTTACTTGAAGAATCATCAACAAGGTCTATCAAACCTTGGTCCGTTTCCGGATGAACCTTAGCCCGAGTCCCACGGACTGGGGTGTCATCAGCCACCTGAACCCGTCGGGTCACATTCATGCATGAATCACACTGGAAAGTGCTCCTAATTTTTTCCTTTCCCTGCCTGAATGCAGCCGATCCTATGTTCAGGCATAGGTAATGAAAACACGCCTTGCATCCATTGCACCTTACAACATCTGATGGTTCCGTTTTTCTTTTACACGCAACGCAATCCATTTTAGCGAAGTTGTTAGCTTGGCAACAGAGACGGACAGGCCGCCGCGCCGCACGAACCGTGAACTCGATACGAGCGCGGGAAATGTTTGTTTACGTTCAACTAAGGCACTCAAAATTTCAAAGAGACACACACATTTAACTGTAATCCAGTTTCTAGGTTCATTACAGCACTAAAGGTTGGGTTTTCACTACTTTTTATCACTGTTCAAGTTGATTTTACCGACTAAAACATTTAATAACCGGGAGCGAGAAACGACCGTGCGCGCGCGATACTTGATATAGAGATACTTGCACCGTAGCGTGTTTCCTATTTCTTGTGAGCAGTAAGCGTTTGCCTGGGAGATTTACAAGCAACATGTAGGATGGCTGAATGACTTCCTGGATAGGAAATGTGTGCTTGTACAACAGTATAGAGACAAGCTGGCTTTGCATCCTGCCCAGGCTAAGAGTTGAAAGGTTAAATCTTACCTAAGCGAGCCGAGAAAAACTAATTTGAAAATTCCAATTGTATGAAATCCTAAAGAAAATTCGCTCCACGGATCGACGGCATCGAAGTTATTGGGAGCCTTTCAAATTTCAAATTTAAATTTCGCCCAATGCGAGTCGGCGAGGTTTTATAGGGTTCACAGTATTTTTCCGAAGTACTGTCAGAAAGATCTGCGCCGCGATCTCCAGTATCTCAGAATCGAGACCGAGTCGGAATAATTTGTGCGATATTTGTTTTTCTTTTATGTGTTATGCTTTTGTGTTTTATTATGCGTATGTATGGATTTGTTTTATCTCAAATTGATGCTATATTATTATTATGTAGAAGCTTGGACTGTAGTTAGATAGTTACGGGCGACATTGTAACGAAATTTGTTATCATGTTGACCACTAGGGGCAAAATAAACGTACGCTGATGATCTTGTGCACAAGCGAACTATCTATGTACTAATAACGTGACGTCTAAGTTACTGTTGGTATATTCGCCACCAGATCGACTTTTATATTTTTGTAGCAAAGCCATCCGTAACGTATTGGAGTAGACTGCATTGGAGCGCGTAAGCGACGCACGGTCAATACGCTGTGATGTCTGGAGATTAGTCCGAGGGGAGTATAAGGACTCGTGCCGAGCGACAGATTGCTAAACTTGAAAATAATACATAGTTGATTTTCTTTACTACAGTAGCAGTAAATACATATTAGTACAATACTTGTTGGTCAGTATCGTGGCAGTGGTAACGCGATGCCTAGAATGGTTGGCTTATAATTTAGTGATTCGAATTTTCAATGTGGTTTCTACTTCCTAATGATAAATAAATGCGGGGTAGCATGTAGTCCCAGTTATACTATGAGTATTAATTCTCTCCGCGACATGTTTATACATGCAGAGTTATAACAATACTACAGTTGGGAATGTCTCAATCTCCAGTATTGCTGATTGAATGCTTGAAAGTCCCGAACAGGGAATGTTTACACTATAGTTGAAGAATAAATTTGACACAGAGTCTCGCGGCGTTGCTAGTGACGCCGTACTCTCCTTCGAATAGAGAATATCGGTGTCCTACAGTAATACACGGCGATTGTGTTCATAATAGGTTGTCTACGCCGTTGAAGCTATTATAATAGTTTATAACTGCTGTGCGACGTTTTGCATATGTTGATTTCTATTTCTACTTCTTCAGGCTATATTAGTCCACTGCTGGACATAGCCCTCCCCTAATGAGCGCCATAGCGCAAAGTTGTGCCATCATTGGGGGGTAATGCCCATAATCCCCACGCTTGATTTAGGCTTTTTTATTTATTTAGTAAATAAATAGTACAATATATTTATTATTCAAACTATTTTGTTACTCGTACCCCAACAAGTTTCCACATTACAAGCATTAGCAAAGAGTAACTAAGCAATAAGTCTTAGTTCGCGCCAAAAAGTCCTTTGTCCTCACTGATACTTATGTGTGATATACGATTTTTATTAGAAAAGCGAAATATAAAGAAATGCAACGAGATTTAATTGGATGTTATTCAATAGAAAAAGGGAGGTGCGCGAGCGAGTGCAGCTTATTATTATTTTGCCCTTATTCTGCTGGTAATTGATCATTAGCCGAGGCTATACTCGACTGAAGCGAAGTGGGTCTGTAATATTTTCTCTCATAAAAAATAAGCATGTTGGCGATGTTTTAAATCATTTATTGTTTCCTACGTTTATGTAGTTGGGAATGTTCGTAAATGATCACAGTGTTTATTGTCAGTATACAGGACGTCCCAAAGTTATGGGCCATGAAGGGAAAGTACCTTATATATCGTAGATAGGGTATTTTGCTGAAAAAAGACTATGTTATTTTTAAAAGATAGTAATTCTGCATTCAAAGATTTTCTAAAAATTGCTTGCCTTGTCTGGGAATCGAACCGACTTAAATTTAAAAAAAAAAAACACCCCTGCTTTTATAATGCCAATCGAAAGAATGGCCAAAAACTAATAACTCTTCTTAAGTAACATAGTATTTTAAAAGAAAGGAACAGCGTGAAATTAATCATTTTAATCAAATTAAAAAAATACATGAAACTGCTGTAGTCAATTAAGTGGGTATTTTTTTGTAAATTTATTAATTAAATGCTCAAAATGTGATCCCTCTTGTCTTACGCAAATCGTCAATCTTTTAATGAGTCCGCTGCCTGTTGATTTTCATTTTTAATTTTCAACTTAATTGACTACGGCAGTTTCATGTATGTTTTTAATTTGATTAAAATGATTAATTTCACGCTGTTCCTTTCTTTTAAAATACTATGTTACTTAAGAAGAGTTATTAGTTTTTGGCCATTCTTTCGATTGGCATCATAAAAGTAGGGGTTTTTTTTTAAATTTAAGTCGGTTCGATTCCCAGACAAGGCAAGTAATTTTTCGAAAATCTTTGAATGCAGAATTACTAACTTTTAAAAATAACATAAAGTCTTCTTTCAGCGGAATACCCTATCTACGATATTTAAGGTACTTTCCTTTCATGGCCCATAACTTTGGGACGCCCTGTATATTAATATTTGCTTGCAACCGCAGTACTTATACATAATTACAATATATTTCGCTCGTCAATTCTGGTGGCAATCGAAACGTGATATTTTGGTGCCTGCGATAAAGCATTTTGCAAATTTCGTATACGTGCGACCTGAGCTACTAATACATTTTTTTAAATCCTGTAGTCCCAGACATCTCGTATACAATAAAAACACGATTCCTGAAAACAATCCTCAAATGCAAGTAAAACTGCCTTCTCCCTTACCAAGCGTTATTTAAGTTTAAAACTTGTTATTTAAGAACCTATTTAGAGGCTAAAAATTCCACCCATGCCGGGATTCGAACCCGCGACCTCTGGCTATCCGTGCCAGAGGTCGTGAGGTCGCGGGTTCGAATCCCGGCATGGGTGGAATTTTTAGCCTCTAAATAGGTTTTAAAAAATTGTCCTTAGCACGGGTTAGTGCATTAAAAATAAAAATAGTATAATTGTTATTTAAGTTTTATTTTTAGGTAATAATGTTTTTATTGTGCAATAAAGTGTTTTATTTTTAATAATGTTTTTATTCTGCAATAAAGTGTAACAAACAAAACCCTGCATTTCAGTAGTGTTTTACCGGAATCGTGTTAATAGCAAAGAAATCGCGTCGTGAAACATTGACGTTCAACATCACAGCGCGCGACCGTAAACCTCCTTTTTCCGCATTGCAGCAACCTCGAAGGCAACCCGGATTCCCTTGAGCTGGGAAGTGAGGTGGAGTACTCCCTGGGCCGAGTGAACGGCTCGGGTGGCGGGTGTGCCTCCGCCGAGTACGTGAAGGCTCTGCCTCGCGGCTCGGTGCCGCTGGCTAAGCCGCTGGAGCCTTCGCTCAATGGGACCGTCACGCGGACCTTGCGCGCTCTCAACCCCGACCAGGCTCACTACTCTGGTGACTATACCGCCGCGTACCAATTTATTAGATAAGTAGATGTTAGAATTGAACATCGACTATGTCAAAGTATACTCTATTCAGTACTCAATGGTGCCTAAATTTTAAGATAGCGCCCTACTCAGCGATTTCCATACAAACGTAGTTTAGTTGGTAAACGTTATCCAGCGATCGTATAGAAACTTTACCTTTATGTTTAAAGGAAACACATGGGGGTTTTTTGTACGGTTTTAGTTGCGAATATAAAATAAGAAATGAGTGAGTCATAAGCCTTCTTATACAAGGTACTTAACAAACTCAAACTTAATTTTATTCTATTTATTCTCAAGTATAAACTCGTTTAAACCTCTATTTGTGTCCTCTGAGCATATTAATAATATTTCATTGCAATCCGGCATGCGGGTAAAACTTGTAACCAAACTTAAGATCTCGTTACTACTAAAACGAGGTAGTGGAGTTGCTTTTACCACTATTAATAATGTGATAGCTACAGAATGCTTAGTGTGAAATAGGGCAATTCTCGTGACGCTTATCCGTCCCCCCAATTCTGTGGCATGCTTCCTCCAGATGTGATCTTCAACGCGCGTCAATCCGGACTTTTAGGTCGTATGGGTAGTAGAGGTTCTCTTACAGTTACCTCCCAACACTCACTATCCACCTTTCTCCTTCAGGTTTGATTCAAATCGAGGGCGGCACCTCGTACGAATTTGGCATCATGGGCTTGGCGTGCAAGCGCGAGATCCTACAGGTCAGCGACCCGGTCACCTTTCAAGCCGACACCGAGGGGCGCGCCACCAACATCGTGCCCATACGCAAGAAGCGCCGCGCCATCGTCGACGCAATCAAGGGGGCCGACCACGGTGAGTCGATGTGTATGTTGACCATTAGTATTTTGGTGTTTACTTTATCTTCTTGGCGTATTGTGGTGGTGGAAAGGCCGAAAGGCCTCTGTACTGGCCAGCGATGCTTAGATACTTTTTCCAGCATATTTCTCATCTCATTGTTGAAATATATAATCATGGCTCGGAATTTGAATAATAGTTTACATAGTCGTATGTGAAGTATTATTTAACTAAACACGCATTCTTTACTGAATTGGTTAGCCTAACATGTTTATCCTACTAGCCCATTATCATCAATAAAATGGAGAATGTTACAGTGCATGGGGACATGTTATTATTATTTAAAACAAAAGCAGCTTTAAGCAGATGCGTGTATATCACTTTCATGCACCTACTAAAACATTATCTAGTCTGTTTTTAAATGAGTTCACTGAAGGAGCACTTATTACTGTCTCTGGTAGTTACACGTAGCTAAACATAGCGCTGAAATACACATAGTCTGGTTAGTTAGTAGAACATTGGTATCCGCACTGGCTGTGAAGCCCTGCTGCGTGCGATAACCTCAAGATCACTTAAGCTTCACTTAAGTCTATCCAAAAACTCAACAGTGCTCCAATGACACTTCTGGGCACGTTACATGAAAATCATACTTTATTTTGACAATTCAATGTATAGTCTGTGTTGGGTAGGGCCCACCTAAACACTTATACTTAAAAACTAATGAAAACAAGGCACTTACTAAGTCTGTCTTCGTCGACGCCTCTCGACTTGGCAGCCGGCGCCGTTCGGGATGGGTGCACTGAATGGCCTGGGGATCCCTAGACTTCCCCGTCTATCCCAAGAGCTCGTTCCCCAGAAAGCTTCTTCAGTGCACTCTCACGGCACCACGTTTTCACCATTATGAGAATATTTTGGGCGATCCGTCGCCCGACAACAAAAACAATGGGATCCGTCCCTGAACTGATTTCGCTCTTCACATGAAGATATAAATAAGCCCGGCAATCTAATTGCCACACAATTTTGGGAAATCACACGTTTAACAAGCAAAAAACAAGAGGCAAATTTTCAGCTCATCTGCCAGATGACAAGTAGTTCCGCCCGTCATGGGTGCGTTCAGAAATCAAACTTCTATTCTAAACAGTCTGTTAGCTTTTAGAATATACCTCGGCTGCTATCGTGTAATAGAAATATCGGAACTAATATGACACTTACGGCCGAATACTCAAACGTCATTCAAATATTTAAAGGCATCTTAAGTAATTGACAAGCCGTTAAACACAAAATTCGTATACACAAACGTTAGTTAAAAGCTTGTGTTAAATTTAAGTGGAACACAAAATAACTGGCAGTTAAACATCACTCAGCGAAAAATTCGTATACTCGAACGCAACTTAGTGCGATTTATCTATCAAATGGGCTGTGAAATCGAGTTGAGTAGGCGTTACAATTGAAAGTGGTCGCGAGGACCTTCAAATCGTAAAAAAGTTGTAATATCAGTGAACTTATGTGAAAAACAATGTCCTTATCATGTCGAGGAAGGGCCTAATGTGCCTCGAAGAAATGAGGCAAAGTTGAATGCTTTCGAGTATTATAATGAAACAGACTTCCATGCGCGGTTCCGGCTGTCGAAAGAGACGGTATTATATTTGGAGTCTGTCTGTCTTTTGACATACAATCCAACCAGTTACAAGGAGTAATAGATCCATACAGCCAGTGGACCAAATTTTAATAACTCTGCGTTATTAATATTATGCTACTGGCATAATAACGCATAATAATAATTCTCATTTAATGCTTGTTTATATTAGTATTTATTAGGGAATAACTTTAAAAAACCGCAATATCGCAATGTTTTTATTGTGGTAGACTTTTCAAATTTCATTGGTGAGATAGCCCTAACGTTTCATTCTACGACAACATAAGATATTATTATTACAACATTAAACATTTTGCTTTGTACAAAACGAGGTAATAATAATTTAAGTTGGTTTCATAAATCATATTATGATTTATTTTATTTTTATAAAAAAACTTCATATTTCATCACAAAACTTAAAATTGATCGAACAAATTCTGCGTAAATCGGATACACAACGTAAGTTTAAATATTTTGTCAATGAAAACAGACTTGTTGTTTATTTGACGGCTTCTCAGCTGATCACGGTCTGAAATTGTTTGAATGACGTTTGTGTATACCACTCAATATTTAACAGATGTTCAAATTTGAATGCCCTTCAACTGAGTGATCGATTTGACTGACGTTTGAGTATTCGGCCGTTAATTTCGAAATCAGAACTAGATCATCAGTACGAAAACCGGCGAAAATTGGCGAAAACCGAAGCCTACTCTAGAGCCCGAGGTATATTCTAAATGGCATTAGTAAACCATGCATTGCAGTTTAATGAAATAGGCCCCTGGCCTCCAGACTGGTAGAGAGTAGTCTGTCTAAAAGCGTTTCTTCCGCAGGCGGCTTCGGGTTTCTCTCTCTGGAGTCTGACGAGAACCGGCGGCTGTTCTTCCACATGTCGGAGGTCCGCGGCAAGCCCTCTGAGCTTCAGCCCGGCGACACGGTCGAATTCGTTATGCTGACCAACCCGCGCAACGGCAAGTCGTCCGCTTGCAACGTCGTCAAAGTTAGGTAAGGGACTCCGTTCTACTCTGCTCAAAGCGTAAGCACCGCAATGCTTTCAATTATGTCCGCTGGCTTTTTTTATTATTGTACAGTAATTGTGTACCTACTTAATATTTATGGCCTGCCTTGTCCGACGCCAAATATACAAATTACTAAATTTTTTGACATATTTTAATTTTCATATTTACTTAGTTTTGTTTTGCATCATTGGCAACACGTTGAATTCCTTCAATAGTTATACTATCCCGTTACTTATACTACGTAGATAATATAAGTATCGCCGTTATCTGACTGCCTCGTTGGTCTGACCGTTAAGGCGCTTGCTAACAAGACAGAGGTCGTGGGTTCGATTGCGCCACGGCGCGCAGTATGATTTGTGCAGCTGGATGGACGGTCTGAGGCAGATTGGTGGCAACGCCTGGATGAGGATGGCCGAGAGCATTAAGCAATGGCGTACCTCAGGAAGGCTCCTCATTAATGGACGAGCACAGGTCGATTGATATAATATGCGACAGAGCGGAGTGAGATGAATTTGCTAGTTAGTTAGAGCTGAGATTTCCGCACTTAGCCTCATAGTTGGGCCACTGTACGTAGCAAGCGCTGAGGTACGTTAACACTTCAGACGCCAGGGTTTCCTTACGATGTTTTCCTTCACCGTCAACGAGTGGTATAGCTACTATAATTTCACAAATGTACATAACTTAGAAAACAAAGTCATTGGTACATGCCGGGGTTCGAACCCACGACCTGCTGATTGAGAGGCCGGCGTTCTACACCGCTCCGCTACCACCGCTATGGATTTTCTATTGCAACACTGTCAGCGAGTACGAGCGAACCTCCGGTGATAACGTGTCTATATTACACATAAGTTTCAAAGCATTAGGTAACAAGCATTTTTTAAGAAAATCACTATTTTTTACAAATATCTTACACATTACTATTAATTTAATAATAATACAAAATATTGTTATATTACAAATGATTTTAAAATCACCTGTAGTGTTATATGATCAGTAAAGCAGTCCACCGTAAAGTAGAGAATCATCTCTGCTTTCCTAGAGAAAAACTGTTTACCTTACAGAAACTCAGTCTAGCTGGGTTTTCACTTTTGTGATGCCCTTGATTAGTTCATATAACATAGAATATTCTAGTTTGGGATCTGGAGAAGTGACTGTCGTTTGTGTAAGTTGGTTATTTCTTCCACATTGGAGGTAGAGTTGTTTTGATCTAGCTCGACTAACTTTACACATTGCCGCTGTTACTTTAAATAGTTTATGGCGCGCTCATATCTACTCTGCGCGCGCAACCAAATACTGTGTCATTCCTGCATCAAGCCATCAAAGTGTTTCACATGACATACTATAAATACCCCTGTAGCGTCTCACAAACAACAGTCTCTCTAGGCATACAATTTGCCTGACGGAAAATTTCCGTTTATAGGAAGTGTACGATCACCCGCTTTTCCCTTTAAGTTTATTGATAAAACTCTGGTATCATTTACATTACAACAGGATTCACATAAACCTTACTAGGCGTTGGGCACATAGGAAGAACATGGGGTGAGGGCGCGAAAAAGAAGTATTCGTTCTTTTCGTGAATATCCCTTTTTAATAGTGCTGCATCATCATCATCATCAACCCATTATGTCCCACCAAGGGGCACGGGTCACTTTCCTAAAGAAGGTATAGGCCATACTCCATCACGGAGGCCAAGTCCGGATTGGTGGAGGCTCGCGAGACTAGTAGCTGGTCTTACTGTCAAGTTTTCAAGCCGCAGCACGATAATTTTTTTTTGTTAAAAAATTTATTATGAATCTGAAATTGGCGTGCGTGCATACAACGACTAATGAATATTAATAAAGCGAAAGAGATTTGTCAGGATTGTGGCAAGTTCTCTGCCTACCCCTAGGGGATACCGGCGTGAATTTATACAGCACACTTCCACACAACACAATCACTTGTCCTGGACCCAACTACTATACCTTGTGCTATGTTACAAGGCATGGACATCACAAATATGGAAATTACTCAGATTTGGGCCATGAGTACAAATGTACGGCGGCTTACCGTAGGAATGAAATCCACGATCTCCGGCATGGTAATCAAACGTGATACCGCTATACCAACGAGGCAATCGAATCGCAGTTTCTGTTATGTTGCTGTACAAATCAAAGATCATATAGGGAAGAGCGGGTGATCGTGCTCTTCCACTGTAAAGAGAAATTTCCCGCCAGGCAGATCGTATGCCTGGGGACGGCCGGTCCAACTGTTATTAGTCGGACGTTACATTCATGGTATGCTAAGTGAAACACTTTCATTGCGCCATGCAGGAATGCTGCAGTTTATAGTGCGCGCGCAGAGTTGGCGACATAAGAAGCGGTCCAGTTTCATTTTGCGTGTACAAGTGTATAATCAGCCCCGCTCAAGTGTGTGTTTCGCTCTCAGCGCTAGTAAGGCGGGCGGCGCGGCGAAGGGCGGGCGGCCAGAGCGGCTGCTGGCGCGGCTTCGCACCGCCTCGCAGGAGGACGCGGCCGGCCCGCGGGTCGTCGTTCTGCGCGCCCCGCGTGGCCCCGACGGCTCCCGCGGATTCCGCCCACGCCGCTCCGTGGCAGGTGAGTCATCATCAATCATCATCAACCCATTATGTCCCGAGGGCACGGGTGTCTTCCCTAAGGAAGGCATAGGCCATACTCCACCACGAGAACCAAGTCCGGATTGGTGGCGGCTTGTAAGACTAGTGGCTGGTCTTGCTGTCAGAAGTTTCTTAAGGGCTCTGACTTTGCTTAATGACTGTCATGTATCGACGGCAGCCGCTCGGAAAAATGCCACTAGCGATAGCCATAGACGGTCGCCCATCAATGCACTGAAAGCACCCTGTGTTGCTTGACCTTTGCGATCGTTTAAGATCACTCATGCAGCCTTCGCCACGAGCGAGGCAGGTGAGTGCCGGGCCCTATCATCCTGAACGATTCCAGTGGAGACCTTAGGCACCTCAAACTCAGATTGGAGTGTCATTGTCTTCCCTATTTGTCGCCTATTGCAGGACATAAGCTTCCCAGTCGCGTACCGCCCGCATCCAGCGGTTCCCCGCCACTGTAACCAGGCAGTCTGGGGCAAAATGTAATCTAACTACTAACTACGATTACATAAAGTAGTTGATAATCACGATTACAAACTACATGAAGTAATCAGAATAAGTAGTTAAACATTTTGATTACTAACTGCAAATTGTAGTTGCAATCACGACTACAAGATTACTTTTTATAACTACATTTTTAAATAAACATGCGTATAAAAAAACAAAGGTGTGGCGCGCGTGTCGTTCATGTATCGACTTGTCGTTTGCTACGTAGGTAGTTATTAGCCGTTAGAGCGCACTGTCTACTCCCTGCATGTTGGGTACATGTGTTTTTTTTTGGTGCGACGCATGCAGGGTAGTGTATTTAATTGTCTGACAGTGTGCACATCCATTCGCTACTATTGTGCGAACGAACGGAAATATAAGTTGTTACAACTCAGCTAATCAGTAATCATAAGTAGTTATGATTACAGCAATTACAGCAATCAAATTAACAACTACTTAATGTAGTTTGATTATTGTAGTTAACTACATGTAACCATAACTACATGTAGTTAACTACTTTTAATCGCAGTTAGTAATGTGATTACAAAAAAGTAGGTAACTACCAGGTCATCAGACAAGAACTTATGTATTTCCTGTACTTATTTAAACAAAAAATCGTCAATCTACTATAGTACAGTCACGAGCACTAACATATTGTATGCACTCCAGTACCTTGTCAAAGTCAAAATAGTAGTTCTCAAACATCAGTCTAGAAAAGCATAATATGACAGTTCTAAGATGTTTACATGTTAGTGCACGCGTCTGTACTACAGAATTCTCTATAGAATATTCCTTGTTTAAATAAGTACAGGAAAATACAAGTTCTTGTCAGATGATGTGGAACAAATGGTACGGAATTGTTAAGGTATAAGATATTGCAAATTAGCAGTACTTACTGATTTCTTGTGTTCTTGTGATAAGTGCACTTTCATTCAACCTTCTAACGTTTGTTTTACACATGTATGAAAAAGGTTTTTTTTTCGCGATTACGCTTCTTTGAGCCAGCTGTGGCTCCCATGTGCTCAAAATAATTTTCAAGCGCTAATGGCATAAGACTATCTTTTAAAGCCAATACCATGATGAACCATATGTTATTTTTAAATTTGTATTACAGGTATACAAATTTAAAATAAAATAAAAAACACCCTTTATTATTATTATTAAAAATCTCTTAATCAACCAGTAACTCATGTAAGTTTTACATGCATAAAAAATGCAGTGAGCAGTAGATAGTTACGGTCATATCTATAAACACAAGATTCATTAAACACTCCACATTCCTCAGAGGCAGTTAAAAATACTGGTAAAGGGTATCTGGCGAGTGTTTTAGAGAAATCGAGTTTTTATAGATAGTGTACTGTTTACTGCTTGATAGAGACACCGTTAGAGAGAAACTTAGAGTTCAAATGAGTGAAGTTCCGACCACACTAGCAAGAAATTAAATTCAAGTTTCTTTGGTTCCAGAATGGCTGATGGAATGAACCTCAATGTTTAAACTTCGTACTGAAGACTCGTAACCACGGCCTGAACATTCTACAGCTATGTATATTGGTGAAGTTCTCGTAACCGACCATGTGCCCATGGTAGCTTTGGTTATTGTGTAGAAAAGTCGACAGATTTTGTTGGTTTGGACCACGGTTTCAAATACGATTTTAATACAATTTCAACATGTTTTCGGTTTCATCCGTGGTGCAAACCAGTGCGAAGTGCTTTCATAAACTCTAATTTTTAAGTCTCACTCCGAAGCTCTGACTACTTGTCTGGTCGGTTAGTAAGAGTTCAACTTGTACGACAGTCTTAGGATGTTTTGTTTTTTTTTTTTCGAGTAAATCTTCATTGTATTCATGAGACTGATCCTCTTTTTCTTTAGCGGCATTTAAAATTTGTTATTTTGTTAATTCTAGGCGACGCTCTGTTCATACATTAGTTACTGTCGACCCTTCATTGCTGATTTTCCAATAAAATTTCACGTCGAAGGCTTCTCTCGTGAGCTAGGAACATATCAAATTTTCCCCTGTCTAAATGTGTTCTTTGCAATTGATATTTTGTCGTGAGAGGTTCTTTTTCACAAATTGAAATTGGAAATGTTTCGTTTCCTTTTGCCGTAGCCTGCTGGTTTGCCAAGTTCATCCCCCGCGCGTGACACGTGACACATGAAGCTGAACTTTAGTGAAGATCTCATGCCACAGTGTTCAACTATACGCGGAGCATCTGCTCTTTATATAAATCGCTTCAAGTCGGAATTTGAGAAGAAAATGTAAACTGAATTTTTATTAAATGGTCTATGAGACTTCCAAAGTAATATTGGGGACTGACGTTATAGCGTCGATGATATTCTGTTTATTGTCATATTTATAGTTGTTATACTGTGATTATATGGAAAACTGATGTGCAATCATAATAAAATCGTCCTCTCAGGGCAATGCTAGTCTTTAGGTCGTTGTTGTAGCAGATGCATCGCATTCGCTTCATCTGTTATGTGTCACTCGAATATGAATACTCCGTCGATGTCTATAATTAAAATAACATTATGATATGAACAAATGCAATAATTAATATACTAATCTTGTAATTTTGTCGAGGACTCGAAGAAAAATGATTTGCTTAAAGGTGTATTTGTACGCTGCAGTGTGTCGAGCGCGCCTACAGCTGTGTCAAAGTTGACTTTGTAAGTATTTTGTTACATATTTCAAAGTAACTGGTTATCATTGTAGCGCTGTTTGATGCCGCATTTCGACAGACTGCACGAGCTCTCACTGTACAGCGAGACTTAAATACAAATAAAAGGCACTTAGATGCTACGCAGTGAACTTGAAAGGAACCAAAGACTGACAAAAATATTTATTACGTAATAAAGTGATTAATAATTATTGGTAATAGGATTATTTTAATTAAATGTGCGCGGTAGATTTTCTTTTGTATAAGCACGGCCCGGCCGGCCGCGGTCCCGCCTCGCTGTCCCGCAGTCGAGACTATCGCTTTACCGGCCTTAGAATTATTGTAAATTAATTATCCCGTACGAGCGAACGAAATAGGAAACCACGAACAATCAATTACTAATCGTATGTCGAAATAACGGTGCCCAAAGAGTTTGGGATTTCTATGAAGTCCTTTTGTTTTTAAAGTATTGTAAATTGAAATCGATAAATATTTTCTCCGTCGGAGGGCGCCGCCACGGGCTGTGGGTGGAACTAGTCCGCCACTCGAAAGCTCTTGTGTAGAGTGCATTTATGTAGTGTGCACTACGTCTTTTTTTAAGCTAATTTTATACTTCACGATTTCAGCTGAGATCTGAAATGATTGGCAATAAGTTATTCTTACGTCATTTACTTGATGTTGACACACACGCTTAGATATCTATGTAGCAATGGATTTGGCGAACCACTATCCTTAGAAAAAGAACCTCTAGAACAAGAATGTAATAAAAGTAATGTAAAAGTTCTCGTCGTACTTGCCAATTTAGGCGAATGAAGTTGTTTGTTTACTTTGTCTCTGATAAACATAGGACATGGTATCTATGCCAAATGTTATACTTAATGTTATTTATAAGATCTAACCAAAATTGGTCATGATATTTTCAGGGCTCATATCGATGGCATGTGATAAGATCACATGTATAAAATGTCACATAAGACGTTTTTTTTAATTATTTTCATTGTTTTGTATGCTACTTTTACTTTTCTGATTAGAAGGAATTGATAATGCAGCATGGTCGGTTTCACTGTCTCGCCTGTGCAGTTTTTTATTCAGCATAGTAGGGGAAGTAGCGTTAGCATAACAAAAATGAAATAAGAATTAAAAGGATGTTCGATGTCCGTGGTATTTTATCAACTAGATCTTTTTCACGCCATATTTTGAACTCGGAAAATATCGAACCTTACCTATATTTGTTAGAGCTTATATCGAGATTGAACACTGTACCCCACCTGACGTCCACATCTCGCCTCCGCGGCGCCATGTCTCACATATATTTTAAACTAGTGTATAGGTTGTGTTTGTCTTTCCCTTGGCATAACGACGCGATTACCACGATGTCAGCTTATAAACGTATTGTATCTAAATATTTCATAGCCGGTGTACGTCGAAACATAGAAACGCGCAAGACGAAATTGTTCGTGAGGTGTTGCCAAGTCAGATGTATAGCTTATTATACAAGTCATTACAGTACACTAAAACCATATACTAATAAACAAAATTTATTATACCATTACAAACTTTTATTTCCTAAAACTTACACATTATAGTATCGCAAAGAATCTCACGTGATAATAAAAAGAGTTACAATATGCACTTACTTATCTTACCTTCTTGTCTTATAGTAAATCCCTAGCACTCTCTGCTAGGATGTTTACCGGGTGTTGACGGAATGGTGAACCTCCCGAAAGCTTCATACATCCTGCTTGTGACCACTAATCGGAATAGGTAGATTATAAAAGTGACAGTTTGCGAGGAGACGCGGATTTAGGCTGGTTTGTTGTGTATCTACCACCTACAGATATGGGTGTTTTAATTCACCGTCCGTACAGCGAGCGTAGGTTCTACGCTCTATGGACTGCGAGAGTTACGGGGTTTTTTAATATTTTCATAAGCGAATTGAGTTTTGTAGCTTAGTATGCAGGCTTCGGGTCGGACGCCAGTCTTTACACCCCTGTATATTCCTAGGTTATTAACTTACAACTAAAGTACCTAACTTAGGAGACTAACAATTAGTTAAACAGTTGGATAATTAACTGAACCTATTTCAACGGTGTGTAAGGTCGTCTCTGTCTGAGTGAATTATAGAAGCATACCTATAACCTAAAGTATTGTGCCACAAGAAAACTTTAAACCTACCGCAGTTTAGCGATTCAGTAAAATTTTAAAAAGAAGAAGAACGTCTTTTTATACAAAATTTATACGAAGACGGAACCCTAAATCGAAAGTGGTCTTCCTACACCCACAATGTTTTTAAACCACCAATAACGATATCCACATTATGGCATTAGCGAGAAAAAACCTAATAAGGGTACGAAAATATATTTTTTAAGACTTTCATCATCAACCCATTATGCCCCCACCGAGGGGCACGGGTCTCTTCCCTAAGGAAGGTATAGGCCATAGTTAATTTTTTTTGACGACTATTGTTTATTATTATTAAAATCTAAAACAAAGCTTATTAGTATTTTCTACCGTTCTACCTTTTCTACCGTTTGTTGACGTGATAATATGTTTGTTTATTAAAAATTTCAGTTTTCTAGTACCAATCGTCTCTGAGCTACAGACGGACGGACGGACGGACTAGACAAAACTAAGCGTTTCGTCTTAGTATTATATTTTTTGGACAGAAATTAATCCTAAGTAGGACCTTTTATTTTTGATCACCTACTCCGTACTATTACAACCAAGTTTATTTTTAGTTCTGTAAATTAATTCACATTTAAGAGATGATTCTTCGTTTCATGACAAATTAAAAAAAAAATGTAAATCATCAAATTAAACTTCACTTTCGCATCACCTTTGTTTGGGGTTTTCTCGCAGGCTTAAGATCTAAGTATAATTCTTACTCGCCTAAAAAGTACCTATTGTTCATCTACAATCAGTTGGCGTGCGTCAAACACAGCTGTCTCTCACGTTGCAGTCACTTTAGTTCCTTTGAGATTGAGCTTTTGTTCTGCGGTCACCAGTTCCTTTATGCCACTGTCAGTCAACTGATTGTAGATGACATGACTTGGTCCATACCTTTGCAGACTTTAGGGCGTTATTATCGCAATGACACTATAAAATACGTGCTTAGCATTACACTTTTGCATTTTTTGGTACTTAGCTACGGGCGGCTGATAACTATAACGACAAGACATCTATTTTCATACATTTACTTTTTATTAGGGTTTGCCACGCGTTGCGTGACAAAGAATGTCGTGCAGTTATGTGGTTATCGTCCAATGGGAAAGCGTCGATTCATTCGCAAAGCAATAGCGTTGTACCTTAGTAACAGAACTAACAGAACGCTAGGAATCCACTTTAACTTTGCTGCAGTCCCTACGTCAGGGTTTTACTGGCTCAAACGATAAAGGCGAGTGGGTCGTTTGATTAGGACTGATCCCATTGATCATGTCGCATGTCATCCCTGTATACTTGTTTTTGCTGAAGTGCTTCCATGTGCTGATGACGTTGTAAACATTCTGCCCGGGGCTGGCGGTAGAAGTCAGAGACCACGCCGCCATGATGACGTATTCTGGATGCAGATAGCCCTGCGCTACGCCGTAGTCTAGGAGTCTCTGCGTGTTGTTGATCATTGCTTCAGTCACTTTGGTGTTCATGTTTCCTGGACGGTAGTCACCTATGGAGCAATTGATGAGAGCGGTAAGTTTGGGCTATGCGAATGTCCATAAAACTACGATACGAATAACTCTGCTTTTGGGAGCCAATCCTCTTCCTAATTTCACCCTTTGTGCTTTACTAAACTCGGGTTAGTAAAAAAACCGCGAGTATTTTCGTTTCCGTTTTATTTTTGCCTATTACAGGAAAAAGCGCAACTAATATCCAAGCACAATGCAATGTAATGGAATGGAATAGGAGAAGAGGATAGAAAATATTTATTTGTCTTCAAGCGAAATGAGGCACCACAATCACTTATACGCGCTATGGCGCTCATTAGTGGAGGGCTATGACCAGCAGTGGACTACATAATATAGCCTGAAGAAGAAGAAGAATCACTTATACTAGAGGCAATAATGACAATTCAAAGAGAAATTTAAAAACCTATTTAGAGGCTAAAAATTTCACCCATGCCGGGATTCGAACCCGCAACCTCTGGCTATCCGTGCCAGCGCTCTACCAATTGAGCCAATGGGCGACTCACCGGCATCAGTGAAATTTCGAACCTCTTTACACTATTCTCTGTATTACGTACAGGCAGCGACATCTGGCTTAAGCAAATTGCATTACTTACAACCCCGACTACCTACTTTGCAGTTAGGTTTTACATCGGAATGATATCACTGTACCCACATGATTATACTATTTTTATTTTTAATGCACTAACCCGTGCTAAGGACAAATTTAAAAACCTATTTAGAGGCTAAAAATTTAATATCAAAAATAAAAATAGTAAAATTCAAAGAGACATTAATTTAATAGCAGCATGAAGACAAAAAGTTCTGTGTCTCGGCTTGTAACTAATGGACACCATTGCAATAGTTGCCGATTTTCAAAAAACATGTTTTCTTCGGTGCGGTTAGTCCCGCGAGTGTACGTGGGTACAGACAATGGTTCCACGTAGGATAACTGATTCTGGTAGTGCTATTTCTTGGTCTACTAGGGAAATAACGAGATGAGCAACGGTAGTGAAAATGGATAGCGACATCCACTTATCCCTATTACCGAGTGTAGGTAGTGTTTATCGCTTTCGAGGCAAAGTTAGTGTAATCGTTGTTAGTAAGATTTCCTGATTTCGTTTCTATCTTTTCCTGATATATGGAGTTAATTGGTGGTAGTAGGGCAATGCTTTCGCTTTGACATTAACTCTAGTTGTTTTAATCAGCGATGATTTGTGCTCTGACTAAGGGACCACGACCCTATCTAGCCCGAGGGTAAAGATGAGTTTCGTCGTCGCAGAAGATGTCTGTTCATAAGCATCTTAAAGAGGTTCAAGAAAAACACTTTAGCTGAGCGCATTATGCAGGATGATGAAAAGCGCTTATTTCAGCGAAGTGCGGATGTTAACCCGCAGGATGTCTAGTGTTCCGATTGCGGAATGGAGACGGCGGTATGAGCTCATGAAGTTTATAAGCACACTCTCCGAAGTAAATATTGTAGAAAATAGACAGATACGCAACTTGGCGGGGATGGGCTGAGCAGTGAAGCTCTGTAAAGCTGTGTGTCGGTGGGTTTAAGAGTCCATACTCCACACACGTCAAAATACAAAGTCCCACTGATGACAATAACTTGATATTTGACTCGTGGTCCCCACTCAAGACAAAATAATGGATGGTATCTGAGAGCCAAGGAGATTGAAGAAGAATCAACAACAATCGTTTCGTATTTGTTTCGTATACATTGTGTACCCATGGCACATTCGCAGACTGCGCTTACCTATGAATCCGATGCCCATTGAGCAGGAGTTGTATCCAAGAGTGTGAGAGCCGATAATGCCCCAACCGCGGCCCTCGTACACGCGCCCTTCGTTACCGATTAAAAAGTTGTATCTGGAAGTAAAAACGCGTAAGAAACATGGCGACAAGAAGAGCCTGAGGATAGCCCTGAAGTGTGTTTGACGGTTTGAGAAATTACAATAGAAATTGCTTATGTACTTTTGTAAAAGTTACTGTAAGTTATAAGTAATTTAATTTAACCTTAATATTTACATCAGAAAAAACGTCCCCACAATAGGAACTAATTTCTGGCCCTCATTTAACGAAGACTTTAATTCTCGGTGCTACACACATTTCCGGCAGTTACCTAGAACTTAAGAGGGTCGGATAGGGAACCTCCTGCTGATTAAGGAAACAAATTTTATTTTAAATATGAAATGGCGACAAAAAATCAAGTATTTTGATGCATCTTAATAATGTTGAGTGCCTACTGAGAACTCCGCAATTACCTGATCCTCATAATTTAAATTTAGATATACTTACAAGGAGGTTCGGCCCCCGGTGAACACAGAAGATGGCTGGACAAAGAAGAAGAATAAGGGACGCTAATGACTATATACTCACGCAATATCGCCTTAGTAACCTCCACTAATTGGGTGAGTATAAATTAGCGTTACGTACTTATAGAACTTGATATATCTCAGCTCGGCGGCGCAGGAAACACAGTGCTGCGCTGACGGAGTGCTGGACGCAGATTAGGTATGGTAGGCCTTGACCTTTCCGGACGAGCCCCATCCCTAGACAGTCCTAGAGGACAGGACTTTCTATCGATAAACTCCGATCCGAGGCGGCGGAGTTTATTGATAAAATAGGACTGGATATTTCGTTGCTCAGCGGCACAGGCCATGAAGCGGTGGCATTCGCTGCTGACGGAGTGCAGGAAACATCACGTCTTGGTGTAGCAGGTCATGGCCTTTCCGGGCAATTGCCCCCTGGAAAGTCCTAAATACGCCAATGTATACTCACGCTAAGCAACAACAGGCCCGTTCAGGTACAGGATGGGTGAGCGTCCCGTGACTACCGCTATTGGCATTTTTCCGAGCGCTTCCGTGCTTCGCAAGGCACGTTAAGCCGTTGGTGCCGGCTGTCATATAATGGCAGTCGTTAAGCCATGTCAGAGGCCCTATGGGCGGATTGATAACTTCTGATAGTAAGTCCCGCCACTGTCTTACAATCCTCCACCAACCCGGAGTTGGCCCCCGTGGTGGAGTATGGCCTAACCTTCCTGCGATGCAGGAAGAGACCCGTGCCCCAGCAGTGGGGACACACAAGGGTTGATAACGATACTCACGCAATATCGCCGTAGTGTAGTTTGTTGATTTATGGAGATGTATATTTCGAAGCTGATGCGATGCTGATGAAATGCTGAACGTAATTCGGTTTGGCAGGCCTTGACCTTTCCGGGCCAGGCCTCTCTGGGAAGTCCTAGATACGCCAATGCATACTCACGCAATATCGCCGTAGCGGAGTTTATCGATGAAATAGGACTGGATATTTCGCAGCTCAGCGGCACAAGCGATGAAGCGGTGGCATTCGCTGCTCACAGAGTGCTGGACGACGACCAGCCGCACCGGTGAGTAGCGATCAGCTATTAAGTCGTACTCCGCTCGGGGCCGCGCCAGCCACATGTCACGAGTTATGTTCCACTCATGCGGCGCTGAGGAGAGGTTGATGGGTCTTTAATTACCTCACAAACTTGAGCCCATAAGGAGGGTAGTGTGTTTGAGTTCAAGTTCGTTTATTGCTTCATGTGGTACGGAATATGGGTCTTAACGTGGTCTTAATACAATTAGTTTAGACACTGTTACTTAGACCCATTTAATACTAAAAGGCTAACTTAAAACTAGGTATATAACACCAATAGAATCATTTGCATTACTTACACCAGCTTCATTTACTAAGTAATTATTATGTACCTATTATTAATACCTATGGCTTTCTTCCATAAATTCTTTTAGTTTATTTAAGATATTCTTTTAGTTTATTTACAAATATATTATATACCGTCTCTTCTAAAATATACTTCGGTAATTTATTGTAAATCCTAGTTGCCATCGCATGTCGTATGTGTGTCCGATTCTATATTCCTTCCAAAGGTCAGATTTTGACATATAAGATATCTATCGATTCACCATCACCACCAGAATCATGGGGTACCTATATTAAATCAGCATAAATCCAACCAAAAAATTACTAATAATACAAAAAAATTACCAACAACCCAACTGCTGAATACTCAGGAGCAGGCGAGCCTCTAGTTCAACAATGTAGGTACCTAACTTATTGCAAGGTGCCTAGGTTGGTCCTAGACACCTGCTTAGTAGTTAATGCAGGCGGTCACTTAATTATTTTTAATTAAAAAGTTTTATAACTTTCTTTTACATTTTTCCTGTGGAATTATATAATGTGATTGTATGTTTCGTGTGCAATATAGCATAACATTTTTTTACCACATGACATGAATACCTTATGCGATATTGTGTTTAGAGTCGCACTTTTAGCATATTCTTGCAGAAATGTATCTAATACGTACGCTTCTTCGCAAGGAAACTTATCGAAATTTCTAGAAAAAGAATTTTAAATTTCAACATGCAATATATTTGGGTCTAGGGGTATCACGTCTGATTACCATCATGCCTCTGGGCGTGGGTTCGATTCCTTGATTCCTTCTGGAAGCTGCTGTTTATTTATACAAATCGCGTCGGTATGGGTGTGTTGTGTTACAAGTGGTTGTGTTGTGTTATTTCGGGATCAAGTTATTTCGGGATCTCACAGGAGCGTAGCGCTGTTTTATACACTAATAATTACTGTCCGGATTCAGAGGCGGCATTCAAGGTCATTGACGTCATCATGATATCATTTCCTTAACTTTATCTCAACAATGGTGAGAAGGAAATAAGTTACGAAATACATTTAACACCGGTTGTCAATAGAGTGGTGTAGGTAGGGACTTCCCCAAAGCCACGTGCTCCGGGGATTGTGACGATCTTTTCTTCCCAATTAACGAGCGAATCAACGGTTAGGTTTAAAGTTGCGATTTTGGCCGCATTAATAATTTCAACATTTCGACACCACCTTTTTCTTTTTTTTGTTCAGTTGCCCTCTGAGATAGCCTAAAAGGCGACCGGTCGCCGTTCAAATTTTTTCGTCGCCGATTTTCTATCCGAGTAGCCTAAATGGCGAAAAATCGCCCACGTTGGCAACACTGTCGATGAGTTCATGTGATGGAAGATAGGGTTTCTTTCGAAAATAACTTTAAAATTAACTCGGGTGGCAGTGAAGGTGTTATAAAACATCTAAAGCCTGCTTGGCTTTTGACTATGGGATGTATGACGAGCGATAACTTATTATATCTCAAGATGTAATATATATTATATTATATACATCCCATAGTGAAAAGCCAGCTTAATATCAATTGAGTCCATGACTAGTTGTGGCAAGGCTTCTCCCACCTAAGCTACCTCATGCCTAACTTCTTTTAGTCATATTTATATATTGAAAAAGGTAATTTTAGTTCTGACTGAATCGCTAATTATCCTCGTATTCTGAATTTTGTATGTTGCTTCAGAGCGTTACACGACCATCAGTCATTAATTAAGGTAAATCTTATTATTTTTATTATAAACCCCGTATTACTTTGTTACAATGCCTTTTTACCGCGCCGTAAATCTATACCAGGGTTACGAGCTCGATCTGAGGTTACGAGTCAAAATATGACAGTTGGGAGTACGTTCTAAATTGGACGGAGCCATACTGTGGAGTAGTTGCATACTGACCGTTGTACCAATCAGAATGACTCGGCAACGGCACCTACCAACATCTAGCGCTTTCTCGCTGCTGCGGGCCCACAGCGCGACGTAGAGGATGATCAGCGTACAGGCCACCAGAAGCACGAGCGCCGCTGCGCAGCCCAACAGCTCCGCGCGGCTCGCCGACCGCACCGCCGCCAGCACGTACTTGGGGCAAGACACCTCTGAAACCAATGAGGAATTATGTACTAGAAGAAACACTCCTAACAACTTTTGTGTCGTCGAATCAACATTTTGTATCACTCACCAGTCACCGATGAAAACAGACGTATTTTTTTAATGTAGTAGGTATTTCAATACAATACAGCAGTTAGTACAGTATTTCAAAATACTCGAAGGTCATAATTTTTTTATTTAAATTCAGACGTATGTTAAACATTAACGTAAACATTCGCCTTAGTCTAGACGACTTGCAGCTAATTGCCTGCAACTTTTGCTAATAAGGCAGCGGCCACACAGTAGGGGCGTGAAAAATACTCTGAAAATACGGGCAGATTTTTCCTCCAAAAAGTAGGAAAGGAAGGGATGAAGCCCACACAGAAGGAAGGGGCGGGGGCGCGAGTTTTATGCATCGCAATTTTGGCCTTTTGTGTGGCCGCTAGCTAAGGCATATTTGAGTTGTCTACTCTACTAGGCACCTCATCATGTGAAATATAGTCTGTACGTGTCATTCTCAGTTCACACGTGTTAGTTAAAATATAACCTGAACTTTAGTTGTACTTGTTGCGGCCAAATAATTTGGAACGCAACGTGGCGAGGGGCGAAAGCGGTATGTGCCCGAAGGCTTTATATTATGTGAGAGATTTAGTGGACTGTATTTTTGTGGGTTCGCAAGGACGCTGATTACAGCATTCACGATAAGGGTAGGTAAAGGGGAAGCTTCCACGCACCTTCTGCTGCCCAGAACTGCTCGTGTTGAGCCGCTGAATTGGCGCCGAAGCTCCTAGTCCAATTGTTTCACTTTAATTTCGTCCGAGTGCACTCGTTGAACACTGACCGTGGTTTTGGGAGTCCAATCAACGCTAGTTACACTTCACCGTTAATGAATAACTCTTATTGCACTTTAATTTCGGCGGCGCGGGTGTTCTCTATCTATCTGTCTATCTATCTATCTGTCTGTCTGTCTGTCTGTCTGTCTGTCTGTCTGTCTGTCTGTCTGTCTGTCTGTCTGTCTGTCTGTCTGTCTGTCTGTCTGTCTGTCTGTCTGTCTGTCTGTCTGTCTGTCTGTCTGTCTGTCTGTCTGTCTGTCTGTCTGTCTGTCTGTCTGTCTGTCTGTCTGTCTGTCTGTCTGTCTGTCTGTCTGTCTGTCTGTCTGTCTGTCTGTCTGTCTGTCTGTCTGTCTGTCTGTCTGTCTGTCTGTCTGTCTGTCTGTCTGTCTGTCTGTCTGTCTGTCTGTCTGTCTGTCTGTCTGTCTGTCTGTCTGTCTGTCTGTCTGTCTGTCTGTCTGTCTGTCTGTCTGTCTGTCTGTCTGTCTGTCTGTCTGTCTGTCTGTCTGTCTGTCTGTCTGTCTGTCTGTCTGTCTGTCTGTCTGTCTGTCTGTCTGTCTGTCTGTCTGTCTGTCTGTCTGTCTGTCTGTCTGTCTGTCTGTCTGTCTGTCTGTCTGTCTGTCTGTCTGTCTGTCTGTCTGTCTGTCTGTCTGTCTGTCTGTCTGTCTGTCTGTCTGTCTGTCTGTCTGTCTGTCTGTCTGTCTGTCTGTCTGTCTGTCTGTCTGTCTGTCTGTCTGTCTGTCTGTCTGTCTGTCTGTCTGTCTGTCTGTCTGTCTGTCTGTCTGTCTGTCTGTCTGTCTGTCTGTCTGTCTGTCTGTCTGTCTGTCTGTCTGTCTGTCTGTCTGTCTGTCTGTCTGTCTGTCTGTCTGTCTGTCTGTCTGTCTGTCTGTCTGTCTGTCTGTCTGTCTGTCTGTCTGTCTGTCTGTCTGTCTGTCTGTCTGTCTGTCTGTCTGTCTGTCTGTCTGTCTGTCTGTCTGTCTGTCTGTCTGTCTGTCTGTCTGTCTGTCTGTCTGTCTGTCTGTCTGTCTGTCTGTCTGTCTGTCTGTCTGTCTGTCTGTCTGTCTGTCTGTCTGTCTGTCTGTCTGTCTGTCTGTCTGTCTGTCTGTCTGTCTGTCTGTCTGTCTGTCTGTCTGTCTGTCTGTCTGTCTGTCTGTCTGTCTGTCTGTCTGTCTGTCTGTCTGTCTGTCTGTCTGTCTGTCTGTCTGTCTGTCTGTCTGTCTGTCTGTCTGTCTGTCTGTCTGTCTGTCTGTCTGTCTGTCTGTCTGTCTGTCTGTCTGTCTGTCTGTCTGTCTGTCTGTCTGTCTGTCTGTCTGTCTGTCTGTCTGTCTGTCTGTCTGTCTGTCTGTCTGTCTGTCTGTCTGTCTGTCTGTCTGTCTGTCTGTCTGTCTGTCTGTCTGTCTGTCTGTCTGTCTGTCTGTCTGTCTGTCTGTCTGTCTGTCTGTCTGTCTGTCTGTCTGTCTGTCTGTCTGTCTGTCTGTCTGTCTGTCTGTCTGTCTGTCTGTCTGTCTGTCTGTCTGTCTGTCTGTCTGTCTGTCTGTCTGTCTGTCTGTCTGTCTGTCTGTCTGTCTGTCTGTCTGTCTGTCTGTCTGTCTGTCTGTCTGTCTGTCTGTCTGTCTGTCTGTCTGTCTGTCTGTCTGTCTGTCTGTCTGTCTGTCTGTCTGTCTGTCTGTCTGTCTGTCTGTCTGTCTGTCTGTCTGTCTGTCTGTCTGTCTGTCTGTCTGTCTGTCTGTCTGTCTGTCTGTCTGTCTGTCTGTCTGTCTGTCTGTCTGTCTGTCTGTCTGTCTGTCTGTCTGTCTGTCTGTCTGTCTGTCTGTCTGTCTGTCTGTCTGTCTGTCTGTCTGTCTGTCTGTCTGTCTGTCTGTCTGTCTGTCTGTCTGTCTGTCTGTCTGTCTGTCTGTCTGTCTGTCTGTCTGTCTGTCTGTCTGTCTGTCTGTCTGTCTGTCTGTCTGTCTGTCTGTCTGTCTGTCTGTCTGTCTGTCTGTCTGTCTGTCTGTCTGTCTGTCTGTCTGTCTGTCTGTCTGTCTGTCTGTCTGTCTGTCTGTCTGTCTGTCTGTCTGTCTGTCTGTCTGTCTGTCTGTCTGTCTGTCTGTCTGTCTGTCTGTCTGTCTGTCTGTCTGTCTGTCTGTCTGTCTGTCTGTCTGTCTGTCTGTCTGTCTGTCTGTCTGTCTGTCTGTCTGTCTGTCTGTCTGTCTGTCTGTCTGTCTGTCTGTCTGTCTGTCTGTCTGTCTGTCTGTCTGTCTGTCTGTCTGTCTGTCTGTCTGTCTGTCTGTCTGTCTGTCTGTCTGTCTGTCTGTCTGTCTGTCTGTCTGTCTGTCTGTCTGTCTGTCTGTCTGTCTGTCTGTCTGTCTGTCTGTCTGTCTGTCTGTCTGTCTGTCTGTCTGTCTGTCTGTCTGTCTGTCTGTCTGTCTGTCTGTCTGTCTGTCTGTCTGTCTGTCTGTCTGTCTGTCTGTCTGTCTGTCTGTCTGTCTGTCTGTCTGTCTGTCTGTCTGTCTGTCTGTCTGTCTGTCTGTCTGTCTGTCTGTCTGTCTGTCTGTCTGTCTGTCTGTCTGTCTGTCTGTCTGTCTGTCTGTCTGTCTGTCTGTCTGTCTGTCTGTCTGTCTGTCTGTCTGTCTGTCTGTCTGTCTGTCTGTCTGTCTGTCTGTCTGTCTGTCTGTCTGTCTGTCTGTCTGTCTGTCTGTCTGTCTGTCTGTCTGTCTGTCTGTCTGTCTGTCTGTCTGTCTGTCTGTCTGTCTGTCTGTCTGTCTGTCTGTCTGTCTGTCTGTCTGTCTGTCTGTCTGTCTGTCTGTCTGTCTGTCTGTCTGTCTGTCTGTCTGTCTGTCTGTCTGTCTGTCTGTCTGTCTGTCTGTCTGTCTGTCTGTCTGTCTGTCTGTCTGTCTGTCTGTCTGTCTGTCTGTCTGTCTGTCTGTCTGTCTGTCTGTCTGTCTGTCTGTCTGTCTGTCTGTCTGTCTGTCTGTCTGTCTGTCTGTCTGTCTGTCTGTCCGTCCGTCCGTCCGTCCGTCCGTCCGTCCGTCCGTCCGTCCGTCCGTCCGTCCGTCCGTCCGTCCGTCCGTCCGTCCGTCCGTCCGTCCGTCCGTCCGTCCGTCCGTCCGTCCGTCCGTCCGTCCGTCCGTCCGTCCGTCCGTCCGTCCGTCCGTCCGTCCGTCCGTCCGTCCGTCCGTCCGTCCGTCCGTCCGTCCGTCCGTCCGTCCGTCCGTCCGTCCGGCGTTGGCTCGCCCAACTTCGAGAGTACTGCGCTTTCCATATACAATAGGTACATACACTTAGCTTGGTTAAAATCACATCTATAGCTAAAATAACCTACACAATACAATCACTTGTCCTGATCCCACACAGGGAACCCTGAGTTGTAGGTATTCATACTACTACGTACCAGGCAAGGAAATTACACACATGGAAATATACCAGATAGGTTATTTTGCACAAATCAAGTCCTATAACTACACTGTAGTGGTTAATAAGCTTCTGTTGTGTGTGTGACAGTTTGTTATTGAACGTACCTAGGATATTTTAGTCACAATAGGAGCGCGCTATCCAAATTTCATGATATATTGATTTTCTGATATAGTTCAGCTAACAATAACAAAATAATTATTTTATCAACAGTGATGAAAGTAGAACTTTAGTCTGCGCATATTAAACCCCATTTTCAAATATGATTGCACGGTAGTGCCCCCGCCAAGACGAGCAGAGTCACGTTACGCCCTCCTGTATGAGTATTTAGCCAGACATCAGAATCTTATTCAGAGCACCACTACTTTTTTTCCTCTGTGCCACGACCCATATTTTTTCTTGAACGTTTGGAGATTTCAATGAAGCGTTTCATTGAAATCTTCAAACTCTCATAACTTCCGTCTGGGTAATAATTATCTGCTCAAATTATCGGATTATGATGTGGTCAGCACAGGAGATTAATTAAACTAGAAAAGCTAGATAAATGAAACAGAGTGCATGTTTCATTTGTCGAGGTTTTATAATTGAGATTTTATAAATAACTACCTACTTAATATATTTCGATTCACCTCAGTAATGATCACCCTCAGACTACTTGCTGATGTCCTATGAAAATTGGTAACCAGACTAGCATTTGGACACAAACAACGAAACACTACAACACAAACAAACGAAGAAATTAGCAACTTTCACCCCGCAGCCCCCATAAAGGGGGATGAAGATATCTATATAAAAGGTAATTTCATATGAAAGTTAAAGCAAAATTGGAGGGGAAGAAACGCGCGCGTTTAGAGTTGCTATCTCCGCTCCGGTTCCACCACAGGTCGTGACTCAGAGGGAGATCTGAACTTTATTTCATAAAAGAAGTTTACTATGCCAATTCAAAAAGACAGACAGGCGAAGTTAGAGACACTACCCAATCTTCACCTACAATCTATAACTATCTTTTAGTTATTTACAGACAGAAATTTATAGTTTCAATACTGTCTATAGCCTCAAATGGGTAGAAGAGTTTTTTATTTATTATGGTTAAGAGACCTCATATTAACAAACATGTAAAAATCCCGACGAAGTTAGGGGTTTGCTGTTTATTAACTTGTCTCATAAACACTCTCATCTCAAAGTTAATTAGGGCTTGCAGAGTTTATTATGCCGTGTAGGGTTTGGGATATGATAACTTTTTAACAGCGGGAGAATTATAAGCTTGTGAGTTGGCAACCTACTTTATACGAAATGTTTTTGGTATGATCGAATTTATTATTATTAATATTAAGTGGGTGTCTGCTATGGTTAGATAAAGTAATCTTATCAAACGAGCTTTATGTTGTGATGGGTGTCCTTAATTATTCAGTGTTGTGCGTGAGTCAAAAAAACTATTGATAGACATCGTTTTTATGTAGTTAGTACATAAATATGTACTTATCACTGTTAGGTATGGTTCAAACATACGCTGCGCGACACGGTTAATTATCATCGCTAAGCGCGCCTGAACATTTCAGGAAAGATAATATTAGATTAAGCGAAATAGACCGGAATAACGAAAAACGCGGGAAACGTTGGGAAAATACAAGATTGGGAATATATAGTCCACACGACTTAAAAAAAAGTTTTTTTAAGTCTGATATTTGGATAAGTACTTTAAGTCTGATATTTGGATAAGTATAATATGTCTATATTGCAGGTCATATATTTTTTTTTCATAAAGTTTATTCTCCGCTTTTATTTGATATCGAGAGAAACTTTAACAAAAAACCATTCGGAGATCTTCGCATATTTTAATAATACATACCTATATCGAATTTTTATATGTGATGGTTTCGTTGTTTGTGTCTTTAAGCACAAATGGTTTATGTATCTATCTATATACAGACATAGAGAAAGAATAAATAGAAAAAAAGAAAAAGCATTAACTGTAACATATCAAAACGGCATCGCTAATGCAGTGTTATTTTGAATGCACATTCCACATGGTTTTAGCTTTCCTACTGTCCCAGGGACTGCAGCGTCCGAGTGGTCCCTTCACCCATCTAGTGTAAGTGAAGGTGCCATGGCGCTGCTAGCTATTGCCATTGAATTTGAAGTAAGGATAGAAGATCATTCAATAGCTTTTTTCGGATCCTGGCGCTGACGTCGCTTGTCGGTAAAATTTGTGACTAACTTATTACATTTTCTGTATAATAACGAAATTGAACCACATTTCCCTAATAGTTTATTTTTTTATAAATTAATATTAAAAAATCCAATGATTTAATCAATAAGTTATTAAGATCGAGATAACTTAATTATTTTAATCAATCTTTCGTAACCCAGTCAGCTACCGTACTTGATAATGAGTTGCTTGTGCCCAATCTCACTAGTCTATGCTACTCCACGTTAGATGGCGCTAATAGAAATAATTGGGCCACACAGAAGGGACTGGGGCGCGCGCAGACATCACTGATTAAACCGTTCGCAGATAGTAAATGTCACGGATATCCGTGGTAAATGTTTAGAAATTTTCTAAAACGATACACGAAAATATACCTCATGGATGGTTCACAGATATTTCACATTTTGCAGAATAGGTAGAAGAAATATTTTTTTTTTAAGGTTTCTAGTACAGATCGATTAAGCTATGTTGGTACATCTTTTAATTTTTATGTGATTTATTGACAAATAAGTTGTTTAAAACTTTACTAAAAACGGTACCGATTGTTATGGCAGCTTCCTATAAGAACTCGTGGTCGCAGTTTGTACCCCCTAGTTTTTGAATTCGCAACTTGCTGTTGAGGAACAGTCGACAGCATATCACCTTTACATTTTATAATGTCTTGGAATAATTAACTACATAAACAATAATTAACTATAGCCCTTTAAGTATAACTTCCAACTAAAACATAGATTTTAGGGTTCCGTACCAGAGGGTAAAAACGGGACCCAATTGCTAAGATGGTATGTCCGTCTGTCGGTCTGTCCCCAAGCTGAACGTAAACTCTCATGAACCGTGTAGCTACAGTTGATATTTTTATAGATGATGTACATATTTATTTAATGAAAGTCATTTCCATTTTAACCGACTTCAAAAGAGGTTATCACATCGACGCGTATGTTAATTATTTTTCACTATGTTTTCGCATTATCTTCGTCAAATCTTAACCTATTTCGATATTTTTTTTGTTCTACTAGGTATAGCGTCCCATTGGTCCCATTTTAATTTGGTGAAGATGTCATGAAGACTTTGAGAGATGGAGAAAAGAACTTTTCAATGGACAGCAGCAAATAAGGCCTAATGAGGCCCATTCATAAATAATATGCATATGTTTCATAAAATATAATATAAAAGCTGTCCCAGGGTAATTTGGTGATGTTCTGATGAAGACTTTCAGAGATGGGAATTTAGAACTTCAAATTTAAGTAAAAAAAATCACTTTGTTCATCAAATACTTTCATTAAGTAGCACATTATCTGGTGGACATTGTTACGAAGTTCATCAGCTCAAATGTAGTTCTTGAGAGGTTTTAAGTTTCTAATCTAGATAAAAATATGCCGTTTTCAGTTAACCAGAATTTAAGTCAAAATATACAATTTTACTGTCGTGGTTATTAGTTCCTTAGTCAAAAATATACTATAGGCATGCGTAGTTATAAAAGTCACAATATCTATTTAGTTTCATACGAGTTTCACAAGTCAGTCAGTGATTAAAACGGTATAAAACGAAAATATGTTTACGCAGAGGACAAATACAGCGCTGGTGCACAAAAGTGTATTTTGCATGGGCCCTGTAATTTATAATAAGCTGTCTAGTGCATTAAGAGAACTGGACTTAGGCTTGTTCAAGCACAAATAAAAAAATATATTATTTAAAAACTGCTATCATACAATAATCGAATTTCTGACTGATAATTATATTGATTAAAATAAGTATAACAATGATATACTATTTGATATTATCCCCGTGACCTCTCTTGTTTGACATTTTTACTTATTATCGCATGGAATGTTATTTTTTTTATGTTCTTGACATTTTAAATTCTTGATGTTAATATAATAGGTCAATCAAATTAAAAAAAATCCAGGAATTAATTTCCAGAAAGCTGGATATCATTTTATACCATCATTTGATCTTAAATGCGTGTAATGCGAATTCGCACGGTCCCAGGAGGTGAGCTCAACTTTTGGGGGCCAAAAAACCGCGAACTTCTCACACTTTCTTTCAGTTTTGTGCTTCTAGCTCGGAAACGGTACTTTGGACTGGAATCTTCGTTATTGCAATATTAAAGAGAGTTAAATTTTGCGTTGTATGATTGTCTTCTTCTTCAGGCTATATTATGGAGTCCACTGCTGGACATAGCCCTCCCCTAGTGATGACCAGAGCGGTCTGTCTTATACCATCATTGGGGGTTAATGCCCATAATCCCCACGCTGGGCATGCGGGTTGAGGATCGCAGATTGGTGGCATTGTACTGCAGGGGGCGCTGCTGCCCACCCCCCAGTTTGTGTCCCTTAGTCACCTTTTACGACACCCGCGGGAAGAATTTGGGTTGGTGCTATTCTTTAAGCCGAAACCACACAGCATGATTGTCTAAATCTTTAAATTCGATTTATTGGTATAGCCGAAATCAAAAGTTGTGAACCGGAACTTATTTACGTGCAAATTTACATTTTGCGAATTTTCAAGACCATATTTCTTTGAAACTGATACTCTTACTTCTATTGAAATACCCATAAGACAAACATTGTAGAGAATAAAATTTCACATTATACCTAAAAACTATTTTTATTTAATCTTTTCAGAGCACTCTCCACCAGCCTCTATACCACGTATCATGCGTCTGAACCAATTTTCAAAACATTTATTCCAGTCCTCCGCAGACACCTCTTCCACGGCCTTCTCAAACGCTGCTAGCGCGTCTTCCGGCGATGAAAACTGTATCCCTTTGAGCAGATTTTTTATTTTAGGCAGTAAAAAGAAGTCACACGGAACCTAATCAGGACTGTAAGGAGGGTCTCCTAAGACTCTGATCTGTGTGGAGTCCAGGAAGTCCCTCGTTTTGATCGCAGTGTGCGCGGGCGCGTTGTCGTGGTGAAGAAGGACCCCGCGGAGCCCGTTGTTCAATCGCTTGTTGCTCAATTCAGAAAAAAACTTCTGGCAGGCATTTTGTGTTATACCATTCAGCGTTTAATGACTTTGTTTAATTTCAAAGTTACGTAGATTTGAGAATTTGTAGTTGCAATACCACTCGCTAACTGTGAAGGAAAACATCGTGAGGAAACCCGCGGCCTGGTTGGCTCCGCACGTATTGACTAGTCTTTCCTGTGGGCTAGGCCGACTAAGCTGTCAGGATGGTATAGGTGCTGGGCAAGCCTACACCATCTATAAAACCATGTCCCAGGCACTACAGCGTCGGAGTGGGCCCTTCACCCATCTAGTGTGAGTGAAGATACCACTGGACGCTGTATAAATCATCTCATTAAGTAGATGCAAAAAGGCCAATATTATTATTATTCAGCGTTGATGCTGCTTTGGTCTGAAAGTGGAATTGAAGTTAGGTACCCCGTCAAAGTGAAGAAACTATAAAAAAAATCCTGCGCTCCTCGATCGCTTAACTTTCGTAGGCGTTGGTTCATTTTGAAACAACCAAACTGTCGACTGATGCTTTGTTTCTGGATCATATTGAGAAATCCAGGATTCGTCACCTGTCACAGTGTCGTAAACGCGCCGTGACGAGCCAGCATCAAATTTTTGTAACAAATCACGGCACCAATCCACACGGGCCTGCTTCTGAGCTTCGGTGAGGTTGTGCGGCACCCAGCGGAAAATTATTCTCCTTACGGGAAGGTGCTTGTGCAAAATCTTGTGAACACTTCCTGAACCAATCTGCAGTGTATGCTGAATCTTTTCGTACTTAATTCGTCTGTTTTCTTGAATTATTTTTTTTACTGCCAGCAAACTTTCTTCGGTGACAGCCGTGATAGGACGACCACTCCTTTGTTCATTCCCTCAAAGTAAGATGACCGCGTTTGAACTCGCTATACCAGCGGTAGATGGTTGATTTTGAAGGTCCTTCATTCATAAAAGCAATTCGAAGTCGATCACATGACTCATCAGGTCTTAAGCCACATTTGAAATAGTATAAAATCATAGCACGAAAATGTTCTGAATGCCGATCCATTTTGGCTCTCAAAAAATGCGGAGGGAAATTTGAAAATCGAACAGTAGTATTTTTACTCTTAAATAAATGACGTTTTCATAACAACTACTAGTGGCCAATGTCTTATACATAAAAACTATTTTTCAAAACTTTCTGAGTGGCCGATTTTGCGGATTTTCCGTTAGTATGAGGTGTGAAGTCTACATTTAAGGCAATTTGAGGGTAAGGAACATTTCAATGCAACATTTTAAGGACGCGGTCAGAAAACTAGAGATTCGAAGTAGGTATTGTGAATGGAAAACAATTTTACGCAAGTGATCTTTAATTAGTACCTTAGGAAGCAATAGAAACATTAAAAATGAATGTGACATTGATAAAATATATAGATATGCAGCACAGCATTCAAGTTCCCATTTTCTTAGTTGTTGAAATTACCCGGTTTACAACTTTTGATTTCAGATATACCACTAAGCCTAATTACTTATAAATTTCTATATTACTTGTTACTATAAATTCTTCTTAGTCTGTACCTACGCTCTACTGAGCAGTCGTGGTCTTCAAAAAAAAGGCTTCATTATGGGCTAATGTTGCGTGTCTCACGATGTCTCGCCGACGTTTACAATATTTACAGAATATTTCGTTGTATTCACTTCAAAAATAAATAATTTAATTAATAATAGTACCTACGGAACCCTTCGTGCGCAAGTCAGACTCGGACTTGGCCAGTTGATTTTTTTACTTACTATGCTTGCTTGCTAGATACCGATTTGGTACCTAATCCATAATTATACAAATTAGACATATTCATGCCTGCTCACACACTTGGTTCATTCATCGCATGGGTGCTATAAAACTATTATAACGAAGAACTAATTATTTTAGATCTTCTACAAATGTAGTTTGTTGTAGATTCAACACTAGTAATTTGTATCTTTTTACATTTACATCAGCTCTTCTAAATAGGTAGATCAGATTTCTGTTGGTAGAAAGTTAAAACAAACGCAATCATTTTTCGTCCAACGAACGATTGCGCTCGGGGTGCCAGGCGACGTTGCCAAGTAGTGCGGGGTGAGTACCTAGGCGACGCGTCGTTGCCAAGTTGCCCTAGCAACATCTCTGCATCCATCGCCGTGTGTGGGAGCGTGTTTTACTTTTGAGAGTAGGTATGTTCTGCGTAAGATTGTAAACGTAGGTAGTGGTTATATACTCTGATTGTAAGCACGTGATATGTGAGTAAGCTACCTATGCTCTGGGTATCTGCCTTAGTTAAAATTAATATAGATAGTAAATAATCTAGGAGCCCGCGCGACACATTAGCACACTAGCTAAAACGGCGAGGGCTATTGTCTGTCTTTGTGTTGTCTCACCGGCCCGGCACCGGCTCGCGACTCCGGGGCCGGTCGGCGCCGCACGGTGGGCTGACAATCACGTTTCAAAGACATATGAACTTGAGTTTTCAAGTGTCACTTTTTTCTCTCGAAATAGGTTTTATTACTCATTATCATTACTATACTAAACAATGTGATGAGAGACTATTTAGAGAGCAAACGGATGTGTAAGAATTTTTCGTAGAAAAATTTTTATGGAGCTGACATGAAAAGTGGCTATAGCTCTGGAATCGCAAGTTTGGCCGTAATATCCTTGGAGATGTAAAAAGTGCTATTTATTTGTGATTTTTCGGCATACTTTTTATAGCAGTGCCCTTTGCGATTTTTTTAAAATTAATAATGTGTATTTTATACTTAAATGACTAGTTAGACCAACTTTAGATATACCCTATACCATATGCCCTAGCCTATGAAATTAAAATTAGGCGTGTTATATATAATGTACATATTATCCCTTTATTTTGTAAAGGGATAATATGTACATTAGACGACATTCACCAAAGTAAGGAAGGTTTTAATAAAATACCAATTTTTCAAAATATATTTTTACTAATTGCACATTCACTGACCACGAACTGGCAGACGCCAAGTAGGACACCTACCAGTTCGCTCGACCGATGATCCCAAAAATATCGCTGGTGGTGGCTGGGTGAGGATTGCTGAGGATAGAGTAATGTGGCTTGCCCTGGGAGAGGCCTATATGCAGCAGTGGACAAATACAGGCTGATTGATTGCACATTAAATATAAAGACCGTTTCTTTATCATGAATTCCCAAAAACGTTAATATCACTTTAATAATTCGTAAAACAAGTCTTATTAATTAAACACCTAATGTATATGCTCAGTTTTAATTTCATAGACTAGGGTACAGGAATATCTAACTACGCATAATCAGGACACAAAAGCATTAGAACTACTCATTTTAGTACAAAGTACACATTATAATTATATTTTTAAAAATCGCAATACAGATTTTTCTTCGAAAAATTCTTACGCGTCCGTTTGCTCTATAAATTGTCTCTCATCACATTGTTTAGTGTAGTAATGAGTAATAAAACCTATTTCGAGAGAAAAAAGTGACACTTGAAAACTCAAGTTCCTAGAGTCCCGCCGGTGCCGTCACCGGGGGTAGCAAGCAATATTTTTTCAAGTTATTTAAGCGTCTATCTTCATATTTTCACAATTAATATTAACAATAACATCATGTATGATGACTAAATCACCGAATTAGTTAATAACACCTGAGGTATACTAGGAATTGGAGTTTGATTACCATTAGGGGTATTGTAGTTGCGTATAAATGGAAGGTAAAATATTTTATGTGCTCATTGACATTTTGTCCTGCTAAAAAAACATACTTACCCAAATCATAAAGAGAAAAATATGGAATCGCAAGTCTGACAACTAAACTTGACTTGTTCGTGGTTTTGAAGCAGTGTGGAAAGCTAAGCAACTACTCTACTTTGTTGGAAAAAGTTGTATCGCTATTGAACCTTCATCATCTGTCCGATGAAGATCTTGATATACTTCGAGATTTCTGTCGAAGATTCAGTCAACAAGTTACCAAGAGATGGAAGACAGCAAATAGAAACCAGGATATTTTCAGAAAAAAATATGAAAACTGGCTCGTAATGAGTATTGACTGGCCATGTTGTGTTGTTTCACATATTATACCAGATGGAACAGCTTCGGTATGCCAAGAAGGCATAAGTTCTTGCACTGAAGTACCATTTGGATCTTTGGGAGCAAAACAAAGGAAAAGGAGGCTACAACATGAAAGTCATGAAGACACCGATGAATCAATCTGTGTTACAATAGAAAATTTGAAGAAAGAAGGAAACGAATGTTTAGGCAAAGTAATTTAAGAAGAATCCTGAAGAAGCAGTAAAAATCTATAACGATATAGAAATGAAGAAATTAAAGAAAACTACAGTTACGCCAGAAAAAGCGCTAGGCCTTTTATTTTCTCTGGGATTATCAAAGTGGAAATATATTACACTGAGAGAGATGACAATGCGTGAGGGCTTAACAGACTTTCACCCATCGTATTACAAGATTCAGCAAGCCAAGTCAAGCTGTTATCCTCCCGATCAGGCTTTCATTATAAATGACACCATGGCGAAACTAGATCTGCAAGCTCTGTTGAATATAACCATACAACAAATTTTGAAAACCTTACCAGAACTGTCTGCTTACATGGGTAAAACACTGGTTTTGTTATCCAAGTGGGGTTTCGACGGTTCATCAAACCAAAGCAGATACAATCAAAGCATTGAAGGAGGTGAAACAGATGAATCTCTGTTTATGACAACACTTGTTCCGCTGCAGTTATCTAACGGGACTGAAGTTATATGGAAAAACCCGAAGCCATGCTCAGTTTTCTACTGTAGACCTGTACAGTTTCTTTTCGCAAAAGAAAGCGAGTCTCTCGTAAAAGAAGAAATGAAGAAAATGGAAGAGGAAATAGCTGCATTGGTGCCCTCAGAATGCAGAAATATAAAAATAAATCATGATCTAGTCATGACTATGATCGACGGAAAAGTTTGCAGTTATTTATCCGAAGCTCTTTCCAGTGCAGTTTGCTATTTATGTCTAGCAAAACCGAGCGAGATGAACAATATTGATGCAGTAATACGAAAAGAAGTAGCCAACAACATGTTAAAATTCGGCTTATCTCCGTTACATGCCCAAATTAACTGCATGGAATGTTTGCTACATATAGCATACAGACTGGAGTTGAAGACTTGGGCAGTAAGAGGAGATAAAGATAAGGCTGTCATGCTGACCAAAAAGCAGTTGCTGCAAGAACCATTCCAACAGAAGCTTGGTCTTCTTGTGGACGTGGTCAAACAGAGCTCTGGAACAACGAACGATGGAAATAACGCACGAAAATTCTTCGATGACCCAAAAGAGACAGCCGGGATAACAGGAGTGGATGAAGAATTGATTAGAAGATTTGCAGTCATACTTCAAGCCATTACATCTGGTGAAGAAATAAACGTCGACAAGTACAAAGAATATGGCCGAAGTACTGTAGAAAGGTACCTGGACCAATACAGCTGGTACTATATGCCAGCTACAGTGCACAAGTTGCTAATCCATGGTGCTGAAATTATAAGGAACTCCTTGGTTCCTACTGGGATCTTATCTGAAGAAGCATCCAAAGCTCGCAACAAAGATTTTCGATGTTAACGAGAATTTCACTCGCGAAAGAACACCAGGAAGAATTCAAACGAAGATGTCATCAAAAGGATGCTTCTCACTTCTGATCCTTTTATTTCTTCAATGCGACCAGTTATGAGGATAGCTTTAAAGAAAAAAATGAGTCAAGAAGCAGTGGATCTTTAGGTATTACAACGACATCATATTGAGTTCTGTAACGTCGAAAATATTGAAAGTGACACAGATTCCGAGAAAGAAACTGATTTATATGAATAATTTATATGATTTTTGTTTGCAATATGTTATTGTAATTCTTTTATTTATATTTTTTATACATTGGTTTCTTTACTTGTCTATTTCTTGTCTATTTTAATGTAAAGGATTCATAGCTAGTATTTTATTCATGTAGTTTTAAAGGCTTATTTTTTATGTTTACATGATTTAACATTTTTAAAATGTATGTGTGTTTTAAAATGTAACTTGGACTTATTTCATGTATCTTTGTAAATATTTTATGCTTGTGTATTTCCTCGTGTACAATAAAGAATATTCATATCTTATTTGATTTTCATGTGTATAATTTGTTCGCATATGACAATGTTTTAGAACAGTATTTAAGTAGTTATACTGTATGATTCTTTATAATTATAAAGAATCCTTAATTAAGGAAGGTACATAATTTGACAAACACAAAATATACGCTTAAATACCTTAAAAAAATATTTTAAATGCATTTAATTTTTTTTCGACCAAAGTCGCACGAGTGCGCCCATAGTGCAGTATGTCAAAAAATCCATAAAAATGCAGGCAATAATCGTGCTGAAGGAAATAACGGGCAAGTGTGCGATAATCAAGTTATGGCCAATTTTATAGTAACTTCCATACATTTTTTTTAACCAAGTGGAAAAAAAGTACTTGCACAAAGGTAAACATACTGCACTTCAAATATGTTGAAAGATTAGCCTTCCTAAGTGGATTCCTGTGAAAAAAAAATAACAATTCAAAATTCGATCTCTAAGTCTATGGGGAGCGATTTTCAGCCCACCGTGCGGAGGGTGAGACTCGTATTTCGTATCGGCGTCGTAGGTGTAAAAGATATAACAAATATAGTCGACGGCTTGGACGATACCATTGTTATATCTACGCGTTTTACTTTACGTGTCGTCGTGTTGAAGTCCGTGTCAGCACTGTACCACTCACCGGGCGTAACCCGGCATCGACACCGGCACAATGGAAAAACGAAACCCGGCACCGGTGCCTGATGCCTGTGCAACGGCCATGCCGGTGTGCCGTGCCAGTCCGGGCCGATGAGTCGAAACACGCCCAATGCCGATGCCGGCGTGACGACGACGACGACGGCTCCCGGCGCGGCTCGAGCAGCAGGTCGCTAGCTGCTGCACTATAACGTCTAAGGCAGGCGGCTACCTCGTTCTTCATCAAATTTTAAAGAAAGTCTATGGTGTAATTATCTCAATTTCTGCTCAGCGTAAATCGTTTCGTAATCTTACTTTAAACAATTTAATAACTTTACTACATCGAGGGTAGCATAAATGAAAAATCAGTAAGTTTTATGGGGAATATAATTACAGGGAAAGTACACATTACCTAAACTTAAAACATAAAGTGTGTTGAACTTATGGGTAGTATCAATCAGGGAACGTGTCAACCGGATATTCTGAGCTTCACTTACAACAATTAATAAAATAGAAAATCTCATATTCAATAACTTATAAGTTTATAAATAACCCATACCATAATATTAACCTCACACCTGCATTCCAATGGGGTAGACAGGCACCAAGGACTGCCACTTGCCACGATCCTGACAGATTACCTTCGCTTCATCAACATTCATTAGTCGTTACATGCACTCACGTCAGTTCCGGTTACTTTTTATCTTCCATTTGCTAATACATTCCTTATCTGGTCGAAGTATGTGGGACGTCCCTTACCGGCCCTTCCACCCACATTCGCCATGTATATTTGTTTCATCAATATTTCTTCCTTCATCCTCTCCACATATATCACAGTACAATGAAGGTGTAGCTGATGCGTGCGTTTGCTTCTATGCAGAGTTAGCTGGCAACGGCGCATATTAAAATCATGGGCCATAATCACAGCAGAAATTGGTAAAAATATCAGCCAGCTCCCATATGGATGGACAGATATGATTTTTAATGGAATACTAAATTGATTGGAATAGTTTGTAGCAGTACCTACCTACCTCTCGATAGGATACTGGTCTTAGGCCCTATTTCACAATGTTCAAATAAAGATAAAGATATTTATTGGGTCACAGACATCGGTATACATGTAAAGTTAGGCTAGTTTACAGGCAAGTTCCAGATAAGCTATCCGCAACCAGGGCTGCCGTTTATTCTAAATTTAAATATGTTTTTCTATATTGTGTGTGTTCGTTTATGGCTTCAAATTTAGAACAAACAGCAGCCCTGGTTGCGGATAGCATATCCGGAACTTTATCTGCAGATTGTGAAACAGACCCTTACCCTACCCGAAAATAACTTAAACAAAATCTCGCAGCGTTGGGAAGTGTTTGCGATGGACTAGTAAAGGTTTTTCAATAACATAACATTTACATACAGGCACATACATTGCTTCTGGCCCCACACTAGGATACCCTTTGTCGTGGGAACCAGAAACAACGACATCACAAACATGTAAACATCCAAGACCTGGGGGTTTTCTTTGTTCCCAGCCGGGATTCGAACCCGGGACCTCCTGCATGGCAGGTAGATGCACTACCGTTACGCCACAGAGGTCGTCTAATTATTATTAATAATTGTTTAAACCAGCGTTTCTTACTCTTTTTTGTACAAGCATCTCTTATGGTTTTTGCCACCAAGCACAATTTTAAGGACCTCCTTAATAATAGAAGCAGCAATATATTTCGAAACATTTATTGTAGTACAGTCAAAAAATATACTTTCTTCATAATAAAATAGGTAAATGTGAAGGTTCGTGCTTGTGGGGTAGGCGGCGGCGTGTGTAGCAATTACGAAACTTTTGGTGGCATTTATTAATGATTGTTAAATGGTCTATTGATAAGACTTCGGTAGAAGTTCGACCATTTTGTTGCGAAGTCGCCCATAATAATACTGAGGAGAGTGCGAACATGCAAAGTTGATGTGCTGTCGACTGCACTGTGCAGGTAGGTGGGTGTGTGTGGTACCCAAATGGACTAAGGTACCTTTGAGGGAGTTGTCTAAGTATTGGCTTGATAAGATCACAATCAGCGACCACAGGGCAGGTCTATACACGGAGGATGACGAAGTCTGGGTTACTGTTGCATGTTGAAAGCACTGATATCATTCACTAGAAGTTGTTGGTGGGTAAAGGTGGGTTACATTTCTTGCTGCTTGCTTTAAAATTCTGTTTTATAGACCCAATGCACTAATTCCGCAATATACTTTTTCCACAGAATTGAAATGTGTGATTTTTTCACATAGGTATTGTATTTTCTGAATTATCTCTCAAACAAACAATGTTTTTCCTATATTTATCCCATCCGTGGGTTGTCAATTTTATGGCAGATTAGATTTTCCTGGACTTACAAGAACACAGAACAATTAAACCATACAAGAACCAAACGTAGGTACTCTGTGTCTAGAATTGAACTGTCAATTCTCTGCTCGCTACTGGCTACTAGAGTACACTGCTAAAATGTTTTACGTTTTGCTAGTCACCGCCAGATGTCAATAGTAAACTCGTGAAAACTATTAACAATGCCATCTAGCGGTTTTAGACAAAGCGCTCTACACGTATTTTTCGGCTTTGCGCGCATTTTCAGTGGCGGCCTCTGGGCCCGGCGCGGTTTTTTGGGATCCGATTTGCTTGTATGGGAATGGGTTTCTATGCTTACTTCAAATTCAATGCTATTGCTTAACCATACGTGTTAAATAGAATGGACATTCTTCTATGTGGGACAATGTTTACTGGCATTGAGAGAGAGTATTTCGACTATTAGCACGAATTTATCATTATTTAGTGTGGACTTAGATATTACGAACATAACAAACGAAGTAAGGCGCTTCGGGGTGCTAACTAGGTTTTACACTGTATGTTCTAAAAATAGTTGTCACAGTTGTTATGATTTCTCATGTTCACATTTAGATAAAAACATTATAAAACAAGCTATGATTTTTTTTCCATTGGTGGAGCTAGGACCCCGAAGCGCCTAAGCGTGTTCAGGATTAACGAATTTGAACAAAAACCTTGTATTAGCTGCTAATCTAAAGTAATAAATGATGATAATTTGTAAGTTCACTAAAGTGTTTATTTTCTTCATTTCTAGGTACAATTCCTGACAATATGTCGTATTCAATCAAACTTATTTATAAATCGTGATAGGCAGTACCTAACGAGTACCTTCTTATCAAGCTATGTTACTAAAAAAACTTCGCAACTAGGGTACGAGTATCTTATCATACTGAGATATTTTAATGCATAGGTATCTAAATACTGCGTTCGAGCTTTGCAAAAATATCAACACGCACAAACATACAGCACCATTCACAAACACTCTTATATAATAATTATATTATAATTTTTTTTGGGCAATGGGTATCCCAGATTTTATGTAACTTTTTGGCGTGACTTATGAAAATCTAAACAGTAGCTTGCATTGCGCGGGTCCCAATTGGGGAAGTCTTTAATTTTCACCATCACGTTTCCGCCCGGAGAGTAGGTTTCTGTCTGTATCTGGCACTTGCCACGGATATCGTAATCACTGGTCAGCACGCCCTCCTTCTGGAGCAAATCCAACAGCACCTGAAAGTGCGCGAGCTGTTCGTCATCGGGCTTGTCTACAGTGTAGTCCCCGATGAACATGATACTGATGCTTTTCCTGTTCCAAGTGTACACCATGGCGCCCTGGACATTGGCGCCACGGCCCTCGAACACTAGACCGCCGCCGCCGATCAGGTAGTTGGGCACGATGTCGTCCATCTCCCTACGCAAGTTGTCCTGCTGGATGGCGAGTACATTCTTTATGCACTGGTAGCGGGTGTTGCACGGGGTCGTGGCCGAGTGCCCGACAACCACGTGCCGCATCGGCAGCTGGAGGAACGTAACGAAGTACGGCGCCATAGCCTGCCAGTCGTCGCGGCGCAGGTACCACGCCTCATGCAGACCTGGCCAGAGACAACGCGATTACTGACAGCGACAGGGAAGCGGGGCTGCACAGTGCCGAGACTGCTAGCCATGGAAGAGGAAGACAAAAAAATTCAAAGTCGGGCGTACCTATATCGAGGCGCTTTGGTCGTGGGAGGAGGAAGTAGAACAAGAGCGCGCCGAGGGCGCAGGCGACTAACGAGGCCCAGCAGACGAACACGATGACGCTGCAGCGACACGTCGTGCGCGGCCGCGACGACTCCAGGTCCAGCTTCAGGAGCCGCCCTGGAACACCAACGAGACTTCCAGTTGACTACGAGCAGACCAGCGAGGTAGATTTAGGTGGACCAGGAAATCGTTTAATTGGGGATAATTAAAGTTGGGGATGGGCACCCTAGTATATTAGCCAGTTTATGAACCTGTAGCCTGGAACCTAGGTATGATAACCATGGACTTTAATCGACTGTAGCCACAGTTTTTAAACGAACTTAATTAATGGCAAAATGCTTTCAAATCGAAGCAATCGAATCGGCTTCTTCGTTGATTAAGCGAATATGATCTGTCAGGTTCGTGGCAAGTGGCAGATCCTGGTCTCTGCCTACCCCTCTGAGATACAGGCGTGAGGTTATGGTAAATTATGTTGTTTATGCTTTAAAATCCTAGATTTTTTTTGTAAGTTCTAGACTGTAGATTCTGAAAATTTCTGCTTGCTGTCACCATTATTGAGATAATTCTCGCTTCGCTCGCTTTTTGCAAAAACGTAGACCTATATAAAATAAAGATATTTTTTGTACCTTTATAATAAGGTAAGAAAATATATTTTTCTTCATTTGTGGCGACGGGTGACGCCCGTTCGCACTGACCATGGTGACGACCGCTGATTCAACTAAAAGTATAATATATATGTGCTACTATTTAAATTCACAGATGTGTTTAGATTGGTTTTTTACTTAGGTACATAGAAAGTGAAGGTGAAAAACATTTATTACTTTTGTAACACAAAAATAAACATACACCAAATTAAAACAAAGATATTGGAATTACAATAGTGCGAACGCAAGTTTGTGCAACAAAAGGATAAGGCTGCAGCTCAGCAAAATGCTAGTCACAAGTGACCCGCGCTGGTTTTCTGCAGCACCTGATTCGCTGATGTTTGGAAAATTTCTACAAGTCAAAAATAATAAAAATCACTAAATAACAACAAGTTCAATAAATATGCTAAGGAGATAAAAAAATACTAACGAATTGTTTGCCACGAACGAATTGTTTGTATGTGTGTGTGTGTGTGTGTGTGTGTGTGTGTGTTTGTTTGTTTGTTTGTTTGTTTGTTTGTTTGTTTGTTTGTTTGTTTGTTTGTTTGTTTGTTTGTTTGTTTGTTTGTTTGTTTGTTTGTTTGTTTGGTTGTTTGTTTGTTTGTTTGTTTGTTTGTTTGTTTGTTTGTTTGTTTGTTTGTTTGTTTGTTTGTGTGTGTGTGTGTAAGGGTGTGTCTATGTGTGTGTGTTTGCTCATGCGTACGTGTGCGTGTGGCTAACATATTGCCAAACTATTTCCTTAATTTTAAGGCTTCCCAGCCCCGCTACAAGGGCCTTCTTGCGATCGGCGGATCAAGGGACCGCTTGTAAAACGCTTTTTTTTTCTTCTTTAACCTATTCGTATTGTAACCCAATCCTCAGTGTACCTAGGTCTCATCTATTGCACGCCGTTCATTGCGGTCGTGGTCTTTCCATCTTTTCCTCCCACTTTGACCCGGTCGCCAGGTCGGTGGACCCTTTTTTAAATAGGTGAGTGGTTTGTACTCGTAGTTATTGTTCGAGGTTCGGACCAGATTAAAAAAATATTGTTTTTTTGAGACTATAATTATTAATTAAGAATAAGAATTCTTCTTCTCTCAGGCTATATTAGTCCACTGCTGGACATAGCCCTCCCCTAATGAGCGCCATAGCGCAATGTTGAGACATCATTGGGGGGTAATGCCCATAATCCCCACGCTGGGCATGCGGGTTGGGGATCGCAGTTTGGTGGAATTGTACTGCAGGGGGCGCTGCCGCCCACCCCCCGGTTTGTGTTCCTTAGTCGCCTTTTACGACACCCGCGGGAAGAATTTGGGTTGGTGCTATTCTCTAGGCGGACACCACACAGCAATAAGCAGAATAAGAATAGTTTTTACTAATAAAATAGGTACACAGTCAGGCATTTTAACAGTGGTCTCCACACTAAGCGCATAGCCTGTATAGTGGCGGCCGTAAGAATTAGCTTGTGGTTTTACATGGCGCACGAGAATTATACGAAAATACAAAGGATAAAATTATAAACTTTTAAATTGAATAATTTAACATTAACGTAAACGTAAAAAATAAGGGTTTGTAATAGTAGTGTGTAAATTGATTGTTTTCATGTGCAAACGAAAAATGGCGGCGCTGTAGATTAAAAATCTCCAATTGTATTATAGATCAAATTGTCAGTCAGTGTTATAGAGAGATTATCTCTGCCATTACATTATTGTAAACAAACACGTGAGGTTGTAGCGTAACAAAAACTAATGGCGATTCGAGGAAAACGGCAACGGATCGAAAGCTGAGAGTCTGAGGTCTATCTTAATTTATTAATATAAAAATGAATCGCTGAATGTGTTGGTAAGCGCAAATCTCGAGATCAGCTGAACCGATTTCGCTAATTCTTTAGAATATTCCTTTAAGTACGAGGATGGTTCTTACTAGAGAAAAATAAAAAAAAAATTAAAGAATCGACTGTGTGGCGGGACGAAGTTCGCTGGGTCAGCTAGTTTAAAATATATTTTTTATTTGCTATGTTTCACAACTGCGTGCAACATTCATATCTCGCAGGCAGCATGGTGGTCGTGAATATGAAGAATGAACCTTGTCACGTTGTAGAAAATCATAGGAAATACCTAATAAGTTAAATGTAAACTGTCAAACCATCTGACACTTTTCCAAGCGCGTCTATTTTATTTATAGCTATAGTGAGTGCCTTGTGCATAACATGCTGAAAACTCTGCATAGGCGCCAACAAAAAGTGGTACATAATTCAATAAAGTAGGTATTCATTCAAAAATAACAACATGACTCATTGCTGTCGTGGGACTCATTGGTGTATGATGATGACGATTGGCTTCTTTGTGAAAGTGACTTCTCCAGCCAAACTACTGAAAAGAAGTTTTATACATCAGATCCATCTGATCCATCCATCTGACGATGACGATGATCCATCTATCTGATCTTGAAGTCCAAGAAATTTCGTATGAGTTGAACGATTAGGTTCCAAATATAATAGTGATGATTGACCTAGACGTTCATTAAGCCGTAGTTTCTGCGCTACTTTGAATAAAACCTTTTCATTTCATTTCAATTTCAAATATATTTTAAATTAAATGAAAGGTGCTTACTGTGGTCTTGTTTTATATATACACTTACGTGTTTGCATATAAAGGTATCGTTGGTGAAAAACGTGTACGTTATATTAACTAAAGTAGCCAATTCAAATTGGCATTACTATGATGAATGCTGCCATATAAAATGTTTTCTGAATCTATATATTTTGGTTCGTTAGGCCCAATCCTATAAGAATAAATTTTGAAATGAATTTTTCATAATAAATAAATGCTTAATTCTATAGGAACTCCAAGAAATCAACATGCGTTGAGCATTCAACAACTTATGAAAATGGGGAACGGGAACATATTAAATTAATTATTAAAAGTTCTTCGGCACTGTGTAATAAAGAAAAATCTAAATCCAAAATCATAAAATGGCATTAATATTAATAGTTCGCCCAACTTAACTGTTGAGGGTGGCGCCGGCAGACATAGCGCCACTCGCCGTCAGTCACAATTTCATTTTGACACTGTATTATTTACCAACCTGTCAACTGCTTCGTTAAATTGGGATTGTTACTACAGTCTATCTATCCTTAATTGTCCATTTTTGTAAACTGTAGTTTTGAAGGGAGCCCATTCTAAGAAAGTTTGAAGAATAATATCCTGTGCACGAAATAATAGAAGTAGGAAGGTATTCAAAGCAATCAATCGCAATAATTCTCACGTCCATTACTATTTCTTTAGGTCAAACTATATAAACTCGAAAGAGATGAACCGTCCGTCTAAAACAACCAACAATAACAAATAAAAAATCGTACCGTCGAATTCAAAACCAAATTTTCGGAAGTCGGTTAAATATTTTTTATATTTATTAATTTGCTCCACCAACAGGATAATACTTTGTGCATTAAATATGTAGGTACATTAGAAGGAAATAACAATAATATGACGTACATCCCAATTACGCTCGCTAATAATTACATTTAATGAAAATGTCTTAACATTATCCGAATATGTGTTTCAAATAATTAAATTTTGTCAATTCCAAAATTATTTAATTTCTAATTGGGTTGAGTCCATCAAAACCATACAGGTAACATTATTTTACAACATTTATAGAACAACAATAAGAACTAAACTAAACCTAAAATAAAATATATGAGCCGGATCGTTGTCGGCTGGTATAGTACCGAGCAGGCTGGTGGGAGTTGAAAATATAACAACGATAAAAAAGTATATGTATTATTGCACTAGCATCGTATTCGTGTAGCAATTCAATAGTATTTAATTTGGATGAGCCATGTCATGTTAAATAACGGATGCAAATAATACTATATTATGCAATATGTTTCTAAAAGGACTCCTACTCTACCCTTTCTTAACATTCCATTTTACATAAACAAACAATGGCTATCGAATAAAAGCTAGGCGGTGATTTAAGACTGACTACCTAGGTACTGGGTTTTTCTTGTGTGTCATCACAGAGTTGAAAAGGAACAGAGTGACCATTAGAACAATTTTTGCGACGTGCTAACTCTGGCAAGTACAGCGACATAGCCAGACGTGGCAACTTTTGGAACTACAAGAACCATTCACCATACATACTAAAGTGTCATTGCATGCATTCTCGCCCGTCTGGTTACCATTATCAACGAGTAATATCCTGGTTTGGGATCGAGGGAGGTGATTTTGCAGCTTGATGGACATTACTTATATAACTATATTCTTTTTAATGGACTAACCCGTTAACTGTACGTGATACAGAGAGTATTGTAAAGAGGTTCGAAATTTCACTGATGCCGGCAGTCCCCCATTGGCTCAGTTGGAAGAGCGCTGGCACGGTTAGCCAAAGGTCGCGGGTTCAAGTCACGGCATGGGAGGAACTTTTAAATAGGTTAAATATAAATAGGTTTTAAATAGGTTTTAAAATTACTTATATATCTAATTATATTACTTTAGCGACAGTAAAAAGCTACCAACCTATAAATTATTTTTGCATACGAAAATAGATAGGTACGTACATACAATACTACAGACTCTTATTGATTAAGCGTATTTATTTTTCGTTGGCAATTTACATTGGTCTTATAACTAAATGCGATGAAAATTTACAATTTCAATTAGGTGTTAATGTACGTAGCCGAGTCGCGGAAAGGTATATAATGTGTAAAAAAGCGTACTGAATTCTAATAAGTTGGTAAGTACTTATTGTATTTGTAATTTTAATTTTAGTTTCGTACTACAACATATTATCATACATTGTTTATTGATTTCTCATGGACATTAAATATAAATTAAATATAGTTAGTAATAACTAGCTGAACTAGACTAGCTGGTGCCTTCAACTTCGTCTACGCAGGATTATCGGGTAGATATTTTCCTACGTACTTTTGACACTTATCGTCATATTTTGGACAATTCAAACAATATCTTTATAAATTGTAGGCTATGTGGCATTCTGATGTATAAGTTATTGTAAAACTAACTGTGCATAGTTCGCATTGCGCAGCAGGCTGCTACGTAGCTATAGCAGCGTACGCTACAAGATTTTTTGTTAAGTCTATGTATGGTTGTTATTAAAATAACTGACTGACTGTCAGGCTTAGGTACTGTCAATGTTAACATACAGTGACCAGTTGTAAGTTACTATGTAGTTAGTTAGTGGTATCTTTAGTTTGGGAGCACTGTTTTATCGTAAAGGTCAGGTTGTTAAGACGCGCAGCGATCGGTTGCGGTTTGCGGTGCGTCGACAAATATTTTTAATTTACAGGCCAATGAGATCACGAGAATACACACACATAACGAACACATGCACTTCTTGGAATTATCGAGATAAGGACAGCGCTACAGCAAACAGGATAATAAGCAAGTGTTCGCGTCTCGCTCACCTCTGACAACTTCTTTGTGGGTGACGTGCTGTGTGACTTTGTAGACTTTGGGCCCTAAGTGGACTGAAGACTTGTCTGAGACGCTGAGGTTGCCGACCACCGGGCCCTGAATGTAGGGGCCCGCGCCCGACGGAGCGGCGACAGCTCCGCTCTGCGTTGCGAGTGCCGCGTCGCCTCGCCCCCTGCTTTCGACCTCCATAGCTCGACTGAGTGCACTAGCAAACACAATAACAAATCCGCGGACGGAATTTCTGCGCGTCGCGTCAGAACGCGCCGTGCCCGGCCTGACAACTAACCAGCCTGTCCTCGTCTGCCACTAATCGAACGCTCACACCCGCAAAAAAGATAAGCGGTCGTCATTTCGATTCGCACACTGGTAATCGTTCGCTTTAGGATTTCTTTGTTATGTAGATAGTAAAAATATAAATATAATTACTTAATTAAGTACATATAAACAGAGATTGGGCACAGATATTGCGCAAAAAGAGGCGATGAACCGCCTGCTCAATCATACTGAAACATGTTTAAGTATATATATCACATACTGTATCAGCATGATAGAGCGGTCGGTTCATTGCCTGCTTTTGAGCTGTAACGTAGTATTTAGGCCACGTTGCATAGGGTGCCTTGATGTTACTACCGAGAACTATATTTACTGTCATTGAAAGGTTCAATTAGGGACCACAGACCCTCCAAAATGCTATTAAACAGTTCTGGAATACCTGGAATACTTGATTCGTGTACAAGTTAATTAAAAAAATCTTACTTAATATACTTAGAAGACATTTACTTAATAGGTTGACCTAACGTAGAAAATTCCTGGGGAAAGTTAAAAGTCTGAACTCTGAGTTAAAACGCCGAATACTCTATTTACCGTCGTCGTGACGTCACACACATGGTAAAATGAAAGCTTCTTTTTTCTTCTTCTTCTTCGATACAACAACCCTTTCTCCCCTACTACAAGCACGCCAGGAACTTGACCTTTTCATCCAATACAGACCATGGCATGTGACTGAGATAAGAAAGAAGATTCAATACCATGCATGTCCCCACTGCTGGGTCACGGGTCTCTTCTTGCATCGCAGGAAAGTTAGGCCCTACTCCACCACGGGGGCTAAGTCCGGGTTGTAAGGGTAAGGCAGTGGCGGGGAATTCAAATATCTACTGTCAGAATTTGTCAAGCCGTCCTGGATACGGTCTCTGACATGGCTTAACGACTGCCATTACATGACATCCGACACCAAGGACTTAAAGTGCCTTGCGAAGCAGGTGATTATTTGCCTCTATGGAGTGTATTCTGTTGCTGCTGATGCTGTTTTAAGCGCTTAAATATTTCTCAATAAACCTAAGAAGTCGGAGGAGAAATATAATGATGTAGTCGATAAATAAATAGATAAGTATATTTTCAATAACAACGACGTAATGCAAATTTAACAAGACCATTGCGTCGATGTTTTTAAGGAAAATAGAATGAATAAGTAAATAGGCATTAAGTAGATATATAAGAATTAGTGTAATGCGTCATTTCACATAAATTAACAGAAATTCATTTGTTGGACTTTCCTTTAGGAGTGTGTAATACTTAAGGTGCCCATTTTTTAAGACTGTATTTCCGGCGTTGTTGTTCTGGATAAGCCATATGTAAATGAATACCATGCAGCTAGGTACAAAACTAACGCGTACAACAAAATCCATCATAATAATATGCGAATAGGGTGTTATTATTTAGTATTTTACGTTGATATTATTATTACAGCCATTTATTTTCCCAAACAAAACTGAAAAAGAGCATCGTAAATAATATACTCGTAGTAGCTCATTTTAGAACCTACTGACAAGACTCAGACTACTGACTACTGCTGACAGTCCAAAAATCTAGGACCTTAAAGTAGTTTTGCCGTTTCGAAAACTGCCGTTTTTAGCGAAAATCAATTATTAAAGTCTTCGTACAGTACCTTCCTTCAGTACTTGGTTCCAAAAATAGGTGACACAGATTAACGTATGTACGAGTATATACATATAAAAATCTTCACTTTTTGAAAAACGTACCATAAAACAAGTTACAATTTTTAATCCATTAGTGGCGCTAGTAAGCACCACGTAGCCTCTTAAACTAGTTGAAATTTCTTACTAAAATTTCTCTTAATTTCAGTGAAATGACGCATTATGCTGATTCTCATTTACTGATTCATTCTGGTTTCTGTAAAAACATCGACGCAATGGTCTCGTTAAATTTGCATTACATCGTTGTTATTGAGATATGTTTATCTCGGTATTTATCGACTACATCATTGTTTCTCCTCCTTCTTATTGATAGATAGATATCAGCGTTGCTAAATCTTGCAACTCGAGATTTTGATACGTTTTGATTGAATAAAGCGGGATACTTTCGTCAAGAGTGGGACATAGTAAAAAAATACTTATATATCAGAAGCTTTCAAATACTTTGTATTTGAATTTTAAATTACGTTTAGATGACCGTAGAAATAATAAGCAGTGTTAACCATTGACAATGCACTTTAATGAAAATATATTTTAATTCAGATTTATCTAGACAGTAAGTTGTTGTATTCTTTTTAATGCACTAAACCGTGCTAAGGACTTTTTTTTAAAAACCTATTTAGAGGATAAATTTCCACCCATGCCGGGATTCACCCGCGACCTCTGGCTATCCGGGCCAGCGCTCTTCCAACTGAGCAATGGGCGACTCACCGGCATCAGCGAAATTTCGAACCTCTTTACAGTATTCTCTGTATTACGTTCAGTAAGTTGTTAGTCCTGTGAAATTCCCTACTTTTACGGAACTCTACACTACGCGTGGCTACGCGTAGTGTAGAGTTCCGTCACACGATGCTAGGTCATGGTTGTAAGGACTCCTGGGTCAACCGACCCAGCAGTTTAGTGTTGTTGCACCAGCCGGTTTGTGTTGTTGAACCAATTATGTAATATTTTGGAAGAAACAAAAATGCGCTGCCCAAAAATGAGTATCAGTGGCAATCCGAAAAAAAATAGTCCTGCCGTGTCTGGCCATTCTTGCCATTTTTTCAATGCTAGATCTGGTAGGAAAACAGCCGTATAGGGCGACCACTTTTTCTTCATTCCTAAAGTTAGTCGGACGCCCTTGAATTAGTTATACCAACGATACATGATTGGTTTGGAGTGGTCACATCCATGAATGGCGATTGAAGTACGATTCGTCCGTTTTCAGGCGATCGCGACGTTCGCAAAATATCATTGCGCGAAAATGTTCCCAGCGCAGATCCATTTTTTGAGACACGATTATTTAAATTAGCTCGCATAAAATTGAGAGCAATTTTGAAATTGGCACGTGCCTGTTTTTACAAATTTTATTTTAGTTTATTTATATCAAATTTTATTTCAGCTACTACACAAATAATCATGTTCTCAAAAAAGATTATATAATATACCTAACATAAACAATTTTCGGTTCTTTCTTAGTGGCCTGGTATTGTTTGAGTGTTTTATCTCGATAACGCGTGAAGGTATCGAGTTGAAATTTAAAAGCAACCACTTTCCGCTTGGTAATGTGTATTTTCCAGGACAAAGAGTGAACCATAACTAATAATAATGAGCTAATTTCCAATTAAAGGGATCAACGACTGAAACGCTCATCGACAAACAACGTTTATATTTATTTTCATCACAAACTTAAGTGATATCGTTAATAATACAGTATAATGAATATCATAATTTTAATCAAATCGGTAACATAATTTGAATAAAACCATGTTACTTAAAAAATAGAGCTATTTTGTATTAATATTTCTTTTAATTTTAACACTAAATTAATCACTAAACGGATCTACGTAATACGGAAGTTATATAATAAACCTATATTTATACAATTTAAATGATAATTATCACGTATTTTGTTGCTTCACCAGGTTCTGGGGTTAGGCACACACAAATAAATATACTTTTGAATGATTTCAATAAAACCACGTACAGTCCACAGCTAATCAATCTTTAGATTTTAATAAGGAGTCAAATTCAGATAGTACCTCTTAGTAAAGGTTGATGTGCTGTCGTCCGTACCAAATTATTAAATTACGGTGTAGTTTCAACATGGCGTCTATATATAAATCATGAAAATATATTTAAAATTTAAAACAAAACTAAAAACTTACTAAAGTAGGAAACAGGGAATAAGCAAAATAACATATAATTCTTGTAACGCGAACGAAGAACTCAGACTGCCGCACTCAGAGTCGTCCGGTAAATTTGATGTTTATTTAAATATCATTATCTTTTACTTATTATCAATGAAACAGAAAAGGACAACAGCATACTTAACGAGAGAGAAACTTTAATTGACGTTTCAGAGTGCGGCGGTCTATTAAATCATGGGAATGGGAATAATATTTCCTCGCCAAATCGGTGTAGAAAACATCAAGAGTGCATACACAAGACTTTTTCGTCCATTACGTTTTTACTTCACAATTCAAGCACAAAAGTCCGAGACCGGTCGGTCCGGGGTAAAGGCAAAGTGGCGACGATTTAGTTTAATATGTATATGAACAAAATATGGGAAGTGTCAACCGTTGAAACACGATGGACGAAAAGCCGGGGACCCAGAACAAATGCAGTGTGCCTTTGATGCCTTGCCTTCTCAAAACCTCCAAATTTAGTTCATGGATTTTGATTTAAATTTCCCAATACAAAACATTAATTTAAACAGAGTCATTAAGGTCATCGTATAATATAACATTTAAATATAACTTAAGTACCTACGTACCTATTTGTAAATTCGTATTTTACTATCTATACCTAGTGCTCGAATACATGATTTTATTTGATCTAGTGATACCATTTAAACACATTTTGGTACTGAACTATAAAAAAAGAAACAAAACGTAGAAGAAATCTCTGGTTAATATTTTTAATTCAAAACATAAATAATATCAACGAAATTCAAAATCTATTTAATTAATTTATTATAAGTATGCAATACATAATATTATAAGTAATTATCTTACTATGTTTAAATATTATATTGGTACTTATGCAATGCAGGGTTATGTATAAAGAGTTACAACATTACAACCGGCTGGGCGAGGCGCGGGGGTAATATTTCAACGGAAAATAAACCATATATACTTTTATTAGGAACTACAATTCTTCCACAACTAGCCCGGCCACTCGCGGCCGACGGGCTCGATACGAGGACGGGCTTTTATGTACTTGTAGACTCTTCGTTTCTTCTGTGCCTCGGTATTGAGGGATTATTTTAGATTGAAATCATGCCGCCCGCACGTCGCGGTTGTAATTTGGATAGACAATTAAATGAGTAATAAATACTAGAAACACGTCAAACAGAGTTGGTCATTTACGACAATTTTGGACTTTTTATTTTGTATAATTATCTTTACTGTTTTTTATTATTATTGTTTTATTGTGGCGCTGTGCTGAAAACCATAACTTTTTGTTACAAAAAATGGACCTCTTTCTATCTTGTACAATGATTTACTTGAGGCTGCGACATTGGTAGAGCCCATAAATATGTGGTATTTTTAAAATTATTTATATTTTCAAAATATCAATCCATAAGGAATATAGTTATCAAAATATGTTGCAAAACAAAAACTCTAGTTGAAGTGCTTCAAAATTACACATTTCTTGAAGTCTGTTTTAAATTCGATGCAAAAAAAAAATACTGGCACATTTCGATATGTGCCGGGGTCGCAAACAATCACAGTAGGTATATCACATTTATTGATGTACTCTATGTGGACATCTATACAAATTATTTTTAAAAGGTCATGATAGAAACGGTAGTAAATTTTATATATCTGGCTATGTCTTGTTTCATACCATATTCGTGCATGGACGCGGGAAATCATGTTGGAAATTATTTAACACATGTCGCATATACTCGTATATCGGATATAACGTCCTCATGATCGTGGTTATCAATTTCATCTTATACATTAATTGTAAGACGTTCTGTAAACGTGCCGGTTCAGTGTATATATTGTGACAAAGCCGAGGTCAACAGGTGATCAAAGTCACGGGAGTATACGGGAAACAACATTCGAGTAACCAAGAAAGAAACACAATGTTTGAATACGTCTTCATGAATGAGTCACTCCAACCTCAAACCCAAGGTTGTCAACACCCCAGTATTGCCAATACTTAAAAAAATATACTTTACTTACTTTACTTTATACTTTATTGTACACGAAAAACACAAAAAAGAAATACAATGAAAGAAAATACATGTACAAAGGCGAGCTTATCTCTGTAAGAGATTTCTTCCAGCAAATATATATCCCGTTTTAATTGTAAATCAAAATTGCATGTGCGATGTTGGTGTTTTTTATATTCTTTATATTTATGAGCAATTAAATAATTATGGCATTGGTGCAATATGGGTTTTGGTCACAAGAGTCTACGTTTTTACAGTAAAAAACTATCTTCCGCATATAACGATATATTTTGTAATGGTACTGATGTTTTTTTTGCATCGAATTAAAAAAATTATAAATCTTTAGGTATGCCTGTTGAGATTATTCTTGTTCGCTGCAATACAGAGAATACAAAGAGATTTTCTAGTCAGTAGGTTGTTATGTATGAGGTAGCATGACATCCTGAGTCGCGTGTCAAAGTGTCGAAACTCGGGAGTTTCCGGTAGAGTACAATTAACAAATTTAAACTTTAACGTCTCAAAACACGCGACTGTCGCCGTCATACCACCTGCGGAGGTCGTTGTATTTTGGATGTAAGCTGCAAAATTGTTACGAAGTTATCAATAAAATTACCAGTCTTCTAGACGGAAACAGAACTAACACTGGAGGAAACAAACCCCTTTCACGCAAATAATATAAATTAGTATTCGAAACCCTACATAAAAGTAGTGTGCAATTGTTTGATTTAAACCAATACCTAGGCATTTCAATAACATTGAAGCCTACAAAGTTTCCGAAATTTAATACCATAGTTCATGTAAAGATAACAAAACATAGAAAAATATAAAACTCAATAAACGGCGCAAAGTGGTAGAAAGAATTGTGAGAGGCCACGTGTGTCTCTGCTAGGTATTAATACAACAATATGCGTAATTAAGAATGAAACTACTTTAAACACAGGTGCTTTTGTTCGTGCAATTTATTGTTAAGTGACGTCACACGGCCAGTCGCATTAGATGCGTCATTGAATAAATAAGAGTTTGCACCAGAAACCCAAAATTTCAGTCAGTCCGGGTGCCCTTTCTCGTTTGTTATAACTTCGTGGTATACATGTGTGCATAATACTACCATCATTCTCTCCTCCGCATAGGCAAATATCATTAACTTCCAAAAATAACATTTACTTTACGCAATAATCAATATAACGCTAGGTACTAAGTACTGCTAAAACTTTGGAGCAGGTAGCTAGGCATAAGTTCTTAAAGAGATTCGCCAAAAACTACCGTCAACTGTTACTTAACGAAGAGTTTTTGTAAAAAAATACCTAGTTTGTATAATTCCAAAAAAATAAGGTTATTAAACGTTACATTTTCTGAGAAATATAATCTTTCTACAATACTTTAAAATTACAACTTTTTAATTTGAATTTGTATTTCTTCTACTTATAGCATCAGCCAGCGTGCAGCCACAAACTATCTTCCTATTCTATACAGTCACTCAAGTTGACCCGGAAATGAGTCAACCACCCTGTATAGTTAGCACCTTGTGATACACATGTGCCGTCCAATACATTAACTATCACCGGATACTGAAAAACAAAAACTTTTACAACACAATAAGCATTTTGTACTTGCAAGTCTTTTTAAATAAAAATTCGCTTCAACGACAGAAGCCAATAATTACAATAAACTTAATTATATGGGATCACTACTTTACGTTTTAATATTCGAGATGAGATGATGCCAACTCATGCTGAATTTGTACCGAATGGGGTAGATATGGCATACTTACGATTGGGAACCCTGAAGTCGGATTATCACTGCACGAAACGAGCATGTCCAGGACAGTATTTGTTGTATGGAGTCTCGAGTTTTGTTGATGGGTCCGACTGCTGAATTAGAAATTGCAAGTTTCGCGAGTTGCCCGCGAGATTTCGACCTTACTTTCGAGTCGAGCGTTGTCGCACTATATTGTACCTAGGTGTCAGACAAAGTGGGACGCCCCTATCGCCTCGAAGTTCAGTACGGACCCTTTTACGGGCAGTTGTTTGAGATTCTCTGTCTCCCTGCGCGGCAGGTCTAGACGGGATCTAGTCGCGCGCGAAATAGCGTCTACAGGTGTGTGATGATGATCTCATCGTCGATCTCGTCCTTTTCATCATCTTCTTCTGGGGGTTGCTTGGCGGCCTCGGCGGCGATGGCGGGGTCCTCGGCGATGGCTTTCTGCCGACGCACCTGGAACGAGACGAGGAATCGTTGAACAAACGGCCTTTTCTGTTTTATTTCCGTTGCCCGCTAGTGGATACGAGCTTTTTGTATTTTGGAGTATTTAGATATTAAGCATTTATGACACGCACTTGGCCTGTCGTATATATTAATAAAGCTCTCATAGGGCCGGTTTCTGAACTGAGAATCTTACTAAGTAAATACTTATTATTGTTCTGTCACGGTATTTTCTGAGCTAATTGCTAACCTTCCTACGATGCAGGAAGACACCCGTGCCAAAGCAGTGGGGACATACAGGGGTTGATATCGAAATACCTAAGTAACGTGCTGTCCCGCTCTTTTCTGAGAAATTCAAAGAGACAGCACTACAGTTAACTATTTACTTAGCGAAATTCTCAATTCAGAAATTGGCCCGTGCTCTTAAAACCGGGATAGAAAGCAATTTAGCTTCTTACAATTTTGTAACGTCGACGCGGCGGCCAATTATTTTAACTACTCGTCTGATCAAACGTTTACTCTTGGAACACCCTAATCGCTGGGTCATTGTTTATGCGGTGTGCTAGAAGGATCGTGGGAAAAAGTCACAACAGTGTTATATTTTTAGAACCGCGGCGTTTTGTTTTAAATGCAATGTGACCAAAATAGTGATTGTTTTGGAAACAAAACTGTGTTAGTTAGTCGCTTCTATTTCGTAAACATATCATTGAGGTCCTAACTATTTATTGATTTATCCGTAATAATGTCAGCTTGATGAAGTAGTGGTCTTCTCACCAATGACTTATTTGTGAGATTCGTGACTCGTGCATCATCTCTAGGTGTATTTAATAATAGACTTTTATGGTATGTAATTATTTGGGAGTCTACCAGATGGTTATTGAAAAAAAAAGTTTTAATTGTGTGTGGGTGTTTGGAGAATTGTGTGACATGACAAAGTATGTGTAGTAGACGAAAAACAATCTTTTGACACTACCTCTTTAACAACTGATAGCACGATGAAAATATGTAACAAATCCGCTATTAGACTCTCTTTTCAAGTAAGTCTTAAATGCTAAATATCTCTTCCATTAGAACAAAAAATATTTTAGGACCTAAAAGCAACACAAAAATACATTTTAAAACTTTGCTTTAATAAACAGCTAAAAAACGCGGGCAGTCATTTTGTTTATGGTTTGAAGACCTGAAGACTTGTAAACAAAGTTTGACATCCAACATCTGTGAGCGATTTGTGAGCATAGTGAAATAACAACAACGCAACCATGATTTCATCGAGTTTACATGCAAAATATAGCAATTATCATTATTGCATTGTTCGAGAATGAACATGTCAATAAAACCCCCCAGGAAGTTGTGGATTCGTGTAGAGAAATAAACATACGAAAAAATTGGCTCAAACTTGCCAAAACTTGTGTGTTCTTTAACTGGCCATGTTATTATTTTTAAGATTTATGTGTGTTGTGGTATTTCAATAAATGTTTTTCTATTCTATTGTATTCTATTCAAAAGAGACCCGGATACTTTATCGATTGAAACTCGGGTCGTTTATGTATTTACGTGAAGATCACTTTCATGTAAGTCCTTTAATAATCAATGTCAACTGGCTCTGGCTGACAGATGTTTGTTTACGAACCAAATATGCTTTCAACATGGCGGATAGCGTTTTCGCCGTTCCGAATTAAAAGCGGATGTTTTTTTTTAATTTGCAAATTTTGCAGCCATTCTACATATTTACTTAGCAGAGTCAATATATTTCAGTTTCTTTCGTTAAATACTACAGGAAATATTCATTTATCGCGTCAAATTTCATACGAGTCAAGTAGCGGATTGTAACAATAACAACAAGAGACGGGCAAAAAACTGTTTTTGGGCGATGGCGGTGCTAGCGGCAAAGTTTCAGTTAGCGAAACGAAAATAGTAAATGAGCACTTCGCAGAATCTACAAAACTGTCAGAAAATTTTCCAGGTAAATCTCCATAATGATAGCACTAATTGTGGATATAACAAGCAGCTAGTTTTGCAATGACGCACGCGCTTGTTGCTAATAAAATGTATGTAAGTAGGTATGTTATTGTAGTTTTGTGATTGCTTCATTGATGGACTTGTTTGATTGTTATCGTAAGGAATTAGTCATAATTGGTAAGTAGGTCATTTCCCTCTAGTATAGTCTTCTAGGTTTCGCAAAGCCCCATGGCCAGAAATACAGGGTGTTCCAAAACGAACTTCTAGTTTGGAAATATATTTTACATTTTTATGTAAAATACACATTCAGTAAGTTAAACTGGTCAATCGTTTCATTAAAATTCATTAAAATATGTGACCGTCGTGAAAGTCAAAAAACAAAAGTGCTTATTTTTCCCCAGCCACTTCACCCGAAACGGTTATGGAATTGAGAAAAAAGTAAATGGTCAATTACCGTTATTATTATTATTAAAATTCTTTATTGCAATAATAAAAGGTACAAAGGCGAACTTAATGCTAACAGCGTTATCTTCTGCATAATATACAGAGTAGTGCTTGGCCCGTTGGGTCACTTCAGCCAAATTTTAGCCTATAAAATTCAATAACTACTTCAATTTTCTCAAAAAAGGAATGACACCGCGATTTCCGACGAAGATTTTCTAACCAATGAAATTCTCGATTTAAAAACGATCGATTAGTCATGACACCTGCCACCGTTCGCTCACCTTTCTCTTGTGGAGGATTTCGACGATGAGATACCCGACCACGCCGATCAGCAGCACCACCATCATGACGTAGAGCTTCATGCGCGCGCACAGGTGCGTCGAGTATGCGTACGCGACCACAAAACCGGCGCTCTCCCAGAGTCGGTAGTTTGAGAACGCCGCTTCTTTGTTCCGTCTGAACAACACCCCGTAGAGGCCTGCGGAGAGCAGGAGGGCTGCGGTTACAGGGAGGCAGTAGACACTTATGGGGCCAATTCGAAGGCACTTAAGTTAAGCTGCGTGGTGTCGGCTTAAAGAATAGCACCAACCCAAATTCTTTCCGCGGGTATCGTAAAAGGCGACTAAGGGACACAAACCGGGGTGGTGGGCAGCAGCGCCCAAAAAAGCCCGCGGCTTGGTTGGCTCCGCATGTATTGACAAGTCTTTCCTGTGGGCTAGGCCGACTAAGCTGTCAGGATGATATAGGTGCTGGGCAAGCCTACACGATCGTGAGTCTTAACTCACGACACCTTAGTGTAACTGTATTAATCATCTCATTACGTAGATGCCAAGGGCAAAGTTTTTTTATCTCTAAGGCAGTGGTATCCTGCTCCCTCAAAAAAAGGTTAAACCTGTGTTCTATATAGGATAAGCAGTGCTCCTGGGAAATAAACTTTACATTTTCAAGGTCAACAAACTTCAATACTACTCAAACATATTGTGCTTTAACATGAAAATTTATATTTAATGAAAAAATAACATTAAATGAAGTTAGAACCAAGTAATATAAGAAAACCTAAGAGCATGTATGTTCGTATGCGTAGTGTGTATATGTAGTGTGCGTGCATGTGTGTGTGTGTGTGTGTATGTGTGTGTGTGTGACAAACATAAAAGTCTCTATAAAAATTTAACAAAAATTATGTAATTTAAAACTGTGCATAAATTGTTACATTTCAATAAAATTAAACACATAAAATGTATATGTCACCGGAAGATAACAAGATCCGCAAGTTTATAAATTACCTAGGAAATTTATAAACTTTCGTAGGATTGTAAACGAGAGATAAATTGTATTATTTTACGCCCACATTTTCGCAAATTTATTAATTTGCTAAGTCTCGTGGTTAATTTATAAACTAACGGATATCCATTCGTAAGATTCTAAACAGTTCGACCAATCACAGAAGAACTTTTTATTTTACGCTTTTATAAAATACTGCAAATAACACACTGCTCTCTGATTGGTTGATGTCGACAGTGGCAATGCTTGTGTCCATAGACTTAGGTACGATCAAACTTGCCAAACTAGTATAAATTGATCAGTTTCGATTACCTACCTGCAATCCATTCTTGCCGGAGATGCGTAGTTTTCGAGAAAATTATTGTTGGATTTTCTGTAAACCTAACCTCAAAATCTTGCTGTATGAATGATATTGTTCTTCTGGACCCATTGTTTTTCCTCTTATATAAAAAAAAAACCTAACACCCGAACTTCTAGGATGGAGCTTCGCTTTGCTCGCTCCATCCTGAAACTTCGAACCTAATTTCGGTTTGCAACATTGCGACGTCCCAAAGCTTTAGCTTTATTATAGTCTTACATAATTTTAACGACTTTTTTAATTTTCGACTTTTTTAATCGACTTTTTACTATTTTGGTCATGACCACTATAAAACTTTCGTAGCTCTGTGGTAAATTTCACTTCTTCAACGATATTTCTAGATGGAGCAGGAACACGTGACTTATTGAACCAATCAGAGCGCAGGTGGCGTTTCGTTAAGGCTTACTTATTATTTTACGGTTGGAATTGGTAAGTTTATCAATTTGCGAAAATGTGGGCGTAAGATAAGACAATATATGTCTCGTTTACAAACCTACGAAAGTTTATAATTTTCCTAGGAAATTTATAAACTGGCGGATCTTGTTATTTTCCGGTGACATATACAACAACAAAATTACTGTCGCTATAAATCGATAACAAATGTTGCCTTAAAATGTGTAACTCCACCGAAGACTCGTGTCTTGATTGTTAAGGAAATGATATGGAGGATCCGGGTTAGGTTCCCCACCATTCCTTTTAAAGTTTATTGTTACTATCCGTGAAATAATAGAGGAATTTTACCGAAATTTGTTAAAAATCACATCACCTAATCAATGGACCCCCCCTAGGCGCATCACTTTGTAAGCAGTTTGAACGATTTGGCAAAAAAGAACGTCCATAATAATCCTAAGTGTTGCACAAATACATTCTCGTCAGGGTATTTCCTGGTCAGCTCCTCTTAAGCAGCTTCTCTCAATCGTAAAGTTCGAGAACATTCGACAGTTCAAACACCTTCACTCGCGTGCACTCCATTTAGTTACGCTACGTGCGTTTTTGCAAATGAAATTAAATGCCGATTATAATATTTTGATCGAATTTACTGTAAACTTAAATTTCTATCCTATTCTTAGGATAGTAAGTTTACACAGTTTTTGGAATATCTAGTCGAATTATTACAAAAATCTGAGTACTAATGTGATGTATTGGGGTACATCACATTAGTACTCTTGGTGAGGTATTGGTACTTCAATAAGTAGGTTTGTGACAAAAATATAATTATAAAATACAATACAAATAATCTTTATTTCTCCATGAACGAATTACTGCTATTGTATAGCAGTGGTCCAATATGTTAGTAGATGGAAACACCTATAACACAATTGATGGGTTGTGAATGTGGTTTTCCTGCAAAATCCTAAGAAAAGACTATCGGCTTGCAATGTAGCTTACAAATTAGTCTTGGAAATTATTTTTAAGATAAGAACGTGCTCTATTTGGTAATTATCGTTAACTATGTTTGAGACGTGCATAACTGTTTGCCACTTTGGTTAGCCAGTTGACTAATGCTTTGTACCTAACCACTTTACCACAGTGGAAAAAAACTATACCAATCTCTAATTAATTATTTATATTATTGCACACAAACATTTCACAGGACATTGCATGAGAAATAACATGAACAAAGGCGAGCTTATCTCTGTAAGAGATAAGCAATCTTTCTTGTCGTCCGTTCGGCTATTTTAAATTCAGGACTCATAATCACCTAGCCAATTTAGCACTCTTTGTTAGATCATATTGTTCTTCTAGATCACCTAGAACCATTTTTGGACGACTCTACATTGATGATTTTTTTTAATCTCTACGCACGCGACCATTTTTATGACAGCGCGAATAAAAACCATGTTATATTATAAAAGTATTAAAACCTTCCTGTATTGGCCTCCGGTGTCAAACAAAGACATTTAGAAAATCAGTCATTTTGGTAAAAGATGATTTTGATATTTGTTGAAATCAGTACAATATAGGAATCAGTCCTAACCGACCTGAGGCAAATTTTATTTGAGTCTCTATCGCCTTTACAATTTGGCTAAATTGTCATTCAATCACTTACGAAACTCATAATATAAACAGTAAATACAACCACAACTAGATTGAATGACAACTACATTTCAATCTATCGTAAAAACGGTAATAGACACATGACAAGGTTCAGTCAAGACTAGAGTGATGAACCCATAAGTGCGGTACCCATAAATTATAACAATAAATTAAATAAGGGGAAAATGTGGGTCGGGTACCTAATGATCCAAAAGTGAATGAATGAAACACACATTTTGCTAAATATTTTTGGCGGTAGGAAACCCTCGGTGCGCGGGGTCGACTTAAACGTTTATTTTTATTTTGTGAAGACCTAGGAACATAGCAAACGCCTATTAAATTTTACAAAAAATTAATATTAAATTGATTCCTGCATATAGTACGTACATAGACTACTATGTACGTACTATATGCAGGAATCAATTTAATATTAAATATTTACGTACTAACGTAGCTATACCCACCTACCTATCAAATATAGGCTAACAGAGTCGTACCTTCACAGGTAAAGCAGATAAAACGTTCCACATATTTGTGTTCGAACGTGTCGTTCAATAACTTTTTCTATCTGCATAGTTTTGTAAAGAAAATTATTAGTAGATGTGTCATCGATACATCACGACTAGTGATGCGCGACGGGGAATATTCTACTCGACGAGAACTGGATTTTGGAAAAAAAATGTGAACTTATCTTTATAGAAATAATTTACATTTACAGGCAATTTACACTTTATTTTTGATAAATGTTGACCGAGTCAAGTGTAAATTTCGTGTGAAAAATTAAAATTGATTATTTTTGTTTTTAAGAACTGTTTCTTTAGTGTCGATGTTACTTAAACATCGATACTAAAAAACAGTTTCCAGTTTTTGAGTGACATCAACTACTTGTTGATTTATTGGAGCATTCATTTATTCGGTCAAGTTACCACACTGACCCAGGCCTGCAATTTGAGATAGAGAAGGTTTATTATAATTTCCGCCGAAGTCACCTAAAATAGTACAGGAACTTGTAGGATATCGAAATGTCTTGTTAAAATAAAAGCAAACAAATTTGGCTAAATTTCGTCGCATTTTTAACTACTATTCTATGAACTCTGTCCTAGCTTGGTCCTAAAACAAAAACAATTAGTGATACTCCATTATTCAAATACCGAGACGGGCTACGCTGGCGAGGAGATAACACTACAGTACCTACTGGTGCTAACACCATAACTACATACGTGTTGCGATTAAGATCTATTTATTGTGAATTTACGTGCTCATAAAACATGCAACATCCATAATTTGTTTAACTCACAGTAGGTACATTAATTACGTTATATTATAATATGAGCATGACGACTCCGTGTGAAGTGGTCCGAAGCCTCACACTTAGTCCCAGATTTACCACTTAAACTAATCGCCATCACTCGGTTAGTGACAAACGGGGGTTTGTATGGTAAACAACCTCCATGCGTTAAAATAGATCTGTTCTACAACGCTCTTCAACTAGTGTTGAAACGTCTTTAAGGAGCATAGAGCAAAATAAAAAAAACTCTATATGCTCCTAAGCCCCAGCGTCCCAGAAATAAGTTTTTTAATTCATACCCAAGGATTTAGTAGGAAGTCCGGAAAACTTACTGTTCGTCGTCAGGCTATACTTGTCCACTGCTGGACATAGCCCTCCCTTAAAGAGCGCCACGTTGTCCTATCATAGGGGGTAATGCCCATAATCCCCACGCTGGGCATGCGGGTTGGGGATCGCAGTTCGGTGGAATTGTAATGCAGGGGGCGCTGCTGCCCACCCCCCGGTTTGTGTCCCTTAGTCGCCTTTTACGACACCCGCGGGAACAATTGGGTGTTCAGGTCCAATATTTTCCTAGTAATTTTTTGAACGACAAGAAGAAAAAGTTCTTCAAAATCTATGTAGTTCTAGAAGACTCGAAGTAACTGTTACCTCGAGTGCTTAGGAGGATATAATTCCTGCTATAATGTCTCCACAACGTAAAGTAATTTAACTGTCAACGTGAAAAAGGTCAGGGCACATATAATAAACTTAAAATTAAAACTATTACGGCTAGGTAAGCTTTAGAACTTAACGAGTATTAGGCGACCAATTCATAAAAGAAAAACTTCGTTCAAAATCTGTTTATAATTACTTTGAAGAAGTTGTTAGTTCTGTAAATCAGGTAAAATACTCTTTTCACGAAACCCTACACTGCGCGTTGGCAATTACGCAACTCGCCGTTTTTTTAGCAGTTTTGCTCGCTAAAGGGCGCTAAAATAGCAGTATAAATAAAACGTAGCAGTAATCACACCTTTATTACTTTGATTGAGATTCACCAGGTGGAATTGGGCGTTAGGTAATCCTGGCTTACATTTCCTTTATCGTCACAATTTCACTAATCATTTTATTTTCATTTACCCTATAAACGCCCATGATTTTGTTTTTAAAGGCGAAGATGAAGAATTTTCTAAGGATTTCTCGAAATCAATAAGGATTTTTTCTATGACATGCTCCGCCCACTTCACATCAGCACGTGCACACTTGTGACCTTTTTTGCGTACAAAAATCTTAAATTTTACGATTTGAAATGTGGGCACAAACCAGTCAGTGGTGAAAAAATTAGCTAAAGTACCTAATTTTAAAAACCTATTTAGAGGCTAAAAATTTTCTATCCCTAGGGTTCGAATCCCGGCATGGGTGAAATTTTTAGCCTCTAAATAGGTTTTTAAATTTGTTCCTTAGCACGGGTTAGTGCATTAAAAATAAAAATAGTGTAATCATGCGGGTACAGTGATATCGTTCCGATGTTAAACCTAACTGCAAAGTAGGTAGTCGGGGCTGTAAGTAATGCAATTTGCTTAAGTCAGGTGTCGCTGCCTGTACGTAATACAGAGAATATTGTAAAGAGGTTCGAAATTTCACTGATGCCGTGAGTCGCCCATTGGCTCAATTGGTAGAGCGCTGGTACGGATAGCCAGAGGTTGCGGGTTCGAATCCCGGCATGGGTGAAATTTTTAGCCTCTAAATAGGTTTTTAAATTTGTTCCTTAGCACGGGTTAGTGCATTAAAAATAAAAATAGTGTAATAAAGTACCTAAGTTTCACAAAACTCAAAACTTCTCTTTCAAAGAAACATTATACCGACACATGCCAGGATTTCTTCTCACTTCTGTGTAATAACAAGTGTGCGTCACGCCATCAGTCTAGTAGCTACTGTAGACATCCTACTTTATATACATAATTATATTATATTATTAAAAATGAAAAAGTTTATGTAGATGTTTGTTACTCGATCACGCAATAACGGCTGAATGGATTTAAATGAAACTTGGCGAACAGATAGACAAAGATCTGAATTGAGACACATGATGACGTTTGCGGAGTCATCTAGTATAGAACAAGTGACACACTAAAACTCGTGTTAGCCTCCGAGCAAGGTAGAGCAAGTTCGTATTTATCAAGAAACTGTTCTGCGTACCTATTGTTGTGCTGATCGTGACGTTATTCATGAACATCCTGTGAAGTAGATAGTTCAGGATCCCACAAAGTTAACTGGAATTCGTGAAACAAAACATGTTGACGCTCTCTGATTCTGATGTCTATGATTTATACACTATCTGTTGCCAGGTCATATCTACACTAGATAAGTGAAGTGACCATAACATATTGTAGCGCCTGAGTTTTATTTTCGGGTCTTGCGTCGTTTCACCCTACGGGCGTTCGCCCCGCGGGTCGAAACGCCCACATGCTCTTTTTGAATGGGTCGTTTCGCCCCGCGGGACGTACGTAGGGTGAAACGCCCATGTACTTTTAGTAACTGGGTCGATTCATCCCGCGGTGAAAAAAAACAGTTCAATTTATAAAGGATGGATTCGAACAAAAATAAAAGTATTTTCTAATAGTAGATTCGCGCATAAAAACGAAATAACATAGGAAAAACAAAATAATTTAAAAGGTTGTCTTGGGAAAATTTTGTCATAAGACTAAAACATATTGCCGAATGACGAATAACTTTTATTGCTATTTTTTTGCCGTAAAATTCTTAAAATTATTTTAATCTAATTTAGTAAGTAAGTTACTTGAGTAAATTTATGTTAAAAGTAGCCAGCCGATAAGTTCCAAAGTAAGCGGCCAACCCATTCCAAGAATCACAGGTAAATTAATCCTTTGTTGAAAATTAGTCTCACCAAGGTCATCAAACAATGAGACAACCCTGGAGCACGGGCACGCGCTTCTGATTGGTTGATAACTACTTGTGAAAAGTGCATGTCTTGGACTCATCGAAAAAGACATCGATTTTATACAGACAGTGCTAATAATGTAACGGGAGTGTTTGTAGTGAAATTGTGAAGTTTTCGTTATATGGTCAGTACATACTGACATCTTAATAATTATATGTTATAATATTTTCTGGCTACTACGATAAATTTTAGTCAAATATGATATCAATTATTATACCTAGTGCAATTTTAGCCATTGGAAAAATTTGTAAGTGTTGTTTGTATTCGAAAATGAAATGAAATTATATTTATTTTTCTTCTTCTTATTATTATTTTTTGATTTTTTAATTATTCGTCATTCGATCATATTTTGTGATTTTATAAAAATGTACATATATTTTAATTATGAATAAAGAATGTCTAAGGTTGTGATTTTCATTGTTAGTTACAAATTTTTAATTTCAAAATATGTATTATATCCACATCAATCTGTGATTTTCAATTTTAAGTTAAAATGTCTAATGTTAAAATTTCTCAAGCTGTGATTTATAGTAATTTTATACCATTGCAACTTAATCTGTGATTGTTTACCTTTTTATTATTTTTTTAAATATAATCATTACTTGTCACTTCGCAAGTATTTATTTAGACACCTAACCACTTTTAGACTCAAGTGTACAAATCAAAATTAGAAACCCTTTATTATTAAATCGAGAGAGAATTAGTTTTTTGTCACCGCATGGTGAATCGACCCAGTTTCAAAAAGTACTTGGGTGATTCATCCCGAGGGGCGAAACGACCCATTCAAAAAGAGCACGTGGGCGTTACGACCCGCGGGACGAACCCTCGTAGGGTGAAACGACGCAAGACCCTTAATTTCAAATGTAGGCGTCCCATAAACACACCATCATTCTAGCGTAGGGAGCGAGCCGATTTAGCTGAAAATTTAAATCTATTTATGTTTTCTATTTACCTTAAGTTTTTCTTTTTTGGACTCTTCAAGAACTTTTTGTGCTTTTATCACATCCCATTCCCTTACTCCTCCGCTCTTGATATATTGAGATGAGGACGACAAGATGTTGTGGTGTTTTTTTGCAAAAATATCTGTGTTGTTTTTAAGCCAGAATAACTGCACAACAGTTCGTAACGGATGGCACATAATTTGTTGCAAATTTATTGCGTACCACACAATGTTTTTTTTCACCGCTAACGGTTGGTATTGCTAATATAACTTCAGAAATTTACGTAACTTAGAAAACCAAGTCTTGGTACGTGCCGGGATTCCACCTCACGACCTTCCGAATGAGAAGCGGACGTTCTACCGCGCCGCTACCAATCTGAGTGTCTGACGTATTCAAATTATTCAGCGCTTGAAATTGCTTATCCGCGGTGGGCACGCGTGGTGATTAAGCCCACAATCTCTCTGAGAGAAGGCCTGTGCCCTACTGTGGGACGTTTAAAAGGCTGCATTATTATTAATTTAATACTGATTGACCGATATCAACCCTTATATGTCTCCACTGCTGGGGCGCGGGTCTCTTCCTGCATCGCAGGAAGGTTAAGCTATACTCCACCACGGGGGCCAAGTCCGGGTTGGTGGAGCACTGTAAGACAGTGGCGCGCCTTACTGTCAGTTCAGAAGTTATCAAGCCGCCCATAAGGCCTCTGACATGGCTAAACGACTGTCATTTCATGGCAGCCGGTACCAACTTTAATATATCTTCTTTCAAAAAATCGGTTGAATTTCCCAATTCCCTGTATAAGTCGATAACATTGACAGTCTTGGCTGGAGTGACGCGATAGCCCCAAATCCTAGTTATACGGGATCTAAGGTAATTATAAGATATTGTGTGGATGTGGACGGTGGGTAGATACTTACCTAAGTGCCGTAAGTAAAGCCAGTCGAGATGCTTATCTCTGCATGCGAGACTCAAGAGCTGCAGCCTTAAGATAAAATAGCAACTAATTGCATACGGCGCTATATCTGATCGTAAAACATTTTCACCTCCAACATAATCGTCGTCAGGCTATACTAGTCCACTGCTGGACGTAGCCCTCCCCTAAAGAGCGCCACGTTGTGCTATCATAGGGGGTAATGCCCATAATCCCCTCGCTGGGCATGCGGGTTGGGGATCGCAGTTCGGTGGAATTGCACTGCAGGGGGCGCTGCTGCCCACCCCCCGGTTTGTGTCCCTTAGTCGCCTTTTACGACACCCGCGGGAAGAATTGGGTTGGTGCTATTCTCTAGGCCGACACCACACAGCAACAACATAATATTAGAAGTATAAGTAAAAATATGTTTATTGCTCATAATAACTTATATTTAGGTACATTTCCAGCGGCACCCACACTAGGAGACCCCGTATCGTGGGTACCACATTTTTAATATATGTGTATAATATAACGGCAATAATACAGAACTAACGAACATTATCATCTATCAAACATTTTTCCATGACATGCAATAAGGATTAACAATGTGTGAGATCTATTTGTATAATATTAGAATAAATAGATATACATATATAGATAATATATTAGAACTGGTAACAGCTAGAAGCAACAATCAGCATTTAATAAATTTTGGTTATTTAATTGGACTTTTATTTAGATTGCTTGAGCTACTAACTTCAGATGTAGATTTTATTTAGTTGTAGTTAGTAGTGCCTCGGTATTATCTTAGTTCAGGGTGGCCAACCATTTAGTTACAGTATTTTTACATTTACGCCATGAGTATGTTTTTATGTTACAATACTTGAGCACTTTATTATATACGAATTGTGCTGAATACCAGACAAATCTGCGTGAGAACGTAGTTCGTGAACTTGGCATTTTGACACGAAAGTTTCTTCTTATTAAAGTTTCTTTCCTATTAGGTTGTAATTGTCAACAAACAAGTATATATTTCTTTATTTTTTACGCGGTCTGCGATGAGTCCAGAACTAAACAGGTCCGGTGTGGACATTAAAACCATCCCAAAGGTGGCACGATACAACGTTTCTTTCTTATCGTTATCAACCCTTGTATGTCCCCACTGCTGGGGCACGGGTCTCTTCCTACATCGCAGGAAGATTAGGCCATACTCCACCACAGGGGTCAAGTCCGGGTTGGTGGAGGATTGTAAGACAGTGGCGGGCCTTATTGTCAGAAGCTATGAAGCCGCCCTAAGACCTCTGATTTGGCTTAAGGACTGCCATCGAACGACGGCAGCCGGCACCAACTGTTTTCTTTACTTATTGTCACACTATTAGGCAAAAACGGACAAGAGGGAGAGAGATGCGCCTACGGCGGCGGCAAAGACTAGAGCAGCTAGCTTCGCTTGATAAATTTGACATACCTACTTGGAGATATGTAGGACTGTAGGATGTTTCAAGGTCGTCACAATTTTATACCATATTTTAAAATTAATCTTTCTTTAATCTGTTTGTCACAACGATTTAAAACGTGTTATCGAGTTAAAGCACCGCATGGAAACAGTTTTTCAGTATCAATATCTAAACGGACTTCTACTTAAAGTAAAAGTTTCCTTATAAAAATTACATTATTTTTTTTATTTTTTCCTGTCTCGGTCTATTGTTATGAAAATAAAACCGAGACTTTAACTTCTTTAACGTATTAGAAGCAGGATTAAATTATCGATAGGCATTTGACAGCACATCAACCTTTACATCCGTACAGTCGGCATCACTTCACCCTATACATTTTAGTTGCAAAGTCGCCCATAATACGACGGAGTAGAGTGCATGGATGTATAGGATGATGTGCCGTCGCGCTCGTAACGCTCGACTCTACCTTACGGTTGCAGTTACCTTACGGGCGAATTCACAACAAAATTTTTAAGATTAATGTGTGATCGAATGTACCAACAGAAAAATATTTAATTATACTAATAACACGTTGTATGAATAGTCAATTAACGCAACGAATCTATTTAAAGAATCCAATTCCATATATCCATATTATGAGTTTCATTGCCCAGCAATGAACAAGTATATAAAGTGAATTCTAAATTAGAAATCTTAACCGGCCGCGCCTAATGATGCCAAATAAGTAAGTAAGTACCTGGTAAGTACGTTAAGAGGCGGCTATTTACGTTAAATTAATATTCTCAACTATGCAGGCAAGTACAAGTACCACCCACCAAGTAAACAATTCTGAATGACTCTTAAGCCAAAATACCTCAAGTGTTCACCAGCAATTCGTAATCGCTAGATAGAAGTATCTTTTACTTAAGTACTAGTGTACCCTCAGTGTACTTCATTATATCAGTTGTTCTAAAAACATAACTTTTAACTTTTACTAAATAAACTTTTATTTCAGCCAGCGTGGGGATTATGGGCATTACCCTCCAATGAGAGCACAACCTTGCGCTATGGCGCTCATTAGGGGAGGGCTATGTTCAGCAGTGGACTAATATAGCCTGAAGAAGAAGAAACTTTTATTATTATTATTCGTTCCTTAGCTATGAGTATTGGTGCTATGCAAGCCTACACCATCTAAAAACAATGTCCTAGGCACTGCAGAGTCCAAGTGGTCCTTTCACCCATCTAGTGGGAGAGTAGGTGCCACCGTATTACGTAGATGCAAAGGCCCTTAGGTATGAAGACTTACGAGCAACGACAGCGGCTAAGTAATGTCAAACTAAAACCGCTACAGTGGGCACCAAAACAAATAACAATAGTAAAGTAATAATGTCTTGAACAATTTGTAAGAAAACTTCCGCGAACTCCTTATTTAGATGTATTTGAATGTCACAAATTTTAGCGAAGCAAATTTTCACTGTTTCATTTATTATCGGTCATTTGTTTTTACGAACGCCTTATTTGGTTGCAGCATATTGAACAGTTGCATATTTATTTTAAGAGATAGGTGAAGTGACACACAGACGCTTGGGCCGACTTTTTCCCAACTCTTGTTTGACAGAAAAATGCAAGAAATTAAAATAATAGCTTTTCAGGTAACAAATCCACTGCGGTGAGTGGATTTATGACCTGAAAACCTATTACTTTATGCAATAAAATACAACACATCTAGGGCTACACTTAAAAACAGAACTTGTGGAATAGTATGGTACATATGAATAGGTAACGCTGATTTGGGAAATTGTACATAATATTCAAACTAAATACCTTGTTACCAACGTACTGAGGCAAGTCAATTGACCCTTCTATGTACACTTAGCCTATTGTGGGGTCTAGAATACAGCAAGGTAGTTAGTTGTGCAAACCTGTTTATTAGAGACGCTTGTAAGAACATTGCACGATCACCGGTACCTCAGAGCACACCTCTGAAAGGCTCGACAAAGCCATTGTACAGTACTACACATCATAAAAGTCCCTTCGGGAATCTACGTTCGCGCAGACTAGGAAGAAGTGTAACGAAAGTACCCGAAGCTATAAGTACATTCAACATGATCTTGAACCGATACGGTTAAGGTGCAGAATTGATTGCCGCAGTAGCGCTACCTATTTCGCTCACGCTGATATTGCCAAACTAATAGGCACCTGCATCGATGACGTTGAATCAACCAATAGCAACAAAGGCGCGCGGCCTGCCATAAAATTAAACTAATTGATTGGTCGATCAACTTGCCGCACATCCAAAATTTGGTCATCTGCGCAGGTACATCCGCGAGACTTATTTCTTGTGTAGCACTGTAAAACTTATATGAGTTTTTTTTAATTATAATTAAGTTTTATTTATTTCATACTTTGTAATATTAAGCTAACGATGAGGAAAAAATAAGGATTTTCTTTAAAATTTTGGGTTGTTTCAGCTCAAGAATCTTAGCTTCACTCGCTACAGAGTCTCCGAAAACGTAAATGCAACACATTAATTTTCCCTAGTACCTGACGTGTCGCTTCGTTTTAGGAAGCTGACTCAATTTAAAAAAACAAAAATCCCGACTTCTGTTCAAATTTACTTATATCTGTTATTAATATTACGTTTTTCGTGATGTTTTGACACTTTTAATGTCAATACTTGGAACTAAAGCATTGTCAGCCCTGTCAATCGGTCCAGCCACCTAGGTACATGAGTATTTAACTAATAAGTAATAGATATCCACCTCTTGAGTCGTGTCTTCAGCAGAACGAACAACAAATCGGCAAACAGCAAAGAGTAGCTAACAAACCCGCTAAATCACTCACCATTGACCTGCGTCTGCCAGACTGCGTCCCCGACGCCCCAGAGGCCAGATATCACGAAGAAGACGGTTGGCGAGTCCGGGTTGGGCTTCCAGATGAGCAGCCACACGATCAGGCCAAGGTGCAGCGCCGCTCCCATGATGAGGATCGGGAACCTGCCGATGTACTTCATCGCGGAGCCGAAGAGGAGCGAGCATACAGCATTCACCACTCCGAAGCAGATCATGACGTAGCCGATCGAACGAATGCCGAGCGCGCATGACACGTACGCCTAGGAAGCAAAAACGAGGTTTAATAATGTATCAAACTCACTGACAACACATTATACAATAAATAAAAAAGATTTTGTCCATGATCGCCACGCCACGCTTTGCTTTTTTAATCTGTGCGCTGCCAGTTTCAGCCCATCCTATTTAGTCTACATTCCTGTGCCTTGTTGCCGTTTTGGTATAAAATATTTATATATTTTCTAGCGCTGAGACTGTGACTTAGTAAAACAAAAACACTCCATACTTGAGTTTTAAATTTGGCTCCTAATTAAAAGAGCTTAAAAATTATTTTATTATAATAGGAAAGCCAGCGTATCTTTCAGGCCAGCCTATCCGGTCCTTTGCTAGTCTCGTCCAGTGTTTCCTAGCCACTTTCACAATGCCTTACCTTTCGTTTATTTTATTTTTCCACAAATGCACGACACAACACAACACAATTCACAAATATTTGAAGTAGCTAGTAATAGAAGCGCGGAGTACGTTATAGGCCTGCCTGACTCTATTAAATGCTCATAGTGAGCTTCGCGGGAGCAAATGGTTCTCCGGAGTCTAACTATAAGTGTATTAATGTTGGGTTCTATTATAAGCTCATAGTTGGCTCCGCGGGAGTAGATAGTTGATTAGTCCAACTATAAGTGTATTATTGATCTAAGTGGTTCTCGCCAAGTTTACTATGAGTGTTTTACTAGCAAAAGTACGCCTATAACATAGGCCCTTTTCCGTGGTTATAAACGTTTACTAGCCTGTTATAGACCTGGCCCCAGAACCACTACAAGACCACATTTTGTTACTTGGGTAGTCTCGTCCAGTGTTTCCTAGCCACTTTCACAATGCTATCGGCCCATCAAGCTGGTGGTCTGCCCACCGACCGTCGACCCTTTCTTGGCCACCACTCTGTGGCTACCTTAGTCCTATCTCCAGTTTAGCTTTATGATTCGTGATTTCACTTTTTGTATTGGCTACAACTTCGAACTTTACCCAAGGATGTTTTACTGTATCTAGTTGTCTGACTCTACTTTATATGATAAAACTTTACGGATTAGAGCAAAACCAAAGCGGTCACTGTCGTTCAAATTACAAGTAGGTATGTAATTTGAACCAATTTCCCCAACCCGCATGCCCAGCGTGGGGCTATGGGCATTACCCCCTATGATAGCACAACGTGGCGCTCTTTAGGGGAGAGCTATGCCCAGCAGTGGACTAGTATAGCCTGACGATGACGATGTAAGTGATACCGATATAAAAAAAATTAAACTCTTTTGTACTATTTTAGAAACAAAGAAATTGCTACGCTATCTTTTCTTGCCTATGTGCGTTTCGCTGCAGGGTACAGGCATTCTCTCAGAGGGAAAGTATGAGCTTAATTACCTCGCATATCATACCACGCATGCCCACAGTGGATTGATAATTTCAAGTCATTATCCAGCCTCATTATATTTTTGTCAACTATCAAACGGTGATTGTCCCTTGGCCCTCTTGCAGTCTTGGATTTTGATATCATTGAACCGACATTAATTCTTTAAAAGGGCTTATGTTTTACAATATCGCATTGTTATAATATAAAAGTTTGCGGAAACGTGAAAGAACTCATATCAGAAATAGCTTTCAAGGAAAAAGATAAACAATACCTGAGTACCTACTAAGACTGCTACTGCTAAGTAAGTTAATAACAGACGATAGTACATAGGAAAGTATTGCGGATGTTGCAGACTCACGCCGGAATGATTCAATTTTGTCAAAACGGTGCTGATAAAAGGCTAATTTAAATCGTTACCAGGCAGTGGGATAATAGTCGCCCACTTAAATCAAACCTTATCACTTTGACATAAAGTTCAAAACCAATGAAAAAGTTATACTAGCTAGGTATGCCTCTTAAGGAATAGCAGAAATAACGAAGCCACCTCGAAAAGTCTCGGAAGTGTATTTTTTCCGTTGAAACATAGGTAGGTACTTATATCAAAAGAGCACATACGAAACGGGCTGCGAAAAGATTAAAAATCATTGGCTGTTGGACAAAAGCCGAAAGATAAGTTAGGAATAATTATGATTTATTGCACATATTTTCCCACTGAGACCACTTCACATATTTTCTTGATAAAAACTAAGTAGGTACTCCCTGTGGTAAAACTAATAAAATATTTATAAAATGTCTATAAATTTTTGAACTAAAACTTTTGTAAGCACAACACATTGTAGACTTTTAGTCCGGATCTACTTGCTCTACCGATATAACAACACCCGTAAGTAGATCCGTACTAAAAGTCTACAATGTCTATAAATTGATTATCTAGCAAAGTCTTACACCACATTTAATATACGTATTACTTATGCAAACATAAAAAAAATACATTGTGCGAGCGAGATAGCATCCCAGACGTAACGAAACGTATAAATTGTTTTTTTTTTTATATATTTTTATCTCTGGTCTCGAAAAAATAGATGGAAGAGATTGCTTCTTGCACTAAGCACGCCTTTGTTCATTTACGTAGTTAGTTAGTTAGACCTGAGATTTCCGCACTTAGCCTCATAGTTGGGACATTGTACGTAGCAAGCGCTGAGGTACGCTAACACCTCAGACACTAGGGTTTCCTTACAATGTTTTCCTTCACAGTCAGCGAGTAGTATTGCTACTATAATTTCACAAATGTACATAACTTAGAAAACAAAGTCATTGGTACATGCCGGGGTTCGAACCCACGACCACCCGATTGAGAAGTCGGCGTTCTACACCGCTCCGCTACCACCGCTCTCCCTGTTCATTTACGTAGTTGAAATAACGTGCTTCTTTGAATGTTTTTTTTATATAGCCTATATAATATACGCCCACTGAGCCAGAACTTATTACCTCGCGAGCCCACCACAATTTGGCAATTTTAAGCGCTGAGCTATATGAACGCCTCAGACTCTCAGGTTTCCTCACGATGGTCTTCGGTTCGAAACCCAATTGAAGTACATGCGACTTTGTTTGATTTCAAATTTAGGTATATATTAGTGAAGCTGTAGTGGCAGTACTACTCGCTAGCAGTGAAGGAAAAGTTCGTGAGGAAATAACAAAAGAATAGGAAAATCAGGTACCTGCGTGTAGTCGGCGCCGATGAAAGCCTGCTCCATGCCGATCCAAAGTGTTATGGGGATGAGAAGCTGCTGGTTGGGCTTCTTGAGCTGGTAGGCCGTGGCTGACAGAAGCTGGATGCCTGACAGCTCCTTGGACGGGTCAGTCTGCCGCTGCTTCTCACCATACCTGCCAGACAATGGTTCAGTTTCACAAGAAAATGCAAATAATAGTGAAGAAGCGCTCGTAGGCCAATCAAACCGAGTGATCGAAATCAATCACTTGAGTTAAGCAACAGGGTCAGGTGCAGGAAGTGTGTCCGTCCCGTGACTACCGCTAATGGCATTTTTCCGAGCTCTTCCGTGCTTTGCAAGGCACGTTAAGCCGTTGGTGCCGGCTGTCATATAATGGCCGTCGTTAAGCCATGTCAGAGGCCTAATGGGTGGCTTGATAACTTCTGACAGTTAGGCCCACCACTGTATTACAATCGGAGGATTTTAAAATTGAACCACGGGTGTAGCGAGTGATGAAAAAATTAGAATCCTGAGGGTACGTGAGGCAATCAAAAGAGCACGAAGTGAAAAATGCAACAATTAACTTTTCATACCACCTCAGCGAGGAAAACTTTTTAAAAACATTAAAAATAAGTTTTGACAATGTGACGTGAAGAGAAAATGGCGCGCGCAAAGCAATTAAAAAAAAGTACACCAAGAGTCTGAGTTTTTAAGAAATTAAAAAGTTTGTATGATAAATTCGGCACTATGGAGGTAGAGGTAAATAGGTTTTTCACTTCTCAAGCTCTGAAATTACTAAATTGTGCAGGATATAGTCTGCACGAAATATTTTTTTGTGCACAAGTGCATTAACGTGTCTACTCATAAATGTATCTATATCAAGGCAAAGAAAATGAGCCATGCAGCCAAACACAATAAAAAGTTCATAGATAGAATTTGTTTTTTTATAACATTAATTTATTTTAAGACAGTTCTTTAAGACATAAAAGCTATTAAAACTTAAATTGAAATACGGTAAGTTACTTAATTAACCCAAGAAAAATATTATTACAAAATTAATTTAATAGTAGGCTGCTTAACCGGGGGTGGGCAGAAGCGCCCCCTGCAGTACAATTCCACTGAACTGCAATCCCCAACCCGCATGCCTAGCGTGGGGATTAGGGGCATTCCCCCATATGATAGCACAACGTGGCGCTCTTTAGGGGAGGGCTATGTCCAGCAGTGGACTAGTATAGCCTGACGACGACTGTATAAGTCTGCATCAGTGCGGATAGTCCTTTTTTAAATCCTACTAATATTATAAATATGAATGTTTGTTTGGATATCTGTTTATCATGGACTAACGGCTGAAAGGTATTACAGAGAGACAAAAAACTGATTTGAGACCCGTTGCTCGTCGCTCGACGTTTACGGTGTTAGCTAGTAACAAATTTATAGTTTGCCACCTAGCATCTACAGGGTCACCTGTTAAATGGAACCGCTATTTAATGGAGTCAAATCATATTTTTAAGAACTCCCGAACAGTGTAGATGTTAACAGTTTTGTGGTTTTTAATGCACGCAGCATAATCTAAGGAATTTACTATACTTTGCTGTCAATATCTCTACACATATTTTTATCTTACAAAGTGGAACTGGCTGCCAAAAATAAACGGATCTGATAAAATAATCTAGGTATAATGCCCGTCAGATAAGTTGACTCTGTGCGCCGTCGCGGATTTTCGATCTGACGAAGGTTTCCAAGTCATATCCTGCGCAATGAGACCCGAACTACATTCATGCGCAGTCAAAGTAATTTGGTTAAAGTTTTTGCCGGGCATTATGCTACTATGTACTTGTACTTAATTGCTTCGTTTTTTAGTCAAATTTGAGTTTCATTTAGCGAACCGGAATGGATTGACCAGAGAGGTGACCTGATGGGCCTCACAAGACAATAGTGCAACCGACACAAAAAGAGGATAACTGAGGACGTGACGTCGGCTGGAATTCACGAGGATCACAAAAAACACGTGTCTGTCAGCCAGCCATGAATATCCGACAAATAAGTAAGTATATCAGTCAAAGAAACAAACGATCACCGCGAGGGGCAAAAACTCGAAGACAAATCGTGTATGAGCGGGAACAATGGATCGACAATTGAAACTGTAGGATTGTCATGCGCTTACCGTCATCAGACCATTCAGCCGGCGCACTGATGATGTATCCTAAAATTTGTTTACTTCTGCATAAGAACTCGTTTGAATGGGAGGAGCAATTCCAACATTTTAGAGTTTAATAATCTCGATTCTAACCTTGAAGAATAAAAAAAAAACTCCGAGGAATCCGCGTTTTAATGATGATAATTATTATCACCACTGATATTCTCGCTTCGAATTATAACTGACAACCACGTCACGGTTTGTGAAGATAAAAATACTATATTTTTAGGTAGTATAATTGGTTTTGCCATGATCTCACGGTTATCTTTGGCTTGATCGATGGGGTACATGGGTCAAGTCGGAGGACAATGTCAGGACGTGCATAGGTGTATAAAAAATGTGTTATACCAGCTCTACCAAGCAACTTAACCTTGTAAGACAACCTGTTACTAACCCTCTCCAATTGCCCATGCTTTACCGAGTCAACTGTATTGTTTTGGCTATGTACGTAAATTCTACAAGATTTTTGGACACAATGAAAGGGAAACTGAATGCTGAACTCAGACTATTCGTCTAGTTCAGCAGCAGTTGGTCACTGTTAAAATGCAAAAAATAAAAGTTATATAAGCCTGTACATGTAGGTAATCCTTTTTTATGAATAAAGTTTTTATTTATTTTATTATTTGACTAGAACTGTAAATTTTAGTTCAATTATTACTAATAATTATTAATAATACAAAATCAGATGCGTGTACATTACTTTCGTGCACTTGTTAAGTGTTTATCTGGGTTCTTAGCCTGTTTTTAAATGAGTTCACTGAAGGAACACTGATTACTGTCTCTAGTAGTTTATTCACCGAATTCACTACGCGGTTCGGCAAGAAGTGGTTTATGGGATGACAAGCTGGAACGTTGGATATCTTTATAAATAATAAATAAAAACTGGAACGACTTCAGGTGTGGTTTTATTTGTAGAATATTTTAATAAAACAAAAAACTGGATAAAAACGGATAAACGGAGAAGCAGGCAAAAAAGTCAGATCTGGTCAAAGGGTAAAGTAGTAGTGATGAAAAATGAGGGAAATCGAATAATGTGTGACGTACATAATTTAAATATTTGAAAATGATAGATTATAGAAAAAGAAATAAAAATGGTGTGAAGCGGTTTGCACCGTTACAAAGCAATCCTTTTATTTTGCAATAATATCCTCTCACCTGGATAGCGGATCGACCAACAGGGCAACCATGAGAACCGCGACGAAGACACAGGCCAGGTAGATGGCGCTGATTTCGTAGATTTCACTATCCGGGGGCCGGTGCAGGTTCTGGTTGTCATGGTGACCGCCGCCGATCATGCAGAAGTTGGCGCCGCACGTCAACACCGTCTTGGTCGTGTTGGCGGCAGCCGCGCTTGTGCTGTGCACGCCCGATGAAAACACTGCGGAAGAACTTGCAGTTAGAATCCTGGGACGTACGGTCAGAAACTAATAACCTCTCGATCTCTCTTTCTCACATTCTCACACAACGATACGTAAACTTTTCATCTTGTGATCTCTTACTCTCATATGCAATCATCACTTTGGCAGATACGATATAAGGCGTGAAACACCTTGTATTGTTTTGTGATTCGAAATTTTCCTTATATCAAAAGTTGTTCATATTTACGAGTAGATCCCAATCCCTTATGAGATGTACCCCTATATGAGGATTTAGTTACACCATACGCAGAGCTACAGTTAATACAAGGCACCATTCATTGGATAATTCTTTCTCACTCAATATTGCTATGACTAAAAACAAAAACAATGACACTTACCTAAACTAGAAATAAGATTTCCCCAAAGCTCGGCAGTCTGCCACGCGAGGAAGAAGAAGCCGAAAAACCGCACGATGATGCCATCGACGGCCTGGTCCGTGAGCTTAGCGTACACGCTCCCGGCCTGCGTGAGGTAGGTGGCCTTGGAGGTCCACATAGGCGCTGCGCCCAGTCCCACCACCACGCCAGCAGGTACCAGCGTGTAAAACGCCGGGTAGAACTGCGCCGCGATATAGGGCGCGTAACACAGCATCGAGAGGCAGAGCGTCCACTTCACCGTTAGCCTCTTGATTAGGAATGTGGGCACGAATATACAGGAGACGACGAGCGCCGCGTATATAGAGCTGAGCGATACCGTGCCGAGTCCGTCGGCGGCGTTTATCGACGACTGCAGATTTGCCGTGCCCTGGAATGCCGTGAACTGCACCATGAACGCGCAGCTCACCGCCGCCACATTCTTTAATATCCGCCATTTTTCGTTGGTGGAGAGGGCTACTTTGCCCACGGGGTAGGCGTCCTCTTCGGTTAGGATCGGTGGCGGCTTGACGATGTCGTTGCCGGAGTCCAGGTCGTGCTGGTATGCATCGTTCTTGTATCCGGTCTTCACTGTGTACACCGTATCTTTGTCCGGGCGGTCGTCTTCACGTCCGCCGCCGTGCGTGGCTGTCATGCCGTGTTATCTCTTTTTCGACCTGCGAACAACAACATTTATAAGTTTAATACAATGGTTTGAACAACCCCGGCTTCGTAACTACCCATAATGTAATAGCAGGTAACTTAGGCACAGAGAGAGAGTGGAGAACGCCCTTGAGCTAGAGAGGTTCGAGTCGTGATTTTCAAAGTTTCCGATCACAAACAGCTCAGTACGGTCGACTATTTTATGTAACAATACAGATTCGAGCCGCACTCAGTAATTCAATGGGCAACACCAGCTGAGCACACACCGCGCTATTGTGCGTCGTTTCACAAACTGTTTCATCATCACATAAATATCACGTTCAATATAATGTGATGGGAGGATGGCTCTGCCAGATGGGTGTCGCTGCTGCCCGTGCAAAGAATGCCTGATACAATGGCGGAACTGCTAGTCCGCAAAGACTAATTGCGAATGATCGCAAAAACAACTTGGAATTGTGTGAGTGTTAGTGTACTAGTCTGCTGTGTCTTATTAATCAGAGAGCATATACTCCAAAACCTACCGGGCATATTTGCCAAGTCTTGAAGCAATCGGTCACTCTATAAATAATATAAGTAGTTTTTGCAACAGTATCACGCACGAGTAGGTAAACAAATTAAACTAAGTTTTACATTATGAAAGTTTCACTCTGACCATAGCAGTAGCGCGCACGATTGACTATTGCAGCCGCGTTGCTATTTCAGCATGTGAGAGTAAAATAAAACATGTGTCTAATGTTAGCATTGTGAAGCCTCATCCGTACCAATGAAGTAAAATATGAATGTCTCAAAGTGTTTATGAATCGTCACGTCTGATAGAAGCGCCGAAATAGAAACTCTACATGAGCACATTTTTGGCATAGTTTCGTTTGAACTATTGCCAGTTGTTGTATTGAAGTAAATCTTACACGTCGCCAAAAAGACTAAAAGCCCATAAATTATTGCCATACATGACACGCCTCAGATAAATTGACAAATTGATGGAATATTTTTCAGTGTTATGGTAATATCGGCTTCTGTTTACTTTTATTCACACATTCGCAGTAATTAAATAGATATCGTACCTATTTACATGAAAGGTTGCATGTGAGTCATCGACTCATCGCCGAAAACCAGAACCAGTGGCCATTAGTCTAGGCTGCGAAGGTACCTACTGAGAAGCTTGGACGTGATTAACATAAGAACGTGCTCACGCCGCGAAAGGACTCTGACAAGACAGAATTTAAAATAAGAATGTAGTTTGTGGCCTCGCGAGTGCACGCTCGCGCCGGCGCCGGTGCCGCCGCTGACGGTCCATCCGAACGAAAAACCATTAAATACGGTACACGGAATTTAATATTTCTTTAAACTCGTTTTTTCAATACCTATGGACTGGAATTCAATGCCCCGATCTTTCATAGCACAGATAGGTACCAACCGACAAAACAAGCTTCATAATCTACACAGTTACGTTACTTGCGTCCTTGAAAGACAAATATAAAAGTGTTGAAAACAGGTTGTACATCCGGAAATAGGCGGTTCGAGAATCTTTACGATGTGTAAGCTTACAAAACGTAAAAAAAAATCAGAAATTCCATGCGAAAGTTTCCACTTGCGGCATTATATGTATGGAACAGCTGGTATTTTCATCGCGATTCGGCGTGTGGAACCTCCATTACTTACGGGATTTTGTTACGATTATATTGATTATATTTTTAATAATTCTTTTTATGCGAATATGGTTTTTGTAGTGCTTTATTCAAAATACGTGGATCGAAAATCAATGTATACCTAATAATTTTCTAAAACCACGTCGATTTTAACACGGTACCTACACATTTGAAATAGTCGAAGCAGTATTCAAACTAATCTTCCATTGAAGCTTCAATACGCGCATACGAGTCGTCAACGACGCGTTGTGACGAAACAGACCGAACCGATATTCTGCTCAGGAGCGAGCCTAAATTAACGCTACCTAATGCTCCATTGTGAAACCCTAATAAGTAGGTTGCGTTCGAACGCTGTTGTTAAATCTGTAGCATTTGTTTGTTACCACCATAACACACAATCATGCCTTGTTTACAAAGGGTTATTTTTAATTGCACATCAGAAAACTTATTAGTACCTATCACCCCTCAATGTATCGTTCATAAACTATATTTCATTTAATAACATACATGAAATAACTATATTATTTTGCCACAAATTATAATTATTGTAAAACAAAGCTAACACTAGAAATAATTCGAAAATAAGATAAACACTTGTAGGGAAGAGCGGGTGATCGTGCTCTTCCACTATAAAGGGAAATTTCCCGCCAGGCAGATCGTATGCCTGGGGTCATTGAAACACTTTGATTGCGCGATGCAGGAATATTGGAGTTTGTAGTGCGCGCGCAGAGTTGACATGTGCTCGCCACATCACTCCCCTTCAAGACCGTAGCTACGCATAGCTAGGTCTGATAGGAATCGAAGTCTGTGCTCTGGCCTGCGAGTGCCAGGTGACGCTGAGTCAGTGAGTCGACTAGCGGTTGAGGGTGTTCGGCGGCTAACAGTCACTTCACCGGCGACAGTACCATGGAGACCGCGCATGTGGTAGGAACCGGTGAAGGCTGCTGTACCACTGGCAACGTGTGCTGTTGCTGTGTGGCTGCCGTGCCGAGGGGTTGTGAGAAGATCACTATCAGTCCCAGTAGTCAGTGCGTTGACTGTAGTGGAACTGATGAAGTGAGAAGGAAGATTGCTGGCCTTGATTTGAGAATAATGTATGTGGAGTGCTGCGAGAGCGAAGGAGGTTGACAATATTCTGTCAGGGGTCACCACTGTAGGGAAGAGCGGGTGATCGTGCTCTTCCACTATAAAGGGAAATTTCCCGCCAGGCAGATCGCATGCCTGGGGACGGCCGGTCCAACTATTGTTAGTCGGACATTATATTTATGCTATGTCATTGAAACACTTTGATTGCGCGATGCAGGAATATTGGAGTTTGTAGTGCGCGCGCAGAGTTGACATTTGCTCGCCACACACTGCATCATATTTTTTCCTCTAGTGCGCAAAAAAAAGTTCTTCAGTGTACAAAAAAAAAAACTAATTGTCTATGAAATAAACTAGCGCATACATACACAATACTTAAACTCGTAATAAAATAACTATTCCTGCAGTAGATTTCCTATAAAGCATCTCTAAACCAGTTTAACATAAAGGTCTCAAAATTTAAGAAAACACGCTCATTAAATTGACTAATCACCATAACAAAAAATATTTTGTATTTCAAAAACCGGATCTAATTCACCGAAAATGATTTTACGCGCTTCGTTATGACTTTGTGTAGCTGAGGAAGTGCATAATTTACTTACTACTTGTAGTTTAGTCCGGGGCTATTTTTGCTCTGCAAAAGGTGACAAATAAATGGTTTTTACTAATATATGGAGTGATATTTGGAGTATTTGTCCATTTTCACTCCAAAACGGTCTAGATTTTTAAAAGGATGCGTTTAACTGGTAACGTTCATTGAGTCGCAGTTTCTGTGCTGTGTATGAATAAAACCTTTTTTGATTTTTTTAATTGTTTTTGGGGTAACTCGTAAGCTAAGCCGTATTGCATAAAAAAGAAAATAATTACATTTCCATTCGCTCAATATCCTTACATTTCCCTACTTTCCATTTGTATACATAATTATATGAAAGTCATATTTAATATGACTTTGATATGAATTTGCCCGTTTTTTAAATTTGTCCAAGATTGTCTTGGACCAATTAAATCACAATCATACAACAGCCTTCCTAAAGTGAAAAGAGCTATTACACTATTTTTATTTTTAATGCAATAACCCGTGCTAAGGAACAAATTTAAAAAACCTATTTAGAGGCTAAAAATTTCACCCATGCCGGGATTCGAACCCGCAACCTCTGGCTATCCGTGCCAGCGCTCTACCAATTGAGCTTTCTTCTTCTTATTTTGTAAGTCTTTCGTAAGAAAGAAAAAAGATTAAAAATAAAAGTTGTAAAAAGTTACAATTAGTGGAAAGTAGAATATTAGAAAAATCAAAACATTAAATTTTTAGTTTTCGGTGCCAGAGAAACCGATAAATAATTTATGTACTTACAAGGTTTATTCCATAAATAAAAAATATTTTTAAAAAAAGGTGGAACACTGGCACAGTGGAAATTATAATTTACAGAAGGAGTTAGCACTGACTAACTGCAACAACATGATAAAACTGAAAACTTTAGCATTTGAATGCAATTAATGCAATTTGACATCCGTGATGCAATAAGAACTAACAAACAAAATCAATTCACAGACTACTTTTTTTCTACGTTCAACTGACTAAAAGTAAAAAAGTAAAACTCATTTTTTTAATCTCAACTTTTTCCTTCCTGGATTGTATAGCCTGCCAGCTATGCTTCGCGGTCGCAGGTTGAGCAATGAGGTTTGAATTTGCGCGCGCTTGACAGCCGCCAGCACAGAACATAAAAAAGTTCTGTGGCCGCCAGTAATGTAGTGTAGACTGTGAACCCCAAAAATTCCATTTTTAATCTTGCTTTTGTCTTTTTAATCTGTGATCTTGCTTTTTTCATTTTTTGTCGTATTTTTTTGCTGTGCGAGAATGTTGGAAGATTAATTTACAAATAATAAAGAAAATATCATGTGATATATCTTTTTGGTACTTACTTGAAGTTCTTTGATAACCATTAAGGAATTAAACTAAAAACGTAATCGAAGCATGAATACGTAAACTGAAAGATGAGTTCTCTTGTTCATAATGGTCATGTACACTAAACTTGTTAGAGTGAGGCACTATTAAAACATTAGAAAAAAAATGCTAATTTTGGCTCCTTCAATAATTACATTATTATGTAAAATAAACTTATGTTACTTTCAGATAACCTGACTTACAGGTAACGTTATAAATAAATAAGTATACACCTTGTTAAACAAAAAAGGAGGTAAGTACAATACGTTTGCTGCGTTAACATTTGATGTATTTTCAGAAAAAAACCTGCGCTTTTAAAAAAATATGTGTTACTAACTTACATAATTGGTTATATAAAACTTTTTAGCAAATGTATTATTTGCTGTAAAATCTGTATTTTTTATGGGAAACTCGCATTTAATATCGTAAAAAAAGGAGGTTGTTAAATTCGAACAACAAATAAAAACTATTTACAAAATGTCTACTAGTTACCTGCAACGCAAATTCCGTGTATATTTAGGATGTACAGTCTGTTAGCTATTAGAATATACCTCGGCTACTATCGGATAGAATTGGATATATTTGTGTAAGAGAAATATCGGAACTAATATGACATTTAACTTTACATAACTTTTCAAAATAGTCAAGAAAAGTTTAATACAAAGCAAGAAGTAGTACACTCGTGTGCTTTCGGCGTAAACAGAAGCCTACAAAGCCCGAGGTATATTCTAAAAGCTAACAGACTGCACGTATTTGAATCACTTCTAATGCTCTCAAATTAGGATACCCTCTGATTTGGCAACCAGACAATGAAAAACATGCAAACTAATGCCTGTGGAAGAAATATAATATGTAGATATCAATAATTGTGTTTGCTGAAACTTGATCGAAAGTGCACGAAAACGATGAAACTAATTTTTTATTTTATCACTGCTTCAGGTTTTTGATACTCTCAAAGTCAAAGTGAATGTAGAGAATGCCTACTTGTAGTTCTAACATTCGAGGTACATTGTCTACTAGTTAATCTGTGGGTTAATCGACTGTGCAGTGTAAATCGAATTGTCTTAGTAAACCATGAATTGTAGTCCTACAAAGCAGGGCCCTGATGTTTAGCCCTCCGGGAAACTTCATCTTCATCATAATTTGCTCTTATGTCCTATGAAACAATATTCACACGCGCTTTGTGCTATCTAGTAGATAATTTAATCATTTAAATCGGCTTTTCGGTTAGAAAATTCATTGCTGTTAGTAAATAATTTGGTCACTTGAATTGGCCATTACCCGACCCGTCGCACTTAACACTAGTGTCATAAGAGCGAGTGTGGCTTGACAACCGGGTTCATTAACTTTCTGAATTTAGATAAGAGTGTAGCCGGTCAAAATCTATGATTTTCAATATTTTTAGGTCGGTAGATAGGTTTTCAGGTTTCATCACCCCTTCATACAAAATAAGTAACAGCAACAACGCATGGAACTAAGTGTCCGGTGCCCAGCTGACAATTTCCACAATAGCATTCACCATTCACGTGTTCGCAACAGGAAGAAGAGTGTTTATTACTCGCCAGATGATAGTTAATGATACAATAATCACGTTATTTTGCATCGCGGCACGATCGCCGTAGAGCCAGCAGCGGTAGGCGCGCTGCCACTGCATGAAAATTATAATTAATAAATAGATATACGCAATTATAGTACGGTAATGGAGACTCTGGGTTAATGGGGTCCGGATGCACGACTCTTCTTTGACGAGGTCTCGCTTCAGCAGACCTGAGGGATGGTGATTAATTTCGCCAAATGTTAAGCCTCGCCATGCAGCGAGGCAATCTGCGAGCCTGCCTTCCTGGTACTCTACCGCCCGACAGCGATCTGGTCAAATATTCCATTTAAATAAAAAAATCGGTTTTCGGTTTAGTTTCATTTTTATCTTAATAGTATTAAATAAAAAATACTATTACAAATGTAATAAAAAGAACCCGGAACCGGCGTGCGTGCATGCAACGACTTATGAAAGTTGATGAAGCGAAGGTGATTTGTCAGGATCGTGGCAAGTGGCAGTCCCTGGTCGCTGCCTACCCCTCTGGGATACAGGCGTTTGGTTATATTATATTTTTTTATAAATTGTATAAGAATCTCGTGGCACACTTTTATATCGAACTCCTCGGAAACGAAAAAAAATATGAAAATTTTTGGATATATTTGGTAAGTACCTTACGATTTAATCTCAAGATTAAGTCGTAAGTAAATATAATGGCAAGATACTTTTGCAGGGTCAGTTAGTAGGCACACATGTATCATTTTATTGTAACGTACTAACTCGTTATTCTGACCGTACATGTAATAACAGTCTATTTACTTACTACAAAAGAAATTAGTCAAACCGGATAATACATTTTGTGTCAGTTCACAGTTTTCCGAAGATAAAAAAGAGACCTGTGCCCCAGCATCATACATACAAGAGTTGATATCGTAAAAAAGGTGATGCAGCTTTTGTGAACATATGTTCTCACCTTATGTGTAATGGTATACGGAGACATATGTCTAAAATTAATGCCAGTACATTGAATTTGTTCTAGGTTTTGAATAATATGTAAGCCCTGTTAATTAAGTCTCAAAAGACTCTGGTAGGACTCAGGTAGGACTTTTTTGTCAATTTTTTGTCCAAAATGTACATTTACATTTCAATATCTAGAGATTTTTAAACGTACACCTAAATTTCAATTGCAATTCTCTGTGCCACAGATTCGGTGTAATTTTGGATAGAATACATTGATGTGATTCTACAAGGAAAGACGTAACTACGAATAAAGGAGTGATTTCGTGGAATCGTGTTATCAAAAATAAGGCCGTTAATCTTTTGTAAAACAAAATAAGCTTATCAGGCGATTACCCTATTACTGTTTACCCGAAGAGAGAAAAAAATCATCGGCGTAAAGTTGTGATTAATACTGATTAGACTACCTACAACTACCTACTAAAGTATTAAAGTTATTGATGGCAATCAAGAATTGCCATCACCATGGTTTAACTGTTTAAGATGATTTGATCAAAGAAGGTCAGAGTGGAAGTTTTTTCCCCACTTCCTTTTTCTCCAGTACAAATGCGGCCCGAAGCATCGGCTAGCATAGACAGATAGATAACATTTTATTGCACAACCAGCAAAATGTTAATTTCTGATGTGTAAGAAACTTATTTCGACCCCTGGCGGAGTCAAGAAGTCTGCGGGGATATATCTACTACCTTCCCTACCGTTTTATGTGTTTTAAGCTTCTTACTTCAAATAAAGTTCAGAAACTTTTTCACGTGCCCGTAAAACAAGGAACAAGGGCGCGTGCGGTACATAAGTCCAAAAGTAAGTAAGTAAAATCGAAACAAAACTAAATATACTCAGACTGTTTCCAGGGCCGCGTTTCGTAAAAAAACAATTCACATTTTACAACAACAATTCGATATACATTGCGTCGCCCGATCAGTGCAATTATTTTTCCTTACAAAGTTAATCTAATGTTGTGAGTCGCCCATTGGCTCAATTGGTAGAGCGCTGGTACGGATAGCCAGAGGTTGCGGGTTCGAATCCCGGCATGGGTGAAATTTTTAGCCTCTAAATAGGTTTTTAAATTTGTTCCTTAGCACGGGTTAGTGCATTAAAAATAAAAATGGTGTATTCATGTGGGTACAGTGATATCGTTCCGATGTTAAACCTAACTGCAAAGTAGGTAGTCGGGGCTGTAAGTAATGCAATTTGCTTAAGTCAGATGTCGCTGCCTGTACGTAATACAGAGAATATTGTAAAGAGGTTCGAAATTTCACTGATGTTGTGAGTCGCCCATTGGCTCAATTGGTAGAGCGCTGGTACGGATAGCCAGAGGTTGCGGGTTCGAATCCCGGCATGGGTGAAATTTTTAGCCTCTAAATAGGTTTTTAAATTTGTTCCTTAGCACGGGTTAGTGCATTAAAAATAAAAATGGTGTAATCATGTGGGTACAGTGATATCGTTCCGATGTTAAACCTAACTGCAAAGTAGGTAGTCGGGGCTGTAAGTAATGCAATTTGCTTAAGTCAGATGTCGCTGCCTGTACGTAATACAGAGAATATTGTAAAGAGGTTCGAAATTTCACTGATGTTGTGAGTCGCCCATTGGCTCAATTGGTAGAGCGCTGGTACGGATAGCCAGAGGTTGCGGGTTCGAATCCCGGCATGGGTGAAATTTTTAGCCTCTAAATAGGTTTTTAAAGTTAATCTGATTAATAAGTTAGTCCTGGGTATGCAATGTACATCTATTTTGTCATAATAAACCATTAATTTATTACATTGTTGCATGAAGGAGGGCCCAGATCGTCCGACGATACAGTCCGAGTAGCAGGCGTAAACGGTAGGATCGTGCAAAGTGGCGTTCACCACTCACCGTGTTATATTCACCGTGGGGCTTCCTGATTTACCATAGAACTGTCGTAACAATTCGATGTATATTGAGTCGATTAACTCACAGAGGCAAGTAGGAAGACTTTGCTAAGCAATGTACATCAAACTGTCATAATGTTGTCTATAAACTCCGCCCAGCCTGTGCCCGGTGTAACAGTGTTATCAACGGGTTGACTAAATCAATCCTCAGACGTCATGCAATGTACGTCAAATTGTCATAATCAATTACGAATTGTAAGTAGTTCATTGTTTATGAACTCAGCCCAGCCTGTACCCAACATTGATATCAACGGGTTGACTAAACGAATTCCCAGCCATCTTGGACTCAGCTCAATTATGTGCCATTTTGCATAATGTAGGTACTGACTGCCAGATAGCGACCCTTCCCAGAGTCAGCGTCTAGTCATGATTTATGGATCTTGATTTCATAGAATCACTAATGTTTTTGCATGACATACAACTTTGCTAAGCGCTTCTTTACCTACAGTATGCTTACGGTACACTAAACGACAATTCAAGCTCTTATAGCGCACGGCAGTAGTGCGCTTATTGAATAAAGTGGAGTGTTTCCAGGAGTCACTGTCTGTACCTTTGCAGGAGGGCAGACAAACAATGGGGCGGACTTTCCCACGCACAATTAAAGCCACACATGATATATACCTAGTGGTTGCCGATAGATAGAACTCACGAGTTTACTCGCAAAGGCAAATGTTTATAACCTTGTTTTCAGGAATTATCACAATCCAAAAAGGTTTTAAAAGTTTTTTTGTTACGGCCTACAGTCCACAAAACAACACCCTTTACATAGGTACTTTCTACTAAATTACTTTATGAGTGATTTTGCAACTAAATTGTAAAGGGTAACCTGCTGTGGTGTGAGCTGCACTTTTGTTGCAATTGTGCAATCCATTGTATATGTTATATCCACGTACGGTTGTTATATTACAGGTGTGTGCTACTGGAATCACTTGGGCGCCAGTGTGGGCCAAAAATAGCGTGATCAGCATGTAGACACTAGAAATTTTAGGAGCTGTTTACAAAAAAAGTGGTCACATCTTTGTATCGTCAGATAGGTCATTAGACACACAGCCAGACAGACAGTCGTCATCATAGTTATAGGAACCAGATTCCGCTGGGACTGTTCTGAACCGGAATCTTACAAATCCATGGTTCATTCACAACATTTGACTCTGAACGTAATTAATCGATTTACAAATAATATTAATACGGATAAATTAACGCTCATTTTTCGGTTTCAAATATTATTTACGTGAAAAAGGTTAAGTGCGGTCTTATCACTTTGAACAGAAATGTAAACTGTCCACTGTACATATTTGAAACTGGTTTTATCAAAACAATCTCATTACTTCCAATTACCTGCAGTTAAAAATGAATTGGATTTGTAAATATTACTTTTTAGGTAATTAACGAAGCAATTTTTGTACCTTTATATAAAGAAACACTTGAGAAATGATTTTTAATATCCCACAATGTTTGTCAGTCCGCTGAAAAGGTAAAAGGCTGAATCCTTGAATTATAATAGGAATGCTGTAGCACAGAGGGTAGTCGTAGGCAATAAAGCCGATACTAATATGTAAATATTTTGTGATTGCTTTTTCTCGGTGTACAATAAATACAAGTTTTACTTCTTCTTCTTCATCTCATGTAATTTTAACACGTAGTTTTTTTTTTACTACAAACAAATACCGGCCAGGCGAGAGGCGGACTCACACACCTAAGGCTGCATATGTACCACAATCTTCATCATGAATATAATATTACAGCTTGGCAAAAGTCTAGACAATAATTAGGGCAATTATTTCTATACTAAAGTCGCGAAAAGTGACTTTAGTATGGATATAATTACATACAAAGTTTTGTTTTTAAATATCTAGGCTTTTTGGTCAAACTATATCTACGTTAGCAAAAATATGTTTTCTTTCAATTCGGTTCCGGTTCACATTTTCATTTTCCGGATACTTTTTTACATAATTTTTACCGCATTTTTAAATATTTATTGTTAGAGTATGTTTACACTACAACACGTATGTTTTACCATTTCTATAATAGAGCAAAAACATATAAAACGTTAATAAAAAAGTATAATTATTCTTATTATTTATTTTTATTGGTCTATCCGCCTTCATAAAGGCTGTAGTTATAAAAAAAATGTTAAGAACTAATGTTAATATAAAGAAAAACAAAGAACACATTGTCAGTCAAGAGAAAAAGCCCTTTGTAGGTCAAACACATTGACAGATTTCGAATGCAAAGTAAAATAGGCTCCCGTTCCCCCCTTCTGACACGGAACCCTAAAAAGAATAACAAAACACGTAATTTTGTAATGACATCGGAATAACCAGTCCATATTAACATATTTTTGAAACATATAAATGAACAATAAATATATTGTAACATGCAATAAGCCGGTATTCCCAACCGAGTGGTATTTCCACCTTTTTGTAGTCCGATCCTTATTATAAATCTTTCAGAATATGCAATAAATACTTGTCCTTAATCCTAAAGAAGTATGAATGACTAATTTTGAAGTCGTAAAAAGAAACATAAATAATTACCAATCCACGGTGGGCAGGCGTGATAATTAAGCCCATACTCTATCTCTGAGAGAAGGCCTGTGCCCTGCAGTAGGTCGTTTATAGGATACATTAAAAAATAACTAAATAACTCCGTTACTTCAAACTATGTCCAGTATTTAATTTTGTTAAAATGTGGACATAGAACATTGTTTCTATGTCCACAGTCTAATACAAGAATCTTTTTATTTATTGTTATATCTTATTTAAAAAATTGTCTAGCTATAAAGTTAATATAAAAAAGAACAGTGGATTTTAGTTTAATACCTACATGATCTAGTCTCAAACAGAACTCAGTGCCAAATATTGTCCAGATGGACATGTGGATGGGCACGATGGCGTAGTAACTAACACACCTTTTTGTACTGGGTGATGAAGTATACAAATAGAGTGAGGCTGTGTGTTTATGATAGAGACAAAAAATTGTATTATTTATTTAGTGTTTATAACAAATTCAGATTTGCCTGCCTGGGTAAAAAGATGGCACAAGCCACGATTTTGGTGGCGCTAACATGTTAGAAATTGATAATTATTGTATTGGAAAGTCGCCAACGCCCAACTAGTACTACTGTCGTGTGATCAATAGTAATCTACAAGCAAGAAACGAGAGAAAAAAATATAGTAAAAAAATAATCATATTCGTCATCGTCATTGTTTTCTGTTTCTCGCATTCTGAATCATTCTCGCTCTTCTTCTTCTTCAGGCTATATTAGTCCACTGCTGGACATAGCCCTCCCCTAACGAGCGCCACAGCGCAAGGTTGTGCCATCATTGGGGGTTAATGCCCATAATCCCCACACTGGGCATGCGGGTTGGGGATCGCAGTTTGGTGGAATTGTACTGCAGGGGGCGCTGCTGCCTACTCCCCGGTTTGTGTCCCTTAGTCGCCTTTTACGACACCCACGGGAAGAATTTGGGTTGGTGCGATTCTCTAGGCCGACACCACACAGCATTTCTCGCTCTCACCTCAAAAAATTAACTTAACATAACCTTATTCTCCATCCCAAAGGGGTAGGCAAAGACCAGAGACTGTCACTTGCCCGATCCTGACAGATCACCTTCGCTTCATCAACGTTCATAAGTCGTTGCATGCACGCAAGCCGATTCCGGGAACTTTTTATCCTCCCCTTTGCTAATAGATCCCCTATTTGGTGTATTAGCAAAGAGGAAGACTAGCAAGAGTATGTCCGCCTGGCAGGTCCCTTACAGGCCCTTCCACTCACATTCGTCAATCTTTCTTCTTTCATCCTCTCCATATGTCCAAACCAACGCAACTTTCCTGCCTCAATTCTAGTCACTAAATTCTCTTTCAGTCCATAACGTTTTCTAATCAGACTATTGCGTACCCTGTCATTCAAAGTAACACAACACAAGGACCTCATTCTACTGCATCAAGCCTTCTTTCTTGCTTCTTTTGCCACATCCAAGTTTCGCTAGCTACTATACATAAGTGTTGGGACCAGCACACCATTATGAGTAGCCAGTCTAGCTTTTGGCTCAAAAAATAATAGAAGTTAAAACCCATTTTCTCAGTACTTTTCCCATTTTTTAGAAAAATAAATTTCAATCCGGCTTGGTCAAGCTTCTGAGTAAAGCAGTTCGAAGCACTTTTCTCTCTCACCTAGTTATATATAAAACGGGTCCAATCGCGATTATTTATTAGGTAAAACGTAATAACCTTATTTACCTAATAAATAATCGAGATTGTACCCGTTTAATATATAACTAAGTGTGAGTATCGCGAATCATTAAGAAATACTGTCTCTCACCTGTTAACCGTCTAATGCTTGTCGTGTCATTACCGTTATCGGTTTCTCTTTTGCGAAGTTGAAGAAACACATTTTTCGCAAACTTCTTTGACACCGAACTGGGGGCCGATTCTTGCCCATGCGAATTGAAAGCGTAGACGCAAAGTATTCGAAGGCTTAGACATTTTTGTCGTTTAAAAATAAGTCTCAAATTAGTCACAACAAAGCGCGGGTGAAGTTTACCAATGTTAACCTAAGCGTGACGTCACGCAATGTGATGGGTGTTTCAGTGAGAATGGCTGAAATCAGTATTATAATCTTTTGTTTCATTGTAAAGTAAAAATAGTGTTCAATCAAGCTAGTGCCATGTTTCCATCACTTTCTTGGACAAACTATGCGTTTAGTCAACTTATGGGTAGTGATCGGAATACGTAGAGTATAAACACTAACAGTTCGCGCCAACATGGTCAAATCTGCGGAGTTTTGATGATCTAAGGCTAATTAATCGAATAACTATGCAATAAGGCAAATTCCCGAGATTTTTGGAACACAACAATAAAAGACATGACGATAATGTAATTTAGAACATTTTTTTTTAAAACACTGGATTATGACTGCGTATTAAAAGTTGTACCTACAAATAATGATCACTGTGTAAAAAACGGCAAACCATGTATTTATCGTCACGACATGTCATTAATAAAATTCAGTAATGTACACATTGCTTGAGAGAATTAGCTTTTTTCCTGACAAGCGCGCGTAGTTGATGCGATTAGATACACTCAGCGACATAAGTCATTCGCACCTTGTAGTAGGTGCCTACAAAAATGCAATTTAGAATCGAATCACGATAGATTTACTGGGTTGCTCTGAGGTCCCAAACGCATGGGTGTATGCGTTAACCATCGCGCTTGTGGGTTCTTTTACATTATTATGACTTTGTAAGAAACTTTGTAAGAAACCTTTGGAAGAAAACAGTGGATTCTTTTAGATTGCTGCGATTTGAAGTTCAAAAAGTAATAGTGGATCTTTTACATTAAGGGATATAGAAACTTCGCAAAACACCAAAGGATCCCGAGTGTGGTATTCACACAGCATCAATGAATGCGGTTTCATTATTGGGACTGTGATATTCAACGAGCAGCATGGATGCCTGCACATTACTGCGACTATCAATTGCGACAGTCCACTGCGACTTTCGAGTATTTGCCATGTTCCAGCTCTCTATGGCGAATGCTACACGCAAGATATATATCGTGATCCGTCAATATAAACTGTCGGATCACGATATTTATTGACGTGTAGGGTAGTGTATTGAGACATCACAATATTTATCGCTGGATTTCCGGAAATCCTTGTGATCTGATGCAAGATCCTGGATCGTGATATTTATCTTGCATGTAGTGTTGCGCGTCAATATTTATCGCGTCAGTACGCAGCGAGACGGCAGCAATGGACGACATCGGTGACACCGCTTCTCCTTCTGAATCGTTGACAGGCGACAAGATTTTCTTGAAAGAGCTTATACTGAACTTAGAATCCCTGTCAGAAGTTCATCCATCCCGTCCATTTCATTGTGAAAGCGTCCAATAAATTCAACTGTGTAAACATTGCTCTCTTTTGTAGCCAATTTTTCATTCAAGACTTTCTTTTTACGCGTTTTTTCATGGATTGGGCTATAATAATTATAGCCCAATCCATGAAAAAATGGCGATAATTATTATCGCCACAAAGGCTCTAATTTTGCTCTGTCTAGGGTCCATCACGTCTGCTTCATACAAAAACGCTTCAATACTGACGCGATCCGTATCTTTGGTGTAGGGTGTGCTGTGATCCGGCTCAAGATACTTGATTAAATATCATGATAATTACCACAATATTTATTGACGTGTAGCATTCGCCTATTGATGATGAGTTGGGAAGAAATAATACGGGTTAGAATTATAATTGTAAAAGACAATACCCATTCTCACAGCGACTGTACATCAACTAAATGTTTATAGGTAATGGGGAATATTTAACTGCAAAAAACAAAAAGGAACGCAGGTCTAATGGCTCGCATAATTTATACTACTGTATCATCATTTATATGACTATGCTACAAATTAAGTCATTGTACAATTATGACCGGTTGTTTATTTTACCTGTACAAAACAGTAGAAACATTAGCTGCACATCACAGATACTAGTTGGGAAACAAAAATATAATATATTGTAATTTACTTAATTATTTATTTATTTTGGGTGTTGATGTTGAATAAGTTTTAGTGATGATATTTGATGTTCAATACTGAACGCAGAAAATGAGAAAATTTAGTATAGAAGAAAACAAAACTGTTTCTCCAATATCAACGATTAAAGTAAGTGAGGTTTGCTGCAAGAAATCTCTTTCAGAGATAAGCTCGCCTTTGTACATGTTATTTCTTATGTAATGTCCTGTTAAATGTTTGGTATGCAATAAAGTATAATAATACTTTATAAATAATGCTGTATAATAAAGTACTTATAGTTTTATTTTTATATTGAAAAGAAGCGCTCCTGGCCTAGTTGGACCGAGTAATTGGAATCAATCACTTGAGTTAAGCAACAACAGACGCGGTCAGGTGCAGGATGGGTGACCGTCCCCGTGTCTACCGCTAGTGGCATTTTTTCCGAGCGTTTCCGTGCTTCGCAAGGCAAGTTAAGCCGTTGGTGCCGGCTGTCATATAATGGCAGTCAGAAGCCTCATGGGCTGCTTAATAACTTCAGACAGCAAGGCCCGCCACCGTCTTACAATCCTCCACCAAACCGGACTTTGCCCCCGTGTTGGAGTATGGCCTAAGATTCCTGCGATGCAGGAAGAGAGACTTGCCCCAGCAGTGGGGATATACAAGGGTTGATATCCATTAAAAAATACTGTTCCTTTATAAATACTAATTAATAATTCAATGAAAAAATAAAGCTTAACACGTGAAATGAAAAAAAAGCACTTTGTAGAAAGTGGCAAGAGTTTATAATATTCTCAATCCTTTTCATACGCACCCGAAACTAAAGGCAGTCAATTTGTAATTTAAAAGAAATGCGAATAAATAACTGTTTCTAGGTTCGGCATTATGTCAGAAACATGTTGTAGGTACGTATAAAACTACAGCTTAGCTGTAGTTTTTTTGTAGTACCTAGTCAAACCTATCTCGTTCAAGCTGACTGCATATAAGCATGAAATTTCGAACTTCTTTACAATATTCTCTGTATTACGTTCAGGCAGCCTCTAAATAGGTTTTTAAAATTGTCCTTAGCACGGGTTAGTGCATTAAAAAAAAGAGTATAAAATATTATTTATAATAAAATTTCACTATTTATAAAAGGGTAAGGACCCCGTACTAGGTAAAAACCTATATTACGGAAAGTCCTGCTCTTTCGATTACCATTATGGAAAAAAAAAAACAATTTCTTAAAACAGTCACCTGACTACTATTATTAAGTATTTATATTGAAATCCACACGCATAAGCGCGTCACGTTTTTCAGATAGAGTGAAAAATCATGATTTGATGGTGTAATTTCTTTTGTTTTTTTACTTTGCCTCAATATCGTCTCGTGCCTAATTTTTGCAAATAAATTTGTATGCTTTTAATCAATGCGAACTGCTAAAAAATATAATAAAATATATGTCGGGAAGTTGTACCAAAGCCTTACAATCAAAAACGAAGTAAATGACAACAAAAGTATGTCCGTAATTGTACATACCATATAGCAAAGCCTTAACCATATTTTCAAAAGTACAATCATTAAATATGTTGCATTAAGCGAGTCAGTCGGCTACCTGACGTAAGAGCAGCCTTAAGGAAGATCATTCGAACGAAGCCCTCGACGGCAAGTACGTAATATAATTTTTGCTTTCCGGAAATTCTAGCTCATTACAGTGCATTAGGTACGATATCGTATTAATTGGTAGGCAAGGTCGGACAACAATGGGTCCGCGCCGCAACAATCGCGCATACAACCACGACGTACGGTCAGCGACCATCCGGAGAGACTGACCGTTTCACTCGATACTCGCCCTCATGTCACGTGCGATAAGAGCCACCGGGCTTACGTGCAAAGTCAACGCGACACGTGACACGTGAGAACGACTTCATCACCCCGTCCATACAATAAAAGTTGCTCGACCGGTGCCAGGGCACAGGCGTTCAAGTAATTCTCCATTATTGGGAATGGGGCTACCAATCATCACACCCACAGCGGATTCGTAAAAGTTTATTTATATCATGCAGTTTAGAGAATTTGTTATGTAAGGTATAATGAATGAAAATCTATCAAAATCTTATCAGTTAAGAGAAGTATGTACATGCTTACAATGTTGTACTACGACATCAAATCGAGACGCACTAATACGAGCATTTTGTTGGTCAATAAAGAGAGTGCGCCTGTTTGGATATGCTCTACGCAGTTCTATTTTTTGTTGAAATAAGAGGTGTATGCTACCCGGGCAGGCGATGTCGACAAATATTGCCAAAGTTTCGTTTTGTCGCAAAATGGACAATTTTAGTGACGTGAAATGACAACACAATCTTTCTTTTACATCCATGACAATAAAGATGAATATGGACATCTGGCATATTTAAAATTCATAAATAAAGTATAAATAGTCCGTGGTAAAAAAAATCCCTTTTAAAGTCTCTACAACAGTCTAATCAGAAATCGTGTTTTTTATACATCACAAATACTTATAAACTGTAAGTCCTATATATTTTCCCCGTAAGCGGTTAGAATAATATTACTCAATTTGTTTCTTCTTCATTATTACATAATGATTATTAAGGGTTAAAAAATATGACCGAAAAAATACTCGGCCATCACGCGAGATATAACGAATTTCCTTTAGCTTTGTACCTACTAAGTGTAGTGTTTTGTAATGTCAAATAAAGTTTATTCTTATTCCTTTTTCAACATTATTAGGAAAAAGAGAACCTACACAAATAAGTACCTAGTTAATACGCAAAGTTTTGTACCATAATTCTGTCTGTCAGAGCCGAAAGAGAAAAGAGAGGTTATGTCTTGAGGGTATGCGTTAGTACACCCCAATAACGGCTTTAGCGCGAAATGTCAAATTACTTAGTGTGGATTGATTTGTTAATAAAATCTCGCAATACGCCGCAGGCAAGGACGTCAGGAACGATTATCTTGGGTTTTTTTAATCTTCCATTTTGCTCACGATTTTCAATTTTCCTGCTCTGAATTAATAATGTATTCAACATAGTTCAGCTTGGTGCCATCCGCACCACGCTTGTCTACAGAATGACTGTCAATTTGATAGCCACGTCTTAATATTCTGATCGTAATTTAAAAAACTTCAACAGAAACTTGGCTTACGTTATAGTCATACGATTATTTACACAAAAAAAATATTTCTTAAACTGACGCGCGTTCTGAAACACCAGACCATCTTAAGTATCAAATACAGCACCTCAATATTGCAACACTATAATATTTACACTTAGAATAGACATAATAGCAACTGATTATGTTAAGTAACCTTTTCGCCAGATTCGCACCGTGAGGCGACCCGTAACCCCGATGTGCCGCGGGCGATCTAATATTGCACAATCAATGCACATCCACCACAATATTAGTCGACTATGAGGCATAACAGAAGCTTCAAATCATAAAAAACGCACTAAGGGGTAAGTCATGTTTATTAAGGTACACTTCACTGTACATTGCTGCACCGACTAGTGAGTCTAACTCTCTCATGTAGTCGCAGTAGCTACAAGCTAACATATTGTAGCTACTGCGACTGGCACTGTAGTAACGAACTGGTCAGTAACTCGAGTCGAAAGCAATTCAACCTTTACTTTACACTGCTCGTTAAGAGAGGTTTTGCAATATATATGTAAATTTTGACCTGCCGTGTACTGTACATACTCAATGCTGCGTGACTAGTGTGAGTCTAACTCGTGAATCTCATTACGTACCTACTAAGATACGTAATGGTAATGCTGCACCGATAAGTTTGAGTCTAACTCGTGATTCTCGTTCGTTAGTAGTTTAAAGGGAATCATGAGTTAGACTCAGGATTTTTGGTGCAGCATTACTATTACGTAGCTTCATAGCTCCATCGATAGTCGACGAAAGGTCAACCTTTACATTTTAGAAATGCTAAAAGATTACGTTTGCAACAGTGTGACTGTTCAGTGTCTTTGACTGTTCAGAAAAAGAGAACTACAGAAGTTTTCACTTCTTAATAATGATTTTGTTTTGATCAAAGGACGATTGGAATATTATGATCAATTTACAGGGAAAATCAGGGCATGATTGTGTGTACATAAAAATAATAAAGATTTAGTTCTATTGATTAGGTACCTACTCCACGGGAATTATATTTGAATAGCCGGCTAATAAATAATACCGGTCCAAAAGTTCAGGGAAATTTGTGATAACCCAAGGATAAATAAGCCATAAATAAGCTGTATTATTAGAATATTTGAAGAAGGTTTAGCGTATTAGTATCACAGTCGCTCCGAACCAGTCGATCTGGCAGCGGCTGGATGGGGCAGGCTAAGGACAAAAAGAAAAGGCGAGCCTTGCTGAAGGCCTATATGACGAATATGGATTGATGATTTGAGATGCTGAAGAAATCATAAACAGATACAAATTCATGTCAGAATGACGAATAGAATAGACATGAAGGGACAATGAAATTTGCACCATTAATTGTGAGAATTCATTTTAGGTAAACCGAAATATTTAAGGAGTCAAATGTTCCATTTTATTTGAGGATATTTTGCATTGTATTTGTTGCGTGATCTGAGGTTGGCTTAAGTTCAGCAGTGGCCTAACTTTGGCTTATAATTAGACCACAAATGAATGACCGAATAAATCTATACATACATTTATTTTAGAAGACCACCTACCCTTGGGTTGAAAAATATCACTATATGAATATCTGCACATGCCACATGAATGGTTGTACTCTATTAGCGCCAATCGCCCTAACAATAGTTTTTAATTATTATGCTTAAAGGTATGAATTCAATAAGTTAACGAATCGGTGGTTGGTCTGCATCGTGAAAATGAGAAAATTCCAGTATGCATATAGTTTTTGTGTAAGTAAGTTAGCTGCTGAAGGGTTGACGTGGTGAAAGAATAACAAATATAGGTAGTAAGCTTCCGAATGTGCTAGCTTCCAGATAAACCAGTAATGATTTAGCGAATCATTAAAAGAATGAAATGTGCATTTTTAAATATTATACATTTCTTACAATCAACATTTGAAAAATATTGATTAACAAGGCTTTTAAGCCCCTTGTCTTGAAACATAATTATCATATCACTATTAGTTGTATATCTACACATGCCATGTGGGTTTAAACGAATCTGTGGTTGGTCTGCATCGTGAAAATGACAAAATTTCAGTATGCTGCTCGCTGTGAGCATGACTTTTGTAATAAGTATATTCTGTAATCTATCAGTAACTAGGGACGCCTCTGGTCATCGCTTAGGCGATGGACAATCTCTTCGCGACGAGGCCATCTATTAATTGTAATAATGAAAGGTTACGAGAAACGAGTCAGAAGTGAGCTTACTTATATAGGGTTATCTTTAAAAAAATTGCAATTCCGAAAACATGTAAATTGGAGTTCTTCACTTATAACAACTTTAGGTCCACGACTTTTAATTTTTTTATAACAACTTACAATTAAACAAACAATGTGATTAGTTGGTGTTTTCATGTACCTTTGTTGCTGTTTCGTAGATAATGCCTAACATGGACATAATTTTATTTAGGAAAAATTATTAATCGGACGCTACGACATTGGTAGCAAAATGCAAAATTATGTAGGCCAGGGAAAATACGAATGTTAGAAAAAACTCCAGTGGGAGTGTCTGAGCAATTGAGTGTTTTATACGTAACCCTGTGTTTTACTGTAGAAAATCATTCCTCAATCTCTGTTCAACAATCAAGCATAGTCACGCGATTATATGTTTTAGTCACTCGTCAGCGACAACCTTTGACAGTGTTTACTGTTTAAAAACAAACAATGCCGGTCTTCCAGGCAGCAGAACAAGTTATTTGTAGATTGTTAACCGAGGGTTGAAATAATCAATTCCCGAGGTATTTAGAGGCCCGAGCAAAGAGAGGTCGGCTATTATATTCGCTACCTTGGGGTAGAAAGGTCGTATAAACCATTTTTGGCCAAAATGACTTATGAATGTAGTCTTATTGTGAATTTTGCGCTCTATCAATTGGTATATATAACTCTCTCCAATTCGCAAAAAAATTGTTTTTACGGCCCACGTGATTTATAGGTGTAAGCAGATATTTTGTTCAAATTTGTGATGTAAAAACCACATAAAAGTATTGTAATATGACCATTTGGTGTAATGCCATATTTGTTTAAAAATTTCGGGTGTAAAAGACAATAGGTCAAAGTTTTGTATGGTGTACTACCAAAGTAATAAATTGCGCTTGGTTGTAAAAACCAAAGTTCTGAATGATTTTGCTTTACAGCCTTTTGACTACATACTTATAGTTCAATTTGGTTTTTACACCCTGAGTTCTAGTAGATCAACGGAATGTAAAGTATTTACTTCCATTTGGAACATATCCGGAAGGTGTGAAGTGGTTTTTACATCTTTAAGCAATGTTATTCATAGATATCTTTACATTGAAAAGTAGGCATTTACGCAGTTTGAAATAATACGTTTGAAACCAAACGCCGCGCCGCCGCGCCGCTGGCAGCCGCCGAGGATAGCAGCAGAGGTACTAAACTGTCGGCCATTCGTCATAGTTATTTTAGACCTTATGAAACTTGAAAATAAAATTAATTTTTGTATAGTCAGGGTTCTCTCTTTCCAGTCCCTGCGAATTTCATAGATTAGAGTAAGATAGACAGTAATGTAATACTTTTGTTTCAATTATCGCTTTCTCAAGAGGCCGGCCGGTGCGTGGTTCAATTGTAAACAGATAGCCGTCCAGTTGACCTCGTATTGTGAATTTGACTTATTTTCTGCTAATTCGTGATAGTGCATGGATTGTGCATAACAAATGGATTTTCGCCATGGAAAACAACCTGAATTTACTACTTAAAAGAAGACGAGTACTTCAATCACTGTTAAAACTACGAAATCGAACTCCGGAAAGGTAAGCCACTTTGTATTTACCTACCTACTTATTTTGGTAACTGTAACTTTGTGTTGCTTCCTTAGCGTTACAGTGACATGTATTTAACATAAGTAATGAAGATCTATACAATGTTACTTACTATCTTATCTAGGCCGGTGACAATACCTAACCTACTGTTGTTGAACTAGTGTTAGAACATACCTAATGACAGAAATTTAAAAAACGGTGACACTTTAGGTACGAACTGTAGCAACTGTCTCCGGGTTAAAAAAGTTTAATGGTACCTACTTATAATATTTAAATACATATCTACTAGGTTAAACAATGCATAAAAATACTTATTTATTTGAATAAGAACGAAGTATTTTTTTATAATAGATAGTATTAGGTAGGTATATCGATAACTCTGGTCTTAACGGTCACCAGCAACCAATACATGGGTTTATACACCCTTATGATTGAAATATTTATTTGTTTTAATGGTTTATACAACCCAGTTTATTATTTGTCAAGGCTTTTACACTCGCTCACTTTTGCCTTTGAAAAAAAGTCCCTTCAAATCGCAATTTTTGACCGAATTAAAAAAAGAGGAGGTTTTCAATTCGACGCGTATATATATACAATTTATATGCATACGGTATATATTTTTTAAAACAAAAAATATAAACCGACTTCCAAAAACTACAGCACTAAAAAGTAATAAATATACAAAAGAGTACCTTTTAATTAGAAGTACATATACAGGTAGGTATTGTAGAAGTATAATTTGTAGTCTGTGCCCAGTTTCAATATTTTTGGCACTGAAATTATTATTATTAACTATTTTATTATTATTACTATATTATTATGAGCTTTTATTATTAAGCGAAACCACAGTTGACTATAATTAAGATATTTTTTTTGACAGGTTGAACGAACAGCGAGATGTAGATCATAGCAAAGACATCATAGAAGAAAGTGATTCAGAAAGCCCACCAAAACGAAAAAAAATACCAAAAGAAAATATAATTATAAATAGCAGCAGCGAAAGTGACTTCAATACTTCTACAATATCTATACCCGGATCAAATACGTCTTTCTTTGGAGACAAAGTTGGTGATCTCATACCACCGAACAGTCCTTTAAAAAATGCTGATGTGAAGAAACAAAGTAAAATTAATATTATTTCTATCGATGTAATAAAACATGGGAACAGTGGTGAAACCGCATGTTTGGAACCACTTGTAAAACCTTGCCAGCATTTTTACGAGTCATCGACTGCTTTTGACGACGCTCAGCCATCCGCTTCGTGCTTCCTACGTCCTGATGAAACCCCGTGCTCGGTGATGACCACCCAGCCTGCTGCTGCTTCCGACGACGCTCAGCCGTCCGCTTCGTGCTCCCTGCGTCCTGATGAAACCCCGTGCTCGGTGATGAACTACCTGCCTGCTGCTGCTGCTTCCGATGAGACTCAGCCGTCCGCTTCGTGCTCCCTGCGTCCTGATGAAACCCCGTGCTCGGTGATGAACTACCTGCCTGCTGCTGCTGCTTCCGATGAGACTCAGCCGTCCGCTTCGTGCTCCCTGCGTCCTGATGAAACCCCGTGCTCGGTGATGAACTACCTGCCTGCTGCTGCTGCTTCCGATGAGACTCAGCCGTCCGCTTCGTGCTCCCTGCGTTCTGATGAAACCCCGTGCTCGGTGATGAACTACCTGCCTGCTGCTGCTGCTTCCGATGAGACTCAGCCGTCCGCTTCGTGCTCCCTGCGTCCTGATGAAACCCCGTGCTCGGTGATGAACTACCTGCCTGCTGCTGCTGCTTCCGATGAGACTCAGTCGTCCGCTTCGTGCTCCCTGCGTCCTGATGAAATCCCGTGCTCGGTGATGACCTACCTGCCTGCTGCTGCTGTTTCCGATGAAACTCAGCCGTCCGCTTCGTGCTCCCTGCGTTCTGATGAAGCCCCGTGCTCGGTGATGACCTACCTGCCTTCTGCTGCTGCTGCCGATGAAACTCAGCCGTCCGCTTCGTGCTCCTTGCAACCTGATGAAACCCCGTGCTCGGTGATAACCTACCTGCCTGCTGCTGCTGCTTCCGATGAAACTCAACCGTCCGCTTCATGCTCCTTGCGTCCTTATAAAAAAATAAATCCAGAAATCAAGCAAAACATAAAAATTAAAAGGGCATCGTTTAAAAGGTCCTTATACGTAGAATTCATGTCAGAAGATGAATTAATGGATTTCAGTGGAGGAAGTTCCGATGAGTGGTCTTACAATGAATCGGAAGTAAGCAATAGTCCTAAGAAAAAAAAGAAAAAGCTCAGTAAAAAGAAACCCAATGAAAACAATGATGATAGTATAAATAGTCGTAAGAAGAAAAAAAATATAAACAAACGGAAGCAACGGAAACAACTTAAGGATGGAGGTAAAAGCTACGATAGCAAAGAAGGAGACTCAGTCCCGGAAAAAACTATGGGACAAAATCCTTGTGAGGTGGATAAATGTAAAAGAGGTTGTTTTGAGATTTCCGAAGAAAAAAGGAATTCCATTTTCAGTTTCTACTGGAACTTAGATCCGCAGAGAAGAAAAGACTGGCTAGTCAAGTGCACACGCTTAACGCCCGTATCACGGACAAGAACCTCTCATGAAAGCAGAAGGAGTCTGACTTACGAATATTTCATAAATGTCGGTGAAGATCGTAAGAAGGTGTGTCAAAAGTTTTTACTTCAAACCCTCAACATAACTCAGAAATATTTATTATACACCTTGTCGCATTCCAAAGAAGGTATGTCTCAGAAAGATTTGAGGACACGCAATCTTCCTGGCAAATATTCATCCGATGATAAGGGATATGTAAAGATGTTCATTGAAAACCTACCTGCAGTTCCTTCACACTATACCCGGAAACGGTCAAGTAAAGTATACCTTCCTCACGAACTCAAAAACGTGGCTAATTTGTATAGAATGTACGAGAAACAGTGTGAGAGTGATGATAAGCAACCTGTCGGGGAATCGTTTTTTAGAATGATATTCAACAACGATTACAATATCAGTTTTCACACGCCGAAGAAAGATAAATGTCTTTTGTGTATAAAAGCAGAGCGCAATGAAAACATGAGTGAAGCAGAGAAAAAAAACTTAGATACGCATTGTAAGGAAAAGAAAGCTATGTACAAGCGATTTTCAGCTCACCAAAAATTCAGAAGTCTCAAAAATGACACACTCACGACAAGCTTTGATCTGCAAAAGGTGCTTACCACACCCCATGGAGATAGCATGTTACTAGGATATTCCAGAAAATATGCAGTATTCAATTTCACTTTGTACGAAAGTGGAACACAAAATGGATATTGCTTTGTATGGGGAGAGTGTGACGCAAAACGAGGGAGTCAAGAAATAGCTACTTGCTTATACAAATACTTTGAAGAAGTAGATAAAAGAAAAATAAAACATTTGATTTTGTACAGTGATTCCTGTGTGGGACAAAATAAAAACAAGATAGTCTTGTCTGTTATTAATCAGTTCCTCAAGCAATCTAAAAACTTGCAGACTATACAAATAAATTTTTTGCTCCCCGGACATACGTACATGCCCGTCGACTCGATGCACGCAACCATTGAGAGGGAAGTTCAAAAGCTTACTGTGTGGAGTCCCTCTCAATGGCTTCCTTACATTTCCTCGGCAAGAAAACGTCCCCGACCATACATAGTTCATGTTTTGGAAAACGAAGACTTTATTAATTGGGAGGAACTTTCTACAAAAACATTTACAAAAGAGACCCTAAAAAACATTAAATTTCAACAAATCAGGATAGCAACATTTAAAAAAAATTGCGCGAATAAAGTAGGAATTAAATACTCCATGTGCGAAGATGCATTGGAAGAAACTGTCAACCTTTGTGAAGAAGCTACAAAAAGCAAAAAGGGAAAGGGGAAAGGGAAAGGAATAGGAAGATTCAAAGGAAAGGTTAGCGGAAAAATTCACAATAAAGGCGAAGATGCCAATAGCGAAAAAAGTTCTATTCAAGGAGGTGAAGAACTTGTTTTGCGAAAGTTGTATGACCGTCGCTTGCCTATTTCATCTGCAAAATACAAGGACCTGAAACGTTTATGTGACAAAGGAACTATACCAAAACCATATCAACATGAGTTTTTGAATTTACCTCATGAATCTAAACAAGACTGTCTTATAGATACAGATGAAGATGATGATGTCGAAGCTAACGTAGATGAAAATTAATAGGTATAAAATACCATCAAGTTACCGTTAAAATAATGATAAGAAGATGGCAAATGTTACTTTATCAATTAACTGGCGAAAATAAATGTGAACTAGGTTGCTTACTACCATAATATTTTGAAATTTATGATTGCAAATCCGTTACCTTTTACCGCTTATTCAGAACTCAGTGGTTCAATTCTTCAGATGAGTCAAATCACGGCTCAAGACTAGTAGGTACAAGAGCTCAAAACTTCCTAAAAGTACCTAAAAACAAGTGAATACTTTGAAGTCTATCATTGATATTAGCTTACCTATTATTATTTGGATGCTTTAAATATTTAGGTTGGTACTGAAAAATGTTTGTGAAAACTGTCGCAACAAAATACGAGTGTAATTTTTCAAGTAGGTAGATAACAATACCTAATAATAACCTAACACTGTATGTTAGCTATCATCAATGTTTTCTTGATTAAACAAAAAATCTTGATTAAACAAAAAATGTTCGTTTTTTGCACTTGGTTTTCAGGTTTAAATTTGGTATTAATGTATTATAAATATATTGAAATTAATGCACAAATAAGTGGGTAATATCAATTAAAGTAGTGTATTTAGGTAAGTATAAAGGTTTATGTAACCAAGGTTTGTAATATTAATATAAAGTGATTATGGTTACGAACACCAACTTTTGAGAGGTATGGCTTTTACAACTTTTTTTTATTTTTGTCTATGGCTTTTAAGCTCCATAAGAATAACTTACATCTAGTTACGACTAATTCTATGAAAAAACTCAAATAATTATTGGGCGCATAAACCACTTTTGCAAAGAAAATTGGTCGTAACTCCATGCTAACTTCTAAACTAAAAGACTTACATTAAAATAAAGTTTTCCATTGCAAAGAACATAAAAAATAATAAAACACACCTAATAGGTACAATATAATATAATGGAAAACAAAAAAGTTATAAGACAAAATGTTTTTAAAATTTTCTTTTTTGCTCGTCCTGTAAAGTAGGTTTTATGGCTTATACGACCTTTCTACCCCAAGGTAGCGAATAGTCCGAGTAGGAATTGATTCTTTTACTCGCGTTAAACACTTTACTTTTCTTTTCGAATATGAGGAAAAGTATCCCTCTAATTTATGTCGACTTTTTAAATTTTAAATATGGAACTCACCGCGTAATTTTTGCGGCTTATTCCGCTCAAAAAAGTTTGCGAAGTTTACACTGGCTGTTTAGAAACTCACATGGCCGCAGCATTTTTTTTATTAGTTCTTTTTACATAAAACTCTTCACAGCTAACAGTATTTCTGTTTTTAAAGTTCATTCCGGCCCTTAGGTGGGAAGTAATTTTAACGAGTTTTTCCCTCTCTATGGAGGGAAGCAGCATTTTCCACCCAATAATCAGATCAAAACAACATTACTTTCCGAGTATAAGAAATGAAAATCATTTTCCAGTTTCAATGTTTCAATTATTTCCAGGATCTACTACAGAAACCACTGCATGAAATTGAAGATTTAATTTTGTTGCGGGTTCCTCTCTACTCGCCCACATGAGTAGAGAAAAACGTACCACGGTGCTTAACTGTGAATCTTTACCTTGCAAGAGGTCAAATTATTCGAAATAATGTTCAAAAATGACAACTAACAGGCAAACGCAGCGTATGACGCTTGCTGAACCAAGTATCTGAGGGAGATGGCCGAATGTGGCCGGCCAAGACAGAAAGAAGTTTCGTGGCTTTGGGGAGACCTATGTCTAGCAACTAGCAGTAGACAAGCAAGGATGGACTGTTTGATTGATCGATGAAAATGTACCGAAGCTCCAAGCTTCTTATTGCGGTACCACTTTACAATTTCAGGCGTCGTTGTTCAGGCGTCGCAACAGCATTTTAGGCGGGTAAGTGCCCTCACTTGATTGTGGGTAAGTACTTGTCCGTACAAGAATGAAGGTAAGTGCCCGCACAAGGTAGCAGGTCAACGCTTGGCACGAGGTTCACTAGCGTCACCAGTCGAAAAAATCATATATTCTTTTACAGAAAGTTTTTGCACAACGTGTCTTTCTGTACGAAAAATAATTACAAGGATAACTTATCTATAAGGGAGATTTCTTCCAGCAGAAGGTGTTTAAACACAGAAAACGGGAAGAAGAGAGAACTTATAATTACATAACTAAGTAATAATAACATAATAAATACCTCCATACGTACAAAATATAAGCTTAAAAGTACGTAAGCTTCCTAAGTATGACAGGTTATAAAGATAGTGTCCTTTTAATCTCTTCTCGAAGGATTTTATAGCAGTACTCCCATGACTAATATTAAGAAGCTTATTTTGCGCAGCTCGGACCACGAAAGAGTTAGGAAAAAAACTTTGTTTTAGTCGAAGGGTAGTGAAGAGTGACACGGAAACAGGGACGCTTTGAACCGGACGATGACGGAGTACGCTTGTCCAGCGCTCATACTATCCTAACAGCTTATTATTTAAAGCTTCTGACAGTAAGACCAGCCACTAGTCTTGCTAGCCTCCACCAATCCGGACTTGGCCCCCGTGATGGTCTATACCTTTCTCAGGGAAGAGACCCGTGCCCCTCGGTGGGGACCTAATGGGTTGATGACGATGATGATGATTCGGCCTTGCCCACTGGAAATCCGCGCCTTGGTTGGTTCAGCACGTACTTTACAAAACAACTAATATATTTGATGAAAGATTTTGTGTTTTAAATAAGGGTCAAGTTATTTGGTCTCAATTTCGTATCAAAATTGAATTCTGAGTATTTCATGAGGCGAAGGAGGCTTGACAGGATCTTGGCAAATGACATTATGTCCTATGTCTTCGGGATAATTCGGGTATTTCACTAAAAGTTTTGTTTTAGTCCCTCGTCTATCTTTAGTCATCTTGTCATATCACATAGAATTCCATTACTTCCATGGAGCCGTTGTTCTGAACTGTACAGCGCATTCAAGTGCCCTATTAGTTTCAGCTGCGACACAAAACAACTAAATAAGACAAAGGTTTTCGCTCACACACGCCATTCCGTAGTTAATTCGAGGAGCAATTAAGGCGGCCCAGTGCTATCAAAATTGAATTCTGAGTATTTCATGAGGCGAAGGAGGCTTGACAGGATCTTGGCAAATGACATTATGTCCTATGTCTTCGGGATAATTCGGGTATTTCACTAAAAGTTTTGTTTTAGTCCCTCGTCTATCTTTAGTCATCTTGTCATATCACATAGAATTCCATTCCTTCCATGGAGCCGTTGTTCTGAACTGTACAGCGCATTCAAGTGCCCTATTAGTTTCAGCTGCGACACAAAACAACTAACTAAATAAGACAAAGGTTTTCGCTCACACACGCCATTCCGTAGTTAATTCGAGGAGCAATTAAGGCGGCCCAGTGCGAGCTAGTTTCACCCGGGCGCAACTGAAACGGTATGGTTTATCAAGTCTCGTCCGGTTTTACGACTGTATCAATCTTGAGCACTAGCTAGATGGGGGAGAAACTCTGGGCCCTATTTCGCATGCGACGTAGTACCATTCATTGTTTAGAATAGAATAGACACCGTTAATTTATTGCACACAAAACAATTTTCACACAAAAATAGAATATTTAAAAGTTAAAATTTACCCGGATGCGAAACTGTTTACCTACGTACATGGTCGCAATATGACGTGGGTACATTGCGAAGTCGACTTACCTACAGATTAACAATTAGGGAGACTCGGCTGCGTAATGTACGTAAACTAGGTACCTATGCATTGTAGTTTTATGAAACGCTGCTACTGTACATCAATCATTTGGGAAGCGAGGAACGGATGAATTGGAGAAAGAATGTTTGAAAATCGAAAGTGAAAATATGCGCGATATTTCACTAGCGCGAAAGGTTGTTACTCGTAAGTAGCGACCTGTAATAGTGCCACCAAGTGATTACTTTTTTTAAGCTAGGTCCACGATCCTAACGGTCTTATTTACACCTATATTCCTTAAAATACGCGAATGACGCTGATTAAAACTGTCTGTGGTGGATATTTTATCAGAAAAAAAGTAACCACAGATTAAATGAACTGCCTTCAAAGAGAGTTATAAGGATTCGTTCTTAGGGATAAATAAGCCCGTAGGATTTTAAAGCAATTTTGCCAAAAAATACCGCTTTTAGACATAAACGGTTAAAGTTCGTCGTCAAAAACTTGCATTTGACACCTCATTGGTCTAAGTGGAATCTATGGACCCGTTTTGCCTGTAGGTAGTCATAAAGAAACATATATCTATATTTATACACAGAGGTGCATACATTATGCGCAAATACAGCTTTTGCTTTCGGAGTCCGATAAAAATAAGCAACAAAACCAACTTCGGGAAGTTGGACTCGCCCGTGACTTTAATTTTTATTTGTTTCTTTAGGCTCATATTGCGTGCGTGTTTTTTCAGCATTATTATTTACTAGCTGTGTCCCGCTGTGTTACCCGCGGTTCATCGATTTTCCCATGGGAATAAGATATTTTCCCGCAGTAAAACGTAACCTATGTATTGATCCAGGGTCTCAGCTAAATACATACAACATTTTATTAAAATCGCTCCAGCCATTCAGACGTGAAGAAGTAACAAACATACACAAACTTGAGCCTTTTCAATATTAGTGTGAATCGTGTGGAAGTGAATTAATACCGTTCGAGCAGTTTCAAGGGCACCAAAGTGTTGTGATTCCCTTCGAGTGCTCGTATTGACATCGTGTGAACGCTCTGTGGCAGAGGTTTATGAAGCAGCCATTTAGATTTGAGTAATTTGTAACGGACATACCCACTTCCCGTGCGTGATGTGACAATGATTGCCCGCGCGTGTGCCCGTAATTTGTTGATACGTTTGAATGAAGCGCGCTCTGTTTAGTCCAACTAGTTTAGGAAATATGGGGGGGGGAAAAACTCTTCAGGAGTGACTTCTTGACTGCCTTCGACCTCCGATTTAACTACCTTGAACTGCCAAATATAAAGGTTCTGCGCAGGATTAGAATTTCCAGTAGCTTATATTAGCGCGGCGTAGAAAAGAACTAACATTATGAGTAGGTATATATACTAAAATGATCACATAATTATCTTTTGGGTCGCATTTGAAATAAAAAAAAAAATTGGCCTTCTGCATCTAATTAAAACTGTTTTTATACGGATTTATGCTCGTTTATTACATTTTTACAATTTTCAAAATTGTAAAAATGTAATAAACGGGCATAAAAATCCGTATAAAAACAGTTTTAATTATGTCTACTGCTCGTGTTAACCTTAGAAAATACTTTTGCATCTACTTAATGAGATGATTTATACAGCGTCCAGTGGCATCTTCACTCACACTAGATGGGCGAAGGAACCACTCCGAAACTGTAGTGCCTAGGCCTAGGCTTGCCCAGCACCTATACCATCCTGACAGCTTAGTTGGCCTAGCCCACAGGAAAGACTAGTCCTTGTAAATTGTAGCCTATGTGTTATTCTGATGTATAAGCTATATTATTGTAAAGTTTCATTAAAATCCATTCAGTAGTTTTTTACGTGAAAGACTAACAAACATCATTCCATCCATACTTACAAACTTTCGCGTTTTCTTTCGAAATCTCTCTAATTTGACTAATATTATTATTATTAACATAAGTAGGATTTCGACAATTCGGAAACGTAAAAACGACAACATGGATTGGGATTTTGATAAATAGAAAAAAAGATTTAAGGGAAGAAAGTATCATACCGATCTTATACGTATAAAACGACGTTTTGTTGATAAACAATCCAGAACTTTAGGCGCCGATGTGTCTAGCAAGACAGACTCGTTATGTGAGCTTCGTAAACAACACGTGTCACATGGCAGAATACACGACGCTTATTATGTGTCTACAGCCGACAACCGCAAACTATGTATACTTAATTTCATTCAGGTTTATTTTGTCTATTACAAGTAACCGTTGATTGAAATCGGTAAAATATGGGAAGTTTTTCGAGTGTTTAAAGGAATTATGGTTTTATAAATAAGACCGCTCTTCTTCTTCTTCAGGCTATATTATGTAGTCCATTGCTGGACAAAGCCCTCCCCTAATGAGCGCCATAGCGCCCTGTCTTCAGCTTGCCGCATCCAGCATCTGCCGGTAGTTTTTCGCAGATCGTCATCCCACCTGGTCGGAGGGCGCCCTACACTACGTTTGCCGAGTCGCGGTCTCCACTCAAGAACACGTTTACTCCAACGGTTGTCGGTTCTTCGCGAGATATGGCCAGCCCACTGCCACTTCAGTTCGCTAATTCTCTGACCTATGTCGATAACTTTGGTTCTCTGTCGGATGCATTCGTTACGATTCCTATCCTTCAGATATCTACCGCTCGCTAGACTTAAATAGTATTTCACTAAATTTGTTTAACATTTGCCTCTGCATCTACGTAATGAGATGATTTTACAGTGTCCAGTGGCGTCTTCACTTACACTAGATGGTTGAACGGACCACTCGGACGCTGCAGGGCCTAGAACATTGTTTTTTTAGATAGTGTAGGCTTGCCCAGCACCTGTACCATCTTGTGAATGGATAATGCAGTGTCTGAGACATTGTTTTAAGTGGTGTTAGCTTGCCCAACACCTATTCCATCCTGACAGGTTAGTCGGCTAAGCCCACAGGATAGCCTAGTCAATACGTGTGGAGCCCTACGAGCTGCGCGTTTCCTCACGGTGTTTTCCTTCACCGTTAGCGTGTGGACTTTGAAATTAAAAAAAATATCGGCACCTGCCCTTACTCGGGATCGAACCTGGGTCTCTTGCTGTTTGTAGGCGAAAAAAAGCTGAATGAAATTAAATGGAGGTAAAACGTGTCATCCGTTGGTAAAAAAGTGTTGTAGCGCAAGACATGACACTTTTATCGCTTTTTTCTAAGGAGGCCCCCTACCCACGAATACGCATTATTTGCTCTTGTCATCTGTTAGTACCATAAGGTACACTTCTCTACAGCGGTGATGACATTTCCTAATCCATTGACATCGTCGTCGGCACGCCATTGTTATTTACAGTTGCGGAAGTTTGGAATGTAGAGCGGGTCTGCCCACGTTAGCATTAGAACGTAATATAATGGGGAACTTGCGTATAAATATAATTTGATTTGCTTGAATTTGAATTGCTTTTATATCATAAAATATATGTAATAATATAAAAAAAAATGTTTCAAAGTTTTTAAGAAGACCGCTTCCCAAACCTTAAAACCAAACAAACAATCTGATAGACAACTATAATTCAATATAAAAAGAGTTTTTAGGGATCACGAACAAAGCGAAAAATAAAGTTGCTCAATAATATAAACTTATTAGATAATTATAGTAATTATAATTCGACGTTTAGAATTCTTACTCAAGTGCATGCCTAAAAACATTTTTTACGCGTTAACTCATACTTAACTGATAAACGCCACATACATTATACCTAAGGAGTTACGTGCAAGTTGTGACGTCATAGTTTGAGCTTTATCCGTAGAACATAGATTTGCTTGGAGCGCTTTTGTACCACATGGCTTTATGGACTTTTACACAGGTTATTTTACTTTATATTAATGGTAAAAAATACCTTCTTTATTTACCTCTTAACATGGATTATCAAGGTTTTTGGGTCTGTTCTCGATTGTTGTTAGTAGAAGCGGACCTCTGAGTACCCTGTTTGAGGGATAATATCCCTGTGTTTAATAATATTTGGGTTATAATAATAATAATAACACTACATTACAATAATATCCCTATAATATCCCTCAATATAATATCCCAATAGAATATTATTCTACCTTATGAGGTGCATGATAAGAGCTGCTATGAAGTAGCAGTCAGCATATGCTGGAGTCGCCTGTATTATAGTTTTCTCTAAAGTGTCAGCACAATGCGGGTTATGTGGTGCTTTTGTACGACTACTGCCCAACTGAAAACGTCTCGCTTCCATGCCCTACCTACCTTCAAGAATCCCGGTAGGCGCTATTATCAACTAATTGAGGTGCTAACCAGGGCTAACAAGAGAGAAAAATAAGTCTTTTATAGTACGTTTTTGCAAAACGTGTTTATCATAATTGTCAATAATGATTGTGATAGAAAACCTCACGTGAATTTACCTATAGAATTAAGCTAATAATAATTGTGTTAGACATTTTTAGAACATAAAGCCTAGAACCTAGGGTCAATAACCTACATCTAAAACCGATTTACATTAACAGTCCTTTAAGTCTTTAACGTCCTAGGTTGGACCTACATTCTCGGCTATAGGTTCTGAAATTAGCTATTATGCTTATTGACATTTATAAGGTTCAGTTTTCCAAAAGAAATATACCCAGATTTTTTCCCATAAACGGCGCTACTTAGCTCCCCCAAACTTAAAGTTTTTAAAGTTACGAACTTTGAATCCTAACTCCCGGGGTTAATCGCGGTCAAATCGGAGACAAGGTTTAATAAACTGCTTTAATGGCAATACCTCGCACGTCGACGCGAAGATTCAAAGAACAATATCCATATGCCGTTACCCTGCCGTCTCATGCCGACAGCCAGTACAAGACCACAAATTGAACAATTTTGTGCAAATCAATGGCGCATTGTTTGAGTATGTCGCCACAGGAGAATATTATATTACAAGATGTAGTTGTAGATATTAGTAGTACCTATCGCATAGTAAGTAGTCTATTTATTCTTACTTGTCCAATTTAGTAAACAAGATTCTACCCTTAAACTGTGATTTTTTAGTCCAAAACTGCCATATTTCCATAAATGAAGTAACCTGGAACACTCTTTTAGATAACACGCTGCCAATTTTATAAACATAGTTCATGAATTTGCGAGAAAATGTCTAGTTTAGGCATCTAATCTCAATTTTAAGTTTAGAATCTTGTTTACTAAATTGGACAAGTAAGAATAAATAGACTGTAGGTATATATTCTTTTTGTTGCACTAACCCGTTTATACCTGTGACGATTCTTAAAAACCTATTTAGAGGCAAAAAATTCCGCCCATGCCGGGACTCGAACCTGCGAGTTCTGGCTAACTGATAAACAATCTTCTTCTTCAGGCTATATTAGTCCACTGCTGGACTAGCTGGACTGATAAACAATACAGGGAAATAATACAGAGAATATTTTAAAGAGGTTCGAAATTTCGCTCATGCCGGTACTTGCCCATTAGCGCAGTTGGGAGAGCGCTGGCACGGTTAGCCAGAGGTCGCGGGTTTGTGTCCCGGCATGGGCGGAATTTTTAGCCTTACCTAAAAAAACTCATGAAAGAGTTCAATATCTAACTTTAGAAGTTTTAGTACTCGGTAAACTTGAAAACTTAAGGGACTCGCACCCTCATAAGATACATTTTATGAAGTCTTCAAGTTGTGTAAACAAGAAACTCCTTATTTTTTCTTACGATTATGCCTATTAATATATACTTTAATAATAATAAACGATTCATTTCATTAAATTACAGTTTCATAAAATCAACTTTATGACTAACTAACTGACCCAGCAAACTTCGTGCCGCCTAACAGTCGATTCTTTAATTTTTTTTATTTTTTTCTCCTTAAGAACCATCCTCGTACGTCAAGGAATATTCTAAAAAAAAGAATTAGCGAAGTCGGTTCAGCTGCTCTCGAGATTTGCGCTTACCAACACATTCAGCAATTCCTTTTATATTATAGATAAAATAAAACTTGAAATTTCTCTTACTACCTAATAAAGCGTAATAGGGCTAGCCTGCAGGGTTCTAAAATCATTTGAAACTGTAATAAGATTGTATCTGATTGTAATAAAATTGGTCAGACCCTTTCTAAACCAACCTGTAATATCATAATAGTCAAGTGTTAGAGCTAAGCTTACTAGGCATGGCCTGCGTGAGAGATCGAGAACTTTCTGCAAACTTTATTTTACAAACGTTTAATCATGTGAAAAAAACCTAATCTTTAAGCGTAATTTTTGTAGAGTGCGGCAAGTAACACAGATAACATACACATTTTTTTTAATATACTATATCTATTTCGAATGGGTAGGCATACATTTTTGATATGAATTTTATTATACGAAGTTTTTGAAATGTATGAAATGAAAAGTTAATGTCTCAACTAAAAATCAAACCAATTGAATTTATGTTCTATGCTAGCAGTCTATACCGATGTTTTTGCACCTAAATGACGAGCATGATAATTATTCGGATTTAAAAACATGATATACGTAATGTATTTTTGTTTATCCATGCAGTTTCATTAGTTTTTAGGGCTCTGTAGTCACTAAGGAACCCTTGTTGCAAATACAATAAGACTTTGATTTTATAAAATCAATAAGCTTTAGGTACCTAATAACCGTTTATTTTTTTTGTAAAGGTAGTGGAAAAGTACCGGTGTTATATTATTTTAAACACCGGTATAGCTACACATCACTAGACGCGTTAAGCCCCGCGGAACTAGTTCGCCGAGTCAGCTCTAACGTGGTCGATCCAACAGGGTGGGTGGCTATATTTACATAGGCTGCTACTTATGTATGCGAAATCTGGGATTCCAATAATTTTTAACGCAATGTCATGACCTACATGGTCAAATTCGTTCTTTTTTTAAATACTGGCCGCTAATATTTTTCTCTTATATACGTTAGTGTTTTGTTTTTGTTGGGTTTAAAATGTCATATCGCTGAAAAAATGGAACTCACTCGTGAAAATATTCGTGCTATGATTTATTACGATTTTCGACGTGGTTTAACGCAACAACAGTGCGTAGAAAAATTAACTTCGACTTTTGGTGGTGAAGCTCCATAAAAACCACTGTGTATCACTGGTTTAGTGAGTTTAATCGCGGGCGCAGTAAGCTCACGGACGAAGTTAAAGAAGGTCGCCCGAAATCGGTGGTTGTGCCATAAAATATTGAAGCTGTGCGAAAACTAATAATAATAATGCAAGACCGCCATGTTACGTATCGCGAGATAGAGGCTATTCTGGGCATATGTATGACGAGCATTCATAGGATATTACATGAACATTTGTCTGTAAAAAAAATTTGTTCGCGTTGGATCCCGCACAACTTAACTCAGGATCAAAAAGATGCTCGTGTCGAATGGTGCAAGAAAACCTTAAAAAAATTCAATGGAGGCGACTCAAAATCTGTTTATAATATCTACACAGGTGACGAATCCTGGATCTGCGCGTACGATCCCGAAACTAAACAACAATCAACAGTTTGGGTGTTTCAAAATGAGCCGAACCCTACGAAAGTGGCTCGTGCAAAAAGCACTGTAAAGCAAATGGTGGCCTGCTTTTTTGGTATTAATGGCCATGTGGCTACAATACCACTGGATAATCGCAGAACGGTTAATTCGGAGTGGTACACGACCATTTGTTTGCCGGAAGTATTTGAAGCAATACGCCAAAACAACCAGCAACGCAGAATCATACTTCACCATGACAATGCCAGCTGTCATACATCTCAGGAAACAACTACATTTTTGGATGGTAAAAAAATAGAATTGATGGGTCATCCACCGTACAGCCCTGATTTGGCTCCCAATGATTTCTATTTATTCCCAAATGTAAAGAATAAATTACGTGGTCAACGATTTTCGACCCGTGAAGATGCCGTAGATGCGTTCAAACAGCACGCTTTGGAGATACCTCAATCAGAGTGGAAAAAGTGTTTTACAAATTGGTTTCATCGAATGCAAAAGTGCATCGATCGTAGTGGAGAATACTTTGAAAAGCAATAAAAGCATATTTAGCCATATACATTTGTTTATTTTTTCTATTCCGCATACATAAGTAGCAGCCCTCGTAGAAGCAAGTTAAGTTAAATCCGCCACTCACTTGGTAATTCTGGAACTCGTTAGATGCTTAGAACGCAGGTTCTCAAACCTATATTGACAACCACTACTTTGCGTTTTTTTCTATTACTATCTTCTATTATATTTTTCGGGGTGCTAACACCCAAAATATTTCTTTTGCTTCCTGTTATGTAGGTAACTTAAAAAACAGCTATTCCAAATAGTATTTAAAAACGCCTATTAATGAGCGATATTTAAATAGAGCTTTGAATTTTAATACATCTAATGTGAAGGATAAATCTGAAGAACGAGTTTATTGAATGTCGTAGTCACTAAAAAATAACCATAAACTTGTCGCGTTCAGTAAGGTGCAGTCGATTTCTCGTTTTGAAGATCTCGTTTTAAAACATATTCCTAGTACCTAACAGTTTTTTATTTTATTGAGTCAAGACTTATGAAAAAAAAATGACGCATATCTTGCTTTGTCTATGCACATCAGTGGATGAATACAGGCTGATTAATTGATTAAAAATTCTAAAAATCATAGAAAATAAGAAAAAATCTCTTCAACTTGCATTGTAGGTCGCATTTTAGAGATATGTTTGAAAATCATTATGTCATTAAATCTCTCACCTGAACTAGTTATTTTTACACTCGATGCAGATTTATTTGATGAAACGCAATAAAAACCGAATTGAAAATATATTCTAAACCTATCGCTAATTGCCCCAGCAGTTCTCAGGTGATGCGCTTACCAAAAAGAAAAAAAACTTATGTCTGAATTTTCAACCCACAAATCTATTTTGATTATACCTTTCCTAAAATATAACCATACAAATAGGAAATATAAAACACTCAAAGAAAAATAATATAATTATCTCACAGTCCCACAAAAGCTTTAGGTACGAGCAGGAAGAACTTAATTCCTTTCAGTGAAACACTGACACATGCTTTATTTCAGGCCCGGAGTGGTGCGAGGTGGCCTAAACCGGAACGCTCCGGTTATGTACCGGAGGGGACGGGACCAGGTCGGTATTAAGTCGCGGGCACCGGCAAGGAATGGATTCTCACAAACAAACGCAGTTCATCATCGAGGCTGGGCCAGGCGATCCATACAGGCGATTGAGCCGCTTAAGGGGCAGCCGGGAGCCAAAGGATTAAAAAACACTTATCATCTTTGGAACCTAGGATTTTAGAGCATTTTTTTTAAACGGATTAAAAGTCGAATATTATTGGCTAAATCGATTGAAGTCCCAGCCAGCGGCCACACAAAAGGGTCGTGGCGGGGGGTGGGCGGGGGCGCAGAAGAGACGCGACACGTTGTATAGAAATCGCGCCCTACGTACATATTACCTTCAGTACGAAACGGTATGAAAAGTCTTGCGCGTCTTTGTATCATAATCACATAATAATATTAATAGCTGTAAAACAAGATATTATAAGATTTCTTTCCTTTGGTTTACCAAAGGAAAGAAATCTTATAATATCTTCAATAAAGGGGCGACAGAGAGCTAACTAGCTTTAGCTAGTTAGCTCTCTGTCGCCCCTTTATTGAGTCTAGCTGTTACGGGGCGTTCTTGAGTTTTTATAGGACCAGATATAAAGGATAAACTATTTTATCGCGTGTCGTAGGCAATAGCGGATTGGTAGAATTCCAGCGAAAGCGCTTACCGGGCTCCTTTCGGGACGTCTTGGGTTTGATTCGAGAATTAATTCCGTACTGACTCCTTTTAACTACACTGGGTGTTAATTTACAAACGCTCTTCAAAAAACAGACGCACAAGTGCTAATAACAACGCGCAATGTATTGAAAACATCAGGACCTTATCGTATCTTTACGCTCTTACTTGATGTAATAACTTCTAATATGTTTAAAAATATAGTTAATTGCCCAGCAAAATTTTATGGATAAAGGATAGTTAAGTTGTATGGATATTTGTTTACAGGTTGGGCATCACTTTAATGTGACTTCAATATTTTATCATTTTATTTCATTGGCTTGGCATTCACCGTTGAGTTTTACAAATTTAATTAAAAAAGGAACAAGTTGTTTAGACAGTAGCCAAACACTAGCCAGGGCCTGGCTGACACCGCGAAGTTTGAAAAGAACCTGTTTGCTTAGGTGCAGCAATCAGATTCCTTTTGGCGTACATCAGGCCATTAACGACATAGCACCTAGGTGTCTTTTATTTATTGTTCTGTGAATAAAAATCTCCTTTACATATCAAAATAATAATGGTAACGTGAAAACGCCACGCTTTGCGTAATCCTCGCAGGTTTACCCGTTCGGTTTTATTTCTCAAAATAAAAAAAAATATAAAATAACAATACTGTCAGTTGAAACGTAGATTGTGACTATTAAATTCGTTCCTTGTTGCCATAAACAGATTTAATATGAAATCAACAATAATTTGATTTGTGATGATAGCATAATTCACAAAGAACACGTTAAACTATTACTATCGAACTAACAAGTAGAACCTCTAAGCGGTTACAGTCAAATGAGCAAAGTTTCTGTGCCATTGACACAATATAGGCAATGCCTTTGCGTATGTGTCAATTGTATAACATTGCATTGTTAAAAATTAAGGAGCAAACCAGTTGTACTGGCACGTACGAGTCGATGCCACCGAGATAATTAAAATGAGCCTATTAACGTTCTATTATTAACACACTATGGTGGTGGTGGAAATGTCGTGGTGTACTTAGATAATTATACACTAGAGATTGTGACAAAATGTCAATTCAGCGCCATGTTTTTCGCCACACTTTCGTTCGTTCGCTGTACCCACCAAGGTAATGATGGAATGATTACTGATTGAATGATCGGTTGAGTGAACGAATCAGTCTATATATTACGCGAAGCAAACACTGTCGGAATTCGAACGTTATCCATATCAACTTGGATTAAAATATGAAAATTACTGGTAAATTCCGTCAAAAATCCCACAAGCACCATGCGGTTAGTTAATGCACCCCCTCCTTCCCACTTTTCAAGCAGAAGCAAGACACGAATTGAGCAAAGTAATTTCCACATTTTAATGTTATTATGGATTACCGCAAAGTAGCGCCCGATTCCATACAATATCAACTTGGATGTAATTTGACAGCTAGACGTTAGGTTAGGTTAGATTTATTACACCAATACCTACCTGGTAAAGGGTTAACATGTAGTCATTATATGTGTTTCGTGAACTAAACTTAATACTATAATTACCCTAAGAACTATGATAGTGCTGAGTGATAGTTATGTACGTAGCACATCGCGGAATAGCCAAGGCCCGCGGATGCGTCACCGCGAGACTCTGACTTTTCATTCAGATTTCACAACACAGCCATTCATGAGTTTTCACTGCACGAGCTAATAAACTAAGGGCCGGTTTTTGAATTGAGAATTTCACTAAGTAAATACTTAAGTAACGTTCTGTCCCGCTCTTTTCAGAGAAATTCGCAGATAGCACGACAGTTACAGTACTACACATCATAAAAGTCCCTTCGGGAATCTTCGTTCGCGCAGACTAGGAAGAAGTATAACGAAAGTACCCGAAGCTATAAGTACATTCAAATCTTTAACCGATACGGTTAAGGTGCAGAATTGATTGCCGCAGTACCGCTACCTATTTCGCTCACGCTAGTAGTGCCAAACGCAATAGTCACCTGCATCGATGACGTTGAATCAACCTGTTAGAAAAACTATTTCAACATATGAGAAAATAGTAATTTATTACATGTTTAATTATAGCAACATTTAGAATTGTCATCTTATTTTTTGTGTATGGCAATGTTCTTGCCCTTTTTGCATTCGTGCCGGTCGGTTGTACCTTTTTCATTTTTATTTTAAAATACAGTCCACGCTCTTAAAATATACCAGCATTTTATTTCCTACATGCTGTGTGTGGTCCTTCAGACCCTGAAAAGTGTTTTTAAGTTTATTCGTGTTGTGTGTCGTCAACGCGGGCCACCTATTGTTCGTGTTGGTCGGTCGCCGCGAAGGTGCGAGAAGTGCTATAATTTCTTCGCAAATAGGCCGAAATCGGTCTCCCCTATCACACTGTACATGTGAGCGACAGTATTAGGAGTTCAATCACACTCCTCCAGAAGTTTTTGGTGGAAATTCAAGAAAAAGCAAAGATTGCAAGGCTTGCACCAACCTACCCTCTTTTAGAAGTATAATATTTCAAACGGTGTAACCGAAACGAAACGTCAACGTTCGGTTGGCTGCACTGCGAGATCCGCGAGCTGTCAAACTGACAGCTGGCCATTTGTTCTGTGACGCGGGTTTGTTTTGGTTTTGTGTCAGTGTTTTTGTTTGTTTACGATCCAATCTTCGGCTTTCCTACGATTAGTAGCCACAATGGCCACTACAAAGGTGGATGATAGTGCGCTCCGTAAGTTGCGGCTTACGCGTGGACAGCTCAAAGGTACCGTAACTCGCATCGAGAACTTTATTAATGATCCTATCAATGCTGCATCCGCAAGCATAGAGATGCTGCAGGCGCGAATCGACAAGCTTAACATGACCTTTAAAGACTATGAAAAAGTGCAATTGGACATTCTATCAATTGACGAGACAGATCCGGAAAATGTTGAGGTTTTAGAAGATAAATATTTCACTGTCATCTCTAAACTTAATGCAACTTTAAAAAACTTGAGCACAACTGAGGTGCAACAGTGTACCAATATTTCTACATCAAAATTACCAAACATTGATGTGCCAGTTTTCAATGGAAAGGATTTTACTAAGTACAGTCCTTTTATGGATCTATTTCTTGCTGTCATCCACAAAAACAAGTCACTCTCAGATGTGCAAAAGTTATTTTATTTGAGAAAATTTTTGGTTGATGATGCTCTATCGGTAATAGTTAATTTACCGCTTGTCAACGAGTCATACAAAGAAGCGCTTGAATTATTAAAGAAGCGCTTTGACAATAAAGCTAGGTTAATCTCCAGCCACATAAATATAATTCTACAACTGCCGGCAATGCAGAAGGGTACTGCGACCTCTATACGGTCATTCATTTCACAAGTGCAGCAACAATTGTATGCACTCAAAAATATGCAGCAGCCTGTTGAACAATGGGACATGCTCTTAATTACCATACTAACAAAGAAGTTAGATCAATACACAAACAGGGCTTATCAATTAGATAGAAACTCTGACACTCTTCCAACAATGGATGAGTTTATTTCATTTCTAGAAAGACGCGCTATAGCTCTTGAAGATAGTGAAAGTACTGCTGACTATATGAAGAGTGCTGCCACTAAGGTGAGCAATGTTGTCACCAAGAATATTAACAATTGTTATTATTGTAAGGGGATAAATCATGCCATCTATGCATGCCCCAAATTTAAAATGTCTCCTATAGCAGACCGTGAAAATTTTGTTCAAGTCAATAACTTGTGCCATGTTTGTTTAAAGTCGCACACCGGAAAGTGTCGATTCACTTTCCTATGTAAAGTTTGTAAGTCAGGTCACAATACTCTCCTGCACAAAGACGGCGGCTCTGAGTCCCAACCTCCTGTCACATTACATTCAGTTGATTCCTCAGTGAACATTTTGCTACCCACTATCAAGGTAAAGCTCTTTGATGTCAGGGGAACTGAGCTTTATGTCAGGGCGTTGCTTGACTCAGGCAGTCAAACTTCTTTTATAACCACATCTCTTGCAGAAATGTTGGGTTTAAAATCAAAGTCACATAAAACCAATGTTATCGGGATTGGAAATAAATCCAATCAAATTAACAAATCTGTTGATCTCACAATTCATTCTCCAGTGAATAATGTTATGATAAATGCAAAATGTCATGTTGTCAACGCCATTACATCCAACTTGCCGCAGTGTTTGGTGGATATTTCCAATTTAAATATTCCAAAAACTATTCAACTGTCAGATGACAATTTCAATGTTCCTATGGAAATTTCAATTCTTTTAGGTGCTGACATTTACTTCAACATTTTACTTCAGCGACAAATAAAAATTCCAAATGGTCCACTGTTGCAAGAAACTCTATTTGGTTATACTATTGGCGGAAATGTTTCTAGCCAAGTCAATGAACTAGGTAATAAAAACGAGGTTGTCAGCAACTTAGCCATCTGCGACAATAACAAGTTAGAGGATGTAATGGAGCAATTTTGGCTATCTGAAAGTGTCCCCCAGGCTGCAACTGCTGATAAAGCTTGCAGTGAATTTAAAAAAGCAGAAAAATGTTTGGTTCAACTTGAAAATGACAAATTTTGCGTTGATATGCCGTTAGTTTCAAAAATCGATCAGTTGCAGCTTGGGGATTCCTTTTCAGTGGCTCTACAGCGCTTTTTGGCACTGGAGAAAAAATTTAAAAATGATGCATTATACTTAGAGAAATATAAAAATTTCATTGAGGAGTACCTAGCCTTGGGGCATGCCAGGAGGGTTGACATTGGTCAGTATGACATCAACTGTGGGTTTGTTTATTTTTTAGCACACCATGCTGTCCTCAATGAGCAAAGCCTAACCACTAAGCTACGTGTGGTTTTCGATGGTAGTATGAAGTCAAAATCAGGTGTTTCAATAAATGATATCTTGTTGAATGGTCCGGTTGTACAGAGCGAATTATTTGATATCCTTATTTTGTGGAGAACTTTTCTCTACACACTAACATGTGACATTCAAAAAATGTTTCGTGGTGTTCTGGTAAATCCCACTCAAACATGCCTTCAGAATATTCTTTGGCGTGACGATCCCAATAAGCCTATCAGCTGCTTGCAGTTGCAAACAGTTACTTACGGTCTAAAATCCTCCACCTTCTTGGCTACACGTTGCCTCATAGAGTTGGCCCGTAGATACAAAGGTGAATATCCACTTGCTGCTCAAGCTATGTTGTTTAGCACCTATGTTGATGATATCATCTGCGGGGCTGATGATGAAGCAGAACTACTTCAGCTCAAAAGTGAGCTTATTGCTCTTTTAAAAAAAGGCAGCTTCACACTCCATAAGTGGTGTTCAAATAACCCTGAGGCTATCAGCGATCTCCCCAGTGACCAAAAATATTTCGATACATTGGATATTAATAAAAACAATATTGTAAAGACTTTAGGTTTAAAATGCGATGTTTTAAACGATACATTAACATTCGCTTGTCCAATGATTAACGATGATGAGAATCATTCCAAACGGAAAGTTCTGAGTTTCATTGGAAAAATGTTTGATCCACTTGGCCTAATAGGTCCCATTATAGTGGTCGCAAAGCTTTTCATGCAAAGCTTATGGTCTATCAATGTTGACTGGGACACTATATTGCCCCAAGATCAATTAAATGTTTGGAAAAAATTTATAAGTAATTTGAAATCAATGGGTACTATTACTATTCCGAGATGTGTAAATACACATGATGTGGTCACTGTAGAGCTCGTTGGTTATGCTGACGCTTCAATGAAGGCATATGGATGCTGTCTCTACCTGAGAATTGTTAGCTCCAACGGTAGCGTTTCTGTTAACTTGCTTTGCTCGAAATCTCGTGTGGCTCCATTGAGTAAAAATATTACTATTCCAAAGTTAGAGCTAAACAGTGCCTTGCTCCTCGCTCAAGTTGTGAGCAAGGTTCAGAAAACATTAAATTTAAAATTTACCAATCTCACTGTCCATCTATACAGTGATTCTCAAATAACACTTGCTTGGATAAAGTCCGCAACTATAAAATCAAATTCCTATGTTGCAAAAAGAGTCAACCAAATAAAACAATTGTTAAAAACCATTGATCCTGCTGTATCGTGGTCCTATATAAGCACGGTCAATAATCCTGCTGATCTTATTTCAAGAGGTTGTGAACCTCATAAATTACAGTCAATTAAGCTATGGTGGCATGGGCCCATAGAGTTGGCTGAAAAAGATTTTCAACACCCTATGAGTGAAATAAAATTTCCAATCGCTACATCCAATGTAGAGTTGGTCACAAATGTTTGTGACGTCAATAAGCCTGTTCCAGACTGCTCAGACAATAAATTTGATTTAGATTTTCTAAATAAATTCTCAGATCTCGGTAAACTTCAAAGGATTGTTGCTTACATTCTACGTTTTCGAAAAAACTGTTCAAAAAATTCTGACAGAGTTTACGGTTCATTGACGCCACAAGAACTTAATGACGCACTACTGAATATTATTCGTCGTGTGCAGGCTAAATATTTCTACAAAGAAATTGAATGTCTTAAATGTAATTCAAAAATTAAGTCAGGTTTGGCTACTTCACATCCCTTTCTAGACAAAGCCGGTACATTAAGGGTTGGGGGTCGACTGCAAAATGCAGCCAATATTCCATATGATAAAATGCACCCCATCATTTTGCCCAAGTCCTGTCACTTTACAAACATTCTTATTCAGAAAGAGCATTTACGTTTATTGCATGCAGGGGCAAAGTTGCTATTGAGCTCCCTTTCTCAGAAATTTTGGCTAATAAGCGCTATACGTGAAGTCAAGAAAGTGGTCAATAAATGTGTTAAGTGTTTCCGCATGAAGGCTGCGGCTTCAAAGCAGCTCATGGGCTCTCTACCATCTGAAAGAATCACAGTTGCTAAACCTTTTAATGTGATAGGCGTGGATTTCTGTGGTCCATTCAATATAAAGGTTTCAAGGCTGAGAAAACCAATTATCACCAAAGGCTATGTAGCACTATTTGTTTGCTTCGCTACCAAGGCAATCCACATGGAGCTGGTCAGTGACCTGACCACTCAAGCCTTCCTGGCATGCCTGAAACGCTTTGTTGCTCGTAGGGGTTTACCTAACACAATTTTTTGTGATAATGCTAAAACTTTCAAAGGGGCTGCAAATGTACTTAATGAGCTCTACAAATTGTTCAATTCAAAAAGTCATAAAGACACTATTGAATGTTATTGTCTTAGTAAAGGCGTACAATTTAAATTCATTCCTAGCTATTCGCCGGAATTTGGGGGCTTATGGGAAGCTGGGGTAAAATCTTTTAAATCTCATTTCAAAAGAATTGTTGGAAACATAAGTTTAACATTTGATGGCTTATACACAGTAATTACCGAAATTGAAGCGGTCTTAAACTCCCGGCCTTTACTTCCCATGAGCTCTGATATTTCAGATTTTCAATATTTAACCCCTGGTCATTTTCTCATAGGGGCAGCTATGACAAGTTATCCAGAAATAGATTTGTCACATAAATCTATTAATAGATTAAAATTTTGGAATATTCTAACAAAAATAAAACAAGATTTTTGGAAAACCTGGTCTGGGGATTATCTCACACAATTACAAAATAGGCCAAAGTGGCACAATATACATCCTAATTTAAAAGTTGGTGATCTGGTCATTGTACGTAGTGATAACACTGCTCCTTTAACTTGGCCCATGGCTAGGATTACAAAGACAATGCCCGGCCCAGATGGCAATGTGAGGGTGGCTGAAATAAAGCTTCCTAACAATAAAATGTATTTAAGATCTTATAGAAAATTGAGTCCCTTGCCAATTAATGAAAGTTAAATATTTTTTTATTCAGTATAGAAGCAAAAGGCTTATCTACTTATTGAAAATCATATCTGTTGGTTTCACAATTGATGGTTCATGTGGAGAAGAAGTTAACAAAGAAACTGCATGTTTATTCTGTAATTAATTATTAGTACTAGTGAACTGTATCATTTTAGTTTTACATTTTATTTAAAATATAACATTTTCTGGCAAATGTTAATCTGAGAAATATTTAATCTCTTTACTCTGGCCCCGGCCCAACTATGTTAGAAAAACTATTTCAACATATGAGAAAATAGTAATTTATTACATGTTTAATTATAGCAACATTTAGAATTGTCATCTTATTTTTTGTGTATGGCAATGTTCTTGCCCTTTTTGCATTCGTGCCGGTCGGTTGTACCTTTTTCATTTTTATTTTAAAATACAGTCCACGCTCTTAAAATATACCAGCATTTTATTTCCTACAAACCAATAGCAACAAAGGCGCGCGGCCTGCCATAAAATGAAACTACCTGATTGGTCGATCAACTTGCCGCAGATCCAAAATTTGGTCATCTGCGCAGAAACATCCGCGAGACTTATTTCTTGTGTAGCACTGTAACTATTTACTTAGCGAAATTCTCAATTTAGAAACTGCCCATTATTATTTTCATACAGTTAAGGCAGACAAGCATATGAATAAACTTTATTTGACAACATTATAACAGATTACACGTTTTAGAGAGAATTACACAGAAGGTCAAGTTAGTCAAGTTAGTAAATAGTCAAGTTAGTAAACTACAAAACACATTTTACTAGTTACTGAAACTAAAGGAGATATGATTAAGTAAAAAATAGGGTTTTTGTCCGTGAAAGTATTTATGCCACAAATAATTTACAATCAGGTACTTTTGATTTAGTTAAAATCACTTTTTAACGTTATTACGGATTTCCGCAAAGTAACGCCTGTTTCCATACAATATTTAATTAAAGTTTTTGCCAAAATTCCTTACAAAGAAAATTTTATAGAGTTGGATTTCCGTAATTTCAATCGTTTATCGCTTCATGTCGTATATTTTGGTCTTAATGTAAACAATAGTTCTCAACATGACATTGTAAGGACACTGAAACTTTACATTAAATATTATTATTATTACATTATTAAAAAGCTTATGACATTATTAGTGAATAGTTACATAACGAGTATTCACTAATAATGTTATAACTTTTTTAATAAAAATATTACTACTATGAAGGTCAAATACTAGTACTACTCTACTATTAATAAGTAGGTGCTTGCTTAGTTATAATTTAATCTAACATATCACTAACACTATTATAAACATCAACTATACCCCCTTTTTATTAATATCAAATATACTTGTAACTATACTCTATGCCTAATGGTTTTCATCTGTAAAGTCCTTTGAAGCTTAATAGCATTTTTTTATGAGAACATATTGTAATTTCTGTTATGAGCGAATCGATATCAATCCTTGTATGCCCCCACTGCTGGAGCACGGATCTCTCTTCCTGTTACGTTAGGTTAGGCCATACTTCACCACGAGGGCCAAGTCCGGGTTGGTGGAGGATTGTAAGACCGTGGCGGGCATTACTGTCAGAAGTCATCAAGCCGCCCATAAGGCCTCTGACATGGCTTAACGACTGCCATTACATCCGGCAGCAACGTTTTAATGTGCTTCGCGAAGCACAGGAGCGCTCGGAAAAAATGCCACTAGCGGAAGTCACGGGACGGTCACCCATCCTGCACCTAACCGCGCCTGTTGTTGCTTAACTCAAGTGATTGATTCCAATCACTTGGTTTGACTAGGCCACGACTGCTACGAGCCCCTGTCTCAGCGTATTGGGTTAATTTGGACCTGCGTCTAGAGCAAGCGTCTTCCTCAGCTATCTCGGCGTGGATCAATTAATGCTGATCCGCGTCCCAGGCACGGACTATTGTTTTTTTAATTGCGTCAATTTGCTATATTATTAACAGCCGCCGAGGGGATTCAGCTGCGCGCACGCAAGCGCTAACGATCTCGCCGATGGCCGGACTCTTTCTACGAACATTGTCGAGGAAAACAAATACGGTCATTTTCTTTCTTGAACATATTGCGAAAACCAGGAAATTTCCAAGATTACTTTTAACGGCTCTTTTATAGCCTACTATTGACAACAGTCAACTTTTTATGCTGTAGATAGGCGAAAACCACTTTGTGTGTTACAAAATTGAACTGATATATAGTATAATATATGTTGATCTTTAAAACTAAGTTCCTAATGTAACTGATTTTGAAGTGGCGTAAACCTTTTTTTTATGTAGCCTATAACCGTTTTTTTTATGAGCGGTGGTAGCTCAGTGGGTAGAACCATGGACTCGCAAGCGAGAGCCCCAGGTGGCCGATTCTCGCCCATGCGAATTGAAAGCGTAGACGCAAAATGTACGAAAGCTTAGACATTTGTACCTTAAAAATAAGGTTACTCGACAGAGTCGTTAGACGTTTATTTTCTCAATCGAATTTAATGTACAATTCCAAGTTATAAGCCTTAAAGTCATAAGCTATTTACGTAGAATTCCAAGTCATAAGCCTTAGAGTCGTATACGACTTACTTGCTAATGAAATGAGAATTGGCTCCCAAGGTTCGATCCCCAGTGCGGTCACGTACCAATGACTTTGTTTAATTTCAAAGTTACGTACATTTGCGAATTTTTAGTCGCAATATCACACGCTTACGGTGACGGAAAACATCGTGAGGAAACCCGCGGCTTGGTTGGCTTCGCACGTATTGACTAGTCTTTTCTGTGGGCTAGGCCGACTAAGCTGTCAGGATGGTATAGGTGCTGGGCAGCCTACACCATCGATAAAATCATGACCTAGGCACTACAGCGTCGGAATGGTCCCTTCACCCATCTAGTGTGAGTGAAGATGCCACTGGACGCTGTATAAAATATTATTATATTATAACCGTTTCACTGCAGGGCACTGACCTTCTCTCAGAGAGAGGGAGAGCGACTATGGGGTTAATTACCAAGCGTGCCTACCGCGAATGGGCAATTTCAAGTGCTGAGTTATTTGAACACCTCAGACACTCAGGTTTCCTCACGATGTTTTCTTTCAAGTTAGTGAGTCGTATTGTTATTATCTTTACAAAAGTACATGACTTAGAAAACGAAATGCGCACTGAGAAGCGAACCTAGGCTCTCGCTTCCAAGTTCGTTGTTCGACCCACTGAACTATCGCCGCTCTCGGGGCGGCGAAGGCACGTCGGCGTAAAAGTAAACGTAAAAAATATCATTTTTGTTTGGCCCAACCTCAGAATGACCTCTTGACTCAGAAGTGAAATAAGCCCGAACATGAGGTAACTGCTGAAAACTGAGGAGTGGCCTCGACTGTCATCAGACCAACTGTAGGTGTCCATTTTAGTGTCCTTAGAACTTCGTAAAGTGTACCAATTCAACATAATCGGTTCATCTTGTACGAGTATGCGAAAATTCAATCGTTCTTGGGTGATAGGGGTTTGTTCCAAATCTGAATGGAACTTCTACTTTCAAGGTTACAAACATCTACAATACAAACATCTCAAGGTAAACGGTAAACCCAGAACAAAATTATGCATAGCAGAATCAGAAAAATAAAAAAACCATAGTAAGTAAAAATCAATCAACTCCTATTTTTCTAAAAAGAAATTAAATTTGTTGAGGAGTCAAAATAAAACGTTAATAATGGTTTTTAATTAACTAAAATAATGATAACTAAAAACCATGTTTTCTTTTTCATGATTCCAAAATCGCAAGCTTTTGTTTTCATGCATTTAAAAATTGGCCTCTCGATGGTTTAAATTTATCGATACTCTCGAAACTGTTTTTAGGTTATCCGTTATTTTTATAATAACTTTTGATAATCGTCCTCTTTTTCAACGGTTAATACATAAAACCTGCCTACAAATGTTTATTATATAACGTATATTTGCATAAACTGTGCTACGACTACAACGGAAGTACTCTCGGTGCGTCCGCCGGAAACACCGTAATTTACTGCAAAATAATAAACATTTGCTAGTTCGCTCTAACCTAAGGCGTCAGTTTAATTATCCGTGGTTTTTTTCTCGCTGACAATAGAACAGCAAACTATGCCATATTTTATCTACTTATGTAGCCTATGAACGTCCCACTGCTGGGTAGAGGCCGTTTCTCTGAGACGGCCTCATAATATGGTGGATGCCATATTTTTTCCTTTATGCTATAAAGTATGATGAAGAAGCGCTCGTGGCCTAGTCGAACCGAGTGATTAGCATCAATCTCTTGAGTTAAGCAACAACGCGGTCAGGTGCAGGATGGGTGACCGTCCCGTGACTACTGCTAGTGGCATGTTTCCGAGCGCTTCCGTGCTTCGCAAGGCACGTTAAGCCGTTGGTGCCGCTGTTATGTAATGGCAGTCGCTAAGTCATGCCAGAGGCCTTGTCGGCGGCTTGATAACCTCTGACGTAAGACCAGCCACTGTCTTACAATCCTTCACCAACCCGGACTTGGCCCCTGTGGTGGGGTATGGTCTAACCTTCAAAAGAGACCCGTGCCCCAGCAGTGGGGACAAAAATGGGTTGATATCGATATCGATCGATAAAGTATGATGATGACGACGATGATGTCCTCCTCATCGTGTTCCGACGACGGCGACCTCATATTATGTTGTTGGACCTCTGCAACGATGGGCGCGGATGTGGCTCGTGAAACCCAGGTTGTTTTTAAAGTCTGATTACAACGACCACAGTTAGCCACGATCGTCGTACCTGTATATGTAAGTGGGTTTCGGAAGAGCTGGAAGGAGCCCGAGTGGATGGGTTCGAGAATGCCCGGCTCGAGACTCTGGACTCCAACCGTCTACAGCGCAAAGCTCTTCCAAAACCCACTTAATATTTTTTACCATAAAATTTGAGGCCAATTCCCCTAACTGACACCCCCTCCATCGGTAAAAAAGTTTACATTGTAATCGGGTATTCGAGTAACCAAATGTTAACGTTCCATCATCATCCTTTATGGGGCATTGTATACGTTTTAACAACAGGATTCCTGAAGATAATAAGCTTGCCAGAAATGTTGGGTAAAATACACTTTTTGCCAAAGGACTACCATCACATAAAGGATTATTTAAATGACAATCAAATGATGATACAATTTTTATTTTTAATGCACTAACCCGTGCTAAGGAACAAATTTAAAAACCTATTTAGAGGCTAAAAATTAAATGAGGCCATTGGCTCAATTGGTAGAGCGCTGGCACGGATAGCCAGAGGTTGCGGGTTCGAATCCCGGCATGGGTGAAATTTTTAGCCTCTAAATAGGTTTTTAAATTTGTTCCTTAGCACGGGTCAGTGCATTAAAAATAAAAATAGTATAATCATGTGGGTACACTGATATCGTTCCGATGTTAAACCTAACTGCAAAGTAGGTAGTCGGGGCTGTAAGTAATGCAATTTGCTTAAGTCAGATGTCGCTGCCTGTACGTAATACAGAGAATAGTGTAAAGAGGTTCGAAATTTCACTGATGCCGTGAGTCGCCCATTGGCTCAATTGGTAGAGCGCTGGCACGGATAGCCAGAGGTTGCGGGTTCGAATCCCGGCATGGGTGAAATTTTTAGCCTCTAAATAGGTTTTTAAATCAAATGATGTCTCGGATTAAAGCCATAACATTGCATGGACTTCTAATGTAATTATTTGAAAAGACTAAGTTTGGAGTTTGGCTGTCCATTTTTCATCAAAACTATCAGATTTTGAATTGGACATCAAGTTTAACTTGTGACGTTCATGATGTCGCAATTTTCTTGTTAGTTTAAATAAAAAAAAAATTAAATTACTACAATTTAAAATGAGTCTTAACTTCCGTGCGTCAGTAGGTCACAACTTATGACCAATTTTGTTATTGACGCTGAATGAAGTTCCGATTGATTAGTTCCGAGTTTATTTTATCAATAAATGCCACTCCACCTTTAGGAATCCGCTGCAAAATGTTGCTGCAAAGGACCTCTGCTAAAGGCGTTGCGGTGATACATGTCTGAGCAATCTAGCGTATCTAATATTAATAATGATTAACACCTACAGCCAGTTACTATTAATTCGGGTACAGAGTATTGTAAACCTATTTAGAGGCTAAAAATTTCACCCATGCCGGGATTCGAACCCGCAACCTCTGGCTATCCGTACCAGCGCTCTACCAATTGAGCCAATGGGCGACTCACGGCATCAGTGAAATTTCGAACCTCTTTACAATATTCTCTGTATTACGTACAGGCAGCGACATCTGACTTAAGCAAATTGCATTACTTACAGCCCCGACTACCTACTTTGCAGTTAGGTTTAACATCGGAACGATATCACTGTACCCACATGATTACACTATTTTTATTTTTAATGCACTAACCCCGAATCCCGGCTTGGGTGAAATTTTTAGCCTCTAAATAGGTTTTTAAATTTGTTCCTTAGCACGGGTTAGTGCATTAAAAATAAAAATAGTGTAATCATGTGGGTACAGTGATATCGTTCCGATGTTAAACCTAACTGCAAAGTAGTTAGTTGGGGCTGTAAGTAATGCAATTTGCTTAAGTCAGATGTCGCTGCCTGTACGTAATACAGAGAATATTGTAAAGAGGTTCGAAATTTCACTGATGCCGTGAGTCGCCCATTGGCTAAATTGGTAGAGCGCTGGTACGGATAGCCAGAGGTTGCGGGTTCGAATCCCGGCATGGGTGAAATTTTTAGCCTCTAAATAGGTTTTTAAATTTGTTCCTTAGCACGGGTTAGTGCATTAAAAATAAAAATAGTGTAACAGAGTATTGTTTCAACGCTACCTTTTAAATGTTACATTATCCAGGGTTACCTCGAAACCTCTTTACAAAATATCAGGATTTACATAGTCGTAGAAAAGTACAAATAACGAACACTAATTGAAGTTTAGACGTACCGAACACTTCACTTCTCAGTTTCCTTATAATTTCATTTACATGAGCAATTTTTTTTAGTACTCAATTGTACTTGCAAATGTTTTATTTTTTGCGATTGTGGATTTTTATTTCGTATACTTTACTTCTTCACCTACTTGTTTACCCTGTATTTTCGTGGCCATTAGAATAAATGTCTTGTTTCTTTCAAGTTAAAAAAAGAGATAAAATGTACCAAACCAGCGTGCAGCGTGCATGCAGCGAGCACAAATAAAATATTCATTTAGGGAACGAGACTTCTGAGTATCGTGGCAAGTGGCAATATTTTGCCGCTACCGCCGTCTGGCAGACAGGCGTGAGTAAAGAGGTTAAATAAAAAAAGGTTCAGACCTTTTCGAAGCTGTGGGTCGGTTTTCCATACACATGCACCATAGCAAACAGATACAGTCAGCCACGAAATACTGGCAGTTATATAACTATTGGTGACGTTCGATAGCATGTTCTAAGATCAAATAGGGTCACAACAAATGTGCGTATCGCGTGCGTAGGAGCTATTCTCACGATAGTTAGTCTCGCCGAATGAGTGACCTTATAGGGGTAAGAAAAAGCTAGGTTGTTTATACACGGTTAAGCTCTATCTAGTCAATGAGTCTAAAAACGTTTTGCATCAAGACATAGTTATAAGAGTATATGAAACGGGTCTAATCTCGATTATTTATTAGGTAAAACGTAATTATCTTATTTCCCGACGTTTTGGTAGCGTTATACAGCGTTGCCGTTTAATATATAGCTATGTATGAGTATCGCGAATCATTAAGAAGTCCTATAGCATCAAGGCATTTGCAATTAATTGATTGTTTGACTGACAAACCTGTCACTCGCCTATTTATTCGTTTATCCCTGGATAATTATTTATCTATTTCTTTACTTATACAGTGATTTGGCGTGAATCGATATAAGGATGTTGTTGACTTTCAAAGTAATAGTTAAGTTCTGAATAGTCTCCTTATTTCAACCTGAAATGCGAAAACAACATCTTATCGAACCGTGGCAGATTCAATGTGCGCGTGAGTCATTGCGATCGGTTTGTACTTAGTAGGCGATGTATTTATAGCATATTTTCATTTTCCTAGCCAAGTAAACAATGTGGAAATTAAAGGAAACCGCCAGTTTTTCGGTCCAGAATGATATGTAAATAAAAACTTTATTGATAGTTACATGGTTGAATTTATATTGACTTTCTACTGTAATAACTTGATAACACATTCAAAACATTTGAGGCTGGACCAGCGGAGTCGTTATGAAAAACAGCCAAGTCCGAGTCGATCTCGCGTATGGAAGGTTCTGTACCACGTTAAATATAGTATATTTCTTTAGTTTACGTTGGCAGCGGCCTTTTACAATTTCGTTTAAATGATTTTTGCATTTTTAGTAATGTAGTATTTAGCAGTACATTATTATTTAGAAATTTTATATTCACGATGTTTTATGAATAACACTACGACCTGGCCAAGTTGTGTTTACAGAAAGAAAATGCACAAGTCACTATCGGTTTCAACCCTGTATGTCCCCACTCTTAGGGCACGGGTCTCTTTCTGCATCGCAGGAAGGTTAGGCCGTACTCCACCACGGGAGCCAAGTCAGGGTCGGTGGAGGTTTGTAAGACAGTGGCGGGCCTTACTGTCAAAAGTTATCAAGCCGCCCCCGCCCATAAGGCCTCTAACATGGCTTAACGACTGCCATTACATGACAGCCGGCACCAGCGGCTTAGCGTGCCTTGCGAAGCATGGAAGCGCTCGGAAAAATCCCACTAGTTCTAGTAACGGGACGGTCACCCATCCTGCACCTGACCGCGCCTGTTGTTGCTTAACTCGAGTGATTGATTCCAATCACTCGGATCGACTAGGCCAAGAGCGCTTCGTCACAAGTCACTATGAAAACAACGAAATCGGTCGAGTGTGGCTTTAAGATTTCAAAAGTTCCTTCGACTTCTCCAGGATCTCATCGCCAGGACTTGATGATTATGGAGCCATCTGTGAACCAGGGGTGTTCAAACTAAAAAATAATTTTTCAAATAGATCCACGCGTCTTTGAGTATTCCGAGTAAATATAAAAAAAATAAGAGAATCCGTAGAATTGAAAACCTCCTGTTTTTATCATCATAAACCCATTATGACCCCACCGAGGGGCACTGGTCTCTTCCCTGAGGAAGGTATAGGCCATACTCTACCACGGGGCCAAGTCCGGATTGGTGGAGGCTTACAAGGCTGGTCTTACTGTCACAAGTTTTCAAGCCGCCCTAAGGCCTCTCTGACTTGGCTTAACGACTGCCATATATCGACGGCAGCCGGCACCAGCAGCTTAACATGCCTTGCGAAGCACGGAATCGCTCGGAAAAATGCCACTAGCGTTAGTCATAGACGGTTTACCCATCCATGCACTGAAAGCGCCCTGTGTTGCTTAACCTTCGTAATCGTTTAAGATCACTTAGGCACCTGTTTTGAAGTGGGTCAATAAAAATACACAGGCACGGGCCAGACGTAATCCACATTCTGACGTAGATCGATACAAGTGAGGCCCACTGGACTGGACATTCATTGATTTTTTTTTATGAATTATATTATTTGCTCGAGGATAACCGGTCGCCGGCCGGTCTCTTCCTGAAGCCCTCGCACCCGGATGGCCGCAAATGCTAATGGCTGATGTAAAAAACGTCACAAACATCTCTCAAGCAAGTGAGAGGTATGCGGTCGACTCGATACTCGTTTCTGGTTCACTATTTACCTTTGTTATCGGCTAATTAAATGCGAACAGCTTTTTACATTCGTTTAAATAGAGACAGTCCAAGAAATCTACTTAGAGAAACAAGAAAAAATAACTGTCAGGGGTTTCTTGATGAATAAAAAGCATGCTTTTCTAGACGTGTTTACCAACCAGTGCAGTCATTTATCACGCCTGCTCTACAGAGAACTGCCAAATTCCCAATATTTAGGTCAGTTTTTAAACGCTAACGTCGCTGTTACTTGAGTCTCAGTGTACAAGAAGTGAAATGAGGTGTGACGTATCTAAATACCTCAAGGTAACTGTCACTAAGTGAGAGTCGTCGATAAGCTGTAAATAAATGAGATAATCGAGCGCGCAGCCAGCTCGAAACCAAACAAGGCGATAAAGAAATACTCGTAGTTAGCCCGCTGACGAGTCAAGTTGCCTCACGAGGCACATTCCTAGATAATTCCCAACACACGTGGCTCAATTAAAAAAGTGCGAGACAACGAAAGGGCACAACGCGCCCTTATTTACTCCTTTATGTTACTTTGAGTACAGTCGACAGCACATCACCCTATACGTTTTAGTTGCAGTCATTTAACTCAGCCGGTAAACTTTCGGCTCGGGTCTAAATTTATAATTGCCGAGATGTCGCCGTCAACGGAATCGTTGTGGAGGACATCATCATCAACAGTTGCAAAGTCGCCCGTAATACGACGGAGTAGAGTGCATGGATGTATTGGATGTTGTGCCGTCGACTGTAAAATATATTATTTAGTCGTCGTCAGGCTACACTAGTCCACTGCTGGACATAGCTCTCCCCTAAAGAGCGCCACGTTGTGCTCTCATATGGGGTAATGCCCATAATCCCCACGCTGGGCATGCGGGTTGGGGATCGCAGTTCGGTGGAATTGTACTGCAGGGGGCGCTGCTGCCCGCCCCCCGGTTTGTGTCCCTTAGTCGCCTTTTACGACACCCGCGGGAAGAATTGGGTCGGTGCTATTCTCTAGGCCGACACCACACAGCAGTATACACCGACACAAACATATTATTTAGTAATGTTAAGTAATATAATATTTGTAAAACATAACATTACTTAGATTTAAGAAATCATGTTGAATTCTTTTCTCTGGTTGTGCATAAAAGTGTTCCATCTATAATCTAATAATCTCGTTTGTTCGTCATCAAACTCCTTCTACACGGCTTCACCGATATTTTGTGTATATTAAGGTAGGTCTTACCATAGATCGTAGGCTAATTAAAATGGCAAAACCACATCGTGCTGTTATATTTTTCAAATGCGACCCAAAAATTATTTATGTTATAAATTTAATGTCACAATCTAGTTATTTTCTACCCCAACCTAATATAAGCTACTCGAAACACTAATCCTGCGCAGACGAAGTCGCGGGCACCAGCTAGTTATATATAAATCGGGTCTAATCCCGCACTCCGTAACCGCGAACCCGCAAAGAGAACTTTCGGGAATTAAGGTAATTACATTGTACCTAATGAATAATCGGCTTAGACCCGTTTTATACACAATTATTATGTATGAACATCGCGAGTCAATTAATAATACCTTATTTTCTTCATATACTGAAAATCTGTTAGTGAGCTTTATTCTCCAAACACCAGACAAGCAGTAGTGTAACTTAAGTTTGCCGGCAAAAGAAATGTTCTTTGATGCAGGCTAAATGCGTTGAAAAAAAAAATTTCACAGCAACCGGAACCGGCGCGTGCGTGCCCGCAACGACTTACGATCGTCGATGAAGCGAAGGTGATCTGTCAGGATCGTGGCAAGTGGCAGTCCCTGGTCTCTGCCCACCCCTCTAGGATACTAGCGTGAGGTTATGTATGTATGTATGTATGTATGTATGTATGTATGTATGTATGTATGTATGTATGTATGTATGTATGTATGTATGTATGTATGTATGTATGTATGTATGTATGTATGTATGTATGTATGTATGTATGTATGTATGTATGTATGTATGTATGTATGTATGTATGTTCACGGCACTGATGCTCCTTGCTTCCTCTGAGATGTCTTGTTAAATTATGTTACTAATTTAAAATTTGTGTAGTTTAAAAGCGATATTCTGAGCTTTGCACATCTTTTTGCAATAGAATAATTTTAATATAAATTTCTTAATTTTGCTCACCACGTCAGTTGCGTTGTCGAGTATCAAATTAAACTCTGATTTTTTATTCCGTAAGAATTGATACGGAATTTATTACATTATTATTATTAGAAAATCTCTCCACCGAAAACGGAAAATATTTGACCCATTTTGAGGCCAATACGAAATACAAGTAAAATGCTTGATATTATTTTATGTTTACACTACAAAAGTCAAGAAATGATAGCAGTCAGAAATGTACGGAATAAAAAATCTAAGTATAGTTTATTTGACAAGGTGACGTGGACAAGAGCTGGTTACTTCTAGAAAATACGTACTACGTGTTGACTGTTTGTGTCAGTGCTCGGCGGAGGTGGGGGGCGGCTCCGCCGGACTGAACGGGCGCTCCGGGGCTGCGCGGGCGCCGCGGCTACAACCAGACCAGAGCGTAAGCGCGGGGCCAGAGCGCCAGCTCGCACAGCTCTTAGGACTGACTCTTTTAGCCTCCTAAGCCCTGGAGGTAACAATTACTTCAAGTCTTCTAAAACTACGATTTTGACGAACTTTTTCTTCTCGTTGTTCAAAAAATTATGAGGACAATATTGGAACTGGAACAGTAAGTTTTTTGGCCTTCCTACTAAATCATTGGGTGTGAATTGAGAAAGTTATTCGTGATGTCCTATTTCTAGGACGCCAAGGCTTAGGAGGTTAACATGCGGTTTGTGGTGGTAGCAGAGCGGTAGAACGTCAGGCTTCTCAATCGTGAGGTCGTGGGCTCGAATCCCGTCATCGACCAATGTCTTTGTTATCTAAGTTATGTACATTTGTAAATTATAGTAGCAATATCACTCGCTAGCGGTGAAGGAAAACGTCGTGAGGAAACCCTAGTGTCTAAAGTGTTAACAACCTCAGCGCTTGCTACATAGAATCGCCCAACTAAGTGCGAAGAATCTTTACGATGTTATTTATATAAAAACACGACTCCTCTAAAGCAATCCTTAGATTTATGTAATCTATATATATACGTTCTTTTCTAGTAAAATACCCACCACAGACTATTTTAATCACCCGTTTTCAAGTGTTTTAAGGAGTCGTGTTTTTATAAATAAGACCTTTATAATGTAAACGTTCTGAAGCACCGGCAGCGGCAATTTTTTTCGCGCTTTTGCGAGTAAGCGCTCGCAAGTGCGGTCAGTGGATTAGATAAGTAGTCTTCACGCGGTCTTTAAGTTTAGTGTAAATTTGTCAGTGGAAATGTCTACACGAGGTACCTAGATAGATAGAGAACGCTTTATTGTACATAAAAAAAGAAATTAAACAGATATTTCTTAAACTAAGAGTACAGACGGCGGCCTATTCAGTAAAAATGTGATCTGCCGGTTTCAATAAGGCGCTCTGCTTCCCCAGTTATCTTTAAAAATAAGGTGTATGCTTTGTAATTATCAATCTAATTATTTAATTTTGTTATTGTTTTTCTCAATGTAGGTATGTCTTTCTTTTTTTTCTCTTGCGGAACTTTATTGTAAATAATGTAAGTTTGTGTATGTTTATAATAAATTGTTTTATGTATTATATTTATAATATGTTATGGTTTATGTAAGTGTATTATTTTTAAGTATAAGTATGTATATCAATATTTATATTTGCACCTTCAGCAACTCTCCATCGTGGGTAGCCTGGAAGAAATTGCTCTAAGCAATAAGGCCGCCAATTGTACTGTATCTTTGTAATTATGTTTTGTTTGTTTTTTCCTGGTGTACCATAAAGAATATTTTTATCTTATCTTATCTTCACATGAGGGCACGTCGTGTTTGTACTGTGGTCGTTTTCTAGTCATCAATATGAACTTTTACTATAAGAACGAGCTCGAAACCGCGGAAAAATAACAAATGTTCTAATAATGAAGCTTGATTATAATTTAAATTAAATTTCAGTGTAATGACAAGTAAATACAGTTCATATGTTAAAATAGAGCCTTGTGGATCTTGGGCATGCAAAAATACATTGATTCAAGATACCCAGTATGATACCAATATTTCAACAACACGGGTTGGAATTTAATTTTATGAATTTTAGGAGCTTGCTTTTTAGGCGTATTGCAAGAAGGATTACATTGGTATTAACGAGTAAAAGGTTATAATGAAAAGGTTTATATGTGTCTAAGGATGAGTGACGGATGTCACTGACTCACAAAGAGAAAATTTATAAATTTGCTGATTATTTAATATTATGGTATTATTTGCATTAGTCCACTATTAATTAGTACCCAAGTAGGCACCTTCGCCCCCTGCAGTACAATTCCACCAAACTGCGATCCCCAACACGAATGCCCAGCGTGGGGATTATGGGCATTACCCCCCAATGATGGCACAACCTTGCGCTTTGGCGCTCATTAGGGGAGTGCTATGTCCAGCAGTGGACTAATACAGCCTGAAGAAGAGGTACCTTCATAATGGTCCTTTGGCCGGATGTCAGTGAGTGACACCCGTCATTCATAATCTATGGATCTGTGTAATTTAGATTTGTATGTACAACAAACGGGTTTCTAACAATCTTTTGGAAAGTTACTCAGTTACATAAGGGGACTTCATGGTATGATGACATGATATGAATCTGTAAAGATGGATAAAGCGGCAGATGTAAATTCGCAGAGCTCTATAAATTCGCGACTGCGGCACGCGGGTGACACGCGTGTTGCAAGCAATCTGTGAAATTTCGCTACGCAGAGCATCGCGGAAGGGATTTGTCAATGGGCGTTTTTTTCACGTCCGCCGGTGGGTGTGAAATTTTCTATAGTGCCTGTTAGATTGACCGACAAACGAAAATTGTACGCCTAGATAGACACAAACAACAAAAGAAATGTTTTTTGTTTATTACGCCACGTGACTAGAGCGGTGGTAACGGAGCGGTGGAACGTTGGCTTCTCGATCGGGAGGTCAGGTTGGAATCTCGGCATGTTTCCACTTTGTTTTTTAATTTATATCATTTGTGAAGTTATAGTGGTAATCGATATCAACCCTCGTAAGTCCCCACTGTTGGGGCACGGGTCTCTTCCTGCATTGCAGGAAGGTTAGGCCATACTCTACCACGGGGGTCAAATCCGGGTAAGTGGTAATACCACTCGCTAACTGTGAAGGAAAACATTATAAAGAAACCCTAGTATCTAAAGTGTTTACGTACGTCAGCAGCGCTTGCTACTTACAGTGGCCTACCTATGAGACTAACGGCCGAATACTCAAACGTCATTCAAATATTTAAAGGCATCTTAAGTAATTGACAAGCCGTTAAACACAAAATTCGTATACACAAACGTTAGTTAAAAGCTTGTGTTAAATTTAAGTGGAACACAAAATAACTGGCAGTTAAACATCACTCAGCGGAAAATTCGTATACTCGAACGCAACTTAGCGCGATATATCTGTCAAATGGGCTGTCAAATCGAGTTGAGTAGGCGTTACAAATGAAAGTGGTCGCGAGGACCTTCAAATCGTAAAAAAGTTGTAATATCAGTGAACTTATGTGAAAAACAATGTCCTTATCATGTCGAGGAAGGGCCTAATGTGCCCCGAAGAAATGAGGCAATGTTAAATGGTTTCGAGTATTATAATGAAACAGACTTCCATGCGCGGTTCCGGCTGTCGAAAGAGACGATATTATATTGGAGTCTGTCCGTCTTTTGACATACAATCCAACCAGTTACAAGGAGTAATAGATCCAAACAGCCAGTGGACCAAATTTTAATAACCCTGCGTTATTAATATTAATATTATGCTACTGGCATAATAATAATTCTCATTCAATTCTTGTTTATATTAGTATTTATCAGGGAATAGCTTTAAAAAACCGCAATACCGCAATGTTTTTATTGTGGTAGACTTTTCAAATGTCATTGGTGAGATGGCCCTAACGTTTCGTTCTACGACAATATAAGATATTATTATTACAACATTAAACATTTTGCTCTGTACAAAACGAGGTAATAATAATTTAAGTTTGTTTCATAAATCATATTATGATTTATTTTATTTGGTGAGATGGCCCTAACGTTTCGTTCTACGACAATATAAGATATTATTATTACAACATTAAACATTTTGCTCTGTACAAAACGAGGTAATAATAATTTAAGTTTGTTTCATAAATCATATTATGATTTATTTTATTTTATTTTTATAAAAATACTTCAGATTTCATCACAAAACTTAAAATTGATCGAACAAATTCTGCGTAAATCGGATACACAACGTAAGTTTAAATATTTTGTCAATGAAAACAGACTTGTTGTTTATTTAACGGCTTCTCAGCTGATCACGGTCTGAAATTGTTTGAATGACGTTTGTGTATACCACTCAATATTTAAAGATGTTCAAATTTGAATGCCCTTCAACTGAGTGATCGATTTGACTGACGTTTGAGTATTCCGCCGTAAGTGCGCAGATATCAGGTCAAACTAATTACGCCACATAAGAAATTGTGAAGGTCCAGGGAAAGATTATCTAGAACGAAGTATAGTTGGTTCGACAAAAAAGTCAAGGACTGGCCGAAAACCGTAGATTTGTTCTGAATAATATAATTTTATAGTTTCGAATTCCTGATATGCAACTGAAGGACATAAAAACAGACCAAAATACTTATATCAAATAATTCATCGCTTAATAAAAATACCTGGCAGGTCAAGTTAGACGTACTCATTTAAAAAAAGACAAGTGCGAGTAGGACTCGTTCCTCCTTAGGTTCCAGACATACGATTGCAGTTTTCAGTTGAAAACTGCTAATAAGTAATAACAAACATCGTGAGGAAACCCGCAGTTTGGTTGGCTCTGCACGTATTGATTAGTCTTTCCAGTGGGCTAGATCGACTAAGTTGTCAAGATGGTACAGGTGCTAAGCAAGCCTACACTATCTAAAAAAAACAATGTTCCAGGACCTGCAGCATCCGCGTAGTCCGTTCAACCATCTAGTGTAAATGAAGATGCCACTGGACGCTGTATAAATCAGCTCATTACGTAGATGCAAAAGGCCAATGTAAGAACATTCTTAGTGTATTTTTTATTTTATTATTATATTATATTGATATTGCGTTTTATTGCATGAAAAATAAGAAATAAATAGTTAGATTGCATTGATTTAAAAAAACTAGAATCCCTCATACGGGACCTTGATACGTTTTGGTAAGTCTACAAAGGTCTTCAGGTCTTTTACGAACGAGATATTAAAGTAATCACAGAGTGATTCCGTTTTTCGCTTTGCAGGTGCGGAACCCTAAGAATACACGCTGTTGTTCCGTCCAAACAATTTTAGTCAGTTTTATTATTCGCGAATTAGTGCCAATAAACTTTGAATTTTATCAATTAGCGACGACCTAAAAAATTTAAACAAGGATTCGTGGGAATCAACAATTGCGCAGGCGTCTCTTACCCGGATCTACGACACGAAGAATAGGTAAGGATGGTGCATTCTCGAACAGTACAAACAACATAAAGGTCCTGAAAAAAATGCGACATGTTTCGAAATGATGGCCGCGTGAAATAAGCGAAGTGTGGCGGAATGAGAATAGTGCGATAATGTTAAGCGAAGTGCGACAGTAGTGGATTGTATCATATAAGTGAGCAAAATAATATTTTTACGGCGAGGGCGCTTTTTTGATTCTGGAGTAGAATCCTGAACATAGCGAGGGATTCAAAGAACGTTTCCCGAGCCAATAAAATATTTTGTGCCCGAGTGATTCACCCTACTTTTCATCACCCACTGAGATGATGAGAAAAAGCGCCTCGTTTTTTAAAACAAAGCCATGAATTTCTAACAATCCGTGAAAATTTACGAGAACCGACTTAGTTCAAGCGTTTTTAATTGGATTTATTTTTTTTTGCTGGAGGCGCCACATCGTACCAGTCAGTCTATGTTCAAACAATATTTTTGCGTTTCGATTTCTTTGGCACTGAACACTAAGGCTAAGGACTCACGAAGCGGTTTTCACCCGTGCCCGTCGCGGTTGCGGGCCCGCAGCCTTTGTAGAATACAGATATTTTGTCTTGCAACCGCCCGTCTTGCGATTATCAACCGCCAAGTTTGCGAGCGATAATCGCAACCGCGACGGCTGCGTAACCGCACAAAACTCCGGTCTCGTAAGTTTTGAAAATAAAACTCCATTCCGCCACCGCGGCGGGCACGGGCGAAAACCGCTTTGTGAGTCCTTAGCCAAAGATGTTCCAAATTCAATAAGTGCGCGGCAAAGATAATTGTGGCGCACTTTACGCACTTACAAAAAGGATTAAAAACTCATTACTGCCAAAAGTATGTTATAGAACACCACCTTTGGGTGCACTTAGTCAAACCATGTCGTTTTTTTCGAATGAAAACATATTTTTATAACAACTCCTCACTCAGGACCAGCACAACCAACTAATGCGTTGTTCGTAATTTTTCAAAATGCATCACTTACATTTTGTCCTTTGACAAGACTTCTGCTCTGCGACTTTTAGAAGACAGTTGTGATATTTTCCGTACATCTTTTATGAGCTACTATAGTTTCCTGCTTTGCTCGTTACGTAATGATTTGTGTAAAAAAGAATATTCATTATCATATGCCAATAATGTACCAGAGATTGGGGCATTGGTAGAGCGCTTAAAACGCCAATATAAGTAATAAAATTATGTAAACCTTGATGTTTTCACAAAACATCAATCTGAGAAAAAACATAGTAGGTAAAAAGGTTGTTGTATAAAACATCAACTCTAACACTTACAAATGTTTCAAGAATTATTTTCATTTTAAAGGTAAAGGTAAATTAGACATTATATATAAATATTATAAGTAAGCTATTATATTATAATGGCCTTATGATTATTATAGGTTTAACATAAGGCCGGAATTTTTCGGATTCTGATCTGATTCAAAAATAACATCAAGCAAAGAAATATTTCTTAGGACGGACTTCCAGTCGTTTTAAGGTCAGCCCTCATTGCGATGATGCATCGACTGCGGAAACTGCTGCAGTTGTAACAATTAATCTCACTCTACGTAGAGCCATGTGAACTGCAGATAACATCGCCACAATCCCGTCACAGTGCCTTGTTACAACACACTAACACTACCTACCACTGGTACTAAGTCCTATTTACCACGCAGGTCATCGGGTACACACAGGTATAGAGTCTAACTTTGAACGTTTTGCTCAACAAACAAATTTTAGGAACATTTTCAAACAAAAATTGTCGCGTCGAAAGGAAAACGCTGTTGAAAGAAATCATTGTCGTTTTGAGATAAAACCACTTGCTATTAACGTGTCACGTGTCAGTAATATGCACCCTCCACATACATTAGCGAGCTTTGTCCTGCAAATGAGTATAATACCTACAGTTTGCAGATTGACGTAGGTTGATAAATTTGATGGCAGCCTAATGTATAGGTATCACATACATGATACAATGGGACTAAACGTAGCCTTAACTCGGATGACTGCAATGTTCTATCAAACTTGTTCCATTGTTATGCTTCCTTGTCGACAGTCAAACGTTTAGTTGGAGTTATTAGAGCCAAACAATACTCCGCCACATGTAATCATCATCACAGCGCACGGGGGGCGTCCAAAGCGGATTCGCTAGTCATAGCTTCGTAACACTTCGTGGAAAAACATATAAACTACAGAAGTAGAAGTAGAAAATCTTATACAAATAATAAATACACTAAATTAAGCTAAAGCATAGCACACACATACACTTTTTTGCCATGGATCTTGAAAGGTATGCAGTGGCCATGCAGTAAATATCTCAGTCGAAAGCGCCTCATACACCAGGAGTAGCTGGTACATGCAAAACTAAGTAAGGTGTTAACACGTTGATGTCTTTTGATGGAAAATCTAGAAAATAAACAACTACTTCACAAGTAGCCTTCAGCAACACCTGATAGACGCGTGCTCACGTTCAAGGTCATTCGTTGTCAGCTTTCAGTAATATAACCACGGACACTCAGATTTCCTCACGATGTTTTCGCTCACAGTAGAGGGTGGTAACAATGGGTTCACAATGTGCGTAACTTGGAACACAAGGTCAGTGCATAACGGTACCTACACTATGAGATCTCGTATATGAGAAGCGCTCGTGGCCTAGGCGAACCGAGTGATTGGAATCAATAACTTGAGTTAAGCAACAACAGGCGCGGTCAGGAGCAGAATGAGTGACCATCCTGTGACTACTGCTAGTGGCATTTTTTCCAGCGCTTCCGTGCTTCGCAAGGCACGTTAAGCCGTTGGTGCTGCTGTCATACAATGGCAGTCGTTAAGCCATGTCAGAGGCTTATGGGCGGCTTGATAACTTTTGACAGTAAGGCCCGCCACTGTCTTACAAACCACCACCAAACCGGTCTTGGCCCCCGTGGTGGAGTATGGCCTAACCTTCTTGCAACGCAGGAAGAGAGCCGCGCCCCAGCAGTGGGGACATAAAGGGATGATAACGATATGAGACCGGTGCACTGCTCCCTACCATTGCACCAAAGTCATTATTCGAAGAAATCAAATCCTGGGTGGAATGTTGATAAATACGCCCACAGACAGGCGGCTAGTGTAAGCATATAACCACAATCAAGCGTGATGTTTATGGAAACTACGATACGACATTGTCATTGCGTAGAATCGAGATCTTTTTGAATTCACACGATTGCATCGACCACTGAACTGCTCCGCTCCGAACTGCTCATATAGCAATATGAAAGGATAGCCTAATTGTATGAGTTTATATAATAAAACCCCTGGAAATATATTAGAAATTAAAGGATAGCCTATTTGAAATTGTCTGAGTTTCTACAATAAAACTCCAGCCCCTCTAGCATGACCACCAAAACACGATATGATAAAGCGATCTATCATGTTGAACTGTCAAAAAACGTTGGATATAACCGCCATATTTAAATTTTAATGAAGGATTAAACTGTTTTTTGACAGTTCAACATAATAAATTGTTTTATCATATCGTGTTTTGGTGGTCATGCTAGAGGGGCTGGAAATATATAGAGCTAACGAGATACGCGATTCAATTAATATTACCTATGTAAAGCACACTTTGTGTGACATTGGCTCCAATAATACGAGTACTCAAGATAATTTAGTTGACAAAGTGTCTGACATTAAAACCTGGTCCACTAAAGCAGAGAGCCAAATATAGGTCTACACTTAAAGAAAAAAAATGAAGCACTAAGCTTATCCTTTAAGCTTTGGACACTTATCCTGATCGCCTATTTTCGACAGTTTATGAAATTGATTTCAAGCCCTCCATAGATATGAAGTATAAAAACGGTATTCCTTAAAATACTCAGAAAACGTTCACTAGGCTGTGGTGAAAACTTTACAAAACACGTAATCACAGATTAAATAAATACTAAGAAAAGTTTTAAAGAAATCGTGTTTCCATAAATGAGGCCAGGACTAATTCCTCAGTTACGTAGATAAAGATTTATTTATTTGCTAACACGTATGCAATTCAAGAAACATCAAGACGATCAACGTACCTATGCATTTTGGATACTAAATTCCGATCAACATGTTCTACTGATATCACATCAGAGTATATATAATGCACCTACGAAGGAATGAAACACTAATTCCATAAAGATACCGCGTTTTAAATTATAACAAAAGTAAAAGAAAGTGATTTGAATGGAGGTATAGGGAAGAGCGGGTGATCGTGCTCCTTCACTATAAAGGGAAATTTCCCGCCAGGCAGATCGTATGCCTGGGGACGGCCGGTCCAACTATTGTTAGTTGGACATTGTATTTATGGTATGTCATTGAAACACTTTGATTGCGCGATGCAGGAATGTTGGAGTTTGTAGTGCGCGCGCAGAGTTGATATGTGCTCGCCATATCACTCCCCTTCAAGACCGTAGCTACGCATAGCTAGGTCTGATAGGAATCGAAGTCTGTTCTCTAAAGCCTGCAAGTGCCAGAGGACGCTGAGTCAATGAGTCGACTGGCGGTTGAGGGTGTTCGGCGGCTAACAGTCACTTCACCGGCGACAGTACCATGGAGACCGCGCATGTGGTAGGAACCGGTGAAGGCTGCTGTACCACTGGCAACGTGTGCTGTTGCTGTGTGGCTGCCATGCCGAGGGGTTGGGGGAAGATCACCATCAGTCCCAGTAGTCGGTATGTTGACTGTAGTGAGAACTGATGGAGTGTGAAGGAAGATTGCTGGCCTTGCTTTGAGACTAATTTATGTGGAGTGCTGCGAGAGTGAAGGAAGGTTGACAATGTTCTGTCAGGGGTCACCACTATAGGGAAGAGCGGGTGATCGTGCTCTTCCACTATAAAGGGAAATTTCCCGCCAAGCAGATCGTATGCCTGGGGACGGCCGGTCCAACTATTGTCGAACAATTTTTTTTTTTTTTAACCCTATAAAGGGCACCCTCCGGAGGACACGGGGGAGGGAGGTGGTGAATGCTCATGCATAACAGCACGGACCCGGCCGTGCTGCCAATGTGGGACTCACAATAAGTGCGCCTACCCACTAAACACCACCTTGGGACTGGTTTTGGTCCTAGAGACCCCTAAACCCACATCGGGAGCGACCCCCCTCGAGGCCGAGGAGGGCGCAGGCCGAGGAGGGCGCAGGCCGAGGAGGGCGCTCAACTATTGTTAGTTGGACATTGTATTTATGGTATGTCATTGAAACACTTTGATTGCGCGATGCAGGAATGTTGGAGTTTGTAGTGCGCGCGCAGAGTTGACATGTGCTCGCCACAAAGGGTTTTTTAAAATTCAGTCGTACTTGTAAACAAACCATTGATAGAATATTGTTAAAATATGGAAAGGAATATTTCATTTTTTACCATCTGCTTAATTCAAGAAATATCAAGGCACATCAACAATTTCTTGACTTTCTTATTTATCAAATTTCATTTGAAAGATAAGATAACATAAGAATATTCTTTATTGTACACCAAAGCACATATTATAAAACATGTAAAGATACTAAGTACAATTGGCGGCCTTATTGCTAAAAGCAACAGAAACAGATATTGCAACAAAATTTTGCAATAATTTTTACCCCCATTTGTGCCCCACTGCTGGCAATGGATTCCCCTTCTGCTTTCATCTCTTCCTATCCACCTCGAACCATCCGGGATTTTTCCGCCCATTAGGTCATCCCGCCCTCGTCCTTTTACCAGACACTTCTCATGATACAAGCACTACTACTCAGATGACTAACTTACTTGTAGTCTATACATCCGCACCTTTAAAACTAAGATAGGCTACGTCATTCATATCAGAGCACATGACCGACGCTCTCCCCAGCCGTAACAGACACCGTGACTGAACCTGGTTGAACAGGGTCATCATCATCGTGATACAAGCATACCAGGGCCTTATTATGCATTTCATAGAAGTTACATCTTGTACCTTCTGCGTTAGCATACGCATTGCGCCTCTACTGCCAATATTAATGCACTGAGTGTGAATTGATGGCGGTAGGGTCGTAAGGAAATGTGAGTTCACAGCCCGCCTCCCGATTTCGATTAGGTATTTATTCCCGAGGCTTTCACGAATGCAATATTCATTCAGAGATATCGAAGAGTAGTATGAGAATAAATAAACAAAGGAACTCTGGGCAATGCGGAGCTATGAAGGTTTTTGTTTGCCTGGATGACATCACGTCTTGATGTTTCGGAAAATAATAGATTTCAACAAAATAATTAAGATTAAGCTCTGCGAATCAGAGCGAAACCCAGTCGGACTCTTCAGACAAAAATCAAGTAAGTGAATCAGGAATAAGTTAGAATAAAAATTTACATAATTTTTCTTCATTTTCAACATTTGATACAATAATGTTTTCCTTTTTATCATCGACAAAAGAGAAATCGAATAAATGCTAATCAAGACAATCTGTTGCAAGGAGAGACAATTTAATCCTGAAATAATGTATTTACAGATAAATTTGTTGACGATCGAGAATAAAATCGGCCTGGAGCAAGATTTGGAACAAATACTGCACGAAACTTTATTTTTATATGCGTAACGAAACCTGTTGTTGTCCATGAGTGGAACCAGGCACCGTCCGTGAACGGATAGGTCTCGAAACTCGTTTCGATTTTGGGGAAGTCCACATGGAGATCGAAAAACATTTTGGTCAAAAGTTACACGTCTTTTCGAATATCAGATAAAAGCTAAAACCGACCATTTACCTGTGTTTGTTAGTCATAATTTCTTCTACAATTATTATTAATAATATTGGAAATTGCGGTCTCACTCGCAATTTCTAATATTATTAATAATAATTGTAGCAGAAATTATCAGTTTTTGACAAATACATTTATCAGAAGTATACTATAAAGCTCTGCAAGATTATAAAATAACGACACATCAATTACTCTCGCGAGCAGAAAGAGATCACCGCTAACGTTTAAATAAGGAAAAGCTCGAGAAAATCATACCAATACGAATCAGTTTGTCTAAAAATTACGCCGGCTACAAAATTTAATGCATTTAGGCCGAACTAGAGGCCTTCGAAGTCGACGTCTGTCTGCAAGTTTGCAGGCCCCTAGTTAATGTAGGCTAATGAATGACACACATTAGAGGGTTAAGATGCCTGGCAATATTGAAACCTACCTAATTAATCTAATTCACGAAAAAACTGACGTTAGAAAGAAATGGCCGAGATTGGGAGGTTACGTAGGAGGTTGGAGTGAAGATGGCTATCCCCAGTGGTGGACTCTATGTATTGGATGGACAGATAGAAGAAAAACCCGGCCAAGTGCGTGTAGGACCACGCGCAGTGTAGGGTTCCGTAGATGGCGTTGATATCAACTTCATCAACGCCACTTTCAAAAGAATTTCAACGAAGTTTTCCGTGTGTGAGATGTTCGGCTATAAATTGCTACTGAAAGCCTACTGAAATGTGTAGGCAGACAGACAGACATTTTTTACATGGCGAAACAATGAAGGTCCTTTTTTAACTAGGCAACCCTAAAAACTCGTGGTACCAACCTTGTTATTTCTTTGTAATAGCAGTCATAATATAGTTTAATGCACACAAACATTTCACAGAAAATTACATAAGAAATTACATGTACAAAGGCGAGCTTATATCTGTAGGAGATTTCTTCCAGCAAACCTTACAAAATAGGATCTTTCATTCGCTTTCCAATTAAAATATAGTGGGGTAGATAATTGTGTTCTTACTTTTATTACCTAAACTTGTACCTAAAAAACATGTTTTCAAAAGACAGTTTAAAAAATTTTGTTGATGTTAATGCTTACCAGTTTGCTGTGACAAAATACAGAAGGATTGGCGGCGTGAGCTTGCCATTTATCTGCTAAAGTGTCTTTAATTAGCTTGATTAATCGCAAAGGTGACGTCACGTTAATGTTTTGTTCGTTCTAATGACAAGCTTTGATACTGCCGCCCGCAGATCCGTCAAGACGAAAAACAGCACAAAAACTTGTGTGCCGTAATAAAAAAAATAATGGATCATCATGCCGAAACTGACCGCCTCCTATAAAATTATGTAATGATGCCTTTGGTGAAGAATTGATGAGGTTTCGATACTAACGTTGTTCTTAATGGACAATGTTGAGGAATTTTCTATTAAAACATCCTGTGGTAAGATAGATTTTTTCAAACTTGAGTCTTTTTTCTGAGAAAATAATAAGTAACAAGCTACTTTTGGTTAATATCTATCATTAAGTCTTATGCCTAAACGTCAATTTCGTACAAGCTACATTACCAATAATATATCAATTGGAATTCAACTACATCATTATCATCAACCCATGGTAATGCATTATGTCCCCACCGAGGGGCAAGGGCGGCTTGAAAACTGACAATTAGACCATCCTTTCGTCTTGCAAGCCTCCACCGATCCGGAATTGGCCCCCGTGGTGGAGTATGGACTTCACCTTACTCAGGGAAGAGACCCAACCGCATGGCATTAAAATTAATCAAATGATAAAAATCAGCCAAGCGCGAGTCGGACACAAAACTCAAAAATAGTGAGATAGTACGGAACCCTCGATGCGTGAGTCCGACTCGCACTTAGCTGTTTTTTTATTATATGGGTCCCACAATCACGCCAAGTTTGGTGCCTGTATGGATTACCGTTTTCATCATAGAGCATAAACAAAAACAAAAAAGGCGCGTAAACACGTTTATGAACCCTTGAAGTATTTTATTTTTACGTTATTAGGCAATCCGCCGCAATAACATACGAGCATATTCTGTGAAAATTTCAACTGACTAAGCATTACAAAAAAAAACAACCCTTTAAAGGTCGTACGGATGGAAAGACAGACAGACAGACAGACAGGCAGATTCCCATTTTGCAACTTCGGGTACTGAACCATAACATTAAATCTAATCAAGTTTTGCCAGACCCTATAAAGGACAAAATCAAATATACACCCTAAAATGGGGGTCTACTAGTCCCAACAAACACCTTTTCATCTACATAGGCTGCTACTTATGTATGCGGAATCTGGGATTCCAATAATTTTTAACGCAATGTCTGACCTCCATGGTCAAATTCGTTCTTTTTTTAAATACTGGCCGCTAATATTTTTCTCCTAATACGTTAGTGTTTTGTTTTTGTAGGGTTTAAAATGTCATACGTTACGTTATCAACCCTTATATGTCCCCACTGCTGGGGCACGGGTCTCTTCCTACATCGCAGGAAGGTTAGGCCATACTCCACCACGGGGGCCAAGTCCGGGTTGGTGGAGGATTGTAAGACAGTGGCGGGCCTTACTGTCAGAAGTTATCAAGCCGCCCATAAGCCTCTGACATGGCTTAACGACTGCCATTATATGACAGCCGGCACCATTGGCTTAACGTGCCTTGCGAAGCACGGAAGCGCTTGGAAAAATGCCACTAGCGGTAGACACGGGACGCTCACCCATCCCGTACCTTACCGCGCCTGTGTTGCTTAACGACGTAAATGTCATATCGCTGAAAAAATGGAACTCACTCGTGAAAATATTCGTGCTATGATTTATTACGATTTTCGACGTGGGTTAACGCAACAACAGTGCGTAGATCAATTAACTTCGACTTTTGGTGGTGAAGCTCCATCAAAAACGACTGTGTATCACTGGTATAGTGAGTTTAATCGCGGGCGCAGTAAGCTCACGGACGAAGTTAAAGAAGGTCGCTCGAAATCGGTGGTTGTGCCACAAAATATTGAAGCTGTGCGAAAACTAATAATGCAAGACCGCCATGTTACGTATCGCGATATAGAGGTTATTCTGGGCATATGTATGACGAGAATTCAAAGGATATTACATGAACATTTGTCTGTAAAAAAAATTGGATCCCGCACAACTTAACTCAGGATCAAAAAGATGCTCGCGTCGAATGGTGCAAGAAAACCTTAAAAAAAATCAACGGAGGCGACTCAAAAACTGTTTATAATATCTATACAGGTGACGAATCCTGGATCTACGCGTACGATCCCGAAACTAAACAACAATCAACAGTTTGGGTGTTTCAAAATGACCCGAACCCTACGAAAGTGGCTCGTGCAAAAAGCACTGTAAAGCAAATGGTGGCCCGCTTTTTTGGTATTAATGGCCATGTGGCTACAATACCACTGGAGAATCGCAGAACGGTTAATTCGGAGTGGTACAGGACCATTTGTTTGCCGGAAGTATATGAAGAAATACGCCAAAACAACCAGCGACGCAAAATCATACTTCACCATGACAATGCCAGCTGTCATACATCTCAGGAAACAACTACATTTTTGGATGGTCAAAAAATAGAATTGATGGGTCATCCACCGTACAGCCCTGATTTGGCTCCCAATGATTTCTATTTATTCCCAAATGTAAAGAATAAATTACGTGGTCAACGATTTTCGACCCGTGAAGATGCCGTAGATGCGTTCAAACAGCACGTTTTAGAGATACCTCAATCAGAGTGGAAAAAGTGTTTTACAAATAGGTTTCATCGAATGCAAAAGTGCATCGATCATAGTGGAGAATACTTTGAAAAACAATAAAAGTATATTTAGCCATATACATTTGTTTATTTTTTCTATTCCGCATACATAAGTAGCAGCCCTCGTATCTAATAGCATTTAAACCGAGCCCACTGTTGGGCATAGGCCTCTTCTCTTTCACGCCAACCCATCCGGTCCTTTGCTAGTCTCGTCCAAAGTTTCACAAAGTCGTCGCCCCAACGGGCTGGTGTCGGCCCATCGACCGACTTTTAATATGAAGAAAATTTCATAATCGTGGATAAATATCAGCCGTTTCGAAGTAAATTCCATAATCCATACTAAAGTTAACATACAATGTTACAAGTTACTCCACACCGGTAGCGCCTGCATGAATCGGAGATGCTTACAACAGACCTAATAGTGAGCTGGACAATAAAAAAATGTAGAACATCAACCAGAAAAAAAAATGTAACTAACTGAGCGAACTGAAATTTTCGAAAAAAGTAGAAAAGTCTTGCGTATTCATTTGGACAAGATGCCCTGCGGCTCCAATACCATACAACAATTATGGTTCTATGGTATTGGATGGACATTTATATGGACAGCTTCAGGGCATCCAGACGTTTTAATTATTCACAATTATTGTGACATTAAAACGTCTGGAACAGCCGATATTTTTACCCGATTTGGTAGCATCCCGTATCCGCATAAAAAATGTTGTTCAAATTAACGAGTGGATTTAGTTTGGGATGATTAACGTGGCTTTGTTACAACACAGCCAGATAGATGGTCACTATTTTCTGGGCTTCCATTATAAGTAGAAAAAAACGTATTTATGAAACCGATGTTTCGTAGAAACATGTAATATCTGTTTACTACAAATCAAGGTCGGTCGGCTCATCGGCAGTATTCGTGAATGGCTATCTAGCCAACACATTGCCTGCCTCAGAGAACACAACACAACTTTTTATTAACATTGTGACTTCGATTGGTGCAAATACAAAACGATACATTGAATATATTTAAAAATAAATTTAATTGTATTGGATGTTTTTATTAATGACGTTTATTATAGGTTAATTCATATATTTATTGTTTATTGTTATAATTTGTCGCCCATTGATTAAAAAAGAAGCGCTCGTGGCCTAGTCGAACCGAGTGATTGGAATCAATCACTTGAGTTTAGCAACAACAGGCGCATGATGGGTGACCGTCCCGTGACTACCGCTAGTGGCATTTTTCGGAGCGCTTCGCAAGGCACGTTAAGCCGTTGGTGCCGCTGTCATGTAATGGCAGTCGTTAAGCCATGTCAGAGGCCTTATGGGCGGCTTGATAACTTCTGACAATAAGGCCCGCTACTGTCCTACAATCCTTCACCAACCCGGACTTAGCCCCCGTGGTGGAGTATGGCCAAACCTTCGTGCGATTCAGGAAGAGATCCGTGACCCAGCAGTGGGGACATAGAAGGGTTGATATCGATTAAAAAAGCTTAAAATGATATTGGACGAATAAAAAATGTCTTGGTGTCAATATTCGAAGAACTCTATTTAAGAACGGAAAACCATACGTATTTTCTTATTTCACTTTTCCTTAGTTTTGTTTGTTTAGACATAAATTAAAGTAGCTATATTCTAAGAAACAGACAATATGTACACGGCAGGTACAATATTTGCCTACTTATTGTCTTAAGACCAATTGTAAATAAGTACATATTATTATGTGCATGTCGGCTGCGTGTAAAATATTCTTTCAAATTATATTACAAGTGCTTACCCACTTTACTTGCACAAAATTTAAGTAAGTTAGTCATTGCTTTGCCATCGAGTGTTGTATAGGCTAGTGCAAACGCATAGGTAAACGGAATTCCCTTATCGGAAAGAAACTGTAAACGTGCGAGTTACAAAGAATATGTTTATGGAGCCATAAAATAACTAGCACGAAACTGCTTTTACTGAGCAAAGTATTGGACATACCTACTGTATGTAACATACTATGTACGTACTGTAACGATACTGCTTTATAACAGCTGGCCGGCGCAGACGTCTAGTCAGGTTTGAATTAATTTGAAGGAAATGGTTACGTTTTGTTTTAGGTGTCAGTCGAGACCTATCAATTGACGGCCTCGGTGGCGCAGCGGCAGAGCACGCTGACTGTTAAACGGAAGGTCTCGGGTTCGATTCCCGGCCGGGTCAAACTAGGAAACGAACTTTTCTAGTTTGTCTCGGGTCTTGGATGTTATCTATGTATTTATTGTATTAAATCTATCGTCTAGTTAGCACCTATAACACAAGTCATTTAGTTGTACTTAGTTCTGGCTAACGAGATCTGTGTAATATGTCCATGAATATTTATTTATTATTTATTAATTAATTGATATATATCCTTTGTATGTCCCCACCAATTGGGCACGGGTCTCTTCCTACATCGCAGGAAAGTTAGGCCATACCTATCTTAATATATTCGTAATAATATAAAAATGAGCTATGAAACATTTAATGGACTGAAACCAATAACAATAATTAAAGACAAAAAGAGTATTTATTCAATAATTTTGACTACGTTTTTGAGTTTTCACGACCCATCTTATCTTTTCGTATGGACGATTCGATAATTCCAAGACAGGTGCGTGCTTGTATGTGTCGGATAAGTTTTGTTAACTTATTTAAATAGTGATTCAGCGAGAAAGCGGGTCATACGGCCGCGAAATATTAACAGGTGATTTTGTAGAGCTGAACAGAACGGAATTTTTTTGATTAGATTGTGACACCTGCTTAAGCGCTTTGTTTTAAGCAGATGTAGACCTATCCTATGCTTCAGATTCTGGAAGTACTCTCGATACTGTAGGTTGTGTAAGTTTATATGTAAGAAATGATGGCAAGAACTTGCCGATAAGCCGTATAGTAGCAGTTTGTTTTTTTATGTCTTCTTTTAATAACAACTCTTGTACCCACTGCTGGGGCATGGGTCTCTTCCTGCATCGCAGGAAGGTTAGGCCATACTCCACCACTCGAGCCAAGTCAGGGTTGGTGGAGGATTGTAAGACAGTGGCGGGCCTTACTGTCTGAACTTATCAAGCCTCCCATAAGGCCTTTGACATGACTTAACGACTACCATTACATGACAGCTGGCACCAACGGCTTAACGTGTCTTTCGAGGCACGGAAGCGCTCGGAAAAATGTCACTAGCGGTAGTCACGGGACGGTCACCCTTCCTGCACCTGACCGCATCTGGTGTATCATAACTCAAGTGATTGATCGGTTTCACTAGGCCAAGAGCGCTCTCTTTTGAATTATTTTGAATAATTAAAACAATTAAAAAAACTTCATTTACTACATTTCATAATCGGCCTCGGTGGCGCAGCAGTTTGGCACGCTGACCGTAAAACCGAAGGTCTCGGGTTCGATCCCCGGCCGGGTCAAACTAGGAAACGAACTTTTCTAGTTCATCTCGGGTCTTGGATGTTATCTATGTATTTATTGTATTAAATCTATCGTCGAGTTAGCACCTATAACACAAATCATTTAGTTGTACTTAGTATAGGGCTAATGCGATCTGTGTAGAATGTCCAGGAATATTTTTTATTTATTTATTTATTTAATTTTTTTCGATTCTTCGTCGTCGTCGTTTCTTCATAACTGGGGATCACGATCATGTGTCGTTCGTTTCCACGGGTTTTCGCTATATGAACAGCCTGGCACCGGCTGCCGCTTTTGTGACGTCCGAGCAATTTTTCTCAATTACAGACGGGGAAATCTATAATTCTGACGATTTAAATTTTTCACAAAATACCCCTACCTTCCTTATTTTTTGTTTTACTACGTGTACGTGTTCTGTAGAGTAAGAGTAACATTAAAGGAACACTTGGAAACCGTTTCAGAGTTCAATCTGTAATCTAAAAAACATCTCTTGATCATCATCATCAATTACTTAGATTTAAGACCTCATGGTTGTATTTTCTCTGGTTGTGCAATAAAGTGTTCTCTATCTATCTAGTAAGTAAGTAAGTAAGTAAGTAAGTAAGTAAGTAATTTATTGTCAAAAAACATACAATGTAACTTTCAATATGTATGTGCAGCTTTCTTACAATACCTGACTCCTAAACTAGGGTAACCTGTATCTTAGGAGCCAGATCTATCTATCATCATCTGTAAGAAAATCTAAAAAACATTAAAATTCAAAACTGCGAGCTGTTAATTTACATATGGGAAATATTTTTTAACGTTATTTTCTACATTAATTTCACAAATGTACGTAAGTTAGAAAACAAAGTCAATTACAAAGTAATTTAATTCTACTTAATAAGGTAACGATACCATAACTATAGATACATAACAATACCAAAGTGTGTATTTAGTGAAATACCTACACACAGTTTTTCAAGCGTCAGTAGAACTGTTTAGGATTATTGTAATTCATTTATAATGTTCGTGTGAAATTTCGCACTTTGGTGTTATGTTGACCCAGCCAAAAAAGGAAATTATCTGAAAATATAAAAAAAAACCAATACACCAATGTGTAGTCAATATATTCGACCTACATTTTCATTTCGCTTTTCTTTCTCGCAGTTTATACTCCCTTTAAGTCAGTTGCCTATTGAAATACGAAAGAATGCAGCTGGGCCCCAGGATTAGTAAACGGAGCCGTTTGAGGAGTATGCAGAGGCCCAGTGACAGTAAACAGAGCCCCTTAAAGAGGCTGCAGAGCCCCAGAGATAGTAAACTGTACCATATAGAGTGAATGCAGGGCCCCAGGATTAGTAAACAGAGCCCTTTGGAGAGTATGCAGAGGCCCAGTAACAGTAAACAGAGCCCCTTAAAGAGGCTGCAGAGCCCCAGTGACAATATACTGTGCCAAGTAGAGAGAAAGCAGGGCCCCAGGATTAGTAAACAGAACCCTTTGGAGAGTATGCAGGGGCCCAGTAACAGTAAACAGAGCCCCTTAAAGAGGCTGCAGAGCCCCGTGATAATATACTGTGCCAAGTAGAGAGAAAGCAGGGCCCCAGCATTAGTAAACAGAACCCTTTGGAGAGTATTCAGAGGCCCAGTAACAGTAAACAAAGCCCCTTAAAGAGGCTGCAGAGCCCCAGAGATAGTAAACTGTGCCATATAGAGTGAATGCATGGCCCCAGGATTAGTAAACGGAGCCATTTGGAGAGTATACAGAGACACAGTGGCGCAGCGGTAGCGTATCTGTCTACCATGCGAGAGGTCCCGGGTTCGATCCCCGGCTACATAAAAAAGGCCGACATAAAAAAAACCCCAGGTCTTGGATGTTTACACGTTTGTGATGCCGCTGTTTCTGGCACCCATGAAGCAGGTTATCCTAGTGTGGGGCCAGAAGCAATGTATAGTTAGTTAGTTAGACCTGAGATTTCCGCACTTAGCCTCATAGTTGGGCCATTGTACGTAGCAAGCGCTGAGGTACGCTAACACCTCAGACACTAGGGTTTCCTTACGATGTTTTCCTTCACCGTCAACGAGTAGTATTGCTACTATAATTTCACAAATGTACAAGTACATAGCTTAGAAAACAAAGTCATTGGTACATGCCGGGGTTCGAACCCACGACCACCCCATTGAGAAGCCGGCGTTCTACACCGCTCTTGACAGAAGCAATGTATGTGCCAGTATGTAAATGTTATGTTACAGTGATAGTAAACTGTACAGAGAGTAAACAGAGTCACGTGGAGAGATGTAGCGTTTTTTTATGAAGCTTATATACGTCCTACTGCAAGGCACAGGCGAGAGGTGAGAGGTGTCAGAGAGAGTATGTGCTTAATTATAACCCCACCGCGGATTGGAAATTTTAAGCGCTGAGGTATGTAAGCATCTCTGTTGGTTTCGTCACGATGTTTTCCTTCACAGTTAGCGTGTGGGAGTCCTACTATACCTTCACAAATGTACGTAACTTATACAAAGACGAAGCATCTATTTTGATAATCCTTTACAAATTCGTAGTGAAAAAGACGTTTTTTACATTTACTTTTTACAGTATTTTTTTAAAGTTTCTAACTTGCTATTTGTACGCGTCGTCTTATAAAAGGTCACACACAACGGCGACGAGTGTGCAAAAAAAATGTTTTTCCATTAGTACTCCTTATTGATTTCAGTAATTTTGGGAAAAGTTCTTTTCGAAGTACGTACTTTACGTGGATCAGTGCATTTTGACATTCGGACCTAACAGACCGGAAAGGGCGATACTCATACATAGTTATATATTAAACGGTTCTAATCCTAATTATTTATTAGGTACAACGTAATAACTTTCCCGACGTTTCGGCAGCGTTGCAGTTGCCGTGGTCACGGATAGACCGCGATTAGAAGTGTTGAATATATAAATATGTTCTTCCATAACAAAAACAAAACATAACATAACCTCACGCCTGTATCCCAGAGGGGTAGGCAGAGACCAGGGACTTCCCCTTGCCACGATCCTGAGAGATCACCTTCGCTTCATCAACGTCCATAAGTCGTTGCATGCACGCACGCCCAGCCTTTCCACTCACATTCGCTCGTTGAATTTCACTAAGTACATACTTAAGCAACGTTCTGTCACACTCGTTTCTGAGAAATTCGAAGAGGCAACACTATAGTTTACTGTTTACTTAGCGAAATTTTCAATTCAGAACCTGGCAATTAATCGGATAACTCCTCACAGAGGAGGACTTGCTTAGTGGATTTAAGGTTAAAACTTGACTGTTTGATTTTCGCGTGTAGTTATTGCGAATGGCCATCTAACCGAGTGCCTCGTAGGTATCAACCTGAGCAGCAAATACATTTTATTGCCCGACGACGCCATTGTTATGAAGGATGGGCCCAGAGTAAATGGGCAGTTATGCATGTTTTACTCAGCAAACATGACCAATAAAATACCTGCAATATGTGAGCTAAAGAGCTTTGTGCAAATAAACTCACTGCACATAAATTGCATTTGCATAAAGCGTGGTTGAGCGAAAGAAGTGGAAATTGGATCGGGATATACCCGAAGATGAACTGGGGTATAAGGCGTGGGGCACATAGAAAGGATGTGGGACAGGGGCGCGGAGCAGACGCGGCGTCTTTTCAATTCACTATCATATAAAAATAATGTACCTACTGCTGCAAGGAGACATAGGGCTGGTTTCTGAATTGAGAATGTCACGTAAATTCTTAAGTAACATTCCCTCACGCCCTTTACTGAGAAATTCAAAGAGACAACACTATAGCTGAGTATTTACTTAGCGAAATTTTCAATTCAGATAAGACAGCCATGCCACGGGTCGCGTCTTTTCCGCTCCCTCGTCCTTGTTATGCACCCCACGCCTTAGAAAAATTCTAACGGCCTTTAATTATAAAAAAATATTACCTCCAAAAACTCCAAAAACGCTGACTAATGTTATCTGTGGCGGAGATTTTACAAGGAAAAGGCGTAACCCCAGATTAAATAAAACGCCTCTAGGAGTGTTAGTGGAATCGTGTTTTTGTAAATAAAACCGTAAAAGCGTGAGAAGAACTGACCAAGTGCGAGTCAAATTCGCGCTTATGGTGCCAAATTGTATGTTATTTTTTTCGGCAAAGTGTATTTTTTACGTATTGCGTTCGTGCGTGCAACGATAATTCATTAGAATGAATGTTGATCGCACGATCGCGAACAGCGACAGAGATCTTTCAGGCTCGTGGCAAATGGCAGATCCTGGTCTCCGTCTCCCAATACAGACGTGATTGTATATTATGTTACGTGATTTCATTCAGTTCGGGACCCTTAGCGAGCGTCTGACTTACGCTTGGCCTTATTTTTTATTATTTGTTGATATACTATATAGGAACCACACCACTATTGTACCAAGTATCACGCATTACGTTTCACGTCTGATGTATTACATGAAGCAAAAACAAAAAGAACACAGCAGCATAATAAAAAATATATGCGAGTGTATAAAAAAAGAACACAATCATGTGTAATAAAAATTATTATTAGATATTTTCATTCTAATTTACACTACCGCACTATACTTAGGTACATGACTGCCGATAAACTGCTGCCCAGCTTAGCATATTTGTCAACAATATTTTTAATTTTTCAATAATAAGATCCTTAAATACAATTTTTTTATTGCACTGATTACAAAAGTAAATCCACGAAGACGTGTTCAATGCAAGAAGCATTATTTTCCGGCATTTTTCAAACATTTGTTATTACTTTTAATCTATACGAATCCTCTTCACAAAATGCAGGCAGGCATTTTACAACTCTATAATTTGGTATGTCTCTAAAATAATAAAATCTAATTTCTATAGTATTAGTGCGAATTCAAAGTTTTACTATTCGCAGTAGTTCCATCATGGAACAAAGCAATGGGACCACTGGGAATTAATCTAGTAGAGACTGTCGGATACTTCGCAACATATTACTATGGTTACATTGGCACCATTTGAGTACGGAGTCCTAAATATTCACTACTAACGAAACAACTGCAGACTGAGACCATCAATATTCGCCACGAAGCGGCACACGGCACGCGGCAAACAAAATGCCTTATCACGATTCGCCAACGCTCCCACCCATAGAATTGACTAATCGATCATCAGACATATCCTGTTAAGTTACGGTTGTTGATCGCAACCTCGATCAAGACACTTTATTGGTGTCAATTTAAATGCCGGTGAGATATTTCCTCTGCTGCACGCTGACACCGTCCAGTAATAATAATTCGCTCGGCTCGTCTTGGCGTGGGCACTACCGTGCCCTCAGATAACTAATGCTCCAGTTGACAATAAAATATTTTGCTCTCATTCGAGAGGCCATGTTAAAAGATCAATAATATTTTGCTCTACAAACTTATAGGTACTTTTCCTTATGTAACATGGTTAAAGCAATTCTGATCACCTGTTACAAAAACGCTCTATACACATCAGGCCGAGTCCATGACGTCACAATTTGTGAGTGGTATAGGTAACATTTATTATAACTTAAATAGTATTTACTCCAGGTATGGAGCTTAGGTAGTAATAACATATTTTAAGGCATCTGCATCGTTTTAAAAAAAAGAGTTCTAATTTTATTGAAATAACTATTTACTTATTAGTAGAGTACTTGAGTTTCCTTAGAGTACCTTTTGTTTTGTAGCCTCCACTCCATAGTTTTACCATTACAGGGCACAGGGTTTTACAGGGCAGCACCAGTTAATCTAAAAGTAGTTTGTAAGAGATCGCATTTAGTGATGAGGCCCGCTCGCGTGTACTCTTCGGTTAAGAAATATCTCTGTAATATCCCTTTTTGTGTACGTACATTCGAGTGTCCTCTACCTATCTATGATTTCTGACCTAGTCTTCCAACGCCGGTTCTTGCTCCAACATTGTTCGTCCCTAGCAGACCTGTTTGCTCGCGATTAGCTATATCAGCTCACGAATTGTTTTGAATCAAAGTCGAAGTACCGTTTGTTGTCTTGCGTAATGGAGAGGGTGATAGGCGACCGTAACTACTTACTTGCGAACTAAATTAGATACATTAACAACAGGGAAGTTACCAACGCGATTGACGTCATACCTTTCTCGCTGTTCCAGTGAGTTTAGGGGACATAGCATGACTGCCTCGTTGGTGGTATCACGTATCTGATTACCGTGCGTCGATTCGTTTGGCACTGGGGGCCTTACATTTGTATAAATGGACTCAATCTGCGTGTATTTGCATGTTTGTAATGTCCTTGCCTGGTTACCATAGCACATGGTACCCTAGTTTGTAACCAGCTCCTTGGTTATGTAACTTTTAACGTATTAATCTGAGTGCGTGTGTGTGTCTTTTAAAGCGGAATGTTTAAAAGATATGAGGCGTCATATGTATCATACACAGTGGATATCGTATCTCAGTGGATGTCTGATATGTAACAGTGATATTGAGCCACATAATTACATGACGAAGTCCAGTTGATATTTTGTTTTTTGCACACAGATGTATACGTGAACATTTACATAATTAGTTGTATTGTAAGGAATTTATGAACGCCAACCTATTGAGTTAGAGGTGCTATCCTTCCTCCTTTCCTTTTAGGGACTAAAAGAATTAAGAATTATTGAGTTATAAGAATGAAGTCCAGTCAAGCTGGTCACAATGGACAGGAGCATTGATCATGGTAATCGTAATGTTTAAAAATACCTATATCAATTGTGCGTGCGTGCTTCAGGAAGCACGTCAATTTGAGTTTGTCATTAATAACTAGTTTCGTTTTTAAGTTTTTGTATGTTGTTCTAGTTTTAAAATAATTTTGCAGTATGTACATAATGAGTATTCTTTGTGATGATGACAATGATCTACCTGAGGTAGCGACATTGGTACAGCTCGTAGAGCGTGAATTTTATAACATTACGAGTATTTAACCCTGTCATTTCGAAACGTATCAATCTAAATAAACACTCGTGGTAAAAAGTTGTAAAACACTGACGTAATTATATTCTTCTTTTTAATTAACCCGTACTAAGGACAATTTTAAAAACCTATTTGGAGGCTGAAAATTCCACCCATGCAGAGGTCGCGGGTCGGAGTCCCGGCTTGGGTGGAATTTTTAGCCCCTAAATAGATTTTTAAAACACTCACTGACGTGTTTCAGAAATATTTTAGAGAGAACCCTTCAAGACAGTTTGGCACGAGTCAGTGGGCAAAGTTTGTCTGCTTAGTTATGTCAATTGTGAATTGTGAATCATGGCTCTCCTCATTCGCAAACTATAAACACACACAGAAGAACATCGCTACTGCATTCGTTTTTTTAATAGGTCTTAAGTTAACAATAATTGATCTATTCGTTTCCTATTATACAATACAAAACTACAACTTAAATTTCAACGTTTCATGAACAGATGCCAACGCTGTCGTGATGCGTTCTAAGGTTACTTCTGCCATGACGTCACATAGTGTGTAAACCAACACGTAAGCTTGTGCGTAGCCATGACGATTGAACTTTTAATAACTTAGTGCATAGTGAATAGCGTTTTTGGCGTTCAAAACAAAGGTTAAAAATAACATTTTAATTTTAGTCATTTAGTAATCTATTATATTTAGATTCGTTAGGTCAAGTACTTAGGAATGTAAGATTCGTGGGGGAATTTTTTTCTAATCATTATTAATGTAAGTTGACTGACGTATTGATTGACTAGCTGAGATTTCAAAGTCAAATTACTATAATTCGCACCTCCGATCACCTTCGCTCCACGCTGAGTATAATACAAGGGTGTCTTAAATTATTGTACCGACATATGCAATTTCACAAATAAAAATAGCTTATCCATCATAAGAGTTAGAGCTCACTTTACTAGGCTTCATGAATAAAATTTCGCAGCCATCTGGAGGTGGAACCCGTTTTTTTTTAAACACAATAAGCTATACACGATAGAATTGACCAAACCATTATTTATGGTTAGGTACTAATATCAACGTAGAATCTTTCCATGGACGAGCTCAATTGGGCTAATTATATTCATGTTGTTGTTCAATAACTAATAACAATACACGTTTCTTATAATATCCGTTAGTATTTACTTGCACATCAAAACATGTGTTATTTAAGAAACAGATTATCTTCTCTATATAGAAATGAATCCCTAAATGTGTTGGTAAGCGCAAATCTCGAGAGCAGCTGAACCGAATTCGCTAATTCTTTTTTAGAATATTCCTTGAAGTACGAGGATGGTTTTTAAGGAGAGAAAAAAAAAATTAAGAATCGACTGTTAGGCGGTACGAAGTTCGCTGGGTCAGCTAGTTATTTATAAGTTTGTTGTGCTTAACGTGTTAATATGCAACTAGTATTTTCGTTATTTCACAATATTTTTTGTATAGCATGATACTAACTCGGAAAAAAACGACCGGTTTGGGTGTGTGTTTCTAAAATTCCTTCATTGCAGAATGTCTGAGAGACAATGAGTTTATGATTATGACTATCATCTAAGAATAAACACAGGCTTCTGTAGTAAAGCTGATTGGAGACGTCTGATGTGCGTCACTTTTTGGGAAATTAGATTCCCCTGTTAATAAAACAGGGGCTGGTATCAACCTTTATACGTCCTAACGGCTGAGGCACGGGTCTCTTCCTGCATCGCCTAGACAAGGTCTAGATTCTGCTAATGCATTGTAGTACAATAACAACTTCATGAACATGGCGATTTAATTTCGTTGTTGCTTCAAGTTAACGCGCGCACATACATGAAAACTTCTAGGCGTCAATGGTAAGGAAAAACACCCCACGTGACCCGACCATATTGTATCTGTCATGCTAATATAATGCACTAACAGAATCGAGGCCCAGGTCTTCTGACAGTATTCAACTCTCCGACAGTGTGCCAACGCCAAGTCGCGTCGTGTGTCCCAGTTTCTGTATCGCGCATAAGTAAATAGCAATAACTCAATGAGGCGCGAGCAGAGTTCGGAATCCTAACGCGCTTCCCAGAATGTTGTCAAAGACGTGTTGCTAATCAGCATTTTTGTTTATTTATGTACGACGCTTGCTTAGAACTAGCGGTGCTTGTTTCACGTCTAGAGGCTGCCTTTGTGTCATGTTATTATTGTGCAAAAAAACTTACAAGTCAATCAGTCAGAGAAGCGGGCTTGTAGATTGTAGCGATTAAAATTTTGAAGTGTTCACATCATGCTGCCATGAGGGTTCGTTGCGTGATAAATCAGTGGCTTGCAACAACCTACTAATATCATAAATGTGCAAGTTTGTGAAGATTTTTGGATGTGTGTCACTTAATCACGCAATTGCAGCTGAATGGAGTGACATGAAACTGGGATACAGATAGACAAAGATCTGAATTGAGACGTAGAGTCCATGTTTAGGTACTTAAAAAATGTGAACAATCTTGATACGTAATTTTATCAAGATAAAAAAAATGAACATTAGGTTACATGATATCCCGGTAACGCGTCCACTGGGATAATATTTTATTGTTACAGTAATGATTTTTCTAGCCAATTGCATTGCCATGGTCAGAAGAATCGTATAAACGGACTCTGTGGCGGTTCGAAGTTCGCCGGGAGAGCTAGTAAATAAAATGCAGCCTATAATAGTCCCACTGCAGGGCAAAGGTGTTCTTCGGTTAGTATGACACCAGGAAACTCACTGCAGATTGGGATTTTTTAGCGCTGAGGTAGGTATGTGAAAACCTTGGACATTTATAAGCAGTAATGTGCTTTTATATTACGTGAGATATACTGCTTTACAACAACGTCGTCGAATATAAAAAAAAACATTTTTTTGAATTAGATATGGCGAAAAAACATCAATATTACAAATAAATCATGGTCAATTTCAAGCAAGATCTATTTGGTATTGGAGAAAAAAGTTACAATCTTATTTTTCACAACACAATTTCCCTAAAACAGTCCTCAGAGGCAGTTTCAAAAATCTTTATTCACGACTTTACCTTTGTCGCAGACTATTCAAACAAGTTTGAAGAGTTTTTAAAGGAATTGTGTTTGAATACAAAAATATCACTAGTTTTTAGGTAGCGATAATGATAGTGGGTTTTAGGAAAATTTCAATTAGAAAAAGATTTCTTTGCGGCCACGTGGTGTGATAACGTTGTCCGACCAGTAGAACGACGAGGAATTTTGATTCCTTGCTTGTCCGACATGTCCGACTATCCAGATTTATTCTTCTTACGTTTGAGCCCCGTCATCATCGCTCAAATCGGATGCTTAAGGAAAACTTTTAGAGGGAATCGAACTGCATCCACTCCTTTTCGGTCGGAGGTTAACAATTATGATTGGCAATAAATAACCAGTCGCCGCCGCAGTCACTTTGACGGACAACAGTTTTTATTGCTGTCCGTCAATGATAAATGTTAATGTTTAGCTTATTAACCTGATGAGGCACTGAAGCGCCTTGGAAACCGCTCCGTGGTTCCCGTAATAAGCTATTATTTCATTTATCCTCACGCGTGCTTTATAAACTAAAAGGCATCCAGTGGGTTAGCGTCCTAAGCCCTGGTGGTAACAGTTACTTGAAGTCTTCTAAAACTACGTAGATTTTAATGAACTTTATCTTCTTGTTGTCCAAAAAATTATGAGGAAAATATTGAACCTGGAACAGTAAGTTTTCCGGACTTCTTACTAAATCATTGGGTGTGAATTAAGACAGTTATTCGTGATGTCCTATTTCTAGGACTCCAGGGCTTAGGAGGTTAAAACTACGATGGAAAAAATCCAACATATCTTCTTTTACAGATCGTGTAAATAAAACTTTATTGATAGTAACAGGGCACGTTAAGCCGTTGGTGCCGGCTGTCATGTAATGGCAGTCGTTAAGCCATGTCAGAAGCCTTATGGGCGGCTTAATAACTTCTGACAGTAAGGCTCGCCACTGTCCAATCCTCCACCAACTCGAACTTGGCCCCCTTAGTGGAGTGTGGCCTAACCTTCCTGCGATGCAGGAAGAGACCCGTGCCCCGGCAGTGGGGAAATACAAGAGTTGATATCGATAGTAACATGGTTGAATTTAAAAACCTATTTAGAGGCTAAAAATTTCACCCATGCCGGGATTCGAACCTGCAACCTCTGGCTATCCGTACCAGCGCTCTACCAATTGAGCCAATGGGCGACTCACGGCATCAGTGAAATTTCGAACCTATAAATATTCTCTGTATTACGTACAGGCAGCGACATCTGACTTAAGCAAATTGCATTACTTATGGTTGAATTACATTCACTTTACACTGTTTAAAGTGTCTGCACTAATTCTTAATCAAGGTAACAGTGATTTTTAGGATCCCCGACAAAGAACGGACCGAGGGTCACGGACCTCGAACTAGATAGCATCAGCTAACATGATTGACAAGTTACACAGACACTTTGTTGATCAGTAAAAAACGCTACACATTTGTGAACATATAGAAGCGTGGTACTAACTGTAAAGGAAAACAGCGTGACGAAACCTGTGAGTCTGAGGTGTTCAAATACCTCAGCGGTTGAAACTGCCAATCCGCGGTTGGCTCGGTGGTAATTAAGTCTCTCCATTTGAGAGAAAGCCTGTGCCCTGAAGTGGGACGTTTATAGGCCATGATTTTTTTCCTCGGTGGTGCTAGTGTTACTAGCCCCCGGAGGCCGTTAAGCACAATTAATCCGAACAGCTCATGAACATTTTCGGATTTTCGGTCTCATTGATAAAACACTATCGCTTAAAATACTCCTCAGAGGGAGTTTAAATAGTCTATCGTAAAGGGAAAAACGTATTTCACAGAATTAAATAGGTTTTATGCTTTATAATAATTATGTAAGCTCTGTTAAATAAGGACTTTAAAAAGACTAAGTTTGAATTTTTTTGTCCATTTTTTCTCCAAAATGAACTAGATTTCATACTGCTTCTCTGGAGTACTTTAGAGGAATCGTGTTTTTTTTCTAAATAAAACTGCTTGACGTAGATTTAGTCGGCAGAGATATAAGTAGAATTGTCTTCATTGTATACCAGGGCGCTACTTCGACTATATGGTATGGTCCTACTCTGAACAGTCAAGTATTTACATATTTTGACAGTTCGAAAAGTAAAAATAGACAAACCAATACAGTAGACAGTAACGCGACAAGACGGCAGCATTCACATACATCCAATTCGGCAGAGACATTCCAATCACAGGTAGTCACATACGATTTCTATGTAAACAAATCAAAGCTGAACGCGCAACCGCTTCGAGCGATATCTCTAGAAAGGGCAGTAGAGATCGTTGCGCCGGCGCGTTGTAATTTAGCATTATGTATTCTGCAAGGCTATTAAGAATTCTGCGCACGCAGCGAGGAGTCAAAACAGCCTTGCGGCAAGGCTGTCGTGGAGCTCGCCGCTCGTTTCGGCCATGTGAAAACATTCGATGTCCAATGATACCCCATCAATCCGCGCTGATGTGTCATTATCGCTCTCGGCGAGCCTCTTAACGACTCTACGCGCCGAATTCGGCTACTGATCACTTCCACCAGCACTTCATTGGATATTATTTCCTCTCCCTAATTGACATGGTGACTTTAAGGGGAATATTCCTACGCATTGCACACCGCTCCGCCGTTCAAGCTAATTATCTCAATATTTCATTAGCCGTGCGGTCTGCGGTTTCCCGAAGTGAAAACATAAATATGTAGGTACAATTTGGTCAATGTGATCAAGATCGCACAGCTTAGCACAATGCTGCTAGTCATATAACCACTACACAATACACTATTAAGAGTCGGGTATAAATTAGCGTTTTATTACATCGGTGTGTGTTTATAAACAAACCGTTTTCTGGATAAATTACGAAACAAGTGAGGGCGAAGCCACGGTAGGGGACCGCGATTTGTTACGTGGTTTGACATTTATGATAACAGGGACAGTGTCTGTAGTTTCCCGTTTTCTTGCTTGAGAAAATGTAGTCAAGAGAGTCGCGTAGTAGGCCGACTCAACAGAGAGAGAGGTAATCAACTTAATCGAGAAATAAGTTGTAGTTAGTTAAGACTCGTTTGTGATTTTTCCGCATTTCGTCATATTGCGTCAGAGAAGCAGTTAGAGCTAACCGCGAGGCCCGTGAACACTCGAAAATCCATGGTGCCGGCAACTGCTAGCATGGAAACTAAGTTTAAGGGGTGACCCGGAACTAAAATTTGACCAAAGAACATAGTCATGCCAGTTTGCATTAATTCCCAATACGCAGAATGTATTGGTCTTTAATAAGACATTACAAACGCTATGTCAAAAGTTCCCATTGATTCCGCTAGCGCGTTGTTTTTATCCGAGGTCAAAGGTCGTATTTTTTCGTTTGTAACGTAAATACAGTAAAACTACGTGTGAAAAAGTTTGTATATCGTGAAATTTTATACAAAAAAGGGAATCACTTCTAAACAATTAATTACTTAATACGCGCCGAAAGCACACGAGTGTGATACTACTTCCTGCTCTGTATAAAACTTTTCTTCACTATTTCGATAAGTAATGTGTAATTAAGTGTCATATTAGTTCCGATATTTCTATAACACCAATATATCCGATTCTATCCGATAGTAGCCGAGGTATATTCTAAAAGCTAACAGACTATATCTAATTATACATTGGCCTTTCATCTACGTAACGAGATGAGTTATACAGAGCACAGTATCATCTTCACTCACACTAGATGGATGAAAGGACCACTCGGACGCTGCAGTGGCTAGACCATGGTTTCAGATGGTTACAAAAGTTTTATCAATGGTTGTGATGGTTATCTAATTATAAGACCAATGTAAACTGTCACACGATAAATAAATTAAGCAGTCCCTAAGAACTATGCTTTTTCGTCGTCACAGGACACACTTAAGTTAATCAATAAGCTATAAATTTTTGTTACTCTGTACACATAAAATAAAAGTATTTAGTAACTTGACAACCACCATACGCCTGAGAACTTCTGCCGTGGTTCAGCGAACCAGCTGTTTAACGACCCTTTGACAGTATTGTTTTTCAGTGGCACCAGTGACACTCAAGAGGAGAATAATAATAACATTATGTTTATTTGGCTACGATTGTTAAATTATATTTCCATTAGTTTTCCATTACGATCTCAGCGACCGTCTTTTGTTGTCGCTGAGTAACTGCGCCGGCGCACCAAGGCTTTTTACTAAAACTGAAAGCTTTAACTGGGCTCTGGCCAGACTTTTTTTATGTAACATAACATAACATTTACATACAAGAACATATAGTTAGAATATTTTCGGGGCTTAATCGCGTAGTAATTTATTGCTATTTTACCTCGACGTTTCGACGACGTTACAGTCATCGTGAATCATCATCATCGTGAGGGTAGTCTGAAACCTCATCAGCCGAAGATGCGAACGGGTGCCAGCCATCAGTCTTCTCGTGACCACGATGACTGTAACGTCGTCGAAACGTCGAGGTAAAATAGCAATAAATTACTACGCGACTAAGCCCCGAAAATATTCTAACTATGTGTACAAGTCGCGAAAGTTTAAAATATGTTATACAAGAACATACATTGCTTCTGGCCCCACACTAGACACTAGGATACCCTGTGTCGTGGGAACCAGAAACAACGACATCACAAACATGTAAACATCCAAGACCTGGGCTTTTTTTTGTTCCCAGCTGGGATTCGAACCCGGGACCTCTTGCATGGTAGGCAGACACGCTACCGCTACGACACAGAGAACGTCAATGTCGTCATGTAGCCTATTAGATGTAAGTACCACTGCAGAGCACGAACCTCTTCTCGGAAAGAGATCTTTTGGGCTTAATTACCACGCGAACCCACCGCTGATTGGCGATTTCGAGCGCTGATGTAGTATAAAACCTCAGACACTCAGGTTTCCTCACAATGTTTTCCTTCAAAGTTAGCGAGTGGTACCCGAGTGGTTCCGAGCGAGTGGTACTGCTACTATAATTTCACAAATGCACATAATTTAAAAAACAAAGTCATTGGTACAAACATGCTGGAATAGGAACCCACGACCTACCGATTGGTATATGCCAATTACTTAGTTTTCTAGAGCGGGCCAAAGACTATGCATTGAAAAATATGAAAGCGAAATTTTTTGAGCTGAATCCATGGATCAGCTGTGAAACTGCTCCCACTTTTGATATTACAAATTCCACAATGTACCTACTGCGCCTCGCATTCAAAATAATTACCAGAGTGCTCTGCGTGAGCCACGCGGTGGAGAAATATTTAATGTTCTAAAATTTTATAATTCTATTAGACTGTACCATTATGGTGCCGGAAACGCGAAATCAGGCAAATTATACGTTTGCGGGAGGCAAGGTACTAGGTATATATACGGAATGGTACACAGATTAGCTGTGTCATGCTTTGGTTATGGATTACCTATAAACATCAATACAAACAATAGATATGTTACCAAACCTTTTTTAGCAACAAATTTAATTGTAAGGCCTTTGGAGATTCAAAATCATAATAGAAGCAGCAAACGGCTAATTATTATTACTATGTTTCGTGGTTGATATCGAAGTGAAAGTTTCTAATTAATATTATAAAATTAACACCTAAACCACAAAATTTTCATACAGAGATAGATTACATCCGGAGGAAGGACATAGGCCAATTTTCTCCTGAATGAAGTCGCGGGCACATATTGTGAAATTTATTACATAATTTCGTTTAACTAATTCAATAAGTACTACTGCACTACCACTAAAGAAAAGGATCGCAAAAGAATTATGAGCTGCTGTTGCATATAATGTGTCCACAGAAAATTGTAGCACGGACTGCGCGTGACGTCACAATCGAGTACAATGGCTGCAGGAACAAAATCAATATAAAACAGAGGATGTCTCATTGGAGGTGTGAATCAGAATGAAATCAATTGACAAGTTTTCACAGCTATACTACCCTAATCTGGCCCTAGAGTCTACTACCTGCATATTTTTTAGAAGAATATAAGCACGAAAATGTTTGTTATTTGCCCCAGTTTGTAGTCTACAAAGCAACAGCAGTACAATGTTATTCCAGGGGTATAACCCGCGCAAATGAAATAAGATCTCTCGCGAAGAAAATCGATTCGCGCGAGGCGCCGAGTTAAGTAGCACGGGTTATACCATTGCAGTGCGATTGGTTACTAGTCGACCGATAGTGTGAATGAATCGACCATTACTGGAATAACTATGCATTCCAGAGACGCGCCCCTCCGATGTTATGGTTGGAAGACAAGAGGATTTCGCGGAAAGTGGCAATGGCAGTACAATCCACGGCACGTCAATCTCTACATGCGTGCGTTTCATCCAGTTGTGTTACGGGAGATTTCGCAACTAAAATAAAAGGTCGAGCTATGGTTCCTCTGTATTTACAAAATGTAAGTACAGAAGATCCCTCACACACATCTAAGCAATCAATGTCAATCGAAAAGGTTTTATTCAGAGCAGCAGAGAAGCTGTGAGTTAAAGAAAGTTACAAGTTAAACTAGGTGTCCATTTAAAACTTATGGCCGGTTTCTTGGGAGCTATTCAAAGTTGTGATTTATTGACGAAGCAGAGTTTAAAAATGGAATAGGGAGTTTGATTTTTCCGATGAGACGTTTCATTTGACGTTTGTACTAGTGATAAGGATGTGGTCCATGGATGTTCAACATAAGCGCCACCTTAAGCCCATTTTTAAGACCAGAAAAAGTATATTTATTTGAAGAACTATAATCGAAATCCAGAAGTACCTAACTTTACTGTTTTTCATATCCTGACAAATCTTGTTCTTTTATTTATATAATTTTAAAATGTTCCTACGAGTAGAGTCAAAATTTTACAATTCTAAAAAAAAATACGAAGACAGTCGAGAGGAGCACGCCAGAAGTATGCGTGAGTATAAGAGCGTATGCGTCAATCACTAAGCATACTTATGCTTAAAATTGGAATATTTTTTAAGAAGATTCTAAGGGCATTCCGTTATGAAGTATGTGAAAAAAACATACCGTTCCCGTCCTGCCAACAGATGTGTAGAACACCCTGTAAGTGCGTGTAAATACTGCCAATATGGCACCATCGAATAGACACTTGTTTGCGCTGTCGAGCACCGAAACGCCGTATACAGACCGTATACACAATTGTTGTATCGATAAGAACAATGGCCGACGCACGCGCCGTTAAACCTTTAAATTGTGACGTAAGCGCTCGATTTGTCGAAGAAAGGAAATGTTTTTCTCCACGGCGTAGCCTTCGTGCGACAGAGTGGCTGCTGTGTAGCAAGTGGGTGAATTTATATTGAATTTAGATTCTATATCAGCCCTCTGCGCAAGCGCACTGTGCTGTGTAACTTTTATATAATTAAAGTATATCGCGTATACGAATAAAAGTTCCTTCTTCTTACAAATTAAGTTAACGGGACCGATATCTATTCCAGCCCGATTATTAGTTTTTACCACTGAAATAAGTGCAGTATTTACGAGTACGCAGTAAATCGCTTAATTCTTCGTTCGTTCTCTACGTTTTAGCGAGGTGATTGGACTGTAGTACATTCACAGTGTGTGTGGTAGAATAACTCCTCTTATTATCCCTCGAGTGAGACTAAAACTGAATAAAATAACGTGAGATCCCGCATATACGGTTGTTTATTTAAGTATATCAGGTGATTAGTATGACGACGCTAGTCGGCTTTTAATGTCAAAAGTCACGACCTCCTACTATATTAATTGTCAAATTCTGACATTTTTGATTCACAAAACGCTAGACTCGTGTCATCGTACTGCCCAGCCAGGCTACGTGACACTTAATTTGAACTTCTTTGGACCAAACTGAGAAATCTTAAATCAGAAACTGCTGGTTTGTGTCTTTACCACGACAATTTTATCTGAAGTCGGCAGTGACCGTGAGTAGGGCCCTAGTGACCAATACAAACGAGCGCAGCCTCCCAACACTTAGCTCATCAATAATTCATTACAATTTGTATTCCACACGCGATTATGTTGACTGATAAAATAAAAAGGTCAGCTAACTTTAACTTGAAACTGACGAGCTCTTGAAGACGTATTTATTTAGAGCTGAATAATTTGAAAAAAATCATCTTTATAAACTTCAATATTACTAATTAAATAGTAGGCACAATTTCATAATTGAAAGTAAACCCGGTTTTTCATTGAACCGAGTTCGAAGCTAGCGCCGAGTGACGCGCGCTATCATCCCAGACGATTACCTACTCTTAATAGCGCTTCGAGTAATCCGTCTGAGTCTGAACGCACCTTGCTCACCTTGATCAGACACAGACGATTACTTGACGCTTTGCGCGGCTGGTCCCCCATAAATGACTTGTGTCCCGCGCACTGACGTGTCGCTGGGAATATGCCCATCTCACATGTGTTTAATTATGGTATTTCTAAACGTGAAGAACGTATAAAACTGGCTTCGGCATGATACTTTTGGTAGGTACAATCCGAGCACCCAAAAGTCGTCTAAATATAAATAATAATGAATACAATTACATAGGGAACTGGGAGTTATAGTTCTATTTGGACTATCTCAAACATTCCCCGGAATGCAACTTATACATGCTTTGAAAAAATACTCTTCAATTTCTAAATATGAGGGCTAGCTTCAATATATTAAATATTTTCTATATATAAACGAAGTAGTATAAAGAATAAGTTTATACATTGTTACGTGAGAGACACATGATCCCTCATAACAATGTACCATAGATAACGAATTAGTTTTAACGCTGAACTGCGATTAATTTACTTGGTGAAATCTGCAGTATGTCTGTAAGAAAAAACGTTTTTTTTCTGTAAATCAACACGTCTTCACTTTAGTAACTACTCGTATACTTATATTTATATAAATATATTTAATATTGCAGGTAAATTTTGAAAAAATCCCAGTGACAGGAATTTAACATTTTGTTTGATAATTCTTTACAGCCTTGCGGAGTGCCCCCTCACATCTAATCATTAGGTACTTGAAATATGTTTGTCTTTCCTGGATTACCACAACCAAGACTCAAGTCTAACATGGAATCCTCTGAAAATTCTACATATGATTCAATATCATTAAATGACCATAATTTTATATTTGCTCCCTGTAACATAGTATTTTTATATCCCCATATGGTTTGTTTAATAAATAAATGTATTTATTTGTATGCATGTAAGACGTAATTAAAAGTATTTTCATTAGTCTCCAAACTAACATTTTAATTACTGGCGCATTGATAATTCGTAAATTTCTCCTTTGTATTTGAAGCAATATTGTAATACCATCACGGATAAATAGGAACGTTAAGTACTTATAAGTAACTAGTTAATCACTACTTTTAGAGACGGAAAACAACGCTAGGAAACAAAACAAAAGCACGCTAAACACGTAATATTCGTATTACCGAATACATAATACTTTGAGGTACCTACTAAATAAAACAGTAGGTATAGATCGACCTACCGTAAGGAGCACTTTATTCATCGGGGTACGTACGGTCTGTGTACTGTTAGTTGTTTCTCACCTATACAGAGTGTTTCAGAAAAGTCCGGTGGCAAGTAATTGTGTTATTCTACTGATCAAAGAACCTTTACTATTAAAGCAACTTCGGGATGGGTTTGGAAAGCTGTTTCATATATTCTATCTAGAGAAAATAGTGTTTAGTACCTATGCAACAGTTGTATGAGGCCTTATGGGCCGCTTGATAACTTCTGACAGTAAGGCCCGCCACTGTCTTACAATCCTCCACCAACCCGGACTCGGCCCCCGTGGTGGAGTGTGACTGCGATGCAGGAAGAGATCCATGGCCTAACATTGGGGACGTATACACAAAGGTTTGATATCGATGCAACAGTTGATATGTTTTTTTCATATTTGGCAGTTTGGTTATAAAAAAGGGCACAAAAGCTCGCCATGTCGGCCGAGATTACGTCACCGGGCTTCAAGCTCTAAACATTATCAGCTTATTCATTTGAATCTCAATTACTTACTTGATTTTTGTTTCAGACGAGTCCGACAGTTTCGCGTAAGACAATCCGGATTCAAATGAATAATGTCTTAAGAAAATCTCAGTTATCTTATTTATAAAAAAAACAATACCTTAAAAACGTGGTGGAGTATAGCCTAACAATCCTGCGATGCAGAAAGAGACCCGTGCACCTCCCCACTGCTGGGGCCTTGGATAAAAAATAGTCGGTGGTGGAGATTTTACTAAGAATAGACGTGACCCAGGTTATATAAAATGCCAATGGGAGTGATTTGGTGAAATCCTGTTTTTTTTAAATAGGGACGTAAAACTATGACGTTAATTTAAACCAAAACATTCTTAACTTGAACCCGGAATTATTACTTCGGTTTTTTCGGAAGAAGTAAGTGAATCCGAAATTTTTTTTAATCATGAGGTAAATTTAAATACCATTCAGTTCATATCATTTCATTTACCCGTTGTAATATGTAGACCTTTATATCCTTTAATATAACATATATTATTGTACACTGTCCCTCCCTCGTTTATAATGTCCGTATCACCACATCAAGGGTTCACTGGAAGAGATTTCTAATGAAATGATGTCGCCATGAACACCTTTTTATTTTATAATTTTGTGCTTTCTGTGGCAATGTCCAGCAGTGAACTAATATAGCCTGAAGAAGAAGAAGAAGTGCTTTCTATGGGTGTATGTGTAAGTTTTTTATGTGTCCAATAAAGTATTAAGTGGTCGGATACAGGCCGAGCGAGCGTATACGTCAGTCAGCGAACAAATTTATGCCTAAAATTGGAATCTTTTCAAGAAGATTGTAAGGTCATTCCGGTATGTATTTAACTTTAATAATATTGGGCTAATACTTATTGGAAATAGTTTTTGAGCAGAAGGCCAATCGTCCGTATTACGTTCAAATGTAAGGTGTTGTAATTGTTACGGCACATTTTTATAATGATCAACAAGCAAAAAAACATCGTCTCATTGGAGGAGTCGTGTTTAAAGATTAATAATCGTGATAAACAGTTTTTCCCAATAGTGTATCTTGTCGAAAAGTAATTCTATCGTGGGTTAAAAAAACACAAGTTACACGTTTAAGAGATTTCTAAGGAACTTTTTATAAAAAGGCTTACATAATTTCCTTAATCTCGAGCTTAACGCTCTCTACCTATGTGTAGCCTTTAGTAAATTATGTATTGTACTACACAGAATAATAACCGATTTATGTAATACATAAAAAAATAACTAAATAAATACTCATGGACATATTACACAGATCTCGTTAGCCCTATACTAAGTACAACTAAATGAGTTGTGTTATAGGTGCTAACTCGACGATAGATTTAATACAATAAATACACAGATAACATCCAAGACCCGAGACAAATTAGAAAAGTTCGTTTCCTAGTTTGACCCGGCCGGGGATCGATCCCGAGACCTTCGGTTTTACAGTCAGCGTGCCAAACCGGTGCGCCATTGAGGCCGTCAATATACCTACTTTTAAACCATCATCTTCCAAGCAGCGCAACTATAATGCAACACACTCCACATGCCTTCTCTCAGATAGAGAGTACAAACTTGATTACCACGCGTGACCTCCGATTTTAAGCGCTGAGCTATGTAAACACTTTAGACATTTAGGTTTCCTCACGTTTCTTTCACCGTTAGCAAGTGCTATTGCTATTATATCTTTACAAATGTAAGATAAGATAAGAATATTCTTTATTGTACACCAGAGCACATATTATAAAACATGTAAAGATACAAAGTACAATTGGCGGCCTTATTGCTAAAAGCAATTTCTCCCAGACAACCTTACGACGGAAAGTTGCTGAAGGAAATAAGAGACGAGTAGTCGGTGCAAATATGAATATATTAATACGCTACTTATATAAATAACAATATACGTACATAAACAGATACATAGATAGTTATGATAAACTTACATAAATACGTTATAATAACAATCTACGCGATGAGGAAATAAATACAATATTGTGTACCTATATGGAGACAAAAAAATATAGTCATTGGTCCATGCCGGGATTCGAACCTGCGACCTCCCGAATGAGAAGCCGGCGTTCTACCAGTGCGCAACGCTCTTAACAACTCTTAAAATACAAAATTTGTTAAATAAAATTAAAAGCCTTACGAATATTTTAATAAGCCTCAACACAAAATCTCTTGTTAATGTCAATGGACCGATTTCTGAATTGAGTATTTCACTAAGTAAATACTTAAGTAGCGTTCTGTCACGCTCTTTTCTGAGAAATGCTAAGAGACAGCACTACAGTTAACTAAGTATTTACTTAGCAAAATTCTCAATTCTGAAACTGGCCCTATGTCTAACCAACGTGTTTTTTTAAAATTACGCATTTAATAAATAACACCGTGTACAATTTAGTCTCTAAGCCAGCGGTTCTCAATTTTCTTAGGTGACGGAACCCTTTTGGAAAGCGAAATACTTTACGGAACCCAATTGATAAAACAATTGTTTTAAAAAATGTATTCTTTATTATTAAGCATAACAAAAGTACAATGTAACATACCATACATAACCTCATGCCTGTATCCCAGAGGGGTAGGTAGAGACCAGGGACTGCCACTTGCCACGATCCAGACAGATCACCTACGCTTCACCAACGTTCATAAGTCGTTGCATTCACAGTAACTATTTATTACTTTACTTAGTGAGAGGTATTTGATTTTTTTTCCAAATTCTTGCGGAACCCCTACAGGGGTATCGTGGAACCCTAGGGTTCCGTGGAACACACTTTGAGTATGGCTGCTCTAAGCTTAGCTTTCGTGAACGGCCCTAAGTCGCATCGAGGTTGGTATCGCCGACAATAACGTGACAAACGCCAATGTCGCCCGACGACTTACAAAATACTAGCTCAACTAGTCATTAGCAGATAACAGTTAGGATATATGTATTCCGAAGCGTCGCTGAGAGTCCAGAACTGGCTATGGACGTGTACGCTTTTTGCGGTCCTAGATCGATAAATATCTTTATTGTTAATCTAATTTGTCATTTGATTATATTATTTTTAATGCACTAACCCGTGCTAAGGACAATTTTAAAAACCTAATTAGAGGCTAAAAATTCCACTCATGCCGGGATTCGAACCTGCGACCTCTCATATCATATCATTCCGATGTAACGCCCAACTGCAAAGTAGGTACTCGGGGCTGCGCTGCAAGTGATGCAAATTACTTCAGCCAGATGTCGCTGCCTGTACGTAATACAGAGAATATTGTAAAGAGGTTCGAAATTTCACTGATGCTTGTGAGTCGCCCATTAGCTCAGTTGGAAAGAGCGCTGGCACGGAAAGCCAGAGGTCGCGGGTTCGAATCCCAGCATGGGTGGAATTTTTAGCCTCTAATTAGGTTTTTATAATTTGTCATTTTTCTGAGGCCGATTGCTGGCTGTGGCTTGATGAGGACCGACGGAAGTGACTTGCCTTGGGGAAGGCCTATGTCCAGCAATGGACGAGCACAGATTGATTCTCTTGTCACACTAGTGTCACAAATATACATTCAGGAGCAACAACCAAAATTAATTGCTGGCTTGCTTTCGCCTATGCCAACACGACTAAAATCTATTTATCCATGGGCACGATCATCCAGTGGAAAAGCCCGAAACATGTCCCGCATCCTGACATCTGCAAATCTACCCACGGATAAGTTGCATTACTTACAGCTCTGTCTGTTTATCTGTTCTGTATGTAGCTACTTATTCGTTGACGGGCCACTTTTTGAATTAAGAATTTCGCTAAGTAAATAGTTAACTTTGGTGCTGACTCTTCGAATTTCTCAGAAAAGAGCGGAACGTTATTTAAGTATTTAAAAGGTTGTCTGGAAGAGATCACTTTTAGTGATAAGGCCGCCGTCTGTACTCTTAGGTTAAGAAATATCTGTGTAATTTCCATTTATATGTACAATAAAGTGTTCTCTCTCAATCTATCTATCTATTTACTTAGTGAAATTCTTAAGAATCCGGCCCATAGTAATCATAAACCATTTAATTATAGATCGTAAATTATATTGGTTACGTAGGTGGCCCCTAAAGGCGCAAGATGCTGACGGTACGTAAAAATTAGGAGACATCGGTTTATGTCCCTTAGTCGCCTTTTACGACACCCGCGGGAAGAATTTGGGTTGGTGCTATTCTCTAGGCCGACACCACACAGCCTGATATATCCTACAAAGATATATCCTATAAAGTGAGTATCTGTCTTTTCTCTGAACAGATCGAGACAGAACTTAAGTATTTAGTCACACAAATTCTCAATTCAAACACCAAGTCGTACTTCAAAATTAGGAGAATTTGTAGTAGTAGTAGGAACATTGGGAATGGATGTGCAAAAGGGAAATGTCTGGCCAAGGGGAGCCGTGCAATATGGGACTAAGCCGAGTCAGTCGCCGTCGGCGCCGAGTCGGCCGCCCATCTCAAACGATGTCAACAGTCTACTCAAATGTGTGCCAAATGGAAACAGCCGACCGCCTAACGGTCCCGTAGCTCCTTGGCTATTTACCTTTTCAATCAGAAAGGAATAACTCGTATTGTAATGTGTGTTTAAAAAAAACAAACACAAGAGCTGTCAGGCTGTCACACTTTCGATAATGTAAGCACTGCGGTTTGTGTTCATTACTTCTGTAATAGGAATCGCTAATCAATTTATAATTGGGTTGCAAATAAACCGGGCATGGAGAATACAAACAAGTTTCTTTGCTGTATTGATGAACTATTTTAAATTTGTAACAACTAACAACTGATATAGGTATCTTCTTCTTCAGGCTATATTATGTAGTCCACTGCTGGACATAGCCCTCCCCTAATGAGCGCCATATCGCCTTGTCTTCAGCTTGCCGCATCCAGCGTCTGCCGGCAGTTTTTCGCAGATCGTCATCCCACCTGGTCGGAGGGCATCCTACACTACGTTTAACTGATATATCGAGTACTAGTAATAATAACTTCCACACAACTCAGTCACTTGACCCGTTCCCGAACATGAATACGAGTACGATGTGCTATGGTGACTAAGGTAACTAGTCAAGTACATACTAACACTCAGACTGCGGCCATTTATATCGAACCCACGATCTTCGGAAGCGCTCGTGGCCTAGTCGAACCGCGTGATTGGGATCAATCACTTGAGTTAAGCAACAACAGGCGCGGTCAGGTGCCCCTGCACCTGACCGCGCCTGTTGTTATTGTTATAATTTGTCGCCCATTGATTAAAAAAGAAGCGCTCGTGGCCTAGTCGAACCGAGTGATTGAAATCAATCACAATGGGTCACCGTCCCGTTACTACCGCTAGTGGCATTTTTCCGAGCGCTTCCGTGCTTCGCAAGGCACGCTAAGCCTTTGGTGCCATCTGTCATGTAATGGCAGTCGTTAAGCCGTGTCAGAGGCCGTATGGGCGGCTTGATAACTTCCGACAGTAAGACACGCCACTGTCTTACAATCCTCCACCAACCCGGACTTGGCCCCCGTGGTGGAGTATGGCCTAACCTTCCTGCGATGCAAGAAGAGACCCGTGCCCCAGCAGTGGGGACATAAAAAGGGTTGATATCGATCGATGCCACGACCTCCGGCGTGAGACGAAACAGACGTGATACCGCTAGATCACCGAGGCAGTCAGATGAAACCAACTTTAGCAGCCTTACTTATGAAATCACGATTCCTTAAAACACACCAAGATCGGTCACTAAAATAGCCTGGGTTGGAGATTTTTTCCTTCGGCCATATTGGAAACCAAAGGTCCGAAACCTGCTTCGAAAACAGAATTATCCTTTCCTTTTAGGAAACCTGGTTTCAAATAAAGAAAAATGATTCCGTTTTCGAAGCTGGTTTCGAACCTTTGGTTCCCAAAATGGCCGAACAAGGAAAGGACCACGGATCAAATAAAACGCACCTAGGAGTGATTTAGTAGAATCGTGTTTATATGAATAAGGCCGTACATGTTTTGCGGGAACTGAGTCTAGGTCGAAGTGTGACGGACAGGAAAACTTCATTGATCTTATATTTGATCAGTGATCTGTTCAGTTCGGCAGACAGTGAAACTTGACATGGCTAGCTAATTAAACACATGGAAATTAATTTGGACTTTGTTATGTATGTAAAAATATACCGTGTCTATTTACATAGGTAGGAAGAGGTAGAGTGGATCTCATAGAAGATGCTACCTTCATAGTCCGGAAGCCGACGCACTGACGTGAATGAAATATCACATAAACAGTGCGTTGAGGAAGTGTTGAGCGTTTGTCAACTTTGCCGAGTGTTTGTAAATAATGCATTTTCAGATTAGGTTTGTAATTATTATAAGATACCTAAGCGTTACAGAACGGTGCTCTACTAAAACTAGAAAGAGAGGACGTCCTAAAACCATCTGGAGACACCCGTCCAGCAGTAACCACTATTGAGAGAAATATGGAAGAGATTTAGAAATCTGTTTTAGAGCCTTATGTCCCTGATGAGGTTTAACAGTATTTGACGATGATGGTGCATCTGCAATCTGTGTGAGTGGGCCGCAGGGTGTTAGATTTTCACGATCATAGACAGACCATTGATTGTTACGGGTCTACGATGGTGGCAATCTTGTTAGACTAAAGACAGGCAACGTTTGACATTCCATTAAAATGTTCCAAGGATGCTACTACTCAATTTCTCCATTGACTTGACTCACCCTACATAACCTACTCCGAACTGTCAAAGACCCGTATATTTAAAATATCACAATCCCTCTAAAATACCTCTCAGACGTAGTCTAAGTAAGCTGAGGTTATGCGTTTCCCTTTACCATGTCTGCGGTATGCGTAAGGGCTAAAAACTTCAAACACTTCTCAGAAGCAATTGAAACATTCCTCTGTGATACAACATATTTTAGAATTTTGGAAACGTCAAAATGTATAACCAAATACGGTCAGTTACGGAACTTACAGGTAAGTAAACGGTAACAGTAGGTAATAGCCGTAAAGAAAATTTATTGAATTGAAGGGAGCTAGCTACTGTGAGGTAAGCACATTCGACAGATCACAAAAAATGCGTGCGATGTAGTCAGTTACCTCAGAGTATGTTACGGCAGTAAACGATTTACCGTCACTGGTTACCTTTACCTGTTATTGGGATAGCAATTTACACTAGCCACATTTTCTTGGACCCGAAGCAATCCTATTTCACGTAACAGGCTGGATATGTGCAATTAGACTGATGAAGCTGCTGTGTGGTGTCGGCCTAGAGAAAAGCACCAACCCAATTCTTCCCGCGGGTGTCGTAAAAGGTGACTAAGAGACACAAACGGGGGGGTGGGCAGCAGCGCCCCCTGCAGTACAATTCCACCGAACTGTGATCCCAACCCTTATGCCCAGCGTGGGGATTATGGGCATTACCCCCTATGATAGCACAACGTGGCGCTCTTTAGGGGAGGGCTATGTCCAGCAGTGGACTAGCCTGACGACAAGTGATGAAGACGGCGAATTGTGAGTACGTACCAGAGGTCTACGGTCTGAGGCCGTGAGACGACAGCCGCTTCACGCTCGAAACACAATAAGAAATTCAATAATAAAACAGCTAACATGCGTGCTGAGGTAAGTGATTATTTCAAGTTCTTGCCGAACCGTTCTTAGTAATTTTGACGATTTACTGATTGACTAGCTGGGTGACTTCCTCTGCGCAGGAGTAGCTTATATCAGCGTGGCGTACAAAAGGTTTTGGCAGCGCACGCCAGAATAGCTCGCAGATGTTAGATTTTTTCCTACTTTACTTGACGCTTTTCATCGAATTTTGGACAATTCACACAATATCCTCATAAATTGTAGCCTATGTGTTATTTTGATGTGTAAGCTATATTATTGTAAAGTTTCATTAAAATCCATTCAGTACTTTTTACGCAAAAGAGTAACAAACATATGGATGGATGGCCATCCATACTTACAAACTTTTGCTTTTATTTATTTGTCATATCTGATATGTTTGGATTCTAATCTGACGCGTTTCCGCTATAGGTATTGGTATTTACAGGAAATATTACGTTCCGTTTATATTAGAATGTTGATCATAACAGCGTCTGACCTCACGCAGCAGAGATGCTTCAAAGGATGCAAATCGGGTGAATATCCTTAATGTAAAGCAGATAAACGACATTGTAACACTCAATGGTCAATGTGACATTAGAGCCGATCAAGTATAGACTTATTGAGGTAAGAAATAAAATAAACCCTGGTGTGTAATTAAACTGAATCTATTGGCGTTACATGACTTCAAAACATAGATAGATAGAGAACACTTTAACACACTATATATATTTACATCACATCATTAGAGCAAATATTATAAAGGCGAAAATTTTTGAGCGTGTATGTTTGTTACTTCTTCACGTCTAAACGGCTGGAGCAATTTTAATGAAATTTGCTATGGAGTTAGCTGACACCCTGGATTAACGCATAGGCTAGGTATTACTGCGGGAACATATGTTATTCCCATGGGAAAATCGATATACCGCGGGTAACACCGCGGAGCACAGTTGTACATAAAAAAGTGAACTTACACAGATATTCCAAGAGTACAGTCGGCGGTCTTATCACTAAAAGTGATCTCTTCCGGACAACCTTCGGATGGCCTGTAGCAATACATTGGAGATAGTACCGTGACCGGATTTTTTTACAACTACTAATTAAGTTACATATTTTAGGGATACCTAGTACCTACTTACAATAGTTTTAGAATGTTACGATGGCCAGGTGTCGGTGGAACATTATTGCTCACCGGGCACTGATTATATTTTAATTTATGTAGGGTAGAAATATACTTAAAAAAAAAATATTTTTGTTTTGAATAGATGTTGTTATTTTTTTGTGATTACTATAAAATTTCGAGCCGTAACTTTTTTTAAAGGTGGTAAAACAGTGCGTAATTAAAATTCCTAGATTTGTGGGGCTTTAGGCGAATAAGGCGCTGTGTTACGTGCATAAATGAATTGATTTCAGTTCAAGCTGCATTCTACGCGTGCCTCACTCTAAACGTGATTGTGCACTTCCGATGTATTCAGCATCGTGTGCAACAAACAGAACGCAACTATTTTCACAGCCAGCGATAACGGTTACGCACACATATATGCGCGCGGCTAATCAGCAACTGGGACCATCCACAAATTACGTCACACGTTAAGGGGGAGGGAGGGGGTCGATGAAGTGTGACATTGTGTGACAGGGGGGTTGGAAAATATCCTAATTTTCGTGACGTCACATTTCCAAATCTACTTGTTAAAACACGAACGAAATACTCAAAACATTTGACATAAAACTAATTTCAGAACTCCTGTTTGAATTCAATGATTTCTAAATGAATGCAAAATGTGAGACGTCACACTAGGGAGGGGTGAGTCTTAAAAAATGTGACCAGCTGTGACGGGGGAGGGGTCACAAAAATCACGAAATTCGTGTGACGTTATTTGTGGATGGCCCCAAATTCGGAAAATACAAAGAAAACCTCCAGTCAAAAGTACAGTCGACAGCACACATCATCCCTCGTAAGTTTGTTACTAGCCGAGGACTTTTCATCCTCACGCGAAGTGTCTCTTTAAAATTTGTGTTATTGTTTTGTAGTTCAACTGATTAGGTATCTACTGTGCATTGCCTACTATCTAAATTGTCCTTAAACGTGACGTGACGACCAACAAAGGGTTTCTATTTAATTAAATGCGTACACTCTTGTTACGAGTAACTTCTATGTAAAAGTTGACATGCGTGAGGTACAGTCGCTACAATGCAGAACTGCAGATCAAGCTTTGCATTTTTGTTGCGAAATTTCCGCTAGCATAACTGATTACTGTTCATGTACGTACATTAACCACACGTGCAATAACCTGAGTAACAGTTACATGCAGTGAGTGATTTATCGTCATAGTTACAAGCTACTTAAGACTAAAGGTTGACCTGCTGCTAACGACTGTAGGTATGCACGTGCGGGACGGTCGCACTGGAAATCAACGTTCTTTACTTTGGACATAATTAGTGTTATGATTTGAAGTAGGAAAGTATGTACACAGAAAAGATAATGAGAGGCTACTGACGAAGTTAGATAATTAACTAACTGTCGACGACCCTCTTGTTTCTACGGACAATGGGACGTGTACAAAGGGACAAGTATAATATTTAAACATTGCAAAATATACCTACTTGCGTACCTACTATACGAAGGTGGTAGGCATGCATGTTGTATTTAATGATCTTTCTTAAGTAGGTCAAAATACCAAATAAGTATTTAACACTCGCCGATTGACACCGATAATAACAAACGCGATGAATGGATTTTATTAACTCACGCGTGCAACAGATTATTTTTTCCGAAAATAAAATGTCCAAGTTAAGCCGCGACGGTTTTTCGTGACAACACCAAAATAGCCAATCAGAAGCATTAGTTTGCTCGGATGGCGCACTCGGACCGAGTGCACTAAGACCGTGAAAACCTGGCTTTAATGCCTATTTATCCTTTATTATAGGACTATTTATCCATTATATTTATCTACACCGCAGTCAAAGCCAGCGGCCACACAGAATGGAGGGGCGGGAGCGCGAAAAGGATTATGTCATGAAACCTATTCTCTTTCCTAAAAAAATGTTCTGAAGCGGGACAGAGAAAGGACGTTCTTTCAGTACATTTTGTATGAAACTCGGTGTGGCCGCTGGCAAAGTCATAGCCGAGCGATAAATAAAAGAGCGCAGAAACGGAGTCGCCCTAAACAGGAGGCAGGCAGTCAGCCGATCAATCTTTACGTATCTATTAGGTGCGAATACACGTGACGTAGGTCACGTGTATTGCTGTGTGGTGTCGGCCTTGCTGTGTGGTGTCGGCCTACAGAATAGCACCAACCCAAACTCTTCCCGCGGGTGCCGTAAAAGGCGACTAAGGGATACAAACCGGGGGGGGATGAGCAGCAGCGCCCCCTGCAGTACAATTCCACCAAACTGCGATCCCCAACCCGCATGCCCAGCGTGGGGATTATGGGCATTACCCCCTATGATAGCACAACGTGGCGCGCTTTAGGAGAGGGCCATGTCCAGCAGTGGACTAGTATAGCCTGATGACGTGACGTAGGTACCCGAGTAGTCGTAGAGTGCACGCATGTCTAGGGCGTCTAGTGCACCCTTGGTCGCGTCACATAATACTACAATTTTAAAAACCTATTTAGAGGCTGAAAATTCCACCCAAAATTCCACCCTATTTAGAGGCTAAAAATTCCACCCGGGACTCGAACCTGCGACCTCTGGCTAACCATGCCAGCGCTCTCCCAACTGAGCTAATGAGCGGCATTAGTGAAATTTCGAACATCTTTACAATAGGTACTCTCTGTATTACTTACAAAAAAAAGGCTTTAGCACGGGTTAGTGCAATAAAAAGAATATAATAATACTACAATTAATGTACAACATTCGATGTAAATTTACTAATCGGCTGATGAGTAAAATTAGGGCCAGTTTCTGAATTGAGAATTTGGCAAAGTAAATAGTTACTGTAGTGCGGTCTCTTCTCAGAAACGAGCGTGACAGAAAGTTTCAAGTATTTACTTAGTGAGTTTTAAGTATTTACTTAGTAAAATTCTCAATCCATAACTCGGCCCTTGGTATTCCTACTAGTCAGCCGTGCAAAGTACAACGAATTGTCATAATAAACAACCATTTAAGGGCAACAATCGGTGATCTCTTGTCGCTGATTGGCAAATCTTTTCACGGCAATGGCAAACCTCGTTTGCCGTTCAAAAGTCCCTATGGGATCTCAGGTGACGTGATCTAAGCTAGTCGTCAGTTGGTCCATTTAATTTGTGATTTAGTGTAACTCCACAGATACAGTGGGATATCTCCATGATTTTCCAGCGAATTTTGTGTACGTGATAAAAAGGCATTTTTTTCTATTCGTCGATAAACGTAACAATTTCCACCTTATTAAATAGTAAGTTGAAGAACACTATAAAAAAAATTACAGTGTCTCCTTAACTAATCGCATGATGGGCCCAAAAGAAATTTCTATTTATAGAAATAAAGGGGACTTTGGCTCTAAGATTTAACGCTGTTTTGGACTACTTGCCTTTAAAATATCGTCGATATTGTCCGGTCAGATTCTAGCAACACTGTCCGCCGACGTGAATGCATTTCGTTCGACGAGCATGGAGTTCCGTCCAAGTGACACCGAGATTTCACTTGACCCACATAGAAATTCACGGAGCTATTTTCGCATGCGTGCTGGCGAATATTTACATAGCCTTTTGGGCAATATGTTTGCTTCCTCGCGTCCTTTGCTTGCCGATTAAAAGCATACATCGCCGGAACATGTCCGAGTATAATTTTTTAGTGGTTTCTAGTATTTTGCGCTCTCGTTGGCCAAAGGCGATGTGTTGATTCGTCGCGCACATGCCACGCTGTTGGCAACTAAGTGGAACCAATGCGTTATTGTCTTGTTTCAATAGAGCTTGTGGTTTAGACGATATGTGTAGATGGTGTGGAGCAGCGCTAAGCGAGGGATTGCTGCGTAACACAGTCCCTGTTTTTGGTCTCGTGGATCTTAGATCTAAGGTACAAGTAACTAAGGGATCTACCTACTATCGATTCCGAGTACAGTATCACGCGACTTCGACATGTGGCAATCACGATGCCTCACGTTATTTAGCGGTCAACTGTTCAATAACTACCAGGTAATTTTCATATTTGTTTATTATTAATGTACTATTAGAAGTATACGTAATAGGAGCAACTGATTACAGATAAGTATAAGTCACGCACGAAACAACCATTAGATCTACACAAGGAAAACAGTGTGATCTTTTTCAATATTACAACGAATAAGCGGATAACAATAATCATTATGTATTGGGCAAGTCATGCGTATTACATAGGTACGTATATCGATGACAATAAACTGTTCGACTTGATGTCATTTCATCAATTGTAATGAATTGTATATCAATTGCACGACACTAAACACGTGAAATCAAAGTTATTTCATGATTAAGAGAAGGATTACACATGCTTACACGATGATCATAGAACGACGCAAGAAAAAGTACGCAACTTCATTTTGTGTGTTTGTCCCTACGGCCGGCGGCGGCGGCCCTGTCAAATACTTAGACTGACGCAAAACGAAATCGCCCTAGAAATAGGACATCTCATCGGGAGATAGCATCTTAGCTGAGATAACTTTTGTTCATATTCAGTAACATACTAATGTGCAAAAGTCACGACGTTTATTTTTCTTGCCGTGAACGCTTGAAACGGTTTACGGTGTATTTTGTGCGTGAAATTCGGTTATTCTTGGCTTAAATATTGCTACACCTGCGAAGAGACGTGCTCCTGCGATTTTCATCAGTAGTACAGACTACAAAGTAATCCGTGGCTGACCGAATTAGACAAATATCTAGGATCTTTATTTATACCTGGGACAGGCTTGTGTACATTTTCTTGCAACTAAGTTCTGCTACTAAGTTCTAGTCATCGTAGCCGAGGACTTTTGCAACATAACACCCCCTTTAGGCTTTCTGAGGTTATGAGTTTTAGCCATTTGAAGGACAGCTAAGGCGACTTAAAGGTCGTTTGGTAGGTAATATGAATTATTATTAAAGTGTTGAGTCAACAACAAAACAAATCTAAAAGTACCTACGAAATGCGCAATTCTAAGTGTATGGTTTTAAGCAGATTTATCAAACAGCGCATCATTCCAAAAAAAAACCGTAAAATCATAGGTATTTTTCGCGTTTTTGTATGGGAAAAAGGTTAGGCTAGCCGTAGGAAGACTGTTAACAGAAAGTGTGATTACCTGTTTCAGGAATTGCACCTCTTATCGGCAACCATGTGTACACTAACGACGTAACAAATACACTTGTTACATCGAGTTCAAACTGGCATTAAGAACTTCTTTGTATGTTTTAAAAATCTCTTTCTTTGTATGTTTTAAGAATCTCTTTCTGTGTATGTTGTTATTTTATCCTCAAAAACCCCGAAAATTGTGTAAGTTACCTTAATCTCACAGGGCCGGATACAACACATTCTGTGAACATGTCTGTTGCCACAGATAACATAATACTAGCTGTTGCTGTCAACACATCCACGAATATTCAATTCTATATCCGACGCGTATTTTATGTTGACAAAATCTGTCCAACTAAACTAGGTAGGTAGGCATATTTTCCCACGGCTCTAGTTAAAATTTAAATTGCTTCTATTATCGCTGCGTGCCCATAGAACCCGTTCGCCTTATTACCATAATATCCAAACCAGCTGAGCACTCTGACCTTATGTACTGTTATCAGTGAATCTACCAAACTGTCATAGCTACACAGTCTATTTATTCTTACTTGTCCAATTTAGTAAACAAGATTTTGAGATTAGATGCCTAAACTAGACATTTTCTCGCAAATTCATAACTATCATGAACTATGTTTATAAAATTGGCAGCGTGATATCTAAAAGAGTGTTCCAGGTTACTTCATTTATGGAATTATGGCAGTTTTGGACTAAAAAGTCACAGTTTAAGGGTAGAATCTTGTTTACTAAATTGGACAAGTAAGAATAAATAGACTAGTTTGACCTGTCGTTATATAGGTGGGTGAGTCACTAGACGGATGGTCAAGTGACTGGTGAGTCGCCGGTTTGAGAGATAAAACGTATCAATGGAGAAAATAGGGAAGCTTAAAATAACACGTTCATAGTGCGGCGAAGTTCATCGTTCGTTGTTCACAACGATATAAAAGAAAATAAGTACTGTTTATTATTTATTATCGTTTAAACTTATACAGTGATAGCGCAGTTTAGCTAACACCAGAATAAAAAAAATGAATTTCCTACATTAGTCAGCCTTAAGGCTAAGAGCCAGATTGCAACTAAAGATGATAATGTTGTATGAAAAATTGCTTCAATGGCATCGCAAGCTATATTATGTGGGTTCCGAACAAGGATGTTGGGTTCCGAAGCACTGTAACTATTATCTGAATAAAGCTAATCTTGACTAAGCATTAAGTAATCCAAGTACATCTACAAGCCCCTCCGGGATATTCTGTTCGAGTATTCTGAATGTAAATCAAGTGTGACTGGAAGACAATGATTTTAGCATTAAGTTCGAGTTGCTGCTGTAAACCGGCATTAACTCGGTCTCAAAAGTGTTTTAGTGGAATCAACTTTTTGTAAGTAAATAATCTCGAATATGGACCGTTTAACAATGATAAATAAATTAAACATTTACTGGTTGTCTCAATCACATACAATTGAATGATGAATAAATAAATGTTGAATTAATTGATGAATAAATTATTCTTATTCTTAACTAGCTGACCCAGCGAAACTTCGTACCGCCCAACAGTCGATTCTTTAATATTTTTTTTTATTTTTCTCTCTCTAAGAACCATCCTCGAACTTCAATGAATATTCTAAAAAAAGAATTAGCGAAATCGGTTCAGCTGCACTCGAGATTTTCGCTTACCAACACATTCAGTGATTAATTTTTATATTATAGAGATACCTCTGTGAAAAGGAATTTTTTTCTGTATACTAAAAAAAAGGACAGAAACAGATTACAAAATGCAATCCGATTTGAGACTACAACTCAGTAGTAACATCAACCCAAAAAGCAGCAATAACCTTCACATTGGCCTATTTTGTAATTTTTAGTAGTAGGTAAATGAAATAACATATCATAACATTTACATACAAGCACATACATTGCTTCTGGCCCCACATTAGGATACCCTGTGTCGTGGGAACCAGAAGCAACGACATCACAAACATGTAAACATCCAAGACCTGGGCTTTTTTTTGTGTCCCCAGCCGGGTTTCGAACCCAGGACCTCTTGCATGGTAGGTAGACGCGCTACCGCTACGCCACAGAGGTCGTCCGAATATTAGAAAAATGATCGGAAATTCGTAGCCATTTTTATTTCCATAGTGGTCCGTGGACAAAAATGGTTGAGAAACGCTGGTGTATAGTATTTGCAGTGACCGCAAGTGCCAAACCCGGCGGGCGCCGCCACTGCGCGTCGCCGCACAGGGCAGCCAGTCAGCTGCTTTAAACTGGTTTCACGCTATCTCGGAATCCGTTTTCAAGACCGGTTCCAGGCAACTCTTGGTTCTCGCCTCCGGCTATTTATAGGCTATTTAAAAAACTGAAAAAACTTATCGCCACGCAGCGAGGCGCAAAAACTGTAAGATCTTATCAGCGATGGAAACACGCGGCCGATTTGCGAGAGATTTTTATGCAAACGAACGAAGTGAGGACTTTCGCATTTTTTTTTTTTCAATAAAAACGCTTTAATAATATTTCCACGGAAAAATTGGCATCAGATTCGGAACGGAACTGAAATGTTGAAATTACTAACTATATGTAGTTAAGTAAATTGATTAGGTCAGTTGTACTCTGCTGTAAACTCCATCTTTATAAAAATGCTACATCGTCATTAGCCGCAAAATGCACCCCACAGTGCAATTGAAAGAGTCAACAAGTTTCTCGATAAATTGAAATGGACGGGCGAGTGGAAAGGAGTGCCGCTGCGCACTTTATTGTTTCCTTCGTGTGTGCTCGCGCATTTATTTAATTTCGAGAGCTTTCTTTTCCACAATATCTTCCACCAGCAGACGATCTAGGTGAATATATAGTAAGTACATCCTATTCGACTGCTAGCTATGTCGAAAGTAATGCTATGTTAAACATAACTGTTATGTTTATCTATTGTCGAAGGCAGGACAAGTAAAATCATGAGCACTTGAAAGTGATATGGTCTACTTTCAAGTGCTGATGATTTTAGTTGTTGATTTTACTAGGGTTTCATATCCGAAGATACGTACATTTTAATGCCGCACGTAAAGCATTAACTTTTAGTAAGGGACTGAAATTTTTTGCCCGATTTGGAATTTTTCCACTTTTAGTAGAACACCCACTTTCGAAGTTATGAGAATGTTGTTACAGCCTGTAAGCACTTGGGCGGTTTTTTTTTTTTTCTATAGCAGCCACGCAGCAAGTGACATCGGCTTATTTAAATCAGTGACGGACGATGCTTCGTGTTGGCAGGCAGTCGTTTCACGATATTGACGCCTCATTGAGTCTGAACCGATGAGAGACACCGTTTACAGAGGTTGTCAGACGTCAATGTACTAACTGCATCGTTCAGTTAACGACGCATTATCTTCGCTCAAACCAATCATACGCACAGCGCAACGCATCGGCTCAACGCACGTTGTTAAGTAGGTACCTACCTACGGCCCAGTCACACGCACTGATGTCTAAATACACGCCTCATTTTGTGAGCTGCGGATTAGGGTTACCGGCAAATCCGTCCGTCTGACCACTACGGGAGTACAAAATCCAATATTTGGACGTTACCGGCCAGGTCGGTACACGTACTAATGAACTAGCATCTGATGCGGCCGCTTTCTTGCGAGCAACAACATTGTTTAACCAGTGCATGCTACTCGCCTTATTTCTACAATAGACGATTCCTCTAAAGAACTCCTCAGAGGCAGTCTATCCAATATTTAGTTACCTCTTCTCCTTTTAAAATCTCTGCTACATACCTACTATTTTATTTATTCGGTGTTTGACAATTGTTTTAAGGTATCGTGTTGTAATTAGGAGCGTAGTGTATACGTGCAGTCTAGCCTGAGGTTAGTAAGGTGAATAAAGCAGATCGGCGCTTTCATCTCCGACGAATATAAAATGAAGTGTTATTCAAACACAGTTTAAGCGTCCCCGCTAAGTTATGCAACACTTCGTCCACCGGCCACGTTTCTCCATAATACCACCTCAGAACCAATGCTGACTAGATGAAACTAGTTATATCCAGTAATAATCGATAGCAACACAACAGCTAATACTGAATTTGTTTTAGTATTTTGCTTGTAACAAGTGTTTTGAATAGTATTTCTGAATGAATCTCGATGAATCGGGAATTAGGGTAATCACGTTTTACCTAATAAATAATCGCGATTGGATCCGTGAAATGTAGAACAAGTGTTTTGGTTGGCATTTTGCTATAATTAAGCGTTATGGGGCGCAATTAATATATTTGTTTAGACGCAGGCTTCTGCGTAGCTCCTTTAACTAGTATTAGAACGTCTTTCGGCGGATATGGCAGGAATGCAGTCAAATTGCTAAAGAGCAGATAACCTTGTATAATAATTTTGTCTGCGTATTACCTACAGTTATGTTAACGATTTTATGCGGCCGGTGTAAAACGATTGAACCTAAAAATAGTAAACAGAGGGTCAACAATAATTGGCAATTAATATTTTATAACTTTTTAAGGATCTGTCGTGGGGGATGTGAATGTGGATAGAGATTTGTCGGGATCGTGGCAAATCGCAAAACCTGGGTCTTAATACTGTTGCACTATACTACAATGACAGATAAATGGACGGGTCACGTGACGTCTTTTTTCATACCATTGACGCCTAGAAGGTTTGATACGTGTGCGGGCTAAGACTTAAAACAGCAATGAAATGAAATCGCCCCGTTTTTGTGAAATTTCAATGTACTACAATGCATTAGCAGAATCTGGGGTCTGGTCTCTGCCTATCCCGAGGGATAAAGGCGGTAGAAATTAATGAAATGAATTTTTAGACGTTGAGCTAGTTGTAGAGAATTTAAAAAAATATACATTTGATATAATTTGAGATTTCATCTCATATACTTGATACTGGCGGTGTTATGAATAACAGAACCACGATTCCACTTGCGTTTGAAGAGTGTTTTACTTTACTCTACATTTAATTGGTATTTCCTTTTGAAGAGTGTTTTAGCAGAAATCGCCTTTCTATAACACGGCAATTTCTAGATAATTGTGTAAAACAAGAAGTGTCAGAGAATCACATATTTTTCTGTGTGTCGTCATCAAATCCAGGAAACAACAGTGATATTTTGTATATTACTCGTATCTAGGTACCTCATTTCTAGGCTCCTACCTGCGTCGGTGTATGCGTTCCAGGGGTTCTCATTCTAGAAAGTCTGTTCATGACCAGAATGTCACCATCAGACTTTCTATGCATTCGGATGTTTAAAATAATAAAAGTCAGCAAAAATATTTTAAAAACCTATTTAGAGGCTAAAAATTCCACCCATGCCGGGACTCGAACCCGCGACCTCTGGCTCGAAAATCTCACTGATGCCGTTGAGTCGCTAATTAGCTCAGTTGGAAAGAGCGCTGGCGCGGACAGCCAGAGGTCGCGGGTTCGAATCCCGGCATGGGTGGAATTTTTAGCCTCTAAATAGGTTTTTAAAATTGTCCTTAGCACGGGTTAGTGCATTAAAAATAATATACTCAGTAAAAATAGCGGTGCAAAACCGGCTGCACTATTGTCCACCTGCCCTATCCAAGAACCATCCTGTTTTAGATTAGCTTTGATTTATTAACCGCACCAAAATTCGCCTTTGGTTATGTAGCCTATACCCAAACGTCCCATTGCAGGGCGCAGGCATTAGGGGGCTTAACTAACACGCGTGCCCACCGCGTATTGGCAATTTCAAGCGCTGAGGTATTTGAACACCTCAGACACACCTCACGACGTTTTCCTTCACCGTTAGCGAGTGGTATTGCTACTATACTTCACAAAAGTACAGAACATGCCCGCACTGGGAATCAATCCTATCTGCTTGGAAGCCACGCTGCAAGAGACAGACACACATACAGCAGACCGATAGACCGAGGTTCGGGTTAATCATACTCTGTATCTTTACATGTTTTTTCTATATCATGAGCTCTGGTGTACAATAAAGAATATTCTTATTTCTTCTTAATCAATACAATTTCACAGGTATACAATTTTGTTGCATAAATCGCTACCCGCATTACCAGGAACCGGCGTGCGTGCGTGCAACGACTTATGAACGCAAATGAAGCGAAGGTGATCTGTCAGGATCGTGGCAAGTGGCAGTCCCTGGTCTCTGCCTACCCCTTCGGGATACAGGCGTGAGGTTATGTATGTGTGTATGTATGTATGTATGTAAATCGCCACAGAAATTACTTAACAGCCTCAGGGACTCTCTTTTATAGATGGTCAATCTATAAAAGAGAGTCCCTGAGAATCTTAATCCGAATATTGAAGAAGGAAGTACCTACATCTACTTCCTTCTTCAATAATTTAGTCCAGTCCATCCAAAGGTTGTCTGGAAGAGATCACTTTTAGTGATAAGGCCGCCGTTTGTACTCTTATTTTAAGAAATATCTGTGTAATTTCCATTTTTATGTACAATAAAGTGTTCTCTATCTATCTTTCTATCCGTTTAGTAAAGTAGGAACGGATGGTACCATAATCGGTGTAAAAATTAAAAGAAGCAAGCACTGACTGTTGTGTACTGTGTTTGTTAAAGGAACATTAATATAAAGAGCAACAATTAATTTTCTATTGATTGTCGAAACCTACTATACGACTTGTCTCTGTTTACAATTGGTTATTTACTTTTCATGAGTATCTTTTTTATTGTGCAATAAAATTGGACAAACCATCGAACGAAAAAACTTACGAACAAAATCCCTAGAGATCAGAAAACCTACCTACATTAAAAAAATTAAACATAATTATCATAGATGCTTTGATGACTGATGTACTTATTAGGTTCAAGATGACTTGAGAAAATATGGTCATAGTGGAGTTTTTCTTTCGCGCTGGCTTTTCCTCCACTACAATACGGGCCGAAGACAGCGGCTTACATTTTACATTGTACATTCAGCAAACAGAATGTAAATTCGTAAAAAATTTACGTTGAAATAAGCTGATTTGAAGCGTGAATTTGTACTTCTACGAATACAATAAAATCGTAAACATATGAATTTTAATATTATGTTATATTTTTAAATACTAACTAGGAAAAATCTGAAGGAAACATACAATATAATAATAATATAACTAAGCCAGTATTTTTCACACTTTCAAAATTGTTATTTATTATTATTGTTCACTATAAAAAAAGAAAGAAAAAAATATTATTATTGCCCCTTTATGATTTATATTATTAGTTTTTATTGTCAGTCATCTTTACATTTGCCATTAGGATCAGATGGGTGATCGCTGGGTGTGCGACGTCACCGCCATCTATCGTCAGAAATGTCCAAATTTGCGACGAAACCGCCGAAATATTGTAAGGCTTGATGGCGACCCCGCGACCCCCATCACTACTAAGAATGATCTATGACGTTTCATCTGCAGTTTGAACTAGCGATATAGGATGCGATCGCTCGCTGCACGTCGTCAGCACCACCTAGCGCCCATTTTCTTAGACCCGAAATACTCTTAATAGACTTTCAGTAAATACTTGTAAAAAAAAGTATAAAAATACTTACTATATTTTCTTGATGATTTAAAAGTAAAACCAGAAATGTGTTGTTAGTATCGCTACATAAGTAAAATATATATATATATAAACACTATGTTATAGACCTCTGTCCCAGCAGGAGGGACTTACAAAGGGTTGATATCGATGTTATCAACACAGGTTTTAAGGTAAAAAAATAGCGGAATTTAAAAGTTGCGATCTAAGGAGAGTTAACTGTCTCGTTGGCCTAGAGGAATCACGTCTGATTACCATGCCGGAGGTTGTGGGTTCCATTGCAATGGCCCAGGCTTGGGTGTTTTCCCATGTTTGTAAGTCTGCCTAGTTACCATAGCACAGGGTTTCCTAGTTTGGGACCAGGACATACGGTTTTGTTGTGTGGAAGTTATTACTAGGGAAGTTCCTAGTTACCGGCATTCTTTTCGTGATTCTAGCATAAGTGGGCCAGACTTTACCTAGTACTAACGATTGAGCACCGGGAATGCACCAGCAAAGTCGAGACCATGAAGATAGGCGTTTTGTTTAGACAACTGCTCCATTTTATTAAGAATACATTTTCACATCAGCATCGGTTGATGTATTTAGTATTCCATTTGACTTTCAGACACTGAATACGCATCTATCAACGGACACTTTGTTCCAACTTGAATGCTGTTATTTATTTTACATATGCAGTCAACGTATGTGTGTATTTATGTATGTAGGAGTATGTATGTACCTACGTATAGGTATGTATATGTGAATACATGTTTGTTTGTATGTACGGATGTTCCGTCGTCGCGCCCAAACGAGTCATCTTATTTTGATGAACTAGATGTCGATTGATTCGTTACAATACTAGTATCATTCGAATTCATATCCAAGAGAAAGAAAAACAATTTTACTATATTTATATGTATAGGTTAACAAAAAAAATCTTTTATGTTTTATTTTAAATCAGCCTCAAAGAAACGCTGTTTTAACGTGGAAGTTGCTATAAAATATTGAAAAATAACAACCAAAGAGGGCGTTATGAAAAAAGTGACCAAGTGCCAGTCGGAGTCGTGCACCGAGGGTTTCGTACCAATAACGCCATTTGGGAAGAACTAATAATAATTTTAAACTGATACAGTAAAGCAGTTAGCAGTTAGTAAAGTATTTAGTGAGTCGGACACGTGGTTGGCCGTTTATGATTATTTGTTAGAATATATAATAAGTCCCACAGTCACGCTAAGTTTGATGCCCGTGTGTATTACTGTTTTTACGATATAGCATAAACGAAAGAAACGAATCGAAAAGACACCTTTGTTGTGTGGAGACCACCCTTATTTTTTTTAAAATATTATCTGTTATCTAATATTATAAAGCCGAAAGTTTGTGAGTGTGTATGTTTGTTACTTCTTTACGTACCGTATGGAGTTAGCTGACACCCTGGATTAAAACATAGGCTACGTTGTACTGCGGGTAAAAATATCTTATTCCCATGGGAAAATCGCATAAAACACATACTTAATCTGGGAAAATTTCAACTGGCTACCTGTTAGGGTCACAAAGATAGAGAAGAGAGTCTTACTCTAAGAGAAGCTTACTATGCCTCCGTTGGCAGGGTAGGCTTAGGTTACGCATTACGATTTTTCACCGCGCGATTGTTTCCGAATAGATCTGTGTGATATGGAAAATCTAAGAAGATGAACGCACTTGCGAAAGAAAATCGCGTAATATTCCCCAACCAAATCAGTATTCACGATTCCGGCAGAAAAGAAAACGCGGCGATATTACCTACTAGTATCCCGTTTGGCACCGTTTGGGCACGGAACCCGAAAATGTATTGTCCGGCAGATTAAAGGCAGTTTTTACCAAGCCAACCCGAATATTTTCCTAACTAGGAGAGCCTTATCTATCTATCTCTATAATATAAAATTGAATCGCCGAATGTGTTGGTAAGCGCAAATGTCGAGAGCAGCTGAACCGATTTCCTTAATTCTTTTTTAGAATATTTCTTGAAGTACGAGGATGGTTCTTACGGAGAGAAAAATAAACAAAAATTAAAGAATCGACTGTTAGGCGGTACGAAGTCTGCTGGGTCAGCTAGTCTGTAATATAAAAATGAATCCCCGAATGTGTTGCTGAACCGATTTCCTTAATTCTTTTTTAGAATATTTCTTGAAGTACGAGGATGGTTCTTACGGAGAGAAAAATAAACAAAAATTAAAGAATCGACTGTTAGGCGGTACGAAGTCTGCTGGGTCAGCTAGTCTGTAATATAAAAATGAATCCCCGAATGTGTTGGTAAGCGCAAATCTCGAGAGCAGCTGAACCGATTTCCTTAATTCTTTTTTTAGAATATTTCTTGAAGTACGAGGATGGTTCTTACGGAGAGAAAAATAAACAAATTTTAAAGAATCGACTGTTAGGCGGTACGAAGTCCGCTGGGTCAGCTTGTCTGTAATATAAAAATGAATCGCCGAATGTGTTGGTAAGCGCAACTCTCAAGAGCAGCTCAACCGATTTCGTTAATTCTTTTTTTACAATATTCCTTGAAGTACGAGGATGGTTCCTACGGAGAGAAAAAGAAAAAAAAATTAAGGACCGACTGTTAGACGGTACGAAGTTCGCTGGGTCAGCTAGTTTTAAATGATTTTGTGCATAAACACCTAATCTGGAAGTTTAGGTGTTTATCCCGGACGGGTAGGCAGAAACCATGGTTTTCCTTATCTGCCATGATTCTAACCGACCTCTTCATCATGTATGCGAGCACGCCGGTTTCGAATAGGTTTTATTTTAGGCGACGTCGATTTATTTAATTTTACGGCGGCATCGCTTTATTTTTTTTTTATTTTACGGTAGCGTCGGTTCATTCAATTTTATGGTGGCTTGGATTTAATTATATATAACCGTGACGTCGATTCATTTAATTTTATGATGGCGTCGATTTATTTTATTTTACGGTGGCGTCGATTAATTTAATTTTACGGTTGCGTGGATTTATTTTATTTTACGGAGGCCTCATCCCCTAGTGATAAGGCTGCCGGCTTGTCTGTAGGTCAAGAAATATCTGCCTACTATCCTTTTTTATGTTCGATAAAGTGTTCTGTATCCCTATCTAACAGACATTCATTAAATTATTTCTTCCATGTCAACTAGCGTTATCAATTATAATAAAATAATATGATTGTATAAAGTAGGCAATTCGTTAAATAAAGTGACGAGCAGAAATATAATAATTATTGAATTACTATTATAATAGTAATAGCAATTTATAGACTAAGGATCCAAAAAAGGAATTTAATAGAATTCCGCAACCGGAATACTCCGCATAAAATGCAACAATGCAATTTAGTGTTAAATGACTCCTTCCTAAACATATAATTCTAGTTCCATCTATGTGGTCTGAGGCGACTCGAAATATACATTACATTTGTAACAACATTTTAATTCTTTATAGATGTAGGTAATTAAAATTACTCAGGTTTTGATGAGGTTAGGTATACCGGATTTTGATACTTGTTACAAGGGTGTTTACACGGACATGTAGATTTATTCTAGTGGAGGAGATTCTGGTGAAATGTCTAAAATATACTTGATTTAATTTTCTGCTGCCGGTTCAGACCTTAGCATAGGATAGAAAGTTCCCTCATCAGAAAATAAAATACGGGAGTGGGGAACTCTAAGACGTCATAATCAGATTATGACCAGTGTAAAACGTGGGCTTGACATGACTTGTTCATGTGAAATACGGGTAGCGGTTTCACAAGCTTTCGCTGGTTACGAGTTTGGGGAGCGATCAAACCGCATTAGTACTCAATTAGATATTTACATAGCTGTTATAAATACTAAACGTTTACACGCCCCTTCTGTATATGTATGAGACTAAAAACAATGCCGTTTCTGCAGCAATATTTCCACGGTATCTAATTTTGGGAATCTATAATTCAACGATTCTATCGATCTCTTGAAAAACTACCACATATCTGATTTATGTCAGCGTTTTGTGTTCAATTTATTTAGTCATCTGATGTAATAATACGCAGCGGATTTTTGTTAAATATATTGCGTTATTGAATTATAAATGAAAAAAAAAAACTATCAAACGACTTAAACGGCAAAACGACTTTTTCGATTGTGTGTAACATGCTGTTTTTTTTATATTGCTCAACTATTTGCCTTGCCAGCCGCCCGACGCGAAACATGTTTTATAGTATAGTAAGTGCTGATATATTTTTTATGTGGCGTAACTGAAACTTTAGGATCACAACCTTGCAAATGTATGTTTTAACCACTGAAGGGAAATGCGTACGCACATTGTGCCAAGGGTTTCTCTGATTGTTCAACCCTAAGTCGGCGGCAGACTGTGCAAGGTCCGTTCCCTCGCCTTGTTTCCACTCCACCTACCCGACCAGCTTCACTGAAGACTCAATATTTACAAACATCTTCCTTAACCCCTACTTTGACACACAGTTTAAAACATAAAATATATTTCGCAATTTGAGGTGAAGGCGGGTAGATAGAAAAGAAGCGACTGTCGCCAACAGGAAACTCTCGAACTGAAAGTATCGTTCAGCCACGGCGAGCCCAGCAGCCGCCACCACTTCATCGGCGTAAAAATTAAAATTCGCAAAAGCTGTTTAAGAAAAAGTCACACACGAATTTATTATACAATCTAAGACTCACCTGTCGAAATACGAATAGAATGGGTCCGAACGGGTGTGGATTCCTGTGCGTCTCGGCTTAAGAGAGTAGTCCGGTTTTGCATTCAGTTACCGCGACACGATCACAGCGCGTGAGAGAAAGGGCGCGCAACGCTAACTGCGGACACTCGCGTGTGCAACGTCGGGAGCTCAGCGGCGGAGTGAGCGGCTACTGCGGGCTGCGGGCGTCTACTGCGGCGGCGCGGCGGAGCCTCGGGCTGGACTGAAGGCCGCGGCGCGCGGGGTTACTTTATCAAATGCCCGCGCCCGCGCACCCCGCGCGGCACGCACCAGCATCAACCACCAGCCCAACTACCATTGCCCATACACAATCCAATCTACAATTGGTACGTAAGTTTCCATACGGTGCTGCTGTGCTGACTGCCTCGTTGGTGTAGCGGTTAACACGCTTCCAAAGCGGTGGGTTCGAATCGCAGAGGCAGACGTACTTGATTTGTATAGGCCCTGGGCCCCGATTCTACTCAACAACATTACAGATCTCAAGGAGTTCATCGGTAGTCCAATTACAAGGTTTTACGCTAGCGGTATTCCACTAAGCACAAATGTTCCATTTAACGACCAATGAACGACATGACAGGTACCGTAGAGCTACATGGAGCCACTTTTGTATGCTCTTACAAAATTACAGTTCCTTGGTAACAGTCTGGCTGTCAAATCCGTATGCTACTCCTAATTTGACGTTTCATTGAGCTATCTATCTGCATGACAGCTACCTGACAGCTGCAATATTAGTATCTTTGAACAACAGTAGCATTTTCGGTATGATTGCTCACTGGCAGTTGTGACGAAGAAGGCTAAAAAGTATTTTTTTAATAAAATTTATACTTCTTCACTCGGTATATGATAGCGATTATCACAAATAGTCAACAGGGCGAAGCGCAGAGTACAAGAGCGCCGAAATAGACGTCGGTTTCACGCGTTTCGGCAATCGTTCCAACAATCAGAGTTCACAAAAACCTTCCGTGTTTCCAAACATGGGTTGAGGCATTTGGCGGACGAATTAATCCCATTGATACCCCAGGAGCAGAGGCAAGGCGGGATATCCCCTATAATAAAGGTATGTTACATGAGTTCAATATAAATAGTTTGAGGTGGTCGTCTCTTGGATTACTTTTTAGTAAGTTAGGTATAATCTTTCTTCTACGGACATTCATCGCCGTCTTTTCTTGTGACAGGCTTATATCAGGCCCTAGTAGGGCAGTGTCCTTCACAGTGTCAAGGTATTAGAATAAAAACATAATACTTACTTACCTACTAGATTTCTGTGGTATGCAAAAGACCTATTTTGTAATTATGTACCTAATGTCGGGACAGATAAGTAAAAAATGTGTAACTTGACATTGAAACATGTGAGTGGCACTGTTAGTTAGTTAGACCTGAGATTTCCGCACTTAGCCTCATAGTTGGGCCATTGTACGTAGCAAGCGCTGAGGTACGTTAACACTTCAGACACTAGAGTTTCCTTACGATGTTTTCCTTCACCGTCGGCGAGTAGTATTGCTAGGTACTATAATTTCACAAATGTACATAACTTAGAAGACAAAGTCATTGGTACATGCCGGGGTTTGAACCCACGAACTCCCGATTGAGAGGCCGGCGTTCTACACCTCACCGCTACCACCGCCCTGAGTGGCACTGTACCACACATCATTGTATTGTTAAAAAAAATTACCTACTGGAGTAGAGAGAAGTGCATCTCATCAAATCGAAGTTATACAAGCTCAAGCATAAACGTAGAAAAGTTACTAAATAACTTGAATTCACTTTCAATTATAGTTTTCTTATTCTAGACAATTCGAAATTGATGGACTGCGGGGCTTTATTGATGCCATGGCATGCATCCTTCGTGCAGCACTCCGTGAAGAGCGGTTTCTCAATAGAAAGGGGTACCACTCCCCACATGTTGGATTTGTAAGTACCTAAGTATTGGCTAGTTTCCATGTAGCTATATAAAACACAATCCATGTACAGTCTATTTATTCTTACTTGTCCAATTTAGTAAACAAGATTCTACCCGTAAAATGTAACTTTTTAGTCCAAAACTGCCATATTTCCATAAATTAAGTAACTTGGAACACTCTTTTAGATAACACACTGCCAATTTTATAAACATAGTTCATGAATTTGCGAGAAAATGTCTAGTAAGGTTAGAATCTTGTTTACTAAATTGGACAAGTAAGAATAAATAGACTGTAATGGTATATTGCCTGTTTTAGATTTGAACATTATGTGTATGCATGCCAGGACACCGTACTCTACTCATAATGCCAATCTATGGCAAAGCCACACACTCGGCCTCCACTTACATTTGAGAGAAGACTGAGAAGTGGAGTAATTCACAGATTTAGGTAAGGTTTGATAATTATTGTAAAAAGCACATATTTAAAAAACAAGTTTTATTGGTTACAACCTCACTCAAATATAAAAAAAATAGAAGTAACAATACAAAATTATTTCACATAAGTACCTAAATTGTTCAAAATTAAAAAAAGGAAGTGGCTTTCAATCAAATCAAAAGATTTATTTCAAAGTAACACCAAAACTGCAAATGAGTGTGACCCTGCTCTGCTCTCTAGCTACTGTCAGTTTCGAAACCTCTGAACAAATCCCTACTAGAATTCTTCAATTTTCAGAATTTGGAAGCTGACGCCGAGAACGTCTTGTGTGCAGAGTGTTGAGCGCAGACGCCGGGACTTATTTGAGGGCGTGGCACTGTAGCAAGTTCTTGTGGAGAGGCTGTGGAGAAAGAAATGTGACTTAAGGTGCAAATCATAGTTTATTATAACAACCAAAAAAGATTCTTCTTAAAATTGTGTTTATCACATGTTTTCTCAGTGTTGTAAATAAATATTTTATTATTCAAATTTTATATTATTATCAATAACTTGGATTCCTGACTTCTAACAATATTTGATTACAAGGCATGAATTTAATGACATTATCTATGTAGCATTATTGCTATGGTACACATATGTGTAGTATAGCAATAATGCTATGTATGGTATTGTTTGACAACTATTATTATACTTTAAAACATGAAAAATAAATTTAAGAAAATACATGTACAAAGGCGAGCTTATATCTGTCAGAGATTTCTTCCAACAAACCTTGGGGATTCGGAGTGGAGATGTGAAACAAGTCTATGCATGTGCACAACATACACTACACACACAGATAACAAAATCCTATCAAGATAAATGTCTACCCAATAAATATAATAACCTACTTACATAAATACCTAATAAATAACTACATAGCTTCTATATATTGTCGATGTCCCAGTGGCTAACTATGAAAACAGAGGTCACCAGTTCGATTCCCATTGGGGCTCGCTATGTATTTATAGAATTGAGAATTTCGCTAAGTTAAAACTCAACTGTAGTGCTGTCTCTAAGAATTTCTCAGCAAAGTATTTACTGAGTGTATTTCTCAATTCAGGAACCAGCCTTTAGACACATACATGGCCTCAACATAACATAATACTCACTTCTGGATCCCGGACAGGTAAGCATGTATTTATATAAACAAATTTTGTTTATAAATGCAGATTGTTTCGTAGGAATCTTGGCTCTTTGCCTCCACAAGCATGAGCCTTCCATTGGGAGTGGAAGTCAATGACCCAATCAGTGGAGACACCTGCCATGCTGAAGATGAAGACGGTTCTCTGAAAGAAGTTATATTTGTGTTATATACACACATTTTAAAGAAGGATTTCTTTATCCAATGTTTATCCAATGAAGTGATCACACCTAGAACTTATATAAGTTCTAACAGTTAATATTAATGTGATGTATATACATCACATCAATATTAACTGTTACTGTTACCACATAGGATTGTGATATTTAGCTTCGTAAATAAGCATGAAAATTAGTACATTGTGGTACTAGTACCCTTTGTCTACATTCATATTGCTTGCAGTGGCTGGATGAGGATGGCGGAGGACCTATGCCTCGCAGTGAACGAGAATGGGCTGGATGATTGATGTCCACAATAAAGAAACAGTGGCTATGATAATTACATAGATATATAGAAAATTCTTTATTGCACACCAGTAATTTACAGAGATAAATAGTGATACATATTTTCCAGTACCATGCTGGAATCCAACGGGGTGTTATAAGGATAAGGACCACATCAATGCTTCTTTTACACTCACCAAAGCCTGCATACAAAGTCTCGATGACACGACTTTCATTCGTTCGGTATTGGCTTCGTTCCTTACATTTCATGCCGATTTCGACGCTCAATTAATACACAAACACTTCATTTTCACTTTGTACACTAACGAAAGGTTTGATAAGAAGAGTTGAATAACAGAAACTTTATTTTAACCGACGTATGTCACAAATTAGAAATCGTCGTAGGTACGAATTACGATAAGTCTACTTCACACAGACTAAATTTGTCAAACTAATAGTGTTGCCAGTCTGTGCTTACCATTTAGTACGCCGGTTTGCTTGAAAAGGTATACGGTTTGGAGTTAAAAGGTATACGATACGATATTTTAGATAAATGAAATAATTAATATTACTTACTTCGGAGCTGGAATTATTGTAGCTCGATTGTAAATAAGCTAAGATAATAGTTTATTTTCCTGTCCACAAATTACATTCGTATTCAAAATAACATTGGATAAATAATACAATACAACAGAATGCACTATTTGTGGAAATACTGGAGCCTAAACTAGATCAAAAGATCTGTATCTTAGGTTTCCAGGCCTCCTGGTCTACAAAAGAACGGTATTATATTCGACGCATCAACAGCATAAGGTGTAAAGTTAGTATAAAAAATTACAGATATTTGCAAAACTTATATAAAAGAGACTAAAATGTACGTGTCTGCTCAGCCCTACGACCGGAGTCTTGGATTCGGGTTTCAGCCACTGAGCAGAGGGTGTGTGAAAAGGTAGGATGAGTGTATATTTGTGCATTATGGTAGTGATGTGTGCTAAAAGTTTGTACTAGGAAGTATAACGGAAGGTGAGAGGTAAAATGAGCTATTATCACATCAATTTCAAAAATGTTCGATCATAAGAAAGAGTGTTTGAGTATGCTGTTAATTTCTGTTTCAGTTCATATTTGGTAAGATCTAATATATTTAATCAAATATTTCGCCCAATCTTCGGTCAAGTGCGTGTCGGGCCACGCGCATCATAGGATTCCGTAGAACTACTTGCGCCTCCTTATTACAAATCTTAAAAGTTTATTTAAATTTCAATAGAATTAGTACGAAATCTTCCTTTTTTTACGTTTGTAGACTATATTGTAGACTAGTTACTAGTTTGTAGACTTACTCGTTATCTTGTAAAACCCATGTAGTATATTCCGGTTACTTTAGGACCGTACACACCATACACTTTGAACCTACATGAAATGCTGAAATATCTAATTTACACAGTGTGGAATTGGCCGTCTTATCGCTGAGAGCTATCTCTTCCAGACAGCCTTAAGATGAATAGGATTAAAAAATAAAGAGAGTAGGTAGGCGTCTCTCTGCTGCGTATTTTGTACAGAAGTCGGATTTTATTTTTTATTTTAATATTTTAATTTTTTTAAATAGACAATGTGGCTTTAATAACTATTGCTTGTAGTATATTTTTTACTAAGGGAATAATAACCACGAGAGTAAATTGTGTATTTTGACTTATATTCTGTGTTCGGGACCCATGTCACACCACTACAAGCTCTGTCTATGGTAGATAGATCTATCAGCCAGTAATATGCAGACACATCGGAGCACTGTGACGTGATCGATAGCCAATCAGATGAAGCCGCGATGTCGTGATAATCGACGTGATTGGTTAAGGCAAATCTAGTTGTCCCCACCACCCCCTATCCTCGACATATGTATTTTTTTCTGTTACGAATAAAGTTTTGAATGATACACACAGCGCTTAATTGAAGATGTCCAAATTTCTTGAATTCTTTCTGCAATATATACGATAACGTAGCGATCGCACACGCCGCTACATTCTGGTTTAATAAGTGCAACGGTACCTTACACTTATAGGTGTTATTGGGCTATTCTACATCTGGCTCTTGATTTTTCTAGGGTTTGCTACCCTAGGAAACTACATATTTCAACTTAAATTCCGGATTTCTAGGTTCAACGTCGTAACAATGTCGAACAGACACAGAGAATGTCAATGAATACTGAATAAAAGTATTTGATGAACAAAGTGTTTCTTACATCAAAACATAATTTAATTTTTTTGCCTTAAAATTTGAAGTTCTCAATTTCCATCTCAGAGTCTTCATCAGAATATTACCAGATTACCCTGGGACAAATTTTACGCTATATTTTCTGAAACATAGTATGCATATTACTAATGGATGGGCCTCATTACGCCTTTTCTTCATATCTGAAAGTCTTCATCAGATCTTCACCAAATTAAAATGAAACCAATGGGATGCTATACCTAGTCGAACAAAATAAAATTTATCCAAATCGGTTAATATTTGACGAGGATATGCGAAAACATAGTAAAAAAAAGGAATAAATGCATCGAATTGATAACCTCCTCCTTTTTTGAAGTCGGTTAAAAATACTTTATTTTATTTATTTAGAACTAAACACGACTTGTGCTATGCTTACTGTATGTCTTATGTTAGATATTGATATTAATGAAAAGGTCTTGCTTGAAACGTTGCGTTAGATACTTTCGGAAACAAACCATTTTTATGACTAAAAATATTCGTAAATGGAGTAGTTTGTACCTAAAGCTACAGTGAGGGCGGTCGCACAAAAAAGTTATTGGCGAAAGCCAAATAGTACGGTTTTTGTATTAAAATTTACGACCTGGCAACATACTTAACAATTGATGGTCACGTGATACTGTACAGATTAGTTTGCTTGTTTTTTTACGCTTTGATTTGGATAACTTCACAAACAGCCAAATTTCTAACAAATAAATACAATTTTGATAGCTTTGTTGTGATTAAAACCCTCTAAAGATTGCGAAGTTATAAACAACTGAAATGTAAGTAATTTATTGCAGATACAATCCTTACAAGCAACGTTTTTGTGCTCCGAATATTAAGGTAGAATTTCCAGTTCACAAAGTAGCAATACCGGTTGACCGACCGAGTAGCACAGTGAAACTGCATGAGTATGACAAGAGCATGACAAGGTTCATACAGCGACAGAGCCAGAGTAATGCATGTAAAAGGTAGGGGAATACGGTTGTTGTAATGTCATGCGTTGGCATTACTCTTGTCTTGCTCTTGTCATGCCATTGCTCGAACATTGTTTGTCATTTAAGAGAATCGACGCCCTGTTTGGGTGTTCAGTTTGTCATGTCATGCCTGATTGCTATTGCACTGGGTATCTTAGCTTAGGACCAGGACAAGTGATTGTGTTGTATATAAGAAGATGTTGTATATAACATTATCACCTGCGTTAATTCTGAAACCAATGAAGAAACGCTTTTCAGTGTTGTTAAACCCAAAGTTTTAAGGATAGGCCATTAGAACCCATTACATGAAGAAAAAAAATGCGAAGAAAGGGTCTCTGGGTTAGATACAAAACAATGTCACAGAGTAGGTACCTACGCAAGTTTATCAACATTTTGAAATTTTCATTGGATGAAGTAACAATGGTATTGATATCAAACGTTCTTCACAATACATACTTACAAGACATAAAGCAACGTTACTACGTTTCAACGCCCCAACTCGAGCGTTGAACAAAAGGAAAAGAGCAGTTGGAGTTCCCGACAGGAAAATGTGCAGAAAACTTGCACGGACTCTTTGCAAATTGGGACAGCGCATAAGCTATTTTATTCTCGGAGCTGCACATTAGTTTTACGATCGAGATGTACATTAAAAACGTTAATAAAGACAACGAGCCTGCGGTTGGTGGTCGCCGAACAATGGAGCAATGATACCATGTTTATCGACCAGAGCCGATTCCTAATAATAGACAGCGAGGGTAGCCATCCGCTGGCTTGTGCCTAATCACTCGTGAGACACAAAGAATTGTCCAGAAACTGAAGACCATCATTGTTGCTGATTGCACGGTTAAGTTTGCTTAGAGGTTTTTCCACAGGCGGCCGCCCCATTGTCGTAAAGAGATTGCATACATATGCTTGTTCATAAATATGTACTCAGACTTCACCTACAACATTGTCTTAGCCATAGGTGAGAATTTATTGATCCAACCTTGGTAAACAGTAACATATTTCCAGCATCGAGTTTATTACTGATACTCAGCAAGGAATAGGTAGGAATATTAATACTGCAAATTGGTTTTGTATTTTCGATTATTGTTAATGTAATGGCATCACCTTTTTACACCATTTTAGTTACTTCTTTTCATTCGGTTCTGTATAGTTTTAAACTCAAAAATTCTATATTACGTCACCCTCTAGATTTCCTTCGAATTTTGACACTAGAATCTATCCTCGGTACCACAGAGCAAATAAACCAACTTGGTGCCCTGCCTCCTTATAACCTACTCTTAGTACAATACAAGTGTCATTCATTACTTTTAGTCTACAGTTTTTTAAAACAAGCAGTATTTTGGAAGTACCTAGCCACGGATGTCAAAAAAAGACATCCGTGTACCTAGCGTACATTTTATGTATTATTTTACCTGCAAGAACACTCGTAATGGTGCCCAATTGCAATTGTAATAACAGGTAACGGTAGATAGAGCCGGCTTCTCATTCGAGAGGTCGTGGGTTCGAATGAAGGCATGTACCTATGGTTTTGTTTTCCAAGTTCGTGCATTTTGGAAGTCATAGCAGTAATACCACTCACTAATGGTGGAGAAAACATCGCGAGGAAACCTGAGTGTCGGAGGTGTTCACCTAAAGGCCTACGCAGACGAGGGACTATCCTCCGGGTACTTTTTTGTCCGTCGATATAGATCTCTCATAAATTGTATCGAATAACGCACACGAAGGACTAATAGTACCCCGTACAAAATAGTCGATCTAGTTACCGAGGACACCAAGAGACCGGACTGGACAAAAGTTCGGTGTTTTCTTTTAAAACGCCTTTTCTTTTTCAACTTCATGTAAATTACAACACAACGTTTCTCAGAATATTTGCTTCCATAGCGTACTTCCATCACTCAATTTCCGAGGAACAAATGACCGCACACCGTAGGCATTGAGTCCGCGACAAGTACCGGGAGGACATTTTTTAGAGACGAGGGACTTTTGTCCCCAAGAGACAAGTTCCTCGTCTGCGCAGGTCTTACCTAACTCTGCGCTTGAAGTCGCCAATCCGCGGTGGGCACGCGTGGTGATAAATCCCATACTCTCTCTGAGAGAAGACCTGTGCCCTACCGTGGGACGTATTAGGCTGCATTTTAACAGATGATGAAGAACCGATGTCAAGCAGGGTTGTTCCTGGGGCTGCGTAGATGTCCTGGACTGAAAAATTGGCCTATCATAAAAAAAAATTAGGACGGAATGAATTATCACAAATGGTGTAAAAAGATTTACAACGTATCTAATTAAATTAACAGAAATTACTGCATGGTTATTTACTACTTCACCCAGTGAAGCCTGGTCAGCCAGGGTGATTAGACCACACCCCACAAACCACAAGGTTTGTGGGAGGCCAAACAAGTCCCGGAGAGGGATGTATGTGGTAATGATTATAATATAAAAAAGAGGCTATTATTATTTACTACTTACTGGTTAGTTATTTTTTTTCATATTACAAAAACATTGTGTTGATATCTTTGCTTTGAGCAATAAGGTAAGCATACTATAAGCGTTGGTTAACTAACCATGTCATTTTAAAAAACCTATTTAGAGGCTAAAAATTCCACCCATGCCGGGATTCGAACCCTTGACCTCTGGCTATCCGTGCCAGCGCTCTTTCCAACTGAGCTAATGGGCGACTCACCGGCATCAGTGAAATTTCGAACCTAACTACAAAGTAGGTACTCGGGGCTGCAAGTGATGCAAATTACTTCAGTCAGATGTCGCTGCCTGTACGTAATACAGAGAATATTGTAAAGAGGTTCGAAATTTCACTGATGCCGGTGAGTCGCCCATTAGCTCAGTTGGAAAGAGCGCTGACACGGATAGCCAGAGGTCGCGGGTTCGAATCCCGGCACGGGTGGAATTTTTAGCCTCTAAATAGGTTTTTTAAATTTATCCTTAGCACGGGTTAGTGCATTAAAAATAATATAATAACCATGTCATATTAATATGACAGCAGATCGGTAGGTACAGAGTATGGGTTTCATTACCACGCGTGCCAAATGCGGACTGGCGAGTTTAAGCGCTTAGGCACTCGTGTTTCCTAACGATGCTTTCCTTCACCGCTAAGGCAGTGATGTCCTTGCCAATACAAATATAAGTTACATGGATAACAAAGTGATTGATAAATGATGAGATTTGAACCTACGACCTCGCGAATTTAAAGCAATTAACTGGTCTATATTATGTTAACTGGCCTATTTTTTAGTTAACTTTGTCTCCAGTTTTGACGTTCATTAAGTATCATTTTGTTTTAATAGTGAATAAAACAAAATCGAGTAAGTTTTAACAGAACAGTAGAACTGTTAACAGAACAGTAGAATAACAGTTTATTACTGTATGAGAAACCGGGGGTTATAATGGGTTTCTCGTGCATTTTCTGTTAAGATTATATGAACAGATTGTTCCTATACGAGAAACCGGGGTTAGTGTAAGAAGGAGTCCCACTCAGACTTGGGCGGTTTTTATATTTTTTTGGGACTGAACTATGATTATACCAATTTTGCACACTAGAAATAGTTTATAACATGGGCAAAATAAATAACAAATAACGCTTCTTGTAGGGACCAATGGATCTTTAAAAAGCTATTTAAAATGAATAATGGAAAATGGAATGGAAAGTATGGAAAACACGATAAAAGTAATAGTGCAACTTGAATAATGCTTTTGCACTATGAAAAAAATTTAATTGATTGTTTTAACTTAAAAGCAGAAGAAGACTTGAAAGAAGTCTTGTTTAATTTAATATTCGTAAAATATAGAGAACTAGATGCCAGGCATTTCAATTAATAAAGGTCCCCTTAGTTGGATTCATTAAAAGAAATATTTTAAGTTCATAAGTTAAAGTTATAGTAGAAGCGCTCGTGGCCTACTCTAACCAAATGATTGGAATCAATAGCTCAAATTAAGCAACAACAAGAGCGGTCTGGTACCGGATGGGTGAGCGTCCGGTGCTTCGTGCTTCGCAAGGCACCCTAAGCCGTTGGTGCCGGCTGTCATGGAATAGCACTCGTTAAGCTAAGTCAGAGGCCTTATGGGCGCCTTGATAATTTCTGACAGTAAGGCCCGCCACTGTCTTACAATCGTCCACCAACCCGCACTTGGCCCCCCGTGGTGGAGTATGGCCTAAACTTCCTGCAATGCAGGAAGATATCTACCGTCCAGCTGTGAGGACATACAAGGGTTGATATCGAAGTTATAGTTGGAAACTTAAATTTTAAAGTACTTTCAATCCCTTAATAAACCTTTTCTGGAATAAGCTTTATTTTTGGCAAGCAGGCAGGCAATTTAATTAATAGTGGTCCCCTTAGTTGGGTTCATACATAGGCGCAATTTCAATCTCTCTTTGGTACTTAGTAACGTCTGCGCACCTGTTATATTTAGCCATTGTTGTTAATTTTTATCGCTTATTATAAGTTATATTGGGTACGACGAAATTGGCAGAAGCATCGCTCATAAAGCGAGTAAGAATCAAAGACATAATTATGATGGAGCACACGTTTTATCACATAATCCGACAGGAATGGAATGCCTGTTAATATTTAATTTTAAGCACACTATAAAAACTAGTCATAAGATATACAGGGGGTCCAAAGTGAAAGGTACAGTTGGAGAACCCCCGAGCATATCGAAATCAACCTGATATGTCACAGGGTCATTTTCTGAATTGAGAATTTTGCTCAGAAAATGGTTAACTGTAGTGCTATCTATCTCTTTCAATTTCTTAGAAAAAAGTTAATTATTTACTTAGTTTAATTCTCAATTCAGAACCGGCCATAATGCCGCAATTTTTCGTAAATTACAAGACCTTTAAATTGTTCGCATAATTACGAATTCAGCGATGGCAGCGGAGCTGTAAAACGCCAGCTTTTCAACCGGGAGGTAGTGGATTCGAATAAAGGGATGTATCAATGACTTTGTATTCTAAGTTGTGACAATTGTGAAGTAAAACATCGTGATGAAACTTGAGTGTCTGAGTGGACACTCAGTCAACCTATCCACAGTGGGCACGCTCTGGTAATTAAACCCATACTCTTACTTTGAGAGAAGGTCTGTGCCCTGCTGTGGGACGCGTATAGGCTATATAAAAAAATTGATACCTACTGATAATTACTCTATTTTTTGCTAAATAATTATGCTGAATAGTAGTACCTACTAGTTGATGAAATATCTCTAATTGTCGTTATTACAATTAACCTAGAAAAATCCAAAAAGCCATCTGCTAAAATTTTTCAAAATGAAAAGTTCTTAATTTATTTTATAAATTTCACGAAATTTTGAGACTACGGTCAAAAAGTAGAGTTTTAAAATGTTATTTTTTGTAGGTGGTTTTATTATGAATACTACTGAAAAAAAGGTTTTCAGTTTAGGCGTTACTGCAAGAATATGTTGTAAATGCTCCATTGACCTTCAGTTAATCGCACATACTACTATAAAGTTTCCGTGTTGATTACGGAACCCTAAAAGGATGTTTTGGAAGTCAAGCGTGATAACTGCTAAACGAACGAGACAAGTAATATAAAGGAACAATCGATATGTGCGATTATTATCAACCCTTTGTATGTCCCCATTGCTGGTCTTCCTGCATCGCAGGAAGGTTAGGCTACACAACACTACTGGGCCCCAAGTCCGGGTTGGTGGAGGATTATAAGGCAGTAGCGGGCCTGTCAGTAGTTATCAAGCCGCCCGCGCCCATAAGAGCTCTGACATGGCTTTAAGACTGCCATGACATGACCGCCGGCACCAACGGCTAAACGTGCCTTGCGAAGCACCGAAGCGCTCGGAAAAAATGGCACTAGCGGTAGTCACGGGATGGTCACCCATCCAGTACCTGACCACGACTTCTGTCGCAATCACTCGGTTCCACTAGGCCACGACAAGAGTACTTCTTGAGGAGCGCGCGTAATAATTAAATTAAATAAGTGATGTGATGACCGATCCTCCAACAACCCGGACTAGGCCCTCGTCACGGAGTATGGCCTAACCTTCCTGCGATGCAGGAACAGACCCGTTCCCCAGCAGTGGGGGCATACAAGGGTTGATTTCGAAATAAATGATAAATACATAAATATATCGTTCTCGATCAAACGTCAATATAAGAAAATTCGATGTGACAAAGGGAGCCACGTGAGATATCAGAAGTGACGCCTCTAAACGAGAGTGCATCCGGGTGTGCTTGCCCTTCGCTCGATCGCAATCAAGGAACACAAAGAGAAAAGCGTCACCTGTCAGTTAGCCTGCGCATTAGGCTTGAAGAGCATTATGCCGGGGAAACAGGAAGTTTTCATCGTCAACGTGATAAATAATAGCCATGTGTCGTCCCCGTCCACTCCATGGCCGCTCTCATTAGCCCGTTAAATGTATTGTGCTAAAACCAATAGAAAAAATAGCCATCGTAGGCTTAATTTGACGTAACTATCAATGCTCGTGGGAAATAGCGTCACAATCCTCGCGTAGAGCGACAATACGCAGTAGGCACGTTACAGTTGAGGTGACGTTACGAATTAAAGTGCCTTGCAGAATTAGAGAACTGGCCCAGATCTTGTCAGTTTCGCGCGCCGAGGATTATATGAAGCAAAAAATAAAAAGTTCTGAACAAAAATTAAAAAAAGAATGGACTCGCGTACCGAGTGTTCTGTGCCCACACATAACGTAATACCAACTGGGGTACAAGCATTTTCTTCCATTCAGTTCTGGACCTGGAACATATTTTTAACAGCAAAATCTTCACTGTTTTTTTTTTGTTCTTGCGCTGCAACCCTGCAGAAATATGGGGAACTCAAATAAGGAATTTAATTTTTAGGACAGTCGGTTTTGCGATACGGAATCGGAACGGAACACCCACCGAGTGTTCCGTACAAATTGGTAGGTACCTACTGAAATATGTAGTTAGTTTGTCCTATGGTTTCCGCACTTAGCCTCATAGTTGGGCCATTGTACGTAGCAGGGCTGTGAGGTAACTCCAGCCACCCGATTTCTTTGCAGAAAGCCAGAAGTGTACCTACGTTACTGCTGACCTCACGAAGGGATCCCAGATAGACGAACGGACGGACAACAAAGTGATCCTATAAGGGTTCATTTTATCCTTTTGTAGTGCAGAACCTTAAAAAACATTGAGACCTCACACTTCATTTTGTTCATATAAAATATGTCATACCGACCAGAATATTAATGAATCTATCGCCACATCGTTCACTAACATTAGATAGGTACCTCAGTAATTTAGGCGCTACGGTGGAACATAGGTAAATACTAGCACATAAACATATAGTCAGTTAGCTTTTAGAATATACCCCGGGCTCTAGAGTAGGCTTCGGTTTCCGCCAATTATCGCCGGTTTTCGTACTGATGATCGAGTTCTGATTTCTAAATTAAGTGTCATGTTAGTTCCGATATTTCTATTACACGAATATATTCGATTCCATCCGATCATAGCCGAGTTATATTCTAAAAGCTAACAGACTATTAGATACACTACTAAAATCATAGCCCTTCCCAGCGGTTCTGCCGTAGTAGGGTAAGAAATGCACAACCTAAACAGACTAAACACACAGTGGGGTTGTACAATGAGCTAACCTAACCATCTGCGGTATCGTATTTTGTGCCTCTATCGCCCATGAAATTGAGGATTGCATAACAAAACCGTCGGCCTGGAACGCTACCTCATATTTAGAAGTTTTTCAAATTTTTACTACATTCGTGTTATCTGCGTGCCTAGCTTTATCTAGCTTAGTGGCGTCATCCTCGATGACTCGAAAATCCAAGTCATAATAAACTCGCTAACTACTATCGAAAATAGCATTAGCACTGTAATGCTACTGCAATCATGCAATCAAAATTAAACGGATTGACACGGGTATCAAATTATTTAGTTTAATTAAACTACTAGAGGATTTGAGATGCCTTTTCCGTTGCCCATTGTACATTGGCATTCAGCAAACAGAATGTAAATTCTTTACGTTGAAATAAATTGATTTGTTTGATTGACTCCGTCGGTTTGCCAAACTCAATAAATACTTAAGTTTTAAAAACCTATTTAGGGGCTAAAAATTCCAAAAAAATTCAATTCCATTCAAAAAATTGTCCTTAGCATTAAAAAAAGAATATAACCTACTTAAGTGTCAGTCAAAATGTACTGCTCAAAAGTGTCAGGGGTTTGTTTCATATAATTACAACTATGGTTTACTATGACGATGACGGTTCGAACATTGCTATGTCGATTAACCTTCAGATTAACACGTAGTCTGCTACGCAATTTACCTCGAATTGTCATAGTAAATTAGGATTTCTAGTTTTGTGAAACATGGCCATAGTGAATAAGATTTCAAAGTGAAGTACCTATAGTCTGTTAGCTTTTAGAATATAGCTCGGGCTCTTTCGTACTGATGATAGAGTCTGATTTCAAAATTTAGGCCCTGTTTCAAAATGTTCAAATAAAGTTCCAGATAAGCTATCCGCAACCAGGGCTGCCGTTTGTTCTAAATTTAAATATATTTTCCTATATTGCGTGTGTTCATTTATGGCTTCAAATTTAGAACAAACGGCAGTCCTGGTTGCGGATAGGATATCCGGAACTTTAATCTGCAGATTGTGAAACAGACCCTAGTGTCATATTAGTTCCGATATTTCTATTACACGAATATATCCGATTCTATCCGATAGTAGCCGAGGTATATTGTAAAAAAATGTATGTTCTAAAAGCTAACAGACTATAAATGGTTTTGCGTAGGTTTTAAACTTTAAATGGACTCTATTTAAGTGCCATCCATTTTTTTATGTAGCTTATATAGATCCCACTGCAGGGTGCAGTCCTTCTCTCAGTGTACGCGTACGAACCGCGGACTGGCAATTTCAAGCGCTGAGACCTACTTAAGTTGAGTTATTAGTTGAAATACTCAGATACTCAGGTTTCCTCACGATGTTTTCCTTCATAGTTAGCGGGGCCGCCGGGATCCTATACGCAAATTAAAATCAACAAGGCATCTGCATTTTTGTAACTTTTTAAAATGGTGGCCGCGAGTCTATATATACAGCTAAAACAACGTGATGCCGTTGAAATTTTCTTAACCTCTTAATAACGAATAACCCATTCCAAGTCTTCTAGATCTTGAATATTTACTCTCACTTAAATACTGAACAGGTATCTCACACAGGCTCTAGGTATTTAATAACAAATGTCTCAGACAGATACTGAGGATATACTAGCCACAAATAATCGGGAACCAGGACCTCTGGAAGTGTACCAATCAGATACCAGCCCATCTAGAAATCCTGGATAAAAAATGGCGCCGGATTGGACATACACCACGCGGCGACAAGAGATGCCTGACCAGACAAGCACTAACGTACATCCCCTTGGGCAGACGAAAGAGGGGGCGTCCTCGATCCGTATAAGTAAATGCTTACCAGATGTACACAGGTTTTCAGGATTGAAATCGTAACACCTTTACACCTTGGCGTAACTGTGCCAGGGCTGCGTTTCATAAAACTACAGTCTATTGTACATACATAAGTCTTCCTACTTGTTAATCTGCGGTTTAATCGGCCCTGCCATGTACAACCAATTGTCATGGTAAACCATGAATTGTAGTTCTACTAAATAAGCATTATCTCTGTAACGTGACAGATTTTGTGTTATAACCATTCATTACTCTTGTATAAGGTCCATAGCAACAGGCCTCCTTAAAAGCAAAGTTCATCCGCAAATGAAACGTTGTGGGCGAGTGATACTCATCAGTGGCTAATGGTAATACGAGTATAAGGTGTTTGCCTAGAATGTGTACCATTATAATGTTATGTATGACACCAATAACTCACCAGTGACCTTGAGCTGTCTCATTTACCATGAGGCTGCTATATTAGCAACAATACGATGCATAACTAGCCACGTTCTTTAATTTTCAACTATAATCTACTTTTGTGTCATAACCACTTTCTGCGACGCTAATATAAAGTACAATTATAATTTAAAAGTAATTTATTAGGTATTCAACTACCTACAACAGTAAACAAGATGAAACTATCATTCCACCATTTCAAAATAAAACTACAAATGCATAATAAGATAATTACCACCAAAAATATTGACTCAAACTAAGTTTATCTTTCCGATCATGCTGCCTAGCAGTTAGCAACATGATTCGTGCCTTAGTCTTATTTAATTGATGCATGGTTGCAATAGTTTGAGTCAAAATTAATGCTCGGCAGTGTATGTATATACAAAAATATACAAATAAAATATACCGCTATATAAAAGGGTAACGTTTAAACAACAGTACGACTCAGTGAAACTATATATCTATATTATTTGCGTGTCGACATGGCGCGGAAACAACAATCTAAGAACAGTCAACAAATGGCAACTCATTACCGTAAAAAACACTCTTTATACAGCAATCAAACACTTCATAATTCCTCTACAGAAATAGTTAATTTATGTAAGGCTAAGCCGTTCATGCGTCCAATTCGCCAAGTGTGTGTACACTCACAACGTCTAATTAGCAAAATGTGCAACATACTCAAAACGTCCATTTTTCTTAAGGTTCAACTCTTATAATGAATAGAGACAGATGTTATGGGGGATTGCATAAGAATCGTAGAAGTACTGCAGACATCAACTTTGGCAACAAATAAAAAAATCTAAGAAACACTTCCAAGTGGGTGTCGGGACATGCGCAAGGGAACTTTACAGAACTTACAATTTTATCAAAGTAATTTGTATGAAGTTTCCCTTTTTTAAGATGGTCACCCACTCTTTAACTTGTAAAGCCTATTTTTTGTTGATAGTTATCCTAAATTTCCTGTTAGCTCATTATAGAAATTCATGGTTGTAATCTTTTTTCTGGTTGTGCAATAAAGTGTTCTCTATCAATATCAGCTACTTTACTGATTTTTATTCTTGATTTTGTACATTCAAATTTTAGTGAAAGTGGAGGCCGTCCTACACTAACAAAATTTTGCACTATGAAACTATTTGTAATATTTCGTAAACGGATACCTAAATAGGAAAAGCTTTTGCTTATACCCTACACTATGACGAAGGCGACAAAAAGAAACATGTCTAATTTAGGTGTAGGCGATCCCCAAATATTTTTTACGATTTTATCCTACCCTTTTGTAAACCTGATTAATAAGTATATCTACAGTCTGTTTATTCTTACTTGTCCAATTTAGTAAACAAGATTCTAACCTTAAAATTGAGATTAGATGCCTAAACTAGACATTTTCTCGCAAATTCATGAACTATGTTTATAAAATTGGCAGCATGTTATCTAAAAGAGTGTTCCAGGTTACTTCATTTATTGAAATATGGCAGTTTTTGATTAAAAAGGCACAGTTTAAGGGTAGAATTTTGTTTACTAAATTGGACAAGTAAGAATAAATAGACTGTACGCTAAATTTCAGAGTTGTAGTAAGGTAAGACAAGAATATTCTTTATTGTACACCAGAGCAGATATAACATAATAACATAACATTTACATACAGGCACATACATTGCTTCTGGCCCCACACTAGGATACCCTGTGTCGTGGGAACCAGAAACAACGACATCACAAACATGTAAACATCCAAGACCTGGGGTTTTTTTTGGGGTTCGAACCGGGACCTCTTGCATGGTAAGGAGATGCGTAAAAATGTAGTGAAGAGATTGCCTTAGATTTTTTGAAAAATACTATTTTCTTGCGAGTAAATTGTATCCGTTTTCACTTATGTATGTATGATTTCTACTTATTTTTAGGAGAAGAATAAATACTTATCAATTATTGACTATGCTGAAACATATACAAACGAAAAAACTATGTATTTATTTTAATGTTTATTGGAAAACCAACAGCTTATATGAGAGGCATATTAAAGCCAATAACAGGTATAATTGTTTAACTCCTACAACAGGGTTATTTAAAAGTTGTAAATTTTGGGATTTGTTTATTATAAGAGTTGAACCTTATCCGAAGTGGACGTTATGAGTGTGCTAGACATGTTGCGGACGTAGTATTATTTTACGAGACGCGTTGTATCTTCTCCATAACTTTAATAAGGCTTTATCTTGAGAAGCGTCTTCGTAAATACATAGGCAATTTCTTATGATAAACCTAGATGCAAATAACAACCTTTTTGGCATATCGCACCCCTACACATAAACTCTCACTCCTAAATGTTAAAAAAATCAAGCCTAAAGGGGACAGATTACGCGCAGCACATACAATGTGTTCGTGGACACCCTGCGAACGACTAAAAAGTTGCATTGGATGTTTTATTACATGTTGTGTTGTACGTAATCTGTACGTGGTAGACTTTTAGTCCGGATCTACTTACGGGTTTTGTTATGTCAGAAAAGTCCGACCAGGTTTCGCTCCGATTCGCAGAGCTCAATCATGGTAAGTAGATCCGGACTAAAAGTCTACAATGTGTTGTGCTTACGAAAGTTTTAGTTCAAAAATCTGTACGTGGCTTAAAATATACTATTAAATTTCATAGAACTATTAATATCATATTAAGTGGACTCTGAGTCCCATTTTATAAGATAAAACTCAGAATCCACTTAATAGTCACACAGTATTAGATTTTTTTTAATAAAATTTAAATTGAATACTAAGATAATAATGTATCGAATTTCTAGTTTTGATATAGCAGTGCGATATATACATAGTTACAACAGAAACTAATTTGGCGCAAAAACAAGTTAAATCAGTTCGTGATATTATTATGAACGGACCTCCGGACTTTGCGAATGGCACTAGTTTTGGAGAACGCCTGCTATTTTTGCACTTGATAAGTCCTTTGCGTTCAAAATTCAGCCGAAAAACCAGATAGTACAGACGACAACAATCAACTTATATATTTGTGCACCATACAGAGCTACAATAAGGGCGACTTTGAAACTAAAATCGAATAAAATACAAAGCACCTTAAGGTTGACGCTGTCGACTGCATGATCAAATGTTTCACGCAAGCATCCGATCTGTCCTTGTACCGTTGTAACATCCACTCTACCCCTATGGGTAAAACCATTTAGACAACTCCAAAGTGAAAAAATATGTACGTATTTGACAGTCCGGAGCAGGCTAAAACTGACAACTCCAAAAAGAGGAGGAATTAAGTGGTCGCACCTAGAATGCACAATTATGATCACCGTTGTGACCGCCATAGTTTCAGCCACTATCATTGGACCCAACAAGTGAGCGAGTAGTGTCATATTTGTAACGCAAACATCCCATGTTACACTTCTCTGAATAACAAATGAAGGAAGCGTAATTTTTTTGTATGTCCCTCAAATTTTGGGACGAATTTCTCTCTGAACAAACGATGAAAAAAGCTTTAAGCTACGGAGTAGCCGGTACCCTCGCGTCACACGAAACTGTCACAGAAACTGCAAGTGAACAGCGGGCGTAAGCGATCAATAGAATTACGAAAGAATAAAGATGACTGGTACTAGCCGTCCTAACAGTGGATGCGCGTTCGTTTCTTCTCTCGATGGTATTGCTAATGAAATAACATTCCTTCGTGCCCGTAGCCGCCTTGATGCGATGCGCCGCTCACTAGCGCGGTCGCCTGGTCTTTAGCTTTCAGGATCTGTTCTTTATCCGATGGTCTAGAAAAAAGGGAATAACATGGTTATGGATCAATACAGTCTCAATCGTGTGCTAGTATTTGAAAATTCAAGATCTGGATTTAATCTATAGAGTCCGGACTAGCTTCTTCCGGACTCATTTTAAAAGAAGCCCAGTTGCCGCTACAGACTGCCGCCTCTACTATCTTTAAAGCCTAGCTCTGGTGTGGCTTCCCGGAGGGATCGGCGCCGGCCTTCTACGTTGCTATCGAGGCAACACGGCGCGTCATCCTATCCAGCCAAGGGGAGTACCTATCGGCAGCGTGAGCTGAACCAACTTAACTGGTGTAGGGCACGAACCTATTTCCCACAAACCACTTCTTTTCTTTTTGTAAATAAAATTTTGTTAATATTGTAAGTATCTTACATTATTATTTCTACCCCTGTCTTCCCCAAGTGCGACATTGTATAATATTAAAGGCCAGTTTCTAAATCGAGAATTTCGCTAAGTTAATACTGAACTGTAGTGCTGTCTCTGCGGATTTCTTAGAAAAGAGCGTGACAGAACGTTACTTAAGTATTTACTTAGCGTAGGTATCGAACTCCACCGAAACGGCTTCACCGATTTTTACGAATATTTGTGTATATTTGGTAGGTCTGAAAGGTCGTTCTTATAGATATGGAAAAACAACGTTCGCGGGGATCAGCTATAGTGTGGCCATTAGTGCTGTGCACTCCCTTAGGTATGCGCGCGGAGAGAGGGGGGGGGGCTTGGGGAGAATCGGCTGCTGCGCTCTGTCAGTGCGCCGTCAACGCTCTTTTTTCTTCGCCTCCTACCTCGCCGCGCATACATCAGGGAATGCACAGCACTAATGGCCACACTATAGTGATTTTTTAAACTATTATGACTGCTAACAAATAAAGTGGCTAATTCAAATTAATTGGTATTCTATGCTCAATGCCGCCATATGAAACGAATATAAAATTAAAGTATTCTATTTTGATAGGTATGCTATAATAAGTTTATAGAATAGTAAGATAATACGGAATTAAGGCGCTACGCGGTGCTAACAAGCGCCACCAATTATTTTCACTTTCACTCTCACCTTCAATGAAAAAAATATATTTTCTTTTATAACGCGTCTTTGGAATAAGTGAAGATCATCAATGTTAATAAATATTTAGAACCTACTGACAAGAACTTACGTCCAAGAATCTAGAACTTTAAAGATGTTTTGCCAAAAACGGCCGTTTTTAGCGGGAATCGATAGTCCTAGGTTGTTGATCCTAGGCCCAGTAAGACTAAGTTCTAAAAATAGTTGCCACAGTTAAGACTTCTCAAGTTCTGATACTGATATCAACCCTTGTATGTCCCCACTGCTGGGGCACGGGTCTCTTTCTGCATCGCAGGAAGGTTAGGCCATACTCCACCACGGGGGCCAAATCCGGGTTAGTGTAGTTCACAAGTTCTCTCTTTGAAAAAACCTATTATAATACAACCCCAAAAACCTATTTAGAGGCTAAAAATTCCACCCATGCCGCGATTCGAACCCGCGACCTCTGGCTATCGTGCCAGCGCTCTTTCCAACTGAGCCAATGGACGACTCACCGGCATCAGTGAAATTTCGAACCTCTTTACAACACTCTCTGTATTACGTACAGGCAGCGACATCTGGCTGAAGTAAATTGCATCACTTGCAGCCCCGAGTACCTACTTTGCAGTTAGGTTTTTACATCGGAATTATATCGCTGGACCCAGATGATTATATTCTTTTTTTTTCTTTCTTTTTTTAGCACGGGTTAGTGCATTAAAAATAATATAACTATTATAATACAAGTTATGACTTTTATTCCGATGGCGATAGCGCGAGCAACATAATATAATGCTTGCGAAAGTTTTATCTAATTCAAAAAGTGTTTATTTAAGTCCTAGTTATATTTTGCTTTTAGATTAGTGTCACTTACTGTTTCTTGGTAGGACGACAGCCTGTCCGTCAGTCACGGTGCAGCAATGGAGGTTGTTGTGGAACATGTAGTGTATGGTTAGGTGCTTGTCTTCGCTCACACACGGGTCGTAGAAGCCGGGCAGCTCGGACTGGCGACAAGGCAGGATGTTATACAGAGTAACAAAATCCCCACACACATCAGAAAATGGGGGACGAATATGGGAAATTATTTCACTTTCCCGATTTCGATATAATCTCAATGACTTCAACGTTTTAACAACGTCCCGGGCATCATTCGGAGTGTACAAAAGATTGGCCGACTCTAGTATTTTCATCGTGAATATTAATAGATTTATGTACCTAGTTCACACTATCCAACCATTATTACATTTCATATGAGAAATTTCCAGGTAACATGGTCGTTAGTAAAGTGGCAGATATACGAATAGGACTTCAAAAATGCCAAGTATTTTACGTGCTATAAGGCTTATTACCGCCCTGCCTAATCCCTTTCGGCCGTCATTGCAACTAAATTTCGCAACCGGTAGTGAAAAGGGAATTTTTATTCTTTGTCGGCAACAAGTTGCGAATAAAGATTTTTTTTCTTTATTCGCAACTAGTTGCCAACAAAGAATACTTTATCGGCCATGGCAACTGAGTTTTTCAGCTAGTTGTGAAAAAGGATTTTATATTCTTTCTTGGCAACTAGTTGCGACAGAAGTAATGGGAAGTTTTATTCATTTATTGACAATGTTTGCGGTCAATCCGTATATAAATCCTATTTCTAGAATTACTGGCCAGGGTTATTTTTAAATAAACTTATAGATATTTTTTTTAATATTTGTATTAGATGAGGACTACATTACTACATAAGATATAATAAATAAGAAGAAAATAGATTCTTCTACTGCAACTAGCGTTTTTGAAAAATTCCTTGTTGTTGCGTATAAAGAAAAAATCTTTTTCCGCAACTAGTTGCCGCCAAGAATAAAACATCCCTTTTCACAACCGGTTGCGAAGTTTAGTTGCCATGGCGGCCGAAAGGCCTAATCTCACCTCGTGAGTGCGAATCCCCTCACGATTTTGTTTTCTCAAGTGACGTTTGGTGCAGTTGTAGGTAGGACAGTCTGTTAGCTTTTAGAATATACCTCGGGCTCTAGAATAGGCTCCGGTTTTCGCCGATAGCACACGAGTGTAATACCTACTACTTCCTGCTGTTGTATATAACTTTTCTTCACTATTTTGAAAACTCTATCCGATACTATTTTCCGATTCCATCCGATAGAAGCAGAGGTATATTCTAAAAGCTAACAGACTGTAGCAACATACAGACAGACAGACAGACAGACAGACAGACAGACAGACAGACAGACAGACAGACAGACAGACAGACAGACAGACAGACAGACAGACAGACAGACAGACAGACAGACAGACAGACAGACAGACAGACAGACAGACAGACAGACAGACAGACAGACAGACAGACAGACAGACAGACAGACAGACAGACAGACAGACAGACAGACAGACAGACAGACAGACAGACAGACAGACAGACAGACAGACAGACAGACAGACAGACAGACAGACAGACAGACAGACAGACAGACAGACAGACAGACAGACAGACAGACAGACAGACAGACAGACAGACAGACAGACAGACAGACAGACAGACAGACAGACAGACAGACAGACAGACAGACAGACAGACAGACAGACAGACAGACAGACAGACAGACAGACAGACAGACAGACAGACAGACAGACAGACAGACAGACAGACAGACAGACAGACAGACAGACAGACAGACAGACAGACAGACAGACAGACAGACAGACAGACAGACAGACAGACAGACAGACAGACAGACAGACAGACAGACAGACAGACAGACAGACAGACAGACAGACAGACAGACAGACAGACAGACAGACAGACAGACAGACAGACAGACAGACAGACAGACAGACAGACAGACAGACAGACAGACAGACAGACAGACAGACAGACAGACAGACAGACAGACAGACAGACAGACAGACAGACAGACAGACAGACAGACAGACAGACAGACAGACAGACAGACAGACAGACAGACAGACAGACAGACAGACAGACAGACAGACAGACAGACAGACAGACAGACAGACAGACAGACAGACAGACAGACAGACAGACAGACAGACAGACAGACAGACAGACAGACAGACAGACAGACAGACAGACAGACAGACAGACAGACAGACAGACAGACAGACAGACAGACAGACAGACAGACAGACAGACAGACAGACAGACAGACAGACAGACAGACAGACAGACAGACAGACAGACAGACAGACAGACAGACAGACAGACAGACAGACAGACAGACAGACAGACAGACAGACAGACAGACAGACAGACAGACAGACAGACAGACAGACAGACAGACAGACAGACAGACAGACAGACAGACAGACAGACAGACAGACAGACAGACAGACAGACAGACAGACAGACAGACAGACAGACAGACAGACAGACAGACAGACAGACAGACAGACAGACAGACAGACAGACAGACAGACAGACAGACAGACAGACAGACAGACAGACAGACAGACAGACAGACAGACAGACAGACAGACAGACAGACAGACAGACAGACAGACAGACAGACAGACAGACAGACAGACAGACAGACAGACAGACAGACAGACAGACAGACAGACAGACAGACAGACAGACAGACAGACAGACAGACAGACAGACAGACAGACAGACAGACAGACAGACAGACAGACAGACAGACAGACAGACAGACAGACAGACAGACAGACAGACAGACAGACAGACAGACAGACAGACAGACAGACAGACAGACAGACAGACAGACAGACAGACAGACAGACAGACAGACAGACAGACAGACAGACAGACAGACAGACAGACAGACAGACAGACAGACAGACAGACAGACAGACAGACAGACAGACAGACAGACAGACAGACAGACAGACAGACAGACAGACAGACAGACAGACAGACAGACAGACAGACAGACAGACAGACAGACAGACAGACAGACAGACAGACAGACAGACAGACAGACAGACAGACAGACAGACAGACAGACAGACAGACAGACAGACAGACAGACAGACAGACAGACAGACAGACAGACAGACAGACAGACAGACAGACAGACAGACAGACAGACAGACAGACAGACAGACAGACAGACAGACAGACAGACAGACAGACAGACAGACAGACAGACAGACAGACAGACAGACAGACAGACAGACAGACAGACAGACAGACAGACAGACAGACAGACAGACAGACAGACAGACAGACAGACAGACAGACAGACAGACAGACAGACAGACAGACAGACAGACAGACAGACAGACAGACAGACAGACAGACAGACAGACAGACAGACAGACAGACAGACAGACAGACAGACAGACAGACAGACAGACAGACAGACAGACAGACAGACAGACAGACAGACAGACAGACAGACAGACAGACAGACAGACAGACAGACAGACAGACAGACAGACAGACAGACAGACAGACAGACAGACAGACAGACAGACAGACAGACAGACAGACAGACAGACAGACAGACAGACAGACAGACAGACAGACAGACAGACAGACAGACAGACAGACAGACAGACAGACAGACAGACAGACAGACAGACAGACAGACAGACAGACAGACAGACAGACAGACAGACAGACAGACAGACAGACAGACAGACAGACAGACAGACAGACAGACAGACAGACAGACAGACAGACAGACAGACAGACAGACAGACAGACAGACAGACAGACAGACAGACAGACAGACAGACAGACAGACAGACAGACAGACAGACAGACAGACAGACAGACAGACAGACAGACAGACAGACAGACAGACAGACAGACAGACAGACAGACAGACAGACAGACAGACAGACAGACAGACAGACAGACAGACAGACAGACAGACAGACAGACAGACAGACAGACAGACAGACAGACAGACAGACAGACAGACAGACAGACAGACAGACAGACAGACAGACAGACAGACAGACAGACAGACAGACAGACAGACAGACAGACAGACAGACAGACAGACAGACAGACAGACAGACAGACAGACAGACAGACAGACAGACAGACAGACAGACAGACAGACAGACAGACAGACAGACAGACAGACAGACAGACAGACAGACAGACAGACAGACAGACAGACAGACAGACAGACAGACAGACAGACAGACAGACAGACAGACAGACAGACAGACAGACAGACAGACAGACAGACAGACAGACAGACAGACAGACAGACAGACAGACAGACAGACAGACAGACAGACAGACAGACAGACAGACAGACAGACAGACAGACAGACAGACAGACAGACAGACAGACAGACAGACAGACAGACAGACAGACAGACAGACAGACAGACAGACAGACAGACAGACAGACAGACAGACAGACAGACAGACAGACAGACAGACAGACAGACAGACAGACAGACAGACAGACAGACAGACAGACAGACAGACAGACAGACAGACAGACAGACAGACAGACAGACAGACAGACAGACAGACAGACAGACAGACAGACAGACAGACAGACAGACAGACAGACAGACAGACAGACAGACAGACAGACAGACAGACAGACAGACAGACAGACAGACAGACAGACAGACAGACAGACAGACAGACAGACAGACAGACAGACAGACAGACAGACAGACAGACAGACAGACAGACAGACAGACAGACAGACAGACAGACAGACAGACAGACAGACAGACAGACAGACAGACAGACAGACAGACAGACAGACAGACAGACAGACAGACAGACAGACAGACAGACAGACAGACAGACAGACAGACAGACAGACAGACAGACAGACAGACAGACAGACAGACAGACAGACAGACAGACAGACAGACAGACAGACAGACAGACAGACAGACAGACAGACAGACAGACAGACAGACAGACAGACAGACAGACAGACAGACAGACAGACAGACAGACAGACAGACAGACAGACAGACAGACAGACAGACAGACAGACAGACAGACAGACAGACAGACAGACAGACAGACAGACAGACAGACAGACAGACAGACAGACAGACAGACAGACAGACAGACAGACAGACAGACAGACAGACAGACAGACAGACAGACAGACAGACAGACAGACAGACAGACAGACAGACAGACAGACAGACAGACAGACAGACAGACAGACAGACAGACAGACAGACAGACAGACAGACAGACAGACAGACAGACAGACAGACAGACAGACAGACAGACAGACAGACAGACAGACAGACAGACAGACAGACAGACAGACAGACAGACAGACAGACAGACAGACAGACAGACAGACAGACAGACAGACAGACAGACAGACAGACAGACAGACAGACAGACAGACAGACAGACAGACAGACAGACAGACAGACAGACAGACAGACAGACAGACAGACAGACAGACAGACAGACAGACAGACAGACAGACAGACAGACAGACAGACAGACAGACAGACAGACAGACAGACAGACAGACAGACAGACAGACAGACAGACAGACAGACAGACAGACAGACAGACAGACAGACAGACAGACAGACAGACAGACAGACAGACAGACAGACAGACAGACAGACAGACAGACAGACAGACAGACAGACAGACAGACAGACAGACAGACAGACAGACAGACAGACAGACAGACAGACAGACAGACAGACAGACAGACAGACAGACAGACAGACAGACAGACAGACAGACAGACAGACAGACAGACAGACAGACAGACAGACAGACAGACAGACAGACAGACAGACAGACAGACAGACAGACAGACAGACAGACAGACAGACAGACAGACAGACAGACAGACAGACAGACAGACAGACAGACAGACAGACAGACAGACAGACAGACAGACAGACAGACAGACAGACAGACAGACAGACAGACAGACAGACAGACAGACAGACAGACAGACAGACAGACAGACAGACAGACAGACAGACAGACAGACAGACAGACAGACAGACAGACAGACAGACAGACAGACAGACAGACAGACAGACAGACAGACAGACAGACAGACAGACAGACAGACAGATAGATAGATAGAGAACACTTTATTGTACATAAAAATGGAAATTACACAGATATTTCTTAACCTAAGAGTACAGACGGCGGCCTTATCACTTGAACATACCACTTTAACCGTGAAAGAAAACTTCGTGAGAATGTCTGTCTGACCGGTTCACGTACCTCAGCACTAGAAATTGCCAAACCGCGGTGGGCACGCGTGGTAATTAAGCCCATACTCTCTCTCTGAGAGAAAGCCTGTGCCCTGCAGTGGGACGTTTTTAGGCTAGTAGCTGTGCCCCGCGGTGTCAACTGCGGTTTATAGGTTTTCCCATGGAAATGAGATATTTTCCCGTAAAACGTAGTATAAAATGTAGCCTGTGTGTTAATCCAGGAGGAAAAAGAAGAAGTGTTAATCCAGGGAGTCAGCTACCTCCATACCAAATATTATTAAGATAGCTCCAGCCGTTTACACGTGACGAAGTAACAAACATACACACTCACAAACTTTCTCTATAATATTAGTGTAATTATTTTTTCCTCGGAACCCCTGGGGGACCTTCAGCACAATTAATCTAAAGAGGCCGTCTTGCAGGGCACAGCTGCAGAGGATCGTAACAAAAAATATGCCTGAAAGCCTTTCATTCTGTGAAACAAACAGAGGTAGGGGTACCTTGCTAGCTTCAAGCAGCTCGAGCCTCGAGTCTTTGGTGAGGCACTGCACGGGGATGGTGACGTCAATGACTTCTGGATACAGACTCGTCGAGGACTCGGCCGGCGCGCCATCCCCTGCCGGCTCCGGTACGTACGGGTGGGAAGACACACCTGTCGGTAAAACACCAAGGAAATTACAGAAACCTATATATCAAGCCTATATCAAGGTGGGGTAGAGACCAGGGCTTGCCACTCGCCGCGATCCTGTCAAACTCTTTCGAGCTGTGATATCAACCCTTTGTATGTCCCCACTCCACCAACCCGGACTGGCGAAGCCGTGGTGGAGTATGGCCTAATCTTCCTGCCATGCAGGAATAGACCCGTGCCCCAGCAGTGGGGACATACAAGGGTTGATAATGATGACTGTGGCACGTGTCTCTGCACGGTTAGGCCATAGTACGAGGGCCAAGTCCGGGTAAGGCAGTGGGGGGCCTTACTGTCAGAAGTTATAAAGCCGCCTATAGCGGCGACTGGCATTACATGACAGCCGGCAGCAATGGCTTAGCGTGCCTTGCGAAGCACAGAAGCGCTCGGAAAAAATGCCACTAGCGGTAGTCACGCGACGGTGATCCATCCAGCACCTGACCGCGGCTGTTGTTGCTTAACCCAAGTGCTTGATTCCAATCACTCGGTTCCACTAGACCACGAGGATTTCGCTCCTGTTGATGAAAATATAAAAACCACAACCCGGCTCCGAGAAAAAGTTCTTTTAAGAAGATTGACGCCCGAAACTGGAAATAAATAAATAATAAATAAATATTCATGGACATATTACACAGACATATTACAATAGATGGCGTTAATCATTTGTTATGGGTAAATATGGGTGTGAACATGAACTTCACTTTAGTCGGCTGATCTCAAGATTATTAGAGCTCGGTTTAAGGTGATTCAGTGTGCTAACTAGCGCCACCAATGGAAAAAAAATCATAAATTGTTATATAATAAGTTTTTATCTAAAAGTGAACATGAGAAATCTTAAAAACTGTGACAACTATTTTTAGAACCTACAGTCTAGAACCTATTGTCATTTGTGTTTGCTATCAGACACGATTAAACGTATCAAGTAGTATGATTCAAAAACGCTAAAATATTAGTTAAATTGTTCTTCTATCGCTTGGTATATTTAAACTTGCATACTTCGTGAGGCTATATTAGTCCACTGCTGGACATAGCCTCCCCTAATAAGAGCCATAGCGTCTTCAGCTTGCCGCACCTAGCATTTGCGTGCAGTTTTTCGCACATCGTCATCCCACCTAATCGGAGGGCGTCCTACACTACGCGTCCTACACTAATTTACATACATACTTTAAAATACGGATCAAATCAAACGCTTTTTTTGGCTTCGCTGTAAAATAAATTTATAAATAATCTTATATATAAAAATCTCGTGACAGTGTTTGTTATCGAACTCTTCCAAAACGGATGCACAGACAGTCATAATGTTGCAATTGTAGACAAAAAAAATCATAAATGTTAGTTCTGAGGAAAGGCTTCTTAATATTTTAATACGAAACACATTTTTTTAAAGTGAATTCATCACAGAGCACTCGGTAATCGCGCCCAACACGCACTTAACCGGTTTTCTTTACAAATACAAATTAATTTATTTGTGAAACATGTTCACATTTACCTTGAGGTAGCTTGCCGTACAAGGCGCTGAGAATGACAAGGCCCTTCTTCTTTTCCTCGTCGCTCCTGATTCTTGAGTAAGTTTCTCTCATGAGTTCTATGGTCGCCCGCGCCTGTATCTGCATCTCTTGTAGTCTGAAATAAAACCGTGCATGTTTTTTTATAGTTTAGTCCCATCGTAGGCTTCTTCTGTAAAGGTGGACGAATAAGGTTCTTGTAGTATAATTTAAATATGTTATTTCTGCTTCTCCGATGCCGTAATTGAAGTACAGTCGAATGTCGATAATTTTAAACTCAAGGGACCTTATAACAATTTCACATTACCAACAACTCAAAATAACAAGAGTTATACTTATAACCAAAAGAGGGAGGAAAAATCAAGTTAACAAGAGTTTGATCAAAATTAGTGTTTTATTAAATAAATAGTAAGCTTTACTTTCTAAGAGGAACCAGTGAACTGATGATAATTTTGGCATTAATTCCTTTGAATCGTTCCCACCTTCCACTATAGACACAACCCAAGGTTAGCTGGAAGAAACTACTTATTAGTATAAAGCTTGCTTTTGTACAATCCTTGGTACAAAGCTCTTTTTTTCAATTCAATTAAATTTTTAGACAATTTGATTTTTTTCCGGCCCCTTGAAAAACCTATTAATTAAATAATATAATCAATAACAATATGAATGTCAAGAAATTATATGTTGCCAGCCCACACGTAATAATTTGAAGTCCGCGCTGTCCATAATTTGAAGTATTTATCATGCACAGCACAGAGCTGTCGTTTGTTTACATAGTAACGTATAGATGCCTGACCCGACATACTATATTACATACATGAATTAGTGACTTCTGAGCTCGCCCCAGCTCAATATAATCGAAAATTCATTAGACAATAACAGACTGAAGTCGCTCACTCAACAGGAAATTGCGTGGAAACTGTAAAATATAATGATACCAAGCAGCGAAAGATTGCAAGATTACTTTTGATGTCTCCTATAAACGTCGCACTGCCGGGCACAGGCCTTCTTTCAGGAAGAGACTATAAGTACTTGATATCAATCCTTTGTATGTCCCCACTGCTGGGGCACGAGTCTCTTCATGCATCGCAGGAAGGTTAGGCCATGCTCCACCATCGGGGCCAAGTCCGGGTTGGTGGCTTATTGTAAGACAGTGGGTGGCTTTACTGTCATAAGTTATCAAGCCGCCCATAAGGCCTCTGACATGGAATCACGACTGCCATTACATCACAGCCGGCATCAACATCTTAACGTGTCTTGCGAAGCACGGAATCACTCGGAAAAATGCCACTAGCCGTAGTCACGGGATAGTCACCCATCCAGCAGTTGACCGCGCCTTTTGTCGCTTAACCCTTGTGATTGATTCCAATCAATAGGTTCTCGTAGGCAACGAGCGCTTCAAGTACTTATCCTACTAATATTGTAAAAGCGAAAGTTTATAAGTATGGATGGATGGATGTTATTCTTTCACGTAAAAACTGCTGAATGGATTTTAATGAAATTTTACAATAATAGAGCTTAAACATAATAATAACAAATAGGCTACAAATTAGAAAAATATTCCGTCATATTTTTAAATGTGATAATTTTAATGACATAATGTTCTTTACTTCTAACAGTTCTTTTCTACGCCAAGCTCATATAAGCAACGCGAAATATTAATCCTGCGCAGACGAAGTCGTGGGCACCAGCTAGTTACACAATTAAAACGTGTTGAGCCTGACCTCTGTGGTGTCGGCCTAGAGAATAGCACCAACCCAAATTCTTCCCGGGGGTGTCGTAAAAGGCGACTAAGAGACACAAACCGGGGGGTGGGCGGCAGCGCCCACTGCAGTACAATTCCACCAAACTGCGATCCCCAACCACATGCCCAGCGTGGGGATTATGGGCATTACCCTCCAATGATGTGAAATCTTGCGCTATGTCGCTCATTAGGGGAGGGCTATGTCCAGCAGTGGACTAATATAGCCTGGAGAAGAAGAAGAGCCTGACCTCTCGTAGTTGGCCTCCATGGAGCGCTTCCGCTCCCTGTCCTGTTGCTCGCGCGCGATCGGGTCAAGCACCAGCTTCTTCAGCAGCAGCCACGACACCAGAGGTACCATCGTCGCGTAGAACACCGGCGACGGCATCACCTCCTCGCATAGGTGGATCGGCAGCACGATGGTTTGGGAGGCGCACGTCCACCTGGGAACAGGCTGCGTTGGCTAATTGCTTTTAGGTAGCTGCACTTATATCAAGGAGAAAATGGTTGAACTCTCCACTGCGACGTTCAGTTCTAAGAGCCAACTCTGCCATCTTTACTTCCGATTTTCGGTAAATGCAATTGGCAATTGACAACAGTGCAAAAACAAAGCCCTATGATTTTATCGCTTTTTCGAGAAGTGAACAGAACAATAGGGGACACGTATTTTTTCTTTGGTCGTATTTCTTTGGAAATAATAGTTATTTTTCAGTTTTAAAGTCGATTTTTAGAACCGGAAGTGACGTAGGCTAGAAGGCAACATAAAACATAATCTTTGCCTGTACAGTGCGTTCACATTAACTTGACGCGTGAGAGAATTGGTAGCACTGAGATGTTTACTGTTATCATGTTAAATAAGAAATCATTCCCATTTCTTGGGGAAAATAAAAGGTATGAGGGCTTGTTTTACCCTCTTCCGATTAGGTCCAAAAGCTAATTCACATGTTATGTCCTTGTTACCAATTCTCTCACGCGTCAAGTTAATGTGAACGCACTGTAGGTACTTTCCTTTTCGACACACCGACTAAAAGTTGTTGACGATTGACATTTTACTTTTTTTTCGGTGACAAAGGCAAAGGCGTAGATACCACGCTTTAGACCCGCTGTGCCGGTTTTTCTATTTTATATTATAATTTGTCATTTTTCTCTGAAATAAAAGTACCTACAAAAAGTCTAGAAAAATCAAGAGCATTTTTTTTGTATTCCTTGAAGCTTAGTCTCCAAATGGTTTTTTTATTTCAGGTTAATATTTTTTTGATTTATTGTTCATTGTATGAATACGAGTATAATCCATACAGATACCTACTTTGTTTTTTTTTTATTTACACACGATATGCCGGATCGCAGTAAAACTTTGCCAATACTTTTAGAGGGCACAAATCGAGGTTTGACCGTGCTTAGAATTGGACATGAAGTAATCAAAGGAAGATGTAGTCATGAGTTTCGCTTTTACGAGAAACTCAGGACCAGTATCTAAGAACCGAGAACCAGCCCTTAGGCCTTAAGAAACGTTCTGTCACACTCTTTGCTGGGAATTTCGAAGAGCTTAGCTATTTACTTAACGAAATCTCAGTAACAGAAAACAGAAACTGTCCCTTACTAAACTAACGTAGTTTCAGTTAAAATAAATATCATAATATGACGGCAAGGATACTTAAAGATAAACAACATAGTACTTGAGTTTGAGCATCACGCCGGTTGGTACACCGAGCATGACCGCAGCCGATACGCTGCTGTGCTGCGAGACTTTCTTCTCGGCTCCATACTCCGCTATGGCACCAAATGTTCCAACTCTGTAACAAACAAGTACAAGTCTCATCGTGTCAAATAGTATACAGTTTTGTAAATAAATCAATTACAATTCCACGAATTATCGTGGAAGGAAGCGCTCGTGGCCTAGTCGAACCGAGTGATTGGCATCAATCACTTGAGTTAAGCAACAACAGGCGCGTTCACGTGCAGGATGGGTGACGGTCCCGTGACTACCGCTAGTGGCATTTTTTCGAGCGCTTCGCAAGGTACGTTAAGCAGTTGGTGCCGGTTAGTCATGTAATGACAGTCGTTAAGCCATGTCAGATGCCTTATGGGCGGCTTGGTGGCTTCTGAAAGAAAGGCCCGCCACTGTCTTACAATCCTCCACCAACCTGGACTTGGCCCCCGTGGTGAAGTATGGCCTAACTTTCCTGCGATGCAGGAAGAGACCCGTGCCCCAGCAATGGGGACATACAAGGGTTGATATCGATATATAGTGGCACTCGATACCAGTGCTCGCGACATAACAACGCGACTTCTTAATTTAGACGTTTTATCACAAACCAATGTTCCCACCTACTATGATTTGTTAAAACGTGTGACAAAAGAAATCAAGTCGTTGTCAAGCTACAAGCACAGCATTTCCACAACGTTCGCACAAAGACACGTAAATGTATGAAACCAACAGGGGCTGTTTCATAAAACTACAATTCTTCGGTTGTTATGACCATAGCGGTGGTAGCAGAGCGGTAGAACACCGGCTTCTCAATCGGGAGGTCGTGGGTTCATATCCCGGTATGTACAAATGCCTTTGTTTTTTAAGTAATGTCCATTTGCGAAGACCAACCCGGACTTGGCCCCCGTGGTGGACTATGGCCTAACCTTTCTGCGATACAGGAAGAGACCCGTGCTCCAACAGTGGGGACATATAAAGGGTTGATTTCGATATAGAAGCAATACCACTCGCTAACGGTGGAGGAAAAACATCGCGAGGAAACCTTAGTGTCTGAAGCGTTAACATACCTCAACGCATGCAACCTACAATGACCCAACTTTGAATTTCAGGTCTAACTAAGACCGTCCCATTTAAATGCGTAGCCGAGTCGTCCTGCTTTTGTTATCTGTGGGTTGATTGAATTTGCATGTACGTCGATATGTCATAGTAAACCAGGAATTGTAATACTTTGAAACAGGCCCCAGATCGAAGATTCGGGGACTCAATATGCGCAAGAAATCCTGAGCGATTCCAATCATGCCACACAAATTTGACTGTTAGACCCGGAGCTGAAGTTGAAAAAACTGCATTTAAGTATTTACTTGAAAAGAGATTTCTCGATTTGGAGGCACTGGGTTGGTACAGATAGTTTACTAACTGAACTCAATGAAGAATTGAAAAAAAATATATTTACGAAATAGTTGATCAACAAAACTGAAGTGTTTTTACTTAATCACAATTTTTTTTTATACTTAAGCATAAATATGATTGACTTATAGCATAAAGGTATACCTTTTTGGTCTATGCTTATAGTTACTTTGAGAGGTAACATGTTTTATCCAGGTGATTCGATTACAATGTCTCGAACAAAACATTTTGAGAATTTTCCTGAAGCAAATCAAACAATATAAAACGGTTCTTATCGCGATTATTAATTAGGAAAAACGTAATTACCTTAATTTATTCGTAATAATAATATTAATTCATAATAAATTCTTAAATAATTCGCGATAACACCCGTTTAATATTTACTGACCTATGAATGAGCGTCGCAAATCATTAAGAAACATTAACTTCACTACAATATATACAAAACCGATTTCGCTAAAACTCGCTTATGTAAGCCTTACAATTGTTCAACTAGTGAAATGAAATGCAAAAGGTTATATTCAAAGTAGCGCAGAAACTGCGGCTTAAAGGCCGCAGTACACAATGGCCCATGCTGGCCCACTGCTCGCCATTGCCAACTGTAGGCCACGATCGCTTGCTGTTTACACAATGGCGCGTGGCTCATTGCTGTCGGGCAAACCACTTGCGATGGACGTGGAAGTAATTGCGGCCTCAGCTATTTATTTATTTACTATTTATTTTATTTATTTACAAGTACTACAGAAATAAGAATGTACATGTACAACAACAAAGTTATTAAAAAAAATGGCGCAAAAGGCGCAAAATTACGGGCTCAGATTGATATAAATCAATAAACTTGAAGGTCTATTGATTTATCTTCATTGTTCCGCCATACGGACATTTTGGGCGATTTATAATTTAAGTAGTTCTCCAAAAAATCATCGAAACAAAAAAAGTATTCTATGTCTATCCCGGTCAGCGGCCGGTGACGAACTGAACGATGGGCCACTGTGTAAACAGGGATGGGCCACGCTACGCCACGATTCCTTTGAAGTGTGCCCAAAAAACCGACAACTGTCCGATTGCGCGCCACGATATGGAATTTGTCCGCCACTGCACACCATTGCCACGTGTACACAATGGCAATGGCGAGCAGTGGGCCAGCATGGGCCATTGAGTACTGGCCGCATAATGAACGTTACAATTCAAACTACATAACAAATCTATCGTCGAGTTAGCACCTATAACACAAGTCATTTAGTTGTACTTAGTATAGGGTTAACGAGATTGGTGTAATATGTACATGAATATTTATTTATTTATTTATATCCTAGTAGTCGTCTACGCCTTGTGACTCACTTGAGGGCCAGTCGCATCTTCATCTCTTGCTGCGGCATCTTCCGCATGATGTTGAGGGAGATGAACGAGTGGGGTGTCCCAATTTGCAGGGCCGTGTTGATGTGGTACTTCTCCGAGTCCCTGACGTAGATTGAGGTCATGGACGAGCCGCCCTGCCCGCCCGCCCGGTACGTGAGGTAGCCCACAGAGTGAGCGTCTAGCTGGAGCGCCAGCGCTGTAAAAGTCAGGAAGCGTGACGAAATGGAAGGCTGTCTCGTTTCTGGGTTTGTACTGTTTAGATCGGTGATTATTAGCCGGTGGTCCGCTGACCTCTCGTGGTCCCTGGAGGCAATCCAAGTGGTCCGCGAAGTCATTAATGGGAAATAATAATTGAATGAGTGTAAGTCGTATAATAATTGTTTTATTTATATATCAAACAACTCTTTATTACGATTAGTTTCTGGCTGTGTTCCGTTTAGATCAGTGGTTCTTAACCGATGGTCTGCGGACCTCTGGTGGTCCCTGGAGGCATCCCAAGTTGTCCGCGAAGTCATTATTAGGAAATGATAATTAAATGAGTGTAAGTCGTTAAATAATGAGTGTTTTATTTACAGATCAAGCAACCCTTTATTTCGGTACCGTATATTAAGAATAGTTTCTGGGTGTGTTCCGTTTACATCAGTGGTTCATACATAACCGATGGTCCGCGGACCTCTGATGGTCCCTGGAGGCATTCAAAGTTGCCGCGAAGCCATTATCGTGAAATAATAATTAAATGAATGATAGTCGTCAAATTATGAGTTTTTATTTATACATCAAACAATCCTTTATTTCGGTATCGTATATTACCAATAAACCAAGTGGGCGGTCCCTGACAAAATAGTAATTTGGTAAAATGGTCCCTCATGACTAGAAGGTTAAGAACCATTGGTTTAGATAGATAGAGAACATTTTTGAACTAAAACTTTCGTAAGCACAACACATTGTAGACTTTTAGTCCGGATTTACTTACGGGTAAATCCCGTAAAAAAAAACTTACGCAGGCAATACAACATCAAGACGATCTATCGCCCCCCAGCAAGAATCAGACAGTTACTGCGCTCGCCGAAGGATAGCGACCCACTGAATGTCTCCGGAGTGTATATGATACCGTGTGACTGTGGCAAATGCTATATAGGTGAGACACAGCGAAATATCTCGGTCAGAATTTCGGAGCACATACGCTGTATGAAAAACCGAAAAATCGATGGCTCGGCGGTAGCAGAACACGCGTTAACCCAGGACACAAGTCACTTTATCCGCTTCGATAAGGACAATAATGGACAATACTTGTGTCCAAAGACAAGTTTTATGTGCCACGAAAAATGCGCGAGGCTATTGAAATAAGTCGCCACCCGAGTTTCAATAGAGACAGTGGATGGGCTCTTCCGCCGGCCTGGAAACCGGTTCTACGAAAGTGCAGTGATAGTGAATATCGAAATCGACACTGCAAGAACGAAGATGTCGTGAGCTGTGTCTGTGCCATCATGCCTAGTGGCATTGAAGACGGGAAAGCAGTAGGCGCTGCGGCGCAAGCCAGCGGGAATCCCCCGCAGCCAGTGTCGGCACCCGCCCCACCTATCTCGGCGCGGGCGCGCCGCGCGCTTGCCCGTAGTGTGAGACGAGCAACCGACGACGCGAGCTCCGTCTCTGCTCACCATGATTAAGCTCTGCGAATCGGAGCGAAACCTGATCGGACTTTTCCGATATAACAACACCCGTAAGTAAATCCGGACTAAAAGTCTACAGATAGAGAACACTTTATCTTCTATAATATAAAAATGAATCGCTCAATGTGTTAGTAAGCGCAAATCTCGAGAGCAGCTGAACCGATTTCGCTAATTCTTTTTTAGAATATTCCTTGAAGTACAAGGATGGTTCTTACGGAGAAAAAGAAAATATTGAGAATCGACTGCTAGGCGGTACGATGTTCGCTGGGTCAGCTAGTTGTACATAAAAATGAAAATTACACAGATGTTTCTTAACCTCTGATGGTCCCTGGAGGCATTCCAAGTTGCCGCGAAGCCATTATCGTAAAATAATAATTAAATGAATGAGAGTCGTCAAATTATGAGTTTTTATTAATACATCAAACAATCCTTTATTTCGGTATCGTATATTACCAATAAACCAAGTGGGCAGTCCCTGACAAAACAGTAATTTGCTAAAATGGTCCCTCATGACTAGAAGGTTAAGAACCATTGGTTTAGATAGATAGAGAACACTTTATCTTCTATAATATGAAAATGAATCGCTCAATGTGTTAGTAAGGGCAAATCTCGAGAGCAGCTGAACCGATTTCACTAATTATTTTTTTAGGAAATTCCTTGAAGTACAAGGATGGTTCTTACGGAGAAAAAAAATATATTGAGAATCGACTGCTAGGCGGTACGAAGTTCGCTAGGTCAGCTAGTTGTACATAAAAATTACACAGATGTTTCTTTACCTAAGAGTACAAACGGCGGGCTTATCACTAATTTTTGACAGACAACCTCAGCTAAGACAGGTAGAGAACATTTCATAACACAACCAAAAAAAAAATATTTTTATGATTTCGTTGCTTTTAATGGTGTTATTACTATTATTAGTATTATTGCGTTTATTGGTGGTTGGTGTTTAATGGGTTCACAAGGGCATTAGACACATAACAACGTCTATTAATCAAATAATCGATCGATCGGTCACCACTGACGGAATGACTCATCCTGGTCCCAAATTACAATGGGTATCCTAGTTTGGGACCAGGACGAGTGATGCGCTGTGGTAACCAGGAAAGCACATCACAAACAATGCAATACTTACTGGAAATTAGACTAGGTGATATCCCTCTCGGTGTGAATTGCAGTACTGTGCCACAGTTCAGGAACATGAGCCGGGAGAGTGTTCTGAACAGTTTTAGTCCTAGTAACGGTCCGTTGCCGATGCCAAACTCCAACTCGGTCCAGCCCTTTTCTGAACTTAAATGGCGGTTGGCGAGGTTTACTGAACCTGTGCCTGAAATTTTTCAATTTGTTACTTCACACTTTACAAATTAATTAAAGGAAACGTTAGGTTATAAGAGCGCAACGCCAACAAACTGGACAGCTTGGCGATATTTGTAAATCCAGAAACTTAAAGGTTTTTTTGCTAATAAAAAATAAAATAAATACATTTTAAGCCTTTAGGTGTAGGTACTTAAGGTCATCGCAGAGGTTCTTAATATATTTGATCGACAATAAAATATAGTTTCTTGAACAGGCAATAATGGCGTTCGCTTTGGGCATTAGCAGCCATGATATTTGCGCAAGAGCACAGCTTGTGTGATTCCGTGTGGTTTCTGAATTGAAAACATAGTGTAAGATAAATCTATAGTAAAATGGTAAATTGTAAATAGCCAAAAACTCAATGGGCACAAACCAATAATTACGCAGTGCCATTAATTAATTATATTGTTTAACTCGTTTAAAAATTACAATGGGAAACCCTTGTTATGGGGGTACCGATTGGCACCGATATAATGCAACGCTATATTTTACAGTAATAAATATATCAATACTTTTTTATAAATAAACTTAAATAATTACAGATTAAACAGTTCTAATCGCTGTAAGTCATTATTAGTAAAATGGGGTTATCAACTTTTATCTAAAAGGTAAATAATCTCCATTAGACCTGTGTAATATATAACCATGTACAAGCATCGCGAGTCATTAAACATATGTACTTTTCGTGAACTTTCAGGTGTATACCTGAAAGTTCACGAAAAGTAAATGACGAGGAATATAAACATCTATATCGCAAAAGAAATGACGAGGAATATAAACATCTATAGCGCCATAGAAATGACGAGGAATATAAACATCTATATCGCAAAAGAAATGACGAGGAATATAAACATCTATAGCGCCATAGAAATGACGAGGAATATAAACATCTATATCGCAAAAGAAATGACGAGGAATATAAACATCTCTATCGCAAAATAAATGACGAGGAATATAAACATCTATATCGCAAAAGAAATGATGAGGAATATAAACATCTATATCGCAAAAGAAATGACGAGGAATATAAACATCTCTATCGCAAAAGAAATGACGAGGAATATAAACATCTATAGCGCCATAGAAATGACGAGGAATATAAACAGATATATCGCAAAAGAAATGACGAGGAATATAAACATATCGCCATAGAAATGACAAGGAATATAAATAAACATCTAAATATCGCATAGTAAGTAATATTTTAAAATTGAAAACTCGCAATAAAATGTTAAGGGTACATACCTATACCATTCTGGGTTGAGATGTTCCCTGATAAAGTCATAGTATCTCTGAGGGTTATTGGGGCATCTATGGACTGCTGTATGGTCATGCCTGATACCTCAATTGTGGGAATTATGGAAGCTTCTTCTCTGGAATAATTAAAGTAAAATAATATTTTTAAATTATATACGCCTAAAATATCACAAACTAAACCTTTTTTTTACATCTGTGCTAAATTGTTTATAAATAGTCTGGGACACATTTATAAGTGGGTTTAGCCGGCCTATCCCATTCCCTCAGTAGACCTAATCACTGGAAATGAAGCTAAACCTGGTTACTGAAGGAATGCTGATGAATTAGCTTTAAAAAAACATTACACAAAACACACAAAAAAAACAAAAAAAAAAAAAAAACAAAAAACACCGTATAATCCCTAGACTTTTAAACACACTATCAAAACTACATTCATATTAACACAAACAACACATTTCTGTCTTCGCTTTTGAATTTAATGTTTTGTTTTTGGATTCTTGTAATGTGAAGTGTCCTAAAAAATTACGTTCTTCTTCTTCTTATATTTTGTTCCAAAAAAATAGGTAACTTTGAGAGCTTGAGCGGATTATTAAGATTTGGGATAATACCCACATTAAATTCTTAGCCGTGCGATTGTTAACCGAGGGTAGAAAGAATCAATTCCCGAGGAATTTATACTATAGCAGTTGCATTCATAAAAAATATGCACTTCTTAAAAGAGGCATATAAAGGGTTTATAGAACGTTTGCTAAAAATCTCTATTCATAAACGTAGGATAATGCCTAAAATGTTCATTCAAACATTCAATAAACAAGTTAACTTAACTAAGGTTTATAAGCAACTTTCGTGAGTTTTTATGAATGTAAGTATTTAGGCTGTAGTCCGAGTAGGAATTGATTCTTTTACCCGTGTTAAACAGTCTACTTTTCATTACGAATATGGGGAAAATAAAAACTCATTTTTAATATTCAAATCTTAGCCACGGATGTCAACATCCGTGGCTATGAGAGATAAAAGATTACCTATTTCTTTTAATTCCGTCACAGATACATATAGCAGATTAGTAACAGCAAGTTTACACTGGCTGTTTAGAAACTCAAATGGCCGCAGCATTTTTTTTTTATTAGTCAATTTTTACATAAAACTCTTCTCAGCTGACAGTAGTTCTATTTTTAAAGTTCCTTCCGGCCCTTAGGTGGGAAGTAATTTGAATGAGTTCCCTCTCTACAGAGGGAAGCAGCATTTTCCACCAATAATCAGATCAAAACAACACTACTTTCTGACTACAAGAAATGAAAATAAACTTACATTATTTCATAATCATCGTAGTACTTCATGAACATGTCTGTCGCGTTGATGGACATGGTGATGGTGCCTCGAGCGTTGGCGCTCTGCTGCAGCCGCCGCTCCTCACGCTCCCTTTTGAGCCTGCAAGAAAAAATTCCTTTATTACACTTTATTGTCGTCGATATGAACCTTTGTTAGTCCACACTGCTGGGGGCACGTGTCTCTCCCTGTGTCACAGGAAGGTTAGGTCATACTCCACCAAGGGAACCAGTCTGGTTGGTGGAGGATTGTAAGACATTGGCGGGCTTTACTGTCAGAAGTTATCAAGCCGCCCATAAGGCATCTGACACACAGCCCCGGCAGCAACGGCTTAACGTACCGCCACTAGCGGTAGTCACGGGACGGTCACCTATCCTGCACCTGACCGCGCCTGTTGTTGCTTAACTCAATTAAGTGATTGATTCCAATTACTCAGTTCGCTTAGGCCACAAGCACTTCACTTTATTGCACAGAAAACAAAATTTTGCACAAAATGAACAGAAATTTCTAGACATATTTCTTCCAGCCAGCCTTGATCTTTTGGGTATTAAATAGACAGCTGGAAAAGGGCAAGTAAAATTCATCATACCCTATTTGGAGTGAGGTGTCTCTTATTCGTCCTTCTTTTAAACAGATAATAGGGATTAGTTAGAAAGTTAGACCTGAGACTTCACACTAGTTGGGTCATTGTATGTGGCAAGCCCTGAGGTAAACACTTAATTACGCTCACACGTTAGTGAATGTATTGCTACTATAACATCATAAATGTCATAAATTTTGACGATTTCAATTCCACGACCTCCCGATTGAGAAGCTACATCTCTAATCATAATTTAAATAATAAACGTGAATGGACCAACCTCTCATATTCTTCACGAATTTCTCTGGGTGTGCGTGTTCTGAAAACGATTTCCCATCCATCTACTTCGAGTCCTCTTTTTCCTGTAAATTCGAAGAAAGTAAAATATAAATGTTGTTGCTTTAGTGCTAGTCAAAAGCTAAACTTTTTTCTTGTAATCACAACTGCCCTATCTGTAAACATATGTCACACAATATAAACACTTGCCCAAATCCCATAAGAGTAGGCAGAAACTAGTCCCCTTTATGATGCGTACCAAATCGTGAAGGATTCCAGTCAGATTAATATGGAATTTGACAGTTAGACAACTGTAATTGCTCAGGATTTAGAGTACATAATAAGGATACAGACCTTGCCCTCCTCCGCTCCATCAACATTTAAATAAAGGAAAATCGGAAAATTGTTTCCTTAGTACATATTTGATAATTAAAACACTTCAAAGATATTTCGTATACAGATATCAAAACAGGATTAATTTGAATTGAAAATATAGCTGAGAAATTGAAACTTGTGTCAAATTACACTATTTTTATTTTTAATGCACTAACCTGTGCTAAGGAACAAATTTAAAAACCTATTTAGAGGCTAAAAATTTCACCCATGCCGGGATTCGAACCCGCAACCTCTGGCTATCCGTACCAGCGCTCTACCAATTGAGCTCAATATCCGTACCAGCGCTCTACCAATTGAGCTCAATTGGTAGAGCGCTGGTACGGATAGCCAGAGGTTGCGGGTTCGAATCCCGGCATGGGTGAAATTTTTAGCCTCTAAATAGGTTTTTAAATTTGTGTCAAATTCTCAACTATATTTTTAAATAAGTTTGATCTTGTTTTGACATCTGTATCTTTATGAAACTAAAATGTTTTGATATTGGATGTTCGGAGTTAAGATGGTGCCTGTTGCTGGTGCCTGTTCCTGGTTCCATGGTTTACAAAATATAAATACACAACTGACTGTTCACATCTGATTACCAGGACGGAGGATGTGGGTTCGAATCGGTATATTTGTACACATGGCCTCATTGTCTGGCTACACTTGTCCACTGCTGGACATAGCCCTCCCCTAATAAGCGCCACATTGTGCTATCATAGGGGGTAATGCCCATAATCCCCACGCTGGGCATGCGGGTTGGGGACAGGACCTCAGTCTGGGTGTATTTCTATGTTTTCAATGTCATTGCCTGATAACTGCAGCTCAGGGTATCTTTGTGTACGGCCAGGATACGTGATAATGTTGTGTGGAATATATTTAAAAGTCATTATACCTAAAGTATCGTAAATAGCTCTTTTGTGCGGGTCAGAGAGGACTTCATAGGCCTCCTTGACTTTGTTGAATATCTGCTCGGCCCACTTCTGACGCGCAGGGTCAGTACTGTGTTTGTCAGGGTGGAACATGCGCGAAAACCGCCGGTAGGCACTGTTGATTTCTTCCACTGTTCCCTACAAACAAAACTGGGATTAGAAGCTGCAAAATTGAAATATCATCTCCACTGAATGTGCGGAACTATTTTGAACAAAATAACTTGCTTGGCGAAGCTCTGTAAATACAGTATCAGTATTTCTTTGTATCTTCAACTCGGCTGGATTTAAAGAGGGAGGGAAGATCATGTAAACTGGAACCAACTTGCGATAATTGACACAACTGTCTTCAACAGTGAATGTGTTAATCAAGAAAATGTAAAGTTTATGAGTTATGTTTTTTGTTAACACTTTTCTGTGACACTCACTGGATAAAAAGAGTACAGACACCCACACTTTCCTTTGCAGTATTGGATTTCTAGTCGCTTTAGGTAACCACAGGCTGGTTTCTAAAAGTGACTAGAAAGCATAAACTGCCAATACTGGAGGAAGTGCATCTCCTTCTCTCTTACGAAAGTACAGGCACCCGTGCTCACCCTCAGAGCACGGGGCCGGGTGCTTCGACTTTCCCTTATAGGTTTTATAGAAAAATATTTTAGTTTGATATCATTGGACCGCCACTTATCCAGGGTAATGTGGATAGTTTATTCAAGCACAGTAATAGATTGTTGAGTTATGTTTGTCCACGAAGACAGTATTTATTACAATTAAGAGCCTCATTTGAAAAAATACCGGCAGCGGTACAAAGCGGCTTTCAGAGCCTAGTTTCAAAGTATGTCATCATGCTTGCAACTTGTAACCTATAAGTAAACATGGAAGCTATTTATGGACTGATCTTTGCTAAGATTGTACGTCGCCCGTCGCGAAATGTTGGGTCTTTACATACATTCAGTTCTTATTTCAGATAGAACAGAGATAAACAAGATCTGTTATATAATTGGATACCGAAGAGCAAAAATCGGGAAAAGGTACTTACGGTTTTGGAGACATTGAGAAGCTGATAATAATTTTCTTCTAGTAGAATATTGTCCCCTTCTTCATCCATTTTAACTAAAATTCTGAATTATCAGTCGCAGGTAGGTAACCAATGCTTTCTTTTCTGTGTGGTGCTCTTTTTAATTTCTTTTACCGCCGTCAGTCATAGATGTCGCTAGGGTAGTTAAACACAGATTACTAGAAAAAGAGGTTCCCATTCACCGTCATACTGATATTTATAACTGACTGCGAAAAATAAAATGGCTACACAATGGCTCATTAAGGCTGACTTGCACCAGGTTCTTATGATCAAAAGAGCATGGGCAAAAATGTATGGAGCTTGGTCCAAGGAGCTCCACGATTGAAACATATGCCAAAGTAAAGGCTCTTATGCTTACTTCAAAGTGACAGAAGGGCATCAAAATTCGCGCCTCCGCCGCAAAGAAAGCAGCGTTTCATTGCACAATAATATTAAAGTATGTCCTATCTATAGAAAACCAAGTTAAATACTATGAACATGAACATATAAGGAGGAGCGGGTGATCGTGCTTTTCCACTATAAAGGGAAATTTCCCGCCAGGCAGATCGTATGCCTAGGGACGGCCGGTCCAACTATTGGCAAACTATGGCAAATTGCTTCTATCGGCTAAAAGTACTGTACAGGATACGGGACTACCTCAGTGTAGACATGAGAGTCAAATTGTGTGAGTCGCTTGTGCTGTCCAAACTAAACTACTGCGACGTTGTCTATGGGGGTTGTTTGCTACACAGGTCTGAAAGGTTGATACAGCGTGTGCAGAATGCGTGTGCTCGGTTCTGTTTCAAGATTCCCCCCCGATCCCATGTCACGCCTTATTTGAACGACGCGAATCTGTTGAAGATGGACGCACGACGAATGCTTCATCTTGCCGGCCTGCTGTTCGGTGTCATCAAGTCGGAGACACCCGAAAACTTGTTCAACAAGATTGAGTGGTCTCGTAACAAGTACCGTTGCAAGTCGAGAACAATAATACCGGCGCATCGAACTGCAGCCTTCCGAGGAAGCTTCAGATTCGCGGCGTCTAAATGCTGGAACAACATTCCTCCTCCTCTTAGAGACCTTACAAGCAAATATGCCTTTAAGGTAAAACTTAAAGGCTATTATGTATCCACGAAACCTAAACCTTTCTTTCTTTTCCAGCATAAGATGCTACTCCTTCTATGTCTATCCTTCCATTATATAACTCGAGATCGCTTCATTAAATTTTGTTGTATAATATTACTATGCCGTATTGTGCTGTGCTGTGTAGTACTATATTGTATTGTATCGTATCGTATCGTATCGTATCGTATCGTATCGTATCGTATCGTATGGTATGGTATGGTATGGTATGGTATGGTATGGTATGGTATGGTATGGTATGGTATCGTATCGTATCGTATCTTATCGTATCGTATTGTATTGTATCGTACGTCGTGGGTCTCGATGCGACTTTCCGTGAGTCACTGTCACCAGGCCCTTGCTGAAAATCAGTGCTGTGGGCAAAAAACCTGCAGCAAGTACTGAGCCTGAGGCCGTTTTACCGCCGCATGGACATGACCTGTATCCGCTTGCTGTGTTTTGTCGTATTTGTTTGTTTTTATTACTTTTTTTTATATTTTGTTCTATTCTACGATTTGTAGGTATATGTCTGTGTGGCGATAAATAAATGTATTTCTTCTTCTTCTTCTTCTTCTTCTATTGTTAGTCGGACGTTATATTTATGCTATGTCATTGAAACACTTTGATTGCGAGATGCAGGAATATTGGAGTTTGCTCGCCACAAACAAATTTAAAAAAATCTCTCGGACGGATTTTACTTATGTTAAACTTTATTTGGTAAGAAAAAAATATATCGATTTGTATTATTTTTATTCGTGGCAGCTCTTGGACCACTTTCACCCATTCTCATTTAGTATGAAGAAGTTTAGTTAAATGCTTTTGTCACGTGTGGCTAAGCTAAGATAATATATAGAATACCAAAAGGTCTCATTGGTCCGTCCTGGGGTGAATATGTAATTTTAGGCTTGCGGCTTTGGAAGCGATTGAACGTGGAGCTATCAGGCTGATTGGGGATGACGAATTAATGAAGGCAAGGTAGCAGCTTCTAGAGTGCCGTCGTAAGGTTGCTTGACTCTCTGCCTTCTACAATATGTATTTTGTAGACTGTGCACAGTGAACTTATACCCTCATCCCCTTTCTTCCATCAGACCACCAGACGAGGGGCTCAAACGCATGCTTTTGTCGTCGAAATTCCGTAAATCTGCACCGAGTGATTCGCGAATGCTTTTAAATAAGAACGGCAAAGTTGTGAAACACGCTGCTGTCGTCTGTCTTTCAGGAGATATTAATCTGGATGTCTTTAAAAGTAGAGTCAACCGGCATTTTGCAGGTAAGCACGTAACATCGTAGACTCAATCTTCGCTTACCATCAGGAATGACGCGGATTAAGTGTAACCTATCTTACTTTATTCTTTGTTGTACACCAGAGCACATAGCTATTATAAAACATGTAAAGATAAAAAGTACAATTGGCGGCCTTATTGCTAAAAGCAATTTCTTCCAGACAACCTTACGTTACGACGGAAAGTTGCTGAAGGAAATAAGAGAGGGGTAGTCGGTGCAAATATGAATATATTAATTCACTACTTATATAAATAACAATATACCTACATGTGTACAATATCAATATAAATATCATTACCGACGTACTCTTATAAAAAAAAGTGTCATGTTGATTTTTATCTTGCCGACAGAGTATTGTTTGTGGAAGTCTTAGCATTTATTATTAGTGATCTAAAAAAGAGTGAAGCGCTCGTGGCCTAGGCAAACCGAGTGATTGGAATCAATCACTTGGTTAAGCAACAGCAGGCGCGGTCAGGTACGGGATGGGTGAGCGTCCCGTGACTACCGCTAGTGGCATTTTTCCGAGCGCTTCCGTGCTTCGCAAGGCACGATAGGCCGTTGGTGCCGGCTGTCATGTAATGGCAGTCGTTAAGCCATGTCAGAGGCCTTATGGGCGGCTTGATAACTTCTGACAGTAAGGCCCGCCACTGTCTTACAATCCTCCACCAACCCGGACTTGGCCCCCGTGGTGGAGTATGGCCTAACCTTCCTGCGATACAGGAAGAGACCCGTACCCCAACAGTGGGGACATACAAGGGTTGATAACGATCTAAAGACCGATTTGAAAATAGTTACCTATATTTTACGAGAATGTGTTTCTTCCGTTGTGAAGGTAATTAACTGTGTCTATTATTATTCATTTATTGGTAATGATGTAACCTATTGTAAATATTATTCGTCATTCCTCATTGGTCCACCTTTTGCACGAAACTGTGAATGTAAATTCACAATGGTAGGAAGTATAATGACATACGGCCGCACTGCTGCTCAGAGACGTCCATTAAATTTAATGTTTATTTAAATATCATTATCTTTCACTTATTATATTATCAATTAAACAGAAAAGGACACAATTTAAAAGAACTAATTCAGTTTTCCGGTGCCGATTATAAGACGTGTGGCGAGCACATGTCAGGTCTGCGCGCACACTGCAAACTCCAACATTCCTGCATCGCCCAATCAAAGTGTTTCAATGACATACCTTAGATACAATGTCCAACTAACAATTAGTTGGAGCGGCCGTTCCCAGGCATACGATCTGCCTGGCGGGAAATTTCTTTATAGTGAACGAGCACGATCACCCGCTCTTCCCTATATTCGTTTTACTGTAAATAACTTTTTATCCTTACATTATTTGTCTACAAATATTCGAAAACAAGACTACTGACGGAAAGACGTTAGTCATAAATAAATTCATATCGGCCCAATTTTCAAAAACGAAAACAGCCAATTTCGAAATTGTTTTTCGATAACACCCATCTTTAATCTACAGAAAAAGAATTAATTTTTTTTTTTACATATATCCATACGTGTCAAGTACATTAAGTTTTTGGGTTCTGCCGTTGTTGGGTAAAAAAAAGTTCCCATCATAGACAATTGTCATTAATTTTTATTCTCCGTCTACGGTCGCGTCGAATAATATTGTTTTCTGTGGCCGTCGTCGTCGAACGGAGTGATTGGAAAAATAGCAGTTCCAAGAAAACGATAAAAAGCTCTCTCTTGTAAATAAGTTATTGACCAGTGTTAGTGAATTATGAACATTTAAATTTTAAGTTATTATTGTTTATATAGTGTGCTAAATGTTCTATTACAAATTAGTCACAAAGTTTAATATTGAAGACGCAAACGGCTGAAAATGTAAGTCTGACTCAAGCAAATTCTTCTGTGTACAGTTTTTGTAACGGTATCATCGGGAATCCAGTTTTGCGTTTATTTTTAATATATTCATACATTTAATACGCATCTGTAGCCTTCCGCTAAAAGGTCCAAAATCTGGCAAACTATGTGTAGGCGGTTGTTTTCTAGAAGCTGAGTTGCCACTCATGAATCACTCTACGAGATGGATTTTCGTATTGGATTACATACCTCACAACAATTTGTACAAGATGATGTATATAAGCAGTTCTGCAGGAATGTTTCTATTTGTGGAATGTGACAAGTGTCAGAGATGCCCCAATAATTTCACTAAGTATTGAAGGCACATAGCTTCACATTCATGGCATGCTATCACTGTTCGGCTTTCTCCATAGCCGCCGGAGTCTAATTTGTGATACAAACCTTGTTTATTAATTTTTGTTCACCTTCTACACTTTTCTGCTGTGAATTATGTTTACATTTTTAATCTTTACTTTATTCGAGTTAGACTAGTCAAATTCTAATTCAATTCTAATGTATTGTAAATCTGAACCAGTAATAGTTCTTGTGACCCCCCAATTAGACCTGTATTTTGGCAAATGCTTCTGTTTGGTGACTTCTTTCAGGGATTATAATATATCTCTTAAATACTGGCTGTCTTATTTATAAAAACATGATTTGTCTAAAGTATTCCTTAGAGTAATTTTATTTTAATCAGTTGTTTTTCGTTTTTATTTGTTTTTCCTTGTAAAATCTACAACATACACCATTGCTTTAATCTATCTATGTCTATTTAGGTATGTTGTAGCCTTTTAGTAAATTACTGTTACACATAGATGTATGTCTCTATTGAACAACGCTACTCCAAATAAGAAAAGTGGAACAAGTGGACACTGGTCTACTTTTCTCATTATAACATTAAACAGTTCAACCGATTGGTGGTATAATTGTATGTCACTTGACCAATAAAAGGATTGTAGGGATTGTTTTATGAATTTTAATTACTTACCCAACTTTCTTTTGTAATGGAAGTAAATCATAATGCATCCTGGCTTTTTATTCACATCGTGGTACATCTTATAGAGCAAAAAATCTTGTGTGCTTAATCAAAAAAACTTAAAGTTAAAATGATTGAAAACTAGCTGACCCAGCGAACTTCGTACACACATCACAATCCCCAACACAAATAAGAGTTTTTCAAAGTAGTGCAGTATCTGTGACCATTCAATGAAATCTTTCGATGTACAGTCATTTTGGAAAGTCAACATTCTTGTGAGTCTCACCTCCTAAACTTGTGCACATATTATGAATTTGTATAAAATTACAGTAATTGGCGCTATATTTAATTCATTTATAGGAACACACAACGACAAATGATGGTTTGGTGTGGAACTCATTATTATAAGGAACCATGCATTTTATATTTTTTAAGAATACTTTTTAAACTTTTAAAATAATAAAGGATTTGTGAAAATAATGCCCATTATATGCAAGTTTTAAAGTCTTACATAAAAACGCTTAAAATATTCGCTAAGTGCCGTTTAAATACAATATTCTGTGGTGGAGATTATACAAAAAGTTATAAACACTAGGGCATGCTTGTAAGGGGGGCTTTAGAGGAGGCATATTTTTATAAATATACTGAAAAAAGATAGACTGAAAAATGTATAAATGAAATGAATGGTTATTAAAATCATACTCTATCTACTCACTCCGTAGGCGGCACCTAGTAACTAACTGTTTTTTAATATTATTTTTACATATATTATTTAAACCTCTAATAATATAAAAAAATCATTCAGTAGTCATCATAAAAAATTAGCAATGCAGTAAATCAACTAAAACTTCATAATTAATTGAGGTCGATTATCATAAAGAACAAGCAGCCATACATCTGGCGCGTAATAGAATCCAATGGAGAGAGCTGGTGGCGGAATCTGTCCTTAGTCATGTCCCTCAGCCATGAGGAAACGACGAAGAAGAGATCATAAAGAATCGAATTGTTAACTATTAATAGAAAGTGAATAAATTGATCTGTAAAAAGTTAAATTGTGAGATTCGTAATTTAAACGTGGCCTAGGCAGTAAAATAAATTGTTACTGTCACTGGTTTCTGGTTTCCCAAAAAATTCACTGGTACGTGGTATGGTAACTCTTATCAAGAGTGACATAAGAACAAGTTTGTCAGTGATTGTATGTGTTGCTCCTAAATGACTTGTTAAATTGTTAGAGTAATAAAACTTTCTTTAGATTTCACATTCATGTTATGTAAATAAACTCAAAGCTACGACGTTGCAACCACATAGCTAACCGAAGCTCAACAACATACAGATTTAGCTTTATGTTATAATTGTAGGGTACCTCAAAACAAAAAACTAAACCCTTGTAAGATCACTTTATTGTCCAACCGTCCCTGTCTGTCAAGACCTTTTCTCTGGGAAACGAAATTAAAACGGTATACTCAAGACACAGTTCCTCGAAGTTGTAAAAAAAAAACAAAGTTCTATATTAACGCAAAAAAAGTATGTTTCGATACTCCAGGGAATCAAAATTCATAAATCGTATTATACTACAAATAGAGAAAACATTCTAAAACTGTACATATGTAATTTCTAAATTAACGCAAAAAATATATATAACGATACTCAAGGGAATCAAAATTCATAAATCATATAGAGGGAAAATTCTGAAAACTGTGCATTTATGTAATTAAATCATTAAAAAATTAAAGAATTTCGGGAAATGCTCAGAAAAAAGTAACACTCGATTCCTAAACTATTTATTAAGTAATGCGTAAGTACCTATCTACCGTCAAATTTACAGAACTATCGGTGCGCTAGTTCGATTTGCTCTTGGCCGGTTTTTAGAAATAGACAGTCAATCTACTCTGGGCAATTGCAATATACGAGTATGTAGTAAGTAGGTAGTAGGTTTTTATTTTTTCATTTCAGATCTGCTTTGCTATCTTTACACCTCCGTATTAATGTAGGTACTTATAATGATATTTAGGTAAGTAAGGGCCGATTCGACCAAACTATTTATGCTTGGTATAAGTGCTAATCTAATTGGTATAAATCTAGAATTTAACAAGAGAATTTCTCGATTTATTCCAAGATTAGCACTTATACCAAGCATAAATAGTTTGGTCGAATCGGCCCTTAGTGTAAGGATTGTTATTTAATTAATTTGTCTATGGTGGCCTACATTATAACATCATCGTCTTGATAGCTTTGATCTGATGTTTTACCAATGCGTATATGAAGCTGCATAAAAAAAAACTAAGTTGCAGTGAACTGTATTCATTTTGACAGCATTGAAATACAGTGAACTGTCCATATCAACCCACGTAGATCTGGGTATCATAATTCACTAACGTTATCATCCAGAACATGCGGAGCGTGATGACAAAAAAAAAGACTTAAATAAAATTGCTCAGCTTCGTCGTTGATTGTTACAGACGTTAGGAAAGTGTGGCAATGCCTTCGACGCATCTGAACCTGCGCGAGGACGACGTGGTGCGGCTGGCGCTGGAGTTCCTCCACAACCGCGACCTGCACATCACGCAGCTGTCGCTGGAGCGCGAGACCGGCGTCATCAACGGCAACTTCGCCGACGACGTCCTCTTTCTCAGACAACTCATACTAGACGGCCAGTGGGACGACGTCTTAGAATTCATCCAACCCCTCAGCGCCCTCAAAGCATTCGAGTCCGACAAATTCAACTACGCTATCATGAGACACAAATATATCGAACTGTTATGCATTAGGTCCGAAATTAAAGCATACAACAATGTGGAGAATATTGTCGACGAAGTCGTCAAGGTGCTAAATGATTTAGAAAAGTTGGCGCCCTCCAAAGAAGAGTATTCGAATCTGTGTTTGCTGCTTACATTGCCTAGCATCACTGATCATGCGCAGTTCAAGAAATGGAATCCGAGCAATGCCCGCGTGGAGTGCTTCCGCGAGGTGTATCCGCTGGTGGAGCAATTCTTGCCGTGCGACAAGAAGTCCAGCAGCACAGCCGTCTCCAAGTGTGCTAAGAATGACCGGCTCATGCAGCTGCTCATCAAAGGGATCTTGTATGAAAGCTGCGTCAACTACTGCCAAGCCAAGGCTACTGGCTCCAAAGAGGCGCAAACGAACGAAGTGAATTTCTCTAGGCTGCTGGATGGTTCAGGATTTGACGAGTCAGACTTGAGTTTGTTGTCATGGCTGCAGTCGATTCCCGCCGAGACGTTCAGCGTGCCCTTCGAGCAGCGCATGCTGAACGTGGACGTGGAGAAGCTGGAGCGGCCCTCGCTGCATACCTCGTGGACGGAGCACATGCTAGTGACGCCCATCAAACCGCGCACTTTCCCACATCTGGCGATGCCGTTCCGACGGCCGCGATCCGCCGCCGACGCCATGACGCGCTCTCTGCGCCCGCTGCCCGATGGCGCGCCACGCCACCCCGCCGTCATGGCGCTCTCGGCCCTAGACTACGGACCCTCGTCTTCGTGCTTCGCTGGCTTCCACTTGACAGGCATAAAGGGCAACAAGCTGATGAACACGTCCGTAGACAGGCTCTTCGACAACAAGAACGGCGATAGCGTGCTCAATGGGCTGAACGAGTCACTGAAGCCAATCGACGAACAGTTGAAGCCTGTCGGGGAGTTTAAGACGAACGAGAGTAGTGTGGGGGCTTCGAATGCGACGACGCCCGAGCATAGGGGGCAGGACTATTCCGTGTCCACGTCGGTGTCGACGACTGCGGCGTCGACTGAGCGTTCGTCACTGGCTGAGCGGGTCCCACCAGCCCTCGCCCCGGCCCCCGCTCCCATCTCCGCCGCCGCTCTGCCCGGGGCTGAAGGAGACTTCCGCCGAGACCTGCTCAAGGAATACCAGATACAGAAGCAGCGGGAGTGCGATGACTATCTTAGGAATCTTTGCTCCACTGACATGAGGCAGCAGAAACAGTGAGTAACTATTCTGTAACTTTACTATACTGGGACCACTTGTGAATACTAGTGACCACTGGGACAGAGTGCTTGGGACATTTTTTTATGATTGAGCTTGCCCTGAACTTACAAATACTTGAAATAAATAATGCGTGTCTGAATGAACGAAAGCCCTCAGTTGTAGTTTATCCTGTGCTACTTCTGCAATCTACAAGAATAGTGTACTTTGTCAACTGTTTAAATTGTTTTAATATAAGCCAATTTGTTTGTGTTTCGCTTCAGGGTGGAACAAGGGGTCGACATCTCCTTCATGACGTCGAGTATCTCCGGTACGCCTGCGCAGGTACCGGAGAAACCTCATGAGCAACTGTTTCCCAGGTAAATACATTACTTAGATGAAAGTTACCTAGCTGTTAAGTGAGGAAAACTACTTATTTTAGAAATAAATAACAACTGAAACTGCTATAAAGGATTAAAACAAGGCTTAGATGAGTCCATTGAATTTTCTATATTTTAATGTTTCACTAATTTCACAATAGACTTTCGCAATTATGTTTTTGTCGCGATTTCCTATAAATTGACACCTCCTTGGTCAAAACTAGTCGAGTATTTGGGCCTCCAGGTGGTTAAAAATCCGAGGCATACATACGTAATACCATCAATGCCTATTTGTGGTCAAGACTAGTATACCACTTCTCTCAAATAATGCGCGGGAATTAAAGTAGTAACTAGTCATAGCTTTTTATATTTTCAAAATCAACGACGAGCAACGGAACAATTTTTGTTTATCTCGCGTTAAAGTCTTCATTTGTTTTTCTATAAACGGCTTTCTAATTTGCAAGACAGTTCGAAATTTAGATAAAACATTTTATAAGTTAAGACCTTGGTTGGCATTCTTCAGAGTAAAAGATCGTTCTATTTTTAAATTACACGACAAATACGAGTTTACAATGTAATTAATTTGGCCGCAGCTCGCATGTATTTGACCAGTACAGCAATAACGGTTTATCTCAAAGAAGTTTACCAAAACAATGCTCAAATCTCCAAGCATGTTGGGAAAACTTATTTTAGTTATCCTGGAATAAAAAAGTGCAGCAACAGAAACTATCAGCCTGGTAACGTGGCGGTGCAACGATGCGCAAGAAGTAACCGCCGGCCGCACGCACCCTTTAGAGAGAACCCGGGGAAAATGACCTGTTCAAAACATATACTTGAAAGTATTGAAAGAAATCATGGTTATATTATTTTTAATGCACTAACCCGTGCTAAGGACAATTTTAAAAACCTATTTAGAGCCTAAAAATTCCACCCATGCCGGGATTCGAACTTGCGACCTCTGGCTATCCGTGCCAGCGCTCTATCCAACTGAGCTAATGGGCGACTCACCGGCATCAGTGAAATTTCGAACCTCTTCTCTCTGTATTCTCTGTATTACGTACAGCCTCTAAATAGGTTTTTAGAAATCATGGTTGTATTCTTTTTCTGGCTGTGCTATAAAGTCTTCTCTATCTATCTATTGCACTTATAAGCGTTGGTAGCAGTCCGGTAGAACGCGGGCTTCTCAATCGAGAGGTCGTGGGTTCGAATCCCGGCATGTACCAATGACTTGGTTTTCTAAGATATGTACATTTGTCAAGTCATAGTAGCGATACCACTCACTAACGAGGAAGCATCGAAGGAAAACATCGTAAGGAAACCCTAGCGTCCGAAGTGTTAACATACCTCAGCGCTAATTACTTACAATGGGCCAACTATGAGCCTAAGTGCGGAAATCTCAGGTCTAACTAACTAACCATTGCACACTATCTTTTTGTTGGAGCGTAAAAAGTAACCGGACATAAAATTAATAGCAGTGTCTCGGTATCTCCTTCAATCGCGGACGACCGCCGTTTTCTTGCAGTGCATTTTCATCGGTAGAGCGAGCAAGCAATTTTTTCTGAATATTTGATGGCCAATTATATGAGCAGTTTTCTCTAACAAGCAAGCAAATCAGTGCCATACGCTGCTTTCCGTTCTGTTTGCACAGCAATTGACTGTGTATAGTCAAAGAGAAGTTGATACTGTTTTGTGGTTTTATATTTTGTTAGGTGTTTTTGGACCATTCTGTTTTCTGTTACAGAAATAACGAGGTCGAGTCCGTGGCGGAGAATGTCGATCCTGCCAACGTAAGAATGTTTTTTTACATCTTTTTTACATCTCTTCACGTCACAAGACCTTTTTCTAGATGTTAACATTTCCTGGATGAAGACGGTTAAAATACGGAAACTTTCTACTAATGAGAAAATGTTGATTGTTGTTTTTCATCTAGAGAAAGGTAATTTGGACGAAGTATACTACTTTATTCTGTGCTGTTGGGCAATTGATTTGTTTTACTGCAATGCGAAATGAGGTACGTCGTCTTTGAATATAGGATTTCTGTTTACTGGTTTACTGAATAGATGTACCAGATCCATATATAATATTCCAACCTCCATTTTTGAGCATTTGCGAGTTTGTCGTATTGTATAATAATAAGATAAGGTTTATTCGTCCAAAGAACAAGTATACCTAGGATATCTTGTGCTTTGGCAACCAGGCAAGGCTAATACAAACATCGAAATACACGCAGACCTATCTTAACTAGGCGGCCTCGGTGGCGCAGCGGTTTGGCACGCTGACTACAAAACCGAAGGTCTGGGGTTCGATCCCCGGCCGGTCAAACTAGGAAACGAACTTTTCTAGCTTGTCTCGGGTCTTGGATGTTATCTATGTATTTATTGTCTTAAATCTATCGTCGAGTTAGCACCTGTAACACAAGTCATTTAGTTGTACTGAGTATAGGGCTAACGAGATCTGTGTAAGATGTCCATAAATACTTATTATTATTATTAACTATCTTCATTGCAAAAATTAAATGTCTAAACTAGGCTAGCCTAAAAGTTATTGCTAAACATAGATTTATATCGAAAGGGCGGTAGGTGAATTTATGCGCGCATTGTTGCCTAACAGCCTTACTAATAAACTTGGTGTAAGTATTGTATAACTAAGCACTGTTTTGTCTCTTTTCTTTCAACTGAAAATTACATTCAAATGACGTGAACAAAACACTGTGTAACTAATACCAGGCTTATACGGTGTTTATTAGTAAGAGCCCATAAGTTTTTGATAAATATAGCTGTTTTATTTCTAAACTGTGGGTGAATTTTTACTGTACTTCGGAATCTGGATCCAATCATAGCGTATGCATTTTAATGAGAGTTTTTTTTTCTTCCGCCTGCTAAATTTCATCAGCCTTTTAGGAAAAAATGTACTTTAAAATTATACTTAGTGGTAAGACTTAACATATGATTTTATATCCGAATGTGTTAGGAGTTAGCAAGAGCGTCAATCGATTGAATTGCATCTACTTTCTGTAAACGGGGCTGGAGACTCCAAACAAGCCATCTGTCATTACATTTACATGCAGAAAAAACCTATGTGTACGAGTCTTCATTCTTGGCACGCTTAGAAACGGCTTCCCCATAACATCCACGAAGCGTACTTTGAGAACGGTGATTGAGTTTATGCACAATTTATCGGTTTAAGCGAGCACGTCAAGCTAAACATTTTCAACTACGTTTTTTTCTCACCGTGACGAATATTATGATCCTTTTCTTACTTTAAAAAAGTCGACATTGCTCTCTAATGTGTATTCTTGTTAGGTTTAACTTCTGTAGGTACGTTATTTTTGTCATGTATTACAGGATATTAATATGTAGGTTTATTTAATCTTACCTTATATAATATTTAGTATACTTTAAATTTAATTTCTGCTGTCTCCCTCTCTCTTTTTAGGGTTCCGTATACAATGGTAAAAACGGGACCCTATTATACCCTACTATATACCCTAACGGGACCAATACTCCACTGTTTGTCTCTCTGTCGGTCACCACGCTGCATCTTATGAACCGGGATAGCTAGACAGTTGAAAATTTCACAGATCAACAAATATTTCTGGCGTTTTAACAAAAAAAAAAAACTAAAACCAAAATAAAATAACTACTTAACTGGTCTTCCCATACAACAAACGTGATTTTTTTCGTTATTTGCCCGATATTAATAACGTCCACGGGTAGACGCTTGAAATATTCACAGAATATTTAGTTGTACTGAATCTAAATTAATAAAAATACCTACCTATTTAAGGAGCAAATTCCCATTTTACAATTTAAATTTTTTTTGTGTTTTTTTATAGATCTATCGTATAAACGGGTAATATATACAGGCATCAAACATGGCGTGATTTTGGGACTAATTATACACTAGCTGTGCCCCGCGGTGTTACCCGCGGTATATCGATTTTCCCATGGGAATAAGATATTTTCCCTAAGTAAAACGTAGCTTATGTATCAATCCAGGGTGTCAGCTAACTCCATACCAAATTTTATTAAAATCGCTCCAGCCGTTTAAACGTGAAGAAGTAACAAACATACACACTCATAAACTTTCGCCTTCATAGTATTAGTAGTGTGATGATTCCAACGACAAATAATATCAAGGGGCCAAGCTGAGTACGGAACCATTGGTGCGCGTGCCCGACTCGCGCTTTGCCGGTTATTTTTTGCACAATCTTTCTTACACCTACGGCTGACTAGTAGTAAAAATTCTTATAGCATGAAGTCCGCTGCTTTGTACAATTAGTTTGAGTGCAATAAACGCATTAATGCACAAAATTAATGCAGGATGCCAGTAAATGGGTTGCTTATCGATCCAGCGTGTTGTTATCTTCTATAATATAAAAATGTATCGCTGAATGTGTTGCTAACCGCTAAACTTGAGAGCAGCTGAAGCGATTTCGGTAATTCTTTTTTTTAATATTCCTCGAAGTACTAGGATGGTTCTTACGTAGAGAAAAAAATTAGAGAATCGACTGTTTGGTGGTACTAAGTTCGCCGGGTCAGCTAGTTCACCAATAAGGCCACTGCTAGGTATAGGCCAATCTCCGACGTCATTTCTCTCGGTCCCCTGCCAATCTCGTCCACTTACGTCATTATTTGACTTCACAAATACTTGTGTGTTGAACAAAAAGAAAGTGAACATTTCTATTAAGTACAAGATTACACTTTTATCGCGTCGATAAAGGCCGATAAACCGCCTTCAAAATACCCCCTGGGCAGAAATTGAAAATATAGTTCGCTAACTGTAACACAAGGTAGCGTTGACGGTATTTTTTATTCCGGTATGGCTGAGGTAGCCACTTTCTAACAAAAAAGATTAAGTGAAATCGGACGTCGTGGTAAGTGCTAAGTAAGAAAAAATGTATAAGTAACTAGCTGACCCAGCGAACTTCATACCGCCTAATAGTCTACTATAAAATTAAAAAAAAAAATCTCTCCGCAAGAACCATCCTCGTACTTCAAGGAATATTCTAAAAATAAAATTAGTAAAATCGGTTCAGATGCTCTCGAGATTTGCGCTTACCAACACATTCAGCGATTAATTTTTTATTATAAGTCTAGCTGACCCAGCGAACTTCGTACCGCCTAACAGTCGATTCATTGATTTTTATTTATTTTTGTCTCCGTAAGAACCATCCTCGTACTTCAAGGAATTTTTATATTATAGAAGATGTGCTAAGGTACACAGACGAGCTGGTAACCTCCTCTTTTTGTGAGGTCAGTAATGAAATATCGCTAATAGACATAGAATATAGTTGAACATCGGTTTGATAACTTCTGACAGTCCTTACTGTCTTACAATCCTCCACCAAAGCGGACTTGGCCCCTGTGTTGGATGATGGCCTAACCTTCCTGAGATGCAGGAAGAGACTCGTACTACAGCTGTGAGGACATACAAGGGTTGATATCGATAGTTCAACAAACTGAGAACGTTTTCCGTCTTTTGAAGTCTGTTAAAAATCGGGCGGTTAAAAATTTTGGAGAGCGGACTCAGCTTAACCTATTACTGCATGCGTAGTCACAGCTTGTTTTAGCCCTTTTTTAAGAGTGGTCTTTTCCCCCGGTTTCTCTCCCATTGGCACATACTAATTTTAAATGTGGTCTAAACCATCTGTAGAATAAATACAATTATGGCTACCTTTCGAAACGCGAAAATTTAAATTAATTCGCTCATAATGTGGGGGAAAATTAAAAATAGGTTTTTTTTATTTATTAATAATATTTTTTCTAAATAGGTAATAAGTGGCCAGTCTCTCATACATAAAAAAATACTTTTAGCTATTCTTTCTGAGTGGCCTGGTATGTATTAACTTATAAATAAAATATGAATTAGTATGTACCTATGCTATTTTTTAAAACTACTATTACTAACACCACAGCTAACACTAATGGACCTGAGTTGTCTGAATAATATTAGTTTTGATCATTAATTAAATTATCTAAATTAAACACGTTGAAATGCGTGAGCGCGAGAAATGAAAGCTAAGGCAGGAAAGAGAAAATATTTTTTGATTCCACAAACTAATGTTCGCAATGCGAAAAGAAATAAAATAAAAATGTATTGGCGAAGGGCCATATGACGAGCACCTAAAATGGCGGGCATGCGTGCAGCGAACACTATTATACGTTGAATAAGAGAAATAGGTACCTATGCCAGGATGGTGGCAAGTGGCAGCCACCGCGTAGGGTCAAATTAGCTACACCGTCTAGGTGGTGTTCAGTGAAATATGACCAGTTTAACTGTCTAATTCGTGCGAAGAATAAAAGCTATATTTTCCGGTTTTACCGAAGTGTTATATAATGATGGTAACGACGAAGACGACGAACATGAAGATGTTTTTTGAAATAACAATACGAAAGTGGTTTTTGCCAAACTTCATAACAGTTAGTTGGGAGATGATCTTCGTTTTACAATTTAAATTACCCTTAAATAATGATATCAACCCTTTGCATGTCCCCACTGTTGGGGCACGGTTCTCTTCCTGCATCGCAGGAAGGTTACGCCATAGTCACGGGGGCCAAGTCCAGGTTGGTGGAGGATTACAAGGCAGTCGGGCCTTACTGTCAGAAGTTATCAAGCCAAAAGGCCTCTGACATGGCTTAACGACTGCCATTACACGAGAGCCGGCACCAACGGCTTAACCCGCCTTGCGAAACACGGAAGCGGTCGGAAAAAATACCACTGACGGTAGTCACGAGATGGTCACCCATCCTGCACCTGACCGCGCCTGTTGTTGCATAACCCAAGTGATTGATTCCGCTAGGCCACGAGCGCTTTTTCTCTCACTCTTAAATAATAGGTACCTACATACAAATACTAAGAAAGGTATTTGAAAATGCCTACACACTACCCTCTTGCCCTAGGCCTAAGGGTTGGGTTCGGTCACTCATATGACATTGCCATAAACAGGGTGTGCCGGGCAGAATCAGAACTTACCAACTACATACAGTATAGATTAGTTTAACATAGCAACTACTATTGACTTTTTTATGAAACTAGAGAAGAATAAAATCCTATTTAGAGGCTGAAAATTCCACCCATGCCGGGACTCGAATCTGCGACCTCTGGCTAACCGTGCCAGCGCTCTCCCGACTGAGCTAATGGGCAAGTACCGGCATCAACGAAATTTCGAACCTCTTTACAATATTCTCTGTTTAATATAATCATAGAGAAGAATAAATTATATGATGTCAATGCATAATGCAACTACTTATGAAAAGCTCTATGATTTTAGACGCAGGCGTAGTTCATGTACGTAATTAATCGTCTCTCATTTGCATTTTTACTATCGTAAGGTGGCTTTTTCGGCAATAGCGTTTTGTTTTGCGTTAGTGATCATAATTTTCGGCCAGTCATTGCTTCGTTGTTTAAATGTTTGTGTCGAAAGTGTCGTTTGATATTCTGCGTTGTCATCTGCATTCATTGGGTCGTGTCGATAGCACTCTGCAGATTATAAATAAAATTAAATAGGCGCTTTTTCTTGTCAATTTAATCGATGGCGACTTCTCTATCGGCTAATTTTGGGACATGTTGTGACAACACGGTCTGGTTTGTCACCGAAATTGCTTCAACAAAAGCTAAAATAATAATTTTATATTTATCCTCTAACTATTTTTTTTCTATGGAATCTTTTCTTGAAGTTACTTTATAAATAACTGAGTAAGAAAATGGTATTTTTTAATTTTTTTTTTATTCACTAAACCGTGCTAAGGACAATTTAAAAACCTATTAAGAGGCTAAAAAATCCACCCATGCCGGGATTCAAACCCGCGACCTCTGGCACGGATAGCCAGAGGTCGCCGGTTCGAATCCCGGCATGGGTGGAGTTTTTAGCCCTTAAATAGGTTTTTAAAGAAAATGGTGCTTTATCTTATACTTGATGTAACATCAATACCGTCGCCTACTGTATCACGGCGATTTTATGACCGATGAAAGCTGACAAAAAGTAGATACCTAATTAAAAACCTATTTAGAGGCTAAAAATTCCACCCATTCCGGGACTCGAACCCGCGACCTCTGGCTAACAGTGCCAGCGCTCTCCCGACTGAGCTAATGGGCAAGTACCGGCATCAGTGAAATTTCGAACCTCTTTACAATACTCTCTGTATTACTTAGGCAGCGACATCTAGTGCAACAAAAAAAAACATATAAAAAGTAGATAGTTTTAAAAGTTTACACAATTTCATTCGTATTAAACCTGTGTCCAAAAAAAAGGTTTGTATAATTGTAGATACTGATCACTGTCATAACACTTCATTACTGTCTCCTCCACATGATAACGATGGGAAAAATCGCTGGCAAGAGGCGCGTAGGCCGGAGAAAGAAATCTGGGCTAAGAAACTTACTCTAATTTCTTTCTTGTCTCCGTCTGCCTGGAATAAATTGCTTTTAGTAATAAGCCCACCATTTGTACTGTATTTTTTGTATAGGTTCAAAGACATTTCTCATAAAGAACTTACAGTTCACTTAATTAATGAGAAAAACAAAAAAATCAAATTAGCTTATATTATACGGCATGCATTAAAGTAGCATCAATCTTAATTATAAATTTAAGACTTGTAGCTTTTGTTTATTTTTAATTTTATGTTTTTATTTTTATTTTTAAGTTTATTTTTATAATTTCTGTTACTGTAATTTCTGTGTACAATAAAGGATATTCTATGTATGTATCTATCCATCTATCTATCTATCTATCTATCTATCTATCTATCTATCTATCTATCTATCTATCTATCTATCTATCTATCTATCTATCTATCTATCTATCTATCTATCTATCTATCTATCTATCTATCTACCTACCTACCTACCTACCTACCTACCTACCTACCTACCTACCTACCTACCTACCTACCTACCTACCTACCTACCTACCTACCTACCTACCTACCTACCTACCTACCTACCTACCTACCTACCTACCTACCTACCTACCTACCTACCTACCTACCTACCTACCTACCTACCTACCTACCTACCTACCTACCTACCTACCTACCTACCTACCTACCTACCTACCTACCTACCTACCTACCTACCTACCTACCTACCTACCTACCTACCTACCTACCTACCTACCTACCTACCTACCTACCTACCTACCTACCTACCTACCTACCTACCTACCTACCTACCTACCTACCTACCTACCTACCTACCTACCTACCTACCTACCTACCTACCTACCTACCTACCTACCTACCTACCTACCTACCTACCTACCTACCTACCTACCTACCTACCTACCTACCTACCTACCTACCTACCTACCTACCTACCTACCTACCTACCTACCTACCTACCTACCTACCTACCTACCTACCTACCTACCTACCTACCTACCTACCTACCTACCTACCTACCTACCTACCTACCTACCTACCTACCTACCTACCTACCTACCTACCTACCTACCTACCTACCTACCTACCTACCTACCTACCTACCTACCTACCTACCTACCTACCTACCTACCTACCTACCTACCTACCTACCTACCTACCTACCTACCTACCTACCTACCTACCTGCCTGCCGAGCTCTTCCGCCTTGTGGGGGATGGAGAAAAATATGCAGAGCTGACTGACAACCTTCGCTTGTCGGAGAGGAAAAGGAAGAATACGATGAAAAAGAAGATAATTGACAACATTTCATTTTTTTAGCATACGGATTTCATTGTCCTAAAGGAAACTAGATAGAAAATAAAACGAACCATATTTTTTTATTTTCTGAAACACGCACGTTTTCTTATATTTTTTACATTTTAAAGTTTAAAATATTTTTACCGGAAGTGACGAAACAACGAGGCTCACAATATGTTTTCTTTTGCGTAATATCCTAAAAAAAAATATAGTTACAAATGTCATTTTAGTATTGCCAGGGCCATGTTAAAAAACAGTTTCTGAATTTTTTTAACATATTCAAATATGTTTTTCTTTTATACAATTAAATCAGCTTAGTTCAATTCATTATCCCTTATAATTATGTAGTTGTTCCTTTTTTGTCAAATGTACTTTGTATTATACTATTTTTATTTTTAATGCACTAACCCGTGCTAAGGAACAAATTTAAAAACCTATTTAGAGGCTAAAAATTTCACCCATGCCGGGATTCGAACCCGCAACCTCTGGCTATCCGTGCCAGCGCTCTACCAATTGAGCCAATGGGCGACTCACGGCATCAGTGAAATTTCGAACCTCTTTACACTATTCTCTTATTATTATTATTATTCTCTTATTATTATTCACGGGTTAGTACATTAAAAATAAAAATAGTATAATCATGTGGGTACAGTGATATCGTTCCGATGTTAAACCTAACTGCAAAGTAGGTAGTCGGGGCTGTAAGTAATGCAATTTGCTTAAGTCAGATGTCGCTGCCTGTACGTAATACAGAGAATAGTGTAAAGAGGTTCGAAATTTCACTGATGCCGTGAGTCGCCCATTGGCTCAATTGGTAGAGCGCTGGCACGGATAGCCAGAGGTTGCGGGTTCGAATCCCGGCATGGGTGAAATTTTTAGCCTCTAAATAGGTTTTTAAGTACTTTGTATTGGCAAAGCCTTTATCTGCGTTCGGAGTGTTTTTGCTGCCAGTTTATGGTATGGTAAGTATAAAGTATGGTAACCCTGATATTATGTTGTGTGGTTGACCTAACGTAAACAAACTTTGTGAAGTGTTAAATTTATTTCTCTCTACTCAAATTCTATCCTATACAAGAACAAGAAAGTCATTGGTAGGTATACAATGGACTTTTCAGATTTAGACGGATTCGTACGCGCTGACAGCCGAAATCTACCCAAGGTAGATCTTTCAATGCTTTTGGAGTTCATGCATCATGACGATGCACCGAAAATAAGAGGTGCAACCGTGATGATGAAAACCATGATTTCAGTTTTATGAAATAGGCCTCGGAGACCATCAGCAACCAAAAATAAAGGGGGGGGCATGTGAATAACAATGTACTACTTAAGAAATACGATAATTAATAATTAAAAATTATTCTTCGCCATCACTACATAAATTAAACACTTCTTCGTCCTCATTCTCATATGGCTCAGTTGAAGTAGACGTTGAGTAAGTAAAAAATAGTGTTGGGCATATTTTTTTATCTTGTACTTAACGAAATCTTCAGGTTTAAACGTCGTCAGCAGTGTTATTATCAGTGGTCGGTGTAGGTATATTGAATTAAGGTCACTGACATCAAACGTATATGTTAATATGGATACGCCTCCGAGTTTCCGGATTATTATGATAAAAATACCGGAACTATTACTACATGAAACTAGTTAAAAATGTATCAATACTCTCAACGCTATGCTGCTAGTGGCGTAGATGACCAGAATTTAATAGTAAAAAATGACTGGTGTGTAAAAACCTTGTTGTAGTAAAAGTGTTGGAGTAAAAGCCTAAGCATGTATAAAATGATATAATAATAATAATCATTTCAACACACGACATCCGGCAAACAGGGTCTTTTGTCCTCTTATCTCTACGCTCAACGCATCTGACCAATTAGAATCAAGTATCCAGGATGACTCATTGACTGTTTGTTCGAAAACAATGCGCTCGCACCGACATCCAGATCAAGTGGCTCACTCAATTATTTCGGTTCGTGGAGTGCGCTTATTTTATGTGTTGTGAATATCTTGACTTGACCCTGGCTTGTTTACTGTCTTCTGAAATCTACTTAAAACGACGAATTTGGCTTATAACTACGGACATCGATTTATTACTCTTGGATTGGGCCCATTTGAAGTTGTTTTTGTACGGGTAAGTTTTAATTATTTTCACTATTTAAGAAGGTTTTAGAACTTGGAAACAGTTAAAAAAATCACTTTATAGCAATCATCACAGCGCATGAGAGTCCGGTTTACCAAATTTTTGGAAACTCCGGTACATTCCGGAAGAAAGGCATGTCCATGCTATGATATCATGACGCAAGTATCTAAAATCAATATACCTACACCGACCACTGGTTATTATTAATACGGCAATTGCCGTAATATACGGTAATTCATGGATGTTTTTTGTAATATACGGTATACGGCAGGATTTCGACTGCCGTATCATATAATACGGCAATTCAAGTCCGACATGCTCGTAACCTTAAAACAAAAAAATACTACAAACGAAACGTAATAAATGTGTCCGATTTTCGGGATATCCCAAAGAAAATTTGCCTGCAGACATAAATTGAACTAGATGTCTCATGCAATCTATTTTATATGTCCTACTCTTAGCTAAACAAGCTATTCGAAATCAAGGCGGTTGCACAAAATTTCAGGTGTCAGGAGATAATTACGAGTATGCTTATCAAAATGAAAAGCAAAGAAAAATATTCATTGCACAAGCAGTGTATTAGAAACATATAGGATGAAGAAATGATAGAAAGTTGAAAATATACTTATTATTTTTGTGTTTCAATCACTAATTATTCAATTAAAAGATAATACGGCAGATCTGCGATTTTTTTTTTATAAATACGGCATTTTGAAGGTTTAGATTTTGACGATAATAACACTGGTCGTCAGCTAAGTCGCTAAATTATTTTTGTCCTCAAAACTTTTTTCTTGTCGCTAAGGCTGCAAAAGTCGTCATTTCTAGCGACTAAGTCGCTAAATTGGCAACACTGATTTTTTAGGTTAGATCTTGAAATTGACTTTTTTTTTCATCGTGGCACAGGCATGTTCACTGGGAGCCATGGTGTGACGTCATCAGCGTATTTTTGTGTTTTTACCATTTTCTCGGAAATGAAACCACAGAAAAAACTGAAATAAATTTTTACGTGCTTTACAAAGCCAAATCTCGAAATGGTTTTCGAATTAGAGCTCCATACAATTTTGAAATGTTGTCAATTATGGCAACATTATTAGTGTTGTGTCGGCCTAGAGAATAGCACCAACCCAAATGCTTCCCGCGAGTGTCGTAAAAGGCGACTAAGGGACACAAACCAGCGCCCCCTGCAGTACAATTCCACAGCGCCCCTTGCAGTACAATTCCACCAAACTGCGATCCCCAACCCGCATGCCCAGCGTGGGGATTATGGGCATTACCCCTCAATGATGGCACAACCTTGCGCTATGGAGCTCATTAGGGGAGGGCTATATTAATACAGGCTACATTAATCCAGCAGTGGACTAATGTAGCCTGAAGAAGAATGGCAACATTTTAAGTTTTATTTATGTCAAATCAAAAAAAAAATTATCGGAAATCATACAGTGGCAGCTGTAGGATATACCATGCTATGGAAAACCAATGAATGTAACAAGTCAATCACAGCCCAAACCTAGAGAAAGTTTTCTATGAATATCGGCCCTAAAATAGGTAATTGTGGTGTGTTGTACCCTTGAGTAAATTCGCGATAGCATAAGACTAAAGATAGAGTAAATTTTGCTCAGTACCTACTATTACAAGGCGTTTGGACGAATATTAGCGAGGAAATGGGTTCTGCAAGAAAAGTGGTTTGATTTTGCAACGGGTTGTAGTTAAAATTAAGAACCACTCAAAACAGACTGATCAGAGAGGCTATTTTGAAAGGTGGTATTAACATTAGTACTTTTCATAATATAACCTATCGGAAAAGTTTTTTTGAAACTAAACAGGTCCTAGGTATTGAATTTCAACTTAATTATACGATTTTGGTTGTAAAGCTTTTGTTGTCCCCTTTTGCACGGTCCATAATAATATAATGATACATGATATATGTTATTTAAGATCCTACCAAACTTGACTGCAGTAAAAGATTGAGTAATTTGTATTGAAAGCCAATAAAGTCACGTGGTATCAAAACGCTCCATGCAAATCGAGCTTAAACTATGACGTCAAAACTTGCACGTAACGCCTTATAGTGTATGAAGCGTTTCTCGATATTCGAGTTATCTCGTAAAATAATGTTTTTATGAATTATTTTACGAGATAAAAAAAAAGTTATTATAATAATAAAAAAGTATATAATAATATTATTATAGTAAAAGAAAAGTTACTATAATAATATTATAGTTTAACTTTATTTTTAGCATTTTTTGTGATCTCGAGAAACCCCGATTTTTTCACGGTTTTCCTTTTCGCTTTTCCATTGTTTTTATATGTTTTCCAAGCTCTAATAGCAATCCCAGTCCAATCTAACTTAAAGGCAAGACCCCTGAAAAACTTGATAATAATATTCTTCTTAGAGCCTCTACTTGAAATTGGATGTTGGCAGTGAGAACTTTACATAGTTCTAATAATCAGTGCATTATCACAGAGGAAAAACATTATTCAACGTTTTCACACCAGTCCATTTGCACATTTGCATAATCATGTCATCTTTCAGTTGTGTCAAAAAAAAAGTATATGGAATGTTTAACCTCAGCAGGCGAATAAATTTCCTGTATATACGAGGGCTGCTACTTATGTATGCGGAATAGAAAAAATTAACAAATGTTTATGGCTAAATATGCTTTTATTGTTTTTTATAAAGTATTCTCCACTATGATCGATGCACTTTTGCATTCGATGAAACCAATTTGTAAAACACTTTTTCCACTCTGAGGTATCTCCAAAACGTGCTGTTTGAACGCATCTACGGCATCTTCACGGGTCGAAAATCGTTGACCACGTAATTTATTCTTTACATTTGGGAATAAATAGAAACAATTGGGAACCAAATCAGGGCTGTACGGTGGATGACCCATCAATTCTATTTTTTGACCATCCAAAAATGTAGTTGTTTCCTGAGATGTATGACAGCTGGCATTGTCATGGTGAAGTATGATTCTGCGTCGCTGGTTGTTTTGGCGTATTTCTTCAAATACTTCCGGCAAACAAATGGTCGTGTACCACTCCGAATTAAACGTTCTGCGATTCTCCAGTGATATTGTAGCCACATGGCCATTAATACCAAAAAAGCAGGCCACCATTCTTCCAGTTCTCTAAATTGAATGCCATTGATATATTATTTTTATTTTTAATGCACTAACCCGTGCTGAGGATTTAAAAACCTATTTAGAGGCTAAAAATTCCACCCATGCCGGGATTCGAACCCGCCACCTCTGGCTATTCTCTGGAATCCCGGCATGGGTGGAATTTTTAGCCTCTAAATAGGGATTTAAAATTGTCATTGATATAGTTCACGAGTCAAGTGCCCAAACTAAGCAACATGGTTTCCTAGCAATAATTTTGTTTACCTTTAGGTACCTATACGAGTACCATTGGATAATCTTAGTAGCAATACCATTAGCGAATGATATCTCTAGTAAAATAAACAAATGTCGGAACCTAAGAAAACATCTATGTTATGATATTTTATCATAATATTATGTGTTAATAAGACATTTATGCGAAAGGCTTATTAAAATAATAACATATCTTTACTTGTTTGGTTAACTATCATTAGATTGTAGTAGTTGTTGGTAGGTACTTAGAATGTAAAAGCAAACAATCTATAAATCAAATCTTAATGCAGACATAATGATATCTGAAACACAATAACTTACACGTTCCTACAATAAGATCCCTGAAGATAATTATAATGATCTTGCCTGAAATCCGGTTCAAGAAATGTGTTAACTACACTTTGTGACAATGAGCCTACTAAAACATAAAGGATAATAATAATTTGGAGGAAAATGATGTCTGGAATTAAATCAGTACAATGCATGAGTTTTAGAATAAAATAATATAAAATGTAGATCTGTGTGTTGGAAGATCTCAGTGACGCGAGCCTTGAGGTTGGACTGAGGATGAACAGATCGAAGACTCAGTGTATGACTAACAGCACAAAACGTAGGGTCGAGGTCGATGGGCAGGAAATACAATACGTCAGCGAGTACACTTACCTAGGCCAGATAGTCTCCTTCGAAAACAGGCAAGACAAGGAGATCGATCGTCGTATCGACAACACCTGGAAGAGCTACTGGTCTATGAAGGAGCTGATGAAAGGTGAGCTTCCGCTTGCCTTGAAGCGTAAGCTGGTTGACATGTGCATCCTGCCCATCCTAACCTACGGTGCTCAGACCTGGTCTTTGACTGAACATCAGAAGTCCAAAATCAAGGTTTGCCAAAGGGCAATGGAGCGTAGCATGCTTGGTGTAAAAAGGATTGATAAAATCCGGAACACCACGCTGCGCGCCAAAACCAAGATCACTGACGTTGGAGTTGCGACCGCTAAGCTCAAGTGGAGCTGGGCTGGCCATGTCAGACGTATAGAGCCGGAAAGGTGGGCGAAAATCGTCACCGATTGGGTCCCGTGCGATGGCTACCGACGACGAGGCAGACCAAGGCGGAGATGGTATGACGACCTGACCAAATATTTACCTGGGTGGGAAGCATCGGCCGTCAGCAAAGAGGAGTGGAAATCTGAAGGGGAGGCCTTTGCCCAGCAGTGGGACAGTCATGGCTAATTAAAAAAAAAATGTAGATCATTCTGGAGAATAAATTAACAAAAAAATACTCCAAACTTCCCTTCTCCAGTCTGTTCAAAATCCTTAATTAACAGTGTTTAATAATTATTATAAAACATATGACTCATGCATAGTTAATTTTGCTCGAAAGGGGCAACTTCGTTATTTTGCAACGTCCAACATGTAGTGGAATCGCCCGTAGCCCCGGCTGCCTGAGTGATCTTAAACGATCACGAAGGTTAAGCAGCACAGGGCGCGTTCGATGCATGGATTGGTAAACCGTCTATGACTAACGCTAGTGGCATTTTTCCGAGCGATTCCGTGCTTTGCAAGGCACGTTAAGCAGGTGGTGCCGGCTGCCGTTGATAGATGGCAGTAGTTAAGATAGAGGCGTTAGAGCGGCTTGAAAACTCCTAACAGTAAGACCAAGTCTTACAAGCCTCCACCAATCCGGACTTGGCCCCCGTGGAGGAGTGTGGCCTAAACCTTCCTCAGGGAAGAGACCCGTGCCCCTCGGAGGCGACATAATGGGTTGATGATGATGAATAAGTAGCTGTTATTCCATTAAATAAAAAAAAATAGTGACTTTTACAAAGTTGACACCAAATCAACTAAAAATTTGGTGGAAACTCAAATAATTATAATATGAATGTTATGTTAATACTTTCAAGGCTAGAAACTTACATAATACATACGAGTAGGTATATGCGTTCTTGAAATGTCGATGTTTTGAGTTAAAATTTATTTAAATCAATGCTTGTAAATTTTGGTAACCATTTAGAATTTTTTTGAGTACCAATTATTTACTTTTTACATTTTCTAAACACGATGGTAGCCTGGTGGATGCGCCAGTTGCTTCACGTTAGTTGGGTTCTGAATTCGAGCCCCGGCATATAAGATTGTAGTTGCAATACCACTAGCAAATGAAGATCTTGCATTGAATTTTTATTTATAATAGGAGAGATGAGACCATAAATTTAAAGGTGATAATTTTTTTTTACTAATAATTCTTTTCATAATATTACCTCAATATTAATAAATGCTACATATTGGTTCAAACTATCACATCTTGCACGTAATGCGTATATCAAATGTTATAAATATGTTCCTTGCAATAATTTTGCAAAGTGTTTATTAATATTTGAGTTAAATGTATATCGTAAAATTATATTTTTATGCATACCCGTGTTAGAAAACGTTCAGAGTTCAACGAAAAAACTAAATCTAATAGTTTTTATTATTAGAACAACACTCTATTTTTCGCAGTTTTGTGATCCCAAAAAACCCTGAAAGAATATATTTTTTGTAATGTTTCTTAAGTTTTTATATCTCTTCTGCGGTATAAAAACAATGTCTATCTATCTATATCTATAATCAGCCCACAACAACCCACTGCTGGGCTTATGCCTCTTCCTCACGGTCCTGTGCTAATCTGATCCATTTCTGACCCGCAACCCTCACTCAATTGTAAGTTATTGAATTAAAAAAATCTTTGTACAAAGGCGAGCTTAATACTAATAAGTATTTTCTTCTAGCTAACCTTAGGGTATGTGGATAATGGTATGGCACTACCCAGTACCGTAAAAGATTTATTGCGAAGGAAATAGTTATTTGTTATACAAGAGTGCAAAGTTGCTTTGTAACCGCGTGTTCAATTTTGATGACCGAGCAAGCGAAGGATTCTAAAATTAGAATCCTGAGCGTTAGCGAGGGAATCAAAAGAGCACGAGGTGAAAAATCTTTGCACTCGAGTGCAACACGTAACTTTTCATTCCACCTCAGCGAGGAAATGACTAAATGCAAAAAAAAAACGTTTACAATCACAAGATAGGTACACTTTTTTTATTCACAAACTTAGTGCACACGATGTTCTAAATTCAATTTACTTTATCCTCTAGAGAATAAAAACGGCTTTTCCACTCAGATATTGAAGATTAAAAATACTCATTCCGAGATGGTGGGATGAAAAATAAATTACACGCAAGTTCCCCTTGTGAAGCGTGTGATAAGCTTCAGTCAGTTTTTCCTGTTGATTAGGATATAATAGGTGCTGGTCAACCTTACTATAGCGTCTGAGCGCCCACTTCACCTACGTAGTGTAGTAGGAGTTGGAAACTGCACAAATAATTGTTCATTTAGATTTTATGACACTTAAAATAAACATAATTAATGCCATGGACATGAGCACTATTTTGGTATGATTAAAATAAGATAAGATAAGAATACATTTTTAATTTCCAATTATGTACGATTTATTGTGTTATATTAATTAATTAATTAATGCATGTCATATATAGTGTATATTTGAAATCTGTCCATAGTGGGCGTTGACATGTGAGATACAGTGTTTATTATTAGTTCAGATGTTATAGTTTTTTCTGTAATGCATACAGGCACCAGCAGGCTCGATATTATGGTGTAAGGAATGTATTGCCTTTATTTTTAAAGAATAAAATTACTGGGTTACTATAATCTTGTATAGATATGAGTTTATTACGTTGTCTTTAATGCAGCTTACTGATTGCCCCAGCAGTGGGGATATACAAGGGTTGTTATCGATCGATCTACTGATTGAATGTAAAGCCGATGGAAGGTCTTTCTTTTTTACATTTTTGTTGCAAACATACACAATCTCACGCCTGTATCAGAGGGATAGGCTGCCACTTGCTACGATAACAAATCCTTGCTAGATCTCTATCGCGTCATCACCATTCATTAGTGCATGCACGCATTCATTCATTGCCAAGATTCTAACTTGCCCTTTGCTAATACATCCCGTATTTGATCGAAATATGTCCGCCTTGAGGCGCTCGTGGCCTAGTCGAACCGAGTGAATTAGAATCAATCACTCGAGCATGTTGTTAAGCAACAACATGCGCGGTCAGGTGCTGGATGTGTGACCTTCCCGTGACTACGGCTAGTGCCATTTTTCCGAGCGCTTCTGTGCTTCGCAAGGCACGTTAAGCCGTTAGTGCCGGCTGTCATGTAATGGTAGTCGTTAAGCCATGTCAGAGGCCTTAAGGCGGCTTGATAACCTCTGACTGTAAGGCCCTGTCTTACAATCCTCCGCCAACCCGGACTTGGCCCCCGTGGTGGACTAGTACCTAATTTTCCTGCGATGCAGGAAGAGACCCGTGCCCCAGCAGTGGGGACATACAAGGGTTGATATCGTATGTCCGCTTTTGTTGCAAAGTCGCCCTTAACGTATCGCCCTTAATTGTTTATGTTCTGTCGGCAGTGCCTGAGCCATAACCTTCTTACGGACCATCAATCATCTAATAGTCGGCTCCAATTTGGCCGGAGATTGGTGAGTTTCGGGTCTTGCCTCACCGGGAGGCATGAAATCGACAAATTGACCGCATCAGTCGCAGCGGTTAATGAAACTAATTAGATTCACAAAGCATGGGCGTGAAATCAGATGATTACTATTCAGACAGGTATTCGGTGAACAAATATCCTCTATACGTCGATGAGATATTGCCCGCCTTGACGACGGCGTGGGCCCGGGTTTAGCAGCATTATTGAAAAGAGCTTTGACTCAAAATTAAATTGATGATGTTCACTTGTTACATGTTGACCGACACAAGAAACAAAAAGCTTCATTCAGAGACGTATGCTATTCGCAAGCTCCATTGAATGCTATTCAAGGAACCTGTCACAACAGCGTTTTGGTTTGATCGAAGATAGGGTATTTATATATGACGAGAAGAACAGTGAAGTTAGAAGTCACAGATCTGCTTGGAATGTCCAGCGTACACAGTATTAATCTCTGTTAGAGTACTTACACGCTTTACCGTATAAACATGCGACGCGAATCGCGATGCCATCATTTCCTTGATTGTTTATCTACCTGTGTAGTTTTTATTAACCTCTACTCTAATGGACCTTGACTTGAACTTGAAAAGCCTCCCACACGCGGTCCTTGTTTATTATCGATGGATATGTCCGCTTTACTGGAGCATTATTTACCTCCAAGACGTATATTTATAAGTGAGTAATTGTAGTACTCGGACAAAATAGTTGTCTTTGCGCGCGCGCTTGTCTCAAGCCGGGTGAGTCATCGGAGTGTTTTGCGCCACAATGCCGACCGTCAGCGGCCAGTCGACTCGTGGCGCACTAACGGCACGTACATATGTCACTTGTGTCGAGCCTCGTAAATTACGACAAGGAGACCCTTTATAAGTGACTCGAAGAAAGAAGATCGTTCGAGATGACGGCAGTGAAGCGGTCCGCGATGCGGCAGCTGGAGTCAATGTTCAGCAACGCGAGCCTCGACGGGACGGGGCGACGTTCGCCGGCGGTGAGCTCCGTGGTGGAGCACGACCCGCACTGCGACGTGCACGGCCGCTGCGCGCCGCACCACCACCGCTCCTCGCTCTATCTGCACGGCCGGGAGTCCACTCCCTCCCGGTACCGGGACTCCGTCTCGCCGACCGGCGGGCTCATCATCAGGTGCGTAGTGGCCTAACCCTCGCGCACACTAACACGCCGACACGACCCTTGCTAACGCGGTTCCCCGTGCAGGCGGCGCGACTCGTTGGGTCTGGCTGGATCGCCGGCGCGCGGGCCCGAGCACCCGTCGTCGTTTCCCAGCATTCTGCGGCGCGAGCGGCACAGCCCTTCGGTGACGCCGCCGCGGCGCGACACGCCGAGCCCTACGCAGCGGCACCCTAGCAAGCGGCACTCCATGGGATCGTACCCGAGCCTGTCGCGCAGTAACATCAACTTCGTCAACTACAACCGACGCGACTCGCTCGCCGGCGGTGTCCGCGAGTTGAAGCGCGACTACGTCGGCTCCACCGCCTCGCTGTCGCGCAAGAGCTCCGTCGACACTAATAAGTCCTCGTCGGACTCGCTGGACCACTGGCACTCCGTCTGGGACTCCGACCACAACACTTCGTTGTCTTCGTACGATGACCGCATTCCGTACGGACACAAGGTAATTATATAGGACACTCGGTTACTGTTTGCGTAAAATAAACTCTTTGCCAGTTCATACGGTTACACTATGTGCATTTATCATCGTCATGTGTTAAAACGTTTCAGCGTCCGGCTGCTCTATAAGGAAAATGCCTTGTTTTATAACCATTCTAAACTGTTATTGTAACATGATGTATTTGTATGTCTAATAATACCACGTTTAACAATGGAAGTTGATCCATATTCTAGGGCTTGGAGCATGACGTGTCATACTGAAATGAAAAATATCGATCATAATGTGAGTTTACGTGACAGAGTAAAAGATTGCATAAGGAGAGAAAAAAAACTTGTCCACCTGATTCTGCCAATTACCCTGGTCGCGCGCTTACGATAAAGCGAATTATCAAAAATAGAAAGTACTCACCTGCGGCATTTAAGTCTGTACGGCACACGTAATTTGTAACACTTTACTCGAGAACCGGTCCATATTCTTGTTACGTGAATGAATTGCGTTTTTAAATCAGGACACCCTGTATGTAACATCAATAAGCGTGCATGACCATTTTACATGAATTGAGTACTCGTTACGAAGCAAGTTTGGAAACTTCGAAATCAAAGTCCAATATGCACAGCCTTTATAATCGCTCGCAGCAACGACGTAGATGGGTAGTAGTTGTGTTAGACAGATTTATATGAAATCTTTGAGAATCACATCACACTATATATCGTATATAATACGTATTATAAAGGCGAAAGTTTGTGTGTGTATGTTTGTTACTTCTTAACGTCTAAACAGCTGGAGCGATTGATAAAATTTTGTATGTAGTTAGCTGACACCCTGTAATAACACATAGGCTACGTCTAACTGGGGAAAATACCTTATTGCCATGTCAATCAAATATTTTCCCTAATAAACCGCGGGTAACACCACAGCTAGTAAAAGTATAAACTTAGAAGAATTTCTAAACATGAGGCATCCGATTGACCGACTGTGAAAAGGTAAACGTAAACGTATAGAGAAAATGTTGGACTTTAAAGAAACCCAGCGAGAATCTTCTACATTTTCCGTTCAATTTCATATGTGGCCAATAAGACCAAGTCCTTGGGGACATTACTCATCCTACGTCGAACAGAATGTAAGAGGAGACGATTTTTATTTCACGATCCAATAAGCAATATAGGTACATTTATCTACGTATCTTCTTATAAGAGCAAATCTACACAGTCTCGCTCGGGACATCTTTATCTATAACACAAATATCGCTTGCTTATATGAAAAGGTCTGCACGTTTTTTGATAATGTGGGCGAGTCCACCTCGGCTCTTTCCGAAACTGATATTTTCTATAGTAAAATGTCTAGTGTACCCTTAAGTTCAGAAAGGAAATAGTTTTACTGCTACCATAGATAAACAGTTGTAAATATTTTGTAGCTCACTATCTATTTATGGCTAATCTCGCAGCGTCGCAGAGTCTAATTTCGCTATCTCGCCGCGGTGTTATTCGGGAAATGCGTGACGTAGAACGGGCCCGCTATACATGGTGATCCGAGTGCGGCCGCCGCCAGCCGGCTGCCCGCGACCATACATGGGCATGACCCGCGGCCATCGAGACAATATTCACCTTTGTACAGTCGACAGCACCTCGACCTATACCTACGAGCACTCTAATCAGTTACGTTACGGACGACTTTGCAACAAAACTGTAGGTACAGCTTGACCTGCTGTCGACTGTACACACAACACGCCTTAATCTTAAGATCTCAGTCTATATTACGGTAAAAAAATAGAGAAACCGTCCAAGCGCGAGTTATATTTGTGAAGCCGGTGTCCTGACGTTTGCGATAGAAATTTTTATGGACTTTGACAGCGACAGGAATCAGGATTCATGATTTTATACGGGCAGAGGGCTCTGTACCACAATAAATATGATAATACGTACGGTTAGCCAGAGGTCGCGGGTTCGAGTCCCGGCATGGGCGGAATTTTAGCCTCTAAATAGGTTTTTAAAATTGTCCTCAGCACGAGTTAGTGCAACAAAAAGAATATAATCATGATATTAAGTTTTAGAAAATGTGTTTTCTTTCTAGTATAGCTTCAAAAGTAAAAAAAATGAACTTCCACTACTGAGACACCTTTAAAAATATCTCATTCTGCGCTTACGTAGCAGATGGGGTCGGGATGCCGGTTTATGTCTATTCTAGCGCGCTGGATAAGGACTTCTATATCAACCCTTGTACGTCCCCACTGCTGGGGCCCGGGTGTCTTCCTTCATCGCAGGAAAGCCATACTCCACCAGGGATTAGGACTTATCCTACCCAGATTGAAAGTCTTTTTCAGTACTTATACTATATCAACGGTTTACTTACAAAAAAGTGCACCTGCCTCAGAGTATTAGCATGGTGATACTACGTACTACTCTCTTAAAGAACATTAGCGAGGCGACAGAATCGCAATCACCAAGGCTTTCTTTAAAGTCTTAAAAACTATCTTAACAAATGATGATATAAACCCTTTGTACTTCCCCACTGCTGGGGCACGGGTCTCTTCCTGCATCGCAGGAAGGTTAGGCCATACTCCACCACGGGGGCCACGTCCGGGTTGGTCTTAGCAAATCGTTATCAACCCTTGTACGTCCTCACTGCTGGGGCACGGGTCTCTTCCTGCATCGCAGAAAGGTTAGGCCATACTCCACCACCACCTTAGCAAATACTTAATTGAAAATACGCGCTTTGCGAGTAGATACTATATGGGTCTGTGTTTTCTTTCCAAAGCGTAATTTAATTACCTACTATTTGTAAAAATCGAAAACGGTGAATAGCTTAAATCGATTTCCCAAATAAGGCAGTAAGTGATGTTGTTGGCTTAATTAACTGTATCGTCGCTCGACGTAAACGGGGGTTACTCAGTTAAATAAATCGCTCTACAAAAACTGTCCGAGGGCAATTTCGATCCGCATCCGGCACTCGCGTACTTGACCCAATAAAACGTACTGAAACACTACACCGATATAAATCTACGGTTTACCAACGTTGATCGGTTAATTACAACCAATTGATTGTGAGACCAAGGCAAATGTTGCCTTCTCGCACGGAGCACCATCTGATACAGCTGATGCGATGTTTATATTGTGCCTCCTGCTTAGCCACGTCCCTCCTTGAATTTTATTGTGAGATTTGTAAAGCATAGTCTGTCCAAAAACAATTATTGAAATTAAACAGTAGGGTTTTACTCAGACTTTTTGTCTGTCTTACCCCCTATTTCTGGTACACTAACCACCCGTTAATCTATTGTTATCAGCTGTCCATTGGCCAAAGTGCATACGTAAAAAGGGGTATAGCTGTTAACTGTAGATTAACATATTGTTAATCTACTGGGGGTTAGTTCATTTCTGGCACTTGCTAGCATTATAAAAGTAGAAAAAAAACTACAGTCATTTTATTAAAAACATTGTGCTGTGCTTTATTAAAGATCGCCTGAATACCACCAATAAAGTTTCACTTCCGGTTTCTTGTATTTTTGAACAAACTGTATCTAACTAATAATTGTTCTATGTCCCACATACTAATTATTTTTTGTTTGGTTTTTGTCATTATTTACTCCGTTCTACACTTAAGACGTTTTTTGCGCATTTCTGTGAGTCACACGTGAACTCATAGTACATAATATTTATTAATACCGTTCGCGTAACGTTTATGATTAGATCCTAATGTACCTACTAATTGTGTAATCGCGAAAAGTTTGCACATCCAACTCTCGTGCTTCTTCAAATGAGCGATAAGCAGATTTTGTTGATGTTAAAAATAAACATAGAGGGTTAATGGATTATTGATTATGGAATAAGTACGTGGCGGATTAGTTGAGCTAATGGAGAAGCATAACTAAACAAACCGAACCTTAATTAAAACTGTTTTTATACGGATTTATGCTCGTTTATTACATTTTTACAATTTTCCAACGTTTCGGCACTTTTTCAGGTGCCGTGGTCCCGGATGACTCCGGATGGTCCGGGACCACGGCACCTGAAAAAGTGCCGAAACGTTGGAAAATTGTAAAAATGTAATAAACGAGCATAAATCCGTATAAAAACAGTTTTAATTATGTCTACTGCTCGTGTTAACCTTAGAAAATACTAAACCGAACCTTACATAAGGGAATTATCATTCGCTAACATTCGCTTTAGTGGAGCAACGTAATCAATTATGATTAATGTTAGTTTCGGTTTCGTGGTGGAACTAGACTCTACCACGCTCTCTGCGTTCAACAACTTAACATTGTTATCGTGGTTGTCGTCTAACTAAGACGGCCCTAATTATTCTTTTGACGTGCGTGGGTGCAAAAAGATTATGATGAGTTTCTTCTTCTTGTTTATTACGAGATCTTTATATGGGGTAGCCTTGAGGTCCTCATCTACGAATATGGTGACCAATTATATATACATATTTGAATTTTCCAGCATAAATAATTGTATATTGTGAGTACGGCGTGGGTGGGGCGCGCAATATTTGCTTGATTTACCGCATTGTTCTAGGCTCACTGGCGCTATTGCGTTCCTTTTATAATTCAGAGTAGCTACGATTGGTTTTGACAGTCTTCAAAAAAAGGAGAACAATTTATCCGTACTTAAATGTTTTTTTTGTTTGTTCGGACAATATAATTGAGTCGACGACGACGGAGACTCCGTGGATGCAGATAGTAAGGTCCATAGGAGATGGCTTTTGGGGAAAAAAACCTATAAAAACCTAGTAGCAGGCAGCGGTGGGCTGATGATGATGGTTAGTCTGGCTTTATTCATTATTTATATAAATGATACACTTCTGGGGTGGTCGCATATAATATTGGTCAAAATCTGCTGATGACAACAGATACCGACCCGTCCCCACTGTTGGGGCAGGGGTCTCTTCCTGCATCGCAGGAAGGTGAGGCCATACTCCACCACGGGGGCCAAGTCCGGGTTGGTGGAGAATTGTAAGGCAGTGGCTGGCCACACTGTCAGAAGTTATCAAGCCGCCCATGACGCCTCTGACATGGCTTAACGACTCCCATTACATGACAGCCGGCACCAACGGCTTAACGTGCCTTGCCACTAGCGGTAGTCACGGGACGGTCACCCATCTTGCACCTGGCCGCGCCTGTTGTTGCTTAACTTTTCCATAAAAGTTTTTATTACGCGAACGTACCGCCTAGTTAGAACATTACGAAACCTGCTCTCTATGTATGCGGCTGCATTTTACACTTATTCGAGCGAATGAAGCGAAAGTTGCGTGCGTGCGTGACGATCAGAATGTATGGGAGGTACCTACTGAGACTGGCGAATTTATAAAATAAAATCTTTGTAAAACAGTTTCACTTACGTAAGAAAATTTGCGCTAATACCCGCTTGGTGATCTTAATTCGACAGTTACGTAAATCCGGTAATGTTGTCTCGTTGAAACGAACTCTCGATCGCGCCATTAACGGTACCGTAAGATTATTATCTACGTCGAAGAACAAAGCAACCATGTGTAACTATTTTGTTCTGTTACTTGCCTACCGCCTACCCACCTACAGTCGCTTTAATGGTGTTTAACGATCTGTTATACGATACAGAACTCTATGTTATTAGTTAAGGAATAAAACAATAATAGCTTCTACCTGTCTATACATGAGATTCTGGTTTTAATGTAAATGGAGTTTTAATCGTAAATTGCGAGCGTTATATCGTTAACTTGTTTATTAATATTCAACGATATTTAATTAAAACCCCAACACCTGACACATGATACCACGCGCCAGTGTCTTTGGTTGTTGCATAGCGCAGCAAATGCGCGGAGTAATTGCACCTACGTCCTCGTTGCACCGTAACTAGGTACTTGTAGCTAGAAAACCAAAGAGATATCTGTGTGATTACAAGCAGCATCTGAGCGAGTTCGACACGTTGACCGCGCAGCAGCCACCCCTTTCACTTGTACTTGCGCGCGCGGCGGGCCGGCGGATCGAGCGTAACGCACTCGCCGCCTTTCTCTCTGTTCTCATCCCGCTCTAACGCGCTCGCCGGCAGCGGCGCGAGCGGCGCCCGCCACCCGTGACAGCAGTTGCGAAGCCTCCTCGCCGACATCCGCACGGAACCGCCGCGGTCGGCTGCCTCGCCCGACATGAAGTCCAAGTCGACACACTACGCCGACGCGCCGTTCAGGCCCTGGCCGCCGCTCGCGCGCCACTCGCAGACAAACTTCTACTTCCGACCGCCGGACCCGATGGACCTGAGGAACTTCAAGACCGCGTCCTCGAAGGGTTCCACGTACTCGGACTTCTCGGCGATGAGTGCGTACAGCAACAAGGCGCGGGACTACTACTTCCTGTCGCCGAGCTACCGGCGGGCGCCCGAGGCGGCCGGCAGCCACGCCGAGCTGTATATGGGCGGCGAGCGGCTGCGGCAGCTGCGGCACCCGACGCCAGCGCCGGCGCCTGCGCCCGCGCCGCAGCCCTGCCCCTGCAGCCGCAGCCGCTCCCTCGAGGACGTCCGCGACGTCGTCACCGAGTGGGAGGACGACGACGAGAACGGGAACCGCATAGTCGCGCCCGCCACCAATTTCAACCGATCCTCCTACAAGGCCAGCTCCGCTTTCCACAAGCAAGGATTCCTCAGTCACCACTCCATGGAAAATCTAGTCGATCAGCCTCAAGTGCCGCCACCGAAACGCATCTCAGCTTATCAGGTACTTGGATCTCCGATTAAATAAGTAGTCCGTTGAGAGACCGTATTGTTTTAAACCCACAAAACGGTCTCAGACATGGAATTAAAACGAAACACAAAGTTTGCACGAAACAAGCACGAGTATGTGCAGCATCGTAATTTCTTTGCTCTCATAATGAGTTTATGTTCATCTGTATAGGTGGTTAGTTGATATTGAACTATTTGCAATGTATTTATGCGCACTTTCTAAGTTTCTATATTTTAACATGATTACCTCACCAAGCGCTTTGCGAGCTGTATAACATAATCGATGGGTTATTTTGTGTGGCATGGCGAACGTTATTGCGATGGGGAGTAGTCATCCGGTAGTTTGTAGGATGGGAAGTAAACAGCAGGGAACACTATGATGGCGGAGCGAACCGTTCAGCTCCACTGAACCGCGGCACGCCGTCCTGCGCATAACGGATACATACTATGCTGTAAACGCCTATACTAACGTTACGTATAGTGTCTACCAAATTCATAAGGTTTCTCTTTGCAAAATTGTAAGAAGTTGATTGCTGATTTTGCTAGTAAATATCGTCTATCTAGCACATAAAAATAATATATCTTTACTATTCCACTTATCTCATAAATCAAAACGAGTTTTTAGGCAACGAGAGCAACTACAGCATTACCTAATCTTCCGCAATGCGAACTGTTTCGTTACAGTGTCTGGGAATCGGGTTCCATTATTTCAGTGCAGACAATAATATTTGATTTCAGAATGTGTGAATTGTATAGAATGAAATACCCTGGAACATTCTTCGTAGAGTCACTGTGGTAACAATATCGATACAACAGATAGCGTGTCTGTTTAACATATTATCAGAGGTAAAGTGTTCTAAATGTGTTATCTTTTTACCTTATGTAGGACGACACGAGTCAGAAGTACAACGAGTGACGCTGTGCCCGAATATCGTATCATAAACACTCCAGTAGCTTCACATTAAATGTGCTTTGCACAGTATGTGGTGTTTTTTAATTTTAGCATAAAAAAACTACGTCTAGGTACTTTCAAGATGCCTAAAATGAATAAATCTATATTGTAATAAAATGTAGCTTATTGGAAGTGGTTTAAATCGGTACTGAAAATATGCCTGCAGGTTTTTTATTAAAAAAACACGTTGTATGTTAGTACATTAGCTATGCGAGATGTTGACGCGTCGAAAGAAACTTGCAAATGTAAACATTTCTTGTTGCTATTCTCTAAGATTTACAGACACGTTTTACGTAACTCGGAGCGTAACCACATGCCTCTTCTATTAGTATTAATGACTAGTTGTTATGATTTTCGATGGCGAGTCACCATGTAGATTTTACCAGTGAATGAAACATATTTTACGTAATAACATGAGCAATTTCGCCTATCTCACTTGCTAATGCGCCGCGCAATGTTCACTGCTCTTGTTAGAAACTCACATTAAATCTATTCGACAACCAATAGCTTTATGAATAATAGCGACAGAATCTGTTTTCGAGAGAGGTATTTTCTTTGAGCGACTACGTAGTTGTTAACAAAACAAAATAGCAATTTAAACTAAATGTGCGTCTTTTAGCAGCCATTACACAAAACATTCTGAGCGCATTTTCGTTACTATTGAAAACGAAATAACATAAATTCATGGAAAACGCGAGCAGGAAAACAGGGACGCGTGCTCAAAGATATTTGAGAACAAATCCCGAGGTGGCAATTACGTACGTTTGTTAAAAGTAAATCAAACCATATCGATGAACAATTATTGTACGTACACATTGTTAATTGATTCACGTATTATCTGGATCGTATATCGAATGTCTGTATTAATATTACTGTCTAAATAAATTACGTTGGAAAGTGTATTTGCAATGAACTTGTAAGGCTCTATATACCTTGCTTGTATGTCTTTAAACATGCCATCGCGGTAAAAAATGTGCTCGTTGTTTCTGCTATTGTATTCATTCACCTTGTGATCTCTGGTGCCTAGTGCTGTAGGAAACAAAAAAGAAAGTAACGTAACAAAGTAGCTCAAGTCGGCGAACATCCTTCTTTCTACATAACTATCATAAGAGATCTACTAATATAGAAATTAGATGATGTCGATCCAACGTCACACAGCAACTTGCAGAGCTCATCCTGGCGTAGCCTAACTGGTTCTAGCAAGAAAGTTGTGTGAAAACCTGTCATTCGATCGAAATCTTATTGACCCAGTGAGTAGTATCCACTATAGACCACAAGAAATTAATTCGAAAAGACAGCGGTGTTTAATAATGGCATTGTTGGGAACATGACAAAGACTCGGATAATTATGCAAAATATAACTAATTAGCAGGCAAAAAGTGAACTCTTAACCGGTTACGAGTTGTGGCGGCACTTGCCACAACTGCGGCGAGGGTAAACAACCTTCGTGGACGAACGTCTCCGAGCCGTAGGGTATACTTTCTAAACTCAACTCTGCCGCTCCTCTACAAAGCTGTTTACTCAATTAGTTAGACTGATTTGTGAGTCTCTTTTGCTTTTTATACGCGAAGCAGTTCTCGCCACAGTGTCGTAGCTTTGCCTCCTGATAACTTTTAACTGGCTGTGTAAGACGTGTTAAGTGAAATCATGCGCTGTAAAGCTTATTACAAAAGTAATAACGATCTAGTGTATTTGTTTGGTGTATTTATTTAGTGCACTATGTATATTGTACCTTTGATTGGTTAAAAATTGCAAATATAAAATTTTGATTCAGGCTGAGTAAAAAAAGAGCCAGAGTCTACGAAATAGGAATTACGTCATGCATGGAAGTAAATCATCAACGGCGATCCTGTGAGCTAAGTTAAAGGTTTCTAATTATACTCGTACCATCACTCGACCCAATAAATGTTTAAATAAACAAATCCTAAGACTCGTAATCTGCGCCAAAGTAAGAAGTTGTTTTTTTACGAAATATCGAGAAGTCAATATCTTGTCGTTTTTTTCTTCAAAAATATTAAATATTTGAAAGTATTCCTTTAAGTGTGAAACGAATGTCGACTTAGTCACACACTTCTTCTTCTTCAGGCTATATTAGTCCACTGCTGGACATAGCCCTTCCCTAATGAGCGCCCTAGCACCCTGTCTTCGGCCTATTCACTTATTCACACACTTATTCACATAAATACAAGAAATCAGTGAATATTAGTAAGTTATAATTGTCTTGAGGTAACCTGAGTGTCTGGTCTCAAATTGTCAATCCGAGATGGGAGCGCGTGGTAATTAAGCACATACTCTCTGAGAAACGGCCAGTGACCTGCAGTGGGACGTTTATAGGCTTATATAAAAAAAAATGTAGCATTATATATACCTCATACCTTTAGAATCTACTATAATTTGTAACCCATTGACACCATTTAGGACAGTACCCAATCTTCAACAGACATCATTGCAACAGGTAGTAATTTGCAAGCCGAGTTCCTACATCCTTACATCGATTATTTCAATTAGTAGATTGCCGATTGATCAATTTAAGTAGGTACAATCGACAGGTGAACAACCCATTTCCGATGCAATGTCGAGTAGAGTAAATGTAATTAAAGGTCGAAGTGCTATCGACTGTACATACCTTCTGATGGTTCTTTAATGTGATGTGACTGTACCGAACCGGGGGCGAGTCTCTAAAATGCATAGTTGTTGATTGGTCATATTAGTCCGATAATGGTCGTTTTATTCACACAATCGGTAGTCTAGTAACCAATCGCATTGCAAATATGTGCTACTTAACTCGGCGCCTCGTGCGATACTATCTTCTTCACGAGAGATGCTATTTAATTTGCGCTGGTATACCCCTGAAATGACATTGTACTGCTATTGCTTTGTAGAATACCGAATTGAGGCAAATAACAACAATTGTCGTGCTTATATCATTCTATTGAAAAACTATGCAGTATTAGACTCTTGGATCAGGTGGGATGTACGTTTCGAGAATCTTCTGTTAAATTTTGATAGAATCACATCGTTTAATTTGGAGTGGCTAGCTTTTTGTCGCCTTTTATGATGTCATTCTTTAGTGCGTTGGCATATATTTTACGATATAACATCTTTCGGTGGAGCTGCTAAGATTTCTCGTGTTTAGTTTTGGTCAGAGCTACTTTTTCGAGAATCTATGCCAATATTCAGTATTGGTCCTTTCTGAATACATAAATCAAAGTTGGTGGTGTTATATTATTTATTCACATCGGCGGCCGTCAAATTTAAAGAAAGCTTGATCCCAAGATTCGAGATCACCACATAAATATACTTAACAGATTCTTTTGAAATGTTGATGATTCAATTAGCATTAATAATATTCTCTAACAGTGCAAGGCCAGATTGTTATTTGAAAGTCACAGAATGTCAACGACACAAATAAAGAGGTTTTTTGCCAGATCCGTAACTTGTATCCTTAAAAATACTAGAGGTTCTTGCTGCATCATAAAACCAAACATATACAGGTAACCGTTTCTTTTTTACCGGTTAACCGTTCCTTCTTTTTTACGTACAATAAAGTATTCTCTATCTCTATCTGTCTAATGACTTTGTATTTAAATAGAGAGTCAATCTCCGAATAGTCTGTCAAATTGGTCTGTCGCCAAAGTCTTGTTAACTTGTCGTCTTAACATATTTTGTGCATAAAGGGGTGTGGGACCAAGAACTTGTATACATTTTATTTCGCTCCATTTTGTACGCATTTGATATCTATAACCCAGTTATTGGAGGGACTCCCGAATTAATAATACTATTTTCCATTTTGTGTGATAGGAACGAGCTGGACACGATGAGTCCAATTTGAATATATCTGGAAAATTGACACCACTGCGTTATAAATCGATTGTGTTCGGGTCGCACAGGTGATACTGTAACAAGCCCGACGCAATTGCTCATAATTTTACAGCTTATTTCAATCAATGGGCGCGCCGACGACTCGTGAAATGACTAACTTTATTGACTATAATGACGATCTGTGCGGCGAAACGCTGATTTCACTTTGCATCACAACCGCAACAGTGACTTGTGAATTGTTTTTATGTTATTCGGCGACGTGTGGGCAAGGTTTTAAATTCTGTCATTTTTATTTGCGTTTGACACGGTCACCATAATTGCTGCTGACATTTTATTACGTGAGCGCTAGAAATACCTTCAGTATTTATAGGGTCTAATTGTATTCTAAGATTGTTTAATTTTTTAAACAATATATTTTTCTTAAGCTATGTAGTTTTACAGTTTTTCTGCTTTATAGTAGAAATTCTGAATGTTTTATTCTACTACTTTTGTATTTTTTAGTCATTATATTTTTCTTTTGAGTTGTTAGAGTAGTTTTACAGTATTTTTGATTTTTGACAGATATTGCTTGAAACCATAATAAGTATTCAACAAAATGGATATTTTTATTCATAGTGATAATAGTAATAATAGTTCGCCGGTGAGCTACGTAATTGGGTGATAAAGTTATAGAAATCCTTATACTTCGAAGAATATAAATCTAAGGATTAACTCGTGGATCAAACGTTGTGTTGAAACGCAGACTCTAGTTGGCATGTTGCAGGAATAGAGCATTTTTGAAGTAATCCTGTTTAGAGGTGGAAAGACTAGGTGTTTAAGGTTAACTTCTTACATGTTTTAGTCTTTCTTTTACTTCTTTTTTCTTCTACCTTCTACTTCTTCTGATTCCAATTGCGAAACTGCTGGTACTGTTATCAAAAAAGTAGCGAACTAGAGTTTGATGCGTTGTTTTGCACACTTGATTGTAAAATGGTAACAAACAAAAGATTCCTGGCTCCCAAACTAGGGTTCCCTGCGCGATGAGTAGCGAGGATACTTCCAAATTACGTAATAATATGTTGCTTGGTTTAGTATCAACCCTTGTATGTCCCCACTGCTGGGGCACGGGTCTCGTCCTGCATCGCAGGAAGGTTAGGCCATACTCCACCACGAGGGCCAAGTCCGGGTTCGTGGTGGAATAAATATGTTGCTTTTTTATTTAATTATAGTGAAATCTACAGCGATATCGCTTAAGTTCGAAGCTTATTGCGATTCCTACGTAATAACCTATTACTTAGGGAGATATCGGGTTCACGGTGATGGTTATATCTGCTCACTCTACGCGTCTAGTGTCCTATTTATATTTCAGAACAGCCTCTTACGAATGTAATACCTACAATTATAGGCTTACACTGTACCTATTTAGCTAAGAAGCGTATACATACATATTCTTGATTTACTAAAACAGACTACAAGAAAATACATTTAATCTTTTTACACAAAAAATAATATCACTTACATAGTACGCATTCCAGTGGCATCCGCACTAAGCCATAAATGAATATAGTATTATATGAATGTAGCTATAGCTATATATGAATATAGCTATCCCGGTGAACTTCGAACCGCCCCAGAATTCGTATACGATTCTTGTTACGATGGCAACGCAATAAATAAATATGAGAGTTTGGCTTGAAAATTGCTTATGGTAACAATAAAATATTATCTCAAGGGAACGCGTTTCCGGGATATCAAGTATCGCACTTGTCCCTTCAGATCTTTGTCTATCTCAGTGGTTCTCAACCAGTGGTCCGCGGACCGCTGGTGGTCTCTGGAGGCGTTCCAAGTGGTCCGCGAAGTCATATTTGCAAAATAGTAATGAGAAATGAGTGTTAGTCTCAAATTTATGCATGTTTTATCTGTGGATGGATCAGAAAATCATTTATTTATTTACTATTAGGTACGGTCTATTGCTAATTAACCAAATGGGTGGTCCCTGAACAGACCAAAATTTGGTAAAATGGTCTCTGATGACCTAAATATTAATAACTGATCTATCTGTATGCCAATTTTCCTGTAAATCCGCTCAGCCGTTATTGCGTGATTGAGTAAGAAACATCCGAGCATCTTGACAAACTTTATAATCGTGCTATTATTATAAACGCGAAAATTTGTAAGTATGGATGGATGGATGTTTGTTACTCTTTCACGTAAAAACTACTGAATGGATTTTAATGAAACTTTACATTAATATAGCTTATAAGTACATCATAATACATATGCTACAATTTATAAAGATATTGTGTGAATTGTCCAAAATTTGACGATAAGTGTCAAGTAAGTAGAAAAAAAATCTACCATCTGCGATCTGTCCTGGCGTTCGCTGCGAAAACTGTTACAGTTACACATATTTAATGTATGATGGAAATGTATAAAGTGTAAAAAATCGCTAAATATAATTTATAGGAGCATACTTCAGTAGCTACCTATAGATTAGGGCTCCGGAGTGCTTAGCTACCGTATTCCTTATGTTGATAATATTGTGACGTTATTATAGTGCGACTGTAACATCTCAATATTGTCCGGCTGTAATATTTTTCAAATGCGATCCAAAAGTTATTTATGTGATAATTTTAATGTCATGATGTCAGTTCTTTTCTACGCCACGCTAATAGAAGCTACTCGAAATAATAAGGCATCAGCTAGTTTTTTATATTAGTTTGCTCACAGTCTTATTCCGTTGCAGGTCCAGCCCCGCAACGGGAGTCACCTGACCCTGGCTGGCACAGGGGTCACCGGGGACGTAAACGGGGGCTCCAGGCCCACATTCAAACCTGTCACAGTGCTTGAAGACCTCCAGGCGGTGCGCTGTGCCGAATTCCACCCCAACGGAAAGTTGTACGCCGTCGGATCCAACACGAAGACCCTCAGGATATGCACCTACCCCAAAATTGAGGATGTCAAGTGAGTTTTATTTATGTACATTCTAGTGTCCCGGACAACTTTGTACCGCATCAGGATCAGTTTATGTGCCAGTATTGAGATATGATCAAAAACCGTTCGGTATGAAATGTATGAGAAGATAATCTTTCTCAACGTAGTTTTGGTAATTCTTCTACTGTTTAATAGTTATTTAAATTGTCCAATGGAATAAATCTTAACCACAATGGCAACTATTTTTAGAACCTACAGTCTAGAACCTAGGATCAGCAATCTAGGAATTTAATTGATTACCGCCAAGACCCAGGATGTTGATACTACTTTCTAGGCTGTATGCTCTAAAAATATTTATTACAAAAGTAACATTTTTGATGTTTACTTTAAAAAAAAAACTATAAAACAACTTATGATTTTTATTCCATTGGTGGCGCTAGTTAGTACTCCAAAGCGCCTTAAGCATTCTAATGCGACATAGTAGGCAACAGTATGTCTACTATGTCGACTAAAAATAAAAGATATCATTCACACAAACTTTTAAAAAGTCTTAGACCCAAAACTGTCGTAAACGTCAGTCTCTGAAGGTGTATTTCGCACATTCATGCGGCTGGCTGTATCCCACGGGTGAGTTCAGACTTGTTTGACTGGCCACGACCTCGAGTACCAACTTTTGGTTGTGGTTTTCTGAAATTCGCCGGAACGCGTAACTCAAACTATAAAGCATAAACCTTATTGCGACCTCAACGTCTGCCATTTTTATTTTCGCTTCCGATTACCTACAACGTTCGCGAAGCGATGGAGAAACCTTATTTATTCGTAAATTGGCAAACCAGCTGCGGTCTATTGCGCTGCTTGCGCTATTCCATAGCTTATGCTCGTCTGTTAAATATTTACAACTAGCCGACCCCGCTAACGTCATCCTATGTATGTAGGTACCTATCCATATATTTCCCTCGGTGGGGGAATGAAAGTTTCATGTAAATCCGTTCAGCCGATATTGTCTGATTGAGTAACAAATGCCCAAATATGTTCACTAACTTTTACATTGATATTTATTTATAGGTTTACTTATTGTGTAGAAAACACGGCGAGGCATTATTACTAAGCCTCCATCCGATGCCGTCGTGCGTCGTTCACCAGTTGTTTAGAAAAGCTTCGAGTGAATTTTCATATGATTACGACTAACATTTCGCTAAATATTCAACTTTTCAAGATGTAACATAAATTCTCCAACCTTCGGTAATTATTATTTAGTTTTCATCTGAGGCCGATACGAGTGCGTTCATACGTAGCCAGGAGTGCAATCCCCCAGCTTATCCCAAGTAATCCCCCTACGTAATCTCGGTAAGAATACACGAAGTAAAACCAAAAGCGCATGTCCTGACCTCGTGAGACCCGGTGACCCTGTACTTTCCACTCGTACTCGGCTCACGTACTTAACCTTTACCGCCGCGGGAGATCACACGAGCGTGTGTTTGCGCTACCATGCTGCCGCGACAGTAAACACAGCGTGCGCTAACCGCACTCCTAGTTTTAGTTCCGTGGCGCAAACGTGAATCAGGCTAGACGACTGGTACCGCGATTCGGAGGAAAACCGAGCATGCCGATATTTAAGTATCAAAATACATACGACACATTACCTAGTTTTAGTTCCCTGGCGTAAACGTCAAGCAGGCTAGACGACTGGTACCGCGATTCGGAGGAAAACCGAGCAGCCGATGTTTAAGTATCAAAATACATACGACAGATTACCTAGTTCTAGGTCCGTGGCGCAGACATGAATCTACGAGTATATAGATAGAAGACCGTAGCACTGCGATTTGTAGAAAAATCAGAGTGCCGATGTTTAAATACCAAAGTAGATACGTTACATTACATAATCTCACGGCTATTTCCCGAAGCGGGAAGGTAAAGACTAGGGTTGGTCGCTTGTCACAATCCTGACAAACTAGTTTCGTTTTGTCACCAAAAATCTAAATAAAACGTTGTTGGTTATACCTAAGTCTTAATGAGCGTTTTAAGTCGAGCTTGGGTGTGTAGCTTTTCAAGCGAGTTCTAGGTTATTATGGAGAAAACTAGGACAAAACGACTAAGCCTTTATTATTTATTAAATTCGCGCTTGGACAACAGTAGAGTAATGGAAGAGTAAATGGAGAAAAAGACTAGTTCACACCCTTCTACGGTATGAAATTAGTATTTTAACTACCTACCTACTATAACGAAAAGTGGAAGAAAATATCTCTTCATCTTTGTGTTGTTCATATTTGCAATGCCAAAGAGGCATACTTATAGTAAATTTTCACGAACTTCTGACTAGAATAACAATTGAAAGTACCGTCAGCAGAGGTGCCGACTTACGTCGTCCACACGAAGTAGGCGTGCCGGCGTTGCCTAGCTAGATTAATGTCCGTGTTCCGTAGAGTAATTTAGCTGTTCGTGACATTTTGAAATGAAATGTGCACTGTAGCTCATGATGTGCAATTTACATCGTAACGAACGGTCAAACGTCGAACTGCGAAATGGTTAATCCATTGAGAAGGGCATTTCCTTTACTTGCCGCGAACTCTACCGTTATTCTGTGATTGGAATTACGGCTTGCATTGCTCTGATACTCAGATATGGTGTTCCAAAGTATCCCTGGCTGTAAGTAAATGGGGGTTTTTATTCAAATAATTTGCACTTTGTGGCGCAGCGGTAGCGCAAATGACTACAATGTGAGAGGTCTCGCGTGCGATCAACCCCGGCTGGGGACAAAAAAAACCCGAGTCTTGGATGTTTACATGTTTGTGATGTGGTTGTTTCTAGTACCCCGCGACACAGGGTATTCTAGTGTGGGGCCAGAAGCAATGTATGTGCCAGTACCTATGTAAATGTCATGTTATAGGGAAAACTGTAAATTAGTAAAGAAAGACCTTTCTTCCTTTCTCTTCCTTCGTTCCATACATTTTAATCGATTAATTAGTTATTTATATGGTTGATTTAGTATGGAACAGAATCTTTTTTTTCGTTATATTAGTATGATAAATAGTTTGTCTTGACGAGTAGATTCCAAGGCAATTTATCTAAAGTCACAAGTTAATAAAATAAATGCCTTTCATGCAACACAATACCCTGTCACAACACCCTATGGTCACCGGGTAAGAACATCCCAAACATGGAAATACGTACACCCATTTGTCCAAATGTACGGCGGCCCCCCCGTGTAAATTGCAATCGCCCATCGAAATGCGTCTTGATTGCAGCGGTTACATCGAGCGAGGTATCGCAAAGGAAATACCCGCACGGGTTCAAACAGGACATGAACTTTGCTATAGAAATCACGCCGCAGGGACCCTCGCTAAACCCGGAGACATAGTTTCCTACTAACTCTTATGGAAACAAAACTAATAGTAGAGCGAGCAACTGCGTCGCTATAAATGGATAGACGCTTAAAGTCTTTATTACTGGCTGTTTGCTCTCAGCTGTATTGTTAGATTGTGCACTGAACTCGTTGACCTGCTCACTGGCTGGTACCACAGAACTTTGCGAACTCATTTCACGACAGTTTTTGTGAAGTTATTTATGGTTCCTGAAAATGCGACCTGGGAAATTAAGTAGGTCACCCAATAACACGGTACTTTGCCAAATATGGCGCTATACGTAGAAATGTGGAAATAAGCTAATCAGTCGGTTTCTCAATGCTGAGCATCGTGGCCGATACGGGCAGTCCGAATCTGGACAGAAGACGCAGCAAAACAGGCTTAAATGTAAAAAAATCCGGACAAGTGCATGTTGGATTCGCCCATCGAAGGTTCCGTATAAATTTGTTGGTACCTACTTACATAGTTCAGAAATCAAGTCTCGCAGTTTTTCTGAGCTTTTCCCGAACTTCAAACTCAATGGAATTTATATATGATTTTATTACAAATGTACAGTTTCAGCTTTTCGTCTGTACGTATTTTATTACAAGACTATATATTAGACTAGGGGGCGAGCCCCCTGCGCGCTTACGCGCGCCAACCCCCAGCCGCTCCGAGCTGCGCTCTCCGCGGCGCTCGGCCTAGGGCCTCGCTAGACACTTATTGTAGGGAATTGTTGCATGGGAACATGTATGGTCTCGGCCTTCGGCCTCGGCCTGGAAGGAGCTCGGCCTTCGGCCTCGCCGCGGCGGGGTTTCTCGTGCCCGCTCCGCGGAGCTCGGCCTCCGGCCTCGCAAGTTTGTCTCTTTTTGCTCTTGCGCTGGCACTTGTGCGCCGTAAACTAAACGGTCTCGGCCTTCGGCCTCGGCCTGGACGAAGCTCGGCCTTCGGCCTCGCCGCAGCGGGGTTCCTCGTGCCCGCTCCGCGGAGCTCGGCCTTCGGCCTCGCAAGTTTGTCCCTCTTTGCTCTTGCGCTGGTACTTGTCCGCCGTAACCTGAACGTTCTCGGCCTTCGGCCTCGGCCTGGACGGAGCTCGGCCTTCGGCCTCGCTGTTGGGTAAACGACCCACTTAAATACTAATAATACCTAAAACTAATTATGAAGCAAATAACTTACAACTTCTGTCCGCGTCGACGCCTCTCGACTTGGCAGCCGGCGCCGCCCGGGGTGGGTGCACTGAGGTTTGGGGATCCCTAGACGTCCCCGTCTACCCCCAAGAGCTCTTTCCCCAGAAAGCTACGTACCTGCAGTGCACTTTCACGACAATTGTATGTCCACTATTTTGGGCGATCCGTCGCCTAACGAAAAATGTATTAACACTACGGGAACCGTCCCGGAACGTATCTCACACTTCACGCGAAGATACAAGCCCGGCAATCTAATTGCCACACCAATTTGGGCCAAGAAAAACCACTCCACGTTTTTCAATCAAAAAAGCAAGTTGTCCAAGTGTGCACAGACCAGTGTGACAGCTGTCAAATACAGTGTTGCCAAAATCACACTTCTATTCTAAACATCCCCCCGCTCCGGGCTGACCAGCTCAGGCCGCTAGCTTAATCAACCGGGAGGCGAGAGAGAGTTGCTATGGCTCGTCGCAGAATCGAACCATCGACTAACACATCCGCGACGCGTGGAGTTCCGTCCTCCCCAAAGAGCAACTTTAAAATGCGCCCCCGGCGCCAAAACAAGGATGGCCAATTGGCCTCCTTCAAAAGTACCAAATCCCCTTCCCTAGGAGGCTCGGTCCGGTCTGCCCACTTCACCCTTTGCTGCAACAGATGCAGGTATTCAACCGACCAACGCTTCCAAAAGTCCTGGCCCATTTGTTGCAACATTTGAAAACGTGACAACCGTGACGTACGTTCATCCCTCCATGGGTATTCTGGCAGCGCAGTAAGTGGCTGCCCAATTAAAAAATGGCCAGGAGTGAGGACCTCTAGATCGTTTGGATCAGGGGACAGGGGACAGAGAGGACGAGAATTGAGGACCGCCTCTATTTTACAAAACACAGTAGCAAGCTCCTCAAACGTCAGGACAGTCTCTCCGATCACGCGGCGGATATGAGTCTTCGCTGACTTGACGGCAGCTTCAAAGATACCTCCCCAGTGGGGGCAATTTGGGGGACTAAACCGCCAAGTTACCCCTTTCCGGGCGAGGATTTGACTTAAACTATCACCATTATTTTCTAAAAATACATTAACATCCTTTAGATAGTTTATGGTACCTTTGTAGTTTGAGCCATTGTCGGAGCGAATAAGTGAGGGCAAGCCTCTGCGCGACACGAAACGATCCAACGCGGCGACGAAGGCCTCAGTAGACAATGCTGAAACTACTTCCAGATGGACAGCCTTGGTGGCCAAGCATACAAACACGCATAGGTAAGCCTTCACAACCCGAGCGTTGCGAAGGGTGGTCGTTTTTACGGAAAACGGCCCCGCAAAGTCCGTTGCGACTCCCTCAAATGGCCGAGACTGATTAACTCGGTCCGGCGGCAGATCTCCCATCTGCGGCTGCATGAGTGAAGCCTTCACTCTGTAACAAGGTACACACTGGAAGAGGACGCTTCGAATGACTCTTCGAGCTGACAATATCCAAAACTCCCGCTGTAGGATAGCTAATAATGCGCCACATCCGGCGTGGGCATTACGAATGTGTCGATCAGACACCAAGAGCTTTACCAAAGGTCCATCCTTTGGTAACAGCAAAGGGTGGCGACTTCCGTAAGGCAGGTCAGCTTTCCGAAGCCGACCCCCAACACGCAAAAGTCCCTCCGAATCCGTAAAGGGATTTAACCTGGCAACCGCTCCCTTGAGCTTGGCGCGACCCTCACGCAGAATCCGAAGTTCAGCCTCGAAGCGGTCCGCCTGCACGATGCGAATCCAGTGCAGCAGCGCGTTCCGACGCTCCTCTGCACTCACAACTGGGGACAAAAGTTTTTCACTCGGATTTCGACAGTTGCGAACAAATCTTTCAATCCAGCTGGTAACCGTCAGCAGTTTATCCAGACTGCTATACCGCCCAGGCAGCCAGTCGGGATCCAAGGCTGTCTCCACAGCTAGAGCGTGCACCCGCACGCCAGGTAAAACTTGAATGGACCTATCCACCTGCTGGACAGGCCACGAAGTCTCTGGTTCCTCCAACCAGGCCGGTCCCCACCAAAGTGAATGAGACACCAATTCGGGAGCTGTGCAGCCCCGGGATGCACAGTCCGCGGGGTTCCAATCACCTGGGACGTGTCTCCAGATGATGGGGATACCAATGTTCTGTATCTGGGAAACCCGGTTTGCCACGAAGATCTCCAAGGTATGTGGCGCCGCGCGCATCCAGGCCAGCGCGACTTGACTGTCTGACCATGCGAAGACATCCCGGATGTCAACGGTGGCAGCCAACTCACGAGAGACGTGGCTTAACAACCTGGACAACAGATGAGCTCCGCTCAACTCTAGCTTGGGTATGGTCAGACGAGTCCTAATTGGAGCAACCTTGCTCTTTGCCAAGAGTAAAGCTACGTTGACCCGGTCCTCCGAGTCAACCGTACGCAGATACACCACCGCAGCGTACCCCCGCTCGGATGCATCACAAAATCCATGCAGACTTGCCTGATATTTGCCCCGCGGCAGAATCCGACGAGGCAGGGCAACCCGGTTGACCTCCTCCATCGAGGATATCAGCGCAAGCCAGGTGTCCAGGGGTGGCCCGATGAGCGGCTCGTCCCACGAGACGCCCATAATCCAGAGCTGCTGCAGCAGACACTTGGCCAAAAAGATCACTGGACTGATCCACCCGTTTGGATCAAACATACGGGCTATGGTGGACAGCACTGTCCGTTTACTCCAGACCCTCTGGGGCTCCAGGTCCACCTGGAACGTGAAAATGTCATTAACGGGTTGGTACCCGCATTCCTAACACCGCTATCATGTTGGGATCATCCACATTCTGAAACAGATTAGGGTTCTGTTGGTGATCCTCAGGAATAGCCTCCAACAGACCAGGCTCGTTAGACAACCATTTCCGCAGCTCGTAGCCGCCTGCTGCTAGAATGGCAATTAATTCGTCTCGCAGTATGAGAGCCTCCTCGATACTTTGGGCTCCGGTGCACACATCGTCGACATAAAGGTCGCGCGCCAACACAGCGGCCGCGCGGGGAAAGCGCGCGCGCTCTCGCTCTGCCAGCTCCAACAAGCAGCGAATAGCAATATAAGGGCTGGACTTCAACCCATATGTGTTGGTGTTGAGCTCGTAGACGGTCACTGGGTCCTCCGGGTGTTCACGCCAGAGAATCAGCTGGAAGCGCCTGTCATCTGGGTGGATAACCGTCTGCCGAAACATCATCCGGATGTCCGCTCCAAACACCACCTGATGTCTTCTAAAATTCAGTATAATGTCCACGACATCCCTGTGCAACTTGGGACCGGAATGCAAGCACTAATTCAATGACACCCCTGTCGACGTGGGGGCTGAGCCGTCAAACACGGTCCTCAGCTTACCTGATGATGCCTTCACCACCGCATGGTGAGGCAGGAAATAATGCTCAGTTGAGCTCCAATCAACTCGAGCCGGAGACATGTGGCCCAATGCCTCGTACTCGCGCATAAACTCGATATACTTCTCGCGAAGAACGGGGTCACGCCGCATGCGCCGCTCCATCGCGAGCAGTCGTTTCTCCGCCAGCGACCTGGATTGCCCTAGAACAGGAGAAGAAGCAATGAACGGTAACCTAGTTACAAATCGACCAGACGTCAGCCGCAACGTATTAGCTTGATAGAACGCCTCATGGTCCGGATCCACCCTTGGAACCATGGGAGGCTCCTCAATTTCCCAAAATCTTTGCATCGTCTTGGCAAGAGATGCAGACGCGATGACCTTCAACTCGTCGGGAGTCGAGTCCTCAAAGACTGGCCCCATTACAGAAAATCCAAAAATTGTCGACACTGCCACCAATGAAGAGGGCCCCAGAACCTTCTGGGTGCCTAGTATGACCCATCCTAATACATCCGCGCCCAGAAGCAGGTCCACTGGAGCGGGATGGTAGAAAAGTGGATCTGCTAGATTTAGATCCAACGTGCACGACCGTACACCTGAGGGCAGATCTGTAGATGGCTGCCATCCTACAATGGTATCCATTACCATGGCCATGGCCGAAATCCTCAGCGTAGAAGAGTGTACCGACGAAAAGGTAAAGTACGTCTGCCCCGCCAGACGCGGAACCTTCACACCACCAACTCCCAAGAGGGGCACCGAGGGGGCACCCAGCCCTAAACTCAATTGCTCGGCCACTCGTGTTGATAGTAGACATCCCTGGGCCCCGGAGTCCAGCAGGGCCCTGACCGTAACAGAATCTCCCTGGGGGCCCCATACGCGGACCGCCGCAGTGGGCAGCAGAACCGTCCTCGGTTCTGCGCTTGCAGAGGGGCAGACTAGCTACATACTCCCCCTCCCATGGGGGTGCCCCTGCTCATAATGTGGCTGGCGAGTGCACATCGCCATCCTAGGCAGGGTATACCCTGCAGCCCTACCGTACCTATAGTACGGCGGGTGGTACTCCAACCGTGGGTACTCGTGGCACGGCGGAGAGAACCGCTGCGGCACCTCTGAGCCGCTCCGCTCCACGCTAGCGCGCGCAGGAACCGGTGCGCAGGAAGGAGAACCTCTCCTCAAATCAACCGTCGGGCCCCCGCCCATAGGGGCCCAACTCACACCCGTACCTGCTGTATGGTAACCGGCAGGCGCGGGGCCCCCCATGGGCCCCCGCGCAGGTACCTGATTCGGCTCCTCCCGGTGTGGCGGCATGCCTCGTGGAGGACTCCTCCTCCAGTCAGACGGGGGGCCTCGCCCTGAGGGGCCCCCGCCCGTAGGGCGCCGTTGCTGCGCCGTCGGAGAGTCCGCCCCCGACCTCCTCTCTTCAGACGGGGGGCCTCGCCCTGAGGGACCCCCGCCCGTAGGGCGCCACGGTTGTGCCGTCGGAGAGTTCACCCCCGACCTATTGGCACACAACAATAAGTGGTGCGGCCCACCGCACGCACGACAAGGCTGGGGCCTGGGGCAATCCCGTTGAAAATGGTCCCCCAGACAGCCAAAGCATAGGCTATTGCGCTTTACCATGCGCCGCCTATCAGTTACTGGCAAACCTTGCCAGTCATGGCACTGCAGCAGTGCATGCCCCATGTGGCCACATTGCAAACATGCCGAGTCTCTCCCGGCCGCCGCCAGTGCCGCCAAGCGCGCCGTAGTGCGTCCTCGCGGCGGCTGCGCTGGCTGGGACGCCCTGCGCCCCTGTGAGGCGCCCCTGCGCCCCTGTGAGGCGCCACACCCACACGTCGGCGCCGCTGACTGCCCCAAGTCCGGCTGTGAAGTCTCCACGACCCTGGCCTCAAACTCCAAAAACTTCATTAAGTCCGTGAACTTGGGCAATCCATCGCTGTCCCTTTCTGCCGACTCCCGTTCAAACCGTACGCGGATGTCGGCCGGTAACTTAGTTAAAATTATGTGGACTAATAGAAAGGACCACTCATCCACGGGCAAATTTAGCGTTCGTAACGCGTTACAGGCAACAGTGACCGGTGTCAACAGCTGCCCCCGCAAATGTGCCCTGTTGGTGACCTTTGGTAGGCCCAACAACTGCCCTGCATGTGCGTCTGCCAGCAGACGAGCGTTCTGGTAACGCTTGTTGAGCAGCTCCCATGCTGTTTCGTAGTGGTCGTCCATGACCTTCAGATGCTGGACGATGGCCCTCGATTCGCCCTCCAGAGTCGACAAAAGGTATGCCATCTTCTGTCCCGGTGTCAAATCCTGCCTGGAATCCACCAGCGAGGTAAACATATTTTTAAAAGCAACCCACTCCTCAACAGCTCCACTGAAGTGAGTGAGCTGGAGAGTGGGAAGCCTGCCTGTGACCGCGGACCCTTCCATAGGTAGCGGCTTATTCGGTGCAGTACCACCTGACCGTCGTCTCCGTATGTCGCAGGCCGCCTGGACCACGGAGTTCTCTATTTCCATTATTTGGGCCAGATCCCGCTCGTATCCCGAGAATACCTCAGGGCTGGGCGCTGGATGACCATCTGCCAGCGCTATCACGGCTGCCTCAGCCGTGGCCGTGCGTTGCCCCAATTGCTGAGCTCGCTCAAGGATGGCATCATCCCTGTCAGTCCGAGACAGCAGTCCCTGAACAGCCACGAACCACCGCAGTTCATTGGCTAGTGTAGCCCTCGCCATCGCGTGGATCACCAAAAATCAAATCAAACACAGTGATGAGAACAAACCAATCAAACACAGTGATGAGAATAAACCTCGACAAATGCTCACACTAGCCGGGCAACCAACATACAACTTTAGTTGTGTAGAACTAGTTATCTATTACTACAAACTAGCAATGCAAACAACAATATTTACTTATCAATGCAAACAACAATATTTACTTATAACTACTACTAACTATTTGCTATTCACATACAACAACTGCAAATAATAACCCATAGATCAATTGCAAACAATAATTGCAAACAATAACAATAACTTTACTGTTACAAGTTGACCAAAAATAACCTACAAAGTAACCTACAAATGTATGGGAAAACAAAGTTAATCACACAAAGTGTATGTTTCCCACAGGGTTAAGGGATTAACCACTGCTCTGCTACCAAAATGTTGGGTAAACGACCCACTTAAATACTAATAATACCTAAAACTAATTATGAAGCAAATAACTTACAACTTCTGTCCGCGTCGACGCCTCTCGACTTGGCAGCCGGCGCCGCCCGGGGTGGGTGCACTGAGGTTTGGGGATCCCTAGACGTCCCCGTCTACCCCCAAGAGCTCTTTCCCCAGAAAGCTACGTACCTGCAGTGCACTTTCACGACAATTGTATGTCCACTATTTTGGGCGATCCGTCGCCTAACGAAAAATGTATTAACACTACGGGAACCGTCCCGGAACGTATCTCACACTTCACGCGAAGATACAAGCCCGGCAATCTAATTGCCACACCAATTTGGGCCAAGAAAAACCACTCCACGTTTTTCAATCAAAAAAGCAAGTTGTCCAAGTGTGCACAGACCAGTGTGACAGCTGTCAAATACAGTGTTGCCAAAATCACACTTCTATTCTAAACACTCGCCGCGGCGGGATTTCTCGTGCCCGCTCCGCGGAGCTCGGCCTGCGGCCTCGCAAGTTTGTCCCTTTTTGCTCTTGCGCTGGTACTTGTGCGCCGCAATTTGTATGGTCTCGGCCTTCGGCCTCGGCCTAAACGGAGCTCGGCCTTCGGCCTCGCCGCGGCAGAACTTTTTGTGCCCGCTTCGCGAAGCTCGGCCTCCGGCCTCGCAAGTTTGTCTCATTTCTCTATTGAAAAGTCAATTTTAGTACTAAATCTCCATACAAAAATTTGTCATTTTCAATCATCAATATCTCGGCCGCCATCTTGAAATTCCAAGATGTCGGATTTTTCTCATATACCTGGGTCCTTTGGCAACGCGATGCCGTTTACGGCATATCTCCAGCATATGCCCAGTTGGCTGCCGACTTTTTTGCGCAAAGGTCGATTTTTCGGTCGGCTATATCTGCGCCGCCATTTTGAATTTCGAACAACCAAAATTTTTTTTTTCAATCGGATCACTAAAACACCATTCTGTCAAAATTTCATCCAAATCGGCCGGTAAACAACAGAGTTAGCACCTTTGCGTAGTGGACCGCGTTCGAAATTCAAAAATCGGCTCCATAGGATGGCTGTATATCGTACATTCCCTACAACTTTGTCATACATCATTTTCGTCCAATTCGTGCCATTTCCGAGAAAACGTATGGATGTTAGATCAGTGAGTATATCGCATTGTAGCTTTATATATATATAACTAGGGGGCGAACCCCCTGCGCGCTTACGCGCGCCAACCCCCAGCCGCTCCGAGCTGCGCTCTCCGCGGCGCTCGGCCTATGGCCTCGCTAGACACTTATTGTAGTGAATTGTTGCATGGGAACATGAATGGTCTCGGCCTTCGGCCTCGGCCTGGACGGAGCTCGGCCTTCGGCCTCGCCGCGGCGAGGTTCCTCGTGCCCGCTCCGCGGAGCTCGGCCTCCGGCCTCGCAAGTTGGTCTCTTTTTGCTCTTGCGCTGGTACTTGTGCGCCGTTAACTGAACGGTCTCGGCCTTCGGCCTCGGCCTGGACGGAGCTCGGCCTTCGGCCTCGCCGCGACAGGGTTCCTCGTGCCCGCTCCGCAGAGCTCGGCCTCCGGCCTCGCGAGTTTGTCTCTTTTTGCTCTTGCGCTGGTACTTGTGCGCCGTAACCTGAATGGTCTCGGCCTTCAGCCTCGGCCTGGACGGAGCTCGGCCTTCGGCCTCGCCGCTGCGGGGTTTCTCGTGCCCGCTCCGCGGAGCTCGGCCTGCGGCCTCGCAAGTTTGTCCCTTTTTGCTCTTGCGCTGGTACTTGTTCGCCGCAATTTGAATGGTCTCGGCCTTCGGCCTCGGCCTAAACGGAGCTCGGCCTTCGGCCTCGCCACGGCAGAACTTTTTGTGCCCGCTTCGCGAAGCTCGGCCTCCGGCCTCGCAAGTTTGTCTCATTTCTCTATTGAAAAGTCAATTTTAGTACTAAATCTCCATACAAAAATTTGTCATTTTCAATCATCAATATCTCGGCCGCCATCTTGAAATTCCAAGATGTCGGATTTTTCTCATATACCTGGGTTCTTTGGCAACGCGATGCCGCTCACGGCATATCTCCAGCATATGCCCAGTTGGCTGCCGACTTTTTTGCGCAAAGGTCGATTTTTCGGTCGGCTATATCTGCGCCGCCATTTTGAATTTCGAACAACCAAAATTTTTTTTTTCAATCGGATCACTAAAACACCATTCTATCAAAATTTCATCCAAATCGGTCGGTAAACGACAGAGTTAGCACCCTCGCGTAGTGGAACGCGTTCGAAATTCAAAAATCGGCTCCATAGGATGGCCGTATATCGTACATTCCCTACAACTTTGTCATACATCATTTTCGTCCAACTCGTGCCATTTCCGAGAAAACGTATTATGTTAGATCAGTGAGTATATCGCATTGTAGCTTTATATATATATAACTAGGGGGCGAGCCCCCTGCGCGCTTACGCGCGCCAACCCCCAGCCGCTCCGAGCTGCGCTCTCCGCGGCGCTCGGCCTAGGGCCTCGCTAGACACTTATTGTAGTGAATTGTTGCATGGGAACATGTATGGTCTCGGCCTTCGGCCTCGGCCTGGACGGAGCTCGGCCTTCGGCCTCGCCGCGGCGGGGTTCCTCGTGCCCGCTCCGCGGAGCTCGGCCTCCGGCCTCGCAAGTTTGTCCCTCTTTGCTCTTGCGCTGGTACTTATGCACCGTAAATTGAACGGTCTCGGCCTTCGGCCTCGGCCTGGACGGAGCTCAGCCTTCGGCCTCGCCGCGGCGGGGTTCCTCGTGCCCGCTTCGCGGAGCTCGGCCTCCGGCCTCGCAAGTTTGTCCCATTTTGCTTTTGCGCTGGTACTTGTGCGCCGTAACCTGAATGGTCTCGGCCTTCGGCCTCGGCCTAAACGGAGCTCGGCCTTCGGCCTCGCCGCGGCGGAGTTCCTCGTGCCCGCTCCGCGGAGCTCGGCCTCCGGCCTCGCAAGTTTGTCCCTTTTTGCTTTTGCGCTGGTACTTGTGCGCTATAACTTGAATCGTCTCGGCCTTCGGCCTCGGCCTAAACGGAGCTCGGCCTTCGGCCTCGCCGCGGCAGAACTTTTTGTGCCCGCTTCGCGGAGCTCGGCCTCCGGCCTCGCAAGTTTGTCCCATTTCTCTGTTGAAAAGTCAATTTTAGTACTAAATCTCCATACAAAAATTTGTCATTTTCAATCATCAATATCTCGGCCGCCATCTTGAAATTCCAAGATGTCGGATTTTTCTCATATACCTGGGTCCTTTGGCAACGCGATGCCGTTTACGGCATATCTCCAGCATATGCCCAGTTGGCTGCCGACTTTTTTGCGCAAAGGTCGATTTTTCGGTCGGCTATATCTGCGCCGCCATTTTGAAATTCGAACAACCAAAATTTTTTTTTTCAATCGGATCACTATATCACCATTCTATCAAAATTTCATCCAAATCGGTCGGTAAACTACAGAGTTAGCACCTTCGCGTAGTGGAACGCGTTCGAAATTCAAAAATCGGCTTCATAGGATGGCTGTAATTCATACATTTCCTACAACTTTCTCATACATCATTTTCGTCCAAATCTTACCGTTTCCGAGAAAACGTATGGATGAATAGATCAGTGAGTATACCGGATTGTAGCTTTATATATATATAACTAGGGGGCGAGCCCCCTGCGCGCTTACGCGCGCCAACCCCCAGCCGCTCCGAGCTGCGCTCTCCGCGGCGCTCGGCCTAGGGCCTCGCTAGACACTTATTGTAGTGAATTGTTGCATGGGAACATGTATGGTCTCGGCCTTCGGCCTCGGCCTGGACGGAGCTCGGCCTTCGGCCTCGCCGCGGCGGGGTTCCTCGTGCCCGCTCCGCGGAGCTCGGCCTCCGGCCTCGCAAGTTTGTCCCTCTTTGCTCTTGCGCTGGTACTTATGCACCGTAAATTGAACGGTCTCGGCCTTCGGCCTCGGCCTGGACGGAGCTCGGCCTTCGGCCTCGCCGCGGCGGGGTTCCTCGTGCCCGCTTCGCGGAGCTCGGCCTCCGGCCTCGCAAGTTTGTCCCATTTTGCTTTTGCGCTGGTACTTGTGCGCCGTAACCTGAATGGTCTCGGCCTTCGGCCTCGGCCTAAACGGAGCTCGGCCTTCGGCCTCGCCGCGGCGGAGTTCCTCGTGCCCGCTCCGCGGAGCTCGGCCTCCGGCCTCGCAAGTTTGTCCCTTTTTGCTTTTGCGCTGGTACTTGTGCGCTATAACTTGAATCGTCTCGGCCTTCGGCCTCGGCCTAAACGGAGCTCGGCCTTCGGCCTCGCCGCGGCAGAACTTTTTGTGCCCGCTTCGCGGAGCTCGGCCTCCGGCCTCGCAAGTTTGTCCCATTTCTCTGTTGAAAAGTCAATTTTAGTACTAAATCTCCATACAAAAATTTGTCATTTTCAATCATCAATATCTCGGCCGCCATCTTGAAATTCCAAGATGTCGGATTTTTCTCATATACCTGAGTCCTTTGGCAACGCGATGCCGTTTACGGCATATCTCCAGCATATGCCCAGTTGGCTGCCGACTTTTTTGCGCAAAGGTCGATTTTTCGGTCGGCTATATCTGCGCCGCCATTTTGAATTTCGAACAACCAAAATTTTTTTTTTCAATCGGATCACTATATCACCATTCTATCAAAATTTCATCCAAATCGGTCGGTAAACTACAGAGTTAGCACCTTCGCGTAGTGGAACGCGTTCGAAATTCAAAAATCGGCTTCATAGGATGGCTGTAATTCATACATTTCCTACAACTTTCTCATACATCATTTTCGTCCAAATCTTACCGTTTCCGAGAAAACGTATGGATGAATAGATCAGTGAGTATACCGGATTGTAGCTTTATATATATATAACTAGGGGGCGAGCCCCCTGCGCGCTTACGCGCGCCAACCCCCAGCCGCTCCGAGCTCCGCTCTCCGCGGCGCTCGGCCTAGGGCCTCGCTAGACACTTATTGTAGTGAATTGTTGCGTGGGAACATGTAAGGTCTCGGCCTTCGGCCTCGGCCTAGACGAAGCTCGGCCTTCGGCCTCGCCGCGGCGGGATCCTTCGTGGCTCGTGCTTACTTCACAACTTAGCTAAAGCATGCGCTGTGGACATTTAGGCTGACATTCAGAGACGAATCCCAAGTTCACGCTTAGAGCAGTCTTAGCAAAGTAAACTAAAGTCATACTTAGTAAAGCGCCGAAATTTTCGTATTCACATTCGATCGGGATCCGGAGATAAGCATGAGCTAAGAGAAGAACTGTCTTAAGAAAGTCATCTATATTGTCTATTATTTTTAGTGATGTAATTCTTACCGGTTTTTTAAATATTGTATCGCTACACGAGAGCAGGACAACATCATACAAGTTTATGTATGTGAGAGTGAAATAAAAAGCTCACAGATAATGCTCGTAGAACATCAGTGAAATGACGTTTGAAGTCGTCTGTGAGCGAAAGAATTTTTTACATTCTTTGGTTGGCGGTTGGCGCGAGTTTTATAAGTTGGCGAAAATTGTACCTATTCTCAATTCTGTAAATTATTATTCATTATTCATCATCCAGACCTAGGTCTCCCAAGGCGTTCACTTCTTCTAAAAAGTCTATAACTTCAAAGCGATTCATTTTCTCACAAAACTCCGCAGTAAACACAATGCTAATCACAAACTCTAACCAACACAATACGACAAAAAGGTAACCTCAAAGTGAAGAGAACCAAATGACAGATGACAGTTCTATCTAAATTCACGTAAAGTCACCAATATTGGCTACTTACACTTAGCTAAGTACCATTTCATACTCAACTTGATAAGATTCGATTCTGAATACGAAATCTAAGTACGTGATTTTGACATTTCTGAGACCGGTCTTAGCTTAGTTTTCGTCTCTGAATGTCAGCCCTAGTATTATCGGTCGTACATGCTTAAAATAACATATGTGGTAAAGAGGAGTGATAGGAGATTATTGAAGACCTCTGTGGCGCAGCGGTAGTGCATCTGCCTGCCACGCAAGAGGTCCCGGGTTCGAACCTCGGCTGGGGAGTTGGGGAGTGCTGTTGAGTTTTTAGAGGAATATTTTTTTTAATTTTTGTAAGCATTTGTTTATTTTTAAATGTAAGTTAATCATTAATGATTTCAAATCGGATTCATTCGTATTCAGAAAGAGATTCCGGAATAGTAAATAATAACTGACGGATTTATTCTTCTACAATAATATCTTCGTAATGTAAAGTCGATTTTTGTTCTGACATTCGGTTAACATTCTCGGCACCCATATTGCGGAGACTTTTCTTTTATTCAAATATAGAATATGGATTGAATTCTTCCATATGAAATGCCTGTTTCTTGAATTAAGTATCGGATGGTAACTCTTCTATCGCTCAATACAATGTTCTCGACTTTCGCAACATTTTCTTGGGTGACTGACGTCGATGGACGGCCGCAATGATGTTTGTTCTCCCTACTCGAAATTGAGAAGCCCACCTTGCGACAGTGGAATACGGTAGAGCAGAGTCTCCTAATGTTGCTTCCAAATCGCAATGAACGGCTCGCACTTCTTTTTTCTCCATTTTCGACACAAAGTAAACAAATGACTACATTCAGAAAAAACAAAAGAGAATCGAAGTTTTTTTTATAATTATATTACAAATATGTATCTGAGCTATGCCTGTCACTATATTTTTTCTTCTTACCAAGGAGTATCTCGTTCTCACTACTTTTTGATCCCCCCTCGAACGAAATCTGCGCTGCTCTGTGGGCTGTACTGCTTCGCCTGCGTCTCAGCATAGGCCTAGCCTAAGCCACACCTATTCGTGGAATTAGATTCGCTGTGAACCTTGTTTGTATGATACAAATCATACAGACTATTCAAAAGACATTGAAAGAGTTATTATGGGTGACAATTGCCAAGGAATGGAGCGAATAGTTGTTTCGCAGCATGCGGAAGGGGCCTATGTCGCTATCTTACTTCATGAGTATACATACAAATGTAAAATGTTAGCTTGAGTAAAAATATTACATGTAAAATTTTTTAATACATGACACCAGAGATTTATCTTACCACTTCGCTGGATTTTACCCAACCCTGTTTTAACGGGCGGCAATCTAAATCTAATGAGTGTACTTACTAATCGATGCAAAATGTGAAGTTAAGTGCTATGTAAAATGTTCAAATTCTTTAAATCTTGCATTTCAGATTCATCCTACAGCGTCGTTGGGTTTTACCCCAACTCTGTCTTAACGGGCGGTAGTATGAATTTGAAGCGCAGGCTATCCTACATTTATCTTATTGTGTAGCCGAGTAAAAATTTAGCAATTTTAAAATTGGACCTTAAAGCTTGGCCTTTTAAACTCAATTATGAATATATTCTTTTTAATGCAGTAAGTGATTGAAGACAAATAAAACAAATAGGTAAACAAAAAGAACAGTTAAAATAATAATTAATACCAAAACAATAAGAGACCTCGGGTACGTTTATGCAGCGTTGAAATGGCCGCGAACTTAATAAGCTCGTCACCCGTGATACCCGTGACTATGTTAAGTATAATGCTATAGTTATAAATGGGTACCGTTGATTTAAAAAAAATATATTAAATTTTATAACACTCAACTTTCCTCACGATGTTTTGCTTCACTGATGTTAGAGAATGGCATTGTTACAATAACTTTACAAATGTACATATTTTAGAAAAAAAAAATCCTTAGTACCATGCCCATACTGAGAATCGAACCCGTAAAAATATAAAAATGAGAATTTAAAAGATTAGTATTGCCATTTCAAGGTTTTCTCAAGATATTTTCCTTCTAGTAAGAGAGTGGTATTTTGCTTCTATAAATTTACAAATGAACTAAACTTAGAAAACAAAGTCATTGGTACATGCCGGGATTCGAATCCGCGGTGCTTACGCGTGGTAATTAAGCTCATAGTAATCTCTCTTCCTGAAAGAAGGCCTGTGCCCTGCAGTGGGACATACCTAATATAGGTTCCATAAAAGAAAAAGTTGAGTAGGTACATAATGTGGTACTCAATAACATTTGACATTTAATTTTGTCTATGGGATCGCAACTCAAATAACACCTAATCAAATCTCACCAGGATGTAATCAGTATGGTGATTGAAACTGATTTTTATTCCATAATATTTTATTTTATAGCGTGAAAGAGTTATAATTCTTAACCAATTAGAATCATGTGTAAGAAATAATATAATTATATACACTTACACATCAAAGGTATTTATTTAGTGTTTATTCATTTATGGCACGCCTGCAGATAAAATGAAAATGTGTACTACAGAGTGGCTTACTTTTACTGGGGTCTAGTCTAGTATGTTCGCCATTAAAAGACCAGAGTGCTTAGTGCGAGTTTGACAGATGCAATCGAATAACTTTACTACCGCGTTAATCGAGCATCCAGTAGTGAGTATGAGTAAGTTAACCGTTCGAACTGGCAACGCTGTCACAGTACAACTCGCACTCGCGTTTATTCGTGTTTTGGCTGGTAAACGTGTTCACATCTCAACGTAAACCATTACAACTCGCACTCAGCAATTTTAATTTCCATACTTGTCGCTAGGTGGCGCTTCCTCGATGCCACCATAGTTTACGTTACGCGATCGAGTAGTTAAAAAACTCGCACTAAGCACTAAGGACAAATTTATAAACCTACCTATTCAATCATTGTTAATGTGACAGCCAGACTATCCAGCTAAAACTACTATCATGCGAAAAATTATTTTGTGCATGGCGCCTATAATATTTAACAAGATACCAACACTGTACAAATAACTAAATCTAGATGTATTTCGAAAGACATTAAAAGATCTACTTGTTGAAAAATGTTATTATAAAATTGAAGACTTTACTATTTTTATTTTTAATGCACTGACCCGTGCTAAGGACTGTAATGCTTTTTATTTTTAATGCATTGTGCCGTGCTAAGGACTGAATAGTGTAAAGAGGTTCGAAATTTCACTGATGCCGGTGAGTCGCCCATTGGCTCAATTGGTAGAGCGCTGGCACGGATAGCCAGAGGTTGCGGGATCAAATCCCGGCATGGGTGAAATTTTTAGCCTCTAAATAGGATTGAAGACTTTCTAAATGACACATTGTAACTTATTTAAAAACCTATTTAGAGGCTAAAAATTTCACCCATGCCGGGATTCGAACCCGCAACCTCTGGCTATCCGTACCAGCGCTCTACCAATTGAGCCAATGGGCGACTCACGGCATCAGTGAAATTTCGAACCTCTTTACAATATTCTCTGTATTACGTACAGGCAGCGACATCTGACTTAAGCAAATTGCATTACTTACAGCCCCGACTACCTACTTTGCAGTTAGGTTTAACATCGGAACGATATCACTGTACTCACATGATTACACTATTTTTATTTTTAATGCACTAACCCGTGCTAAGGAACAAATTTAAAAACCTATTTAGAGGCTAAAAATTTCACCCATGCCGGGATTCTTACCCGCAACCTCTAAAGCCTTTTAGCCTCTAAATAGGTTTTTAAATTTGTTCCTTAGCACGGGTTAGTGCATTAAAAATAAAAATAGTGTAAATAAAAACATTGTAACTTGTTTACCCTCTTAATAACTTTATTATATTTGTATGCCTATGTACTGGTAGGACCATAGTGATCTGTAATTTAAGACTGACGACCAATTACGTAAAATAATTACCTATGATCCACAAATAAATTAATTTGAATTTACTAATCAATGTCTGTTAAAAAAGATCATGTTCTTGGAATAAGTAAATAGTAATAATAAAGGCAACATTGCAAAACTTAAGGTCTCATCATCATTAAAAACGGTATTTAATATTGAATATAGGTATATACTTAAAGTTGTAATTTGATATAAAGCATTATGTGCATAGATAACTGAAATTACTGACAATTTCTGAAAAGAAATCATTTCATTGGTCAGAACAAATAGCTACCTATTTGTTATTTATGAGACGGTGAACATTTAAACTTTACCAATTTAACTCTGATTAGATTTGTCTACTATCAATGCTATTGTTATTATTACGGGAGGCATTCCAATGGTATGTATATCACAGCTTTGTATGCTTGATAAATAATTATGATAGTTTGGTCAGTAGAATGCTTGCCCCATATTCGTAGAAGTGGCTGTAAATTTGAACTACAACATGACCGCAGTAATATTTTTAATTATGTTACACATTTGTAAAATTTATAGTAGCAATACTCTTGCCTGAATGCCTGATATGTTCTTCTTATCAGTGGTTGTGTGGTCATCTTATTCAGTGGTTGAAATTTTCAATCTAGAGTGGACATACACACCATATTGGCTTGAGCCCTGTAAAAATTATTATAGGCTTTATATTATTAATAATAGTAATTAATAATAAATAAGTAAGGAAACCTAATCAGATAACATCAACATCAATCCTTGTATAGGTATCCCTACCGCTGGTTAAGGCATACTCCACTACAGGGGCCTAGGACCGGTAAAATAAAATTAATATTATTATGCATTTACTTACTGCAAACATTTTGCTAATGCAAAGAGCACATTGAAGCATGGTATAAAGTAGCTTTTATATTCATTAAGTACATACTCATTTTGTTAGTTTTTTTTTTTTCAGTTTGCTGACAAGTAATGACTCGCGTTACACTGTGTGTGATGTTAACAGAACTTACACAGCTATTCATTAGGTACTTACTTATTAATAATCCTTTACTTCACTTTGGTGTTAAAGCTAATTACCCATAACTTGCACATTTGTATAGATTAAACCTGACCATCCAATTAATGATGAACTTTTGTTAAACGTAGAAGAAAAAGATATTTCTAGTCAGACTCTAAGTAGAACTTTACTTCAACTGAAATGAATTTTCGTGTATCGTGTAGCTATATATAGGTACGTACCTACCTACCTACCTACCTAGTACGTAACAAACAACTCGTCAGAACTCACCGTGATTAATTGCGGTGTGTTAAATTTAAATGCTGCTATGAAAGGGTGCGTAGGTATCTAGGTACCCTATATGCCTAGTGTCGAAGATTAGTGATGTTAACGTAACAAAGAACTGTTTGTGGATAAAGTTGATAGGAAACAAAATCACCGACTAAGAAGCTAAGATATGCATAAGTGCCTGACCATCATCGTTTAGGACATATAAGTTATCTAATTATGAACAGTACCTACTTGAATATGACTTGGATTATTTCTATCTATGTATTATGCACACCAAATTTTGACGGTTTCCTATCTCGTTAAGTATCACGAAATCATAATAAATGTACAGTAAAGTTAACCTAATTTCTTAGTAAGCAGATACCTACTATAAGAAATTCAGTAGGTAACAACTTTTGACGAAAATGCATTAGGTAGATAGGTAAATCAGCAGTTTACTTACTCTGCAATCAAATCACACAAACAAGCTTCTTTTCACTTCAAAACGTAATTCCGCCACGCACAAAATGTACGAAAGGAAGAAAAAAAAGTGACGCTTTCAATCAAATATTGGCGGGATTCAGCGTCGCCAGATTGTGTTGCCAGAATCACCGTAAAATATATCTGTAGTAGATGAATATACTTGAGCCGCATAAAACAGTATGGTATTTTGTTTGTTTCAAATATTTTCATAACATTTACGAAAAACCAAACTAATAAAATATGCTGTACTACGATTTAGCTATATATCTATCAACTCAAAAAACAAATTATTTTTTTAAATTATGCTTTAGTAATTGAAGACTCCAAAAGGTGCTGAAGCTGATAGTATTGAATGTGAAAGTTGATACCATATTTATTTCATTTATTACAATTCGCTCAAAAGCGCGTTAACTTTTAAATATGAGCACACTCATCACATCAATGACTTAAAAACAACTTTTTAACAAAAATGCTAAGATTGATTAGCTGTCGTCTGTAACTTTAAATAAGGTTAGTACCACAATAAATACAGCTTTGTCTTGAACAAAAATAATAAATTATTTCAGGACGAATAACTCGAGTACAAAAATACTAATATACTAATATGCTATATAACCTAAAAAAAGTTAATTTTTAAGAAAAAAACTTACAAAGTACTTACTGTATTTTAAATAACATTCTAACTTGACCATTTTTTGCTCATTCCGTCTAAAAAATATAAAAATACCTTTTCATGCAAAATTAAAAAACAATCGACGTTTTTTATTATTTATCAAAACCAGTTCAAAGTTAATTACGTAGTAAACAATCTTTCAAATCTAAAGACGTAATAATTGCCCGAATGTCACCGAAAAATGGATCAGCAGGTTTAAATTTTTGTCATTTCAGCTTCCGAGATAACTTAAATACAGATAAATTGCCTAATTTGGCAACACTGCTGCTATTCGATTCCGATTCCGTCAGAACGGATACGGATAGAAAAAATATTTGTCTTTAAAAATTGAAACCGACTTAAAAAAAAACAAGAACATTAACAACTACAGTGCGTTCACATTAACTTGACGCGTGACAAAATTGGTAGCACTGAGATGTTTACTGTTACCATGTTAAATAAGAAATCATTCCCATTACTTGGGGAAAATAAATGGATTGAGGGCTTGTTTTACCGTCTTCCGTTTAGGTCCAAAAGCTAATTCACATGTTATGTCCTTGTTACCAATTCTCTCACGCGTCAAGTTAATGTGAACGCACTATAGGAGCAGATTTCTATTCGTTTAAAATATATTTTTTAAATGTTTTGTGACTATCATTACGGCTCCGCAAAATTGTGTACTCCGAAAGCAAATGAACATGTCACTATATCAAATAAACAAATCACTTCAGGCTCTCAACTACAAAAGAGTTCCCTCGATTTCTTCAAACCCATCATCAGACCCTGAATTAGTGATTATGGGACCACCTGTAGACCATATCTCTTCTAGTAAACATTCAAATCATTTAAAAAATAAAATTTTAAACACAAAAACAAAAAGACAATAACGAACTGAGAACTTTCTTCTTTTTAAAAGTCGGCTGAAAATAAAAAAATACGTATCAACAACTCTAGTAAAGGCCCCAGTACACAATGGTCAGAAATTTATTTTATTTATTTATTTTATTTATTTACAATTGTTGCAGAAGTATGTACACCACCAAGTTATTAAAAAAAAATGCCGCAAAATGTGCAAAATTATGGGCTCAGATAAATCAACAAACTTGAAGATCTATTAATTTACCTTCATTGTGGCATACGGATATTTTGGACGATTTAAAACTCAAGTATTTTCACAAAAAAGTATTCTATGACCAATGATCATCCCGGTAAGCGCAGCGGTCAGTGACGAACTAAACGATAGGAGACTGTGTAAACCCGGATGGGACACGCTAGGCCACGATTCCTTTGAAGTGTGCCCAAAAAACCGACAACTTCCCGATTGCGCGCCACGATGGACAAATTAGTGTCCGCCACTACACACCATTGCCCTGTACACAATGGCCATGACAAGAGTGGGCCAGCATGGGCCAATGTGTACTGGGGCCTTAACTGTTACTACTAATTCTGCTGCGTTCCGTGAATTGTTTCATTATTGCAAATTGTTTTCAACCACTCAAAAAGTCACTTGAACATTTAAATAGAGCATTAAAGAAGCGTTTTTTTAAACATTTCAGTAATTAATTATATTGGCCGCATTAAAGTTTTAGTTAATAATTTTTTTTGAAGTTGGTCCTTCGAGCCGGAAAAAACGAGACTTAGAATTATAACCGAAAATGGCGTGTCGAAGAAAAGGCCGGGTGAAAATTTCATCCAAATCGGTCGGTAAACGACAGAGTTAGCACCCTCGCGTAGTGGAACGCGTTCGAAATTCAAAAATCGGCTCCATAGGATGGCCGTATATCGTACATTCCCTACAACTTTCTCATACATCATTTTCGTCCAACTCTTGCCATTTCCGAGAAAACGTATGGATGTTAGATCAGTGAGTATATCGCATTGTAGCTTTATATATATATAATGACTCGGGTCGTTCACCCGGTAGGTATTTGCGGCAGACAGTACTTGCGGAGGGCTTCTATAGGAAATCGATTTTCAGTACAAAATGTTCATACAAAGTTGGCCTTGATCACTCGTCAATAGCTCGGCCGGCAATTAGAAATTTCAAAATGTTTGATTTTTCTCAGGGACCTGAATATCTACGTGACACGATGCCATTCACAGATGAGCAATTTTTTTGGCCTTTGGCCTCCACCGGTGGTACTAAAAAAATGCATTTTTGTATGAAAAGTCCTATTTTGGGTGAAAATTTTCTATTAAAGTGCGTGATTTTCAAACTTTGATGAGTCGATGGCCAACTGGAATGCCACAGCACCTCGGCACTAAGTAGCCGCTCCTAGCCGAGTAGTAGTTTTGGCCTTTGGCCTCCGTCGGTGGTACTAAAGAAATGCATTTTTGTATGAAAAATCCTATTTCGGGTGAAAATTTTCTATTAAAGTGCGTGATTTTCAAACTTTGATGAGTCGATGGCCAACTGGAATGCCACAGCACCTCGGCACTAAGTAGCCACTCCTAGCCGAGTAGTAGTTTTGGCCTTTGGCCTCCGTCGGTGGTACTAAAGAAATGCATTTTTGTATGAAAAATCCTATTTCGGGTGAAAATTTTCTATTAAAGTGGGTGATTTTCAAACTTTGATGAGTCGATGGCCAACTGGAATGCTACAACACCTCGGCTCTGATTAGCCGCTCCCAGCCGAGTAGTAGTTTCGGCCTTTGGCCTCCAGCGGTAGTAGTAAAAAAATGCATTTTTGTATGAAAAGTCCTATTTTGGGTGAAATTTTTCTATTAAAGTGGGTGATTTTCAAACTTTGATGAGTCGATGGCCAACTGGAATGCCACAGCACCTCGGCACTAAGTAGCCGCTCCTAGCCGAGTTGTAGTTTTGGCCTTTGGCCTCCGTCGGTGGTACTAAAGAAATGCATTTTTGTATGAAAAATCCTATTTCGGGTGAAAATTTTCTATTAAAGTGGGTGATTTTCAAACTTTGATGAGTCGATGGCCAACTGGAATGCCACAGCACCTCGGCACTGAGTAGCCGCTCCCAGCCGAGTAGTAGTTTCGGCCTTTGGCCTCCGTCGGTGGTACTAAAGAAATGCATTTTTGTATGAAAATAACTATTTTGGGTGAAAATTTTCTATTAAAGTGGGTGATTTTCAAACTTTAATGAGTCGATGGCCAACTGGAATGCCACAGCACCTCGGCGTGGTGACGCCATTCTCAGCCAAGTACTCATTTTGGCGCTTAGCCTCTGTCGATGGTACAAAAAAATTAAGATTTTCTACGAAAAAGATGATTTTCAGTACAAATTTTTTGTAGAAATTCTCCATAGTAAATTTGACACCTTTGAAAGCCAATATCTCAGCCGCCATCTTGAAATGTCAGAATGTCGGATTTTTCTCATATACCTGGGTCCTTTGACGACACGATGCCGTTTACGGCTGGTCCCTGGCATGCGCCCAGTTGGCTGCCGACTTTTTTGCGTAGAGGTCGAAAAAAGGCCGATTTTCGGAGGGCTATAGCTCCGGTGGTATTTTGAATTTGGAACGACCGTCGGCGGAACCGAAAATGGCGTGTCGAAGAAAAGGCCGGGTGAAAATTTCATCCAAATCGGTCGGTAAACGACAGAGTTAGCACCCTCGCGTAGTGGAACGCGTTCGAAATTCAAAAATCGGCTCCATAGGATGGCCGTATATCGTACATTCCCTACAACTTTCTCATACATCATTTTCGTCCAACTCTTGCCATTTCCGAGAAAACGTATGGATGTTAGATCAGTGAGTATATCGCATTGTAGCTTTATATATATATAACTAGGGGGCGAGCCCCCTGCGCGCTTACGCGCGCCAACCCCCAGCCGCTCCGAGCTGCGCTCTCCGCGGCGCTCGGCCTAGGGCCTCGCTAGACACTTATTGTAGTGAATTGTTGCGTGGGAACATGTATGGTCTCGGCCTTCGGCCTCGGCCTGGACGGAGCTCGGCCTTCGGCCTCGCCGCGGCGGGATGCTTCGTCACGACATAGCTAAAGCATGCGCTGTGGACATTGAGAATTATCGGTCTTACATGCTTAAAATAATCTTCTGAAACAGTTCTAACAGTACATAGGTATGTGGTAAAGAGGAGTGATTAGAGATTATTGAAGACCTCTGTGGCGCAGCGGTAGTGCATTGGCTGCCACGCAAGAGGTCCCGGGTTCGAACCTCGGCTGGGGAGTGCTGTTAAGTTTTTAGAGGAAGTTTTTTTTTTGTAAACATTTGTTTATTTTTAAATGTGAGTTCAAATCGTGATTTCAAATCGGATTGATTCGTATTCAGAAAGAGATTCCGGAATAGTAAATAATAACTGACCGATTTATTCATACTAACACAATTCTTCTACAATACTCGTTGATAAATATGACTTATTAAAACAAATAGGTGATGTTAAGATTATCTTTTATTTATTTAAAGATAAAACCACTGTAGAAAAAATATAACATGTACCTATGCAAAATTAAAATCTGCATTAGAATTTGATTTATTTACATCCAGCGTGTTAATGATAAAAAAATGGATAATAAAGTCTTCAAAGCATTAATTGGGAATTTATAAGTTTTAGAAAAAGAGAATGAAACTTAATATATTTTTTTTACAAAATTGTGTTAATGGTAAGCAGTAGCAACAACTCAAGTTTACTCAGCATTTTGTGCAGGCTAAAAGCGAATTAATAATAGAAATTAAGTCAACAATAATAAAACATAAGAAAGTATTTTAGTTTCAGTTTATAAGCATTGACGACTAAGCAAGATAGTAACAAACTTGTAAGATGAAAACGATTAGTAAAAAAGTGCATGAACATATTAGTAATAGTAGATAAATATAGAACACATTGTTGGACAACCAGATAAAAGGCTTGCTGAAAGAAATCTCTTATAGAGATAAGCTCGTCTTTGTACATGTACTTTCTTAAATGTTTCATTTCTTTTTGGTGCGCAGCATACTATAATAATAATGATTACAACCATGAAGATAGTATATGCACCATTATTACTCTTTTTTGATTTGTAAATGAAAAATGCAATTGAAATGTAAAGTTAACTAAAACTTGTTGTCTATTGCACAAATTAATAACAGATAAAGCCGGTTAGTAGGTAGCTAGTATTTTTTATGTAATCTCCTGTAGGTAAGTTCTTGTGCTTCTCTGCGAAGTCAGTCTCCTCTCCTTCCTTCTCTTCTTCTTTCCTCTTTTAATATTTTAATTTAGGCAGACTGATACGGGTCAAAATGATTGCCTTTATTTTTCTCTCTTCAAAAATCGTTTATTATTCGACAAAAATCAAAATGCGAATGAACCAAACTTAAACAACACGGGGGCAGCACCATCTCTTACAGAGCCACCTGGTGAATGTGACAGGAACCTCGTAGATTTATCGACAGGTCATTTCGACGTCGTCGCATTGCCGTGACCACAGATGGCGTTAACACCTGTGTTATGTGTATTCGACACACAAGCAATCGCAATACAAATGCCGCCTCTGTTGGAGTGCTTGATCGTGGTATATCATTAGGCGATAAGAAAGCAGCGCGCACAGAAGAAGGCATAAGAAGGCTTTTCTTTTCTTGATGACACAGCGTTATATTGTATTTGTCATGACAGGAGACTGTTGTAGAAATATTTCTTGGATTTGGCGGCGGTTTGGTTTTGTTTTGTATTGAACGTCTTGGTAGTTAACCTTGATAGAAATTCTTTCACTGCGAAATGTCATTTATGGTATTTATGTCATTTTCCATATGGACATATACCGAGGCTAAAATAACAGGCACATTTTATCTGTCAGTTCCTTTTAAGTCTTATAAATTTTGTATTTATTGTACCACCATGCAGGATACAGGATATTCAATTCACCATCGCTTCCGCGCTGTATGGTCTTAAGCCTGATGGACGCTCATCTGTAATAATATCACTCTGGTGGTTGGTTGCTGTAACCGCGTCGGTCTATCTTATTGGTATGTCTCATAGCCTTTTTTCTCTTCTTTCTGCTTGTTATGGCTCCCGGGAAGACGTGTTTCATAATTATAGATCTTGTTTTCTTCAATTCAGATGTGTTGTGACAATCTGAAATCAAAGAAATAAGTTTAGTGGTAGCTCCTGCTTATATTATTTTCGAATTAATACAGAGTAAGAGAGTTCTGTTGGTCATGAAAATGGAGGGTTACACTCGTTAATCCTCTTTATAGGAAAGAATTTATCAAAAAGTAATATGCAATGGTTTTCATTTTACTCTTCTTCGCATAATCTATTAATTCGTGAAAAACTAACAACTTTGACATTCATTAGGTAAACATTTTCTTTTGATACTTAATGAAAAACATTATTTAATTTAAATTTAAAATACAAACAGCCATGGAAAAAGCGCTAGTGCTGTAGCGATGATAGAACACCCAGCGTGTGATGCAACAATGTCTTTGCTGAAGGAAAACATCGTCTTGAGAATCTGCGGTGTTGAAATACCAAAGAGCTACAAATTAATCAGCTACAGGTAATCCGCGCTGTGCACGCGTAGCAATGCAGCTATTTTTGACTTAATCACTTTTTGTTTCGTTCGAGGACCTATATGAACACATAGACGCTTGAGAGGATCCTCACGATGTTTTAATGGTGTGTCTAGAGAGAAAGTGTTAGGTATGTACCTGTAAATTGGTGTTGATTTTTCTTTGAGGTATATACTTCATAACATATTCCGTCTTCCACTTCGGAAATGATGTTTTTAATGCAGTGGCTGTGAATCTGAAACGTAAATAAAAAGAATCAGTAATTTTTTTCACTTTATAAGTATTTTGTAAATAGGGTTTTGCAGATAGATTATCTAAAAATTAATTGCGGTTAGTCTATCGTCGATAATTTTTTTTATAATGGGATTATTTCTAAAATGACAAACAATTTTAGCTGTATATTAAATTTCGATTCTTTCTGTAATTAATGGGAGAAACAAATTTTATCTATAATTTTGTGACGATATTGGAGTAACTTACTTATTTATATTCGTGTGGTATTTAGTTATTTAGATTATTCGGTAAGTATGGAATGTTGTTAATTTTAATTTAAAAAACAATCTAATCAATCTATCAAAAAACAATCTGAATAGTTCCACACAAACTATTTGAATTGTATTTTTGAGGAGTGTTTTAGTTGAATTGTGTTTTTGACAAACACTATGAGAGATCAAGGATGAATGAAGCATAGGTATATTTTACCTTTTCGTTAAATTCTTTCAATAAAGTGCTACTTCATCTTCAATGTTTGTTTTCCGCGGTATGCCTCTTCTACATAGTTTTCTATTGTTATCCATCTGCGGCTATTATTGTAGTCCAGCACGACCGTGTAGTAGCCCTGATGTCATCTAATCATCGTACCGGTGTTGTGCCTACATTTCGTGCGCTCTTTGCGCCGCGGTCTTCATAACAGGACTATACGGCTCCACCTTCGATACTTCCGTTGACGTACGTGTTTTGCTCAACGCTACCTGTTTTCCGATATCTGTAACATTCATATCAAAGAGAACTCGTAATCAACTTTTGCGTAGCGTAAAGTAAGTTCGCAATCTGACATTAAATCAAATTTTTTTAGAAAACTGCTTTACAGTTAGCATTGAAATAACACATCATCTGAACTGAACACTTTATTCACATCGATAAAATAATGAGTTGGCTCCATTTATGTGTTAAATAAATAAAAACCATGTAACGCGATCAAGTTGTATTGAAATTTAAATTGAGAGTTGCATCAGCATATTACATACAAATATTTAAGATAACAATTGTAGAAACAGTTTTCAAGCTTTGCGTTATTTCAATAAAACATAATATTATTTAAATTGTCAGATCGCATATTATGTTCGAGATCTCGTGTCGTAAGCCCGATTGAAGCCGTGTAGTCTGACTCGGTATTACATGTATAGATGTAATAGACGTTCAATGTTGACGACGGCGAGCTGTCTGCTAGCTCTCCGCGTAGTGCAGCTGAAGGGACACGCCGCTGTTGGTGAGGTCCCGTCGTTGGCGTCACCGGTGGAGTCGATGCTGTTTGCGATATTTTCCAATTCCTGTAAAGTTTTTAAACAATTAATTACTCAACTCAAGTTGTTAGTTCATATCGTACAGTACATCAACCTTTACATGCGAACACTTTATTGAACTAATAACTTAAGTGCTTTGAACAGCAAAATGTAAAGGTTGATGGAAAGTAAAAAAAAAATATATATATAAACAGGAGCATTGCATTGAACAACCAAGAAACACTTAAGGTTAGTATTAAAATGTTACCTCCTGGCTTGGTAATGTTAGTCATATTATCTGGTTGGTAGGTGTCTTCATCTGCCTAAGATTGGTTATCGGGAAATGTTGCGAGTCTTATCTGAAACAGTCTATAAATTCTACCAATCTATCTACTTAATTTACTCAAACTACTTACTCTACAGTATAGATTAAAATATTAATAAAGAGTAAAATTTAAAGCCGGTAAAAAAGGTAAAACTACACATAAATATATACGATAAATTAATTATAAGGGAAACGTAACTACGAAAGAACTAAACTAACTAAGTTGGTAATTAGTAGTAATTTATTTATGTAAATAGTTGGTTGGTTTCCATCAAGACCCGTAGGCGTTACCTTATTACATTTCACCTGTTCAATGATTTTACTACATACTTCATCTTTTAGTTTGTAATTGATTCACTTTAATTTCAAGATTTGTAGGGACCGTAATAGTTATAAGGGGTTAAATCGTTAAAGTTAAATATCTATTTTTTTGTGTGACACAGTGATATTAAATAAAAGGACAGGCTCACCAAATTAATCCAAGAAAACCTAAATTTTGCACTACATTCACATGAAATACTTTTTTCTTTTCTATATTTTATTACATTCAGCTTCTGTTGCCATCTAAACAATGAGTTTACAGAAACGTACATATCAATTAATTATTATTTATTCCCAATTTTTTACAGTATTAAAAAAGCATGGCCTACAAAAGCTCAATGAAATAAAATATAGATAATCTATGTGATTGCTACACAGCTTTTTTGGAGTAGAAAATCATTAGACACGTGATTTTTCTTTTAAGAAACGCCAAGGAGGTACAACCCCTTGCGTTTTTTTTATTGTGGTGTCCCCTTTGTAAGGGCCTAATCCACCTAGCTACGCAAAAAGCAAGAAATAAACATACATATGTACGTTAAATATTTATAATAAATAAATGGGGATTTCATAATAAACTTACAAAGGTTAAATACTCAAAGGAATTACTAAAAAGAGATGGAAGTAACGGATGTTTGCGGACCTCAGGAACGGCCAATCCCAACCTATGTAACTACGCCTAAAGGATCCACTGCTGGACATGGGTGTATTTTTCCGCGCTCGTTGACACACTGCTGGACATAAGTGAAATATATTTAATAATATATAATTTATAATATTATAAATAACGATAATATCTACAGATAAATGAGACAGAAAGTAATGTTTACAATACGGTTAAGCGTTATATTGTAAAGTAAATGTGATTTATTAGTGTTTATATTATTACACTCTAAGAAAATACTATAACTAAAACATGTACACAAATTCTGAATGTATTCTGAGGAAGCACTTTACCACGATCCTGATAAACACCTTTCATTACATTAACATTCGTTGACGGCCTTACACAGACATTCGCTCTCATCATTTTTTCTATATTTCAAAACGAACGCAACATTTCTGACTTAATTCTGGGCACTACTTTATCATCTTTTAGTTATACAAAACTTTCTCTTCTCATACTGTTGCGTATACAGGTCATACCACTCGTACACCGTAACCTGTAAATGTACAGATACTTAAATATAGCATAAGATAGATTAATATTTAATTACATACATATGTATGTCATTCTTTCTTTTCAGAAAGACCATGAATTGGAAAAATATGCATGTGCAGTGGTGAATATTGAATACACATGTATTAAAATAAACATATACTGTTTGAACGATGCATATTCAAGTGGTTCACATGTTCAAGTTTCCAAATAGAAATGAGAATTACAACTACGATGTATATGAGTAACACTGTGTATATAACGATGTTGATGAATAGTATATTGATGTATGAGTTTCTGATAGTGTTGTATAGAATAGATTGGCAAATGAATACAGTTCAGTATATATAGCATATTGGGGTTGTATTGAATGTATGAATTCGTTAGAAAATGTGTATTCGGTTGTATGTCATGCATAGGAATGTTGTGCAAGGACACTCTGAGAGTTCCTATCCCTATGCGTGTCGAAAGGAGGGCACGCGAGCGCCACCATCCATGAATGAATACATGCCGGTGCATGCTCCTGTAGGTACCCCAAACTGAGTTAGACGAATGAAAACAAACAATGCGTAGATCGACACAAGTCTGTGAAGAAGAACGCGGGCACAAGAGTGTCAGTTTGGAGCATCGCAGAGACAGGAGACGGGACAGCCTTAAGGCTAGGCGCATGCTGAAATGCAGGCGACATAGACCCCCTCCGCATGCTGCGACGCAACTATTCCATAATCCCCACGCTGGGCATGCGGGTTGGGGATCGCAGTTTGGTGGAATTGTACTGCAGGGGGCGCTGCTGCCCACCCCCCGATTTGTGTCCCTTAGTCGCCTTTTACGACACCCGCGGGAAGAAATTGGGTTGGTGCTATTCTCTAGGCCGACACCACACAGCAGTAACTCCTTCAATGTCTTTTTTGGGGGTGGTCAACCTTCTTGCTGTATGACAGCCATTACAACTGCCGACCTATGCGCTGGTGCGTTGTCATGATGAAACAGCACGCCCCTTCGAAGTTTCCCTCTCCATTTCTCTTTGATGGCATTCCTCAACTTGGGAATTAAAGCTGCATAATATTGGCCTGTAATATCATAACCTTGCCAGCCAATGTCACGGCACGAAAATCTTAAAACTTATCCGACAATATCTTCGTAATGTAAAGTCGATTTTTTTTTGACTGTCGGTACCTAGATTGCGGGGATTTTTCTCATATTCAAAGATAGTATATGGATTGAATACTTCCATATGAAATGCCTGTTTCTTGAATTAAGTACCTATCGGATGTTAATTCTTCTATCGCTTAATACAATTGTGACTGACGCAACGATGTTCGTTCTCCCTACTCGAAATTGAGAAACCCACCTTGCGACAGTGGAATACGGTGGAGCAGACTCTCCTAATGTTGCTTCTAAATCGCAATGAACGGCTCGCACTTCTTTTTTCTCCAATTTCGAGACAAAGTAAACAAATGACTACATTAAAAAAAAACAAAAGAGAATCTAAGATTTTTTCTTTACCTATTACAAATTATATGTACCTGAGGTATGCCTGCCACTTTATATTTTTTTCTTACCAAGGAGTTTGTCGTTCTCACTACTTTTTGATCCCCCTTCGTACGAAATCTGCGCTGCCCTGCGCTGAGCTGTACTACTTCGCCTGCGTCTCAGCATGCGCCTAGCCTAAGCTACACCTATTCGTGGACTAATCCGTCATTGTCCACTCACTACACAAGCGCCAAGCTGCAGTCTTGACACTTGTGTACTTTTGGGGAAGCTCGCACGCACGCTCCGAGGAAACAACAGTAAGGCTGAGCGCATGGTGAGATCAGATGACACAGCATAGCGCAGCGCAGGGCAACGCAGATTTTGTAAAGCATGGAGCGTGCTACGTACGCCGCGGCGGCGGCGGCGTAGGCACATGCGACGCAGACATGTGTCTGCCCTGCTCTGCGTCTCGTTATAGTGCCGGCCCAGATTTCTGCGCGACGCGTGCACGTCGAGGCTCGTTTACTAACAATTTTGTTACAATGACGCCGTGAACCTCGTTTGTATGATACAAATCATCCAGACTATTTAAAAGATATTGAAAGAGTTATTATGGGTGACAATTGCCAAGGAATGGAGCGAATAGTTGGGTCGCAGCATGCGGTGGAGGCCTATGTCTGCCTCAAGTGCCCTGCCCAGTACAGAACTGTGCTGCGTCGCCGGCATCTCAGCATGTGCCCAGGCTAAAAGCGAGCCATTTTCGAATATTTCGAATGTTAAGATGTAGATAAGTGACTACTGAGACGTCCCCGAGTCAGACGCAGTATTGGAAAAAAGTGCTTTGCCTCTCATTTCGCTTGCGTTAAGGCTAATAATATTTGAAAACACTATTACCGACGGAAAGATGATAGTCATTTCGAATAAATCATATCAAAGTGCATTAAATTAATAGTTTTTCTCGAATACCAAAGAATATTATAGAAAAATTAATTTTAACGCTAATGATTGCGAGTTACTAATATACATTTTTTTTACCAATTTTATAATGACACGATAAATCACCTTATCTGTTTATAAGAAGAAAGAGCCTTCTACTCGTCAAGTTAGAAAAAACTTAACTATGGCGTTATATAGCAAAGGAATTCTATTCATGTAACACAATTCAACTTTAAATATTTTGTAATAAAGCACAGAATTCCCACTAAGGATAATTTACGTAACTTTGATTTATATAAATAAGCTATACATAGGTATCAATCAACTCATCAATATTTTCACTTACTGCGGTTTAAGATATACAACGAGTAACGGATAACAATTATCTACTTGTAATTGAACCCAACAAAATTTTATAAGGAAACAATACTATTTGAAAATAACAAGTTAAATTATTAGCAAATAATTATTAAATTACAAGGAACTGAATTTAAAGCAAGAACTACATATTTACATGTTTAATTCTTATCTAAGAGCGTGATTTCGTAAAACGTGTTTTCATGACTTCTTACTTTTTTTATCATGATTTTTTTTTATTCTTTTTTTATGTTTTTTTTATTACTTTTTTTATTCTTTTTTGTTTTGTTTTTTTATCTTTTTTCGTTAATTTTTTTTCTTTTTTTTGTCTTATGTTTTTTTTTTATATTTTTAATTTTTTTTCATCACTTTTATCTTAAAATTAATGTCAGCTTACTAATTATTATGTTTGCATTTTCTCTAGGGCACTCTTCTAGTGCATTTGGTGAATTTTTCTTCTGATTATCGTTATGTAGTACCTTTATTATGTTGCTTTTATTTTATTCTTAAAACACTGTCTTATATGTCCTTCTCGTAGTCATATACTATTTGTTTCCAATTTAATAGCTCTTCTTAAAAATAAGTCACTTTTCTAGTTTTACTGGTGAATCCCTCTTCTGAGAAGCCAGTAAAACCGAGACTATTCAATAGGTCTACTGATTATCGATGGTTTTTTTTTCAACATTTGCTAACTACTGTTCTTTTCATAAATTTCTTTCGTTCTCTCAATAATCACTGCCATTTGCCTTTTCTACGTAATCGTTTAACTGACATACCATAATTTTTTTTCGTTCTCTCAATAAACTCTGCCATTACAGAGAAAATGTGTAGCCGTTTTATTGACGGAGTAATTTCTTCTCTTAAGTTTTCATAATTTGTTTTGTTTAAGTTGTCATAATGTATCAACATTATGCTTATGCGAAATTTTGTAAAACTTTTTCGTTTGCTTTTCTTTGCATCTCTTTCTTCCTGTAAATCGGAGGTGGATATACTGATGAAAGTACTACAAAACGTTTTGTACTTAATATTTCATGGGTCATCTCTACGATTATAAGGCTTTTCTGTGTGAGGTTTGTGTGGAAGGGAAATACGTCCAAACTATACGACATGAGAATCATATCAAGACAAGTTTCAACATAGGTACTGATTTCTTGATGGTTCTTCTGACTGCATTTCAATATTCGATTTGACTGGATGCTATTATTCTGATACGTTGTGTAAATAGGTAGCTTAAATACCATTCGATAACAACACAATATTGAACCTCTTTTTATTATTAGTAAACAAATTATTGAAGAAAAAAACACATTAATTAATTAATCTGAACTAAATTATTAAAGAAAGTCTTATAATTCCTCATAAGCTATTTAATAGTAACTAAATGTTTATAAATTAAACATACCTATATTAACCTGCTTATATATGTACTCAATTTGAGTGAAACAAGTGAGAAAGTGAATAAAAATCTATAGTTAATGATTAAATCCGCACTTCAAAATCATCCCCAGACGAAAAGTTGAATATTACTAAATCTACAAATGGAATGCAGTGTCAAATAAAAAATACTCATTTTGACGAATGTTCGTAAATTTTAAAGTACGATTGAGCACATGTTTGTAAGGCCGAACGTCAAAATCCCGAAAATAAAATAAAAGTTTAAAATTAACTCACAATGTTGTGTCTGTTTTCGGTCTTACATGTTCAACCTAACACGCTCCTACGCGCTCCGCTACGCTACGCGCTTCGTCGCACCTATATTTTTGTTGTTGCAGATTGAGTGGTGCATCGCTTTAGGTATTATGGCCATTTGGTTAAGTCCCACGCTCGAGACTCATCCTACAGCGTCGCTGGATTTTAACCCAACTCTGTCTTAACGGGCTGCAGTATGAATCTGAAGCACAGGCTTACATACTTCATTAGTAAGCTTACAGGTGTAAAAATTTTAACTTGAGTAAAATATTACGTTTTAAAAATTTTATAACTTCACGCTTCAGATTTATTTTACCGCGTCGTCGCTGGGATTTAGCCCAACTCTGTCTAAACGGGCGGCAATCTAAATCTCATGAGTGGACTTACTAAACCATGCAAAATGTGAGATTAAGTGCTGCCTACACGTAATACAGAGAATATTGTAAAGAGGTTCGAAATATCACTGAAGTTGGTGAGTCGCCCATTAGCTCAGTTGGGAGAGCGCTGGCACGGATAGCCAGAGCTCACGGGTTCGAATCCCGGCATGGGTGGAATTTTCAGCCTCTAAATTGATTTTTAAAATTGTCCTTAGCAAGGGTTAGTGCATTAAAAAGAATATACAAGCGTCGCAAGGGCTTAGCCGAACTCTGTCTTAACGGGCGGTAATTTAAATCTCTTGAGTGGACTTACAAATCGATGCAAAATGTGAAGTTAAGTGCTGTGTAAAATGTTCGGATTCTCTAAATCCCGCGCTCCAAATTCATCCTACCACGTCGCTGGGTTTTACCCCAACTCTGTCTTAACGGGCGGTAGTATGTATCTAAAGCGCAAGGTATCTTACTTCATGAGTAAACGTACAGGTGTTAAAATGTTACCTTGAATAAAATAGGTATTAAGTTTTAAATTTTTTAATACTTCACTTTTCAGATATATTTTACCGCGTCGCTGGGGTTTAGCCCAACTCTGTCTTAACGGGCGGTAATCTAAATCTAATGAGTGGACTTACTAATCGATGCAAAATGTGAGGTTAAGTGCTGTGTAAAATGTTCAATTTTTTAAAACCCGCGCTCCAGTCTCATCCTGCCGCGTCGCTGGGTCTTACTCCAACTCTGTCTTAACGGGCGGTAGTACGTATGTGAAGCGCAAGCTATCCTTCTTCATGAGTTAACATAAAAGTGTAAAAATATTAAGTTGAGTAAAATATTAGTTTTAAATATGTTATTACTTAACGCTTCAGATTTATTTTACCGCGTCGCTGGGTTTTACCCAACTCTGTCTTAACGGGCGGCAATCTAAACCTAATGAGTGGATTTACTAATCAATGCAAAATGTGAAGTGCTGTGTAAAATGTTCAAATTCTCTAAATTCTGCGCTCCAGATTCATCTCTGTCTTAACGGGCGGTAGTACGTATCTGAAGCGCCAGCTATCCTACTTCATGAAAGTGTGAAATTGTTAAATTGAGTAAAAATATTAGTTTTAAAAATGTTATTACTTCACGCCTCAAATTTAGCTTACCGCGTCGCTGGATTTTACCCCAACTTTAAAAATATTCATTTTAATACTTCACGCTTCAGATTTATCTTACCGCGTCGCTGGGTTTTACTCAATTCTGTCTTAAAGGGCGGCAATCTAAATCTAATGAGTGGACTTAAAATCGATGCAAAATGTGAAGTGCTATGTAAAATGTTCAAATTATCTAATTCCGCGCTCCAGATTCATCCTACCGCGTCGCTGGGTCTTACTCCAACTCTGTCTTAACGGGCGGTAGTACGTATGTGAAGTGCAAGCTATCCTACTTCATGAGTTAACATAAAAGTGTAAAAATATTAAGTTGAGTAAAATATTAGTTTTAAATATGTTATTACTTCACGCTTCAGATTTATTTCACCGCGTCGCTGGGTTTTACCCAACTCTGTCTTAACGGGCGGCAATCTAAATCTAATGAGTGGATTTACTAATCGATGCAAAATGTGAAGTGCTGTGTAAAATGTTCAAATTATCTAATTCCGCGCTCCAGATTCATCCTATCGCGTCGCTGGGTCTTACTCCAACTCTGTCTTAACGGGCGGTAGTACGTATCTGAAGCGCCAGCTATCCTACTTCATGAAAGTGTGAAAATGTTAAATTGAGAAATAATATTAGTTTTAAAAATGTTATTACTTCACGCCTCAAATTTAGCTTACCGCGTCGCTGGATTTTACCCCAACTTTAAAAATAAAATTTTTAATACTTCACGCTTCAGATTTATCTTACCGCGTCGCTGGGTTTTACTCAATTCTGTCTTAACGGGCGGCAATCTAAATCTAATGAGTGGACTTAAAATCGATGCAAAATGTGAAGTGCTATGTAAAATGTTCAAATTATCTAATTCCGCGCTCCAGATTCATCCTACCGCGTCGCTGGGTCTTACTCCAACTCTGTCTTAACGGGCGGTAGTACGTATGTGAAACGCAAGCTATCCTACTTCATGAAAGTGTGAAAATGTTAAATTGAGTAAAAATATTAGTTTTAAAAATGTTATTACTTAACGCCTCAAATTTAGCTTACCGCGTCGCTGGACTTTACCCCAACTTTAAAAATAAAATTTTTAATACTTTACGCTTCAGATTTATCTTACCGCGTCGCTGGGTTTTACTCAATTCTGTCTTAACGGGCGGCAATCTAAATCTAATGAGTGGACTTATAAATCGATGCAAAATGTGAGGTTAAGTGCTGTGTAAAATGTTCAATTTTTTAAAACCCGCGCTCCAGTCTCATCCTGCCGCGTCGCTGGGTCTTACTCCAACTCTGTCTTAACGGGCGGTAGTACGTATGTGAAGCGCAAGCTATCCTTCTTCATGAGTTAACATAAAAGTGTAAAAATATTAAGTTGAGTAAAATATTAGTTTTAAATATGTTATTACCTAACGCTTCAGATTTATTTTACCGCGTCGCTGGGTTTTACCCAACTCTGTCTTAACGGGCGGCAATCTAAACCTAATGAGTGGATTTACTAATCGATGCAAAATGTGAAGTGCTGTGTAAAATGTTTAAATTCTCTAAATTCTGCGCTTCAGATTCATCCTATCGCGTCGCTGGGTCTTACTCCAACTCTGTCTTAACGGGCGGTAGTACGTATCTGAAGCGCCAGCTATCCTACTTCATGAAAGTGTGAAAATGTTAAATTGAGTAAAAATATTAGTTTTAAAAATGTTATTACTTCACGCCTCAAATTTAGCTTACCGCGTCGCTGGATTTTACCCCAACTCTGTCTTAACGGGCGGTAATCTAAATCTAATGAGTGGACTTACTAATCGATGCAAAATGTGAAGTGCTATGTAAAATGTTAAAATTATCTAATTCCGCGCTTCAGATTCATCCTACCGCGTCGCTGGGTCTTACTCCAACTCTGTCTTAACGGGCGGTAGTACGTATGTGAAACGCAAGCTATCCTACTTCATGAGTTAACATAAAAGTGTAAAAATATTAAGTTGAGTAAAATATTAGTTTTAAATATGTTATTACTTCACGCTTCAGATTTATTTTACCGCGTCGCTGGGTTTTACCCAACTCTGTCTTAACGGGCGGCAATCTAAACCTAATGAGTGGATTTACTAATCGATGCAAAATGTGAAGTGCTGTGTAAAATGTTTAAATTATCTAATTCCGCGCTCCAGATTCATCCTATCGCGTCGCTGGGTCTTACTCCAACTCTGTCTTAACGGGCGGTAGTACGTATCTGAAGCGCCAGCTATCCTACTTCATGAGTTAACATAAAAGTGTAAAAATGTTAAGTTGGGTAAAAATATTAGTTTAAAAATGTTATTACTTCACGCTTCAAATTTATCTTACCGCGTCGCTGGATTTTACCCCAACTCTGTCTTAACGGGCGGTAATCTAAATCTAATGAGTGGACTTACTAATCGATGCAAAATGTGAAGTGCTGTGTAAAATGTTTAAATTATCTAATTCCGCGCTCCAGATTCATCCTATCGCGTCGCTGGGTCTTACTCCAACTCTGTCTTAACGGGCGGTAGTACGTATCTGAAGCGCCAGCTATCCTACTTCATGAGTTAACATAAAAGTGTAAAAATGTTAAGTTGAGTAAAAATATTAGTTTAAAAATGTTATTACTTCACGCTTCAAATTTATCTTACCGCGTCGCTGGATTTTACCCCAACTCTGTCTTAACGGGCGGTAATCTAAATCTAATGAGTGGACTTACTAATCGATGCAAAATGTGAAGTGCTGTGTAAAATGTTCAAATTCTCTAAATTCTGCGCTCCAGATTCATCCTACCGCGTCGCTGGGTTTTACTCCAACTCTGTCTTAACGGGCGGTAGTACGTATCTGAAGCGCCAGCTATCCTACTTCATGAAAGTGTGAAAATGTTAAATTGAGTAAAAATATTAGTTTTAAAAATGTTATTACTTCACGCCTCAAATTTAGCTTACCGTGTCGCTGGATTTTACCCCAACTTTAAAAATATTCATTTTAATACTTCACGCTTCTGATTTATCTTACCGCGTCGCTGGGTTATACTCAATTCTGTCTTAACGGGCGGCAATCTAAATCTAATTCAATTCAATTCAATTCAATAAATTTATTTCAGACATTACATCCATATTTTTTTAAAATTAAAATTAATTAACAATACAAGAAACAAAATAAAATTACAATTGTGATATATAATAATAAATAAGTAAATAAATTACATTTAAAGTTAAATTGAAAAAATTAAAAAATACCAGTACATTTTTAAATTAAATAAAATATTTTGCGTAGCCACTACTTGAGATGCCACTGTTCCATCGACCACATGACAGGGCAGTCATATCTGCCGGCTATAACTCCCAGGATGCTGTTAGCGCTGCCTCGGACCCGGCTGAGCAGTGAGGCAGCTCTTTTCCGCATAATTGCATAAAAGCCGTCTATGCGAGCCTCAGCAAACATAAATGATGCACTGCAGTACCTCGGCAGCCCCAACAACATCCTGAGCGAGTTATTGTACTGAACGCGCAGGGCGCTGATTGCCTTCTGCGTACAGTTGACCCACAGACTGCACGTATAAAAAGACTGACAGAAAGCTTTAAATAGCGTCATCTTAACGGGCACTGTACTTCGTGCAAATCTACGAGCCAACATATTGCTTCGGACAGCCAGCGCCCTGCGTTCCCTCTCAATATCCTCATTGTCGGAGAGGTCATCCGAGACCCAGTGACCCAGGTACTTGAACCGCTTGACTCGGTTTAGCTCAACTCCTTCTAGGTACACAGGTGGTACAGTGGTGACCTTTCGACCGCGTGCTTGAAAAACTAAGAGTTCACTTTTCTTTGCATTGTACCTGAGCCCATGGGCCCCGGCGTATGTCTCACATATGCCTACTAGTTTTCTCAACGCGCTTATGGAGGGAGCCAGCAACACCATATCGTCGGCGTAGCTTATATTATTAATATATTTGCCTTCTATGGAACAGCCGACACCAGCGCTACTGAGTTCCTCCACCAGCCCGTTCACGTAGAGGTTAAAGAGACGAGGAGATGTTAACCCTCCCTGTCTCACACCACATTTCAATCTGTACTCGTCCGAGACTGCCCCCGCCCATCTCACAACATTCGTTTGGTTATTGTACCAATAATCAAGAAACGTGATAAACTCCTCCGGTAATGAGGTCTCCGATCGCATCTTGTACCAGAGCAAGTCATAGGACACCAAATCGAAGGCCTTAGACAAGTCCAGAAAGCAGGCGTATACTGGGGTCTGGCCATCAGTGTAATAACGGACAACATGCTTAAGGCAAAGTATTGCACTTTCAGTGGACAATCCAGAACGGAAACCAAATTGTGCATCATTCAATTTTAAGTGTCCACACAATATGCGGTCCAGCAAGCTGTCCATCACTTTGGCAATGATAGTAGCTAATGAAATGGGCCTGTAGTTGCTCCTGTCTGATGAGTCCCCCGTTTTGTTCTTGATTATTGGCACAACCACCGTTTTCATGCATTCATTTGGGAAGTATGAATGTCTTACACAGAAGTTGAAAAGCATTGACAAGATCCGTGGCAGATGGAGCCCAGCATGCCGAAGGTGCTCAATGCTAAGTCCGTCGTGTCCTGGAGATTTACCTCTCGACAAATTTTTAATAACTGAAAACACGTCTTTCGCTGTTATGTTTATTAAGGACTTTGGAGGGATCTTAGCATCCAGCAACGGCGGCAGCTGCTTCGGCTTATCCGCACGAGTCCTTGGTTCCACTTGAAAATGCTCCTTGAATAGGTTAGCAATTTCAGTCGGTTCAGTCACCCCATCGACATTAAGAGGAACACTGGGTTTAGGACTTAATTTATTTGTATTTTTCCAAAAATCTTTAAAAATGAGTGGACTTATAAATCTATGCAAAATGTGAAGTGCTATGTAAAATGTTAAAATTATCTAATTCCGCGCTCCAGATTCATCCTACCGCGTCGCTGGGTCTTACTCCAACTCTGTCTTAACGGGCGGTAGTACGTATCTGAAGCGCCAGCTATCCTACTTCATGAGTTAACATAAAAGTGTAAAAATGTTAAGTTGAGTAAAAATATTAGTTTAAAAATGTTATTACTTCACGCTTCAAATTTATCTTACCGCGTCGCTGGATTTTACCCCAACTCCGTCTTAACGGGCGGTAATCTAAATCTAATGAGTGGACTTACTAATCGATGCAAAAAGTGAGTTTAAGTGCTGTGTAAAATGTTAATTTTTTTTTTTTAAATCCCGCGCTCCAGACTCATCTTACCGCGTCGCTGGGTCTTACCCCAACTCTGTCTTAACAGGCGGTAGTATGTATCTAAAGCGCAAGGTATCCTACTCCATCATGAATTAACATAAAAGTGTAAAATTATTGTTGAGTAAAAATATTACGTTTTAAAATTTTTAATACTTCACGCTTCAGATTTATCTTCCCGCGTCGCTGGATTTTACCCAACTTTGTTTTAACGGGCGGCAATCTAAATCTAATGAGTGGACTTCGATGCAAAACGTAAGTTAAGTGCTGTGTAAAATGTTCAAATTCTCTAAATCCTGCGCTCCAGATTCATTTTACCGCGTCGTTGGGTCCTACCCCAACTCTGTCTTAACGGGCGGTATTACGTATCTGATGCGCAAGCTATCCTATTTCATGAGTTAATATAAAAGTGTAAAAAATTTTGTTGAGTAAAAATATTTGTTTTTTAAAATGTTATTACTTCACGCTTCAGATTTATCTTACCGCGTCGCTGGATTTTACCCCAACTCTGTCTAAACGGGCGGCAGTATAAATCTAATGAGTGGACTTACTAATCGATGCAAAATGTGAGATTAAGAGCTGTATAAAATGTTAATTTTTTTTAAATCCTGCGCTCCAGATTCATCCTATTGCGTCGCTGGGTTTTACCCCAACTCTGTCTTAACGGGCGGTAGTATGTATCTAAAGCGCAAGGTATCCTACTTTTTGAGTAAACGTACAGGTGTCGAAATGTTAGCGTGAGTAAAATATTAAGTTTAAAAAAAAATTATACTTCACTTTTCAGATTTATCTTACCGCGTTGCTGGATTTTACCCAACTCTGTCTAAACGGGCGGTAATTTCAATTTAATGAGTGGACTTACTAATCGATGCAAAATGTGAGGTTAAGTGCTGTGTTCGTTATTGTTACGAACGACGATAACGAACACAGCATTTAATATGTAAAATTTTCAATTTGTTTAAATTTCGCGCTTTAGTCTTATCCTACTGCATTGCTGGGTTTCACCAAATTCTGTCCTAAATTTGAATAGCATGCTATCCTTTAATTATAGGATGTGTATACAGATGTAAAAATGTTTGCTTGAGTAAAAATATTACATGTAATAATTTTTAATACATGACGCTTTAGATTTATCTTACTGCTTCGCTGGATTTTACCCAACTCTGTCTTAACGGGCGGCAATCTAAATCTTATGAGTGGACTTACTAATCGATGTAAAATGTGAGGTTAAGTGCTATGTAAAATGTTCAAATTCTTTAAATCTTGCACTTCAGATTCATCCTACAGCGTCGTTGGATTTTACACCAACTTTGTCTTAACGGGCAGTAGTATGAATTTGAAGCGCAGGCTGTCCTACATTTATCCTAATATGTAGCCGAGTGAAAATTAAGCAATTTTAAAATTGGGCCTGGAAGCTTGGCCTTTTAAACTCAATTATTAATATATTCTTTTTAATGCACTAATCTGTGATAAGGACAATTTAAAAAAAAAAACAATTAATTCAATTATGAATGCTCATTTTATTAATTTTTAGTTTGCGGTTTTCATGTTTAGCAATGAAGTTAGAGTGTGGGTTCAGCCAAAGTACTTAAGATAATGAGTATAATGTTAATACTTATTATTATGAAGTACCTACCAAGTTATCCAAATACATACTACCGCCCGTTAAGACAGAGTTCGGGTAAAACCCAGCGAAGCGGTACGATAAGTCTGGAGCGCGGGATTTAGAAAATTTGAACATTATACACAACACTTAAACTCACAGTTTGCATCGATTAGTAAGCCCACTCATTAGGTTTAGATTACCACCTGTTAAGACCGAGTTGGGTAAAATCCAGCGACACGGTAAGATAAAATTGAAATGTCAAGTATTAAAAATTTTAAAACGTAATATTTTAACTCAAACTAACATTTTTACACCCTGTATGTTTACTCATGAAGTAGGATAGCTTGCGCTTCAGAGAAATACTACCGCCCGTTAAGACAGAGTTTGGATAAGACCCAGCGACGCGGTAGGATGAGTCTGGAGCGCAAGCTAACCTACTTCATGGGTAAACATACAGGGTGTAAAAATGTTAGCTTAAGTCAAAATATTACGTTTTAAAAATTTTAATACTTGACACTTCAAATTTATCTTACCGTGTCGCTGGATTTTATCCAACTCGGTCTCAACGGGTGGTAATCTAAACCTAATGAGTGGGCTTACTAATCGATGCAAAATGTGAGGTTAAGTGCTGTGTATAATGTTCAAAATCTCTAAATCCCGCGCTCCAGACTCATCGTACCGCTTCGCTGGGTTTTATCCCAACTCTGTGTGTATTAACGGGCGGTAGTATGAATTTGAAGTGCAGGCTATCACTATTATCTTAATGTGTAGCTTAGTGAACATTTTGCATTTTTTAATTTGGGCCTTTAACACTTGGCATTCTAAAGTCAATTATGAATCTTAGTTTTTATTAATTTTGATGTTTGCGGCTTTTAAGTTAGGTAATGAAGTTGAAGTGCGGGTTCAGCCAAAGAACTTAACATTATAAATCTTAATATTATTAAGTACCTACCAAGTTATCAAAGTTTTGATATGACGAGTGTTAAGTGTGTCGGAAGCATTAGAGGTAAAATTAATTTGCAATCTAAGTTTAAAATAAAGTGGAATTGATAGGCTTTGCTTTGAGACAAGTTATTGTCTCAATGAACTGATTCTGTCGTGTCTAAATCTCATCGGTTTCCGGCCGGTAAAGTGAAAACGTTTCTGCTTTGTGGCTTCGCTGAGCTGAGTGATGGTTTCAGTGGCACTTGACCGTCTCCTGTTTCTGTTGTGACCGGACTGAAGCAAATGTGCTCGTGTTCTTCTTAATAGAATGTATCAACCTACACATTGTTTGCCTTCATTCGCCTAACTTAGCACGGGGCACCTGCAGGGGTCACACACAAGAGACGTGTATTCATTCATAGAAGAGGCACTCACTGTGCCAAGTCCTAACACCACGCGTAGGAAGAGGTTCTCATCAGAATATTCTTACACTTGACAAACCTATGATGATCATACACACGAATACCCATTTTAAAACAAAAAGACACAGACAATACTGCCCACTATGATATATATCCGAAAAGAAACAAATGACAATCCATGCTATAAACACAACACAGAAACCACATGCACCCATATAAATTCATCTTATCGCCATATACTCAGATCATACCCATCGACATTGTTGAAGTAATTTCATTAAAATTCGTACGCTTGGTCCATGATCCTCCCTTGACTATGCTATCATATCAGACGTTATACGCTCAGATTAAAACTTGCGAAGACAACATAGTATGGTGTTGGTGTTATGATAAATACAAAATATATATCAAGTTGTACATAAACATTAAATATAGTGTCGCCATGTCAGAAAAATTTAGAAAAAGTCTGAATTACCAACTCAAATAGAGGTGAACGGGTATAAGAAGGAAGCCGTAAAATATTACAAACATACACACATGCATAGGCAGAGATGATTAGAGCAGAGCATTTATGACGACGTTATTTATAAACGGTACTCCCGACGCCAGCCGTTCAGTTTGTACTAAAATTTTGACGTCTTGCCTACGCCGCACACGTCCTAAAGCAACGTATAATTGGCCGTGACTAAAAACGTCAGATCGCAAATCTATACCTACTCTGCTTATTGTTTGTCCCTGGCTTTTATGAACGGTCATCGCATAACAGACTTGTAAAGGAAATTGACGTCGACTCATTTCAATCGGGCTACGAGGTTCGAGGGGAGTTTTGAACAAAATCCGCGGAATGTAAAAGTGTTCAAGTTCGCCCGGTTTTCGAACTGTTATTAACCGCGGCGTTGTTGCAACGACTATAACTTTGGTGCCGTTAACTAATCTATCTGAGAAGCTGAGATTACGGATCACCATGCAAACGCATCCGATTTTTAACCTCAGGTCATGATCAGGCACCCCCGGTGTTTGAACGTTATGCAACATATCGGGACCTAAAAAGAAATCGTCGATATCGTTATCTTCAGAGACTATTGCGTCGGCTGAATAAAAATGTAATACGTCCCCTGGAACGTTCTCTAGAATTTTATCATTTATTTCTCGGACACTCCTATTGTGAGTGGACAAAATCGCTCTTTGAGCGCACACGTCTGGTCGATTAACTTCAAACTGAGGAAAAACAAAGCTGATGAGATCGTCTAGCTCAGTGACGTATGAAATCATTGAGAGTTCGATCAAATTTTGAGCTCTACGTCCAGTTTGAACAACTTGAGAGGGAATTTCATTGCTGCCAACCTTTAATAAAAATTGAGCAAATTCCTCATCCTCTCTACTTCTCTGGGAGGTTGACAGCGCAAAAGATTTGAGCTTTTGCCAAAGGGGCGATGACTTCACAGAGCCGTTGACAATGTCAGCGTCTGTCCAAGCATTTACTACAACTGGTGGAATTTGCCTAAAATCTCCTGCAAAAATTATAATTTTTCCACCAAAAATCTCATCACTTCTCATTAAATCTCTTAAGGAGCGATCCAACAGATGAATCAAATATTTGTGTGCCATAGGGGCTTCGTCGTAAATAATAACGGACGCATGATAAATTAACTGTCCCCTTTGAGACCCGTTCGTGACATTCCAGTGACCTAGATCATCCACGATATTTAGCGGGAAACGAAACATGCTATGCGCAGTTGTACCACCTTCGTAATTTTGAGCGGCTATTCCCGAGCTCGCTGTGCATAAAACAACCCCGTTACGCGAGCTACGTACGTGTGCGGCTATTACATTAAGCAAAAGCGTTTTACCAGTTCCCGCTGGACCATCAACGAAAATGGCAGTTATGTTTTCGTTGCGAAATTTATCGTCTGTGATAAGTTTATCGATATAATCAAACACTGCGTGTTGATCGGATGACAAGCGCGGGGTCCATTGTTGTACAAATTCGTTAAGGCGAACATTGGAAAACTCTACCCGTTCCCTATCTAGTTCAGTTGTTTCGTCGGCGACGTCAGGTAACCCTTGCTCTACCAAAAAAGTGCCGTGTTTTCGTAAGAGTCTATCGATGTGAATAAGACTGAGCTCATATGCTCTATCATGGTTGTCCGGTAACCGCTCGAGAAAGTCTTCGCATAGTTGGTTTTTAAATTTGTCCCACAAAAGTGCGACGGGTGCACCATTTACGGCCAAGAGCACCAAAAACCGACGCAAACGCGGCCCGGTAAGGAAACCGGCGGCTTCTAGTAAAGCTGCTTCGTATTCGATTTCATCATCTGCCATGCCTACTGCTTTTGCGGCTTCCTGGAAAGTGTTACAATTTGGCCCACCGAGAATTAATAGATCGCGATAGTTACGACAGGGGTACGAGGCGAGAAGGAGACGCAAATAAAATTGTTCACCTCTATTTGGCGCGACCCAAAACAAACGCGTAACCATTTCCCCTCTTTGTCTTTTAGTCACGAACCGAGTGCCCATTTGATGTATTTGAACAGTTTTTGTTTTAGGTCGCCGCGTGTGAACCAAGTACCGTTCGTAAAAATCTAAATAAGTTAGATTATCAAATTCCTCTCCGAGAGGACGATTAAAATAAATCAACAAATCGGACGAAGCGTTTTCTACCGTTTGTGTTTCAGTACCCGGTTTAAAAATGACTGTTTGATGCCCTTCGAGATGGACCGCGAGTTGTTTGACGTTGGGTTCGCGGGCAGTTACATCAAACTCTAAAACTCTCCACGCCGCGTCGCACGAACCAATGTACCGCTTTGTTACGTACTGCTCTACTTCGTTATTTCTAAGTTCCTCGGGAACGATAGCAACTCTGGCTTCGTCTGGTCCCTTGGTCATGTATTTAAAAAGATATTTTACAATTTTACGGGCGGAAGAAACCTCCAAGTTAAGGTGGCAGTCGTATTTCAGAAGGAGGGCTGCATTGTATGGAACTACCCACAAATCTGACACGGTTACGTCCCGATTACGGTATTTAATGGTACCAGTATTATTCCCATCGCGGCGTAAATGAATAAACCCCAGTGCGTCGTATCGGTCTCGCGTTTAGGGAAAAATTTTGAACATTTTTGTTTTTCGCGGTCCCAACATGGGAGGTCAGTTCTCCCGTGAGAAGGACCGCATGGGCCATGTATCATGTGTTCTAGAACACTCTTACGGAGTCTACCGCCGGCTTCTTCAGGAGAAGGTATATCGGCGCGAACAAATGTGTCGATATCAATGTTCTGCACGGGGCCTCCACCTTCTACTCTAAAGCAAATGTGGGCGTGAGGGAGGCCGCGTTTTTGAAATTCTATTACATGCATAATATACATACACTTGCCAAACCATGCTCCAGAGCGAAGGTCGCGTAATAATTGAGCTAATTTTAAATTGAAAACTCTCGCACATATTAGTGGTGATGCTTTTTGGCCCCTAGGAACAGATTCCTTAATCTCAACCCACTTAGGGTTACATGTTATAGTTAGGAAATAGGATGGAGTACCCAATCTATTGACAACTGCAATGGCGTCCATATACTTGACTTTCATATAGCGAGGGCCACCGGTAAAAGAGCATGGCAAATAAATTTTACCCGGAATGACACCGCCCTCCCCTTGAACTGTTTCATCATTAGCAACGGTTCGCGCTAAACTATTTTCTACTTCTGGCAGCGGTGCCGAACGAAGAACTGACGCAGAGTTTCGATTCTGCGTTCTTGAAACAAAACGTAATCGTTCCTCCTCGATCCTACAATACATATCAACAAGCCATTCCTCTGAAAGCCGACCGAGTTGTGAAAATCGAGGTTCTGACAGAAGCAAGCACCGAATGTACTTAAGCTGAGATAATTTTGCACCCTTGTTATCTGCTTTGCATATCTCCCAACCCGGATTCCCATGTGGATACAAGAGCGGATATTGAAATGGCTCATAGAGTATATGGAAAACATCTACGGTGTGCGGTTTTTCACCTCCGATTTTCCAAATGGCAATATGACGCGGAACAAAACGTTCGCGTTCTGTACTTATGATAGCGGCTACTTCTCTACCTAAGGGTGTATCGCCTAAAATGTTACCGTGGGTGCGACGTGACGTGGATTCAAAAATTAAGTGTGCGTCGTCTGAAGTTGCCTGATTTAGTCTTTTAAAACAGTCAATGTACGGATTGACCTCGTGCATGAAGTGCGTAATTAATCTGCATACGTCCCGATCAAGTTTGAGGTCCGCTGCCAAGCGTTCGCGTTCCTCGCTGTCATCAATATACATACCGATGGGATTAGTGGAATCAGTATATGATAAATCAAATACGCGGTGATAAACACGGCCTTGAATTTTCAAGAAATAAACACCAGTGTCTTGGTGTTGAAAACCGTGAGTAACTCCTAACGCACTGAACGCAAACAAGTTATTGAATGCTCGGGGGTGTTTGACGAAATTTGGATGTGTGTAAAAGTCTTCCGTCAGCGGCGGAAAGTCTTGGACGTTATTCGCGCCGGCCCCGCAGCACCATTTTAATCGGGTTTTTTCTTCGTTAAATAACGGCGCGTTACAAAATTGACATTTAGAGACATCGGCTGCCAACAAAGAGGATTTTCTTAGGCTGAATAACTGAACCGGGTTTAAATCGTCATGTTTTCTCGCGCCAATCAAAGTCGACATTGATCGTAATGCTGGTTCTACATTTCTATTACGCGAATTGAACGTTGCACGTGCAGTTTGTATGACCTCTGGATTATTTTCCGTGTAACGCTGCACGGCGGCTCTATGTATATCTGGATGACTCTGACTGTAACGATCTACGGCGGACCTATTTATTTCAGGATGTTCATTAGTATATTTTTTTACAGCGGCTCTATGGATCTCGGGATTTTCTTTATTGAAACGTTCAACGGCAGCCTTGTGTATTTGTGGGTTTTGTCCATAGTACCGTGCTACGGCATTTTTATTCGCATCCGGATTGTTTTTTTTAAATTTTTTTGCGGCATTATCACGCGGGTCATTACAAAGCGGCTTCATCCCACGTTTTGTAAGATTGATTACTCCAGTTGTGTTTAAAGTAGATGGTGTTTGTGAGCTTTCACCGGCGTTGTGCTCTTCTGAAATGTTCGTGACGCGCAATTTGTGAACAGCATACTGTTCGTTAAAATCGTTGTTTTGTCTAATGCACAATAATTTTACTAAAATTTCAAGACTGTCGCACATAAAAAGACGTGCTACACCAGAACCAGTTGTAATACCGCACTCATCTACTGAATGACTATTAAATAAATAATATTGGTTGCCACATTTCCAGAAGCTGAAAGTGTAAGCCATTGCGGTGAACAATCCAGAATCGGTTTGTTCATTAAAATCTTCCGAATTGAAAAGTTCGTTCAATTTAGTATTCAATTCATTTACACGATCACTGTATGTGGGTGCCGTGGGATACAAGCCATTGAATATCCAGTCTTCGGACATATTAGCGATGCGGTTATTAATTTTTACATGGGTTGGTAATTCTGACGGTTCTATTGTTCGAGGGTCTTCTACTGGGAATATTTCCTGGAAAAGTAAATATCCTGCAGACAAAATGTTGTCTATTTCTGCCGTCGTGAAAGGTGCCCTACCTTTAATTACAGAAAAACACGCGGCAGTAGCTGACATAGCGACACACGAAACAGAACCACCTCGGGGAAATTTCCCATTATTTTGGCACATGGTACCTGAGGCCACACAATCAACTCCTGATACAATATGTACGTCCATCTCTGCACTTACCTTAGCAGATGTCGAGGGGCGCCCAGTGCGCTTGACCTTCGCGGGCCGTCCACGGCGCGCACTCTCGGTCGACGGGATTCTCTTTGCAGGCATACTGGAAGTAGGAGTACGTATCATTATACTAAAGTTTAAAACGCCGAATGTTACAAAACTCCCGGCATTCGGCAGAATGACAAAAAGAAGAATGTTCGTAATCCTGAAAGTACGATTGTGTTTGTAAAGGCGAAGATTAAAAACCCGATATTTCTTATAGGTACCTACGTTTGAAAGATTTAATATTAAAACTCTAATGCTTATTTTACCTCTGATTGAAATGCCGAGATTAAAATTCCGAAAAATAGAAATTATAATAATGTTGAATCTGTTGTCGGTCTTACATGTTCATGTTCAACCCAACACCTATGTTTTTGTTGTTGCAGATTGAGTAGGTATGCATTATTTTAGGTATTATGATCATTTGTTCTTTCAAATGTTGGTGTATTTAACTTCAGTGTAATCGCTGTCGATATTGTAATAATTAGATATTTAGTCCGTATGTATTTTCCGTCTGCATTTTAAACTTAAGTATTTCATAGGTATGTGTTAGTTGCTTAGGTATTTAAAATCATTTAAAGATATTTAAATTTTGAGGATCTTGAACGTAGGTTATTTTACGTTAGTTTATTTAATATTCGACATTGCAATAAGTACCTACCCGGAAGTAGTTTTAAGCACATATAAAATAATTGTAAGTGGATTGTATGATGTAATTACATAAAACATGTATAACTATGAAAACCAACCAACCAACAAACAAACCAACCAACCAATAAAATAATTAATCACCCAGACAAACAGATGCCAGATATAAGCGGCCATGGCCCATGCTGGCCCACTGCTCGCTATTGCCAACTGTAGGCCACCATCACTTGCTGTTTCTACAATGGCGCGTGGCTCATTGCTGTCTGGCAAATCACTTGCGATGGACGTGGAAGTAAAGTAGTTGCGGCTGCAACTATTTAGGTATTTTACTTATTTACAAGTATTACAGAAATATGTACAACAACATTTTTTATTAAAAAAAATGGCGCAAAATTACTGGTTCACATTGATATAAATCAAAAAACTTGTAGTTCAATAATTGTCTAAACGATGAGCCACTGTGTAAACAGAGATGGGCCACGCTACGCCACGATTCCTTTGAAGTGTGCCCAAAAACCCGACAACTGTCAGCATGGGCCATTGTGTACTGCGGGCATAACACAATAAGTAAGTCGTTAGGCCTAGGACACACAGGAAGGATGAGGGAGCGAAATAGACATGACGCGTAGTATAGAATTCGCAGCTTCGCTGTCCGTCCTTTCTACGTGGGTTTTGTATGAAAGTAGATGACGCGTCTGTTTCACACTCTGGCCTCCTTTCTGTGTAGCCGAAGCCTTAGGACGTTTGTATGTCGCATGCATATACCATCTAGACAGGACGGGCTTTAGTGTCACGCTTGCCACCGGCGGCGCCGTGGTGTGTGAACACTTCTGACACTCCGCTAGGGCAACAGAAGGTCGAGGTAAAACTTTTATCTCACTATCGGGTAGTGGCATCTGGCTTTGCGCGGTGAAATAGGGCGAGATGGTGCTAGCCAATAATGCGCTACAACCTTTGTCGTGATGTTGTGCACCCTTAGCAGATTACCTTAAATGCAGGCGCAAGGATATCTGATTGCCTGCGGTGAAATGCCTAACCACGGTGTGCACATGTTGTGATGAAACCCCATACACTCTCTCTGAGAGAAGGTTATGCCTTGTAAAGAGGAAAGAAGAAAAAAAATTATTTAGCGGCACAGACATACATATATACATATTTTTATAAAAAGTGTTTAAAGACAAAACGAAGAATAAAAAAAAACATCACAACAATACAAGACATAGGGTATATTTATGCAGAAAGCTTAATAAACGAGCCATACCTATATATATAATTATATAACTATATCAAGTATAATTATCATTAGTTATAAACAAATAGGTATAACTTATAGTTATACTTATTGATAACTGTTATAAGGTATACATTCTTTGATTTTAAAAATATATTCTTATTATATCAAAATAAGAAAAGGCAATTTCAAGTGCTAAGATTTTTGAATGTTAGACACTCAAGTTTCCTCAAAATGTTTTCCTTCATTGTTAGCAAGCGGTATTGCTACTATAATATTATAAATAAATATCATAACTTAGAAAACAAAGTCATTGGTACATGCCAGGATTCGAACTCACAATGGGCACGTGTGGTAATTAAACCCTTGCTCATTTCTGTTACTGTAATTTCTGTAAACAATAAAGAATATTCTATCTTCTATCTATTTATCTATCTCTCTCTTTCTGAAAGAATGATTGTGCCCTGCAGTGGGACATAATATAGGCTTATATAGACTTTATATAGACTATATAAAAAAAGATTAGTACCTATGTAGTAAGTACCACTCAATAACATATGTGAATTGGTTTTCTTTTGATTTCCGCCACTCAAATAATACCTGTGCACATGTCTCTATGAACAAATTCGTATACTTAGTATGGTGAACCTAAATTTTATTATAAGACTGTGTTATTTTATAATGTGAAAGTTTTTATTACTCTAAATGAATTGGAATCTTGTGTGAGGTGTAAGATACCAAAGTAGATTACACTGAAATTATATAATTATGTATGTCTGTTAATAAAGATCATGTTCTTGCAATAAGTAAGTACCTAAATAGTTATAATAAAAACAAAATTAAAAACCTAAAACTCTCAACATAAAAAATTGAGTTTTATAATTAGTAAAGGTATATAGTTGGTACTATATAACTTAAAGTTGTAAGTTGGAATAAACAATTGATGGATAGACAACAAGCTGAAATTACTCCATTGGTCGTAACACATAGTTAGCATTAAATTTATAATTTGCACAGTGTAACTCTAAAATTTTGCCAATTAATGCTGACTTATCTACTAAAAATTAATAGATGGATATTAGCTATTATTATTATTAGGGTGTGCATTCCCATGATATGTATATCAGTATTTTTTTATTATAATTACCAAACCATGATCATCTGTATACACATATTACTTATGGGTATACAGATGATCATGGTTTGGTCAGCAGAATGCTTGTCCCATGTGTGCACAAGGGGCTGTAACATGACTGCAGTTTTTTTTTAAATTAAATACCTACACATTTGTAAATTTACAGTAGCAATACTCTTGCTAATGGTGAAGAAATAACCATCATAAGAAAACCTAGAAATCTTCAATCTAAAGTGGACATACACACCATATCTTATCTACTAAAAATTAATAGATGGATATTAGCTATTATTATTATTAGGGTGTGCATTCCCATGATATGTATATCAGTATTTTTTTATTATAATTACCAAACCATGATCATCTGTATACACATATTACTTATGGGTATACAGATGATCATGGTTTGGTCAGCAGAATGCTTGTCCCATGTGTGCACAAGGGGCTGTAACATGACTGCAGTTTTTTTTTAAATTAAATACCTACACATTTGTAAATTTACAGTAGCAATACTCTTGCTAATGGTGAAGAAATAACCATCATAAGAAAACCTAGAAATCTTCAATCTAAAGTGGACATACACACCATATTGTCATCATAAGAGGACAGTGCCCTATAAAACTTCATTAATAGGCTTTATATTATTAATAATACATAAGTAATAAAACCTAATCAAATAACATCAACCCTTGTATTCCCCACTGCTGGGGCACGGTTCTCTTCCTGCATCGCAGGAAGGTTAGGTCATGCTCCACCACCAGGGCCTAGTTCGGGTAAAATAAAATAAATAATTATTATGCATATCATTGCAAATATTATCAGGCAAAAAATATATTGAAACATGGCATAATGTAGCTTTGTTGGTGGGTAAAGTTCATTGCTAACGCAAAAAATATATTGAAACATGGTATAATTTAGCTTTGATAGTACTTATAAAATAATTTTGTTTTTAAATATATTCTTTTATTTTGATTTGCGCAGACAAGTAATGACTTACTATACAGAGTATTATGTTAACTGCACTTACCAGAGATATTAAGTAGGTACTTATCATTAGAAATCCTTTACTTTACTTGGATGTACAAGCTATATACCAATTTGCACATTTGTAGGTATACTTAGATTAAACCTGACCATTTGATTAATGATGAACTTTTGTTAATCATAGAAGAAAAAGTTAGTTCTAGTTAGACTCCAAGAAGAACTTTACTTAGAAACCAAACATTAACTGAAATTAATTTTCGTGTAACTATACATTGGTACCTACCTACTATGGTGAACTTTAGTACTAATATCCACTCTTCGTAAAGCGCTGTGCAGACTAAACACGGTTTGTTAAAATGTTTGTGCTGCTGAGAAAAGGTGCTTCTGCAGTTTGTAGACGTTTAGTTAAATTAGCACAACGATGACAATAAGTTACATAAAACGAAATCGCCGATTGAAACGATAGATCTATACCTACACAGGTGTCTGATCATCGTTTAGAACATTAGGTAAATACAAAGTTATCTAATTATGTAGGTACAGTACTTTATTAGGTATGCCTCGGATTATTTCTATCTATATATTACGCACACAAAATTTTTATAGATTCCCAATAGCGTTAAGTATCACGGAATCATAAATGTTCCTAGATAACCTAGTTTCTTATTATGTAGGTATAATAAGAAATAAAGTAACAACTCCAGACTGAAATGCATTAGGTAAATAGGTAAATAAGCATATTACTTACTCTGTAATCACACAAACAAACTTTTTTCACTTCAAATCACGCTCGCACGATGTCCGAAAGGAAGAAGAAGAAAGGACGCCAAATAATGGCGGGAACGGGATTCAGCCGCTCAGCGACACGCCAGATTGTGTTGCCAGAATCTCCGTGAAATATACCCCTATTCTAATGTATTTTGTTTATTGTCTTTTGTTTATTTAAATTCAAACTATAACGCGTCTGTGCTCAGATTCAGACAAATTTCTGTTCCATCAAAAAACAATGTCAAAAAATATATGATGTTGATATTTTTAAATTTTAGTAATTTGAAAATACCAAAATTGCAAAGCTGATGTTAGTGAATGTGAAATTGACAGCATAATAATCGGTCCGTCAAAAGCACGTAAACTTATATATGCACACTCATAATAAAATAATAAATTTATATGCACACTAATCAGTAACTAAATAACAACTTTGCAATAAAAATGTAAAGCTTGTACAGCAGTCGTCTGTACCTTTACACAGGGAACACAAAAAATATTCACTTTTATATCTATAACAAATTGTTTAATAAACAATATTGTATACGAATGACATATTATTACGTCCAGGTCACACTCGAGCAATTTCTTTTAAATAAAGATCTAACTCTTATGATTTAATACGAATTTGTTAAGTAAAATTCGCTAACTCAGTCTAAAATATGAAAATACTTTTTCATTTAAAAACCTATTTAGAGGGAAAAATTTCACCCATGCCGGGATTCGAACCCGCAACCTCTGGCTATCCGTGCCAGCGCTTTACCAATTGAGCTTTTAAAAGGTTTTTAAATTTGTCCTTAGCACGGGTTATTGCATTAAAAATAAAAAAAAGTAGTATATACTTTTTCATGTCAAAATAAAAGAACATCGACATTTTTTGTTTAGTACAAAAATCTTTCAAATCGAAAGCAATATTTTTTTGAGTAACAAAAAATCACCGAAGAAGATTAGTCTATTGAAAAAATTTATCACCATTTGCAATTTTTAATTACTATTTCACCATCCGATTATAACATAAATATCGATAAATAGCTTAATTGGCAACATCGATGCGAATTCCCGACAATTTGGTTTTCTGAGCTGTGATTGGACAGGGTTGAACGGAAACGTACCATACCTAGTAAAATATTATTATGAAAAAATAAAAACCGGCTTCAAATCAAAGTCATTGATACATATAAACACTACAGCACTAAATTTGTTTTTCTTTTCATTTTAAAAAAGTTATTATAAAATATTTGTGACTATTTAAATTAATTGGCAATTATTAAATCTTATTAGGTATAATTGGTAATTAATCTATTTGGTTTAAGATGACTTAAGAAAAAATGTTCGTGATCGATTTTTTTTCCGCTGCCTTTTTCTCCACTACAATACGGCCCGAAGGCAGTGGCATACATTTTACATTGTACATTAACATTCAGGAAAGAAAATGTAAATTCTTTACGTTGAAATAAATTGATAAACCTCGCAAAAGCGTGTTTTCCGAAAAAAAAAGCCGAAGAGATCGCCCGATTTCTCCAAACCCTTTACTGATAATGGGTTTAGAGAAATCCCCAACTCAGGATCCTAAGTTGCTGATTATGCGACGACATGTGAAGTCTGCGATTGAAACATAAAAATAAAATCGGTCCACATCTTCCAGTAGGTAATTAAAAAAAATTATGAAAATAATTAGAACCTCCTCTTCTTTCGCAATTGGTTAAAATAAAAAAATTGTACCAACAGCTTATAGTCGATGGTAATAAATATTATCCTATTGCGCTCCGTATAATTAATGTTTTGTAACTAAAAATTGTTTTCAACCTCTCAAAAACAAGTAATATTTAAGAAAGGCATTAAAAAAGTTATGATTTCATTTATTTATTTTACAATAATGCCGCATTCATTATAATTTTAGATGGTAACATTTTATGGAGTTGGTCCTACGAGCCGGAAAAAACGAGACTTAGATTTATAACCGAAAATGGCGTGTCGAAGAAAAGGCCGGGTGAAAATTTCATCCAAATCGGTCGGTAAACGACAGAGTTAGCACCCTCGCGTAGTGGAACGCGTTCGAAATTCAAAAATCGGCTCCATAGGATGGCCGTATATCGTACATTCCCTACAACTTTGTCATACATCATTTTCGTCCAACTCGTGCCATTTCCGAGAAAACGTATTATGTTAGATCAGTGAGTATATCGCATTGTAGCTTTATATATATATAATGACTCGGGTCGTTCACCCGGTAGGTATTTGCGGCAGGCAGTACTTGCGGAGGGCTTCTATAGGAAATCGATTTTCAGTACAAAATGTTCATACAAAGTTTGCCTTCATCAATCGTCAATAACTCGGCCGGCAATTAGAAATTTCAAAATGTTTGATTTTTCTCAGGGACCTGAATATCTACGTGACACGATGCCATTCACAGATGAGCAATTTTTTTGGCCTTTGGTCTCCACCGGTGGTACTAAAAAAATGCATTTTTGTATGAAAAGTCCTATTTCGGGTGAATTTTTTCTATTAAAGTGGGTGATTTTCAAACTTTGATGAGTCGATGGCCAACTGGAATGCCACAGCACCTCGGCACTAAGTAGCCGCTCCCAGCCGAGTAGTAGTTTCGGCCTTTGGCCTCCGTCGGTGGTACTAAAGAAATGCATTTTTGTATGAAAATAACTATTTTGGGTGAATTTTTTCTATTAAAGTGGGTGATTTTCAAACTTTAATGGGTCGATGGCCAACTGGAATGCCACAGCACCTCGGCACTAAGTAGCCGCTCCCAGCCGAGTAGTAGTTTCGGCCTTTGGCCTCCGTCGGTGGTACTAAAGAAATGCATTTTTGTATGAAAATAACTATTTTGGGTGAATTTTTTCTATTAAAGTGGGTGATTTTCAAACTTTAATGGGTCGATGGCCAACTGGAATGCTACAGCACCTCGGCACTGAGTAGCCGCTCCCAGCCGAGTAGTAGTTTCGGCCTTTGGCCTCCGTCGGTGGTACTAAAGAAATGCATTTTTGTATGAAAATAACTATTTCGGGTGAATTTTTTCTATTAAAGTGGGTGATTTTCAAACTTTAATGGGTCGATGGCCAACTGGAATGCTACAGCACCATGGCGTGGTGATGCCATTCCCAGCCAAGTACTCATTTCGGCGCTTAGCCTCCATCGATAGTACAAAAAATTACGATTTTCTACGAAAAAGATGATTTTCAGTACAAATTTTTTGTAGAAATTCTCCATAGTAAATTTGACACCTTTGAAAGCCAATATCTCAGCCGCCATCTTGAAATGTCAGAATGTCGGATTTTTCTCATATACCTGGGTCCTTTGACGACACGATGCCGTTTACGGCTGGTCCCTGGCATGCGCCCAGTTGGCTGCCGACTTTTTTGCGTAGAGGTCGAAAAAAGGCCGATTTTCAGAGGGCTATATCTCCGGTGCTATTTTGAATTTGGAACGACCGTCGACGGAACCGAAAATGGCGTGTCGAAGAAAAGGCCGGGTGAAAATTTCATCCAAATCGGTCGGTAAACGACAGAGTTAGCACCCTCGCGTAGTGGAACGCGTTCGAAATTCAAAAATCGGCTCCATAGGATGGCCGTATATCGTACATTCCCTACAACTTTGTCATACATCATTTTCGTCCAACTCGTGCCATTTCCGAGAAAACGTATTATGTTAGATCAGTGAGTATATCGCATTGTAGCTTTATATATATATAACTAGGGGGCGAGCCCCCTGCGCGCTTACGCGCGCCAACCCCCAGCCGCTCCGAGCTGCGCTCTCCGCGGCGCTCGGCCTAGGGCCTCGCTAGACACTTATTGTAGTGAATTGTTGCATGGGAACATGTATGGTCTCGGCCTTCGGCCTCGGCCTGGACGGAGCTCGGCCTTCGGCCTCGCCGCGGCGGGGTTCCTCGTGCCCGCTCCGCGGAGCTCGGCCTCCGGCCTCGCAAGTTTGTCCCTCTTTGCTCTTGCGCTGGTACTTATGCACCGTAAATTGAACGGTCTCGGCCTTCGGCCTCGGCCTGGACGGAGCTCGGCCTTCGGCCTCGCCGCGGCGGGGTTCCTCGTGCCCGCTTCGCGGAGCTCGGCCTCCGGCCTCGCAAGTTTGTCCCATTTTGCTTTTGCGCTGGTACTTGTGCACCGTAACCTGAATGGTCTCGGCCTTCGGCCTCGGCCTAAACGGAGCTCGGCCTTCGGCCTCGCCGCGGCGGAGTTCCTCGTGCCCGCTCCGCGGAGCTCGGCCTCCGGCCTCGCAAGTTTGTCCCTTTTTGCTTTTGCGCTGGTACTTGTGCGCTATAACTTGAATCGTCTCGGCCTTCGGCCTCGGCCTAAACGGAGCTCGGCCTTCGGCCTCGCCGCGGCAGAACTTTTTGTGCCCGCTTCGCGGAGCTCGGCCTCCGGCCTCGCAAGTTTGTCCCATTTCTCTGTTGAAAAGTCAATTTTAGTACTAAATCTCCATACAAAAATTTGTCATTTTCAATCATCAATATCTCGGCCGCCATCTTGAAATTCCAAGATGTCGGATTTTTCTCATATACCTGGGTCCTTTGGCAACGCGATGCCGTTTACGGCATATCTCCAGCATATGCCCAGTTGGCTGCCGACTTTTTTGCGCAAAGGTCGATTTTTCGGTCGGCTATATCTGCGCCGCCATTTTGAATTTCGAACAACCAAAATTTTTTTTTTCAATCGGATCACTATATCACCATTCTATCAAAATTTCATCCAAATCGGCCGGTAAACTACAGAGTTAGCACCTTCGCGTAGTGGAACGCGTTCGAAATTCAAAAATCGGCTTCATAGGATGGCTGTAATTCATACATTTCCTACAACTTTCTCATACATCATTTTCGTCCAAATCTTACCGTTTCCGAGAAAACGTATGGATGAATAGATCAGTGAGTATACCGGATTGTAGCTTTATATATATATAATGACTCGGGTCGTTCACCCGGTAGGTATTTGCGGCAGGCAGTACTTGCGGAGGGCTTCTATGGGAAATCGATTTTCAGTACAAAATGTTCATACAAAGTTGGCCTTCATCAATCATCAATAACTCGGCCGGCAATTAGAAATTTCAAAATGTTTGATTTTTCTCAGGGACCTGAATATCTATGTGACACGATGCCATTCACAGATGAGCAATTTTTTTGACCTTTGGCCTCCGTCGGTGGTACTAAAGAAATGCATTTTTGTATGAAAAATCCTATTTCGGGTGAAAATTTTCTACTAAAGTGCGTGATTTTCAAACTTTAATGAGTCGATGGCCAACTGGAATGCCACAGCACCTCGGCACTGAGTAGCCGCTCCCAGCCGAGTAGTAGTTTCGGCCTTTGGCCTCCGTCGGTGGTACTAAAGAAATGCATTTTTGTATGAAAAATCCTATTTCGGGTGAAAATTTTCTATTAAAGTGCGTGATTTTCAAACTTTAATGAGTCGATGGCCAACTGGAATGCCACAGCACCTCGGCACTGAGTAGCCGCTCCCAGCCGAGTAGTAGTTTCGGCCTTTGGCCTCCGTCGGTGGTACTAAAGAAATGCATTTTTGTATGAAAAATCCTATTTCGGGTGAAAATTTTCTATTAAAGTGCGTGATTTTCAAACTTTAATGAGTCGATGGCCAACTGGAATGCCACAGCACCTCGGCACTGAGTAGCCGCTCCCAGCCGAGTAGTAGTTTCGGCCTTTGGCCTCCGTCGGTGGTACTAAAGAAATGCATTTTTGTATGAAAAATCCTATTTCGGGTGAAAATTTTCTATTAAAGTGCGTGATTTTCAAACTTTAATGAGTCGATGGCCAACTGGAATGCCACAGCACCTCGGCACTGAGTAGCCGCTCCCAGCCGAGTAGTAGTTTCGGCCTTTGGCCTCCGTCGGTGGTACTAAAGAAATGCATTTTTGTATGAAAAATCCTATTTTGGGTGAAAATTTTCTATTAAAGTGCGTGATTTTCAAACTTTAATGAGTCGATGGCCAACTGGAATGCCACAGCACCTCGGCGTGGTGACGCCATTCCTAGCCAAGTAGTCATTTCGGCGCTTAGCCTCCATCGATAGTACAAAAAAATTACGATTTTCTACGAAAAAGATGATTTTCAGTACAATTTTTTTGTAGAAATTCTCCATAGTAAATTTGACACCTTTGAAAGATAATATCTCGGCCGCCATCTTGAAATGTCAGAATGTCGGATTTTTCTCATATACCTGGGTCCTTTGACGACACGATGCCGTTTACGGCTGGTCCCTGGCATGCGCCCAGTTGGCTGCCGACTTTTTTGCGTAGAGGTCGAAAAAAGGCCGATTTTCGGAGGGCTATATCTCCGGTGGTATTTTGAATTTGGAACGACCGTCGGCGGAACCGAAAATGGCGTGTCGAAGAAAAGGCCGGGTGAAAATTTCATCCAAATCGGTCGGTAAACGACAGAGTTAGCACCCTCGCGTAGTGGAACGCGTTCGAAATTCAAAAATCGGCTTCATAGGATGGCTGTAATTCATACATTTCCTACAACTTTCTCATACATCATTTTCGTCCAAATCTTACCGTTTCGGAGAAAACGTATGGATGAATAGATCAGTGAGTATACCGGATTGCAGCTTTATATATATATAACTAGGGGGCGAGCCCCCTGCGCGCTTACGCGCGCCAACCCCCAGCCGCTCCGAGCTCCGCTCTCCGCGGCGCTCGGCCTAAGGCCTCGCTAGACACTTATTGTAGTGAATTGTTGCATGGGAACATGTATGGTCTCGGCCTTCGGCCTCGGCCTGGACGGAGCTCGGCCTTCGGCCTCGCCGCGGCGGGGTTCCTCGTGCCCGCTCCGCGGAGCTCGGCCTCCGGCCTCGCAAGTTTGTCCCTCTTTGCTCTTGCGCTGGTACTTATGCACCGTAAATTGAACGGTCTCGGCCTTCGGCCTCTGCCTGGACGGAGCTCGGCCTTCGGCCTCGCCGCGGCGGGGTTCCTCGTGCCCGCTTCGCGGAGCTCGGCCTCCGGCCTCGCAAGTTTGTCCCATTTTGCTTTTGCGCTGGTACTTGTGCGCCGTAACCTGAATGGTCTCGGCCTTCGGCCTCGGCCTAAACGGAGCTCGGCCTTCGGCCTCGCCGCGGCGGAGTTCCTCGTGCCCGCTCCGCGGAGCTCGGCCTCCGGCCTCGCAAGTTTGTCCCTTTTTGCTTTTGCGCTGGTACTTGTGCGCTATAACTTGAATCGTCTCGGCCTTCGGCCTCGGCCTAAACGGAGCTCGGCCTTCGGCCTCGCCGCGGCAGAACTTTTTGTGCCCGCTTCGCGGAGCTCGGCCTCCGGCCTCGCAAGTTTGTCCCATTTCTCTGTTGAAATGTCAATTTTAGTACTAAATCTCCATACAAAAATTTGTCATTTTCAATCATCAATATCTCGGCCGCCATCTTGAAATTCCAAGATGTCGGATTTTTCTCATATACCTGAGTCCTTTGGCAACGCGATGCCGTTTACGGCATATCTCCAGCATATGCCCAGTTGGCTGCCGACTTTTTTGCGCAAAGGTCGATTTTTCGGTCGGCTATATCTGCGCCGCCATTTTGAATTTCGAACAACCAAAATTTTTTTTTTCAATCGGATCACTATATCACCATTCTATCAAAATTTCATCCAAATCGGTCGGTAAACTACAGAGTTAGCACCTTCGCGTAGTGGAACGCGTTCGAAATTCAAAAATCGGCTTCATAGGATGGCTGTAATTCATACATTTCCTACAACTTTCTCATACATCATTTTCGTCCAAATCTTACCGTTTCCGAGAAAACGTATGGATGAATAGATCAGTGAGTATACCGGATTGTAGCTTTATATATATATAATGACTCGGGTCGTTCACCCGGTAGGTATTTGCGGCAGGCAGTACTTGCGGAGGGCTTCTATGGGAAATCGATTTTCAGTACAAAATGTTCATACAAAGTTGGCCTTCATCAATCATCAATAACTCGGCCGGCAATTAGAAATTTCAAAATGTTTGATTTTTCTCAGGGACCTGAATATCTATGTGACACGATGCCATTCACAGATGAGCAATTTTTTTGACCTTTGGCCTCCGTCGGTGGTACTAAAGAAATGCATTTTTGTATGAAAAATCCTATTTCGGGTGAAAATTTTCTACTAAAGTGCGTGATTTTCAAACTTTAATGAGTCGATGGCCAACTGGAATGCCACAGCACCTCGGCACTGAGTAGCCGCTCCCAGCCGAGTAGTAGTTTCGGCCTTTGGCCTCCGTCGGTGGTACTAAAGAAATGCATTTTTGTATGAAAAATCCTATTTCGGGTGAAAATTTTCTATTAAAGTGCGTGATTTTCAAACTTTAATGAGTCGATGGCCAACTGGAATGCCACAGCACCTCGGCACTGAGTAGCCGCTCCCAGCCGAGTAGTAGTTTCGGCCTTTGGCCTCCGTCGGTGGTACTAAAGAAATGCATTTTTGTATGAAAAATCCTATTTCGGGTGAAAATTTTCTATTAAAGTGCGTGATTTTCAAACTTTAATGAGTCGATGGCCAACTGGAATGCCACAGCACCTCGGCACTGAGTAGCCGCTCCCAGCCGAGTAGTAGTTTCGGCCTTTGGCCTCCGTCGGTGGTACTAAAGAAATGCATTTTTGTATGAAAAATCCTATTTCGGGTGAAAATTTTCTATTAAAGTGCGTGATTTTCAAACTTTAATGAGTCGATGGCCAACTGGAATGCCACAGCACCTCGGCACTGAGTAGCCGCTCCCAGCCGAGTAGTAGTTTCGGCCTTTGGCCTCCGTCGGTGGTACTAAAGAAATGCATTTTTGTATGAAAAATCCTATTTTGGGTGAAAATTTTCTATTAAAGTGCGTGATTTTCAAACTTTAATGAGTCGATGGCCAACTGGAATGCCACAGCACCTCGGCGTGGTGACGCCATTCCTAGCCAAGTAGTCATTTCGGCGCTTAGCCTCCATCGATAGTACAAAAAAATTACGATTTTCTACGAAAAAGATGATTTTCAGTACAATTTTTTTGTAGAAATTCTCCATAGTAAATTTGACACCTTTGAAAGATAATATCTCGGCCGCCATCTTGAAATGTCAGAATGTCGGATTTTTCTCATATACCTGGGTCCTTTGACGACACGATGCCGTTTACGGCTGGTCCCTGGCATGCGCCCAGTTGGCTGCCGACTTTTTTGCGTAGAGGTCGAAAAAAGGCCGATTTTCGGAGGGCTATATCTCCGGTGGTATTTTGAATTTGGAACGACCGTCGGCGGAACCGAAAATGGCGTGTCGAAGAAAAGGCCGGGTGAAAATTTCATCCAAATCGGTCGGTAAACGACAGAGTTAGCACCCTCGCGTAGTGGAACGCGTTCGAAATTCAAAAATCGGCTTCATAGGATGGCTGTAATTCATACATTTCCTACAACTTTCTCATACATCATTTTCGTCCAAATCTTACCGTTTCGGAGAAAACGTATGGATGAATAGATCAGTGAGTATACCGGATTGCAGCTTTATATATATATAATAATGACTCGGGTCGTTCACCCGGTAGGTATTTGCGGCAGGCAGTACTTGCGGAGGGCTTCTATGGGAAATCGATTTTCAGTACAAAATGTTCATACAAAGTTGGCCTTCATCAATCATCAATAACTCGGCCGGCAATTAGAAATTTCAAAATGTTTGATTTTTCTCAGGGACCTGAATATCTATGTGACACGATGCCATTCACAGATGAGCAATTTTTTTGACCTTTGGCCTCCGTCGGTGGTACTAAAGAAATGCATTTTTGTATGAAAAATCCTATTTCGGGTGAAAATTTTCTACTAAAGTGCGTGATTTTCAAACTTTAATGAGTCGATGGCCAACTGGAATGCCACAGCACCTCGGCACTGAGTAGCCGCTCCCAGCCGAGTAGTAGTTTCGGCCTTTGGCCTCCGTCGGTGGTACTAAAGAAATGCATTTTTGTATGAAAAATCCTATTTCGGGTGAAAATTTTCTATTAAAGTGCGTGATTTTCAAACTTTAATGAGTCGATGGCCAACTGGAATGCCACAGCACCTCGGCACTGAGTAGCCGCTCCCAGCCGAGTAGTAGTTTCGGCCTTTGGCCTCCGTCGGTGGTACTAAAGAAATGCATTTTTGTATGAAAAATCCTATTTCGGGTGAAAATTTTCTATTAAAGTGCGTGATTTTCAAACTTTAATGAGTCGATGGCCAACTGGAATGCCACAGCACCTCGGCACTGAGTAGCCGCTCCCAGCCGAGTAGTAGTTTCGGCCTTTGGCCTCCGTCGGTGGTACTAAAGAAATGCATTTTTGTATGAAAAATCCTATTTCGGGTGAAAATTTTCTATTAAAGTGCGTGATTTTCAAACTTTAATGAGTCGATGGCCAACTGGAATGCCACAGCACCTCGGCACTGAGTAGCCGCTCCCAGCCGAGTAGTAGTTTCGGCCTTTGGCCTCCGTCGGTGGTACTAAAGAAATGCATTTTTGTATGAAAAATCCTATTTTGGGTGAAAATTTTCTATTAAAGTGCGTGATTTTCAAACTTTGATGAGTCGATGGCCAACTGGAATGCCACAGCACCTCGGCGTGGTGACGCCATTCCTAGCCAAGTAGTCATTTCGGCGCTTAGCCTCCATCGATAGTACAAAAAAATTACGATTTTCTACGAAAAAGATGATTTTCAGTACAATTTTTTTGTAGAAATTCTCCATAGTAAATTTGACACCTTTGAAAGATAATATCTCGGCCGCCATCTTGAAATGTCAGAATGTCGGATTTTTCTCATATACCTGGGTCCTTTGACGACACGATGCCGTTTACGGCTGGTCCCTGGCATGCGCCCAGTTGGCTGCCGACTTTTTTGCGTAGAGGTCGAAAAAAGGCCGATTTTCGGAGGGCTATATCTCCGGTGGTATTTTGAATTTGGAACGACCGTCGGCGGAACCGAAAATGGCGTGTCGAAGAAAAGGCCGGGTGAAAATTTCATCCAAATCGGTCGGTAAACGACAGAGTTAGCACCCTCGCGTAGTGGAACGCGTTCGAAATTCAAAAATCGGCTTCATAGGATGGCTGTAATTCATACATTTCCTACAACTTTCTCATACATCATTTTCGTCCAAATCTTACCGTTTCGGAGAAAACGTATGGATGAATAGATCAGTGAGTATACCGGATTGCAGCTTTATATATATATAATGACTCGGGTCGTTCACCCGGTAGGTATTTGCGGCAGACAGTACTTGCGGAGGGCTTCTATAGGAAATCGATTTTCAGTACAAAATGTTCATACAAAGTTGGCCTTGATCACTCGTCAATAGCTCGGCCGGCAATTAGAAATTTCAAAATGTTTGATTTTTCTCAGGGACCTGAATATCTACGTGACACGATGCCATTCACAGATGAGCAATTTTTTTGGCCTTTGGCCTCCACCGGTGGTACTAAAAAAATGCATTTTTGTATGAAAAGTCCTATTTTGGGTGAAAATTTTCTATTAAAGTGCGTGATTTTCAAACTTTGATGAGTCGATGGCCAACTGGAATGCCACAGCACCTCGGCACTAAGTAGCCGCTCCTAGCCGAGTAGTAGTTTTGGCCTTTGGCCTCCGTCGGTGGTACTAAAGAAATGCATTTTTGTATGAAAAATCCTATTTCGGGTGAAAATTTTCTATTAAAGTGCGTGATTTTCAAACTTTGATGAGTCGATGGCCAACTGGAATGCCACAGCACCTCGGCACTAAGTAGCCACTCCTAGCCGAGTAGTAGTTTTGGCCTTTGGCCTCCGTCGGTGGTACTAAAGAAATGCATTTTTGTATGAAAAATCCTATTTCGGGTGAAAATTTTCTATTAAAGTGGGTGATTTTCAAACTTTGATGAGTCGATGGCCAACTGGAATGCTACAACACCTCGGCTCTGATTAGCCGCTCCCAGCCGAGTAGTAGTTTCGGCCTTTGGCCTCCAGCGGTAGTAGTAAAAAAATGCATTTTTGTATGAAAAGTCCTATTTTGGGTGAAATTTTTCTATTAAAGTGGGTGATTTTCAAACTTTGATGAGTCGATGGCCAACTGGAATGCCACAGCACCTCGGCACTAAGTAGCCGCTCCTAGCCGAGTTGTAGTTTTGGCCTTTGGCCTCCGTCGGTGGTACTAAAGAAATGCATTTTTGTATGAAAAATCCTATTTCGGGTGAAAATTTTCTATTAAAGTGGGTGATTTTCAAACTTTGATGAGTCGATGGCCAACTGGAATGCCACAGCACCTCGGCACTGAGTAGCCGCTCCCAGCCGAGTAGTAGTTTCGGCCTTTGGCCTCCGTCGGTGGTACTAAAGAAATGCATTTTTGTATGAAAATAACTATTTTGGGTGAAAATTTTCTATTAAAGTGGGTGATTTTCAAACTTTAATGAGTCGATGGCCAACTGGAATGCCACAGCACCTCGGCGTGGTGACGCCATTCTCAGCCAAGTACTCATTTTGGCGCTTAGCCTCTGTCGATGGTACAAAAAAATTAAGATTTTCTACGAAAAAGATGATTTTCAGTACAAATTTTTTGTAGAAATTCTCCATAGTAAATTTGACACCTTTGAAAGCCAATATCTCAGCCGCCATCTTGAAATGTCAGAATGTCGGATTTTTCTCATATACCTGGGTCCTTTGACGACACGATGCCGTTTACGGCTGGTCCCTGGCATGCGCCCAGTTGGCTGCCGACTTTTTTGCGTAGAGGTCGAAAAAAGGCCGATTTTCGGAGGGCTATAGCTCCGGTGGTATTTTGAATTTGGAACGACCGTCGGCGGAACCGAAAATGGCGTGTCGAAGAAAAGGCCGGGTGAAAATTTCATCCAAATCGGTCGGTAAACGACAGAGTTAGCACCCTCGCGTAGTGGAACGCGTTCGAAATTCAAAAATCGGCTCCATAGGATGGCCGTATATCGTACATTCCCTACAACTTTCTCATACATCATTTTCGTCCAACTCTTGCCATTTCCGAGAAAACGTATGGATGTTAGATCAGTGAGTATATCGCATTGTAGCTTTATATATATATAATGACTCGGGTCGTTCACCCGGTAGGTATTTGCGGCAGACAGTACTTGCGGAGGGCTTCTATAGGAAATCGATTTTCAGTACAAAATGTTCATACAAAGTTGGCCTTGATCACTCGTCAATAGCTCGGCCGGCAATTAGAAATTTCAAAATGTTTGATTTTTCTCAGGGACCTGAATATCTACGTGACACGATGCCATTCACAGATGAGCAATTTTTTTGGCCTTTGGCCTCCACCGGTGGTACTAAAAAAATGCATTTTTGTATGAAAAGTCCTATTTTGGGTGAAAATTTTCTATTAAAGTGCGTGATTTTCAAACTTTGATGAGTCGATGGCCAACTGGAATGCCACAGCACCTCGGCACTAAGTAGCCGCTCCTAGCCGAGTAGTAGTTTTGGCCTTTGGCCTCCGTCGGTGGTACTAAAGAAATGCATTTTTGTATGAAAAATCCTATTTCGGGTGAAAATTTTCTATTAAAGTGCGTGATTTTCAAACTTTGATGAGTCGATGGCCAACTGGAATGCCACAGCACCTCGGCACTAAGTAGCCACTCCTAGCCGAGTAGTAGTTTTGGCCTTTGGCCTCCGTCGGTGGTACTAAAGAAATGCATTTTTGTATGAAAAATCCTATTTCGGGTGAAAATTTTCTATTAAAGTGGGTGATTTTCAAACTTTGATGAGTCGATGGCCAACTGGAATGCTACAACACCTCGGCTCTGATTAGCCGCTCCCAGCCGAGTAGTAGTTTCGGCCTTTGGCCTCCAGCGGTAGTAGTAAAAAAATGCATTTTTGTATGAAAAGTCCTATTTTGGGTGAAATTTTTCTATTAAAGTGGGTGATTTTCAAACTTTGATGAGTCGATGGCCAACTGGAATGCCACAGCACCTCGGCACTAAGTAGCCGCTCCTAGCCGAGTTGTAGTTTTGGCCTTTGGCCTCCGTCGGTGGTACTAAAGAAATGCATTTTTGTATGAAAAATCCTATTTCGGGTGAAAATTTTCTATTAAAGTGGGTGATTTTCAAACTTTGATGAGTCGATGGCCAACTGGAATGCCACAGCACCTCGGCACTGAGTAGCCGCTCCCAGCCGAGTAGTAGTTTCGGCCTTTGGCCTCCGTCGGTGGTACTAAAGAAATGCATTTTTGTATGAAAATAACTATTTTGGGTGAAAATTTTCTATTAAAGTGGGTGATTTTCAAACTTTAATGAGTCGATGGCCAACTGGAATGCCACAGCACCTCGGCGTGGTGACGCCATTCTCAGCCAAGTACTCATTTTGGCGCTTAGCCTCTGTCGATGGTACAAAAAAATTAAGATTTTCTACGAAAAAGATGATTTTCAGTACAAATTTTTTGTAGAAATTCTCCATAGTAAATTTGACACCTTTGAAAGCCAATATCTCAGCCGCCATCTTGAAATGTCAGAATGTCGGATTTTTCTCATATACCTGGGTCCTTTGACGACACGATGCCGTTTACGGCTGGTCCCTGGCATGCGCCCAGTTGGCTGCCGACTTTTTTGCGTAGAGGTCGAAAAAAGGCCGATTTTCGGAGGGCTATAGCTCCGGTGGTATTTTGAATTTGGAACGACCGTCGGCGGAACCGAAAATGGCGTGTCGAAGAAAAGGCCGGGTGAAAATTTCATCCAAATCGGTCGGTAAACGACAGAGTTAGCACCCTCGCGTAGTGGAACGCGTTCGAAATTCAAAAATCGGCTCCATAGGATGGCCGTATATCGTACATTCCCTACAACTTTCTCATACATCATTTTCGTCCAACTCTTGCCATTTCCGAGAAAACGTATGGATGTTAGATCAGTGAGTATATCGCATTGTAGCTTTATATATATATAATGACTCGGGTCGTTCACCCGGTAGGTATTTGCGGCAGACAGTACTTGCGGAGGGCTTCTATAGGAAATCGATTTTCAGTACAAAATGTTCATACAAAGTTGGCCTTGATCACTCGTCAATAGCTCGGCCGGCAATTAGAAATTTCAAAATGTTTGATTTTTCTCAGGGACCTGAATATCTACGTGACACGATGCCATTCACAGATGAGCAATTTTTTTGGCCTTTGGCCTCCACCGGTGGTACTAAAAAAATGCATTTTTGTATGAAAAGTCCTATTTTGGGTGAAAATTTTCTATTAAAGTGCGTGATTTTCAAACTTTGATGAGTCGATGGCCAACTGGAATGCCACAGCACCTCGGCACTAAGTAGCCGCTCCTAGCCGAGTAGTAGTTTTGGCCTTTGGCCTCCGTCGGTGGTACTAAAGAAATGCATTTTTGTATGAAAAATCCTATTTCGGGTGAAAATTTTCTATTAAAGTGCGTGATTTTCAAACTTTGATGAGTCGATGGCCAACTGGAATGCCACAGCACCTCGGCACTAAGTAGCCACTCCTAGCCGAGTAGTAGTTTTGGCCTTTGGCCTCCGTCGGTGGTACTAAAGAAATGCATTTTTGTATGAAAAATCCTATTTCGGGTGAAAATTTTCTATTAAAGTGGGTGATTTTCAAACTTTGATGAGTCGATGGCCAACTGGAATGCTACAACACCTCGGCTCTGATTAGCCGCTCCCAGCCGAGTAGTAGTTTCGGCCTTTGGCCTCCAGCGGTAGTAGTAAAAAAATGCATTTTTGTATGAAAAGTCCTATTTTGGGTGAAATTTTTCTATTAAAGTGGGTGATTTTCAAACTTTGATGAGTCGATGGCCAACTGGAATGCCACAGCACCTCGGCACTAAGTAGCCGCTCCTAGCCGAGTTGTAGTTTTGGCCTTTGGCCTCCGTCGGTGGTACTAAAGAAATGCATTTTTGTATGAAAAATCCTATTTCGGGTGAAAATTTTCTATTAAAGTGGGTGATTTTCAAACTTTGATGAGTCGATGGCCAACTGGAATGCCACAGCACCTCGGCACTGAGTAGCCGCTCCCAGCCGAGTAGTAGTTTCGGCCTTTGGCCTCCGTCGGTGGTACTAAAGAAATGCATTTTTGTATGAAAATAACTATTTTGGGTGAAAATTTTCTATTAAAGTGGGTGATTTTCAAACTTTAATGAGTCGATGGCCAACTGGAATGCCACAGCACCTCGGCGTGGTGACGCCATTCTCAGCCAAGTACTCATTTTGGCGCTTAGCCTCTGTCGATGGTACAAAAAAATTAAGATTTTCTACGAAAAAGATGATTTTCAGTACAAATTTTTTGTAGAAATTCTCCATAGTAAATTTGACACCTTTGAAAGCCAATATCTCAGCCGCCATCTTGAAATGTCAGAATGTCGGATTTTTCTCATATACCTGGGTCCTTTGACGACACGATGCCGTTTACGGCTGGTCCCTGGCATGCGCCCAGTTGGCTGCCGACTTTTTTGCGTAGAGGTCGAAAAAAGGCCGATTTTCGGAGGGCTATAGCTCCGGTGGTATTTTGAATTTGGAACGACCGTCGGCGGAACCGAAAATGGCGTGTCGAAGAAAAGGCCGGGTGAAAATTTCATCCAAATCGGTCGGTAAACGACAGAGTTAGCACCCTCGCGTAGTGGAACGCGTTCGAAATTCAAAAATCGGCTCCATAGGATGGCCGTATATCGTACATTCCCTACAACTTTCTCATACATCATTTTCGTCCAACTCTTGCCATTTCCGAGAAAACGTATGGATGTTAGATCAGTGAGTATATCGCATTGTAGCTTTATATATATATAATGACTCGGGTCGTTCACCCGGTAGGTATTTGCGGCAGACAGTACTTGCGGAGGGCTTCTATAGGAAATCGATTTTCAGTACAAAATGTTCATACAAAGTTGGCCTTGATCACTCGTCAATAGCTCGGCCGGCAATTAGAAATTTCAAAATGTTTGATTTTTCTCAGGGACCTGAATATCTACGTGACACGATGCCATTCACAGATGAGCAATTTTTTTGGCCTTTGGCCTCCACCGGTGGTACTAAAAAAATGCATTTTTGTATGAAAAGTCCTATTTTGGGTGAAAATTTTCTATTAAAGTGCGTGATTTTCAAACTTTGATGAGTCGATGGCCAACTGGAATGCCACAGCACCTCGGCACTAAGTAGCCGCTCCTAGCCGAGTAGTAGTTTTGGCCTTTGGCCTCCGTCGGTGGTACTAAAGAAATGCATTTTTGTATGAAAAATCCTATTTCGGGTGAAAATTTTCTATTAAAGTGCGTGATTTTCAAACTTTGATGAGTCGATGGCCAACTGGAATGCCACAGCACCTCGGCACTAAGTAGCCACTCCTAGCCGAGTAGTAGTTTTGGCCTTTGGCCTCCGTCGGTGGTACTAAAGAAATGCATTTTTGTATGAAAAATCCTATTTCGGGTGAAAATTTTCTATTAAAGTGGGTGATTTTCAAACTTTGATGAGTCGATGGCCAACTGGAATGCTACAACACCTCGGCTCTGATTAGCCGCTCCCAGCCGAGTAGTAGTTTCGGCCTTTGGCCTCCAGCGGTAGTAGTAAAAAAATGCATTTTTGTATGAAAAGTCCTATTTTGGGTGAAATTTTTCTATTAAAGTGGGTGATTTTCAAACTTTGATGAGTCGATGGCCAACTGGAATGCCACAGCACCTCGGCACTAAGTAGCCGCTCCTAGCCGAGTTGTAGTTTTGGCCTTTGGCCTCCGTCGGTGGTACTAAAGAAATGCATTTTTGTATGAAAAATCCTATTTCGGGTGAAAATTTTCTATTAAAGTGGGTGATTTTCAAACTTTGATGAGTCGATGGCCAACTGGAATGCCACAGCACCTCGGCACTGAGTAGCCGCTCCCAGCCGAGTAGTAGTTTCGGCCTTTGGCCTCCGTCGGTGGTACTAAAGAAATGCATTTTTGTATGAAAATAACTATTTTGGGTGAAAATTTTCTATTAAAGTGGGTGATTTTCAAACTTTAATGAGTCGATGGCCAACTGGAATGCCACAGCACCTCGGCACTGAGTAGCCGCTCCCAGCCGAGTAGTAGTTTCGGCCTTTGGCCTCCGTCGGTGGTACTAAAGAAATGCATTTTTGTATGAAAATAACTATTTTGGGTGAAAATTTTCTATTAAAGTGGGTGATTTTCAAACTTTAATGAGTCGATGGCCAACTGGAATGCCACAGCACCTCGGCACTGAGTAGCCGCTCCCAGCCGAGTAGTAGTTTCGGCCTTTGGCCTCCGTCGGTGGTACTAAAGAAATGCATTTTTGTATGAAAATAACTATTTTGGGTGAAAATTTTCTATTAAAGTGGGTGATTTTCAAACTTTAATGAGTCGATGGCCAACTGGAATGCCACAGCACCTCGGCGTGGTGACGCCATTCTCAGCCAAGTACTCATTTTGGCGCTTAGCCTCTGTCGATGGTACAAAAAAATTAAGATTTTCTACGAAAAAGATGATTTTCAGTACAAATTTTTTGTAGAAATTCTCCATAGTAAATTTGACACCTTTGAAAGCCAATATCTCAGCCGCCATCTTGAAATGTCAGAATGTCGGATTTTTCTCATATACCTGGGTCCTTTGACGACACGATGCCGTTTACGGCTGGTCCCTGGCATGCGCCCAGTTGGCTGCCGACTTTTTTGCGTAGAGGTCGAAAAAAGGCCGATTTTCGGAGGGCTATAGCTCCGGTGGTATTTTGAATTTGGAACGACCGTCGGCGGAACCGAAAATGGCGTGTCGAAGAAAAGGCCGGGTGAAAATTTCATCCAAATCGGTCGGTAAACGACAGAGTTAGCACCCTCGCGTAGTGGAACGCGTTCGAAATTCAAAAATCGGCTCCATAGGATGGCCGTATATCGTACATTCCCTACAACTTTCTCATACATCATTTTCGTCCAACTCTTGCCATTTCCGAGAAAACGTATGGATGTTAGATCAGTGAGTATATCGCATTGTAGCTTTATATATATATATAATGACTCGGGTCGTTCACCCGGTAGGTATTTGCGGCAGACAGTACTTGCGGAGGGCTTCTATAGGAAATCGATTTTCAGTACAAAATGTTCATACAAAGTTGGCCTTGATCACTCGTCAATAGCTCGGCCGGCAATTAGAAATTTCAAAATGTTTGATTTTTCTCAGGGACCTGAATATCTACGTGACACGATGCCATTCACAGATGAGCAATTTTTTTGGCCTTTGGCCTCCACCGGTGGTACTAAAAAAATGCATTTTTGTATGAAAAGTCCTATTTTGGGTGAAAATTTTCTATTAAAGTGCGTGATTTTCAAACTTTGATGAGTCGATGGCCAACTGGAATGCCACAGCACCTCGGCACTAAGTAGCCGCTCCTAGCCGAGTAGTAGTTTTGGCCTTTGGCCTCCGTCGGTGGTACTAAAGAAATGCATTTTTGTATGAAAAATCCTATTTCGGGTGAAAATTTTCTATTAAAGTGCGTGATTTTCAAACTTTGATGAGTCGATGGCCAACTGGAATGCCACAGCACCTCGGCACTAAGTAGCCACTCCTAGCCGAGTAGTAGTTTTGGCCTTTGGCCTCCGTCGGTGGTACTAAAGAAATGCATTTTTGTATGAAAAATCCTATTTCGGGTGAAAATTTTCTATTAAAGTGGGTGATTTTCAAACTTTGATGAGTCGATGGCCAACTGGAATGCTACAACACCTCGGCTCTGATTAGCCGCTCCCAGCCGAGTAGTAGTTTCGGCCTTTGGCCTCCAGCGGTAGTAGTAAAAAAATGCATTTTTGTATGAAAAGTCCTATTTTGGGTGAAATTTTTCTATTAAAGTGGGTGATTTTCAAACTTTGATGAGTCGATGGCCAACTGGAATGCCACAGCACCTCGGCACTAAGTAGCCGCTCCTAGCCGAGTTGTAGTTTTGGCCTTTGGCCTCCGTCGGTGGTACTAAAGAAATGCATTTTTGTATGAAAAATCCTATTTCGGGTGAAAATTTTCTATTAAAGTGGGTGATTTTCAAACTTTGATGAGTCGATGGCCAACTGGAATGCCACAGCACCTCGGCACTGAGTAGCCGCTCCCAGCCGAGTAGTAGTTTCGGCCTTTGGCCTCCGTCGGTGGTACTAAAGAAATGCATTTTTGTATGAAAATAACTATTTTGGGTGAAAATTTTCTATTAAAGTGGGTGATTTTCAAACTTTAATGAGTCGATGGCCAACTGGAATGCCACAGCACCTCGGCGTGGTGACGCCATTCTCAGCCAAGTACTCATTTTGGCGCTTAGCCTCTGTCGATGGTACAAAAAAATTAAGATTTTCTACGAAAAAGATGATTTTCAGTACAAATTTTTTGTAGAAATTCTCCATAGTAAATTTGACACCTTTGAAAGCCAATATCTCAGCCGCCATCTTGAAATGTCAGAATGTCGGATTTTTCTCATATACCTGGGTCCTTTGACGACACGATGCCGTTTACGGCTGGTCCCTGGCATGCGCCCAGTTGGCTGCCGACTTTTTTGCGTAGAGGTCGAAAAAAGGCCGATTTTCGGAGGGCTATAGCTCCGGTGGTATTTTGAATTTGGAACGACCGTCGGCGGAACCGAAAATGGCGTGTCGAAGAAAAGGCCGGGTGAAAATTTCATCCAAATCGGTCGGTAAACGACAGAGTTAGCACCCTCGCGTAGTGGAACGCGTTCGAAATTCAAAAATCGGCTCCATAGGATGGCCGTATATCGTACATTCCCTACAACTTTCTCATACATCATTTTCGTCCAACTCTTGCCATTTCCGAGAAAACGTATGGATGTTAGATCAGTGAGTATATCGCATTGTAGCTTTATATATATATAATGACTCGGGTCGTTCACCCGGTAGGTATTTGCGGCAGACAGTACTTGCGGAGGGCTTCTATAGGAAATCGATTTTCAGTACAAAATGTTCATACAAAGTTGGCCTTGATCACTCGTCAATAGCTCGGCCGGCAATTAGAAATTTCAAAATGTTTGATTTTTCTCAGGGACCTGAATATCTACGTGACACGATGCCATTCACAGATGAGCAATTTTTTTGGCCTTTGGCCTCCACCGGTGGTACTAAAAAAATGCATTTTTGTATGAAAAGTCCTATTTTGGGTGAAAATTTTCTATTAAAGTGCGTGATTTTCAAACTTTGATGAGTCGATGGCCAACTGGAATGCCACAGCACCTCGGCACTAAGTAGCCGCTCCTAGCCGAGTAGTAGTTTTGGCCTTTGGCCTCCGTCGGTGGTACTAAAGAAATGCATTTTTGTATGAAAAATCCTATTTCGGGTGAAAATTTTCTATTAAAGTGCGTGATTTTCAAACTTTGATGAGTCGATGGCCAACTGGAATGCCACAGCACCTCGGCACTAAGTAGCCACTCCTAGCCGAGTAGTAGTTTTGGCCTTTGGCCTCCGTCGGTGGTACTAAAGAAATGCATTTTTGTATGAAAAATCCTATTTCGGGTGAAAATTTTCTATTAAAGTGGGTGATTTTCAAACTTTGATGAGTCGATGGCCAACTGGAATGCTACAACACCTCGGCTCTGATTAGCCGCTCCCAGCCGAGTAGTAGTTTCGGCCTTTGGCCTCCAGCGGTAGTAGTAAAAAAATGCATTTTTGTATGAAAAGTCCTATTTTGGGTGAAATTTTTCTATTAAAGTGGGTGATTTTCAAACTTTGATGAGTCGATGGCCAACTGGAATGCCACAGCACCTCGGCACTAAGTAGCCGCTCCTAGCCGAGTTGTAGTTTTGGCCTTTGGCCTCCGTCGGTGGTACTAAAGAAATGCATTTTTGTATGAAAAATCCTATTTCGGGTGAAAATTTTCTATTAAAGTGGGTGATTTTCAAACTTTGATGAGTCGATGGCCAACTGGAATGCCACAGCACCTCGGCACTGAGTAGCCGCTCCCAGCCGAGTAGTAGTTTCGGCCTTTGGCCTCCGTCGGTGGTACTAAAGAAATGCATTTTTGTATGAAAATAACTATTTTGGGTGAAAATTTTCTATTAAAGTGGGTGATTTTCAAACTTTAATGAGTCGATGGCCAACTGGAATGCCACAGCACCTCGGCACTGAGTAGCCGCTCCCAGCCGAGTAGTAGTTTCGGCCTTTGGCCTCCGTCGGTGGTACTAAAGAAATGCATTTTTGTATGAAAATAACTATTTTGGGTGAAAATTTTCTATTAAAGTGGGTGATTTTCAAACTTTAATGAGTCGATGGCCAACTGGAATGCCACAGCACCTCGGCACTGAGTAGCCGCTCCCAGCCGAGTAGTAGTTTCGGCCTTTGGCCTCCGTCGGTGGTACTAAAGAAATGCATTTTTGTATGAAAATAACTATTTTGGGTGAAAATTTTCTATTAAAGTGGGTGATTTTCAAACTTTAATGAGTCGATGGCCAACTGGAATGCCACAGCACCTCGGCGTGGTGACGCCATTCTCAGCCAAGTACTCATTTTGGCGCTTAGCCTCTGTCGATGGTACAAAAAAATTAAGATTTTCTACGAAAAAGATGATTTTCAGTACAAATTTTTTGTAGAAATTCTCCATAGTAAATTTGACACCTTTGAAAGCCAATATCTCAGCCGCCATCTTGAAATGTCAGAATGTCGGATTTTTCTCATATACCTGGGTCCTTTGACGACACGATGCCGTTTACGGCTGGTCCCTGGCATGCGCCCAGTTGGCTGCCGACTTTTTTGCGTAGAGGTCGAAAAAAGGCCGATTTTCGGAGGGCTATAGCTCCGGTGGTATTTTGAATTTGGAACGACCGTCGGCGGAACCGAAAATGGCGTGTCGAAGAAAAGGCCGGGTGAAAATTTCATCCAAATCGGTCGGTAAACGACAGAGTTAGCACCCTCGCGTAGTGGAACGCGTTCGAAATTCAAAAATCGGCTCCATAGGATGGCCGTATATCGTACATTCCCTACAACTTTCTCATACATCATTTTCGTCCAACTCTTGCCATTTCCGAGAAAACGTATGGATGTTAGATCAGTGAGTATATCGCATTGTAGCTTTATATATATATATAATGACTCGGGTCGTTCACCCGGTAGGTATTTGCGGCAGACAGTACTTGCGGAGGGCTTCTATAGGAAATCGATTTTCAGTACAAAATGTTCATACAAAGTTGGCCTTGATCACTCGTCAATAGCTCGGCCGGCAATTAGAAATTTCAAAATGTTTGATTTTTCTCAGGGACCTGAATATCTACGTGACACGATGCCATTCACAGATGAGCAATTTTTTTGGCCTTTGGCCTCCACCGGTGGTACTAAAAAAATGCATTTTTGTATGAAAAGTCCTATTTTGGGTGAAAATTTTCTATTAAAGTGCGTGATTTTCAAACTTTGATGAGTCGATGGCCAACTGGAATGCCACAGCACCTCGGCACTAAGTAGCCGCTCCTAGCCGAGTAGTAGTTTTGGCCTTTGGCCTCCGTCGGTGGTACTAAAGAAATGCATTTTTGTATGAAAAATCCTATTTCGGGTGAAAATTTTCTATTAAAGTGCGTGATTTTCAAACTTTGATGAGTCGATGGCCAACTGGAATGCCACAGCACCTCGGCACTAAGTAGCCACTCCTAGCCGAGTAGTAGTTTTGGCCTTTGGCCTCCGTCGGTGGTACTAAAGAAATGCATTTTTGTATGAAAAATCCTATTTCGGGTGAAAATTTTCTATTAAAGTGGGTGATTTTCAAACTTTGATGAGTCGATGGCCAACTGGAATGCTACAACACCTCGGCTCTGATTAGCCGCTCCCAGCCGAGTAGTAGTTTCGGCCTTTGGCCTCCAGCGGTAGTAGTAAAAAAATGCATTTTTGTATGAAAAGTCCTATTTTGGGTGAAATTTTTCTATTAAAGTGGGTGATTTTCAAACTTTGATGAGTCGATGGCCAACTGGAATGCCACAGCACCTCGGCACTAAGTAGCCGCTCCTAGCCGAGTTGTAGTTTTGGCCTTTGGCCTCCGTCGGTGGTACTAAAGAAATGCATTTTTGTATGAAAAATCCTATTTCGGGTGAAAATTTTCTATTAAAGTGGGTGATTTTCAAACTTTGATGAGTCGATGGCCAACTGGAATGCCACAGCACCTCGGCACTGAGTAGCCGCTCCCAGCCGAGTAGTAGTTTCGGCCTTTGGCCTCCGTCGGTGGTACTAAAGAAATGCATTTTTGTATGAAAATAACTATTTTGGGTGAAAATTTTCTATTAAAGTGGGTGATTTTCAAACTTTAATGAGTCGATGGCCAACTGGAATGCCACAGCACCTCGGCGTGGTGACGCCATTCTCAGCCAAGTACTCATTTTGGCGCTTAGCCTCTGTCGATGGTACAAAAAAATTAAGATTTTCTACGAAAAAGATGATTTTCAGTACAAATTTTTTGTAGAAATTCTCCATAGTAAATTTGACACCTTTGAAAGCCAATATCTCAGCCGCCATCTTGAAATGTCAGAATGTCGGATTTTTCTCATATACCTGGGTCCTTTGACGACACGATGCCGTTTACGGCTGGTCCCTGGCATGCGCCCAGTTGGCTGCCGACTTTTTTGCGTAGAGGTCGAAAAAAGGCCGATTTTCGGAGGGCTATAGCTCCGGTGGTATTTTGAATTTGGAACGACCGTCGGCGGAACCGAAAATGGCGTGTCGAAGAAAAGGCCGGGTGAAAATTTCATCCAAATCGGTCGGTAAACGACAGAGTTAGCACCCTCGCGTAGTGGAACGCGTTCGAAATTCAAAAATCGGCTCCATAGGATGGCCGTATATCGTACATTCCCTACAACTTTCTCATACATCATTTTCGTCCAACTCTTGCCATTTCCGAGAAAACGTATGGATGTTAGATCAGTGAGTATATCGCATTGTAGCTTTATATATATATAATGACTCGGGTCGTTCACCCGGTAGGTATTTGCGGCAGACAGTACTTGCGGAGGGCTTCTATAGGAAATCGATTTTCAGTACAAAATGTTCATACAAAGTTGGCCTTGATCACTCGTCAATAGCTCGGCCGGCAATTAGAAATTTCAAAATGTTTGATTTTTCTCAGGGACCTGAATATCTACGTGACACGATGCCATTCACAGATGAGCAATTTTTTTGGCCTTTGGCCTCCACCGGTGGTACTAAAAAAATGCATTTTTGTATGAAAAGTCCTATTTTGGGTGAAAATTTTCTATTAAAGTGCGTGATTTTCAAACTTTGATGAGTCGATGGCCAACTGGAATGCCACAGCACCTCGGCACTAAGTAGCCGCTCCTAGCCGAGTAGTAGTTTTGGCCTTTGGCCTCCGTCGGTGGTACTAAAGAAATGCATTTTTGTATGAAAAATCCTATTTCGGGTGAAAATTTTCTATTAAAGTGCGTGATTTTCAAACTTTGATGAGTCGATGGCCAACTGGAATGCCACAGCACCTCGGCACTAAGTAGCCACTCCTAGCCGAGTAGTAGTTTTGGCCTTTGGCCTCCGTCGGTGGTACTAAAGAAATGCATTTTTGTATGAAAAATCCTATTTCGGGTGAAAATTTTCTATTAAAGTGGGTGATTTTCAAACTTTGATGAGTCGATGGCCAACTGGAATGCTACAACACCTCGGCTCTGATTAGCCGCTCCCAGCCGAGTAGTAGTTTCGGCCTTTGGCCTCCAGCGGTAGTAGTAAAAAAATGCATTTTTGTATGAAAAGTCCTATTTTGGGTGAAATTTTTCTATTAAAGTGGGTGATTTTCAAACTTTGATGAGTCGATGGCCAACTGGAATGCCACAGCACCTCGGCACTAAGTAGCCGCTCCTAGCCGAGTTGTAGTTTTGGCCTTTGGCCTCCGTCGGTGGTACTAAAGAAATGCATTTTTGTATGAAAAATCCTATTTCGGGTGAAAATTTTCTATTAAAGTGGGTGATTTTCAAACTTTGATGAGTCGATGGCCAACTGGAATGCCACAGCACCTCGGCACTGAGTAGCCGCTCCCAGCCGAGTAGTAGTTTCGGCCTTTGGCCTCCGTCGGTGGTACTAAAGAAATGCATTTTTGTATGAAAATAACTATTTTGGGTGAAAATTTTCTATTAAAGTGGGTGATTTTCAAACTTTAATGAGTCGATGGCCAACTGGAATGCCACAGCACCTCGGCACTGAGTAGCCGCTCCCAGCCGAGTAGTAGTTTCGGCCTTTGGCCTCCGTCGGTGGTACTAAAGAAATGCATTTTTGTATGAAAATAACTATTTTGGGTGAAAATTTTCTATTAAAGTGGGTGATTTTCAAACTTTAATGAGTCGATGGCCAACTGGAATGCCACAGCACCTCGGCGTGGTGACGCCATTCTCAGCCAAGTACTCATTTTGGCGCTTAGCCTCTGTCGATGGTACAAAAAAATTAAGATTTTCTACGAAAAAGATGATTTTCAGTACAAATTTTTTGTAGAAATTCTCCATAGTAAATTTGACACCTTTGAAAGCCAATATCTCAGCCGCCATCTTGAAATGTCAGAATGTCGGATTTTTCTCATATACCTGGGTCCTTTGACGACACGATGCCGTTTACGGCTGGTCCCTGGCATGCGCCCAGTTGGCTGCCGACTTTTTTGCGTAGAGGTCGAAAAAAGGCCGATTTTCGGAGGGCTATAGCTCCGGTGGTATTTTGAATTTGGAACGACCGTCGGCGGAACCGAAAATGGCGTGTCGAAGAAAAGGCCGGGTGAAAATTTCATCCAAATCGGTCGGTAAACGACAGAGTTAGCACCCTCGCGTAGTGGAACGCGTTCGAAATTCAAAAATCGGCTCCATAGGATGGCCGTATATCGTACATTCCCTACAACTTTCTCATACATCATTTTCGTCCAACTCTTGCCATTTCCGAGAAAACGTATGGATGTTAGATCAGTGAGTATATCGCATTGTAGCTTTATATATATATAATAATAATATAATAATAATAATATATATAATAATAATGACTCGGGTCGTTCACCCGGTAGGTATTTGCGGCAGGCAGTACTTGCGGAGGGCTTCTATAGGAAATCGATTTTCAGTACAAAATGTTCATACAAAGTTTGCCTTCATCAATCGTCAATAACTCGGCCGGCAATTAGAAATTTCAAAATGTTTGATTTTTCTCAGGGACCTGAATATCTACGTGACACGATGCCATTCACAGATGAGCAATTTTTTTGGCCTTTGGCCTCCACCGGTGGTACTAAAGAAATGCATTTTTGTATGAAAAATCATATTTCGGGTGAAAATTTTCTATTAAAGTGGGTGATTTTCAAACTTTGATGAGTCGATGGCCAACTGGAATGCCACAGCACCTCGGCACTAAGAAGCCGCTTTCAGCCGAGTAGTAGTTTTGGCCTTTGGCCTCCGTCGGTGGTACTAAAGAAATGCATTTTTGTATGAAAATAACTATTTCGGGTGAAATTTTTCTATTATAGTGCGTGATTTTCAAAATTTAATGAGTCGATGGCCAACTGGAATGCCACAGCACCTCGGCACTAAGTAGCCGCTCCCAGCCGAGTAGTAGTTTCGGCCTTTGGCCTCCGTCGGTGGTACTAAAGAAATGCATTTTTGTATGAAAATAACTATTTCGGGTGAAATTTTTCTATTATAGTGCGTGATTTTCAAACTTTGATGAGTCGATGGCCAACTGGAATGCCACAGCACCTCGGCACTAAGTAGCCGCTCCCAGCCGAGTAGTAGTTTCGGCCTTTGGCCTCCGTCGGTGGTACTAAAGAAATGCATTTTTGTATGAAAATAACTATTTTGGGTGAAAATTTTCTATTAAAGTGGGTGATTTTCAAACTTTGATGAGTCGATGGCCAACTGGAATGCTACAACACCTCGGCACTGATTAGCCGCTCCCAGCCGAGTAGTAGTTTCGGCCTTTGGCCTCCAGCGGTAGTAGTAAAAAAATGCATTTTTGTATGAAAAGTCCTATTTTGGGTGAACATTTTCTATTAAAGTGGGTGATTTTCAAACTTTAATGGGTCGATGGCCTACTGGAATGCCACAGCACCTCGGCGTGGTGACGCCATTCTCAGCCAAGTACTCATTTTGGCGCTTAGCCTCTATCGATGGTACAAAAAATTTAAGATTTTCTACGAAAAAGATGATTTTCAGTACAATTTTTTTGTAGAAATTCTCCATAGTAAATTTGACACCTTTGAAAGCCAATATCTCGGCCGCCATCTTGAAATGTCAGAATGTCGGATTTTTCTCATATACCTGGGTCCTTTGACGACACGATGCCGTTTACGGCTGGTCCCTGGCATGCGCCCAGTTGGCTGCCGACTTTTTTGCGTAGAGGTCGAAAAAAGGCCGATTTTCGGAGGGCTATAGCTCCGGTGCTATTTTGAATTTGGAACGACCGTCGACGGAACCGAAAATGGCGTGTCGAAGAAAAGGCCGGGTGAAAATTTCATCCAAATCGGTCGGTAAACGACAGAGTTAGCACCCTCGCGTAGTGGAACGCGTTCGAAATTCAAAAATCGGCTTCATAGGATGGCTGTAATTCATACATTTCCTACAACTTTCTCATACATCATTTTCGTCCAAATCTTACCGTTTCGGAGAAAACGTATGGATGAATAGATCAGTGAGTATACCGGATTGCAGCTTTATATATATATAATGACTCGGGTCGTTCACCCGGTAGGTATTTGCGGCAGGCAGTACTTGCGGAGGGCTTCTATAGGAAATCGATTTTCAGTACAAAATGTTCATACAAAGTTGGCCTTGATCAATCGTCAATAACTCGGCCGGCAATTAGAAACTTCAAAATGTTTGATTTTTCTCAGGGACCTGAATATCTACGTGACACGATGCCATTCACAGATGAGCAATTTTTTTGACCTTTGGCCTCCGTCGGTGGTACTAAAGAAATGCATTTTTGTATGAAAATAACTATTTCGGGTGAAATTTTTCTATTATAGTGCGTGATTTTCAAACTTTAATGAGTCGATGGCCAACTGGAATGCCACAGCACCTCGGCACTAAGTAGCCGCTCCCAGCCGAGTAGTAGTTTTGGCCTTTGGCCTCCAACGGTGGTACTAAAGAAATGCATTTTTGTATGAAAATAACTATTTCGGGTGAAATTTTTCTATTAAAGTGGGTGATTTTCAAACTTTAATGGGTCGATGGCCAACTGGAATGCCACAGCACCTCGGCACTAAGTAGCCGCTCCCAGCCGAGTAGTAGTTTCGGCCTTTGGCCTCCGTCGGTGGTACTAAAGAAATGCATTTTTGTATGAAAATAACTATTTCGGGTGAAATTTTTCTATTATAGTGCGTGATTTTCAAACTTTAATGAGTCGATGGCCAACTGGAATGCCACAGCACCTCGGCACTAAGTAGCCGCTCCCAGCCGAGTAGTAGTTTTGGCCTTTGGCCTCCAACGGTGGTACTAAAGAAATGCATTTTTGTATGAAAATAACTATTTCGGGTGAAATTTTTCTATTAAAGTGGGTGATTTTCAAACTTTAATGGGTCGATGGCCAACTGGAATGCCACAGCACCTCGGCACTAAGTAGCCGCTCCCAGCCGAGTAGTAGTTTCGGCCTTTGGCCTCCGTCGGTGGTACTAAAGAAATGCATTTTTGTATGAAAATAACTATTTCGGGTGAAATTTTTCTATTATAGTGCGTGATTTTCAAACTTTAATGAGTCGATGGCCAACTGGAATGCCACAGCACCTCGGCACTAAGTAGCCGCTCCCAGCCGAGTAGTAGTTTTGGCCTTTGGCCTCCAACGGTGGTACTAAAGAAATGCATTTTTGTATGAAAATAACTATTTCGGGTGAAATTTTTCTATTAAAGTGGTTGATTTTCAAACTTTAATGGGTCGATGGCCAACTGGAATGCCACAGCACCTCGGCACTAAGTAGCCGCTCCCAGCCGAGTAGTAGTTTTGGCCTTTGGCCTCCAACGGTGGTACTAAAGAAATGCATTTTTGTATGAAAATAACTATTTCGGGTGAAATTTTTCTATTAAAGTGGGTGATTTTCAAACTTTAATGGGTCGATGGCCAACTGGAATGCCACAGCACCTCGGCGTGGTGACGCCATTCTCAGCCAAGTACTCATTTTGGCGCTTAGCCTCTATCGATGGTACAAAAAAATTAAGATTTTCTACGAAAAAGATGATTTTCAGTACAAATTTTTTGTAGAAATTCTCCATAGTAAATTTGACACCTTTGAAAGCCAATATCTCAGCCGCCATCTTGAAATGTCAGAATGTCGGATTTTTCTCATATACCTGGGTCCTTTGACGACACGATGCCGTTTACGGCTGGTCCCTGGCATGCGCCCAGTTGGCTGCCGACTTTTTTGCGTAGAGGTCGAAAAAAGGCCGATTTTCGGAGGGCTATAGCTCCGGTGGTATTTTGAATTTGGAACGACCGTCGGCGGAACCGAAAATGGCGTGTCGAAGAAAAGGCCGGGTGAAAATTTCATCCAAATCGGTCGGTAAACGACAGAGTTAGCACCCTCGCGTAGTGGAACGCGTTCGAAATTCAAAAATCGGCTTCATAGGATGGCTGTAATTCATACATTTCCTACAACTTTCTCATACATCATTTTCGTCCAAATCTTACCGTTTCGGAGAAAACGTATGGATGAATAGATCAGTGAGTATACCGGATTGCAGCTTTATATATATATAATGACTCGGGTCGTTCACCCGGTAGGTATTTGCGGCAGGCAGTACTTGCGGAGGGCTTCTATAGGAAATCGATTTTCAGTACATAATGTTCATACAAAGTTGGCCTTGATCAATCGTCAATAACTCGGCCGGCAATTAGAAATTTCAAAATGTTTGATTTTTCTCAGGGACCTGAATATCTACGTGACACGATGCCATTCACAGATGAGCAATTTTTTTGGCCTTTGGCCTCCACCGGTGGTACTAAAAAAATGCATTTTTGTATGAAAAGTCCTATTTTGGGTGAAAAATTTCTATTAAAGTGGGTGATTTTCAAACTTTGATGAGTCGATGGCCAACTGGAATGCCACAGCACCTCGGCACTAAGTAGCCGCTCCCAGCCGAGTAGTAGTTTCGGCCTTTGGCCTCCGTCGGTGGTACTAAAGAAATGCATTTTTGTATGAAAATAACTATTTCGGGTGAATTTTTTCTATTAAAGTGGGTGATTTTCAAACTTTAATGGGTCGATGGCCAACTGGAATGCTACAGCACCTCGGCACTGAGTAGCCGCTCCCAGCCGAGTAGTAGTTTCGGCCTTTGGCCTCCGTCGGTGGTACTAAAGAAATGCATTTTTGTATGAAAATAACTATTTCGGGTGAATTTTTTCTATTAAAGTGGGTGATTTTCAAACTTTAATGGGTCGATGGCCAACTGGAATGCTACAGCACCTCGGCACTGAGTAGCCGCTCCCAGCCGAGTAGTAGTTTCGGCCTTTGGCCTCCGTCGGTGGTACTAAAGAAATGCATTTTTGTATGAAAATAACTATTTCGGGTGAATTTTTTCTATTAAAGTGGGTGATTTTCAAACTTTAATGGGTCGATGGCCAACTGGAATGCTACAGCACCTCGGCACTGAGTAGCCGCTCCCAGCCGAGTAGTAGTTTCGGCCTTTGGCCTCCGTCGGTGGTACTAAAGAAACGCATTTTTGTATGAAAATAACTATTTCGGGTGAAATTTTTCTATTAAAGTGGGTGATTTTCAAACTTTAATGGGTCGATGGCCAACTGGAATGCTACAGCACCTCGGCACTGAGTAGCCGCTCCCAGCCGAGTAGTAGTTTCGGCCTTTGGCCTCCGTCGGTGGTACTAAAGAAATGCATTTTTGTATGAAAATAACTATTTCGGGTGAATTTTTTCTATTAAAGTGGGTGATTTTCAAACTTTAATGGGTCGATGGCCAACTGGAATGCTACAGCACCTCGGCACTGAGTAGCCGCTCCCAGCCGAGTAGTAGTTTCGGCCTTTGGCCTCCGTCGGTGGTACTAAAGAAACGCATTTTTGTATGAAAATAACTATTTCGGGTGAAATTTTTCTATTAAAGTGGGTGATTTTCAAACTTTAATGGGTCGATGGCCAACTGGAATGCTACAGCACCTCGGCACTGAGTAGCCGCTCCCAGCCGAGTAGTAGTTTCGGCCTTTGGCCTCCGTCGGTGGTACTAAAGAAATGCATTTTTGTATGAAAATAACTATTTCGGGTGAATTTTTTCTATTAAAGTGGGTGATTTTCAAACTTTAATGGGTCGATGGCCAACTGGAATGCTACAGCACTGAATGCTACAGAGTCGGTGGTACTAAAGAAACGCATTTTTGTATGAAAATAACTATTTCGGGTGAAATTTTTCTATTATAGTGCGTGATTTTCAAACTTTAATGAGTCGATGGCCAACTGGAATGCCACAGCACCTCGGCGTGGTGACGCCATTCTCAGCCAAGTACTCATTTTGGCGCTTAGCCTCTGTCGATGGTACAAAAAAATTAAGATTTTCTACGAAAAAGATGATTTTCAGTACAAATTTTTTGTAGAAATTCTCCATAGTAAATTTGACACCTTTGAAAGCCAATATCTCAGCCGCCATCTTGAAATGTCAGAATGTCGGATTTTTCTCATATACCTGGGTCCTTTGACGACACGATGCCGTTTACGGCTGGTCCCTGGCATGCGCCCAGTTGGCTGCCGACTTTTTTGCGTAGAGGTCGAAAAAAGGCCGATTTTCGGAGGGCTATAGCTCCGGTGGTATTTTGAATTTGGAACGACCGTCGGCGGAACCGAAAATGGCGTGTCGAAGAAAAGGCCGGGTGAAAATTTCATCCAAATCGGTCGGTAAACGACAGAGTTAGCACCCTCGCGTAGTGGAACGCGTTCGAAATTCAAAAATCGGCTCCATAGGATGGCTGTATATCGTACATTCCCTACAACTTTCTCATACATCATTTTCGTCCAACTCTTGCCATTTCCGAGAAAACGTATGGATGTTAGATCAGTGAGTATATCGCATTGTAGCTTTATATATATATAATGACTCGGGTCGTTCACCCGGTAGGTATTTGCGGCAGGCAGTACTTGCGGAGGGCTTCTATAGGAAATCGATTTTCAGTACAAAATGTTCATACAAAGTTGGCCTTGATCAATCGTCAATAACTCGGCCGGCAATTAGAAATTTCAAAATGTTTGATTTTTCTCAGGGACCTGAATATCTACGTGACACGATGCCATTCACAGATGAGCAATTTTTTTGGCCTTTGGCCTCCACCGGTGGTACTAAAAAAATGCATTTTTGTATGAAAAGTCCTATTTTGGGTGAAAAATTTCTATTAAAGTGGGTGATTTTCAAACTTTGATGAGTCGATGGCCAACTGGAATGCCACAGCACCTCGGCACTAAGTAGCCGCTCCCAGCCGAGTAGTAGTTTCGGCCTTTGGCCTCCGTCGGTGGTACTAAAGAAATGCATTTTTGTATGAAAATAACTATTTCGGGTGAATTTTTTCTATTAAAGTGGGTGATTTTCAAACTTTAATGGGTCGATGGCCAACTGGAATGCTACAGCACCTCGGCACTGAGTAGCCGCTCCCAGCCGAGTAGTAGTTTCGGCCTTTGGCCTCCGTCGGTGGTACTAAAGAAATGCATTTTTGTATGAAAATAACTATTTCGGGTGAATTTTTTCTATTAAAGTGGGTGATTTTCAAACTTTAATGGGTCGATGGCCAACTGGAATGCTACAGCACCTCGGCACTGAGTAGCCGCTCCCAGCCGAGTAGTAGTTTCGGCCTTTGGCCTCCGTCGGTGGTACTAAAGAAATGCATTTTTGTATGAAAATAACTATTTCGGGTGAATTTTTTCTATTAAAGTGGGTGATTTTCAAACTTTAATGGGTCGATGGCCAACTGGAATGCTACAGCACCTCGGCACTGAGTAGCCGCTCCCAGCCGAGTAGTAGTTTCGGCCTTTGGCCTCCGTCGGTGGTACTAAAGAAACGCATTTTTGTATGAAAATAACTATTTCGGGTGAAATTTTTCTATTAAAGTGGGTGATTTTCAAACTTTAATGGGTCGATGGCCAACTGGAATGCTACAGCACCTCGGCACTGAGTAGCCGCTCCCAGCCGAGTAGTAGTTTCGGCCTTTGGCCTCCGTCGGTGGTACTAAAGAAATGCATTTTTGTATGAAAATAACTATTTCGGGTGAATTTTTTCTATTAAAGTGGGTGATTTTCAAACTTTAATGGGTCGATGGCCAACTGGAATGCTACAGCACCTCGGCACTGAGTAGCCGCTCCCAGCCGAGTAGTAGTTTCGGCCTTTGGCCTCCGTCGGTGGTACTAAAGAAACGCATTTTTGTATGAAAATAACTATTTCGGGTGAAATTTTTCTATTAAAGTGGGTGATTTTCAAACTTTAATGGGTCGATGGCCAACTGGAATGCTACAGCACCTCGGCACTGAGTAGCCGCTCCCAGCCGAGTAGTAGTTTCGGCCTTTGGCCTCCGTCGGTGGTACTAAAGAAATGCATTTTTGTATGAAAATAACTATTTCGGGTGAATTTTTTCTATTAAAGTGGGTGATTTTCAAACTTTAATGGGTCGATGGCCAACTGGAATGCTACAGCACCTCGGCACTGAGTAGCCGCTCCCAGCCGAGTAGTAGTTTCGGCCTTTGGCCTCCGTCGGTGGTACTAAAGAAACGCATTTTTGTATGAAAATAACTATTTCGGGTGAAATTTTTCTATTATAGTGCGTGATTTTCAAACTTTAATGAGTCGATGGCCAACTGGAATGCCACAGCACCTCGGCGTGGTGACGCCATTCTCAGCCAAGTACTCATTTTGGCGCTTAGCCTCTGTCGATGGTACAAAAAAATTAAGATTTTCTACGAAAAAGATGATTTTCAGTACAAATTTTTTGTAGAAATTCTCCATAGTAAATTTGACACCTTTGAAAGCCAATATCTCAGCCGCCATCTTGAAATGTCAGAATGTCGGATTTTTCTCATATACCTGGGTCCTTTGACGACACGATGCCGTTTACGGCTGGTCCCTGGCATGCGCCCAGTTGGCTGCCGACTTTTTTGCGTAGAGGTCGAAAAAAGGCCGATTTTCGGAGGGCTATATCTCCGGTGGTATTTTGAATTTGGAACGACCGTCGGCGGAACCGAAAATGGCGTGTCGAAGAAAAGGCCGGGTGAAAATTTCATCCAAATCGGTCGGTAAACGACAGAGTTAGCACCCTCGCGTAGTGGAACGCGTTCGAAATTCAAAAATCGGCTCCATAGGATGGCTGTATATCGTACATTCCCTACAACTTTCTCATACATCATTTTCGTCCAACTCTTGCCATTTCCGAGAAAACGTATGGATGTTAGATCAGTGAGTATATCGCATTGTAGCTTTATATATATATAATGACTCGGGTCGTTCACCCGGTAGGTATTTGCGGCAGGCAGTACTTGCGGAGGGCTTCTATAGGAAATCGATTTTCAGTACAAAATGTTCATACAAAGTTGGCCTTGATCAATCGTCAATAACTCGGCCGGCAATTAGAAATTTCAAAATGTTTGATTTTTCTCAGGGACCTGAATATCTACGTGACACGATGCCATTCACAGATGAGCAATTTTTTTGACCTTTGGCCTCCGTCGGTGGTACTAGAGAAATGCATTTTTGTATGAAAATAACTATTTCGGGTGAAATTTTTCTATTATAGTGCGTGATTTTCAACCTTTGATGAGTCTATGGCCAACTGGAATGCCACAGCACCTCGGCACTGAGTAGCCGCTCCCAGCCGAGTAGTAGTTTCGGCCTTTGGCCTCCGTCGGTGGTACTAAAGAAATGCATTTTTGTATGAAAAGTCCTATTTTGAGTGAAAATTTTCTATTAAAGTGCGTGATTTTCAACCTTTGATGAGTCGATGGCCAACTGGAATGCCACAGCACCTCGGCACTAAGTAGCCGCTCCCAGCCGAGTAGTAGTTTAGGCCTTTGGCCTCCGTCGGTGGTACTAAAGAAATGCATTTTTGTATGAAAAATCCTATTTTGAGTGAAAATTTTCTATTAAAGTGCGTGATTTTCAACCTTTGATGAGTCTATGGCCAACTGGAATGCCACAGCACCTCGGCACTGAGTAGCCGCTCCCAGCCGAGTAGTAGTTTCGGCCTTTGGCCTCCGTCGGTGGTACTAAAGAAATGCATTTTTGTATGAAAAGTCCTATTTTGAGTGAAAATTTTCTATTAAAGTGCGTGATTTTCAACCTTTGATGAGTCGATGGCCAACTGGAATGCCACAGCACCTCGGCACTAAGTAGCCGCTCCCAGCCGAGTAGTAGTTTTGGCCTTTGGCCTCCGTCGGTGGTACTAAAGAAATGCATTTTTGTATGAAAAATCCTATTTCGGGTGAAAATTTTCTATTAAAGTGGGTGATTTTCAAACTTTAATGGGTCGATGGCCAACTGGAATGCTACAGTACCTCGGCGTGGTGACGCCATTCCCAGCCAAGTACTCATTTCGGCGCTTAGCCTCCATCGATAGTACAAAAAAATTACGATTTTCTACGAAAAAGATGATTTTCAGTACAAATTTTTTGTAGAAATTCTCCATAGTAAATTTGACACCTTTGAAAGCCAATATCTCGGCCGCCATCTTGAAATGTCAGAATGTCGGATTTTTCTCATATACCTGGGTCCTTTGACGACACGATGCCGTTTACGGCTGGTCCCTGGCATGCGCCCAGTTGGCTGCCGACTTTTTTGCGTAGAGGTCGAAAAAAGGCCGATTTTCGGAGGGCTATAGCTCCGGTGGTATTTTGAATTTGGAACGACCGTCGGCGGAACCGAAAATGGCGTGTCGAAGAAAAGGCCGGGTGAAAATTTCATCCAAATCGGTCGGTAAACGACAGAGTTAGCACCCTCGCGTAGTGGAACGCGTTCGAAATTCAAAAATCGGCTCCATAGGATGGCTGTATATCGTACATTCCCTACAACTTTCTCATACATCATTTTCGTCCAACTCTTGCCATTTCCGAGAAAACGTATGGATGTTAGATCAGTGAGTATATCGCATTGTAGCTTTATATATATATAATTTCAAATTTTATAGTTCTAGCGAAGATTTTATAGTGCAGCGTTTTTTAAGCATTTACGCTCCTGACTAAAAATTCCTATTCGAGATACCACGTCCTCATACTACCCGCATGTGTAGGGTACAGGACCCCACCCCCTACAATACCTATTAAACGCTAGCAAGGCCGGTTTCTTGAAATGAAATCGTATGAAAAGGTTTTATTCAAAGTATCACAGAAACTGCGGCTTAATGAACGTTACAATTCAAACTAGTGTCCATTTCAAAATCTAGATCATTTTGGAGAAAAAATGGACAAGTAAACTCCAAACTTAGTCTTTTTAAAGTCCTTAATTAACATAGTTTACATTATTATTATAAAACATAGTACTCATACATTGTACTGGCTTTAATTCCAGACCTCATTTTCATCTAAATAATCCTTTATGTTATAGTAGCCCTTTTGGCACAAAGTGGTTTTAACATATTTTTTGAACCGCGATCTTAGAACTACGATTCATGTTGTTCGTACCATGATACTTCGATGTACTTGCATTGCAAAGTCGATGAACCCACAGATTAACAAGTAGGAAGTCTCGGCCATGTACTTACATCGAATTGTCGTAATAAACTTTGCATTGTAGTTTTATGAAATAGGCCCCAGACGATCCACCGCAGCGAACGACAGAGCGTGAAAATATACCTTAGCTGTGATATCTACTTATATTCCGACTTTTTGAGGTTCCTTACCCAAAGGGTAAAAACGGAACCTTATTACTAAGACTCCACTGTTCGTTTGTCTGTCATCAGGCGGTATCTAAAGAACCGTGATAGCCAGACAGGTTAAATTTTCTCAGATGAATTTCTGCTGCTATAATAACGTATACTAAAACATTACAAAATTAATGTTTGAATAGGGCTCTTATACAACAAACGTATTTTTTCTGCTGTTTTCTGCTAGATATTAATAACGGAAACATTGACTAACTTCTGCTTTTTACTTGAAATATTCACAGAATGTTTGGTTGTATATTCAGTGTAACAATAATAAATGTAATAAGAATAATAAAAAATATATTTAAAGAGAGAAAGAAAACATTTATAAAGTACAAAGAAAAAGAAAGTAATAACTAAAAAACACATGACGAACTTTGTCGCGGTGTGTCTCTGCTGCTGCAAATGGCAACTGACTCAGCATAGTGGTGGGGGCGTGAACCCTCAGCGCTGATTTTCAGTCAGTACCGAAAGCCCTAAGTGCTCTAGAGCGCGGCGTGGCCTGTTGCAAAGTAATAAATAAAACAATATAATAAATACAATCAACATATCAGTAAAAACAGTCCACATAATAATAAACGTGTGTAAACAAAATAAAAATATTGGTTTATAGTTAGGCAAATTTAGCGAAATATGTCAATTAATAAATAATACATATCTGTGCATATTCATATAAAAGAAAATAAACGTGGATATTATAATGTTCGTTATCGTTATCAACCCTTGTATGTCTCCACTGCTGGGGCACGGGTCTCTTCGTGCATCGCAGGAAGGTTAGGCCATACTCCACCACGGGGCCAAGTCCGGATTGGTGGAGGATTGTAAGACAGTGGCGGGCGTTACTGTCAGAAGTTATCAAGCCGCCCATAAAGCCTCTGACATGGCTTAACGACTGCCATTATATGACAGCCGGCACCAACGGCTTAGCGTGCCTTGCGAAGCACGGAAGCGCTCTGAAAATTGCCACTAGCGGTAGTCACGGGACGCTCAGCCATCCCGTACCTGACCGCGCCTGTTGTTGCTTAACCAAGTGATTGATTACAATCACTCGGTTCGCCTAGGCCACGAGCGCTTCTATTATAATGTACTTGTATTTAAATATGAAATATTAATTATATATACATTATATATACATATATGGTAAAGATAGAATAAATACGAATAAAGCGGGCCTTCATACAGATAACGTGATTTATTTGCCAATTTTTGTTTACACTATATCGTGATATCGCTTGATTATGGAACTAGTTATATATTCTAATGAAAAATATTATCAAACGTCCAAACTTAAGTCTGGAACCCTCGGTGCGCAAGTCCGACTCGCATTTGACCGGTTTTTTATTGCGTTATACGACCTTCCTTGAATCGGTTATTGATATCGCGACAGACTCCTGTATCGTGTTGCTTTGCTTAGCCTAAGTTAGAGTACGAAAAAAACTCAAAGAAACCAAAAACCACATCATCGACGCATAATAAATTTTAACATGTGGGATAATATTATAATTATATTCTTTTTAATGCACTAACCCGTGCTAAGGACAATTTTAAAAACCTATTTAGAGGCTATGTAGAAATGAGGTCCTTGAGAAGTATGTGCAGTGTTACTTTGAATGACAGGATACGCAATAGTCTGATCATAGAACGTTGTGGACAGAAAGAGGATGTAGTGACTAGAATTGAGAAAGGAATCTTGCGTTGGTTTGGACGTGTGGAGAGTATGAAGGAAGAAAGATTGACGAAACAAATATATATTGCGTATGTGAGTGGAAGGGTTGGTAAGGGTCGTCCCAGGCGGACATAGATAGGGGATGTATTAGCAAAGGGAAAGATAAAAAGTACCCGAAACCGGCGTGCGTGCATGCAACGACTTATGAACGTTGATGAAGCGAAGGTGATCTGTCAGGATCGTGGCAAGTGGCGGTCCCTGGTCTCTGCCTACCCCTCTGGGATACAGGCGTGAGGTTATGTATGTATGTATGTATGTATGTATGTATGTATGTATGTATGTATGTATGTATGTATGTATGTATGTATGTATGTATGTATGTATGTATGTATGTATGTATGTATGTATTTAGAAGCTAAAAATTCCACCCATAACCTCTAAATAAGTTTTTAATATTTTAACTGTTTTTAAACGTCCCATTGTAGGGCACAGGCCTTCTCTCAGAGAGAGTACGGGCTCAATTACCACGCGTGCCCACCGCGAATTGGAAAATTCAAGCACTGAGTTTCCTCACGATGTTTTCCTTAACAGTTAGCGAGTGGTATTGCTACTATAACTCCACAAAAGTCCATAACTTTAAAAACAAAGTCAAACAAAGGTTCACGCCCGCACTGGGAATCGAACCTAGGTCTCTCGCTACCTAGTCCCTTGTTCTACCCGCTGAGCTACCGCACCTTCCATTACAACTGTAAATTGTAGAAAAGCACAGGTGGGTGAAGCATCAAACTTAAGATCTATACGGGCAGTTTTATTGATTCAAACTGAATTTACATTATCACATATCAAGAATATTAGAGAAATAGCTCGTAGCAGGGGCCGTGAGAGATGAAATGTGCGGTAAAATACCTATACCCGGCAGTGGGCAGCCGTGGAATGATGAGAAAGCCTGCTGAGGATGTACTAAGGTGGTATATGACTGAGGTACTGAGTCAATAGCACGATTTATTTTCATGATATCGTGGTAAGAATCCCGTTTCTTAACAATTTTGAAATAGATGGCGGCTATTTCATTCTAATCAAAGATCCAATTTCTGTTCAATAAATGTTTATGTACAGTAGATAGCACATCAACTTTTACACGCGTGCATGATCAGGTGCGTCACGGGTGATAATGCAACTAAAATGTATACGTCGACCTGCTGTCATATTAATACATCGAAAACGGGGTAATCGAGATTATTTGTTAGGTAAAACGTAACTTCCTTAATAATTAAGGAAGTTACGTTTCACCTAATATATAATTCCACCTATTCCGTGCTTCGCAAGGTACGTTAAGCCGTTGGTGCCGGCTGTCATTTAATGGCAGTCGTTAAGCCAAGTCACAGGCCTTATGGGCGGCTCGATATCTTCGGAAAGTAAGGCGCCGCCACTGTCTTACAATCCTCCACGAACCCGGACTTGGCCCCCGTGGTGGAGTATGCCTAACCTTCCTGCGATGCAGGAAGAGACCCGTGCCCCAGCAGTGGGAACATACAAGGGTTGATAACAAAATAATTAAGCAATAGCAATACCTATAGTGGTGGTAGCGAAACGGTAGGACACCGTCTTCTCAATCAGGAGGTCGTGAGTTGAAATCCTACCATGTACCAATTATTATTATATTTTAATATTTACAGTTATATTCTTTATTTAATGCAATAATGCTAAATTTATTTAATGAATCTCTAAATTCGACTCTCATAGTTGTTCAATTGAGTCATATTAGTCTGGTAATAGTCGTTTCATTCACGCTATCGGTAGTCTAGTAACCAATTTCATTGAATGGTACAACCCGTGCTACTTAACTCGGCGCCTCTCGCGATTCGATCTTCTTCGCGAGAGATGCCTATTTAATTGTTATACTCCTATTTATAACGGGTTATACTCCTGGAATCACATTGTACTGCTATTGCTTTGTAGACAACCAAATTGAGGCAAATAACCACAATTTTGTGCTTATAATCCTTCTATTGAAAAACTGTGTAAGTATTTGACTCAAGGGCCTGCTGGCAACTGTAAAAGCAAGAAATTCTTAAAAATCATATCACTTTTTTCACGTAATGTAATACTAGTGAGACACATAAGTATTTAAAAACGAATGACTGGAATTGTAGGTAAATAGAGCTCATTTACGTAGCCGTAAATATCTCGTAACAAGGCCACTTTTCTTAGTGCAGGGATTAGAAAAAAAAATTTTAATTTGAATTTGAATTTGAACTGGTGATTTGTCATTGAAGTAGTTGTTGATCAAATTACTTGAGCCTGTTCACTGGCAGCCTTTCGCTGTATATTGCCCGAAAGATAACTTGAACAAAAATTGGCGCAGTTGGGAAGGGATTTTGAATGACTCGCAAGAGCTACAATAATAATTATGCAGCCTATATACGTCCCTTTGTAGGGCACAGACCTTCTCTCTGAGAGAGAGTGGGCTTAATCACTACGCGTGCTCACAGTGGATAGGCGATTTCAAGCGCTGAGCTATGTGAACACCTTAGACACTCAGATTTCATCACGAGGATTTTCTTCACTCAAGATCTAAATTATTTTTTATTAAATTGACTCTCAGGTCCATAGAATTCGAAGTCACATCCCGCGTCCCCGGCCAATTAAACCCGAAGTGCGTTAATTCGAAATTAAAGTCATTTGTTCAAGTCATTTGTCGGGCGTTATCCTACCTTGACCCGTCCGTAAAAGTGCCGGTGCCCGTATTAAGGTTAGTTATTTCAGTACAGAAAGCAATTAGGACATAATTATTACGTGCCTTATCGTCACAGGCCCATCGCGGGTTGATCCTTTTCTGTCCGAAGTTCAAGCGAGCGGTTTGTTTGTCACATTTACGTAGATTAAAGATTGTACAGGTAGCCCAGTACAGTTTTAATCTCTGTCCAATGACAAAAACAATGTCCTTGGCACTGCATCGACCGAGTCGTCCTTTCGCCCATTTAGTGGAGTGAAGGTGCCTCTGGACGTTGAATAAATCATCTCGTTACGTAGATGCAAAGGGTAAAGTTTTGTCCTCTGCCGGTACCGTAAAAAAAGGGCCAGGAAGAACTGCTATTGCCAATGCCATCACTGCAATAATTTACACGAAAGCGAAGCTTTTGGAAACGTTACTACATACATAGTGTGTGAAATCAAGACCACATGTTTGTAAACTTGGATAATACTTTACTGTATTAGGGAGAAAGGAGGCGAATATAGTAGTTCGGGTTATGTACGAGTTGTAGAACAAAGAAGCGTAGTTATTTATAAAAATAATCTTAACAAGTTTGAGGTACAAAGATATCATGTGTGTCCCACTACCGTGTCGATACGGCCACTAAGGTCCGACATCCTCGGAGAATTATAGTGGCCATACAGTAGGGATACAACAGTCAAAATACTGTCTCTGGTATACCTTTTGCCCACGAATTTTTCACTGTATACAGTGGTCATTAGCCATACTGACGCGATGCAGCATCGATACGGGCGGCAAGTTATCACAACCAGAACTTCGTTCTTTCTCTCCCAGATCACGCCAGAGTCCCGCTCTTGCATCGTATTGATACAGAATCGATAGGTACTAAGCCACTCTATCTCTTATGCGTTATGGCGGCTCTCTAAGCCGCGGTGGGCAATGAATGACGTTTCGGATCTCCAAGGAAACTACACAGGTTGTGTCCTACAAGGTTATCAATTGTTCACAGGGACTGCAGCGCCCCGACCGCGCCCACAGTTCTGCTGAAGCGCACGAAACATCACAAGGGCAGCATCTATTGTCTAGCCTGGAGCCCAGCCGGCGACTTGCTGGCCACTGGCTCCAATGACAAGACCGTCAAGCTCATGCGCTTCAATAGCCACTCCTGCAATTTGGAGGGGCAAGAGGTTAGCACACATATTTCTCTTCGATTTCCATTCGATATCAACCCTTGCATTTCCCCACTGCTGGAGCACGGCCCCCCTGCATCGCAGGAAGGTTAAGCCATGCTCCTCCACTGGGGTCAAGATCGGGTTGGTGGAGGATTGTATGACAGTGGCGAGCTTTACTGCCTCTGACGTGGCTTAACGACTGCCATTACATGACAGCCGTCACCAACGGCTTAACGTGCCTTGCGAAGCACGGTAGCGCTCGGAAAATATGCCACTAGCGGTAGTTACGGGACGGTCACTCGCCCACGACACGAGCGCTTCCTGATTTCCATTGGCTGGTTCGAAAGCTACTATGCGGGGTCGGCTGTTACGTGATCTAAACTTACCATCTTAATGTATGGTTCTGAATCTTGCCTAGTGCAGTTACTGTATACTAAAACATATACCTGAAATCATATTCAGCATTGAAGAGTGCAGGCTGGATTCTGGATGATTATTTAATGTTTTTCTTCACCAAGTATTTTTTTTAGAATACATTAAGTGCACTATGCGGGTTTTGGCAATGTTTGAATGATGACTTAAAGTATGTTTTTTGGTGTAGGAACTCGTATGTGTAACTGTGAAGCACTGTTTAGGTCAGTCTTAACGCTGCCACCGTCAAACGGTTGCTTAGAGTCGTTTAGAATTAAAAATATGCGTATTTAGGAGAACTTCTTAAATTTCAAGTACATTCTTACGTCTTAGGATAAGTGTGATCTGTGATCTAAGATCCTAACCAGATTATTGGTTCTAGGTGGAGCTAGGAATGCACGACGGAACCGTGAGGGACGTCTGCTTCATCGAAGACACTTCAAACAAGACCAGTCTGCTGGTAAGCGGCGGCGCCGGCGACTGCAAGATCTACGTCACAGACTGCGCTACCGGCAAAACATTCCAGGTTAGTAGTTTGAGGTCAACTCGCACTACTTTTTTAACCCTCTGTAGCGCCTTGTGACATTTCTGTCACAAACCGATTCTTTGCCATTTGAAATTAAAATATTATTCCGAGCCCATTTTGAGTTGACGGCCTCGGTGGCGCAGCGGTTTGGCACGCTGACTGTAAAACCGAGGGTCTCGGGTTCGATCCCCGGCCGGGTCAAGCTAGGAAACGAACTTTTCTAGTTTGTCTCGAGTCTTGGATGTTATCTATGTATTTATTGTATTAAACCTAACGTCGAGTTAGCATCTATAACACAAGTCATTTAGTTGTACTTAGTATAGGGCTAACGAGATCTGTGTAATATGTCCATGAATATTTATTTAATATTTATTTAGTTACTGTAGCACCCCTGCAACAAACAGATCTATCGACTTAATTTAACACAAATAATGAAAATGGCGTTAGTGCCGCGTGACAACACTAGTTTGTCGACCGTTCGATTTAAACATGGCTTGACTAGCTTTTAACAAAATCCTGCGTACAAAAATAAATTACTTCTTAATTGATACCTTAGAAGTGGTGCAATATGGTCCAATGATTTTGCGAATGCGTGACAAGTAATGGCGAGATGATCTCCGACTGTATTGTCAATAAAAGTTTGCAGACAAGTGACACGCATTCTGTTCTATGGTTTGTCAATTCATTATGTTGTTTCCATGTCCCACGAAATGAGAAATTGGCGTGGTTCCTAATAATTAATGTCGACTTCTTCAAGATTTGGGGTTGCAAAATTGACTGATATCTGAAATTTGAACTAATTATTTACTTTCGTTTTTTATTCAGTAATTGTTTGTAGTGGTAAATAATGAACTCGTTTTACATACTTGTAATGCTCCTTTACGGGTCGTCGTCGTCAGGCTATACTAGTCCACTGCAGGACATAGCCCTCCCCTAAAGAGCGCCACGTTCTGCTATCATAAGGGGTAATGCCCATAATCCCCACGCTGGGCATGCGGGTACGGGTACGTGTACGAGTACGTGGAAGAAATTTGCAATGAGAATTCGATGTACATTGCATTGACGATTGAAAATAAATTTGTCACGCAATCTACCTCGAGGTGTCGTAATAAACTACAAATGGCAGTGTTATGAAACGAAGCTCTGAAAGCACAGACGTTATCGTATAAGTTTTTCTGTAGCGTCGAATACAATTCACCAGGTTATGAAGGTATTTAAAGATATTTTTTCGCCCTCCGTGGACTTAAGCGTGATTAGATTACAAAATTATTTATTGCACATAAGCATACTTGTACATAGGCGAGCTTAATACTAATGAGTATTTTCTTCCAGCTAACCTTGGGTGATGTTATGTAGCTTTTAGTTACATGGGAATCTGAGCTATAATCATATTAGGTTTTATTCAATTCTTTTCAGTGGTTTGTGAAAAGTGCATAGCAACAGTGATGAGGGCAAATAACATACAGAGACAGAATTTATAGCTGTAATATGTATATATATGTAGATTTATGATTATAGCATTAATTTTTAGTGGCCTCACTTCTTGAAAATTGCGTTTTACCTAATAAATAGTCCCGATTAGACCCGTTTAATATATAACTATGTATGAGTATCGCGAATCATTAAGAAATACCTTGTACATAATACATAAATTACTTATGATTTGGTAGTACGGTCACAAATTGAAAAAAATCTAGGAGTCAAAACACCCCTAAATTGAAAAAAAAGTCAAAATTGTAGTTTACACGTAAGTATGTAGACAATTCTTGCAACCTTGCCTCAAACACAGCGCTTATTCCTCTATTAAGTTTTACCATAATTATGAATTCCTTAGTTTTACTTAGAGCTGATTCACAGTCGAAATCTGAATGGAACGAATATGAGAATTGTTAAATGTTATTCCTGTGAAGGAAACATGATCAGCGGAAGGATAAATAATATAAGGTTGCTTTTATTTTCATTTGCAAACCATATATTAATTATTATGAACCCTGATCCGTGATCCGGGACCAAGGCACCTGAAAAAGTGCCGAAACGTTGGAAAATTGTAAAAATGTAATAAACGAGCATAAATCCGTATAAAAACAGTTTTAATTATGTCTACTGCTCGTGTTAACCTTAGAAAATACTATATTATTAACTTGCACAAAAAGTATCTTTTTTTTACTTAGCCTCTTTTGTGTCCCACTTGCCCAAAAGTGTATTGTGTAATAAAAATTTAATAATTTCAACACAGTAATAAAATCAACAGTTTTATTCAATTAAACTTATTAATCATTCATTTATAGATAAAAAAATATGTTGTCCATATTTTTTATCGATAAATGAATACGTCACTATTGAAAATTTGGACAGGGGTTTTCAAAGTCCAACTGTTGCAAGTTTCGCTTTAAAAAAGGTACTATATACAGAGATCCCTTCAGTGACGTCATATCACAGCAGTATTATGGTCGTATTGGTGTCGTTTACGTAGAAAAGTCCAACAGAAGCAGTCGTTTCCCGACACCCGATGCGCCATTAGTAAATGCAGTGTAGTGTAAAAGTAGAGATGGAAAAAGTTAACAGCCGTGTAACGCAACCAGCCACGTTTTACAGTGTGAAAATGATCTCGTAGCGATATGGGAATAGGTTTTTCATGATAATATTATTGAAGTAATATCAATAATACCCAGTCGAAAGGGCTATTTAATTCATGTTTGTTGATACCATTATTTAGTCTATTTATTGGTATAATTTATCGTATTAAATGGTCCCGTAGTATCCTCTACCAGGCTACTGGGAGCTGTAATGAAATTCAAGCAACAGTTATTTTCTCTCACAAGGTTATAACCTTTCTCAAGTTATTAGGAGCAACACGTCGTGTGTTCTTTTTTTCTTGGATTTTTTAAGCGAGCGTAATTTAATTAATGAATACTCTCTACTGCACTAAAAGCAAATTTGTTGGCGAGCTAATACTTGAATGCAATAAAAACAAATTTGTTGGCGCGCTAATACATGATAGCACTAAAAACAAATTTGTTGTCGAGCTAATACTTTATTGCACTAAAACAACAAGTGCAAACATCCCAAATTGGTACGAAGGCGAGCTTAATACCAGATAGTAATTGTACCGAAACTTTGGCGTTTCAGAAACGGCAAATTTAATTAAATCTGAATAGTTCGATCTCCATTGCGTCCCCGCGGGAAACTGCGCACTGAGATCCCCGTCAGATTTGATTGACACCCTTTTGATCGGAACAGATTTAATAAAAGCTATTGAAACGCTGACCTTTATCGTAACCACGGGGCGGTTACTGTTACACTTTGCAGCGTGAATATGTTCTAAGCATAAATACTAACCAAAGGTCGGCTATGATATAATTTGCACAGTGTTAATTAATTATATTACCAGTATGAGCAGTACCTATGTTCTAGAATTAGACACGGGCGCAGATTCAAAGTAATAATCTTCCAAGAGACTTAACAGGACTGCTTTGATCTCGAAGCTCCTATTCATTACGTACAATGAGAGTCCTCGACGCTCCTCTGCTGCATGAAACATCGAGTAAAAGGCAAAGTTGAAACTGTATATGTAATAATTTAAATTTTGTTAGTTTGTCGCACTTTGAAGTGCAAGAATTTATGCAGGTACAACATAACTGGACTGCCTTCATGCACTAGCTGCGTAGAGTATTTTTTTTTTCTTTCTAATTCAGCCATCGCCTCACTAATTTTAATGTGATTAGTTGTAATTATTTGTAAGTTGTTGGCAGTCGTTAAGCCAAGTCAGAGGCCTTAGGGTGGGTTGAAAACTTCTAACAGTAAGACCAGCCACTAGTCTTGCAAGCCTCCACCAATCTGGACTTGGCCCCCGTGGTGGATTATGGCCTATACCTTTCTCCAGGAAGAGACCCGTGCCCCTCGGTGGGGACATAATGGGTTGATTATTTGTAAGTTTGAAACGAAATTTCGGTACAAGCTGCCGGACCTTACAAAGGTCGTGTTTGTAATAGCTGATTAAGAAAAAGTACTAAATGCTAACGGAGCTCCAATAGGCATGGTCCTAAAAGTAATTTATTTAGTTTTCTCGACAAATTAAGTTAGTTGACCGGCGTGCGTGCATGCAACGACTTATAAACGTTGATGAAGCGAAGGTGATTTGTCATGATCGTGGCAAGTGGCAGTCCGTGGTCTCTGCCACCCCTCCGGGATACAGGCGTGAGGTCATGTATCGTTATCAACCCTTGTATGTCCCCACTGCTGGGGCACGGGTCTCTTCCTGCATCGCAGGTAGGTTAGGCCATGCTCCACCACGGGGTGTGTATGTATATGTATGGATATGTATGTATATGAGAAATTAAGTTACTTTGATTTGAGTTTTTAAGCTAAAAAAAAACAATCTACGATACCGGAAGTACGCCATGCACGGAAGTAAGTTAACAACTGAGGTCCTACAGGCTGTCATTTTCTAGTGACACTCGGAGCATGACCCGATATAAAAACTCTTTAAATAAACAAAACTAATAAGACTCCTAATACGCGGAAACGTAAAGTAAAATATATTTCGACACTCAATTGAATCAAAATTTATAGGGTGCCTCACGTTGACCTAGAATTGTGAAATTAGGCAAGTAATATCGTCTCTTACTACAAATGCAGGAAAAATTCAGCAAACTATACATTTGTCATTAGATCATAACAAAAATAGTCTTTGAAGTTCGGGAAAACCACTGAAAAAACTGCGATACTCCATTCCTAAACTATTTATAATATGCAAGCACCTACCTACCGATTAATTGTGAAATCTAATCTAAATCTAAACTATCTAATTTACTCATTGTTAATTTTGTTTTCATTGTTTAAAAGACTTCTTTAAACAAGTTGAAAAATATTAATAGTTTTTCGCGACTCTCTGAGATCTCTTTACTTTATTCTTTTTGCATTCTGAATTTGAGTCCATTATCAAACGTGGTTCAAAAAATGAGTAACGTACTCTTTGTGTCAAAAGGGCTATTTTAATGTTAAGGATTATTTAGATGACAATGATGTCTGGAATTAAAGCATGTAAAGTACATGAGTTTTGTAAAAAATGTGACTTTGAAAAGACTAAGTTTGGAGTTTTTTTGTCTATTTTTTCTCCAAAATGATTTAGATTTTGAAATGGACACCTAGTTTGACTTGTAACGTTCATTAAGCCGCAGTATCTGTGCTACTTTGAATAAAACCTTTTCATTTAATTTCATTTCAAATATTTAAAGAAGAGCGGGAGTTTTCGTGGCACCGGTAATTCTTACATAAAAGGAAACTGCCACAAAAATTCTTACCTACTAAGTTTGAAACTGAAAAATAAATATATTTATTTATTAATTTACCTACAAAGTACAGAACCCTCAGTGCGCAAGTCCGACATGTTTTTTTTCTTCTATATAGTGGTTGTGTTGTTGACAGGCGCTCAGCGGTCACTCGGGCCACGTGCTCTCCCTGTATAACTGGGGCGGGGCGATGTTCGTGAGCGGCGGGCAGGACAAGACAGTGCGCTTCTGGGACCTTCGTACTGGCGGCTGCGTCAACATCATCTCACCTGGGGCCACGCAGCCTAACAAGGTATGAAGCTTCTCGATTGTTCTCGTGCCTTACAGCGATATTTTTTATGTACGTTATCTTACGTTATCAACCCTTGTATGTCCCCACTGCTGGGGCACGGGTCTCTTCTTGCATCGCAGGAAGGTTAGGCCATACTCCACCACGGGGGCCAAGTCCGGGTTGGTGGAGGATTGTAAGACAGTGGCGGGCCTTACTGTCAGAAGTTATCAAGCCGCCCATAGGGCCTCTGACATGGCTTATATGACAGCCGGCACCAACGGCTTAACGTACCTTGCGAAGCACTAGCAGCAGAAAAATGCCACTAGCGGTAGTTACGGGACGGTCACCCATCCTGCACCTGACCGCGACTGTTGTTGCTTAACTCAAGTGATTGATTCCAATTACTCGGTTCGCCTAGGCCACGAGCGCTTTTTATGTATGCTCCCCGATTGCTCGAAGACGCCGTGACCGATTTGGAAATATATTTTTTTTTGTTTCAAAGGGGAGACTTCTTAGTTGGTACCATGGTTCCTTCATCAGGCCAGGATGTGGTGCCAGGATCCTGGAGAAGCTGAGGGATTTTTTTAAACTTTAAAGTGCACTTGATTTCGGCGTTTTTTTGTAAGGTGACTCATGCATTTGCTTTCGGAAAATAGAATGTGGTGGATACGTGGTGATGATGAAGACCGTAGCCGCAAACGTTTACTTTATTCACAGAAATTCGTGAAATAAAGACTTTCAAATTTAAATTAAAATCTCACTTCCAACACTACAGTAATCTTCGCATGACTTTTGAATTCCAAGTGGGTAGGTACATACATGTAGGCATTTTGGAAATATAGATTGTACTCGGTGGCCAAGCTATATATACACGTCATGTAGGAGGAGTATGGCCTATATCTTTCTCAGCGAAGAGACCCGCGCCCCTCGGTGGGCACATAATGGGTTGATGATGATTCGTCTAAGGACGGAAGGGGGCGACGGATGACCCAAGCAAAGATGGCTGGACAAACTCAGTTCGTTTCTGCTGAGTTTAGCAGAAGGAGGCTACGAACAGACAATCGAGGCTACAGTCTGTTAGCTTTTAGAATATACCTCGGCTACTATCGGATAGAATCGGATATATTCGTGTAATAGAAATATCGGAACTAATATGACTATAACTTTACATAACTTTTCAAAATAGTGAAGAAAAGTTTTATACAGAGCAGGAAGTAGTATTATACTCGTGTGCTTTCGGCGAAAACCGATGCCTACTCTAGAGCCCGAGGTAGATTTTAAAAGCTAACAGAGACTATACATAAAAAACGCTTAAACTAATTCTGTGTTTTAGGGCCGAAATGTTTTGAAGTCTGTTATTACTTTCTGCTTAAAATGTTTACTGCCTAATGTGACGGAAAGTGGAATGAAGTGAAACTGAAACTAGTGGCCACATGAGTGTCTGGTACTTAGTGTCCGAGTACGAACGTACGGTACTTTGGTGAAGTAGGTAAACGGACGTTGTCTAGATAGATTTGTCTGTGGTTGGTTAACTTACATCGCAATCACTGACCTGGTCCCAAAATAGGAAACCCTGTACTACGGTAACCAGGCAAAGACATCACAAACATGAAAATACCCCCAGACTGAGGCCATTTGTACAAATGTACGGCTGCCGCCAGTGGGAATCGAACCCACAAGCTCTCTCTTGATACCCAAGCCTCTCAACAGCTAGACCACCGAGGCATAACTTTGACTACGCCTATGCCTTCAAGATGCAGGGCGTGAGTTTATTTATGAATGATTCCACAGACCCTTTCAATCTTGTGGATGTGAAAGGTCCGCCATCTTTATTATTCCACATTACATTACATAAACATACGCACATCCCGGAGGGCTAGGAGATATCTGGGTTTGCCACTATTCTCTACGCTCAATATCAAGGGATTTCATAAAATCACATGTTTTTTTTTTAGATATTCAGACGTTTACCACGCAATTATATTAAGTGTTCATTAGCTGGATGTATTATGAATATTATGATATAACTTACGATAGATTTATTAAAATCCCGCGTATACGAAGGTGCGGGCTAAGCTAGTAATATTGCACGATTATAGTTTTAATCTAGCTCCTTAAACACCTATGAAAATAGTAACCCTTCTGTCGTATAAAAATAGTACATTTTACAACAAGTGCACAAAATGAACCATTTTAGAAGCCCGAGCCGAAGCCGAGGGCTGATAGTACTGTCGGGGATAAAATGGTTTTGTGGGCGAGTTATAAACTCTGCTTTTCACTTCGATTGCGAGGAAATAGATAATATAATATATTTGAAGAAATTAATAAACGCACAAAAAAAAACAAGACCTGTTTGCCGCCGCTTTTTTTAAATCTTACGTTATTGATATTAGGCTTCGGCTGCAGACCTATTCAGCTTACTATTAAATTAATTTTGTAATAATAATATTTTTCTTAAATTAATTAAATAACCTACCGTACTTCAATTTAAATTTTAATATCTGTTATGTCTTAAAAAACACATTAGGCAAATAAATTAAATATTATAAAATAACAAATTTAATGTATGAACTTTTTATTGTGTTTGACTGTATGGCTCATTTTCTTTGCCTTAATAAAGATATATTTATGAGTAGATACGTTAATGCACTTGTGCACAAAAATCGATTTTGTGCAGCCCATATCCTGCACAAATTACCAATTTCAGAGCATGAGAAGTGAAAAAAATATTTTATTGTAGCATCGAAATAGTATAATAATATGTATTAATCTAAACCACCGTTCAAACAACACAAACCTACTTTAACAACATAAATACGCTTAGGTGTTTATACAGTTTTTCCCAGGTCTCATGTATGACGCGTACACACCAATTAATTTTTTAACAATCTGTTAAGAATTCCATTTATTTCAACCATGTTCTTTATTCAACGTAACGTTTGCGCTGTTTGAAATTTTACGTGTTCTGTTGAACAGTATTTTTTACTTTGCATATCTCTGCCGGGATTGTACCTATACAGTGCCAACTAAGCGTGCCAACAATTCACAGCGCTCTTTATAATTTGCGAAACTTGCAGCCTTCTATCTATGACTACGAGGCTTCGATAGCTGAATTAAATTCTCGGATTGATGTTAAGTGATTGAGAGGTATTCGGTTGCAATACGGCGTGTAGTTCAATCACTCGCTTACTGTGAAAAACTACATTGTGAGAAAAAGCTTTTTCTATAGTGCTTCCTTCATACACTGGACCAACTATATGCTAAGTTCGAATTACGTCAGGTCTAACTATCAGAGCTTGAGAGGAGTGGGGAGAATATAGTCTTACTGCGAGACCTTATTGATTGAAAAATTACTGCCTTTTTCAATCCATTTCTATCTATCTATCTATAATCAGCCTACATCAACCCACTGCTGGGCATAGGCCTCCTTTTTATTGCGCCATTCCTCACGGTCCTGTGCTAACCTGATCCATCTCTGACCCGCAACCCCATTCATTTCTATAATGTTGTAATTCAGTATTTAATGTAATCCAAAATCCCGCAGAGTTTACTGTAATTTATTTCAATACTGACAGTATACACTTTCCCAAATTGTTTCTCGTCATGAAAGCCCTGCCAATCACTCATCAAGGCTCAGCGCAGAGGCAATATTAGGAATACACAAATCAGGCGCTCGTGGCCTAGTGGGACTGAGTGATTGGAATCAATCACTTGGGTTAAGCAACGACATTCGTGGTCAGGTGCCGGCCGGATGGGTGGCCATCCCGTGACTACCGCTAGTGGCATTTTTTCCGAGCGCTTCCGTGCTTCGCAAGGCACGTTAAGCCGTTTTGGTGCCGGCTGTCATGTAATGGCGGTCGTGAAGCCATGTCAGAGGCCTTATGGTCGGCTTGATAACTTCTGACAGTAAGGCCCGCCACTGTCTTACACTCCTCCGCCAACTCGGACTTAGCCCCCGTGGTGGAGTTTAGCCTAAGCTTCCTGCGTTGCACGAAGAGACCCGTGCAGTGGGGACATAATATGAAGAGTTCATATCAACAAATCAATGTTGCGTCACTTAGCGCACCCGACCGTTCGAGAACATTCGCCCTTTGTCTTTTGGACAGCCCTCGCCACATCACAAGCGTGCTGCAATAATAGTGCACAATTCCTCATACGCTGCCGACCCTCTAGCAAGTTTGCAATTCAAGACGTTACCAAAGGGAGAATATATATCAAAACATGCACGTCCGCTCACATTATACAATGCATCGTCGCGAAATGTCAGCGAACACTTAGGGGAGTTTCAGACTCTAGACAAAGGAACGCAACCATAAAATATATAACAAGTAATATTTTTATACTTACAATCAACGAAATAAACCATGGACGAGCGATATTATTTTTCCGTATTTTAGCAATTTTGGTCGACGGTGTCAGCTGGATGCAATGTGTATTTGGCGTTCAGTATAGACATAAACACGCGTCGAATTGAGAAACTTCTCCTTTAAAAAAGTTTCCGCTGATCTACCTTTACATTATTGCGGCAAATTCGCTCGTAAACTAACTGAGAACCGCGCTCGTGTGTAGACATTTGAGTGCTGTCGATTTGTTTACATACTCTAATGAACACACTATCTGGTGTCCGTCACTTCGTCTGCGTAGGATTATCGGGTACATTTTTTCCTACTTGACAATTAACGTCATATTTTGGACAATTCACACATCTTTATAAATTGTAGCCTATGTTTTATTCTGATATATCTATAATATAAAAATGAATCACTGAATGTGTTGGTAAGCGCAAATCTCGAGAGCAGCTAATTCTTTTTTTTTAATATTCCTTGAAGTACGAGGACGGTTCTTACGGAGAGAAAAATAAAAAAAAATAAGAATCGACTGTTATTCGCTGGGTCAGCTAGTAAACTATATTATTGTAAAGTTTATTTAAAATCCATTCAGTACTTTTTACGTGAATGAGTAACAAACATCCACCCATACTTAAAAATTTTCGCGTTTATAATATTATTATAGTAGGTGGTGCGGCGCGAGTAAAACGTGTGGACTGTATGCGGGTGGACCAGGCGGGCAACAGTGGTGCTCGTCTGCTGCACAAGGGTTAAGAAATTACCTGGGATTCTAACCTGCGTATATCGAAGGACGATCCCTTGACTCTCGTCAGAGGACGGCGGCGATGGCAGCAAATGGCACCGGCCGGCGATTTAACTTGGATCTTGTGATATTAAAAGTATTTTCTTTTCACATAGTCTTCCCGATAAAAATTCTGACAGTTTTGACTTTTGCTTTTTCACCGACACTTTTGATGCCACGTATGAATTTGAGGCCAGCTCAAAAGGGGTGGATTGACCCGCGGTACCCACAGGAACGAAACAAAGGTCTCTTTCCGCTCCAAGACAGCCACGAGCCCGTTCTGATGCCAATCATGATTCCGCCAGCATCAAAACCACACAATTACTAAACGGGCGGAAACAGTAGGGATGATAAGGACTGTATTGGTCACATGATCAGAGTTAGAGAAGTGTGTGTAAAGGCCTCCTGTTAATAAACATTACGCAAAACGTTTACATTTCGCACGCCTTATGAAAATATCACGTCAAATTTTAATTGCCGCAAATACTATCTCGCGTCAAGCTCGCCTTTGCACAAATTTGTTTTAGAACAACGAAGAATTAATGAATTCAATTCAATATTCAATATTATATTCCAGTTGAGCATCAAATTTTGATGCTCCACTTTATATTACGAAGGATTTTATGGAAGGCGTAGGCTTGAGTTTGTATTCTCTTTCGCTAACGGAGTGGCTCTTAAATATATTTAGCCTTTTGTAGCAAACGAAGTGCTATTAAAAGTTTAAACTTTCTTTAGAGTAGACTTTTTAATTGTCTTTATGCGTGCGTTATCATTTCTCTTGTGAAGGAAAACACCGTGAGGAAACCCGCGGCTTGGTTGGCTCCGTACGTATTGACTAGTCTTTCCTGTGGGCTAGGCCGACTAAGCTGTCAGCATGGTATTGATACTGGGCAAGTCTACATTATCTGAAACCATGTCCCCGCACTACAGTATCAGAGTGGTCCCTTTACCCATCTAGTGTGAGTGAAGATGCCACTGGACGCTGTATAAATCTCATTACGTCGATGCAGGGGCCAATTATTTCTCCGTTTACTGCTTTACGCTATTTTATGATCGCTTAATAAGCCGTGTGCGGTATAAGCATGGTACGTTAAAGTTGCACCCTATTTCGTTGGACTGTTGACTGATGCATATGTTATCTAAGAATTGACGTTGATGCATTGTTACTTGAATGACTCTTTTAGGGCGAGCAAAATATTGTATGTTATACTTTTGGGATTCATTAACTAAATTTATATGCCATTGGAAACTTTTAATTGGCTCTGTGTTCTATTATAAATTCTCATGCATATTTTTCATACCTTAAAGATTTCCTGTGATCACACTTCACAGTAATATTATAAAGGCGAATGTTTGTGAGTGTGTATATTTGTTACTTTTTCACGTGTAAACGGCTGGAGCGATTTTAATAAAATTTGTCATGGAGTTAGCTGTCACCCCTGGATTAACACATAGGCTACGTTTTACTGCGGGTAAATTTCTTATTCCCCAATAAAGAGCGGGGCACAGCTAGTAATAAGATAAAAATTACATGCATTTCCTCTACGTAAATCAGTGTTCTTGTACATTTGAGCTTTTGAAAGATGCACTTTAGAAGGATACTGTAGCATAACTGTAAAGTGCACCTACCAGGGCACAAATCCCTGAAATATGCACTCCGGGGTGCACTTTATCTTACCTACAATCCCTACTGTAACTTTCCGAGTAGGTAATAGCGCTTCACGAACAAAGTGCCTTTCAGTGTGGCGAAAGCAGTTTTTTTTATGACTCCCGATGCTGATGATAGCTGTGTTTAGGGCTCAGCGGTGGCGTCGCTGGCGGTGGACCCGAGCGGGCGGCTGCTGGTGTGCGGCCACGATGACGGTTCGTGCGCGCTGCACGACGTGCGAGGCGCGCGCGCGCTGCAGCGCTTCACGCCGCACGCGGGCGACGCGCGCAGTGTACGCTTCTCCCCCGGGGCTTACTACCTGCTCACTGCCGGCTACGACGGTCGAGTGGTGCTCACGGACCTGCAAGGTGACGTACCATTTTTGCGCAGGGCTTTTCAGGGTAGTCTTTTCAACTTCAACCCCTCCATTTACGCGGCACTTTCGAAAATTCCGCGGGCATCGTGCGCTGTCACTTGTGGCCCCTCACGGAGCTACAACTGCGCAGGGTGTTTCAGAATTACTCTCCGTTAATATTAAAGTGGCCCCAGACTCTTTTTCTCCTTTGTTGATACAAGGAGAGTCATACGAGAGTCCAGATGCGAGAAAGAGTCTGGCGCGTGCCATTAACGCTTGTTTGGATGGCCACCTGACACTACCTGCCCACTCTTGACACCCCTTTTTGACATGTGCTCTCTTGGTGTTTTTTTGTTATTATAAATTTTTATTTAAATTGACACGTATATAATTTTAAAAACCTATTTAGAGGCTAAAAATTCCACCCATGCCGGGATTCGAACCCGCGACCTCTGGCTATCCGTGCTAGCGCTCTTTCCAACTGAGCTAATGGGCGACTCACCGGCATCAGTCAAATTTCGAACCTCTTTACAATATTCTCTGTATTACGTACATATATAATTGTCATTACTGATGTAAATATATAGTAATAGCCCGTCTACCAACATTTGAATGCCGCAGTCTAACGCAAACATGCGTGAACCACATGTAAATTCTTCAGAACTTGTTTGTTTACGAATAAATTTAATTTTCCTCCTTACTTATAAGCCCGTGTACCCGCAGGCGACCTCACTTGCGCCCTGCCCAGCGTCCCGGTGGCGCGGCACCCCGACAAGGTGATCTCAGCGCGGTGGCATCCCGACGACTTCTCTTTCCTGTCAACGTCAGCTGACAAGACCGCCGTCCTATGGACCATACCGCCCGCATAGCGCCTCCAGGTACCACCGCTCGAATCTCTCCATTGGTCACAAACGTCACATAGCGAATAAATCTCCAAGCGCGCTTAGAATGCACTCGATACGCGGAGAAGAGATTTTCTAGTGCAGATGAGCCGTTTTTATGACCACGTGGTCACGCGACGGGAGAAGATTTTATCGCACACAAAACGGTACTGCGCAGAGCTGGTTATCACGAGGATCAGTCTCACATCGCATTCGATAAGATTTTATAATCGTGACGCTTTTCCGTCATCTACCTTGTTTCACCTTGCAATATATTTTGTATCTAACACATACAATTTGCTGCGCATGATATGACATCCTCCTAATTTATCAGATGGCTTTTCCGCCATATGGATGGGCATCGTACCTTTTTATTGGCACCTAGTTCGACTCTAAATATAAACGTGATAATTTAACTGTGCAGTGGTCTCAATAACGGCGTAGAAATATAATTTCCCTGTGGTCAATTTCGTTGAGCATAGGGACTCGATGGCGGTACGATTCATCTCACTCTATTAAGGCGCATCGAATGCATGTTAAGCGTGCAGTAACCCTGACGCGAAGTTCTGTATTGAGCCTATTGTATTGTCAAATGAGCTGACGATAACGAATAGTATTGGAAGAAGCGAAAGAATATAGCGACGGCGAATAGAAACAAATGACGCGATCGATACGGATTTTTGTGCCAGGGTTTCGTTTATATCTAATTACCCTAATAATTGTTTATTGAACATCGATCAAAGTATTTTCTTTCTATGAAGTTCTCGTAAATTTTAATGATTGTTTATATGTTAGGAATGTTGAAAGAGTATTTGAGTATTGAACACTTGTAGAGAATACATTTTAGTTCTGGAATTGTGTCGGAAATTGGAACTGTTCGCTTGGCGATTGATGCTTGCGATGAGATAGAGTGTTTGTCTGTCTCTCGTGTGATTGTTTTGTTCAATATACTACTGCACAGCTTGCGACGAAGTTTTGTTTTATTCTAAGATAAAATTCTAAGGTTTGTCGTTGTCGGTGAATATCCCGGCCCTGAAGTAGATTAACCTCTATGTCATGTCTCAATGTTAATAGTTAATACTAACTATAGTTAAAAGTAACAGGTGCTTTTTTTTAAGTGGACCAAGGAGGTTTCAACCTAAACGCGTGCTTTGGTTGCATCCTCTGGAGTAATTGTGGTCTTTTCTGTAGTTTCGCGGTTCTACCCCGCTCAACAGATGAGTAATGTTAATTATAAACGTTATTATTTAATTGCGGAATTCCTGAAACACTTAATTGGGCGTCGGTCACTTACCATCACTTTTGTCGTAGTACTTACGAAAATTAAATTCCATTATTAAATTAATTTTATGTGATTCTTTGATTTGTAACGCAGGAAACTGTATCAGGCATTAATTTACTTTATTATGGAAACGATTTTCAGGAATTGCGTTGTTTTAATGACTAATTTTATTATTGTGAAAAAATATAAATGTAAGAAAAATAAACGTGAAACAAAGCGTTTCAGGACATTGTCAAAATAACCCTGTACATGGTAAGGCTGGTTTCAAAATGAGGGTAACTTATGTACATAAGCAGTTAAACGGTAATTACATGCTTGTTTTTTTAGTGAACTCGACTGTAAGGGACAATCCACAATGTTTAATATGAATGTCATTTATTTTTGTCCCATTGGTAAACTTAGGGAATAACGTAACATCGGCACACTTTTGCTACGTGTACAAGGGTTAATGATATCTTAGCGCTTAGTGCTATTTCCTCTATCACGTAACTTTTTTTGTGACTCGAGTAATAAGTTTGCTGTAAGAAAGGTTGTTGATCTTCTGATTGCGTCACTCAGATTCAATAAGATCTTTCATGTAGGTAACTAGTACTAATAGCGGAATAGAACTTCAGAAACGCTTCGTCATAAATTATTTGATCATGCAAAGCTTACAACGCATGAATTGTGACGGCTTCATGCACAAATGTATAGGTGGATACATTTTAAACCAATTTTAAACGAGCCATTAGTTTATGATACTGACATATTACTATTGTTTATAATCTTAAAGATTGTAACGTTACTTAAATTATAATATTTAATTTATATGAATAATACTTACCTAATAATGTTGTCAAATGAAAGGTTGTGCAAAATTTACATAAAAGTTTTGTTTTCAAACAAGGCTCCAGTAAAATTAAACACTTACTTATATTAAGTAGTGTTTGTTGCTGACAGCTTCTTAACGAAGAAAATAGTCCAGATTGTGTTATGATCTTGTTATCGTAATAATGAAGTCATTACAATAGGCTTCGCCATTTTCATACTGGTTTTTAGAGGGGCGTAAAGATCGCAGAGGTCAGACCGCTTCATGTAAGAAAAGGGACTTTGTAAATTTATATTCTGCCCTTTTCAAGAATAACTTACCTGACTTATGGTGTATTTATTATCAATTACAGACACATTTGAAGTTGTGATTTTATTGTTATGGATTTTGACCACGTCTGTGCTGAGAAGGCTATGGCTAGTGTAAAATTATAATGTATTGTTTTGTCCTATACCTTTCTCAGGGAAGAGACCCGTGCCCCTCGGTGGGGACATAATCGGTTGAAGATGATGATAAACTATTGGCAGACGAAATATTATATATTATTTTTTTAATGCACTAACCCGTGCTAAGGACAATTTTAAAAACCTACGTCGCGGGTTCGAGTCCCGGCATAGGTGGAATTTTTAGCATCTAAATAGGTTTTAAGACGAAATATTGTTATCAGTGTCAAACACATAATAATGCATTCTTCTTCAGGCTATATTATGTAGTCCACTGCTGGACATAGCCCTCCCCTAATGATGGCCATAGCGCCCTGTCTTATACCATCATTGGGGGTTAATGCCCATAATCCCCACGCTGGGCATGCGGGTTGGGGATCGCAGATTGGTGGCATTGTACTGCAGGGGGCGCTAATAATGCATTAAATTGTATTAATTAAAAAAATAACACCTAAAAAACTGTACTTCTATCATATTTGTCGGAAGTCAGCGCCTAAAAATAAAACTCACGAATATTATTCATTCCCTCGAAGCAACTCTTTCCCAATGTACTATTAATACTTTATACGCTTATTTATTCTTTAGACGCTGTAGTGCTTGGAAGTAGGTAATATATTAGACTCCTGTACATATGTAAACCTTTGTGCTTCTAACGTAAGTAACTATGAAGGTAGAACGAGTTGTACTATGACATCTACACTAATATTATAAAGAGGAAAAGTCTGTGAGTTAATATGTTTGTAAGTTTGTATGTAGGGGCCATCCCGCGGGTACCACTAGTGGCATATTTTCCGAGCGCTTCCGAGCTTCGCAAGGCACGCTAAGCCGTTGGTGCCGGCTGTCATATAATCGCAGCCGGAGGCCTTATGGGCGTCTTCATAACTTCTGTTAGTAACGCCAGTCACTGTTTTACAATCATCCACCAACCCGGACTTGTCCCCCTTGGTGGAGTATAGTCTAACCTTCCTGCGATGCAGGAAAAGACCAGTGCACCGGCAGTGAGGACATACCAAGGGTTCATATCATCATGAAAGCCCTCTTCGAATCTGCTTATCCGATTTCAAAAATTCACCTGTGTTTAGAATTGCCCTTCAGGATGGATATAGGTTATACGCGGAACAGTTTACAACGCGATCGTAATAGTGAGCACAGCTAGTGTACAATACTCGTTCTATCCGCATTTTACGTTATGTCGCCGCCAACTCATTAAATCGGCCTTCCAATTCAACGCCTAGGAAATTTATTAGGCGGCGGAATTCGATTACATGGCTAGCCTTTTAGTTATAAAACAGCTTTGTCTGAAATGTTTCACCACTCGGCTGACCGAAAACTAGGTTATATTTTTTCGCGATATCCGGATTTGTACATGGTACAAGCTTTATATTTATGAAAGGCTATGCATCAGCTAAGAAGTTGTACAAGAATAAACAAAATTTGATTGGATTTTCTCCACAACCTTTCATTTCTTATATGAACAAAACTCTAAATAACTATTGTGTATTAATTATGGATAATTGTAAAAAATTCACAAAATACTTTATTATAATTTTTCGTCAAATGTTGTAAGTAATCGATTTCAGTTAAGAGGTCCTATAATGAAACATACTATTTAATTTTTTTATTTGTATTTATGATGAAATGTAAAAATCTTTCATTAGGTACCTCATTCACAATGAATACGTGGAAAAATGTGTTTAAAACGAATTTTATTAACAGATTGTATTCAATAATGATTTAAGAATTATAACCACTTTATTTACTTACATAAACACATTGTTTTTTTTAGTTACCCCTTTATTCTCTTCAAGACTGACTGCTGCACTCAGAGACGTCCATTAAAGGATGATGGGCACAAATGTATGGAACCTGGTCCTGGCACCAATCGGAATGAGTAATACGTCGTTGGAAAGGTATTTTTTTGTAGAATAAGAATAATCGAAGCGCTAGTCCCGATTTTCTGTCCAATTTGAGTAATCATACGTTAAAAGTTTTTTTTTATTTAATTTTTTTTCTGTTGTTTTAATTCTTTTTGATATTTTTTTGACATTGTATATCGATTTTAATTACAAATGATCAGCATTGATTATTATATTATCATTGTTTGTTTATTATCGAAGTAAATAAAACAAGTTCAGAGTAAGTTTTATCGTTTAATGTGTTTCATCCATGATAATGTTATTTAAAAATAGTGCTGGTTCAGTAAAGCCTTCATGTCTAGCATATCCTAAATACCACACAATAGATATAATATGCGCACAGGAACCTATCGTGCGGCGTCCTGTCAAACATGTGCAATAATGTTGTAATATGTTTCTACTATTTCTGTCTAATAATATATAGCAAAAATATTGTTTTGATCGTACATGTCGGGACTGTATGCGTGCACGCAACAGCCACGCATCTTCGTGGATCCCATATTCATGGATATCCTCCAAAGCAGCTTCTCTATAAGTTTCTATAAGATATAAGCCGTTGTTGAGGTGCTCGCTGCAATATGATTTTGCCAGTTTTAACTGATATGTCCCCAATGACAGCAAAATCACGTCCTGTTCCCTCAATCGTGGAAAGTCTTGAATGTCATTTGCTTCCAATCTCTGGAAATTGGCTCTTCTGTTGTTTAATCTTTTTGCTTCTACATAATCATATAACACGTTTGGGGTTTGCCTTCTTTCAACAATTTTTTGTAAAAAAGCTTCTGCGTGTTGGCTATCGACAATAGGCCTGTGGAAGTGATTTGTAATTGCTGCTGCAATCATAAAATCCCCGAACATATTAGGCATTGTGTTATTAAAATATTTTTGGCGCAACAGCTTGAAATCTCTTTTGAAACGCCCGTTAACCACTTCCACTACCCATCGGCACATTGTCACCAGCCGGGAATCATTTGCTTGAGAAGTCGTGAGCTGCGACTCTTCCCGGTTCTTCGTCGGGGGGACGTGAAATTCGTAGCCACATGCTTCTATATGCTGCAGACTATCCCTGAACCCGCGGTCCAAAATAAATACGTCATTCGGCTGAAGCAATATATGAAGGGGATTTTCCTCGTCAGTCATTAAGTCGCTCATTATCTGCGCATCAGTTTTTGTTGCAGCGTATGGTCCTTTAACATCTATAATGTATCCGTCAGTGGTTACGATTAAAAATGGTTTCAACAAGTTTTGGAACTTGTGTAAACTGTAGGATTGCCTCTGAAACAAAAAGTTTGAACTCTTGTATATATAAATATACGTACCATCGCAAATAATAATGGCTTTATTGTTGTCTTCATTTCCATACAGTGCTTTTGGAATCCTCAAGTTTCTCTCCAATATATCTTCTCTATTCATGTGATCCACTCCCAAGTGTCGCACAACGTAGTCAGTGCTAAGACACTCTCGTGCGATGGCCAACTGGCGTTCGAGTTTTCTCCGAGACATGTTAAACAACGTCGCAAGTCTCGCGTTGGGTTCTCCTGTGCGTAGTTTCGTTAGTAAAATGCCCAAAGTGGTTCTGGGATCTGCACTTCTATTTCTTAATAATGGATTTTGCTCTAAGATGGCATTAAATTCATCATTAGTACGTCCAGTCCAAAAGTGCATTTCTTCTTCATTCATGCCTCGGTCGCTAAAACGTAATCTGGGTGAGTTTAAGGCATTTCGCATTAGGTCACAAACATCCCTGAAGTGGGCAGCCGTAAAGTCATGGGAAATGTTGCAATGTTGGGGCAAATCATCCCAATCATTCCCATTAAGGTGATCGTGACATACTCTGGCACTGTCGGGGATATACAATTTATGTTGAGAAAATACGTGGATTTTAACAACATTTGGAATTCGATGGCGGGTTTCATTAGCGCAGCCATGAAAGATACAATGCGTCGCGGTATTAGGTGCTCTCATATATTCAGGAATATGAAGCATTTCTTCTAATTGCGGTTGTAGTTGTTCTTGCGGTTGTAGTTGTTCTTGCGGTTCTGCTTGTTCTTGCGGCTCCGGCTCGGGTTGAGGGTTTGCATGACCTCTAGTCGCATTTTCGGCTCTTTGCCAGCATCGGTAACATACTCTTCGGGTGTTGTCAAACACGACCTGAAAATGATATATGAAAATGTAAGGAAAAGAAAAACAACTTTGGTTTCCGAAAAATACCTAACAAAATAACGCATTGGGGGTCATTTGTGGGAGGGATTTGTTTTTCTGTCAGAAGGTGTGCGAATCGTCAAATATATGCCACAGATTCACAGATTTCTCAGAGATCTGGTTGCGGTTTTCTGTAGTTGTGTGTACGAAAACAAGGCATACACACAACCACACAAAACCGCACAGTAATTGGTTGTGGTTTTGTGTAGGCCTTGTTTTGGTGGTAAATACATCGTGGAAGACGTAAAAGTGAAAAAGGAATCACTTGAATGTTCTTTAAGCGACCAGAATCACTTATCAATCGGTTTTCACTTTTACGTCTTCGTTACCTCATTTACTACTAGAATAGATCTGGGATGCAGTTGCACATGATTTCAATTGGTTTCCTTTTATATCGAAGGTTCAGTGAGGATCGAGTGGAAAAAAAAGTGCAATAGGTACAAACCTCCAGAGCAGCGTTTTCTCGTATAAATGTTACTAGCTCCACGTGTGTTCTTGTCAAGGCTTCCGACAGAACGCGTACTTGATATCTGCCTCGGTATAGCCCTCTTCGGCACATTACACAGTTACGGTAACGTTCCATTGCAACGAAACAATCCAATCGTTAAGCACCCAAGTCCAATATAAAGCCACGGTCAACAAATAAAACGGGTAACAGAGTCCAAAATGATGCCAAGGTCAAAGTCGATGTGAACAATGAGGAGCGTAATAACGTAGCACTTAACACAATATCAGCAAACGACTGACTACCTGCGCAAGCGGCCAAGCGTTCCTCACCCTAACATACCTGCCCCCGCGCCGTGTCCCGGAGCGCGAGAGGGGTCAAAACCGAATTCCAGCGTTACCCGTGACCGTGAGTGGGAGAGAGAGCGCAATGTCGCTGTCTCGCTCTAATGATTTATGACAGAGTATGCATAGATGTGATTTTCGTAAAAATCATGAGCATCGGTTGAGTTAAACCAGAGATATGAATTTTTCTAATTTCTATTTAGAGCAAAAAACGGTACTTTCCGACGAGCATATTTCAAAATGGACAATTCATACGGATTCGTCTTCATAGAATTTATTTTTTCACTTGAAAAGAGCTATCCAACGACATATGACTCATCTTGATTGGACATAAGGACCAAAACGCCCATCATCCTTTAATGTTTATTTAAATATCATTATCTTTCAACAATTATCAATAAAACATAAAAGGACGACAGCATAGGTACTTAATTTTAATTGACGTTTCTGAGTGCCCGCCGCATTAGGAAAAAAGCAGATTTTGAGGTAATGGATTCTCCCTTCTGAGGAGCGGAGCCAATGATCTTGGCTGAAACGTTCTTGAGCGGAACTGACCATATCCGCCGCAATTTCCCTATACCTAGCGATTGACCATATCCTGCAGGATAACGAGCTTATGGAGGCTATATAACTGTAATTGTACTGTCCTCTTCCAGCGAGGTAGATTTTTACAAATTACAAATTTTTTATACAAAACTGGCATGTTAGGTTTTATAGATATATAGGACATAGTCACGATTGACTAGCGATCTAGGTATAGAGACATTCCGCAGCGTGAGGGAAAAGGTGTACATAATACCTCGTGGTTCATGAAGTATTATATACTACCTACGTACTGGGGGAGACATTCCAGACATTATTTCAGTCGAAAAATTATATACCTAGCTAACAAAGTCGTAAGGATGAGGTTTTTGCACTTAGCTTCGTTGTATTCATAGTTGAGCCATTGTATGTAAGCGCTTAAGGTATGGTTTTCCCACGATGTTTTCCTTCACGTTAGCGAGTACCTATTTCTTACTATTATAACTTCACAAAGATAGTTGAATTCAGGCCTGCCTGCGCAGACGAAGGACTATCCCCCGGATACTTTTTTGTAAGTCGATATATATAAGATCTCTTATAAAATTGTATCGTATAACGCACACGAAGGACTAAAAGTATACCCCGTACACAAAGTCCCTCAAGTTACCGACGACATGAAGAGACCGGACTGGACAAAGTTCGGTGTTTTCTTTTAAAACGCCTTTTCTTTTGCGACTTCATGTAAATTACAACACAATGTCATCTCAGAATATTTGCTTCCATAGCGTACGCTTCACTCAATTTCCGGGGAAGAAATGACCGCACACCTCAGGCGTTGAGTCCGCGACAAGAACTCTGAGGACATTTTTTACGATTCAGAGACTTTTGTCCCTTGGGGACAAAAGTCCCTCGTGTGCGTAGGCCTTTAGAAAACATAATCATAATGTCGAACTACCGATTACCGAATTTTACTGCCGTACCGCTACCGCCACAGATTTCTCATGATGTGCAAAAACTTTTCAACTTCGAAGTTCTTAAGAAGTTGAAAAGTTTCTTGAAATCTACGAATTTTCTTGAAAAGAATGTGGTCTTTCAGGGATTGTTCTCTCCCGCCATTTATAGCTCGCGAAGAATTTTAACCCACCAAAACATAAATGTAAAATACGGGCCAACTTCTCGTCTAAAAAAAAACGTGCTGTGTAGGAATTTGTCAAGTTCCTTGCCTTCTGCAGTGTTTTGTAAACACGGAAAAATACTGTGTGACTTTCAACAGAGTATTTAGAGGATGTTGAATGGTTTTATTATAACGAAAATCTGCCAAGAAGGTATGATCGAATCAGAAAATATTTAGTCTTGTAGTAACTATTATCTAATCTGTGGTCCTGTGACACAACTGGCTTCAAAACTATTTAAGTGTTGAAAAGTGCTGAAGTGGGTTCTAAACTGGGTTCGAAAATAAATAAGTGTTGAAAAGTGCTCAAGTGGGTTCTTGAATGCACGTGGTTCCGGTCGAGAATTAGAGAAAATACACTAATTGGACTTGGGACAATAGTTAATTTAGGTACATCTTACTGACGAAACCTGCGGCTAATTATGTTCTTTGTTTCAAAAATCTATTTCAAAGTAAAGAATTTACATTTCGTTGAATGTCAATATACTTACAATGTAGGTAATGCAAGCTGCTTTCCGGTCGGAATTCTGTAGCGGTAAAAAGGCGGCGAAAAGTCTGTCCATCTTTCCTCAAATCATAAGCGGGCTGTTCACTATGGGATGTAATATAATATACATTACATTTTGAGATGTACGATTGTACGAGACCGGATTACACTGTGCTATTAGTAATATTATAACTATGAAACGAAATGTATGACGTGCGATAAGTTATTATATCTTCTTCTTCTTCAGGCTATATTAGTCCACTGCTGGACATATAGCCCTCCCCTAATGAGCAAGGTTGTGCCATCGTTAGGAGGTAATGCCTATAATCCCCACGCTGGGCATGCGGGTTGGGGATCGCAGTGTGGTAGAATTGTACTGCAGGGGGCGCTGCTGGCCACCCCCCGGTTTGAGTCCCTTAGTCGCCTTTTACGACACCCGCGGGTAGAATTTGGGATATAATAATTACAAAAATTATTATATTATCTTAAGATATAATGTATGTATATTACATCCCATAGTGAGAAGGCGGATTTATTCTACGTAGTGTCAGTGGCTGCCTGCATAACCAAATTACAGAGAAGAATAATAAATAAGAAAGCATTTATTAACATAATAAGACAAAGATTCCATGCAATCAATTAGGTACTTTAAATGCCAAAACATAAGTTACCTCAAAAAAGGACGGAAATTAATGCTACGGTCAGACACGATCATCACCCAATCATGAGCATGCGTTGTGTTTCTCATTTTGTATTGTTTTCTTTAACTATATGCCGACAAGGATGTCAAGATGGTATGCCGGGCAAGCCTACTCCATCTAAAAAAGCATGTCCTACCTACCTACACTGTAGCGTTCGAGTGGTCCCCTCACCCATCTAGTGTGGATGAAGGTATGTGCCATTGGACGCTGTATAAATTATATCATTACGTAGATGCATAGACCATGGTATTGATAAACAAAAGTGTGTTGGCCTTGCACTTTCGAAACGATCATGTGAAAATCCAAATACCTACCTGGGCTGCCCGAATAAGGTAATGTTCAGAAAAATCCAGCAGTATTAGTTAATCTCTATACGTAATGAACAGCGTTCACAAATCATAAGCTACTTTAGTAGTTTATTGGCGTCTTAAGCCATAGAAACGCAGTAAAATTGCTACCTGTTAGGCTTAGGTATTAGTTTAGGGTGAAACGATTTGCGTCACATTTCCTCTCCGTCTCATGTTTTATTATGAACAAGCCAGTTGCTGCACCTCGTTCTATCTATTTTTACCTTACATTTTCTTCTTCGAGATGCCACTGCATTCTGCTACTCGTATTATTTTTCTAGTACGTAAGCTACCTACTCAATTATGTATAAAATTGCAGTGCCCTTACAGGGCTCTTGTTGCGGACTATTATATATGTTAAGACCTATTCTGTACCACATGAAGCAATAAACGAACTTCAACTTGGTCGTTATTTTTCGACTGGCTTTCGTAAGTATATTAGAGTCGTGTTTCAGAAAACTACAATTCGTACTCAGTCTATTATGAAAATTCTAGGTAGGTACCTACTTACATTGCGCGACAGAGTTTAAGTTGTTCATATGTAGGTTGACTTTGACACACATAGAATTATTGGCATAGTAAACCATGTATATTGGTGCGCTGACTGCCGCTACCAATGGGATAAAAATCAAAACTAGTTTTAAAATAGGTACTTCATAAAACTCAATATCTGTGTTTTTATTTATTTTGTAATTATTAGAACATAGGTACAGCCTAAAACAGAGTCAACCACCTAGAACTTCAATCGATTTCTGCCAAAAACCGGCCGTTTTTAACGGAAATAGACTGTGTTTTCTGTAAAAAAATGCGCCTGTATAAATTAAACCCCCTATATTAAGAATACATCCCACTACTAATTTCTGTCGTTATAAACAAACCCAAAAATATTAATAGCGGCTTTAAAATAGATGGTGGTGTCAGTATCTATAAAATAAAGTCGCGCGAAAGGTCTTCAAAATGTGTAGCTTAATTTGTTTAAATTTCAAAAGTTTAAGATGTCTTGAAAGCTGTAGATAAAGATTCTGATTCGGAGCAACCGTTTTAGATATCCAGAATTCTTTATAAAGTTAGTGAAAGAGCATTTTATATAAAAGAAGTAAGTTTTAAAGATTTATTTGTAGCTACTACTCGTATTAAGGCGTTTAAGGGCGCTAACAAGCGCCACCAATGGAATAAAAATCATAACTTGTTTTAGAATACGTTTTTCTCAAAAAATAAACATCAAAAATATTAATATCTGTGATAACAATTTTTGCAACATAATAGCCTAGAATGTAGTATTAATATCCTAGGACTATGATCCTCGGTTCTAGACTGTACCTAGGCTCTAAAATAGTTGTCACAGTTCCTGTTGTAAATATTTCACATGTTCACTTTTGGATAAAAACGTTTAAATGATTTTTATTCCATTGGTGGCACTAGTTAGTTTCACTGATGCCGGTGAGTCGCGGGTTCGAACCCCGGCATGGGTGGAATATTTGGCCTCTAAATAGGTATTTAAAATATGAATACCTTACTACATAGAATATAATATAATTTAATATAATCACTTGTATGTGTAGTGTTCCTTGGCATTGTCCGCACTATTACCTTTTACTTTGTTTTACTTCGTAAAATTTATTTTCTAATATAGAGCAACCTCTGGAAGCATTATAATTTTATAAATGAAAGATTTTTAGCCTCCAGAACAAGAAAACTTTTGTGTACTTTTTTACTATGAAATAAACAGTTAATATTTTTTTTTTAGCACCCCGAACCACCTGAATGAAATGGAATAGATTGATCGAAAAAATTTTTTAGAACATTGATTTCTAAGATATCATAATATCAATAAAACCTCTCTTTTTTAAAATATGTGGGGTGTCATAACCACGTATGTATCTTTGCTAAAGAACATTTAATTTTCTTACCCGTGCTTGTGAAAAATATGTACATATACTTACATACAAGTGGAAATTAGACCACTGTCCCGGCGTCGTGAGAATTTTAACGTAAAGACTACTTTACATTCTAAAGGTCGCAGCACATTAGATATACCCGCACTCCAACGGCACGGCTTTAACCCAGCAATAAGCATACCTAACGAAAGATTTTTAAATCCTCTTCCATAATGTGGGAACACATTTATTATTATTTTTCAAAAAAAAATATATTTCAGTAATAACTACAGTTTAACGAAGGTTAAAGCCATTTTTCTAAATTTATTTAAAATCTGTGGGACAACAGCTCGCAGTGTCATGGCGTCGAATCTGACGTCACGCTCAGGTAAAGAAACATCGAACGTCAAACAAAGCACGGGTGAAGTTTACCACTGTTACTCAAGCGTGATGTCACGCGGTGTAATTACTGTTTCAGTCAAAATGGCTGAATGCTATAATACTGCATCTTTTATTTTATTGAAAATATTTGTTATCTCATTTTTTTTATAAAACTAAATCAGTGTTAAAAGTCTTTTTAATACGTAGTTTCCCATAATATCGTCAAATCTTTGATTATATGAAATTGTCGTCACGTTTATTAGCTTTTTCATTCAAATTTGAGCAGATATTGTGTCGTATGGGTTTCGTCATTTTACTGAAAAAAATCCATTGGCGGGCAGTCAGCGTATAACCTGTGGTACAACTCAATTAGCAGCCGTATTTGCAGTAGGTTTATAATACGCAGTAATGTAATAAAATGGACTTAAATATTTATTCAAGTGTTTATTTTATTGAACAAAACATATTAACTAACAAATTAATATTATAACTAAATTTAAAATTCATACAGGGTCTACTATACGATGAATGATTGATTACATCATAATTAAAAGTATAGGTACTGTGTTGTTACCTTCTTAGATATATATTTTTTCATAAAACATTTTTATATTTTTCTGCAAGCGAATAGACACACATTTTTCTATTTGAAGACGAAGTTATTTACGAGTAAATAGTATACTATTATTATCTTTAAACTTTGTACAAGGATTTTCCGTTGGCCCGTTTAGTGGGTACATACTATACATAAAAAATACAATGGTACGATTTACAATTCGGAAATTTATTGGGTACCTCTAACATTAGAATCAGACAGGGGCACTAAAAGCTACCTACATAATTACTCCATGCATCACAACGAACGTTTATTCCATAGAACCGTATTTTTTTTTAAGCTTTCTTGTAGGACATGTAACGAACACACAGTAGATATATGACATTTGTCCAGAAATAGATCAACTAGTTTACAAAATTAAATTGAAAGTCAACGAATTTATCTTAGCAGTCACAAGCCTTTTCTTGTTTTGTATAGTTTTTTTTTTATATTAGCAGGTAGCTAATAGGTATTATATGTGTGTAATATGTATTTAAAAATAGGTAGGTATGCATTTTTTATGTACCTACTTACTTAAATATGTAGCTACGCATACTTGTCTACACATATTTTAGTCATAGGAAAATAGAACAATACAAATTTGTAGCTTTGCTCAGATGCATAAATACTCGTAGTACATTATAGTATTGGTTCTTTCATCGATTAATTATCTCTATACGTTTAAAATGAAATGTAGATACAATGTGGTTAGTGTTACGTATGACACTCTTTAAAATTAATCTCTTTAGAATTGCATTTACCCTGTTAAAAAGATAACAGCCCAATGATCTAAGTAGGTACAAGGAAGACTACCTAAAAACACATTTCACTCTGTCTTGGATTGTTTTCTATAATTGAATGACATATCAGCGTCGAAGTACAAAATAAAATATTGCATTTTCGTAAGGTTACTAGATTTATCTTTTATGCTTTTTATGAGGCAGACGATCATTCAACTTTACAAAATACGTACTGACTCGGACCACAATTTGAACACGAAAACACACTGATTCTAAATTATTACCTACCCGGTATTTTAGAAGGGTTCTACCATTAGGGAGTCGAAGTTTTTTTTTGTTTCAATGTCTCAACATCTATCCAAAGCCGCTTAAATTTCTTCATAAAATATATCAAGTACTTTTTTCTCAGGTCATAGGTCAGTTAACAATGTTTTACCGCTAAAGATATTTTATCGAAGGTCGGCCAACACTACGGTTGTTTGGTCACGACGATGCACCGTGAACGTGCGGTTTTTCGTTTCCAATTGTATTTTAAACATTATAAACCGATATTGGTTCCTTTGTGCCTATTTAACTTATGGAAAAGAAATAGGTAAGTTTTTTGGTTAGGTGCTTTCTCTGGCATCCCTCTCGCTCACGTTCTAATATTATCTATGATTATGAATTAATGAATATGCTTCCATACAAAAAAATTACATAAATACTTACTAAATTATAATTTTCAATGTTAAAATTTATCTAATGTAACGTCCGTGATATCCCTCTCAAAATGACATAAAATAAGTAAAACGAAGCTGTGTTGCGAATGAGCACAACACTACCCCTACCATAATATGACAAGGTTTTTCCTATAAGGCTACGCGCGCACGGGTTGCTTTTGTCACCGTGACTGTTTCGTCACTCTTATCAAGATCGTGCATATGTATGGAGATACGCGTATATTACGACTATTTACGACGTGACAACTGGGTGACATTTCGCGCATCTCCATACATATCTACGGAGTGACGAAACAGTCACGGCGACAAAAGTAACCCGTGTGCGCTTTACCTTAAACTTTCGTACACCAAGGAAATTGTGTTTTGAGCGACACTTAGAAAGGTAAATTTTAGAAGAGTTTTTTAGAGTGACCTTGTTGGTGCGATCCACTGTAGGATTGACGTGCGCAAACGCCTCGGCGGTGGACATGTCCAAATATATGAAAATGTATAGAAAAAAGCATATAGGTAGGTAGAAAAAAGTATGGCCTGAGAAATTTTTAATTCATCTTAAATACGTGCCGTTGCTAAAATGACCCAGTCGAAGCTGAAAGTGGATACTGAATATGCACAATACCATAGAATGTGACAGGTTTCCAGTACGAGAAGAGTTGTGAGCAAGTATACGCTCTAGTGTCCTTAGAGAGAGTCCTTTTTGGAGGCTCGGAAGGAGTCTGCGTGCGCGGGCGGCACTCCGGCGGCTGACATTTTGCGGCGCTCGAGGCGCGCGCGCGACACCGGCCGGTAGTACTGCTCGCTGCGGCGCCGTCAGCGCTCTGGCTGGGGCGCTTCCGACTCCAGCTCCATCCAAAGCGAGCTGATCACGCGGCTCTCTGACGACAAATAACAGATTGTGAGAACAACCGATCGATTAAAACTGAACTGTCCTAAACGCCGAATGACGTATTGGGAAAATGTCCTAGTCCGCGAAATGTCTTAGTCGCGGAATGTCCTAGTCGCGAAATGTCTTGGTCGCTGAATGTCCTAGTCGCAAGATGACCTATTCGAAATACATCTTATTCGCAAAATGTCTTAGAGACGAAATGTCCTAGTCGCGAAATGTCTTGGTCATTGAATGTCCTAGTCGCATAATGACCTATTTGAGAAACAACTTAGGTATTCGCAATGTCTTAGTCGCGAAATGTCGAATGCGCAAAATGTCCATGACGCAGTGTCAAAATGTAACTGCAAGTCGCAAAATAATATTCTATCATAAAAGCACTCAGATTTTGTTCTAGGCGTTACGTCAAAGCCTAAAAATAATGTAGTTTATTCAAACGTTTCTCGTTATTCCAATAATTTGCGAAAGGGACATCGAGCGATGAGTACAATACTTATTATGCTACTTTAATATTATAAAAGACATTTTGCCAACAGGTCATCTTATTAATATTTACGAACTATCTCATTGCAAGCATACACAAATACACATTATACGTAGGTACTAAATCTGCTACACATTGTACTACTATACAGTTTATATATAAAACAAACCATCTATACAAGTTTTCGCAACAGCTTTGTATTTAATTCATCACTTACTGTCATTCGCAATAGCATGAACTTATCAGAATGATTTTCGCGTTGCGTGCATAGATTTTTCTTATATCTTTTAAATTCTGTGGTGGCGTCTATGAAAACATTAAATGTAAGTAAACGGTACCTAGTACGTAGGTCTAATTAATTAACCGTATTGATTTGTGATTAATATGTTGCTTCTTTTACCTATTTGTTATAGTTTTCCAACAAAATGTAGATGAAATTTATTTACCTCTATCTAAATGTTTGTAGCATCCTCAAGTCAAGTGTGAATTTTCATTTCAGCTCAAGTAAAGCTGGAGTCAAATATTAATTTATTTATTCTACTTAGCTACTAGAGGTGGCCGCACTGGCTCTGCATTTGCAACTTAATAATTAATGTGTTTGTTCTAGACTTAGTGTTTCTTAATAACTCGCGATGCTTATACATCTAATATTATCGTTATCAACCCTTGTATGTCCCCGCTGCTGGGGCACGGGTCTCTTCCTGCATCGCAGGAAGGTTAGGCCATACTCCACCACGGGGGCCAAGTCCGGGTTGGTGGAGGATTGTAAGACAGTGGCGGGCCTTACTGTCAGAAGTTATCAAGCCGCCCATAAGGCCTCTGACATGGCTTAACGACTGCCATTATATGACAGCCGGCACCAACGGCTAAACGTGCCTTGCGAAGCACGGAAGCGATCGGAAAAATGCCACTAGCTGTAGTCACGGGACGCTCACCCATCCCGTACCTGACCGCGCCTGCTGATGCTTAACCAAGTGATTGATTCCAATCACTCTGTTCGCCTAGGCCACGAGCGCTTCTAATATTATACCTCCGTATAAAAATCTCGCGCCACAGTGTAATGTTAGGTATCGTACTCTTCTGAAACCGATTATTATCAATTTTATCCGTATAGGTATATTCGGTAGGTCTGAGATTATAGTAATAATTATAAATAACAGTAAATAAATAACTTCCACTTTTATCCGTTCAGCCCGTCTAAAGTGGCGCTCTGTCAAACACGTGGCTATTTACACTCAACGCGTATTGAACTTAAATTTTCTTACACCCTTATTCAAAATTCACAACCAACTAAAAATATACCACGTTCTCAAAAGATGCTGTAGCATCCTATCCTATGATAATAAAAAGAATAATAGGTATGAACGACCGCGAATGTGGAAACCAGGGATGTTAGATGCCAACTTTTGAATTATGGCACCAGACGCTCAAAATTATGGTATTTTTGAAAAAAGTAAGGTACGGGTAGGAAAACTCTTACAGATTTAATAAATTAGGCAGGTCCTATTAATTAAAGTATTAAAATTTCTTCGAATTTTCATAAATTGTTCAAACAAACGCTCTACTCGCTTTTTTCTTTTTAGTCTGTGCTATTCGCTACTTCTGACTAAGTTCAACTTTTAAAAATTCACCTGTGAAGTTCACTTACAATCCACAGACTACAAAAACTAACACAGATATGAACGTTCTTATCAACTTACTGCACGAAATGAATGAATGATTTTTTAGTTTTGCTAGATATCGTTATATAAAAAAAAACTCGTCAACAGCAAAAGCGAAAGATGAAAATGTGTGATGCAAAAGTGCTTGTGATCAAAAAATGGCAATATTATGGTACTTTCACGTACCATAATGGATGTATCATGGTACATGGTACGAACAACTGAATTATGGTACATGTACCATAATTATGACACGTATAACATCCCTGGTGGAAACTTATGCTGTAGATACATCTTTAGTTGACTAAAATTTCGCCGCGCATGGCTCTAGTGATTTCGCTGTGCTGGATCCGTTAAAACTTTAAACTCTTTACCAGGCAGTGGCATTGGCATGTAGTTACCAAAATTTAATCTTATCGCTTTGAAATAAGGTCCAAAATAATGGAAAATTTATTCAACTCTGGTTAAGACAAAAAAATGAGAATGCTGAATTTAGGTCGCTCTGTCGGGTAGATAGAACACAGAAATATAAGGACTGACAACAGATATACTAAAAATCAAGGGTGATGTCATTTCGCAATGCCGAAATAGAATTATTTTTTCCACCTAATGAAAACGATGCTTCCTTAACTATGCCTCCAAAACAAAAACCTAAGTGCAAAATATTTACTTGCGGATCATTGCGGGGCTTGCGAACATTTGCGATCCTTGAGCTGCAAACTCGGTTTGAGGCGCTAGTAACAGATATTTGTGGCCTTCTTTAAGCTCAAGTTGCTAGAAAACATTTGTTTAGTGTACCTTTAGTTTACCTTTATGCTGACCAACTGTTTATCTTCTCTCATGGTTGTTCTTCTTTTGTAGTCATTTAGCTCCTTATATTGATCTTATTAATCAAGGTTTGTTCGTGCTTACAACTGCGAGTAACAGAATAAAAAATAAATTATAGCCTCATAGATAATTACTATTCCCCAGACCATAATTTAGTTTTGATAATTATAGTACATTATGATACAAGTGTGCGAAGTTGGTCATTACAGTCGAGGCGGTATTGCACAGCCCGAGCCGCAAGGCGAGGGCTGTAATAGAGCCAAGACAAGCACACGCGTATCATACGACGTTTTTCAACACACTTGCGAGGAAAAAAACAATTAGGTAGGTATAAAATCAGTAAATTATAAACGAACAAATGTTTGCACAAAATGGCGCGGAGGTTTATTTTTTCGCGCGCCGTATCTTTGGTTAAATAACTATGCGCGCGCAGGTTAAGTCCAGAGGCACCGAACACCGCCATTCAGCCACAATATATTAAACTAAATAATTATGTATATCTAATAAGAATTTACGGTAAGTAATGATTTAAAATATTGTATTTTTTAAATGCTTTAATAGATAATTAGATGAAGGATAATCTTATCTTATCAGATTTTGACTACAACAAGTTTATTTATTTACAAAATGATAAATCTTTTGGTAACACCCTCTTTTTCGGATATTAAAAAAAAAGTGGAATAAGAAAAACACTAGTGCGGCAATGAAAAGTAAAACGCACTAGTGTGTAATAAACCGCATTCCGGGCGTAAGACCAAAGAAAAAATAGCAACTTTAAGAGCAAGTGTGTTGAAATAGTACATTATGATATAAGTGCGGTAAGTTGAAAATTACAGCCGAGGCGATATTACTAGCCCGAGCCATCGGCGAGGGCTATAAGGAAGCAGAGGCTGTAATTTTCAAAGCGCACGTATGTCATACGACGTTTTATAACATATTTACGAGGAAATTAATAAAACTCTGACTTTGTTATCATCACTACTTGACGACATTTTCAAATAAAAACAATACATGAAGACATCGAAAAGAAAAAGCGCGCGGGTTTATTTTTACTTGTCCACAAATAAGCGATGCGCGCGCATCAACTTTTTTTTTTAGGCAAAGGTACAAAAACAGCCAGTATACTAATAAAGTAAATTAATATTTTTGTGTTTTTGTTACAGATAAATGGTTGTAATTTATTGTCAAAATTAATTAAATTAAAGAATTAAATGTTTATTAGTTATATTTTATTTCCCAAAGTTAATTTTATTCATAAAATATTGACCACTTTCTTGGCATAAAACCTCTTTGCTAAGATTTTTAAAAGTATCGTTCATTTTTAGACGGAGTATCTTAAAACTTTATTAAAAAAAACACGTGCCTTTTACATTACATTATCGCACAAGTACGTAATGAGATACATTACGATATTGAAATTGGTGTAATTACAACCACTTTACGAGCAAATATGTTATAATAGTACATTACACAACTAGGGTGGTTTAATGTACCACCCTAGTTGTGTAATGTACAAAGTATACAAAGAAAGGCCGAGATCGCAGAAGTTTGCGTCTCGAGCTGCAAGCGAGGGACGTAAATATGCGATCGAGAGCTTTCTTTATTACCTCCCGTGTTGTGTAGGTACATCTTTTTATGTCTACACTTGGCCAGAAAGCGGCTTTTTGCGAACGCGCAGCGTGCGGAAAATGCCACTTTATTGCCAGGTGTGGCATAAAGTTTATTTTCATCCCACCATCTCGGAAAGAGTATTTTTAATCTTCAATATCTGAGTGGAAAAGCCGTTTTTATTCTCTAGAGGATAAAGTAAATTGAATTTAGAACATCGTGTGCACTAAGTTTGTGAATTAAAAAAATATTACACTTAATAACTGTAGCAAAGTTACTTTAAAATTTTCTTAATTATAGGTTACCTATCCTAACCTACCTACCTTAGTATTATTTTGTTTTAATCTAAAGATTATTCTGTAATACTTACCTGTCATAATGTAGTAATTAATACCTAAACTGAAATAAAAGTGTACCTATCTTGTGATTGTAAACGTTTTTTTTTTTTGCATTTAGTCATTTCCTCGCTGAGGTGGAATGAAAATTTACGTGTTGCACTCGAGTGCAAAGATTTTTCACCTCGTGCTCTTTTGATTCCCTCGCTAACGCTCAGAGTGCTTAGTGCGAGTTTGACAGATCCAATCGAATAACTTTACTGCCGCGTTAATCGAGCATTGAGTAGTGAGTATGAGTAAGTTAACCGTTCGAACTGGCAAAACGCTGTCACAGTACTCACAGTACAACTCGCACTCGCGTTTATTCGTATTTTGGCTGGTAAACGTGTTCACTTCTCAACGTAAACCATTACAACTCTCACTCAGCAATTTTAATTTCCATACTTGTCGCTAGGTGGCGCTTCCTCGATGCCATAGAAATATGAGTTTACGTTAACGCGATCGAGTAGTTAAAAAACTCGCACTAAGCACTCAGGATTCTAATTTTGAATCACTCGCTGCGCTCGTGATTCAATTTTAGAATCCTTCGCTTGCTCGGTCATCAAAATTGAACACGCGGTTAAAAAGCAACTTTGCACTCTTGTATAACAAATAACTATTTCAGTTCTAAGCACGATCAACACTCGTTTTGTGTGATCTAGGCTTGGCTCGCACGCTCGACGCTATAGAAATCGTAATAGTCGTTAACTGACTTACATTCGCAATAAATTTTTTCCGCAATGCGTCCTCCTTCATACCTCACAGATTTTTCCAGAAAAAACGAGGTTGTTGTTGCACTTCGGTGCAACATCTTGATGCGTGCTAAGCCCCGTATTGGTAAAGTTTCATGGCGATCCGGCATGCCGATTGGCAGTCGTCGGTGGGTACGCCAAACTCTCTCTCTGAGAGAAGACCTGTGCCCTACAGTGAGAAGTATAACAGGCTGCATTATTTATGTCGCTTGTAAATAAATACCAAACCACGTTTGTATGGTGTACTAGGCGCGTAGCCTCATTATTACAGTAAGTTGCACATTAGGTTTAGCCAGCACTTAACATAGAATATAAGCAAAGGCACAATGTTATTTAAGGGCACTTTATACAATATTCGAAGACACACTGGAACTAAGATTTGTGATTTCTATTATTTAACCTAGGTCCGTCTCCTGATACCACAGTGGGAAATTGGGAATTGTTCTGGAAGCCTGGTCACGCTTGCCCTTACCTGGTTTCTCTTCTATCGTCTCGGGGGCCTCGCTCGCTTCTTCGATACAACTTTGCTCATCAGGGAACTGCACATGTTTCTTGACCGCGGACTTGCTGGGTTTCGATAGCAACGATTCTGTTGACACAAAAAGCTTCGTTTAGATAATATGTCCTAGGCCGACGTGCGCCAATCCCTTAAATGTCTTAAGTAGTATATAATTATGCCTACGATTACACGAGAAACATTTTTGTTACAGGTACGTGAATTGGAGATTGGCCTTGAGTTGACCAATCTCTAATATATATATTTAAAATATTAATTACATTAATTTTATAATATATACGACTCGCATAATTTTATTACGCATATTTATTATTTATTTCACGCAACAGGAGGGAAACATCTTATTATATACTATATTTTCATTTATTAGCGATCACAATTGTATAATACAATGATGTACACATGTTTAAGGGCACACATTATTAACGTTATAGGCCCGAGCCAATTCTCGCTTCAATAATTCGTATACGACTCTAAGGCTTGATATGACTTGAATTCTACATAAAAACTCGAGCGACAGCCAAAATATGTATTCTGAATGCCATGCTACATTGAATTTGAATGAGAAAATAAATGTCTAATGACTCTGTCGAGTTATCTTGTCTTATTTTTACGCGACAAATGACAAACTTTCGAATATATTGCGTATACGCTTTCAATTCGCATGGGCGAGAATCGGCTCCCTGGTCAGGGCCCATATTTAACGTCACAATATTGTGCCATACAGTAGTTACGTTATTTTATTGTAGGTTTTCTCAGTTGGTTACAGTATTACACATCATAAAAGTCCGTTCGGGAATCTACGTTCGCGCAGACTAGGTAGAAGTGTAACGAAAGTACCCGAAGGTATAAGTACCTACATTCAACATGATCTCTAACCGATACGGTTAAGGTGCAGAATTGATTGTCGCAGTTGCGCTACCTATTTCGCTCACGCTAATATTGCCAAACTAATAGTCACCTGCATCGATGACGTTGAATCAACCAATAGCAACAAAGGCGCACGGCCTGCCATAAAATGAAACTATCTGATTGGTCGATCAACTTGCCGCACATCCAAAATTTGGTCGTCTGCGCAGGTACATCCGCGAGACTTATTTCTTGTGTAGCACTATACTTAGGTACTTACGCATGGCTTTGCTGGGTGCTTCGGAGAACTCCTCAGGGTCGTGACGACTGGGCATAGGTTTGGTAGCAGACTTGCGACGCCCACTAGGTGCAGAGCTGGTCGTGATGGTGTGCCCAGCAGTGGCCGTATACTGCACTGCCGCCATCTGATCCAAATCAGAATTAGAGGGTATTGAACGCTAGGCGGAGGGCGTCCTACACTACGTCGCGTAGCCGAGTCGCGGTCTTCTAGGTGGGATGACGATCTGCGAATAACTGCACGCAGCTGGATGCGGCAAGCTAAAGACGTGGCGCTATGGCGCTCATTAGGGGAGGGCTGTGTCCAGCAGTGGACTCATATAGCCTGACGACGACGACGACCCATGTAGGAAATAAAAGGCTGATATTTTCAAGATCGTGAACTATATACTAAAAATATGAAAGACAACCGACTGGCACGAATACAATGCCTGCAGTTTTTCGCAGATCGTCGTCCCCCCCTGGACGGAAGTTATCCTACACTACGTTTGCTGGTTCGCGGTCTCCACTCAAGAACACGGATGTCGGTTCTTCTTACAAGGGTAATCAATTTTTTTGTTACTGGCCGATTTGTATGAAATGCTGTATTGGTAGGCTTAATAATGTTGCAAATTAAATATCCGTTATTTGTCATTCGAAATTCAAAATGGGGCGCTGCTTCCCACCCCCCGGTTTGTGTCCCTTAGTCGCCTTTTACAACACCCGCGGGAAGAATTTGGGTTGGTGCTTTTCTCTAGGCCACACGGCATTATGACCTCTATTTTGGTAGTCAAGGGTAATGACCGCTAGACCAACGAAGTTATGGGTTGTGTCGTTTAGGCTATTTCTAACATTTTCACTGATTGTACTAAAATGAGTACTCTTTCGGTAAATGTGTTCTGAGTATTTGACCGATAATAAAATTGCGGACATGTAAGACATATTTTACTTATCCCGTACCTAGTTTTTGATTGTGAAAATTTGATTCCAAAATTTATAATTTTAATAATTTATTATTATAAGACGTCTCCTCCATAGAATTCCAAAACTAACGGTTGGAAGCGTCTTGCATCTAGTCTTTCTGTCACTTAGATGAGATCTTCTGTCCATCTTATGGGTGGTGTTCGATAGTGTTCACCATTCGAGAACTTTTCGGCCCCTTCGGACTTGTGGCTGAATGATGATGATGATTATTATAATTATTGCTCTTACCTCTGTTCGATATCAACCCTTGTATGTCCCCACTGCTGGGGCACGGGTCTCTTCCTGCAACGCAGGAAGGTTAGGCCATACTCCACCACGGGGGCCAAGTCCGGGTTGGTGGAGGATTATAAGACAGTGGCAGGCCTTACTGTCCGAAGTCCTCTGACATGGCTTATCGACCGCCATTATATCACAGCCGGCACCAACGGCTTAACGTGCCTTGCGAACCGCGGAAGCGCTCGGAAAAATGCCACTAGCGGTAATCACGAGACGGTCACCCATCCTGCCCCGGCCCGCGCCTGTTGTTCCTTTGCTCGGTAGGCCACGAGCGCTTCTACCTCTTCATCTTCTTACCTCTATTGAATAACTTCTATCCTCTCTCATACACAATACGGGTTTATTGTATAGCGAGAAACGAATATTGTCCAGTCCGTTTCCTTAAGTGTCAGTGTCATACACGGCTATGATACATCTTGGGGTGTGCCGTTCATACATTTTTGCCCACCACCCTTTGTCAGAGGGCTGTCATAAATTTGATAGCACGCTGTAAAGGCGACGAGCGCGAACGTGACGTCATATTGTGGCCGTTGCAATTTCAGTTAACACGTTAGGTTGCGACCAAATGCGGTTTAACATTATTAAGGGGCGCCACACAGTAACGCTAGCGCCACCAAAGGAGACAAATCACATTTTTTTTTACTTATGGTTTTTGCAAAAAGTGTCCGAGCAATCTCTCAATCATGTCAGCAGTGATTATTAGGATCCCGATCCTTCGAATAGAAAACGGATGTTATTCGCATTAATTTGTACCTATATAATAATATGCTAGCTTGTGTAGGGTTGCTGGTGATCCTGGCAAGGGTTCGGTCGTAATAATATACGACCATGGTCAAAGTAACATGTGTTCTAATTGACACGACCCACGACTGATACCCAACACGAGAGCCCCTACGAGACTCTCCACAAATTCCTGGGTTTTTTGCCTTAGGTCACGGGTCCAAAAATCAGAAAAAGTGGGAGGGAGGGCGGTGCAGGCGCTTGTGGGATTTTTGCGGAATTGTGCAAAGTAATTTTCACATTTTAATGATATGATCTTTCTCCATTGGTGACGCCAGTGTTTCTTCATGGAGCCCCTTAACGTGCTCGTGTTGCTATTAATATTTGCGTCAATTGTCGTAGCCGCACAGTAGATGGTTTGCCTAAAGGACAGATGTAAATAGAAGGTAACCTGTCCAATAATTTATGCAGTATTTCCTGGGATGTAAACCATCGTAATATTCTTGAAATACCATTGCATTTTTCTACCTACAATAGAAGCTTAGAACCCCTCAAGCACGACATTCGAGCGGATGATCTTCAAAACAATGTTCATCAGACACTAGAGAATGCGTTACTAAATGAAACTGTGTTGAACAAAGGGTCAGTTTCTGAATTGAGAATTTTGCTAAATCCTTAGTTAATTGTAATGCTGTCTCTTCGAATTTCTCAGCAAAGAGCGTGGCAGAACGTTACTTGACTATTTACCTAAAGTTTAACTTCAAAACTTAATTTTTTGCCATAAAATTTTAAGTCGAGAAATTGTTAATGGGGGTTACTATTTCATATAAAATATCAAACATCAAGTGCATAATGATGAAAATAAAGATTTGATACCATTATTCTCGTATAAAAATAGGATCCGTACAATTTCACCCAAGGAAATATCGTAACCTATTTTTGTTAAGTACACCTTGTAGACTCACCCTGTCCGAGTAGTCGAATGCAGCCGTTCCTCTGTCGGCCAGGTACTCTTGAAACTGGGATATCACACACACCATTGCGTATACCTGCAAGCGTGCACAGACAATTAGTGGAATCCTACGAATAAATAGGATTGTTCCACTAATCCCCATTGAAAATCCCCATCGATGGGGATTTGTGAACTTTTTGTTCACAAATCCCCATTGGCGTATTTTAGTATTGGCAATGGGGAATGGTATAAAAACGAATATAAACAACAACACATTTATTATGAATTAAACCACATCATTGAAGAAAAGTGGGAAGCATAGGGCCAGTTTCTGAATTGAGAATTTCGCTAAGTAAATAGTTAACTGTAGTGATATTTCATAAAGTATCGTTATCAAACCCTTGTATGTCCCCACTGCTGGGGCACGGGTCTCTTCCTACATTGCAGGAAGGTTAGGCCATACTCCACCACGGGGGCCAAGTCCGGGTTGGTATACTTAATGAAATTCTCAATTCAGAAACCGGGCCATAGGAAACTACGTGACAGAGTAAAGGGGGAATGGCGTTCATTCGTGAAATCGGTCGCCGCCTGAAGAGCCTTGTTTACGATTATCGTTCTATGACATACCTACTTGATGCAAAAGGTTCTCTGGCGTACTTGATTTGATCAAAATGTGTATGAATACTTTTCTCACAAATAAAAAACCAAGTCCAGTAAAAACAAGTACCAAAAAGAAGAGTTTGACGACCCTCTCATGGATGTCGTCAACTGATTTAGACAAATTTATATGGGGCCACCCTGGAAGTTCCCCACCTTCCTACTAAACCGGCTAAGTGCGGGCTACGCACAGTCTAGGTTTCCGTAGAAGGAGAAATGTTTTACCTGCGTTACAGAACTAACAACTTCATCAATGGACTTTTCAGGCTATATTGTCTGCTTCAGGTTGCCTACTACTCGTTAACTTGTAAAGTCTACTGTCTTAGCTGTGATAGTTTTCCTTTTAGATGAGTGTGTGCTAACTTATTTCGGGAGAGTAGGGGGTGGGCGGAGTCGTCCTACTCTAAAAATACGCTTTAAAAACTAATATTACGCAAACGGATCCTTAAATAGAAAAACGCTTTTTAGACACTCAAAATATTTTCAATCAATCCAAGATTACTCTATAGAGTAACCGAGAAGAAAAATGGTAACCCTGCAGGTGCAGGGCCTTTTTAAATATTTTATTACCGTTTTATCGTCGAGATTAATACGTAAATCTGTGCCAAATTTCATCTTTCAGTATTTGTCGTCTCCGTGCTAAGCCGCGGACAGACAGACATAATTATATGGCGAAACTATAAGGGTTCCTTTTTGACAACTGAACCCTAAAAGTATGAACGATAAAAGTATGAATCTGGCTACGTAGTAAAGAATAAACCATGATCGTAGATAAAAAAATATGGACGGAACGACAACCTCCCTCATCTTTTGAAGTCGTTTAGAATATAAATAACGTTTTCCCAGAAATTATGTAGTCGAAATATTCAGTGGATTCAGTGGTAGCCTGTGCCATTCCTTGTTTTAAAATCATATTAGCTAAACAAGCAGTTTATAAAAGTATTAGAAGTAATTTTTTTAAATTTATTAAAAGTAGGAACCTATTTAACTAAAACAATGAGTTAAATAGCTATTCAAAACCTCATAAAAGACATTGTTCAAGTGGCTAAGCCAAAAGCTAATTAAAAGCTTTTACTTTTAGCTAAATGAATTTCAATACAATAAGCTCACTTAAAAACAAAATAGAAAACTTTTCTCGAAGTTAGTCTCACAGAGCTAAAATGAATCCTTGGGCATTCCTACCTCACCCCTTGTCATGGCAACCCCCACGTGCAAGGCGTAGGCCAAATAAAGCTTCTCCCTGACGATATATTCGTTACCATATCAATAACATGATATTTTTTATATCAACCCTTCGTATATCCCCACTGCTAGGGCACGGGTCTCTTCCTGTACATAATGTAATATAATATATTGGTAATCCGACGAACTCTATACAAATATTTGAGATCGTTGGATTACCAATTATTCACACGCAAGATGAGATAAAAAATTGATTTTTTATGTAGTCTTTGTTAGAAAGAGGTTTGCACTTCAGACTGGATGGTATGATAGAATGAAGGATGTTTGAATAGAATGAAAGGTGAGATTTTTCTATCCGGCTGACGTTATTTTTGCTTACGAAATTATTACGGAATAAATCCACATTTAAATAAGACAACTTTTATTTAAAAGCGCACCCGTAATAGTCTTAAAAAGATTTTTTGTGTACCTAGTCTTACTGCAAGGCACAGACCTTCTCTGAAAGAGAGATTATTGGCAATTTCAAGCGCTAATTTGAAGAAAAATATCGTGAGGAAACCTGTGTGTCAGAGCTGTTCATATAAGTACCATTTACCTATTAATTAATCTGTTCACTAATATTTCGATATCAATATGGGTCGGTCGATTCGGGACTCGTCAACCAAGCGATACACAGAATTTTCGCATTAATTCTGTTTTATTAATATTAGTATGATATTAAATTTAATATGGCTAGTGGCAGACCTCTTTGCCTACCCCTACAGGATACAGGCGTGTGTTTGAATTTATTTTATGCTATGCTATATGAGCAGTTAAGGCTGGCGCTTCATGGGGTAGTTTTAATTTGCGTATTTTCCGACGAGGTTTCACAAAATCAGTGCTAAAGATTCGTTATGATACCCGCCAATCGATAGTTAAAATTTACAACATTACGTATCGTTGGTCTGTGAGATGTTTTTTTCGCTATACCGATTTCATAGATATTTAGTACTGGAAGTTGCAAGATTAGTTTAAACCTCTAGTTCTTACAGTCCCGACCTCACTGTGATATGTCATGTCACGGCAGCGCGGGTACAAAACACCAAGAACAAATAGGTTTTGTGTGACGCAAGTAACGGTCGAGAGTCCTCAAAACCCGGGTCAATTGACAAACAAGCCGGGCGAGACTTGGCCCGCCCGACGCCGCCCTGAGTAGCTGTGGTAACAAGATGCATTGTTTTGGAGAAGAAAATTAGCCGCCTGTTCCGTCCGGGCTTAAATGATTTACATATAACAGGCTTCAGATTGTTTCCCTTCGAATTACTTAGATTGCTTTCCTTTTAAGGGTTTACCTTATTGTCTAACTTTGTTAGACATAAACGATTGGGATCACTTGGGATCGTCACCCTTAACATTCTATTAGATAGATAAATTAGGCAGATAACACTATTGGATATATTTACCTTTCTTTTTTATGTAGGTAAAAGTAAGTAAGTAAAAATGCATTTATTGGAACCAACTACAGAAGAAGAAGAATAAAAGGAGAAATTACGAATAATGATTTCATAGTTGGCGACAAAAGGTGTATGCTCAGCATGTGCCGCCAGAGACAACAATGACAATAGACGGCGCAGTTTTTCAGCACTCACCGACTTGAAAACTAACTACAAATTAGTTCCTAATCCTAAATACAAATAAAGAAATGTAAAACATAATTGAGTTGTCCAGTGTTTCAAAATAACACACTGCATTTTCAGCAGTAATCTGAATGCTTTTAATACTTGTGTGTGTGTGTGTGTGTGTGTGAGTGTGTGTATGGTTCTAATAATTCGGAGGTTTATTATCGACATGAGACGAATAGAGGCTACATACATGCCTCTATTCGTCTCACTCTAGGGCACAGACCTTCTCATCACTATGTCCTCACAGAGGGGCACGGGTCTCTTCCCTAAGGAAGGTATAGGCCATACTCCACCGCGGGATCCAAGTCCGGATTGGTGGAGGCTTGCAAGACTAGTGGCTGGTCTTACTGTCAGAAGTTTTCAAGCCGCTCTAAGGCCTCTGACTTGGCTTAACGACTGCCATCAATCAACGGCAGCCAGCATCAACTGCTTAAGGTGCCTGGCAAAGCACGGAACCGCTCCGAAAAATGCCACTAGAGTTGGTAATAGACGGTCACCCATCCATGCACTGAACGCGCCCTGCTTAACCTTCGTGATCGTTTAAGATCACTCGGGCAGACGGGGCTACGAGAGGTTCAATAATTCATAAGTACGAGTATAAATATAACGTTTTAATGTAATAGAAAAGCGCTCTTGGCCTAGGCGCAACGAGTGATTGGAATCAATCACTTGGTTAAGCAACAACAGGCGCGGTTAGGTACGGGATGGGTGAGCGTCCCGTGACTACCGCTAGTGGCATTTTTCCGAGCGCTTCCGTGCTTCGCAAGGCACCTTAAGCCGTTGGTGCCGGCTGTCATGTAATGGCAGTCGTTAAGCCATGTCAGAGGCCTTATGGGCGGCTTGATAACTTCTGAAAGTAAGGCCCGCCACTGTCTTACAATCCTCCACCAACCCGGACTTGGCCCCCGTGGTGGAGTATGGCCTAACCTTCCTGCGATGCAGGAAGAGACCCGTGCCCCAGGTGTGGGGACATACAAGGGTTGATAAAGAATGTAATAGTAGAGTTCAGAATGCATTAGTTTCGTTGCACCCATAAACGCACTAATAATTCTAATTGGTGGTCACACCAATTACCTAAGTACCTAATTGGTGTAACCACCAATCCGGTCGATCAGCAAAATGATTTTCCGGGCACCGTTCCTACCCTAATGCGATCCAACATTTATAACGCGCCTGGTGTATTGTGTACAGGATGGTTACGTTGCAAAGAGAATTTCTAATACTTCAATGTATAAAATGACGAACGCTTCCAAGCATATTTTATGAATTTTGAATCCACTCGGTGGTTATTATAGGATGTTTGATGAAATGTATAAGTGCTTAGTACTTAAGACTTTATCAGACGCCAGCCAGTCGAGTTTAAAGAATAGTTAATTAAGCTACATACAAGTTGCTACCAAGAACGTTTTCCTTGGTTGCTACACACTAAAATAGATATTATCACAAAAATATGAACTCATCCCCGGCGCTGTTACCCGCGGTTTACCAATTTTCGCATAGGTATAAGTTATTTTCCCACAGTAAAACGTAAAAGGATCGTGAGGTCGTCCCACCATCACCACCTGGGTCGGCTACGTTTGCGATATACGTCGCGTGTAACCCAGTCAGTGCCGATTATTACCCACCTGTCTGGGCTTAGGTGGCCATAATCTAAGATTAATCTTATAGTAGAAATATTTTATGTTAATTAGGGAAACTAAATTGTGTATTAACACGAGAAAATATTTAAAAGATATTTTCCCGCAGTAAAACGTATGTGTTAATCCAGGGTGTCAGCTAACTCCATTTTTAAAAAACCTATTACAGGCTAAGAATTCCACCCATGCCGGGATTCGAACCCGCGACCTTTGACTATCCGTGCCAGCGCTCTTCCAACTGAGCTAATGGGGGACTCACCGGCATCAGGGAAATTTCGAACCTCTTTGCTTTACTCTCTGTATTACGTACGGGCAGCGACATCTGGCTGAAGTAATTTGCATCACTTGTAGCCCCGAGTACCTACTTTGCAGTTAGGTTTTACATCGGAATGATATCGCTGTACACACATGATTATATTCTTTTTTAATGCACTAACCCGTGCTAAGGAAAATTTAAAAAAACCTATTTATAGGCTAAGAATTCCATACCAAATTTTATTAAAATCGCTTCAACCGTTTAGACGTGAAGTAGAAACAAACATACACACTCACAATAGCATTAAAATGTAAAAATATTTTGCTAAATTCCGCCAAAAATATGTATAAGTATATTGTTATTTTATATTATTAGTCAGCCACGACTGTCTCTCTGCTGGGCGAAGGCCTTCTCTTTAGATTTATATATTATAGAAGTGTGATAATTTTTTTTTCACTTTTCACTTTTCACTTTTATGCCTACCCCTTCGTTATACAGGCGTGAGCTTATGTTTTGTTAGGAGTTTTTTTTTGGATCTAAAATGCATAAGACTTAAAAATCATAAACCAAAAAGAAACACGCTTTATGTCTGCCAAGTTATTGCTAGGCCGAGCAGAAGGATTAGTCTCTATTACGGGATGCGCGGGACGGCCGTGTTTTACCTACATGTAGGGTGGATCGCTACCCACATAAGTACCTACTCTGTATAGTACAAAACTCCTTATGTAAGCAAACATGCATTTACTTCGAAATACGGCCAAAACAGGGAAAATACAGCGTGCTGAAGATATATAGGGTGAAACTTAAGTTGGTTATTCTAATCACCAAGGGAAAGAAAGAAAGAGGAAAAGAAATATTTATTACAGTCATACACAAAAAAAACAAAACAAATTTAACAGAAAAAAATCATTAGAAAAGGTACACTTATATAAACACAATTCATGCAGTTTTATTGCGGTGTGTTTGAACCAATAAAATCACTTATATAATGCGGCGGTTGCCCAGAAAGTAGAGCGATGGACTCGTAGGCGAGAGAACCAGTTTCAATTCCCAGTGCGCGCATGTACCGATGACTTTGTTTTGTAAGTTATGTACATTTGGAAGCGCTCGTGGCCTAGCGGAACCGAGTGATTGGAATCAATCAATTGAGATAAGCAACAACAGGCGCGGTCAGGTGCAGGATGGGTGACCGTCCCGTGACTACCGCTAGTGGCATTTTTCCGAGCGCTTCCGCGCTTCGCAAGGCAAGTTAAGCCTTTGGTGCCGGCTGTCATGTAATGACAGTCGTTAAGCCATCTCAGAGGCCCTATGGGCGGCTTGATAACTTCTGACAGTAAGGCCCGCCACTGTCTTACAATCCTCCAATCCGGGCTCGGCCCCCGTGGTGGAGTATAGCCTAACCTTTCTACGATGCAGGAAGCGACCCGTGCCCCAGCAGTGGGGACATACAAGGGTTGATAACGATGATATCGTACATTTGTGAAGTTATATTAGCAATATTACTCGTGAAGGAAAACATCGTGAGGAAACTTGAGTGTCTGAGGTGTTCAAATACGACGGCGCTTGAAATGCCCAATCTGCGGTGGTAATTAAGCCCAAACTCTCTCTCTGAGAGAAGGCATGTGCCCTGCAGTGGGACGTATCTAGGCTACTTAAAAAAGCTTTTTTAGGTAGGTACCTATATATGATAGAACATTAAGGTTATTTGTCCATCCCAAGTTTGTCGAGGCCTCAAAGCCTAAAGTACAGATCACTGATCTAATTTAGGCTCCAGGCTTTCCACAAATTGTACTATCGCATCTATAGTTAGAATATTTTCGGGGCTTAATCGCGTAGTAATTTATTGCTATTTTATCTCGACGTTTCGACGACGTTACAGTCATCGTCGTCACGAGAAGACTGATGGCTGGCACCCGTTCACATCTTCGGCTGATGAGGTTTCATACTACCCTCAATCAGCCATCACAAAGCACTATTAGGGACACACTACACTGACAATGTCGGACGATAAGCCATGCGACTTTTTCCACTCGAACAAATCTTGATGACCGGATCCCACGTTTGCGACAGTTTGAAACCACATTCCCGATTAAAATTTTTGTGTTTCTTAATTTCAACCGCTTCACGCATTAAGCCCCGAAAGTATTCTATGTGTACAAGTCGCGAAAGTTTAAAATATGTTATCGCATCTATCATTTGTAACCTTGATTTGTGGATTGAGAAAATAAACGTAAGTATTTGTATTTGTGAGAAAACTCTGGACTGAATTGAGGGAGGCCTTTGGGACGCAAACATAGAGGCTACGTAAAAAAAATGTTATTGTATTGTATTTGCAAAGTTAATATTTAAAAAACCTGAACCGGCGTGCGTGTATGCAACGACTTACGAACGTAGATGAAGCGAAGGTGATCTGTTGTGGCTGATTGTGGCAAGTGGCTGTCCGTGGTCTCTGCCTACCCCTCTGAGATACAGGCATGAGGTTACGTTAAGTTATGTATAAAAAAACTGTGTAGTAGGTATGGCATACTAACTCTATGGTTCAGTTGGTTGCCATGGATATTTAAAATTATTTCGAATAACTTGTGAGCTAACCTTTAAGCTGACACTACCAAAAATATAATTGTCTTACGAATCTCTAATTTAAATAAAACACGTTTATATTATTTAGCACCCCTGATTTATTCTTGCAATATTAGGTAATTGTATCTTATGAGATCCACAGTTATACAATGGTCAACCGTCACTTGAACTTTTCAAAAACACAAAAAAAATATGACACAAATCTGAGGTCAGGAATAATGAGCTGTTTAATACCTAGAACAGATATCGAATACAGTCGACTGTGTGGGGTTACACAGCTGCTTATTTAACGTGAAACGTCTATAAGTAAGCGTTAACTGCGCAATGTGTTACACCGCACTCGCGCCATCTAGCGGCAAGAGTCGCTAGGAACTAAATAATGGCTACTTTGTTCTACTCAACGGTATATACTTAAATGAACTGCACCCGAGACGTAGTTTCAGAGTTACAACTTCCTCCGAGGAGACATCTTTTCGTTGTTTGCGGTTTGAGTCTTTAAGGCGCTTTGTTGTGCTAACAAGCGCCACCATTGGAATAAAAATCGAAATATGTTATATAATACATTTCAGCGGAAATCGATTAAAGTCCTAGGGTGTTTATCCTAGGTTCGAAAAATAGTTGTCACAGATATTAAGATTTTTGATGTTTACTTTATGAAAAAAATGTATTATAAATAAAGTGATGGTTCTTATTCAATTGGTGGCGCCAGTTAGCACCCCAAAGTGCCTTAAGTTGTACTACCGAACAACTTAAAGACGTTTTAAAAATGTTGTATGGAACAGCTGAGTTGGTTTTGGCGATTTTACAGTTGGTCTCTAATGAAAGTAGTTTATATAGTTTCAACGGACTCTATAACACGCTCCACGGAAGCTTTGTTCGCGTAGGATTAGATTAAAAAGTAGCTACCCTACATCCAGGTCATATTTAATTAATCCCACAACTAGTGACAGGCGAGGAAAATATTCTCGTATGTTGAGACTTAATAAAAATTGAGCACTAAAAATGTGTATTTCGTTATAAACCCTTGTATGTCCCCACTGCTGGGGCACGGCTCTCTTCCTGCACCGCAGGAAGGTTAGGCCATACACTAATATCACCCGTTTGAGAATTTCGAACTTTTGCTTATGGTATCTTAATTACTTCGGGATGTTCGATCTATTGATCGCCTTGTTACACGAGATTTGATTTGACCAGTAGGTTGCTGGCTCTATTTATCTATTTATGAGGATGAATCACTAGTCGAGCAAAACTTTCCCCAATTTCAAACTTTTTGATGAGACGTAAGGAGGGAGACCGACCAAACATTGCTGGGCCGTTGCGAGGAACTTTATCGCTATTTGTTCAGTAGATGAGGCCATGGCAACGATGGGGCGCAAATAGATATCTATAAGTACATACGTCATGCGACTGACGACGGTGATCTGTGTATATTTTTGTGTACATTTTTAAGTCAATATATTGGAAGTGAAGCGCTCGTGGCCTAGCCAAACCGAGTGATTGGAATCAACCACTTCAGTTAAGCAACAGGCGCGGTCAGGTGCAGGATGGGTGACCGTCCCGTGACTACCGCTAGTGGCATTTTTTCCGAAAGCTTCCGTGCTTCGCAAGGCACGGTAAGCCGGTGCCGGCTGTCATGCAATGGCAGTCGTTAAGCCATGTCAGAGGCTTTAAGGGCGGCTTGATAACTTCTGACAGTAAGGCCCGCCTCTGTCTTACAATCCTCCACCAACACGGACTTGGCCCCCGTGGTGGAGTTTTACTTACAGATTATAGATTACAGTAATTAATATAGATTTCAATGTATGTTTGACGTACATATGCAAGGAGAACAAAGATAACATAAGATAAGAATATTCTTTATTGTAGGTACACCAGGAAAAAACAAACATAAAAAAACAATTGTAAACGTAATCGCACATTTCTTTTGTGAAGTTATAGAAGCAATACCACCTGCTAACGGCGGATGAAAACATTGTGAGAAAACTTGAGTGTCTGATGTATGCAAAGACCTCAGCGCTTGATATTTATTGCAATACTCGCTGTAGACTTGGGCAAAGTGTATCCTTAGAGGGAGTTGTTATATCTTATATCTTTGCTCACAGAGACACAGTATATCTCTATCATATCTCGCTCACCACTGAGTCCTAGCTCATACGACGTATGGAAACAAGAGACACAAGTGGTGAGTCAGTCTAGTCTACCTATTCCCTACTTTATCCAAATCACACCTTTTTTTGGTAAACTTTCTCTCATCGCTCGTTGGTTACGACGAGAAATGCGGCCGAATGTAACCGATGTCAGACGATGTTGATCTCGCTCTCGCGCATTGTGTGTGAGCTGGATAAAGTAGCAGGAGATGACTACTGTACTGAGTTGAGAGTATGTGTGAGGAAGCCAGATATAGTTGACATCTCAGGGATATGAATTGGACACACTTGACGGCGAGGGAGTTGTGTGTCCACTCATATCTGGCTCTTGAGTTACCCAAGGCTAACTCGCTGGGAATGCATGGTAATTAGGCCCATAATCCCCTCTTTGAGAGAAGGCCCGTGCCCTGCAGAGGGTCGTTAATAGGCTACATAAAAAATGTTGAATTTTAAAGTTAACTATAATAATGACTTCGCTGTTTGCCATATAATTTATTTCAAATGTTTAGTTGTATTTTTTTCTATATACTACAGTGTACTTTATGATTGTTTGTCATATCTTGTGTTGAAAAAACCTATTTAGAGGCTAAAAATTCCACCCATGCCGGGACTCAAACCCGCGACCTCTGACTAACCGTGCCAGAGGTCACTGGTTCGAGTCCCGGCATGGGTGGAATTTTTAGCCTCTAAATAGGTTTTTAAAATTGTCCTCAGCAGGGCTTAGTGCATTAAAAAGAATATAATATCAATATATAATATAGATAATAAAAGAATATAAATTTATTTATGTGAATTATTTGTATGTATCTGTTGATAATTTTAATTATTCAAACTGTTATTGAGGCATGTATTTGGAACCTCTGAAATTATCGTTTTCTATGTTTTTTTTTGTACATCTACTTCCTTCTCTAATGTATTAGACCAGTTCATCCGAAGGTTGTCTGGAAGAGCTCATTTTTTGTGATAAGGCCGCCGTCTGTACTCTTAGGTTAAGAAATATCTGTGTAATTTCCATTTTTATGTACAATAAAGTGTTCTCCATCCGTCCGTCCGTCCGTCCGTCCGTCCGTCCGTCCGTCCGTCCGTCCGTCCGTCCGTCCGTCCGTCCGTCCATCCATCCATCCATCCATCCATCCATCCATCCATCCATCCATCCATCCATCCATCCATCTATCTATCTATCTATCTATCTATCTATCTATCTATCTATCTATCTATCTATCTATAATATCTTGTGTTGGTTAATAAATGATCTATTATTTCTTTCTAAAATAGAAAATACAATATCCTAATTATTCACAGTTAAAGGTTAGATATTTTTGTATCCCGTATCAAAGTGATGACGTAGGTACGGCACCTAATTAATAAGCTTCATCGCATATTTCATATTCCGCAGACACTTTTATCTCGCTCCTCCTTATGAATAACGCCAGTCAGTTGTTTCTGCTAACAAACTTTTATCGCGGTCGTTCATAAATAAAATACAGAATTGCGGCATATCTAAGAGCTATTTAGGAGAAGACGATCTGTCAGGGTTGTGGCAAGTGGCAGACCGCCTCTGCCTACCTCTTCGCGATACAGCCATGAGGTTTTGTTATGTTCAAAAGATTAGTTACTAAAGTGTATTGAATGCTAATAATAGAGTAGAGGAAGCACTCGTTGCCTAGGCGAACCGAGTGGTTGGAATCAATCACTTGAGTTAAGCTACAACAGGCGCGGTCAGGTGCAGGATGGGTGACCGTCCCGTGACTACCGCTAGCGGCATTTTTTCGAGCGCTTCCGTGCTTCGCAAGGCACGTTAAGCCGTTGGTGCCGGCTGTCATGTAATGGCAGTCGTTAACCCATGTCAGAGGCCTTATGGGCGGCTTGATAACTTCCGATAGTAAGGCCTGCCACTGTCTTACAAACCTCCACCATCCCGGACTTGGCCCCCGTGGTGGAGTATGGCCTAACCTTCCTGCGGTGCAGGAAGAGACCCGTGCCCCTGCAGTGGGGGCATACATATGTATGCGGAATCTGGGATTCCAATAATTTTAAACGCAATGTCGGACCTCCATGGTCAATTTCGTTCTTTTTTTTAAATACTGGCCGCTAATATTTTTCTCTTATATACGTTAGTGTTTTGTTTTTGTTGGGTTTAAAATGTCATATCTATCGCTGAAAAAATGGAACTCACCCGTGAAAATATTCGTGAGTTTATTACGATTTTCGACGTGGTTTAACGCAACAACAGTGCGTCGATCAATTAACTTCGACTTTTGGTGGTGAAGCTCAATCAATAACGACTCTGTATCACTGGTTTAGTGAGTTTAATCGCGGGCGCAGTAAGCTCACGGACGAAGTTAAAGAAGGTCGCCCGAAATCTGTGGTTGTGCCACAAAATATTGAAGCTGTGCGAAAACTAATAATGCAAGACCGCCATGTTACGTATCGCGAGATAGAAGCTATTCTGGGCATATGTGTAACGAGCATTCATAGGATATTACATGAACATTTGTCTGTAAAAAAAATTTGTTCGCGTTGGATCCCGCACAACTAAACTCAGGATCAAAAAGATGCTCGCGTCGAATGGTGCAAGAATACCTTAAAAAAATTCAACGGAGGCGACACAAAATCTGTTTATAATATCTACACAGGTGACGAATCCAGGATCTACGCGTGCGATCCCGAAACCAAACAACAATCAACAGCTTGGGTGTTTCAAAATGAGCCGAACCCTACGAAAGTGGCTCGTGCAAAAAGCACTGTAAAGCAAATGGTGGCCTGCTTTTTTGGTATTAATGGCCATGTGGCTGCAATACCACTGGAAGTATTTGAAGAAATACGCCAAAACAACCAGCGAGGCGAGAATCATACTTCACCATGACAATGCCAGCTGTCATACATCTCAGGAAACAACTACATTTTTGGATGGTCAAAAAATAGAATTGATGTGTCATCCACCGTACAGCCCTGATTTGGCTCCCAATGATTTCTATTTATTCCCAAATGTAAAGAATAAATTACGTGGTCAACGATTTTCGACCCGTGAAGATGCCGTAGATGCGATCAAACAGCACGTTTTGGAGATACCTCAATCAGAGTGGAAAAAGTGTTTGACACATTGGTTTCATCGAATGCAAAAGTGCATCGATCATAGTGGAGAATACTTTAAAAACAATAAAAGCATATTTAGCCATATACATTTGTTTATTTTTTCTATTCCGCATACATAAGTAGCAGCCCTCGTACAAGGGTTGATAACGAATAGAGTAGAGTGATCTATGTTATTTTAAGCTGTTGCATAGCTATGTACCTCGTAATATAACTGTTTAATCTAGTCATTTGTGCACGAGCGACTTCGTTCTAGTGGGAATCCTATAGGTATTTCTTAATTGTGTGCAATTAGTGTGAACCTGTAGCAATTAGCTCTATGTTTCCCTATATGAGATTCTGCGTTACTGTAATAGCTGTTGGGCTACCATATACTCGTATCTGTAAATAAATAAATAATGTTTTATTCAGTGGAACCTCCACATTGCGGAATAGTAGGTAATACCAAGGAAAACGTTCTTGTGTAATACCTACATGCATTAAATTTGTCATTTACTTAAACATTACATTTCATTGTCTGTTCCTTTTTTTTACACATTTTTTTTCTTTCAGAGGCGGTATTTAACAGATAATGCTTACTTACAACATTTTAAATATTATGGGCTCACTTTTATTTACCGCAGGCTTCGCAGCGCTGCATTTCGCGTTGCGTGAATTTTATAAAATTATGTGTGGAATTTCGAAAAGGAACTTAAAATATTCCTATATTAGATAGTCCTTAAAAATTTTAAGGCCAATGTTTTCAATCATTTCCTAAATTTACAAAAAGGGTTAATTATGTATATACTCGCGTTAACTTATAAGTATAGTAGGTATACTGTATGTACTCGTATATTATATATTCATTTTTAATAGTATCATATCATGTACAAGTATCTATATATAATATAAGCTCCCTGCCATTCCTGCCATTAAATTTAGGTTCAATTATATTATGACTGTAATTGTGTAAACAATATTTATAATAGTAATAATTAATGATAAAAATGGAACTAAACCTAAAACATTCTAATTTAAATAAAATATTTGAGCCAGATCGCTGTCGGGCGGCAGAGTACTGACTATAATTATGACTGTAATTTGTTCATGTTTATTATAATTATGCAACACTGCCCTATGTATTGCTAGTTCAGCAACACCAAAGTTATCTGAAAGAATAGAATAGAATTCTCCTTTGGAGTTTTTAATTGGTTTTAACAGTGCAATAAAGAATTTCCATAATAATAATGCTGTTGGGATATTTGAAAAACCAAACTCCTGGAACAAACCTAAAAGTTGTGGTTGGTTTCAGGAATGGTGCATTTTAAAACTCTTAAGTCATAAACAAAAAACCCTTTAAATTGTGTAAGACGCTGCAATAAGACGACCCAGGGTAAATACTTGTACATTGTTTTAATTAAAGACAAAAGGTATTTGTTTAAAATATTCTAACTTTCCACGTCGGCAGGTGGCATTCAGGGAAATTAGATTTCGGTTGTGTTGCGAGGAGCATTCTTGGGAGGGATTTTCAATTCGATAGTACTTAACAATTTTTGTCGAGAAGATTCTATATAGAAAGCTTTTAAGCCCTATTAGGTTATTAAACATTAAAGTGGGAGAGTAAGCAGGTTAAGGACCCTTCTCCTAACCTTCTGCTTGGTTGTATAATAAAAAAAAACAAGACGGTGGGGTGCGTCGTTTTGATTAACTTTGTTAAAATCTATTAGTGGGCTACCAGGGCCGGGTTTAGTAGTTCATAATTCAACAAGCCGGTGTTTAGTAGTTCATAATTTTAAAAAAATCAACAACGTGACGGTCACCCCTTCTGCACCTGACCGCGCCTGTTGTTGCTTAACTCAAGCAATTGATTCCAATCACTCGGTTCGACTAGGCCACGAGCGCTTCTTCACATAAGACAATATGATAATGAGTATTACATTGCTTAGCCCATAAGTACAATTACTTTAGTCTTCCTTCTTATTAATCTGTACGTTAATAATAGATAGTTAGATAGAATCTTCTGATATCAAATAATCAGTTATTTGAAATAGGGCTGTACATTTGAACAGTAGGCATAGCTTCTGTTATCAAAAGACGCTCTACTGTAACAAAAATTGCGCTTTAATGCTTAATATTTTGCAAACTGATTGCAAAAACAAAAAGTGTTTTTTCTAGACTTAAAATACTTAAACGATACCGCACACTTCAGTGAGAAACTCACTAGGTGAGAAAAAAAAGTTGCTTCCCCAATTTTAGTAAGGGTTACTAAACAATATTTTTTTATATTTTATCCTACCGTTTTGTCACCCTGTCATCTCTGCCAAATTGCAGCTGACGTACAGACAGACGAGCGGTCCTGGCGAAACTGTAAGGGTTCCTTGTTGACTACGGGACCCTAATACCTAAACTAAATTAGACTACAACATTTTCAGTTTCGTAAAGTTTCAATTTCATATATATATACTACATGATGATACATACTTATGTATATACTACATAATTATACATACCGGTATGTATAATTATGTAGTACATATACCGACTGTTACCAAATATCCATATAATTCTCAAAAAGTGGGGTGGAGAATTTGTTAATTTTTCACCAGTTCAAACTCATCAAAATGAATGAACATAATTGTAATGAATGTTGATTGAATTAATTTACTACGGGAAAAACTTAACTGCGGCATTAAGGCGCTTTGAGGTGACTTCAATTGGGGGGACATTAATCGATTTTCACCGAAAACTGCCGTTATTAGTGGAAATCGATTTATGTCGAAGGATGTTAATACTATGTTCGAAGATTTTTGATGTTTAATCTAAAAAGACGTATTATACAACTACTTGTGATATTTATTCTATTGGTGGCTGTTTCACGATGTCGACGTTTTCCTCTTAGGAAAAGTTTTTCGTCTCGGCAAGTAGGACCCTCCAAGTTCGGACGTACCTAGGAAAATTTTATTACACACTGTAGATAATTAAATTCCCATATATATCAGAATTTTCCCCTACTTCCACTTATTTTATAAAACGGGAGATTTCGGTAAGTTGTCGAAGAAATTCAAGTAACAAGGCCAACCAATTAAAAAAATAACCGGTTAAGAGTCGAAATCTTACAAAATATCCATATAATTCTAGGGTTTCCTAGGGTTTCGTTACTAATTGGTAAGTAATTACACATTACAAATAGTTTCGGAATCGAGTTTCGCAGTTTCTTCCCAGCTTTTCTCGAACTTCTTTTATGATTTAATTACAAATGTAAAGTTTCCGTATTATTCGTAGTTCTAGGTCAACGGTAAGTGCCCTGTGAACTTTGATTTCCTTGAGTGTCGAAATACACGTTTCGAAACTCAAGGGCTTGAGAACTTTAATTTTTTTTAGAACTTTAAGAGGCTGCGACATCCTGAGTAGGTATAAGATTTCTATTTCAACGCAAATTAATCTCAAGATATTCAAGCAAGTTAAAAGCACAACCGACTGCTCATTGATACAGCACGATCTCAATACGTTTTATGATTACTGTGTTAATAATAAGATCTCTCTGGCCAATGATAAATGTAAAGTCATCACTTTTTCCCGAAGCCGTAACGTTATTTGCAATGCTTATCAGTTGGGTCAGTGCAATCTGGACAGAGTAATGTCAATTCGTGACTTAGGTGTCCATTTCGACTCAAAATTACTTTTTCATGAGCATATAGAGTATGCAGTAAATAAGGCATACCGTATGTTAGGTTTTATACGGCGTATTTGCAAGAAATTTAAGAAACCCGAAACCTACATAACACTGTATCAATCACTAGTACGATCACACCTCGAGTACGCATCAGATGTGTGGAATCCTCTCTATGAAGTGTATAACAAGAGCTTAGAAATGATCCAAAAGAAATTTCTTCGTGACCTTAACTTTAGAATGAGAAGCCCAAAACTGTCTTACTCAGAATTATTGGAAAAATATAATATGTTGTCACTGAAAGACCGTCGCACATTGGCTGACTTGAATGTTCTCCGGGGCATCTGCACCTCACAGCTAAACTGCCCCGATCTTCTAGCAAAGATATGTCTGAGAGTACCTATCCGGCCTCAAAGAAGCATGCGTGTTTTTTCGCTAGGCACTACAAGAACCAATGCCGGTAAGAGAGCACCATTGTATCGAATGTGTGATACCTACAATATTACCTTCACAGATGTAGACATATTTTTTCTTTCCAAACAGTGTTGCAGGCGGTTGTTTATTTTAATTTTAAGAAATTTGTAAGGCATACTTTGTTGTGTAATTGTTTGCTCATAATTACCTACTTAGCCACATTTTGATATAAGTGCCTCTAAAATTTATATTATTTAATTTTTATCTCATTGAGATTAATAGTTAAAGTAATAGTTAAACTATCAGCAAATTTCTCGTAATTTTTTTTTCTTGTAAATTACAAAGTATACATAGTATAGATGCTCTGTATTGTTTGTATTTTTTTTTTTAAGTAACAAGAGATTGTCTTCATGAATTTTACGAGTATATACCTATTCTACTCCTATCGCATACTAAGCTCTTATCTAGCGGTGAGGAATGGTTAGGAATTAACAAAAATTAATAAGCTAAGTAGTTTACTGTATTTAAGTGCTTGTTGTTAATTCTGTTTTTCCTCCTTTATAAAAAAAATAAATAAATAAAAAAAAACGCGATAGCTCCACGCGTTTCTGAGATAAAGAGTCTTGAGAGACCAACAGGCGGAAAGACGAACCTACGGACGGACAAATATCCCTTATCGTCGTCAGGCTATACTAGTCCACTGCCGGACATATAGCACTCCCCTAATGAGCGCCTATGCGCCCTGTCTTTAGCTTGCCGCAACCAGAATCTGCCTGCAGTTTTACGCAGATCGTCATTCCACCTAGTCGGAGGGCGTCCTATACTTCGTTTGCCGAGTCGCGGTCTCCACTCAAGAACACGTTTACTCCACTGGTTGTCGGTTCTTCGTGAGATATGGTCAGCCCACAGCCCCTTCTGCTTGCTAATTCTCTAAGCAATATCGATAACTTTGGTTCTCTGTCGGAGGCATTCGTTACGAATCCTATCCTTCAGAGAAACTCCGAGCATATCTCTCCATAGCTTGCTGAGCGACTTTGAACTAGAAGACCAAGCCTTTCGTGAGTGTCCATGTCTCGACTCCGTAGGTCATGACAAGTAGGACGCACTGATTGAAAACTTTCGTTTTCAAGTACCTATCCCTTAAGGGTTCCATTTTTCCTGGCACGGGACCCAAAAAACAATTCAAATATCATTGTGAAACTCTTAATATAATATCGAACCTAATGCGTTACATTGGTTTGTAAAGATAACTCTTCATATGACAAAAAAGATAAGCAAAACCACTCCACAAGAATTCAATGGCCACTTTTGACAGACCTGCTCTGGCTCCTTAACCTTTTTACCGGGCCTTAAGCACAAAGAACTAACACAAGCGGAAAAGGTATAAGCACACACTTATTTACTCTTTGAACAAAAACACTTCAAAGGTTGGCCTCCTAGTCCTAGCCTTCCTTTGGAAAATTCACAATAACAGCACTACAGACTACCAAACCCAGTTTATTGACCGAAGTTTGGACGTTATGCTATGGAGCAGCTCGCTTCATAGGCCCTGATTGTTTGGGGATTTAAATGTAAGGCAGGAAATTGTGAAGTTTTCGACGAAGACCAAAGTTTAACTGGAAGAAAATGCTACTGAGCATTAAGTAACAAATACTTTGTGTTTTTGTGCTATAAATAATTTAATAATAAAATACAGATTGGCTATAAATCGAGGGAACTTGCATCTAAGTTAGATTTGACTTACATTGTATTTAGACCATAAAAAAACGTTAGCCTTTGCATCTACGTAATGAGATGATTTCTATAGTCCAGTGGCACCTTTGTGAAGGGACCACTCAAACGCTGTAGTACCTACATGGGACATTGGTTTTAGCTGGAGTAGACTTGCCCAGCCTTAGTCGGAATAGCCCACAGGAAAGACAAGACAGACCAGAAAGGATAACAATCAGAGCAACTTCGAAAGAAAACCGTTTCTTTTTTTTCGTATTTTCATGGCTTATTTGCTTTCATAAAAGTCAAAAAAGGGGCGCTAGGTAAGTAACATCTTGATTTTGATTAGAGACAAAGTGGACTGTCACAATTCAGGCACTGAATCTGCTAGCATGTTGGGCGCGGTCCACAAAATATTTAATTTAATAATTCGTAACTTTATTGCGACCATTTAGTGGTAAATTAAATTACGCTTCTAAATTACCTATGTTGGGGTACTAATATATGCGAAAGGTCTTATTTATAAAAAAACACTCGAAAAACGCTTATTAAAATAGTCTGTACAGTGCTACACAAGAAATAAGTCCCGCGGATGTACCTGAGCAGATGACCAAATTTTGGATGTGCGGCAAGTTGATCGACCAATCAGATAGTTTCATTTTATGGCAGGCCGCGCGCCTTTGTTGCTATTGGTTGATTCAACGTCATCGATGCAGGTGACTATTAGTTTGGCTATATTAGCGTGAGCGAAATAGGTGCTACTGCGGCAATCAATTCCGCACCTTAACCGTATCGGTTAAAGATCATGTTGAATGTACTTATAGCTTCGGGTACGTTCGTAACACTTCTTCCTAGTCTGCGCGAACGTAGATTCCCGAAGGGACTTTTATGATGAGTAGTACTGTACTTGAGATTTTACAGAGAAAAAACCTGAACACATATTAAATAAACTGCCTGTAAGGAATGCTTTACAGGAATCGTCGTCGTCGTCGTCAGGCTGTACTAGTCCAGTGCTGGATATCATAGGGGGTAATGTCCATAATGCCCATACAGGAATCGTGTTTTATTAAATCAGGCCCATAGTTATTCTATTCCTAATACCACAGAATTTGAAAAAAATCAATGCTAACACTTTCATATAGCGTTATTCTAAAATAAACAATATTATTATAATAATTGGGTCCAATATACTAAGTAGGTACACCGTGAATTTTGAAGCGTTAAAGAATTATCTAATGTAATCTCCTATTTAGGGTGTAAAAAGGATTCACAAAATTCCTAATACAATGCCGTGCTCCAGAACCAAAATTGTCGATGCTGGAGTTGCAAACGCTAAGTTTGAAGGGCGGGCCGTTTACTCGTAAGCAGTATATAGGCCCAAACGATCGTACGACCTGTTCTCCGGGCTGGCAAGTGGTGTGGTGGCCGTGAGGGAAGAGTGAAAAGCGAAATACCTATCACTGGGCAAAGCCCCCCCCCCCCCCCTTTGCCCAGTGGTAGGTTACAATCGAGGCCACATAATATATATTTTTTTATATTGCTATTTACACAACTGCGGTTGTAAACCGTATGTAGGTATAGTAAGAATGAATGTCCAGGTGTTCAAAGATAAACATAAATCAGCACTGTTTCAAAGACAGCTTGTTACCGAAAATTTGAGGCACGCTTGTTGTAACGATTTGTCCCTTAAAGAATATTTTAAATCTTTAAAAAAAACCCTAGCGGTTTACGTAGTCCATGACAATATACACACAACACTCACACACACACACAAGCATCGTACGTTCGCGTACACAGTCACACCGTCTTACTCAACATTAGTTTAGTTTAATTTTTGATACCATAAGTACCAATATAGCCATGTTCTGCAATACCACTTAATCTTAAAAATCCTGCCATTATGGTACCATACTACCTACCTCTACTTCTAGTATGGTACCCACGGTACAGGCTTGCCTTGGGGACACAGTGAAATTTTGTATCGCTAAATAATGGTAACCATTCTGAGATTGTTTATATATAGATACTTAGTTTATCGACAGTTAATCAAGATTTATTATTTAACATTTAATAAAAAATATGTTCAAACGATATTTTTCTTATAAGTTGCGCAAGTTAGCCTTTATAGCAAGACTAAGAATAAGTTTCAGTGACTTGCAAGTGTTTTCGTAATTAGCGAAGGCTCTTTATGTTATTATTTTTACGAAAAATAAGTGAAATGAAATCGGTGACTTTGTAAAAATGTGTAGTTAGTTGAAATGTAATTAAAATGGAGACGTTAAAAAAGTCTGGCTGAGAGGTTATTCAACTTTGAAAGATTAATTTCTATTGAAACGATTTAGGTACGAAAACGTGTATCTTCAGAAGATTGCTTTCTCGTTAAGTAGGTTAGTAATTACCTACGTTATTTCTTAAACGTTACACTCTTACAGTAAATATAAGAACTCAGCTATTTTCCGAGAAATTTACAGTCGGGGATTTTGGACTTAAGTTTTTTTCGAGAAATTCGTACCTCGGAAATTCAGTGTTAAGGGGAAAAATCACATAATTTTTAACAGATCATGTTTGCAAAAAGTGCCTGTCACTACATGTAAATCTCTTACTAATGTTAATAATAATTTTCAGGACCCAGTCGTCAGGCTATAATAGTCCAGTGCTGGACATAGCCCTCCCCTAATCAGCGCCATAGCGGTCTGTCTTCAGCTTGCCGCATCCAGTGTCTGACTGCAGTTTTTCGCAGATCGTCATCCCACCTAGTCGGAGGGCGTCCTAACCTCCTAAGCCCTGAAGGTAACAGCTACTTCAAGTCCTCTGAAACTTTGTAGATTTTTAAGAACTTTTTCTTCTTGTTGTCCAAAAAGGCTATATTAGTCCACTCATGGACATAGCCCTCCCCTAATGAGCGCCATAGCGTAAGGTTGTGCCATCCTTGGGGGGGTAATGTCCTTAATCCCCACGCAGGTTTTTGACCTAAAAGCTATCTAGTCCTAGGTCCGCGATCCTAGGTTCTCGATGGTGGGTGTACACGGACACATTCGCATAAGCAACGGGATCCGGCGCGGCGACGTGGACTGATCTGTGGTGCATTTTTCTAAGCCATATATTTTTTGACATCAGTAGAAACGTGTACAAATGTATTAAATAAATAATAATAAACCCAATAACAAACTAACTGTTACTAATATATTTACATACAACTCAACAAGATTTTTTGGCGACCGTGACAGGACACGAACCTGCAATCTGCAATATCAGCTTTAAGCTTGCGGGCGAGCAAGTTCACGCACACGTTCGCATAAGCGGCGGCGGTGACGTGGACTTATCTGTGGTGCATTTTTCTGCATTTTTTGACATCGGTAGAAACGTGTACAAAAAAAATTAAACTAGCTGACCCAGCGAACTTCGTACCGCCTAACCGTCGATTCTTTAATTTTTTTTTATTTTTCTCTCCGTAAGAACCATTCTCGTACTTCAAGGAATATCAAAAAAAGAATGAGCAAAATCGGGTCAGTTGTTCTCGAGATTTGAGCTTACCAACACTTTCGGCGATTCATTTTTATATTATAGATAAATAATAAAAAACCCAATAACCAACGGTTATTAATATACATACTATTCAACAGTGGGTCCTGAAAATCACTATTAACATGTTTGAGAGATGTCTATTAAAATTGACATTCAACAAACAGAATGTAAATTCTTTACTTTGAAATAAGATTACGATTTCTGATTTCTTGTGCAGACACTTTTTGCAAATCCGACCTTCAAAAAAGATACGTTTCTTCTTTAGTGGGCTGAGTGGCGGTCGTGTTACGCTACGGAGCCCCTTAAAGGGTTACCCGCTACTAACTAGCGCCATCGAGCGATGAAATAATATCTTCTGTTACATAACGTTTTCGCAAAAACGCGAACATCGTAAACATCAATAAAACGGTGAAAAGTATTGCGTAACCCAATTTGGGGAGCGGGAGGTGGGTAGTAAAAATCTTACAAAATTACTTTGCGTAATACTTGAACCGCAGACGAAAAATGTTTCTTTTACGTAAGTCTAGAATCGCGGCCATTTTAAACGAAAATCAATTAAAATTCTATATTGGCACAAGGTTCTAAGGTCCTAAATCACCTTTATGGAAGTTTATAACGTTACTTCTTTACCCTATTTGCATGACTATTTGTACCACGTGACTAGATCAACATATCAACAGTTTAATTATGAAAAGCATTAGTCGTAAAGAAAAACGAATATCTATTTATTTAAGTATCACAACCCCTTGTATTGTATGTATATAGCACGTAATTGAATTAAACCAACGCGATACAATATGAGCTCAGCTCTATTTATCAAACATTCTAGCAATCTCTTTCATACCTTCACCACACTTCCAATCCCATCGACAAACCACAAAAAAAAACAAAAAGCGATAAGCTCAAGCGCTAACGTTACAGTATAGGTTTTATTCAATCTTTCGGGAATCAGCCAAGCAAGCAAACGGGAGATTTATGTATCACAGTGAATTGATACGCCTTTACATTTTACTTGTAAACTCGCCCGTATCGCGATTGAGTACATTACACGCGTGTTAAGTGGTTGACGTGGTACTGACTGTACCAAGCACGGTAGGACGGATATTCAACCAAAGGGAATACTGATGGAAACGAATTTGGGAAACATTTATCGAAATGCGTTTCATACTTACGTTCAACACGAAGATGAAGAAATCCAACGTGAACAGAAACGACGTTATTGGGTTGAAGTTGAGCTGAAAAATAAATCGCGTTTTAGAAAACAACAATACAATAAAATCTATCATTTGATGGTGGAGGGAAGGAGGTACAAGAAATATAGAGGGAGGTAAGATCTGCTCGCAAGCCACGCAGATAGCTTTTAGCAGTCAACTAAAATATTTAGACCTCCAAAAAGTTTCTCCTTTCCAGCAGTCTTTTATCTTTTGCTACGTCAAGCCAAAATATCTTTTGCTACGTCAAGCCAGAATGTTATAAATTACATTTTGATCAATCATCAATAAATTATAACAAACTATTGTGTAGCTCCAACGTTTGACTTTTAGTTAACATTAAAAATATACTATTATTATTGCAATCTATTTCTTTATATTATTTGTAGTACCGAGGTTAAATATTACTGTGAGATACGAAGTGAAACGTAAAGGAGATTTAAATGACCAAGTACAACGCAATTTCTTTTAACGGTAACGTTAATTTTCTCTACAATGCGAATCATTTATAATAAGCTGTCATCATTGGTTTGAGGAGAGCATTTCTTCACAGCTATAATGCGCGGCAGATAGATTGTCTTGCCGGATACGTAAGAGTTGATAATTTGAGTAAATTTGAGTATGAAATCTTAAACCCCACCCAGGGGGTCGATTGTCGCCCATGCGAATTGAAAGCGTCGACGCAAACATTCGAAGGCTTATGACATTTGTCGCATAAAAATAAGATAACGTAACTCTACAAAGTCATTAGACATTTATTTTGTCATTCGAATTCAATCTAGCATGGCGTTCAGAATACAGATTTTGGCTGTCGCTCGACTTTATACGTATAATTCGAAGTCAGAAGCCTTTGAGTCTTATACGACTTATTTGCTAATGAAGTGAGAATTGGCACCCTGGTACTCGAAATATGCCCATGCGAAGAGATATTTGTGCAAGTTATTTATCAGACATTATCTTCTAATATATAAATATCTCGTGTCACAATGTTTGTTATCAAACTCATTAGAAACGGATTCAGCGGTTTTAGTGTTTTTTTGTGGTGATTTGGTAGATCTGAGCGAAACAACGTTTTCGGGTATGATAACTATGATATTTAAATTTTTATCCCAAGGTAGGTGGAACAAAGTGGTCTGGTAAGAAAGCTTGAATAGTTTGTTGCCTTGACTTTGATCTTAGTTTAACCAACCCCTAGCTAGCGCCCGGCCGCTACGGAATAGTTGTAGATAGTTGGCATTTAGGGTTGCCAGTTTTGATGACAAGTTTTGATCGATAGACAGCGGTGACTGAACGAATGAAGGCAAGCCGACCAGAAACTAAAGAGATAGCATGCAGCGAGGTTTCTTTGCATGTAAAATCTACATTCTACTATATGGTTCTGTCACACACTCATAGAACTGACAGCTATCAAAATAGCTAACCTGAAAAGGGCTCAAACATAGTGGTTATACCTATTCTCTTTGGGCTCAAAAGTTATCCCTAAAATAACACTAAAATTTTGTTTATTTACAATTTCTTTTTCATTCAGGACTAAGATAACATTACATAAAAAAACTCAAAAATAATCTTCTTTAGCTTGTATATCTACCTAAACAGCAAGGAGGTGTTAGTTAAAAAAATGATACCTAACTAAAGATTAACATCTGCATTGAATCAACCTTACATTGGCAGCCTTGGGGTGAAAGTAACTTATTTAGTCACCGAGGTAAATACTGTTTCATTACGAATACACAGAGGAAAAAAGAATACAAGAAAAGTAGTAAACTAGGGACTTTATAAAGGGAAAGAAATCATAAACAAAACTGTACATCTCGAAAAAGCAAATGCAGATCGGGCTGCCGTTTACCCGCCTATTTATCATTGCTGCGGTCTTCCAGCCTATAGCCAGTATTATTTAATTTTATGGTTGAAAAAATTGTTACTAAATATTTCGCCAAAATGTATGTTATTTTAAAGAAGTACTTGAAAGTAAATTATTACAAAAGTCATGTATAAATAATCTTTATTGTTAAGTATTCATAAAGTTAAGGATTCGACTTAACTTTATGTTATTTCAATCTGTTATCAACTGGCTGAGTAGAAATTTTGAAGATGGATCAACAGAAATATGACATAAAACAAATTTATTTTAAGCATTGACAACTGCCGGTTAAAAACGATTCTCTGTAGGGCTGAATAATATAACTTTAAACCCGCTTCTCAGGCAACTTCAGTCCTACTTTCCGAGTATGAGTAATGCAAAATCCATATTCATACAGCATTTATTAATTCAGATACGCTACGAAAGTTCGCCGGGTCAGCTAGCGAGTAAATAAAACGTACTTATTTAATGTTTCTTAAATGTGTGTTTTATACAATTAAAAAACTTGCCCAAGTTTCCTGCCATTGGTAACCCTGGACACAACGCCGGTCGCTCTGACGCCCGCCCGCCCTCGCCCTGAGGCAATGCAAATTCTCAACATCTAACATCGCTTTATCCTAACACAACATGTTTACAACCTAAGACAAAGCGGTTCCGTGTTTGTACTGAACGTTTGCAATTCAACACCGTGGCTGCGTAAAGTAAAACTACATTTAGATAGATAAAAACATTCACCTAACAGCATAGCTAAATAAATTGACTAATAACCAAGTACAAGTTTACGCTGAGACAAAAAAAACTTATAAAATAAAAAACGACTTCAGAATAGTGACCTCTAAATTCGAAATACATTTACAAGTATTGCAGAACTATTTACTATTTGTGCAGTCGATGCCTAAAAATTCAATGTACATATTTACTGGTCTCTATACTTGGCACTGAATCCACGATATACGTGGGACACTCAGAAAGTTTTGAGAAACTAAAAAACTAACTTCTATAAAAAAAATATTTTTATCATATCTTTTCAAAGAACTCTCCACCAGTCTCTATACAAAGTTTCATGCGTCTGAACCAATTTTCAAAACATTTTTTGCAGTCTTCCGCAGACACCTCTTCCACGGCCTTCTCAAACGCTGCTAGCGCGTCTTCCGGCGATGAAAACTGTATCCCTTTGAGCAGATTTTTAATATTAGGGAATAAAAAGAAGTCACACGAAGACTTCTTTTTATTTCACGGAGCCAAATCAGGACTGTATGGAGGATGTCCCAAGACTCTGACCGGTGTGGAGTCCAGGAAGTCCCTCGTTTTGTTCGCAGAGTGCGCGGGCGCGTTGTCGTGGTGAAGAAGGACCCCGCGGAGCCCAGTGTTCGGTCGCTTGTTGCTCAATTCAGAAAAAAACTTCTGGCAGGCATTTTGTGCTATACCATTCAGCGTTGATGCTGCTTTGGTCTCGAAGTGGAATTGAAAATAGGTACCCCGTCAGAGTGAAGAAACTAGCGATCAAAATTTTTCCTGCGCTCCTCGATCGCTTTACTTTCGTAGGCGTTGGTTCATTTTGAAACAGCCAAACTGTCGACTGACGCTTTGTTTCTTGATCATATTGATAATTCCAGGACTCGTCACCTGTCACAATGTCATAAACGCGCCGTGAAGAGCCAGCATCAAAGTTTTGTAACATATCACGGCACCAATCCACACGAGCCTGCTTCTGAGCTTCGGTGAGGTTGTGCGGCACCCAGCGGGAAACTATTCTCCTTACGCGAAGGTGCTCGAGCAAAATCTTGTGAACACTTCCTGAACCAATCTGCAGTGTATGCTGAATCTCTTCGTACGTAATTCGTCTGTTTTCTTGAATTTAATTTTTTACTGCCAGCACACTTTCTTCGGTGACAGCCGTCGTAGTACGACCACTCTTTTGTTCATCCCCCAAAGTAAGACGACCGCGTTTGAACTCGCTATACCAGCGGTAGATGGTTCCTTTTGAAGGTAACATTCGAGGTCGATCAAATGGCTCATCAGGTTTTAAGCCACATTTGAATCCGTAAAAAATCATAGCACGAAAATATTCTCTATGCAGACCCATTGAAAAGAAAATTTGAATTGGCTCTGAAAAAAATGCGGAGGGAAATTTGAAAATCGAACAGTAGTATTTTTACTTTTAAATAATCGACGATTTCAAAGCCATTACAAGTGGCCAGTGCCATATACATAAAAACTTTTTTTCGAAAAACTTTCTGAGTGGCCAGGTACTTCTGCAACACCTACATGGAAAGTAGATACATAATACATTATTTTCAATACCTACATTAGAAAAAAAAATAAACAACACAAAAAGTGCACCATTAAATATATTTTCACGCCTAAAATTTTGATGATAATTACGATTTACATTACGAAGCTTAGTCTTCCTACTTGTTGATTAGGAGACTGTAATGTAAGTACCTACATCGTTTTTATTATTGAGCTGTGTCAGTGTCTCGCTGCTAGGCAAAGGCCTCCCCTTTAGGTAAAAAATTATGTCGCGCGATAAAGAGAAAAGGGATGAAAGAAAGATTGAGAAAATAGGTAATAATATATCGTGCGAATGAGGGTGAATGAGTCCCTGAGGGACGTCGTAGGCGAAAAAATGAAAAAATGTAAAGGAATGTATTAGTGGTGTGCAGAAAAGAAAGTACCTATCCGAAGCAAGGTGCGTGCATGCTGCTACAGCGTTTGGTCAAGAGATTGTGACAACCAGCATTAAGGAGTCGGGGTTTATGTATCTACGTTTCTGAGCCCGTAATTTCTTTCCATCTTTACATTCTTTTGGTTATTGTTGGAGTTAGGAATTGTACTTGAAATAAATTAAAACAACGAAGCCCTGCAAAGAAAAGTTTCAAACTTACGTAGGTTCGCTACACCTACAAAAAAATAAAACGAAGCCAAAACAATATTGGCCCAAGAAAACTTACAGTAAACTTTCGAAGCCGAGACGCTTAAATTCTATCCTTTTTAGAGCTCCGTACGCAAAGGGGGCCAAAGAGGACCCGATAATTATCCATTATCCACGAACCAAAGGTTGACTTGAAGAAAATGCTAGTTAAGTACGTCATTGTACCACATCAGGTATGTTTTATGCAATAAAGAATTTAATAATAATAACAAATAATAAAATGATTAACCTCAAGCTGAATCTCCATACATCATACGTGTTTTTAACAATTTAAGTAGTTATGTATCACAAAAAAATATTAGGTAATTATGTAGCTCACATCTCACTGCAAGGCGCCATCGCTGAAAGGGAGACGCTCTAGCTCAGGCTTTATTAGCACGCGTGCTTCGCAATTTCTATGAGAGTTATGTGAGGTTTCGTCAAACAAATGGTTTAAAATAAATTTCAGTATGTACCTATCACATTCCGTAAATCCAAAACCGATAATGAGTTTTGGCTATTTGGCTACCATTTGGCTCAGGACTGCTATAGCCGATTACCATTCGAGTTTGTTTGTACTAGCATTGAATTTTAGGTGTAGGATACATAGCCGTATTTTCTTATGTTTAACTATGGAAATCACAGGTCCTATTTGAGATATAGGTAATAAAATATTTAAAGACATACACAATTGTATTCAAACTCGCCACATTGTTAATTAGTTAGCATTAGGTATATACATTGAATAAATCGCAGAAAACGAAAAAAAAAAAACGATTACTCAAGTAATTTACTTAAAAAATTGTAACTACGATTTCCCACCAAAAACGACAAGCCAACATGGCGCCAACCTTATCTTTTTTTCTATAGTGACATCACATGAAGGATTCATACTTTCTTATTAATCTAGATACTAGATGTCCAAGTAATATAAATATTGCTTTATATTTATGCAACTATAGTAATTTACTAAACTGAAACTAAAGGTGCTAATTTACTTATTTGCTATAGTAAATTAGACAATTTGAAATATGACCGTTAAATTAATATTAGAACAACATTTTTTTATGTAGCCTTAAACGTCCCACTGCAGGGCACAGGCCTTCTCTCAGAGAGAGATTACGGGCTTAACTACTACCCGTGCCCACCGGGGATTGCCAATTTCGAACGTTGATGCATTTGAACACCTCAGACACTTAGTTTCCTCACGATGTTTTGCTTCACAGTTAGCAACAAAGTTTAACTACCTAATAATATTAATAATTATGTATTTAAGTTATAAAGCGTCGCTGACATAGGTTAGGTGTCTACGTGAGAGTACAGTGCCACCATCTTATCTGTTCAGTTGATAGCGGCGCTAGTGGAGAATTTGGGGGTGCCATTCAAGAAATGTACTTAGCAAAAATGGAAAATTTAAATACAAAGGCCCGTGTTTAAATTTAAATAAAATATATCTATAAATCAACAGACAGCGGAATGTTTCTTTTCAATATGGCGGATGTCAAGGCCGTAGTACAATTTTGCCCACCTGGGGCATTATTAGTTACGTATGTATCCACTGAGTTGCGTGACGTTGATTTTCACTTTTTTTAAGCTACTCCGGCTGTCAAATGCATAATTTTTTTGACACTTTGTCTAAATGCTTCACTCGATATAGTGGAATGCTAAGTAATAGGAGGGCTGAACATGGTGGCGCTGTATAGGGCGAATCGGCTATGCATCGCGGATCCGAGTATAGAAACTGGAGACTCGGTTGGCGGCCCATTGAAGCGAGGAGATAAAAGCTCGAAGTTATTCGCTCCCGTCCGCGATGTGAGATCCAATAGCGCGGTTAAGAAATGCACTATGCTCCACCGACTCGTATTTCTATCTATCTTATATTCCCTTTGTCAATAAAAAACTATCTGGCACGGCAAACTTCGTACCTTCGCGGAGTATTTTCCAGCGAATTATAAAAAATTATAATAATAATAACAACTGTTTATTCAAAGTAATGGTTACATAGAGTTACATCTGCGTTACCTGGAATCTCAATGAGATTATGATTTTATTATATGGCAAATTATCTTGAAAGTGAATGAATCATGCATTTTTTTAGGAAATTATAATGGCTTATTATTATTATATTACTAGCTGACCCAGCGAACTTCGTGCCGCCTAACAGTCGATTCTTTATTTTTTTCTCTCCGTAAGAACCATCCTCGTACTTCAAAGAATATTCTAAAAAAAGAATTAGCGAAGCGGCTCCCGAAATTTGCGCTTATCAACATATTCAGCGATTCGTTTTTATATTATAGATTACCACGTAACTTAAAATGTATTTAGGTACATGTCTGCTGCTTAGCTAGGCTCACACAGTAGCCTGGGACAGGGTTTATGGCGAGAGGCGAGGTATGTGCTAAGACGTGGATTTTGGTGGTGTCATGCTTAGGATATTGCAATGGAGATATGAAAGTAGAAGGTAAAGTATAATTTTGAGTAGCTAAACAAGATGTTAAACAAAACTAAAACTAAATTGTTAACTACTGAATAACATTGTTGTAAAGTCACGTAGTTCTTGAGTTATACTCGACTTCAGTTTTAGATATACTGTACCTATTTAAGTTTCTTTTTTAGATATGTAATAAAGATGTACACATACCTATACTATATGAGTTAACCTACAATTTACCTAAGTTAAATAAGAATTTGAAATGTAATGCCTTCGGGGAGACGTACGTCCGGACGAGTGTGGGCAGATTGATTGACTGATTAATTAGAGATAAAAAAATTGAATTAAACTTAAACGGCCTTACTAATAAAGGTTATAAGCTGTGTACATACAACCGTTATGCGAGGTCTGACAAACTGGTTATTTGTACGCCAAATGCGATTAAACCAGTTTAAATTGATATACGTCAAATAGTTATTCAGAGTGTATAACTTATTATTAGTAAGGCCGAAAGTATTTGCACCCGGGTATGTATAAAAGACATATAATTAATTACCTACCTAAATCCTGTTTCAGATAACTGCAATAGGACTTTGTTGCTTGAAGTTTGGTTATTTTATGTTTGTATGCATAGTTTGTAACAGGTCTTCTACCTGGCTGACCCTCCGGGATGCCGGCGTGAGTTTACGTACGTATGATACTTAAGTTAATCTTAAATCAGGCTTTTAACTAAGTTAAATAAAATTTTAACTAAATTAATTAAAATGAACCCAATTCTTAAATCAAAACTGGAAATAAATATAAAATACTTAAGCCGACCTGCATTACTTCTTTGAGGGTCCTTTTAAGATCGATTTTGTGTGAAGAATGTTCGTTAAATGATACTTAAGCCACATTTAAAAAAGTGGTGCATGCTGGCCCAGTTGAAAATTTACTTACAGTTTGTATATAAAATAAATACACCAAATTGATCATCTCAACTATAGTCTCCAATCCCATCGCCACCAACCACGGAAGCAACATGAACTTTATATCCTGAAAAATTAAGTTCAGTGTTAGTAGATAAAATTTCAAACAAGTACCTTAATAATAAATTATTATTTATTTTACAGGGTTTTTTCAAAAACGAATCATGTCGGTTTGAGTTTGACATTTAGAACCACGTGTTCTAAAACTTCTGAAAATATTTTGTTCATACTGACATCCTAATATGCTCAGAGGCGATGTTTGACATCGCGATGTTTGACAGATAATGCATTCAATAATTTACAGACAACTGCGACAACTGCTTAAGTGGCAAATTTAATTATGTTCACAATTGGGCAGTAGAGGTTATTTAAATACCTACCAACGGAAACTTAAGTTGGTTTTCAGAAACCTCTCAAATACCCTGTTATCGTTAAAAAAACTTTAGTTGTAAATGCCGGAGAAGTCGGAGTCTACACGATTACAAAGTCAACTTTACACTTGCAAATATTACATAAGTCTTATGTCTCCCTGCTAGGGGAGCACAAGGTTAAGAAAAGTTCTCCTACTATGGGGTAACGGCATCTTGCTTTACGCGGTGAAATAAAGCAAGATGGCGCTAATCGATAAAGGGGTAAAACTTTTATCGTGACGTTGTGTTACCCCTAGCTGGTGTATATGTTACAGTCAGAAATCTTAAACAGTGAAAAATAGTTTTGACTGTGAAATTTAGTCAAAATGATTTTAGCAGTCAAAACTAGTTTGACCGATTTAAAATACCAAATGGTAAAATGCATAAAACACCTAAAATGATGCATCACTGAATCTGCGACAGAAAAATTATAGGTGCGACGACGAGGCGCGTAGCGTAGCGGAGCGCGAAGGAGCGTTTTAGGTTGAACATGTAAGACCGAAAACTAACTCGACGTTTGTTAGATACATATTAGATCAAAACTTTGAACGAAACTACTTTTGACTGATTTTAGCAGTCAAAACTAGTCTTGACCATTTAAGAGTTTTTACTGTAAAATATATACAACAAAGAATATTCTATCTATATATTTACAGTAGACTCCCATAACTTCTCAATTGCGAAGGTAAGTAAGTACCTAATAGTAATATTTTTATTGAAATAATATGAAATAGTATAAATTGTTATGAATACTAGAGTAAGAATTTATACTGCGGTGTCAGCCGTTTTCCTGCCAGATTGCGTGGTTTTACATCAACCCAAAGTAGCCTGTAAGTTTTTTCTATTAAGTTTGCAAGTACTGATGAATGACAAATAAATTGCTATGAAATCTTGCGAACTTCACCGGGCCTACCAGTCCCATATAAAACACATAATTATAATAATTATACTATTGTAGAGACTATGAATTATAAGAAATACTACGAGTGAACTTACCTTATAAACTCCCAAAATTAATATGATGCAGGCGATTAGACCTAAAGTACTGCATGCCAGCAGCGTGATGTTCAGGGAGATTGTAACTAAAAGCAAAAAAACAATCTAATTAGACACACAAAAAAGTTCTTTAGATACTCGTATACATCTAAATAGTCGTTTTGGCTATGGCGCTAACTTAGTGCTTGTATTACAATGAAATGAAAAATATTTTCACGACTATGTTTTTTACTGAACGTTTTTGCAAAAATTGTTGAACTTATCCCTTAGAAACAAAACCGCCATTTTTTGCGTCATGGGGTTTTTTGGTCTGTGAAAGCGAACGGGAAATATGGGACGAGACTGCATTAGCAGTTTGGAAAAATTGTGTAACTGAGTGAATTTCAACAGGTCTTATAAAATCTTCATTTCCATGTACTTTTTTATCTTAAGGTTTTTTTACAAAACAAAACTCTTTTATTGTTGTTTTTGATAATGTATGTACTCTTGCTTAGTATCTATCTGATAACTTAAAAAACTAGCAAGATAAACTGGTCTAAAAATTTCGTGCCACGGCGATGAAACATGAGTACACGGCAATGAAACAAGCGTCCACGGCAATGAAATAACTGTGCCATAGAAATGAAAGAATCAACCCACGGAAATGAAAACATATTTTATTTCTCCGAGAGGGAAATGCAAACCCAGATATGGGTCGTTTCTTAATTTTTGACGTATTTTTTTCAGTCAATCTCTTTCTCTCCTTTCTCTCCTCCTCAGATAATTTTGTTTTGGGTATGTTGACATCTTATAAATAAACAATCCATTATTAAAATCAGACTGCAGTATGTGCTGGTGCGTTCGTTTGTGAGGGTGTATTATACGATTGATAAAGTACTAAATGTTACTAAAAGATGATAAAATACATTTTCTTTACCTAATCATAACATGGCGATGAAAACAAAAGTCACGGAAATGAAATTCTTGGCCACGGCAATGAAATTCTTGGCCACGGCAATGAAAATAATTTGTTTTATAAAGCATGGCAATTAATTTTCTTTCATTGATGTGTCTTTTTTTTCATTACCATAGCAAATTTCGGCCACGGAAACCACAGCAATGAAAACACGGTGATGAAAATCGAGGCAATAAATAGAAATAACAAAAAATCTATTAACCATTCGACAAAGTAAACACTTGACAAATAATCATAAGAGAAATAGCGTTCTATCGAATGTTTACTTAACATGACAATCCTAATTTAAATAGAAGTTATACCTATCCACGGCAATGAAAGAAAAAATGTCCAGCAACAAAAAAAAATATTGACTTAACGAATATCGCGAAAACGCAGGCACGTGCGTACGTCCTTCTGCAACGAGCACTTAGGCGGCATTAAACACAAACGTTTCGCGCACCGGGGATGGGAAACAAGTCGTTAGGTAAAACAATATACTTGAACATGATTAGGACACGGCGATTAACGGTAGTTCTGGGACAGATACATTTTTATTAACCATTCGTTGTACTGTGTAAATATTTCAATAAATGTATTTCGTAACAATACTTTGACTATTAATGTATCAAATAAAATTAGTTTTTAGTACAAAGAACCAATAGATGTTTATCAATGAAGAATAATACACAACAAGGTGACGTGCGGACAAACATGGCAATGAAAGATTTCGGGATTTAATATTTTTTTTTGGAGTATCCATTATTTTTATTAACAAAATGTTTAGTGCTACACATAGATTACCATATCTTTTACCCGTAAAACAATGTTAGAACATTAACACTTTCTTTTTTATTACCAATTTCATTGGTGCCACGCAATTTTTAGTTCCGGGAAATTCACCCAACTGTGGTTTCTCATGTTTTCTTATTAATAAATATTTCTTATACATTTGGTATAGAATCAGGCGTTACTTTGCGAAAATACATAATAGCATCAAAAAGTTAAAATTACTTTGCTAATTTCCGCCAAAAATCCCACAAGGACCATGCGGTTAGTTAATGCACCGCCCTCCCTCCCACTGTTTCAAGTAGAAGCAAGACACGAACACACCACCACCGACACCAATACTTGTGTGAGAAATAACGCGACGCGTTTCGCGTCTGACACGAGGCATCCTCTTTAACTTTTTAATGCTATTTCTTATACCCATGTAACACACCCGGTTATAATTCTCCAACCCATCATTATTTCAAGGTCTGTGCGAAACGTTTTTCAAAGGAGAAAAACGCGCCCGAAATCTTCATACACTTACACTTCTGGCCAGCTGTACCTACTGTGCTCAGTGTGACAGAGTATTCAAAACGAAATTACGTTAAATTTTGCTGGCCATATCCCACAGCCCATCTAAGGAGATAGCTTTGATCGACTTTGTCGGATACGACGCGGCGGACATACATATACCAACGGTGGGCTCTATAAAAAAACCCAGGTCTTGGATGTTTACATGTTTTTGATGTCGTTGTTTCTGATTCCCATCACACAGGGTATAGTGTGGGGTCAGAAGCAATGTATGTGCCGATATGTAATGTTATGTTATAAAAGATGTGTTTTTACATTGGTTACGCTTGCCTCTTAAACTTATTTTATCCTTTTTCCCACTTTACCTATCAGTAACACTGGAAAATATCAGAATGTGTTGTGTAAGCCCACTATTACACAACACATTTGCAAGCACAACACTTTTACTGCTCCACTTACAAAAAAATAACCCTACGCTGGCAACATTTCGGACAGTCACGGTGGCCATTAAATGGTCACCATCGTCAGCAAAAGCTCGCCCTAGTTATTGTAGTAGGTAAGCAGATATTGGCCGACAGTAGCGATGTCACAGCTATGTCCCAAAATTCCATTACACGTGTTCATGACAACAAAAGCACGTTAGTGATCTACGAGTACGTACATACCTACAAAATAACGCAGATATAACCGTTCTAGTGATGGCAACCGAGTACAATGTTCACGACGCTATAAGTTCTTACATAATACGGTGGAAAAGGGAAACCTAAAATTGGAAAGTGATATCTGCCCCACTGAAACTAGTGGGGCAGATTCCAAACTGTAATAGGATAAATAGGAAAAATTGATAATTAGCAGGACAGAACATTGTGTTTGTAGTGGCTCGATAGAGGTCCAAAAGAAGTCTAGATAGGTGACGCTAGTTAAGATTTTGATTTAAAAATGGTAGGACGGAATAGAAGAAATATAAAAAATTGCGTAAAATGGTTTGCGCCGGTAGAGTAGGCTTCGGTTTTCGCCGAAAGCACACGAGTGTAATACTACTTCCTGCTCTGTAGAAAATTTTTCTTCACTATTTTTTAAAGTCATGTAAGGTTAAGTGTCATATTAGTTCCGATATTTCTATTCCACGAATATATCCGATATTCTAAAAGCTGACAGACTGTAACTTATCATCGCTATCGACCTATTTATGTCCCCACTGCTGGGGCACGGGTCTCTTCCTGCATCGGAGGAAGGTTAGGCCATACTCCACCACAGGAGCCAAGTCCGGGTTGGTGGAGGATTGTAAGACAGTGGCGGGCCTTACTGTCAGAAGTTATCAAACCGCCCATAAGGCCTCTGACATGGCAGCCGGCACCAACGGCTTACCGTGCCTTGCGAAGCACGGAAGCGCTCGGAAAAATTGCCACTAGCGGTAGTCACGGGACGGTCACCCATCCTGCACCTGACCGCGCCTGTTGTTGCTTCACTCAAGTGATTGATTCCAATCACTGGGGTCGGCTAGGCCACGAGCGGTTCTCGTAACTTATCTTAACGTTATCTATTATCCCTCTGTAATAGAAACAGGGTAATAATTGTTACATGCCGTTGTATGTAGTGAACGGTAGGTGGGCGACGTCGCGTGGATCCGACATCTCAATTAGTCACACAATTTCACCGGCATCTCCTCTGCTCATATCCTTATTGTTTAGGGGTACCTACATTGCCATTATAATTTACGATCTATAATTAAATGGTGTATGATTACTATGGGCCGATTTCCGAATTAGGAATCTCACTAAGTAGGTAAATACGTACGAGTAAGTATCGTTCTGTCGTGCTCTTTGCTGAGAAATTCGTAGAGACAGCACTACAGTTAAGATTTATTTATTTTTTATGTCTTTTCAAAACGTATATATGTTGTTAAGTGTTTATGTATTTATATTATCGATTTCAACCCCTGCATGTCCCCACTGCTGGGGCAGGGGTCTCTCCTGCGTTGCAGCAAGGTTAGGCCATACTCCACCACGGGGGCCAAGTCCGGGTTGGTGGAGGTTTGTGAGACAGTGGCGGGCCTTACTGTCAGAAGTTATCAAGCCGCATATAAGGCCTCTGACATGGCTTAACGACTGCCCTTACATGACAGCCGGCACCCACGGCTTAGCGTGCCTTGCGAAGCACGGAAGCGCTCGGAAAAATGCCACTGGCGGTAGTAACGGGACGGTTACCCATCCCGCACCTGACCGCGCCTGTTGTTGCTTATCTCGAGAGATTGTTTCCAATCACCCGATTCGACTAGGCCACGAGCGCTTTATTTATATTATAATATTTATTTTTTATTACGTCTGTTTATGTAGGGGCTATTGGTTAATTAAAAAAAAAGAAAAAAAAAGTGTTTATGTAAATTATTTGTATGTATCTGTTGATATTATGATTGGTATGAGTATTGAGTATTATGTATACTGGCTTAGGCACGTATTCATTTATACCTTTGTAATAATCTTGTATGTTTGTACATCTACCTACTTCCTTCTTCAATATATTAGTGGGCTGGAAGAAAATACTATATAGTATTAAGCTCGCCTTTGTACAAATTTGTTTTAGTGCAATAGAGAATTTTCTTTCTTTCATTCATTCATTCATTCATTCATTCATTCATTCATTAGTCCAGTCCATTCTAAGCTTGTTTGGAAGAGACCACTTTTAGTGATAAGGCCGCCGTCTGTACTCTTAGGTTAGGAAATATCTGTGTAATTTCTAACAAAGTGTTGCCTATCTATCTATCAACTTACTTAGCGAAATCCTCAATTCAGAAACTGACCCTCTATAATTTTACGAAGAGTGGAGCAACTGAGCAAACGACAGTTGATAAGTAAGACATGTTTAAGATACCTACCTTGTAAACAAACTCTATCGTCTTTAAAGTGAATACGTAGTACAAACCCGGATTCTTCGTATTTATTTTATTTTATGTTTGAAGGAAAACAAACAGAAGTACAATGACAAGGTAACATGAATATTTAATTATTTAAAATACTATATAATTGTACCACCAGCACCGTTAACCACGGATTAAATATATTGGAAAAACAAAACAGAGAACTTAATACTGTATTCTTGTGCCTTGTGAACATTGCTTTGAACCGTGCATGCATCGCAATATAAACGAAATTCTAAACAAGAAAAGAAAAATAATAATACTTTTGGGGATAATAACATATACTGATGAAAATTTGAGAAAAACTACAGTTCTATTTCAAAACATTCCACGGCCAGTATCAAGAACTTGACGCAACAGCACCGAGCTATCAAGATGGGACTTCAGTGAAATGAACCGACAGGCCGTGGAAAAACTCACAGACTGCAAAACATGGCTGAATGGCTTCAGATAGGCACCATCGATTCGTTCCATGCCGCCACATCACGGCTTACAGTGAACAAATGACAGATTATCCTCGTTAGGAGATGGCACCACAAGATGAACAAGTTAAGCATTTTAGGGCGACTTTCTCGTGGCAAGTGGCAGTCCCTGGCCTCTGCTTACCCCTCTGGCATATAGGCGTGAGGTTATGTTAAGTCTCTGTTATAAAATTATCCAAAGCGCAATTCACAAACATCGGAGCTTTATTTTCTAGAGCGATTACATTTTTTAGAGCATTTTACAGCTTTTTATTATATATTCCGTCTTATATTTTACTAGCTGACTATTTCTCAATTCAGATCTTTGTCTGTCTGTAGCCAAGTTTCGTGTAAATCCGTTCAGTATTTATGCGTGATTAAGCAACAAACATCCAAAGCGTGAGCAGTCAAGCTAAATTGCTCAAGGTGGAAAATTATAATTAATAATTTGTAATGAGTATGAATTTCATAAATGAATTTTTAATTTTATTTATCATATTATCTCTCAGGTCTTTTTTTCGATTTTAAATGTCATTATAAATCAATAAAGTGTCACTTCCTATGAGTATATAATTTAGATTAGGAATTTTTTAATCATTATTGGCCCTCGTGGTAGTATGGCCTAACCTTGCTGCGATGCAGATGGAGACCCGGGTCTAGCAGTGGGGTTGAGATCGAGGGTTGATATCGAATCATTATAATATACTTAATTAACATTAACTTAAAATCAAATACGAAAATGATGTTTATTTTTGACAATTTCAGATAATGTTTAACAGTGTCACTTACGCAGTTTGATTTGACCACGTGGTTTTTGAGTTTTGTTTTGTTTTTGCAAGTGAGCGGATATAAAACGGAGCTGGTCTTGTGAATTTTCTGGCATCATCATTCTGACTGTCAAAGAATAAAGATGTGATTCTGAAGAATTCTTTTATTGTCGTGGTATTTGTTCAACAAAACATCTTCACAAACTTTCACATCTCCATATTATAAATAATCTCTGAATCCAAGGACTTTAATCACTTTTCGCCAAAAACGACCGTTTTTAGCGGAAATCTATTAAAGTTCTAATTTATTAAGCATAGGTTCTAGACTGTAAGTTCTAAAAATAGTTATCACAGTTGTTAAGATTTCTCATGTTCACTTTTAGATAAAAACGTATTATAAAACAACTTATGATTTTTTCCATTGGTGGCGCTAGGATAGGATAGGATATGTATACAGTAGGATAGTAGGATTGGTGTCTAATTTTTTCCTTTCACCGCTCGCGATATTTAATAATCGCGAGTTTCATTATTTTATAGCAATGTCCTTAACATTGAAGGTGCCTTCAAATGGATCCTATTGTTTTCCTAGGCTGTCGGTTCAGCGGTACAATGGCTTCCCACGATGACAGCGTCCGGATTGGAGGGCATGATTGATAGCAGCAATTTGTTTGAGGTGTGCCAACTCCTGCCTGACCGTCCGCTGACCCACTTTGTCTAGTTGTCTCCGCACCGCACAGCTCACTACATCAACGGACTGGGCATACCGCTTAATTAATAACACCCAAACTTATAATTTCAATCCCTATGAATAGAGCTCACTGCTGCCAAAGTTGTTTTAACTTACTGTTAAAATACCTGCTGTGTGGTTTCGGCCTAGAGAATAGCACCAGCCCAATTTTTCCCGCGGGTGTCGTAAAAGGCGACTAAGTGACACAAACCGGGGGGTGGGCAGCAGCGCCCCCTGCAGTACAATTCCACCAAACTGCGATCCCCAACCCGCATGCCCAGCGTGGGGATTATAGGCTCTTTAAAGCTCTTGAAGCTCTACCCATCTAGTGTGAGTGAAGAAACTACTGGACGCTGTATAAATCATCTCATTAAGTAGATGCAAAAAGGCCAATATTATTATTAAAGCTCTTGAGCGGAGGGCTATGTCCAGCAGTGGACTAGTATAGCCTGACGACGACTGTTAAAACAACTTTTTCTAAGTACACTAAGAAAGTGGCAAAAATTCACACTTATGAAAATAAGGATATTTTAAGTACGGGTCCCTTCGAGGTAAGAGCGGTGATAGCGGAGCGGTTTCTCAATCCGGAGGTTCTTCATCTTTTTCTTCAGGCTATATTAGTCTACTGCTGGACATAGCCCTCCCCTAATGAGCGCCATAGCGCCCTGTCTTCGGTTTGCCGTATCCAGCATCTACCTGCAGTTTTTCGCAGATCGTCATCCCACCTGGTCGGAGGGCGTCCTACACTACGTTTGCCGAGTCGCGGTCTCCACTGGGTTGAAAATTACTTTATTTTCTAAGTCATGTACATTTGTGAAGTTATAGTAGCAAAACCACTTGCTAAAGTTGAATAAAAACGTCGTGGGGAAACCCTAGTACCTGAAGTGTTAACATACTTCAGCGCTTGCTACAAATATACAATGGCCCAACTATGGGGCTAAGTGCGCAAATCTCAACTAACTAACAGAGTCCTTATCGTAACAAAAAATAAAAGTGATAATGGTTTACATGGTGGCTTCATTGCTTATTTCTTTTGGTCTTTTATTACGGAATTTATAGCCAGACTCGATACAAAACTACAGTTTTAGTTACTACTTTAGTGTATTGTAAATTGACCGTCCCGTGACTACCGCCAGTGGCATTTTCCCGAGCGCTTCCGTGCTTCGCAAGGCACGTTAAGCCGTTGGTGCCGGCTGTCATGTAATGGCAGTCGTTAAGCCATGTCAGAGGCCCTATGGGCGGCTTGATAAGTTCTGACAGTAAGGCCCGCCACTGTCTTACAATCCTCCACCAACCCGGACTTCACCCCCGGTGTGGAGCCTGACCCTCCTGCGATGCAGAAAGAGACCTATGCCTCAGCAGTGGGGACATACAAGGGTTGATATTGAATTCGTTATATGCTAGGGGTCGGGTGATCCGGTTTATTTATAAGCTAGATCGTAGGAATTTTTAAGGGATTTCTGCAACGTCTTCCTCAGTCTTTCTACTGACCTTGAAAGTGAGGACTCAGGAGGTTCAAAGCGTACCATTAAGGATTATTTAGCTAGAAGACGGAGATGGTAGCGAGACTTGGGTGTGGCAAAAGAAGCAAGAAAGTAGAATTAATGCCGTAGAAATGAGGTCCTTGAGAAGTATGTGTAGTGTTACTTTGAATGACAGGATACGCAATAGTCTGATCAGAGAACGTTGTGGATTGAAAGAGGATGTAGTAACTAGAATTGAGAAAGGAATGTTGCGTAGGTTTGGACATGTGGAGAGGATGAAGGAAGAAAGATTGACGAATCAAATATATATTGCGAATGTGAGTGGAAGGGGTGGGTAAGGGTCGTCCTAGGCGGACATACATCGACCAGATAGGGGATGTATTAGCAAAGGGAAAAATAAAAGTACCCGGAACCGGCGTGCGTGCATGCAACGACTTATGAACGTTGATGAAGCGAAGGTGATATTCTGTCAGGGTCGTGGCAAGTGGCAGTCCCTGGTCTCTGCCTACCCATCTGGGATACAGGCGTTAGGTTATGTATGTATGTAAGACGGAGAGGTCGGGTATTAAAATAATGTCAACGGAAACGATTGTAGACAGAATTCAACACTTTCACGAGTAATAATTTTAAGTTGCAAACTCAGATAATTAAGTTAAAACGTGTTTTGAAGAGAATGAATCTAGAGTTAGCATCTTCTTCACGTAATACCTATATTATTCTAAAACTAAACAGCTTTAGCATTCATTAAGTAAACATAAATTTTTTATCATGACTATATATTTTTTAATTTAGTCTTTTATCGCAGTTAGAGACCAGTAAATGTTTTATGTCGATTGAAATTGCACTTCTTAACGTTTAACCAATAAAGGTTCAAAAGAAATTGTAATTATATGGCCAAGTATGTTTTTTATACACCAAAAATAATACAAATTTGATGAATTTAAAAACCTATTTAGAGGCTAAAAATTTCACCCATGCCGGGATTCGAACCCGCAACCTCTGTCTATCCGTACCAGCGCTCTACCAATTGAGCCAATGGGCGACTCACGGCATCAGTGAAATTTCGAACCTCTTTACAATATTCTCTGTATTACGTACAGGCAGCGACATCTGACTTAAGCAAATTGCATTACTTACAGCCCCGACTACCTACTTTGCAGTTAGGTTTAACATCGGAACGATATCACTGTACTCACATGATCACACTATTTTTATTTTTAATGCACTAACCCGTGCTAAGGAACAAATATAAAACCTATTTAGAGGCTAAAAATTTCACCCATTCCGGGATTCGAACCCGCAACCTCTGGCTATCCGTACCAGCGCTCTACCAATTGAGCCAATGGGCGACTCACGCGGGTCGAAGAATCCCGGCATGGGTGAAATTTTTAGCCTCTAAATAGGTTTTTAATTTTTTTTCCTTAGCACGGGTTAGTGCATTAAAAATAAAAATAGTGTAACTTTGATGAACTTAATAAAATTTAACAGCTACATGAACTTCACCCATGTTACATAAAATCTATAATCAGCCCACATCAACACACTGCTGGGCATAGGCCTCATTTTTACTGCGCCATTCCTCACGGTCCTGTGCCAATCTGTTCCATCTCTGACCCGCAACCCTCACGATGTCGTCTGACCATCATGTCGGTGGTCTGCCTATAAACCTCCTTCCCTCCCTTGGCCACCACTCCGATACTGCCCTGGTCCACCGGCCGTCTTCCCTTCTAGCCAAGTGTCCCGCCCATCTCCACTTTAACTTTGTGATCCGCTTACCAACGTCTTCGACCTTGGTTCTTCGACGAATTTCTACGTTGGGTACGCGGTCCAGAAGCGATATGCCCAGCATGGCACGCTTCATCGCTATTTTGTTACATAAAATAAACGATTTAAACGTTTCACCAGACTCCATGCATTGAGGTTTTACCAGAAGAATTAAGCCCGTTACAAACGTAGCTATATATATTATTAATATGCCGTATTATAATATATATTTTTGCCTTCATTTCAATGATGCTCGGTCAAATACCATAATATGAAATAATATATACATATTACTCAATGATATAAATTACGGATTAAGTTGGTGACGACATAGAAATATACATTATACATATTTGCCGCTGCGTGTGCGGTCACTTGAATATTTGTATAGAAAATCTATCGTAATATAACCTACCTTGCTATAATTTATATTAATATACATTACTAGCTGCTGCCCGCGACTTCGCCTGCGCAGGATTAGTATTTCGAGTAGCTTGTATTAGCGTGGCGTACAGAAGTTTTTCGCGGCGCAGTTTTTAGCGCACGTCAGAATAGCTCGCAGATGTTAGATTGTTTCCTACTTGACACTTATCGCCATGACAATTTACACAATTTCCTCATATATTGTAGCCTAGGAGTTATTCTGATGCATAAGCTATTTTATTATAAAGTTTCATTAAAATCCATTCAGTAGTTTTTACGTGAAAGAGTGACAAACATCCATCCACCCATACTTACAAAGAGACGCACTGATAGATGCACTCAATATAAACATTTTAAAGGTAGGCAAGTTCCAGATGTTACTCTCCGATCCCATTCCCTCCGACATAAATTTGTCAGAGATAGTTTAGATACTCGTTAAGACTTGGTTAACTTAAGTTAATAACTTTAGAATAAGGTACAATGGGGCTGACATGTCCTCGAAAGGTGCAAAAGCCCCTAATCACATAAAGATTAAAAAAAAACCCATACTTCTAAACTTTCGCTTTATAATATTATAATATTTATAACATTAGTAGGATAGGTACCCGTGTAACGGGCTACACGCTCACATTCGTACAGATTCAGTGCATTGAGATTCTATGTGTTGCGCTGACGTAAGCCCAGATTCCTGGCAGATTGTGTTACACATTTTGTGTATTTCTACATAGCACATACATAGCATTAATTGCTAACTTTTAGCATAGAGGAAAATACTCTCCGCTATTGATAAAACTTCGTGGACTTCCCTTAGTCTCGGAAGACAAAAACAAAAAGTAAGATATCTCTACAGAAACGACTGCCATTTTCCTTTTTAGTTATCATATAGTATATACCTGCCGAATTCCTCTACAAGGAAATGTATTTTCACAGTACAGTTTATAAAAAGTACCATCCGCTAAGCGTTTGCTAGATGACTAAAGACAAACTTATCTCAAAGAACTAATTTAAGTTTGTCATCTTTGCCACCGCCAGATTTAAATTTACTTGAAGGCAGAGCGTAAAAGAGGGCCGGAGATTTAAAGATAGAAGCTTGCTCTTTTAATCTCAACTAGCTTCATTCACACTTTTCTTGTTCACTTTGTAACGGTGCAAACCTCTTGATACAATTTTTTTGATATTTCATTATCAAAAAAGAATAATTTATTAACTTAAAATTAAAATTACGCCACCCATTTTTGAGATTTGCTTGATTTCTTGGCATTACTACTTTACATTTCAACTACACCCGACTACATAAATCTTCCTTTACCTGCTTATTCTGTTTTTATAAAGTTTTCTGTTTATATTAACAAAATAAACAAAACACATAAATAAAACAGACAGTTGAAATCGTTCCAAATCTATTGTTTATGAAACGCTTTACAATCTCACTACTTCTGGCTATCTGAAGCATATTTTTGGCAACGTTTAAATAAAAGAAATAATGTAGTGTAGGGCACAGGCCTTCTGTCAGAGAGAGAGAGAGAGAGAAAGAGAGAGAGAGAGAGATTGAGAGCTTAATCGCCACTCATACCCACCGCATATTGGCAATTTCAAGCGCTGAGGTATGTATGGCACACCTCATACACGCAGGCTTCCTTACGATGTTTTACTTTAATAAAGTAGAAACAACGACATCACAAACATGTAAACATCAAAGACCTGGCCTTTTTTTTCTATCCGGCCGGGATTCGAACCCGGGACCTCTTGCATGGTAGGCAGACGCGCTACCGCTACGCCACAGAGGTCGTCAATGTAACTTGATAACTTCACAAATACACGAAACTTCCTAATTCAGAAGCCGGCATACAGTTGGTCAAAACAGAAAAATATGCATAAAAATTATTTTGCCAAAAACGAAAATGGAATAGAATGAAAGTGTGTAAAGGAGAACAAAAAAAGTAAAAAGATTTCTCTCTGGAAAATCAGGGCAAGCACTGGAAACTGTTTTTGAACAACTGTTAGTAAATGCATGCATAGTCGTCATCGCGAGCGTTTTGAGTGTAATGAGAGGATCGCTGTCGCTATGAACGTCAAAATTAGTTTTTCCTTTTATTTTGGTCTTATTTGTGGATTTTAGGGTCGTACTTAATTTCGTTGACTTGGTTCTTCCTAAAATAGTTGTGTCATTTTGTCCATAGGTTAATACGTCTTCTTGTAAGTACCTACATAAACTTGTTCAACTCACTAAAATGATTATTTTAGTAAACCAAATTATTTTGCTAAAAGCGAAAATGTATATTATAATACTAATAAGTATAGAACAATAAAGACTTCTAATAAAATGTATTTAGCATCGACACGCTAAGAAGTAAAGAAAAATAATTTATTATTGCACTCGTAAATAATACAAACAATATGTTCATCAAATGCTAATATTCAAGAAAAATTACACGCATCAGTTAAAAGTATGACCCAACTGACTTTACATTATTAATACTTAGATTTAAATGTAGGTACAGGCACTTTTTTGTTAGCTAGTATAAAAAATAATCTTTGATACCTAGTGATAAAGAGAGGTTTGAATTTGGAATGTGGATATTTCTAGAAAACGCTCCAATCAACAAAGAGATCAATCACTGACATTGTATGAACAACTGGCTGTATGATAAAGAAACCGCACGCGAGTCAAATTAAAAAGAAAAGTTGTGAATTAATAAAAGGCGCAGGAAATGGATTGCTCCGCCTTTGTGTGTTTTTGTAATTGTTTACATACTCACATTCGGAGTTTGCTAAGTTTTTATTAAAAAATTGTGCGTCTTCAAGTAGTGCGAATGAAAGCACTAATTTTATTAACTCCAGAGAACATTGCATCAGACGCTAAAAATGTGGTACAAATAAATAAACGTCCTATTCTTTAGTTATTCATACGTTGCTCATACTTATTTTTTCATGATATCAACCCTGGTACTCGTATGTCCCCACTGCTGGGGCACGAGTCTCTTCCTGCATCGCAGGAAGTTTAGGCCATACTCCACCACGGGGGCCAAGTCCGGGTTGGTGGAGGATTGTAAGACAGTGGCGGGCCTTACTGTCAGAAGTTATCAAGCCGCCCATAAAGCCTCTGACATGGCTTAACGACTGCCATTACATGACAGCCGACACCAACGGCTTAACGTGCCTTGCGAAGTATACGGAAGCGCTCGGAAAAATGCCACTAGCGGTAGTCACCGGACGGTCACCCATCCTGCACCTGACCGCGCCTGTTGTTGTCACTCAAGTGATTGATTTCAATCACTCGGTTCGACTAGGCCACGAACGCCATTTTTTCATAGAGGGTGATAACTATAAAGTAGATTATCCTCTTAGGGTGCAAAACCATTTTAATTTAGAGAAGGGTACTTTGAATCCATTGGTTGAGGATTGTACTTTATAATCCCGATTTGCTTTGGATTCTAAGAAAAACTCTCGCCATAAAAATGGTTGTTTGCTCCCTAAGTAAACAATATACAATTTTAATTTTTTTGTTCGTAGTGTTATTCGGTTTCTTTTATAAAAAAATATTCCTTAAAACCCTCTATGAACGTTGTCCGTGGTGGAGATTTTACGGGGAAAAAACAAACCCACAAATCAATTAAACTGTCTCTGAAGGGTGAACTTTAGAGAGAGGTATCTTATTTCAATAAATTAGTAAGATCTTTAATCTACACCAACGTCATTGACATACGCTCCTTGATCATAAAAGTTACAACAATACGAACGAAATACTAAATAGCTCTTCAATGTTTTTTTTTTATTGCAGCTATTTATTGTATAATAGGTGCAACAGCACCTATTATACAATAAACTGCAGTCGCGAGGTCAGAAGATGCTTCTTGTGTTATATAAACTGCCAAAGTCCTAAATATTAGAAGGCACTGACATTCTAGAACTGAGTTTCCGTCATTGCGTCTTGCTTCTAACAATGAACTAAACTTTGCCTTTAGTTAGGATGCCATTTGTTTGATGTATGTGATGAAGTACTAATTAAAACTTTCATCTTAAATCGTGTTCGTTGACAAACAAGATGTAGTTAACAAGATTGGGATGATTAGGTACAATCACGACTAAAAGACAGTTGTATAATTGGAGGCCGCTAAAGATGTGGTAAGATGGCCTTAGAGGTAGTATTTTCATGTTTGTGGCCTCATTGCCGGTTAACATAGCCTATGTATCCTACAGGGAGCGGCAAAGGATTGTTTTGTATGCAGGGCTTGTCGCCCACTCTTACCTTTCGAATCATTCGAATTCTAAACCAAATTATTCTATTAACGAGATATTTTTTCAATAATTGCTATTTTACGTAGAAAAGTCTTGTTTGCTCCTAAGATCTTATTTTTGTAGTTTTCGGAAGTCCTCACTAGTCTACTTAGTAGTAGGTTTCAGTCTGTTAGCTTATAGAATATAACACATATATTCGTGTAATAGAAATATCGGAACTAATTGATATCGATATCGACCCTTGTATGTCCTCAATGCTGGGGCACGGGTCTTTTCCTGTATCGCAGGAAGGTTAGGCCACGTGGTCCAAGTCCTGGTTGATGGAGGATTGTAAGGCAGTGGCTGGCCTTACTGTCAGAAGTTATCACGCCGCCCATGAGATCTCTGACATGGCTTAACGACTGCCATTACATGACAGCCGGCTCCGACGGCTTAGCGTGCCTTGCGAAGCACGGAAGGGTTCGGAAAAATGCCACTAGCGGTAGTCACGGGACTGTCACCCATCCTGCACCTGACCGCGCCTGTTGTTGCTTAACTCAAGTGATTGATTCCAATCACCCGGTTCGACTAGGCCACGAGCGCTTCGGAACTAATAAGACACTTAATTTCGAATAACTTTTCAAAATTGTAAGGAAAAGTTTTATAAAGAGCAGGAAGTAGTTACACTCGTGTGCTTTCGGCGAAAACCGAAGCCTACTCTAGAACCCGAGGTATATTCTAAAAGCTAACAAACTGCACTTTGCAATATTCAACTGTCACTTCATCATTTTCAAATAACTCCGTGGTGGCTAGTAGATGCTAATAGTAAGTACCTGTTGACTAAAAAAAATCATCTCCGATAAAACCTGTTCGGTAATCGTTGCAAAGATAACATATCAAATATTTGACTTGACTAAGATTTTTTATTTATTTTATTTTATTTTATTTATTTAATATAATAACTTATTATTACAGGATTAGCACCTAATGCAACAAGTTAAAAACATTATAAAATCTTAATTACACTATTTTTATTTTTAATGCACTAACCCGTGCTAAGGAACAAATTTAAAATATTAAAATTTAAATTTATTTAAATTTAAATTTTGTACGTAATACAGAGAATATTGTAAAGAGGTTCGAAATTTCACTGATGCCGTGAGTCGCCCATTGGCTCAATTGGTAGAGCGCTGGTACGGATAGCCAGAGGTTGCGGGTTCGAATCCCGGCATGGGTGAAATTTTTGGCCTCTAAATAGGTTTTTAAATTATAAAATCTTCACAAACATTAATTAACAATTCAAACATACAATCGGTAAGATAAAAAGTTATCGGAATTTGACCAGTTTGTCGGCACCGGCAGTACTCTTTAATTCTGTTCATACCGCTGGCAGCGTAGAAAATAGTTCGAAAACGTTCGAAAGATTCATATTAAAAAAAATTAAAGGGGTACTAAGTAAAAATTTCAAATATTCTGACAGTAAGATAAGCAAACTTTCGAGTAAAAGGCAATCCTTTGAATTCCAGGCTGACAGAGAAAGTTTTCGTTCTAGCGAAAAGTGGTTGGAAGCAGGAGTGGGCGTCATTTCACGTAACTATTTAAAATAAGTGTTACCTGGCATGTGTAACAGTTTCACAGTTTTAAGTCACACGATAAACCAGTGTTTTTTTGGAACTGTTACTTTTGGAAGCTTGCGATTTTCGTATCCATACTATGCCTGTCTCTGTTTCGCCTTCGCGTCGTGTCCCTGTTTACAACCCAAGCTGCCAGGCGAGCCAGCTGGGAGTTCCCGAGTCCGTACCGAAAACTACCCAAAATAAATCTGTATATAATTATAACAATAGCTATATATTAACGTCGGAATAAGAAAGAGGGCACCATGACGAGAAAGTACCATGTCATGCCAAGCGATTCATAAATTGTTGAGCTGTCGAACCGTGAACATTGGAATAAACTGCATCAAAAAGCTCTACAGTTTATTTATCCTTACTTGTCCAATTTGGTAAACACGATTCTAACCTCAAAATTGCCATTTGATGCCAAAATTTGATATTTTCTCGAAAGTTCAAACTTTGTCTATAAAATTGGCACCGTGGCATCTAACATAGGGTCCCAGGTTACTTCATTTATGGGAATATTTAATATTTCGGCTAAAAAGTAGTCATACGTTACCAGTAAAATTTTGTTTAGTGTAATCGTCAAGTAAGGATAAATAGACTGCACCGAGTATTTTTATGAGACCCCGCTCAACTTCAACGTGACTTTCAACGGAGAAAATAATTCCTGCAGGGCAATAATGTTACAGGTACCTCATAAGCAATGCACCTGGTAAATAAGCTTTGAACTTCGTACTTTTTAGGTACATATAATGTTGTCGCACCAAGATATGGAGGACAAACAGAATGTTAAGATACTTAGCGCACTTGTAAGGGATGAAACGTGCATGTTTCCTAAAATAAGCTTTTCAAAGAGTCCTTTGTGTAATGGCTGACACTTGCATGTTTCATAAAATAAGCTTCTCAAAGAGGTAATCTTAACGTAAGTGAGATTTTACATAGACGGCGCAAAAGTTCCTAGATGGGTGCTTTGGGCATTATCTGAACCATGTTTTTGCATTTTAAAACCTTATCACTTACCCTCTTTTGTATCGTAGCCTTTCCATGGAGTAAATATAGGTAAATACTAATGTGTTGATAATACCTATGTATTGGAGAATGGAGTATAGTAGAAGATGATTAAGTAAATAAAAGTAACTCAAAAAAATGTGTGCTGTTGAACATATGTACGAGAGTTTCGGGAAAGCATCAGTTAATTATCCGTGGTACATACGAATCTACATTGATTAAATATGTAGGTAATACGTGTAATACTTAACATAACATTTACATACAGGCACATACATTGCTTCTGGCCCCACACTAGGTTACCCTGTGTCGTAGGAACCACAATCAACGACATCACAAACATGTAAACATCCAAGACCTGGGGTTTTTTTGTTCCCAGCCGGGATTCGAACCCGGGACCTCTTGCATGGTAGGTAGATGCGCTACCGCTACGCCACAGAGGTCGTTTTATAATGCAAAATGTAATGCCTAGCAACTGTCAGAATGTTCATTAATTTGAAGAGATACTGGACACTTTCTAAATCCACGAAATGTTTTTGAATTTGCTATTTTGATTCAGAGCTTCTCTGCGAACTTACTTACCTACTTTAAAAAATGTTTTTGAATTTATGAGTAACTAGCGCTACATTAATTATTAAACATAAGATACGATTTATATTAAACATTTAAATGTCGTTCCTAAAAAAAGATAACATAAAAAAATACGTCGGAGCAATATTTATTTTTATCCCATCGTTGGTATTCCAATCTAAGGAGTTCCAATACTCCTTGGATTTATTTTAAGCCTACAATTTTGTCTACATACGAACGCTAATTAATTGACGCTTTCCCGAAAGTCCCGAACATATCCATGTGAATTCAACGACTTAATTCACATTTGTGAATTTATAGTAGTAATACCAATCGCTGACTGTGAAGGAAAACATCTAAAGAAACCCTAATGTCTGAAGAGTTAACATACCTCAGCGCTTGCTACGTATATAACGGCCCAACTATGAGGCTAATGGCCGTATACTGAAACATCTGATCTCTCAAATATTTAACGACTGCTTAAATATCTAAGTAGTTCTCAAAGAGCGGAAATATCAGGTCTAACTAACTATATTATCTAGTCTGCCTGTGCGAGCTATGGACTTGTCTGAAATAAAGTTTTATTAAGATCATTATTACATCCTCAACAAGTCACTTGTGAGCCTGAGGATGCTTCGTGTTAGAGGCAAAACGCGTCGCACACAAGTGTCGGTGGTGGTGTGTTCGCGTCTTGCTTCTGCTCGAAAAAGCGGGAGGGAGGGCGGTGCACTAACTAACCGCTGTGTTTATGGGATTTTCACTAATTAATGCTATTATGGATTTCCAAGTAACGCCTGATTCCATACAAGATTATTGTTATTAATTAACTACAACCTGTAAAATAAAAAAGAAGTATATTCGTAGTGACCTAAAATAATCATACTTACTGGGTGTAATTTTTTCCGGTTCCAAAAAGCTTTCGGATTCCGGGTCCGTCATTTTTCCGGTCAAATAGCGCTGTTCCGTATCGATGAAGTGGCCCATCGTCACTATTGTTATGGAGAAGTAGATCTGTAATTGGAATCATCTGTCAATCTGTGGATGTAGGTATCACTGGCGGATAAAGAACTAATTTCCAATTTTGAATTCCTAATTTCAATATTAATTCCTAAATTGCACCGCCTACCCGTCTCTAAGTTATTTCTTGTCTCCTTCTATGGTTGCCTGGAAGAAATTGCTTATAGTAATAAAGCCGCCTATTGTACGATATTTTTTTATAATGTCTGTGTACAATAAAGAATATTCGATCCACCTAAATATCTATCTAATGAAATGAAAATTAAAAATAGTTTATTTCACAAGCAAAGGTACTCGTACATAAGAAACATAAACGTTTTACAAGTGACTAGTTTGAAAATGTACGCAAGGCAGTTAAACGCTAGGAATGAAATCTGCATTAATTGTCCTTTATCGGTATAACCGTTGTCAGTTTTCGTTAAATGAACTTCTACTTATAAGTGAGTAGACTTTATAAAGTCCACACTCTAAATTCACTTATAAATAGAATCACTAGCTTTTAAGGGGCTTCGGGGATGCTAACTAGCGCCACTAATGGAAAAAAATCATAACTAATCACTTTTATATTATTTTTAATCCACTAACCCGTGCTAAGGACAAATTTAAAAACCTATTTAGAGGCTAAAAATTCCTCTAATATAATCATGTGGGTACAGCGATATCATTCCGATGTAAAACCTAACTGCAAAGTAGGTACTCGGGGCTGTAAGTGATGCAAATTACTTCAGCCAGATGTCGTTGCCTGTACGTAATACAGAGAATAGTGTAAAGAGGTTCGAAATTTCACTGATGCCGGTGAGTCGCCCATTAGCTCAGTTAGAAAGAGCGCTGGCACGGATAGCCAGAGGTCGTGGGTTCGAATCCCGGCATGGGTGGAATTTTTAGCCTCTAAATAGGTTTTTAATCACTTTCAGATAAAATAATAACGGTTTTATCTCAAAGTGAACATGAGAAATTTTATCAAATATGACAACTATTTTTAGAACCTACAGAACCTATACAGGACCTAGCAATAATAGCGTAGAACTTTAATCGATTTCCGCTAAAAACGGCCGTTTTTGGCGGAAATTTATTAAAATCTTTGGTTGTTGTTTCTAGGTTCCACACTAAAAACGTATTATAAAACACGTTATGATTTTTGTCCATTGCATTGGTGGCGCTAGTAAGCTCCCCGAAGCCCCTTAAGAGCTAGTGATTCTATTTACAAGTGAGTAGACTTTATAGAGTCTACTCAGTTATAAGTAGAACCTCATATATATATTTTTTTAATTAATTTATTTAAGGCACATACGTGTAATGAAATTAAACAAACCAAAATCACTAAAACCTGGGAGGTTTATGCGTGATTTTCGGAGTACACTCTATACAAAACACAACGGTTTATAATATACAATATGGTAATAAACATTAAGTTGATTAACTTCATCCCGGTTTCACTTACTTGCTTAAGTAAGTGAATCCGGAATCAAGCTGATAAGATGTGGTGATTAAGAAAGTAAGTTCGAACATTAGTTTTAGCTTAAGAGGTACTTTTTCAATATAATTAATAACGGAAACTGACAACGGTTACATCGATAAAGGAAAATTAATATTGAAGTATTCGATTACGGTCGTCACAGCGAATTCATCCATGATAATAACCGATATCATAATTATAAATTCCGATTCATCCGTCCTCTGTAATTGGAGTCCGAGATGGGAACTATATGAATAAGTTATGATTATTTTGAGTTATAATTATTCATATGTAATGAATGAATGAACGAAGCGCCTCAAAATACATTTCGCACTTAAAGCTTAGTAAATGGAGAAATCTTCATATTCATATTCATTTATTGCATTGTCATGTCTCATTACAGTTCGTATTTGTAATTTTAAAAGTAGGTACATGACACCCTGTAAGGGCACTACAATAATATTAAAACATATTAAAGCAACAGTATTTAAACGTAATAGGTGTAACATTGAGCCTTAAATTATTCATCTATATTATCCAGTATCTTCATGCAGAAACATTATCATCATATATTATAATATTGTTAGAGTATTATGTATGTACATTTAGGCAAAAAACAGTGTGAATATCAAAATACATTATTTATGTTGGCCTCGGCAACGTATATTTGAATCACTCGAAAAACTCATGTAGTGAATAATAGCATTTTTGGACCAGGTACTTATTAAGTGCATTTTTAAATAGTTTATTTCTATTTATGTCTTTTATTTGCGTTGGTAAGGAGTTAAAAACTTTTGCTGCCATTGTGAGAGGACCGGAGTTGACCATTTCTAATTTCGCTGTACTTGTGGCTAAGCATTTTTTAGGTCTTAAGTTTTCGGGTCTTACATGTGGAGGGAACAATTTTGTGTTATTTCTAACGAAGATGCACAGTTCAAAAATGTATAACGATGTTACAGTTAGGATTTCGTATTGAATAAAGAATTTTCTACAGCTCGTCATTGAATCTATATTCGCAAGAATTCGTATACACTTCTTCTGAAGGGTAAAAAGCTTATTAGCATCTGTACTATTTCCCCAAAGCATTATTCCGTAACGGAGCCAGGCTTGTGCGTAGGCATGGTATGCGCACGAAGTAGTTTTCAGGTCTGTTGTCCTTTTTAGCTCTGATAACGCGTACACGAAGCTCGAAAGTTTACTGGCTACTTTCGATATGTGACTTTTCCAATTTAGATTGGTGTCTAATATTATTCCTAGCAGGCAGTGTGAGTCTACTAGCTCTATAGTAGTTCCGTTATATTGATACTGTACATCTAAGGGGCGCCTCTGGTATGGTTTAAATTGCATTAGTTTGGTTTTTTGATAGTTAATTTTAAGATTGTGACTGTTTAGCCAAGTCTCTAGTTTATTTAAATTTGAATTTAACGTTTGATTAATTTCTTCTACGTTCTGACAAGGGAAAATAAGAGATATGTCATCTGCGAACAGTATACATGAAATGTCGATAATATTTGGTAAATCATTAATGTATATTAAGAAAAGTAAAGTTCCTATCACGCTGCCTTGAGGGATAGATTTACTAAGGTGAATTTTATTAGATCTTTTTTTGCTAATCTGTCCAGTGGAAGAGTCAAAATCTTCGATATCTACATATTGGGTCCGACCGTTTAAGTAAGACTCAAACCACTTGTACGACATGCCTCTCACTCCTATACCGTAAAGTTTTTTTAAAAGTGGTTTGTATAGGACTCTATCGTATGCTTTACTCATATCTAGGAGGATGCCGATCGCGTGTTTTTTGTTCTTTAGTACTGTTAGTATTTCGTTGACATATGCAGTTACTGCTGATGAAGTTGATCGTCCTTTACGAAATCCATATTGATAGTCACTTAGTATATTGAATTTTTCGCAAAAGGAGTATATTCGATTGTACATAGCTGACTCTAATATTTTAGAGAATGTGGGAAGCAGTGCAATGGGACGATAGTTGTTGCAATCACGGCGGCTATCATTTTTGTGTAAGGGTTTTACGATTGCTATTTTTAAAAGATCAGGAACAATCCCTTGTGTAAACGATTGGTTGATAATGAGAGATAGAGGCTGTGCCAACTCAGGAGCGCATTTTTTTAAAAGTGTGGGCGGTATTTCATCGTATCCACAGCTTTGCTTATTTTTCATTTTTCGTATTAAAGAGGAAATTTCATTTGCGTCGGTAGGACAAAGAAATACTGAATTTCCTGTGGGGGAGAGCACCTGATGGCCGGATGGAGGGCTTGCGCCTTGTTCAGGAGCACCCACAGATGCAAAGAAGTCATTAAAATAGTTCGCAATTTGAAGTGGGTCCTCACATAGTTGATTATTGATATCTAACGTTATATTTTTTCTGTCTCTTTGCTTATTTTTATTAGTGCGTATTTTAACTACTTGCCACATTGCTTTTATTATATTGCTGGACTTCATGACTTTATTTTTAAAGTAAATTTTTTTTGCTTTCGCTACGCTCTTCTTTAACAGTTTTTCATAATTTTTGTAATAATTATTCAATATAGGATTATTTGTTTGTGAAATAAATAGTTTAAGTAATCGTTTAGTTTTGCAAGATATTCGAATGCCTTTGGTTATCCATGTGTTTTTTGTTCTATTTTTAATTTTAATTTTGGTTTTTGGGATAGTGTTTTCTAGAATGTCTGTTATATTTTTGTGGAATAAGTTGTAACTTTTATTAGGAGATTCATTACTATGCAGTATATTATTCCAATCAACTTTACCAATTTCTAATTTAAACCGATTAATATTTTGCTCAGAAAATATTCTTTCGTAAGTGAACCAATTTTCCTTTTTATTTTGAGTATTAATTGGTAAACGTACTAAAATTCCTTTGTGATCAGAGAAACCAAAGTCCTTTACTTTTACAGACACTTTTTTCTTCGGATTATGTACGTTGCTGAAAACTAGGTCTAAACACGAGGAAGTATTTTGCGTTACTCTAGTTGGTTCTCGTACTTCCTGTGTAAAGTTGAAACTTTTCATGACATTTAGTAAATCCGATGACAAATTGTTTTGTTTTAATACGTTAACATTTAAATCACCGCCTATGATAATATTTTTTGTTTTATCTTTGATCGTAATAAGCGTTAGTAAATTTCTGAGTGATTCATAAAATATATTTCGATACCTTTTATTATCAGGCCAATACAACGCTATTAATAATACATTTATTTTTGGTAATTCTACTGCACAGATCTCAAAAATAGATTCTATAGCCATATTTAAGATATCCAAACGTTCCATATAGTCTAAATTTTCCTTTAGCATAATGCAAACCCCTCCCCCTTCTCGCTCAGAACGACAGTAGCTCGTTACCAACTTAAATCCTTCGATCTGCAATAAATCTTTTTTTGCTGTTGTAATCCATGTTTCTATAATACATATGGACTGAATATTAGAATATTCGTCTGTGGCTGCTTCTAATAAGTGGCGCTTGTTCTTCACACTTCTTATATTTTGGTATAGTATGTTAAAATGTGTTGCTCGCGTCGGCTCGAAAAAATTCTTCTCTATTTAAACTTGTATTTAAAAGCTCTGACTCATGAGAGTAGTCGCTTTCGTAATGAGTACAGGACCAGTCATTTATGATGCCAATTGTTTTTTTTATGTCTTGGAATATCTGCTTTAAGCCGTTCTTATTTAGTGCTCCGTTTCTTGGGTGAAACATGGTATGATCGTATTTCTAGTTCAAGTTAGTGTCTACAATATATGCTTGCTCATGCGTCATAATATCTAAATAGAGTAGATTATTAAATATCTCTATTCTTGAGTTGAATAAATCTTGTTTTTTTATTCCTTGTTTGTAAGTTGGGAGGCATACTAAGACATTTGTGTGAGTAATTTTTAGTAGTATTTCCCTGATGGATATAATTAACTCTTGGTAGTTGTCCGTGTATTTGAAGTCTTCACCCCCTATAAGTATAATAACGTAATCTTCGTTGCAAAAATCTTCTACTTTGGTCTCTACTCCTTTAATAAGATTCACAATACCTCTGTTAGGCAATAAATAGTGGCATATCTCATGTGTCTCCCCGAAATTAGTCTGTGCAATTTTTAGGGTTTCATTGTATATATCTGTGCTTAGCATACATATTTTGTTTCTCTTCTTTCTTTCGTGGATCTCTGCTGCATAAGATATCACTGGCTTGGTCACATCAGGTTTCTTCCTTGTATTAATACGCAGGCTTTGGCTTTTCGTTTCATGTGATAAAGTTGACGCGAGGTCATTGTGCATTTGTGACGCGCTGTATAACGCTGTACAGCCTGCATTCGGCCCTGAGTGGTGACGGGGGTGGACTTGGCTACTGGTACTTGTTATAGGTAAACTCTTAATATTTTGCGGCGATGCAGAGTTAAGCTCCTTATTTTTATTGCACGTAGATGCTTGTTTCGGCGTGCTGAAGTTGGAGTTAGATGACTCGGGCTTAGATGGTGTATCTTCAACTGGTGTGGATTCTTCTCTGCTATTACAGCTTCTTCGCTGAGGTGTTGATCGGCATATACGGAGTAGTTGGTTTATTCGGGCGTCACGCTTCGATATTGTTTCATTCAGAGCGTAGTTTTCAGCCACTAGTCTCTCAATCTCTGCATCTGCGCTTTCCAGCTTTGTTTCCAGTTGAGAGATTCTGTCATTTAGGAACTCTACCTGTTCTTTAGCGTTCTCTCTGATCTGTGTGGCACCTTCAGGGCAGCTTCTATTCAGGGTTTCGTTGACTGACGGTTGCGTACTGTTGATAGTGTCTCCCTCATATAGTGAAGAGGCAATAGATGAATCTTCTTTTGGGCTTGCTTTTCGCCTTTTTTGCGTGAGATTGTTGCTATGCGTCTGACGTGTTTTAGTTATGCAGTATTTGCATTCCCACCGTGCCTTGCTATTTTTAGTCTTTAACCTAAACAGTTTCTCCGATACCGACACACAGTCTAAGTGAAAGCTCTTCTTGCAAGCCGAACAGGTGAGGTATTCTTTATCTGGTATTTTTGTTTTACATTTATCGCATGTGAGCGCCATCTTGTGGTTGCTGCGTGTGGCAATGTTATATTACTGCAGATTGATGATTAATTGAACTGTTGTAAGTAAGGCGTATGTGTCAGTTTAGGTGATTGCCGACAGGTGTCGCTAACTTAGCGTGATCACTAGATGGCGTTGATATGATAACTTGACTCAATAAATCTTAGTATGTAGGTATTTTTACATGTCGATGTAACGGAATTCTGATACGTGTAACTTTCCACTTCACTAGATTTGCTGTTACTTCACTAATTATTTACGTATTCCAAACCAGTATCAAGGTATGAGATAGAGGCACAAACACTTTGTTTATGTTTATATTAGCTGCTGTGGTTTTTTTTTTGCTATTTATGTTTTGCCACTTTATAACTGTTTCATATACGATTTTGCACTATTTGAACGAAATCACACAGAATTTCAATTCCACACACAGTTGAACTTATTATTTATCACTTCAATTTGAAATAATAACATTTTATTACATTTATCTATTATTTAAGTAATTTATAAAACGGAGTTATACGTAGGCAATGTTTTCGCTAATGCGCCATCTAGCGGTTCCTTCGATTAGTAGCTTTATAGATACAAAATATTGTTTCAATATAGGTTTTTTTACTTACGATAATTTTCATAGATTTGAATGTGAGTAAACCTGAAGTTATTGGATGCGTCAGATACCTTGAAATGGCCAATCCAAGGTGGGCACGAGTGGTAATTAAGCCCAAACTCTCTCTTTCTCTGAGAGAAAGATGAGCTTTGCAGTGGGACGTATTATGCTGCTTAAAAAATACAAATTCCTGGCTCAGCGAGGCGCGGGTACAACGTTTTGAAGGTTTAATGTGATCCTTAATTTATTACACGTCTAGACTGCAGAATCAGTAAAACATGGCTTAAGCTAGACTGAATAAATTAATAGCATGCCCTTTTATAACTTTCGGTAAAGTTTAACCCCCTTATTCATAACGGTCCGCTAACTTAAAACAGCTGCTAAAGAGTGTTATTTTTCATTCTGACTTAAGTCAATAGAAGAAGACAGAGTGAGAATTAGCAATGCTTTAAGTTAGCAGACTATTATGAATAAGGGGGTCAAATTCTAACTGAACTTGGGCGTTAGCTAGAAATCGTCCGTTACTGAATGAAGACGCTTTTCCTTAAAACAAGTTTTGTTGGTACTTTCTCTTCTAGAAGGCCTAAATACGCCCCACTTCAAGAGACGCACTTGAAGTGGGGCATATTTAGGCTGTGGAATTGGTACGTATTGTATTAACTACACAGTAAAATCGCTCGTGGCTTAGGCGAACCGAGTGATTGAAATCAATCACTTGGTTAAGGAACAATAGGCGCGGTTAGGTACGGGATGGGTGAGCGTCCCGTGACTACCGCTAGTGGCATTTTTGCGAGCGCTTCCGTGCTTCGCAAGGCACGTTAAGCCGTTGGTGCCGGCTGTCATATAATGGCAGTCGTTAAGCCATGTCAGAGGCCTTATGGGCGGCTTGATAACTTCTGACAGTAAGGCCCGCCACTGTCTTACAATCCTCCACCAACCCGGACTTGGCCCCCGTGGTAGAGTATGGCCTAACCTTCCTACGATGCAGGAAGAGACCCGTGCCCCAGCAGTGGGGACATACAAGGGTTGATAATATTTATATTGTATGAATTTCCATATACTCAGGATAGGTACAGTTCTGCTAAGGAGGATTAAGTCGTAGTAAATTGGTAATTTGCAATGGGGCACTTGCGTCAAAATTAGGTTGAAGTGACTTTGATTTTATAACACAGAAGACAGTAAAACTCAAGATTTTTTTGAGGTTCGAAATATGCGGAAAATCATGTTACTACTTCAATAGTAAATAAGTTAATTGGTTTTTTTTATTGATATTTAAATGTTTTTTCCCCCAATTCAGTCAAGAGTTTTCTGTTTTACGCCACTTGGACTGAATTGGGGAGGCATTTGCCCAGAAGTGGTAAGATAACATGTTTATTAGCATTCTTGTTGTTTTAGGTCTTAACTAAAATCATGGTTACAAACAAGAACCCTGCTAGGGCACAGCTAACTTAGGACTAACTTAACATGCCTCTTCAATTATATTATTATTGAAACATTTTAGGTGGGCTCAATACCGAATAGTATTTTATTCTAGCCAACCAACAGCTGACGAGGAGAGGGCGGGGATAGTCCCACATACTTAACAAAAATATGATCTAAAAACCTATTTAGAGCCTAAAAATTTCGCCCATTGGCTCAATTGGTAGAGCGCTGGCACGGATAGCCAGAGGTTGCGGGTTCGAATCCCGGCATGGGTGAAATTTTTAGCCTCTAAATAGGTTTTTAAATTTGTTCCTTAGCACGGGTTAGTGCATTAAAAATATAAAAAAAAATAGTATAATCATGTGGGTACAGTGATATCGTTCCGATGTTAAAACCTAACTGCAAAGTAGGTAGTCGGGGCTGTAAGTAATGCAATTTGCTTAAGTCAGATGTCGCTGCCTGTACGTAATACAGAGAATAGTGTAAAGAGGTTCGAAATTTCACTGATGCCGTGAGTCGCCCATTGGCTCAATTGGTAGAGCGCTGGCACGGATAGCCAGAGGTTGCGGGTTCGAATCCCGGCATGGGTGAAATTTTTAGCCTCTAAATAGGTTTTTTAAATTTGTTCCTTAGCACGGGTTAGTGCATTAAAAATAAAAATAAATAGTATAATAATATGATCGATAATTATGATCATACATAATTATAATCATTTGGATGTCCCCACTGCTGGGGCACGAGTCTCTTCCTGCATCACAGGAAGGTTAGGCCATACTCCATCACGCGTCTATCAAACTGTCAATTTCTGAAATTTAATTGGCACAAAAAACCAAAACACGTGACTTGTCCCTTCGTGCTACCCAGGCTGAATCCTATTCTTAAAAACGTCGACTGACGACCGTGCCTGAACTGAATTCGTAGCGTTCATATACATACATAGCGCGTCCCACAGAAGCATTGCTGTCACAATACAGAACTCGAGCAGCTTGCCAGCCTGCTTCTGTGACATACTCGTAGATGTGTCTATGGATAGTGTTTAGGGATTCCGAGAAGTAGATCTTTGCATGGGCGCTGAAGGCGACGTGGGCGCCACGTGGGACGAAACGGTTACGTTATACTCGTATGAACAAATCAGTAAGTTATATTACGCGCAAAATGCTAAGCTATTTTAATTGTCTAACTGTTTGTAAGGAATTTGACTGAATGATTGGAATCTGTTGGGATTTGGTGCGCATGATTCGGCTTCTGATCTGCATGCGGAGTAATGCCTGTAACTTCTATGTGTAATTTGCGTTGTTTAGCATTTTACGAGGTTTTACTGACGACATTTTAACACCCCGTAAACCAATAAATTGTCTGCATCGAGCGAACGGGATGAGTGGTGAGTGATTGGTAAATTACAAATACTCGTAGTTCCAATCACCCTTCGGTGGAATAATCTATTACGAAAGTGCCAAAAAAGTATACACACAAATAACTATACACATTTGTATCAATTATGAGTTAAAACAGTACAGTACAAATGGCGGCATTATTACTTAAAGTAATTTCTTCCAGACAACCATTGATGGAAAAGAAGAAACGGAAACTGAAAGACGGGTAGTCGGCACAACTAAACCATATTAGACAAGATATTTTATAGTTGATGCACATACATAAACGTCACAGTTCAGTAAATAAGCGATCGAAGAACCCGAGAGTTGATTTGACATTTGTTTGTTCTCTGACTAGTGACGAACCCAATTCCTGTGCTACGCCATGTTGCTCAAGAGCGTTATGACGGGTCATTCAAAAAAAAATTTGCTATATGCTTTTTTTAGAAAAACTACACGAAAGATTCAAAAATTATCACTTTCGGAGCACTAAAGAAACAGCAACAAAAACTCTGAGTTAGTTTTCAGAAACCTGTCAAATAGCCTCTTACATACATACCATTGTGTAGATGGCTGACGCGTAACAACCACGACGCAGGCTTCGCCAACAGCAGCAGGACTGGATAATTGCCATCGTGATGCCAGACCTGTAAAAGGTACAAAAAAAGCGGTGCTTAGCACTGCAGTATAACGTCCGATATATAACTTGACCAAATTACTTTCTCATGGGTCTCATTGGCGGGTACGCGAAATATGTATTTTGCATCTACTTAGTAACATGATTTATACAGCGTCCAGTGGTATCTTCACTCACACTAGATGGGTGAAGGGACCACTCCGACGCTATAGTGCCTGGGACATGGTTTTTTATAGATGGTGTAGGCTTGCCCAGCACCTATACCATCCTGACAGCTTAGTCGTCCTAGCCCACAGGAAAGACTAGTCAATACGTGCGGAGCAAACCAAGCCGCGGGTTTCCACACGATGTTTTCCTTCACGGTTAGCGTATTGCGACTACGTATTCGCAAATCGCAATAGGTGTCAGTATTTTATGGCGCTTAGGGGTGCTAACTAGCGCCAGCAATGGATAAAAAAAACATAACTTGATTTATAATACCTACGTTTTTATTTAATAGTGAACATGACAAATCCGAAGCGCTCGTGGCCTAGGCGAACCGAGTGATTGGAATCAATCACTTGGTTAAGCAACAACAGGCGCGGTCAGGTACAGGATGGGTGAGCATCCCGTGACTACCGCTAGTGGCATTTTTCCGAGCGCCTCCGTGCTTCGCAAAGCATGTTAAGCCGTTGGTGCCGGCTGTCATATAATGGCAGTCGTTAAGCCATGTCAGAGGCCTTATGGGCGGCTTGATAACTTCTGACAGTAAGGCCCGCCACTGTCTTACAATCCTCCACCAACCCGGAATTGGCCCCCGTGGTGGAGTATGGCCTAACCTTCCTGCGATGCAGGAAGAGACCCGTGCCCCAGCAGTGGGGACATACAAGGGTTGATAACGTAACGTAATGACAAATCTTTTTTCTAAGGTTAACACGAGCACTAGACATAGTTAAGATTTTTCATAATTAAAACTGTTTATATATGTATACAAACATTTTATATTTTACCGATACAGGCTAGGCCTAGTGTGGGGATCACCGTAATGTTTGATTTTAAATCGAGTAACTTTGCAATGTACCTCATCTACCTTTATGTAATTGTGCATGCAAATTATTAAATAAACTCTATTCTATTATATTCTATTCTATATGGATTTAAAAACGGAGGCCAGTATCTGAGATACAAAGATGTGCTGAAGAGGCATATGAAAGGGTGCGGGATCAAGCCTACGACATGGAAGGGAATTGCAAGCTGCTAGTCGCTCTGAATGGAGGCAAAAAGTTAAAATAAAAGATAACGACTTTGAAAATAAACGAAGGCACGAGCTTGACGACGGGAACATTTAAAAAATAAAGCGCCTTCGAATATTTTGTACAATTAGGTAAATGGAGTCCCCACATGTGGCAACTGTCTTCGGACGTTTACTGCTAAAATTGGTTACATTAGTCATGTGAGGACGCACCAGTAACACAAAACAGAATTGGTCGCCTTTGCCGAAATCGGCATGGAAGGCATCATCATCATCATATGGAATTCACTCGTTTATTATATTTTTACAATTTTCCGACGTTTCGGCACTTTAACAGGTACCGTGGTCTCGGATAACACCACGTCCACACCACACCAGTCATCCGAGACCACGGTAGGTACCTGTAAAAGTGCCGAAACGTCGGGAAACTGTAAAAATATAATAAACGAGTGAAATCCGTATAAAAACAGTTTTAATTATGACAAATCTTAACAACTCTGATAACTATTTTTAGAACCTAGGATCAACAATCTAGGACTTTAATCGATTTCCACCAAAACGGCCGTTTTAAGCGGAAATCGATTAAAGTCCTAGGATGTTTATATACTACATTCTAGGCTGTATGTTCTAAAAATTTGTCATGTTTAATTTTTGAATAATCGTATTTTAAAACAAGTTGTGATTTTTATTCCATTGATAGCGCAGTTAGCGCCCCTAAGCACCTTAAGTCAGCGAGGGCCAGTTTCTGAATTGAGATTAACGAAATTCTCAATTCAGACACTGGCCCTAAGAGAGGCTATAAAAGAAATTAAAATGTAATAATTATATCATCGTATTGCAATAGAATGTTTTTAACACAGTTGCTCAAAAAGTGGCGTATTACAGGGACGTATAGCGTGCGGGATGTGGGCTATTACACACTCGTGCTTTTTTTTTTACCTTTCCCGCACTCGTGTGTTCTCTTTCCCAACTGTCAAAATAATGTCTATTAAAAAGAACAACCAACCATGAAGTTTTTACTAAAAAAATTCATAGAAGTTTAAAAACCTATTTAGAGGCAAAAAATTTCACCCATGCCGGGATTCGAACCCGCAACCTCTGGCTATCCGTGCCAGCGCTCTACCAATTGAGCCAATGGGCGACTCACGGCATCAGTGAAATTTCGAACCTCTTTACACTATTCTCTGTATTACGTACAGGCAGCGACATCTGACTTAAGCAAATTGCATTACTTACAGCCCCGACTACCTACTTTGCAGTAAGGTAACATCGGAACGATATCACTGTACCCACATGATTATACTATTTTTATTTTAATGCACTAACCCGTGCTAAGAAACAAATTTAAAAACCTATTTAGAGGCTAAAAATTTCACCCATGCCGGGATTCGAACCCGCAACCTCTGGCTATCCGTGCCAGCGCTCTACCAATTGAGCCAATGGGCGACTCACGGCATCAGTGAAATTTCGAACCTCTTTACACTATTCTCTGTATTACGTACAGGCAGCGACATCTGACTTAAGCAAATTGCATTACTTACAGCCCCGACTACCTACTTTGCAGTAAGGTTTAACATCGGAACGATATCACTGTACCCACATGATTATACTATTTTAGGCACGGATAGCCAGAGGTTGCGGGTTCGAATCCCGGCATGGGTGAAATTTTTAGCCTCTAAATAGGTTTTTAAATTTGTTCCTTAGTACGGGTTAGTGCATTAAAATAAAAATAGTATAATCATGTGGGTACAGTGATATCGTTCCGATGTTAAAACCTAACTGCAAAGTAGGTAGTCGGGGCTGTAAGTAATGCAATTTGCTTAAGTCAGATGTCGCTGCCTGTACGTAATACAGAGAATAGTGTAAAGAGGTTCGAAATTTCACTGATGCCGTGAGTCGCCCATTGACTCAATTGGTAGAGCGCTGGCACGGATAGCCAGAGGTTGCGGGTTCGAATCCCGGCATGGGTGAAATTTTTAGCCTCTAAATAGGTTTTTAAATTTGTTCCTTAGCACGGGTTAGTGCATTAAAATAAAAATAGTATAATCATGTGGGTACAGTGATATCGTTCCGATGTTAAACCTTACTGCAAAGTAGGTAGTCGGGGCTGTAAGTAATGCAATTTGCTTAAGTCAGATGTCGCTGCCTGTACGTAATACAGAGAATAGTGTAAAGAGGTTCGAAATTTCACTGATGCCGTGAGTCGCCCATTGGCTCAATTGGTAGAGCGCTGGCACGGATAGCCAGAGGTTGCGGGTTCGAATCCCGGCATGGGTGAAATTTTTAGCCTCTAAATAGGTTTTTAAATTTGTTCCTTAGCACGGGTTAGTGCATTAAAATAAAAATAGTATATTCATAGAAGTTTTTATGATTCATGCAAATACGTATATTTCTAAAAAGAAGCTACTAATTTGTTTCAATATCAGATTAATGATTTGATTGAATGAGTTAGGTTAGGTTTCATTTCATTTCATCTCATTAAATTTCATTTTCATTTCATATCAATAAAAAAATCCTACTGAAGACTGGCATGATGGGCATAGTTCCCTTTGCCTACCAGAATGGGTGAAGAAAAAAAATCTCTGCTTATATTCTTTTACGGTTGGCGCCATTTTCCAAATATTTTTTCTTTATTAAATTGCTTAATTTTTTCGCAACTGTATTAAAAATTGTCGTTCAGTACACGTGTGCGGAACCGTCATTGCAACTTGTTCCGACTGTCAACCCTCGCCTTCGGCTGCGCCTCGGCTCGGGTCGACTTTGTCGGAACTCTTTGCAATGACAGCCTTTCCGCACTTGTAATGAAATATACTATTGTGTTTTTTAATTATGGCTAATTATGGTACTGTAAAGAGCGGTGGTAGCGGAGCGGTGTAGAACGCCTGCTTCTCAATCGGGAGGTCGTGGGTTCGAACCCACCAATGTACCAATGACTTTGTTTTCTAAGTTATGTACTTTTGAGAAATTATAGTAGCAATCTCGCTGACGTGAAGGAAAACATCGTAAGGAAACCCTAGTGTCTGAGGTGTTAGCGTACCTCAGCGCTTGCTACGTACAATGGCACAATGAGGCTAAGTGCGGAAATCTCAGGTTTAACTAACTAACTTATGTTAGAATATATGTTAAAATATTCTAACTATGTGTACAAGTCGCGAATTTTAAAATATGTTATAACTAACTTATGGTACTGTAGCTTCCCGCCCGTGCTTATTTTACGGTAACTTAATCTGATTTGGTATAATTTAATATGAGTAAATACTTAAAGCAACGTCCTGTCACGCCCTTCTCTGAGAAATTCGAAGTGACAGCGCTGCAACATTCTCAACACAGAATTGGCCCTATATCCCATAGAACCAAAGTTGTTTGTTAATACGCACTCTCATTAGGGTGTTACAGAAATTGCCATTTTAGAAATCTCTGTAGTACGTATTCTCAACTGAAAGACAAATTAGTGTGACAAAAAAAATCAAGTGCGAGGTTACGTGTTAGTTATACCTTAAGATTAAGATTGTCGCACTTAGCCTCATTGTTGGGCCATTGTACGTGGCAATCACTGAGGTATGTTAACGCTTCAGACACTAGGGTTTCCTCACGATGTTTTCCTTCACGGTTCGCGAAAGGTATTGCTACTATAATTTCACAAATGTACATAACTTAGAGAACAAAGCCATTGGTACGAGTATATGCTGGGATCCAAACCTACGACCTACCGATTGACAAGCCTACCGATCCCCTACCATCGCTCTGAAATTCAAATAATCTTTTCATTTCCTTGAATTAACTACGTATATCTATTGTAAGATTTTTTGGGGATGTACTCGTATGAAAAGAGAACCCAATCGATCTTACCCCTAAAGCCTGAACGTCTGGCGCGCCCAGGGCAACAATCGGCGAGCTCCTCACGCTGATTGGCAAAGCCTTTCACTGCGATGCCGAACCTTGTTTGCAGACAATAGTACAATCGGCAGCCGGTCAACCTTTACACTTTTGTTGCTAAGTCGTCCTTAACGTAACTGATTCGAGTTAGAGTGGCCGTATGTAAATGTTGATGTCGACTATACCTACTCAAAAAATATCATGCTACACAACCCGCGACAGAGATTTCAATAGAGGACCAGGGGGGTCAGTCTCTAAAATGCATAGTTGTTCAATAGAGACATATTAGTCCGGTAATGGTTGTATCATTCACACTATCGGTAGTCTTGTAACCAATCGCATTGCAATGGTATAATCCGTGCTACTTAACTCGGCGCCTCGCGCGATTCGATCTTCGTCGCGTGAGATGCCTATTTAATTTGCGCGGGTTATGCCGCGTTTTGTGACGATGAAATGTGAGAATTTGACAACTAATGTGCTGAAAAGTCGCGACTTGTAACGGTGCAAACAACTTTACACCATTTTTTTATATTTCTTTAATTCTGTCTATCATTTCAAAATTTAAAATTACGTCACCCATTTCCTTGATTTTTTTAGCATTACCACTTCACATTTCGACTAGACTTGACTATTTTTACCTGCTTATTCTGGTTTTATCTATTTTTCTGTTTATATTAAAAATAAAATAAACAAACACATTTAAATAAAGCACAAAGTTGAAGTCGTTCCAGTTTTATTATTTAATAGCCGACCCAGCGAACTTCGTACCGCCTAACAGTCGTATCTTATTTTTTTTCCTCTCTGTAAGAACCATTATTGTACTTCAAGGAAAAAGAATAAGCGAAATCGGTTTAGCTGCTCACGAGATTTGCGCTTACCAACACATTCAGCGATTCATTTTTATATTATAGAAGACTAGCAGACCCAGCGAACTTCGTACCGATTAACAGTGGATTCTTTAATTTTTATTTTTCTCTCCATAAGAACCATCCTCGTACTTCAAGGAATATTCTAAAAAATCATTTTTATATTATACATAAAAAGCTTTACATAATCACAGATGAGTCGCCCATTAGCTCAGTTGGAAGAGCGCTGGCACGGATAGCCAGAGGTCACGGGTTCGAATCCCGGCATGGTTGGAATTTTTAGCCTCTAAATAGGTTTTTAACATCACAGACTTTTGACTTTAAAAGGCGCGACTCGCGTCGTCATACCACACAGGCTGGAATGATATTGTACTGCTATTGCTTTGTAGACTACCAAATTGAGGCAAATAACAACCATTGTCATGCTTATACCATTCTATTGAAAAACTATGTAAGTTTAGACTCTAGGGCCTTTCCTTGTTTGTATTGGCAATCTCGAAAAGCAAGATAGCCGAATTGGTCACCAACTTCCGATAGGAGACGGCACATGAGGAAAAAGATGTACCTACTCTAAGGCGTAACACGCATTAGGAGTTTCACGGCGCGATTTTTCCAAAAATTTCTGTTACATATAGAAAATGTATGAGAGAAGAAGAAGAAAAAAACATTTATTATAGACACAGAACACACGCCACAAAAACAAAACAAACCTAGAGAAACATATTTTATTTTATTTATAGCATTACACAACAGATAAATAACATAACATGTAATAATATAGTTCATATCCTTTAACGTGTGATTGCAACATGTTAGAATATGGACGAACGCCAAAACACGCGACCAATCAGCGCAAAGTATCTTTATATCAAAGTATATTAGGTACTATACCTATAACATTTATAAAAAGAAAACGGTCTCGGCGTGTCCGTTGACCAAATGACTCAGCAATATGCTGATGCACAAGCCTTCAGCGCTGATTTTCAGTCAGTGTCAGGTGCTAAGCGAGCGTTACAGACTGCGGTGTGGTGCAAACGTAGGTAATACCATACTGAATAAAACACTTATATGTAATATAGAATAATACCTACTAATATTGAATAGAATACGTATTACGCGTACATAATGAAACAGGTACTTAATTTTTTTAGGTACTCAAGTTTTCATTGAGTGACAAAATAAAATACGAGATAGACAAATAAAATCATACACAAATGAATGTAAAGTGCACGGACTTGCGATGAGTTCGCCAAGCAATACAGTAAGCGAAAAAAGAACCGTCAGAAAAAAAATCGCGGCAATTTCATTTACGTGCTAAGCCTAGGGGACTGAACGCACTCGCGGGCACTTGCTCTAGTTACGCAACCTCCGTGGTGAAAAACCGGGGTGAAAAAATCGTAACGCAAACCGCAATACGCGAGCCCAAGTACAGTCGCGTGCACTAACATGTAAATACCTTACAACCTTGTCAAGTTAACCTCTTCTAGCCTGATGTATGAGAAATTTACTATTTTGACTTTGACAAGGTACTGAAGCGCATACATGCTAGTGCTCGTGACTGTACATATTCCTACAGTCTGTAAGTGCGGCCATTTGACCCCTTGCTAAGTAACTGTGAGTGCGTTTCAGCTCTAAAGTAGATAAGATGTGTCTCGGTATTGGTTTTTATAAAGCATATCTCGATTTAACATGACACTGTTACAGTCTGTTAGCTTTTAGAATATACCTCGGGCTCTAGAGTAGATTACTTCCTGCTATGTATAAAACTTTTCCTTACTATTTTGAAGAGTTATGTAAAGTTATAAATAACGACACAAAATAAACCTTACCTCATTGCAATTATATCCGATTCTATCTGTTAGTAGCCGAGGTATATTCTAAAAGCTAACAGACTGTAATATGGCAGCGGATCGGGTTTACAAATAACTATTATTGTTATGTTTTGTTCTTATGGCCTATTTGTTATTGACGACCTCTGTGGCGTAGCGGTAGCGCATCTAACTACAATGTAAGAGGTCCCAGGTTCGAATCCCGGCTTGTTCTTTTGTTCCCAAAAAAAAAACCCCAGGTCTTGGATGTTTACATGTTTGTCATGTCGTTGTTTCTGGTTCCCACGACATAGGGTATGCTAGTGTGGGGCCAGAAGTATTGTTTGTGCCTGTATGTAAATGTTATGTTACTTATGTAAATGTCTTGTCTTCTTGTACATAATTCGGGATATTTTTTTACAAATTTGCGTATTTACAAATATATACAATGAAATTAATTCCGTGCGTGGCAAGGCACGTTAGGTCGTTGGTGCCGGCTGTCATGTAATGGCTGTCGTCCAGCCATGTCAGAGGCCTCATGGGCGGCTTGATAACTGATGACAGTAAAACCCGCCACTGTCTTATAAAGTGATTAATCCTCCTCCAACCCGGACTTGGCCCCGTGGTGGAGTATGGCCTAACCTTTCTGTGATGCAGGAAGAGACCCGTGCCCCAGCAGTGGGGGCATACAAAGGGTTGATATCAGATTAATGAACAAAAGCAAAGGTGTCTGCCTCTCGGCCTGATCTATAAATTATCTCTCGAACTTTCGTAAAGCTAGTTTTTTCACCTGACAACCAGCGCTGCGACTACGCTTGCAGTCACGACAACAAGGCTGTTCCATTTTACCACAACAAGTCATTGAAATAAAGCGTATCAATTATTTATTACTAACTACCCCGGGGAACTTCGTTACCGTCTCAGAATCCTCTTATACGATTATTGTTACCATGGCAACGCAATACAAATACAAAATACAAAAATCTTTATTCTTTATCTTCATTATTTTTCGGTACATAGTAATTGGAGTCACCTTTTAAGCATACAATGCCTGTACTAGGTGACTCCGCTCTTCCTCCAAGCATTAATCTTGTTTAGTTTGAGATGATATTACGAACGAAAATAATAAATAGAAAATTAACTTAGCCAACTATGTGTGTGTGTGTGTGTGTGTATAAGTGGGTGTGCGTGTGTGTGTTTATTTATGTGCGTGTTTGTATACAAAGCATGTGTAAATATTATTAAAAAATAAATAAATACGTTAGAGTTTGGCTTGAAAAAAGGTTAAGGTTGTAACGGTGCAAACCTCTTCACACTATTTTTATTTCTTTTTCTCTCTATCATTTTTAAAATTCTAAACAAAACCTCCACAGGTTAAACCTACAAGGAACTCTTTGGCAATTAAATAAAAAACTCTCACCCTCACCCCATCCTTACCTCATTACTAAAATAATTTCTTAACCTCTTTTTTTATAGTATCCGTCACAGAACATAAAAAAAGAGTAGAAGTAGCGACATGACACATTAGTACGAAAACCAGTGTAACCAAACTGATACACATAAACCAAACGCACACTACGAATTCCAAGCTGCCATTGGTAAATAAAGTCAATGCCGAAAAGGTGTACATAATAAAATTTTCAAGTAAAATATGCACCTTTTCGTAATGTTAACAATGATCAAAGTCAAATGACAATTATGAAATTAAGGTTGACATTTTGTAGTAACGCTACTCTACACTAGATGGAACTACCACCGCGTCGGACCGACAAGAACTTTTACCTAGTAAGACATAAAGTTCAAAATTGAAAAACAAGTACATTCTCAGTTTTGGATGGGACAATGCGAGTTCCAGTTTGTCGATAGGGAGAACCTATAGACAAATTATACAAAAAGTTTAACACATTAACGGCCGCATACGAATACTGGTACTCAGAAGTATTTTTTTTACTATTTATTTGTTGCCTGCGGGTTGACTGGTAGAAATGCATTTTTTTTACATTATCTTTTGTGCAATAAAGAATTAATACTAATAGGGTGGATAGATGCACAAATAAAACAATGTGGTAGATATCATAATATTTTAAAATTTTATCTCTTATTAAAACTAGCTTCAACCCCTGCTTCGCCGGCGTTAGAAATTATAACACGGGAAATATTATTCTACGACTCAATTAAGATCTTTGTCTATCTGTACGCCATGTTTTATACGTAATACTAATTGATGATTGTACTAATATAAATTCATTTATACGCAAGAGTCTAACCTGGAAGTGAAGCACATTTTTTCTGGTATTGCTGCATCACATAAGTGCCACCTTCCGCCTTTTTTAGTTATTATGAAGTGTTCATGAAAATGCTCTGAATATATTGTGCTCATCTTCGTTGGGAACCAATTTTGCCTTCTTATCGCTGCCTTCCATTTTAATTTCGTATCCGGTTTCCTTAGGAAAACTAAACGAAAACTCACTTCCAAATTGTTTTGATTCCGAGAGGGTTGTTTTATCATTGCCTCGGTTTGCTGTTGTCAAAGCGGTTGAAGTATTAAGGGTAAATAGCAGAATAATAAAAAACCATAAAACAAATAACATAACAAAACTGAAATCTGATGCTCGCCAAGAGAACAACCACTCGAACAGGTAAACAATATAATAAGTAATTTACTTAATGTTTTAACCGGAGTAAAAAAAAACCATTGAGTCGTTTTCGATAACTTCACTTTAAATCTCGGTTGGAATATTTAAAAATGTAAGATTAAAATTGCTTTGATAGTTTCTTAAATATTTCAGCCCCTGATAAATATATCGCGATCTAGCTGTGCTCATGTCATGTCTTGTATGAAAAGTAATGTATGAGCTCCAATGACAGTTTTCACATGCACAACGACCAGCCGGCGACCGGAGCTCATACATTACTACTTTACCCGGCCCGGCGACCGGACGGCGACCGGGAGCACTTGAAAAGGCACTTGGGAAGTAGGTAAAAAATAACAATAATTATTTTACTTACTTAGACGAATTGGAATTTACAATACCTAAGTACCGTTAAGTATGTATGACTACTAAGTCATAGACAATTAATTATCGATAGATTTTTATCATGTGTGCCCCCATCCGTAATTGAGTAGAATTCAAATTTTGACCGAAACTTCTAGAGAATGTACACTTTCTTCGATGAAAATTTAACTTTATTAACCAGTAAATAAAGGTGGTTTCACTTTCTCATTTTCGGATTGGTTTCCGTGTTCATGTCATTACAAATTTAATTAAAAATACAATGAAATACGTCTTACAGATGAAATGTTACGGCATGATCGGTATATTTTGGTCACCAACTTTAATTTTTGCTCTCTAACACAGCATAACAAGGCATTTTAATAAAGTTTTCACCATTTTTTCTTTACTAAAAGCGCACGGCAACTGAAGTCAACAAAACTGTCACCGACTACGCATAGGCAATACATTGCTAATGTGAGGCACGCGGGCACCGCCCACTTACGACTTCTACTCTTTTTTTATGTTCTGTGGTATCCGTACTCTTTTTAAATATTTTACCGCCAACTTGTACAAAACTTTACCGGACGTATTTCTATTGAATACGATTCATCGTTCATCTTCAATTGTAAATACCTACTTGTAAAATATGTATATACCCCTTAGTTTATTTAACTATATTTATTTAGCTTATTTAAATATAATAAAAATAAAATAATATCCCACGGGAACGTATTATCGCAATATCAAGTATCATCATAAACCCATTATATCCCCACCGAGGGGCACCGGTCTCTTTCTTCCCTGTAGAAGGTATAGGCCATACTCTACCACGGGGCCATGTCCGGATTGGTGGAGGCTTGCAAGACTAGTGGTTGGTCTTACTGTCAGAAGTTTTCAAGCCGCCCTAAGGCTTCTGACTTGGCTTAACGACTGCCATCTATCGACGGCAGCCTGTAGCAACTGCTTAAAGTGCCTTGCGAAGCACGGGACCGCTTGGAAAAATGTCACTGGCATTAGTCAGATACGGTTTACCCATCCATCCACGGAACGCGCCCTGTGTTGCTTACGGCTTTTTTTCAAGCAAAAATGTAGAAAGAGCAGTGCGGTGCAGGGGGTGATTAAAGTCAATATAAGTTTTGAAACTATGACTGAATTCTCACTTAATTAAATACTTAAAAACCGAAACCTTCATTTATTTATATTACGTAGAGAGACCTCTTAATTTATTTATACTTTTTAGGAATACCTGATTGAGTAAAGTAAAATTGAGCTTATAACTCAATGTTGACGACCAGGGCCGGATCTACCTAAGGGCTGCTTGGGCTGCAGCCCAGGGCCCCAGTTTACAAGGGGCCCCCAGATCCCGCTAAACACAGTAGGCGATAATTTGAATTTAAATAATGGTTGTCTGTAAAGTCGGTTTACGGACGATATTTTTACGTGATAACGTTATAAGAAAATATTGATGTAAAATTGTATACTTTTATGAATTGAGTTAACCTGTCAATTTCTTTTACTAATTCATAATAAATAAATAAAATTATTTCATTGTTTTTTTTATATTCTTATATGTCACTATTTTGATTTCTCTCTCACCCAAAAGTTGCCTGGTAGAGATTGCTACCACAACAAAAAGGTCGCCTTTTGTACTACTTGAGTAGATTTAATGAATATTTATCTACTCAAGTAGTAGTAGTACCAAACTTGACATGGCTATTAGTTGAGAACCTAGATAGGCCCCTAAGTAGTTTCAGCCCAGGGCCCCACAAATTCAAGATCCGCCCCTGTTAACGACCTCTGTGGCGTAGCGGTGCGCACCTGCCTACCATGCAAAAGGTCCCGGGTTCGAATCCCGGCTGGGGACAAAAAAACCCCAAATGTTTACATGTTTGTGATGTCGTTGTTTCTGGTTCCCGCAACACAGGGTATCCTAGTGTGGGGCCAGAAGCAATGTATGTGCCTGTATGTAAATGTTATGTTACTTTACTTAATAGAACTGTTGCAACGTTTTTTTTTCAAACCACTATGATGATATATATACTGACCATTATGATGACCATTATTATGACATATATACTGATACTATCAATCAAATGAATAACTTAAACTATATTAACACACACATGAAATTTTTCCAATATTTTTTTTCTGAAACTGTCTATTTACCTTTATGTACTTTGCTTCCAACATCAACTACGTTTTACTCAGCACCAGTCTGGCCGCTTACTGCTTTCCACCGGTTTTATTAATTGTGAATTCCTAACTAACTTGAAACGAGTTACTTACTTAAAAAGTATTTACTGGGTGTTTCCCTTTCAGACACCGACGGTTAATCAGCTTAAGAAAACGGCGAAAATGCAACTCAACAAAACCCAGAGAGAGTTACCTAATCGACTTTTACTGCTTCTCCGACTCTCTAGGGTTTGCTGGAAGAAATCTCTTTCAGAGATAAGCTCGCCTTTGTACATGTTATTTCTTATGTATTTTCCTGTTAAATGTTTCGTGTGCAATAAAGTATAATTCTCTCTCTTGACTTTGATAGGTACTTGCCGTACTGACTCTTTCTCGTATCCGACAAAAACAATGCCCATCACTAACCCATTCCTTTTCGAGTAACATAATTAATTCCCGGCACTTATATATGGCCTATTCGGGAACGACGGACAATAAATCGATATATTCCCGTGTCCCATTTGGGTAGGCGGGCTGAATGAAAGTGATCTCAAGCCACCGCTGTGCGTACGTACGTGGGTAGGTAGGTAGATATGTGAACAACACGTCATCATGTACCCAACTTGTTTCGTGTATATTCTTGATACAACTTAATCCATTACAGGGCTTTCCACATTACGCTCTTTACGTTACAATATCCACAATGAGTTTGAAGAATGTTTTTTAGCAACGTTTGACAGGTCTTGTCTTGTCCTAAACCTTTTTAGACGAGGGCCAGATTTCATAGTTTATTAAGACAATTCGATGCCTAGCTAAGTTGTGTTAGCCTAGAATGTTGTGTGAGCCTTTAATTGGCAACCTTATAAGGCTTAAACTGTTATACCCTAATTAAGCAAAAGTGTTTTATAAGAGGGCCGTTGGCTTACCTATTAAATAAAATAAAAGTCTTCCTTCTTTCATAATCCGAGGGTTAATGATTTGCAATGCACCTAGATACATCGAATTGACATGAATTTCTATGAAATTGGCTCATGATGTTCCTAACTTTTCCATCATGTAACCCCTCTAAGACCTAATTAGTAAGACCGCTGAGACATAGCTTGCCTGGTTTTCATTACAAAGCCTGCAATATCTGATGTCGCTGCAGGCCTCCCGAAGGACGATAATTTGTGGCCAGAGACCGCCGGCTAAAGACATTAACGCATGGCGAGCCAATGTGCCTCAACTCCGATGACATGATAGACCGTGTCGACCAAGCCGATACGAAAATATTTTTTTGAAGTCTATGTTCGGTGGTCGGCTGCAGTGGGACCCCGTCAGACCTGCAGATCGGATATTCAGTCTGGTCCTACATCCTACTACAGAGGTAGTGAAGCAGACACAGGTCTTAAAGACGAAGTAAAATCAGAAAAAAATAATCCTAGAAATAACTATGTATGTAAATTTCGGTTGCTTAACCAAATATGGAAAGAGCTATGCTAGGAATCACACTACTGGACCGGATCCCGAATGTCGAAATCAGACGCCGAACAAAGCTGGTAGATATCGGCAAACGGATTGCGACGCTGAAATGGAAGTGGGTGGGACACTTGGCCAGGCGGAATGATGGCAGATGGACGAAGGCAGTGACAGAGTGGCGGCCATGGGAGGGGGAACGGTCGGTGGGCAGACCAGCAGCCAGATGGTCAGATGACCTAAGTAAAGTGGCCGGTAAACAATGGATGAGACTAGCGCGAGACCGTGCTGGTTGGCGTGGAAATGAAGAGGCCTATACCCAGCAGTGGGGTTTACCGGGCTGATGATGATGATGAACCAAATAAGCTTAGGTTACGCAATAGCAGGTGCTGGATGGATGACCATCTCGTGATTACCGCTAGTGGCATTTTTTCCGAGCGTTAAGCCGTTGGTGTCGACTGACATGTAATGGCAGTCGTTAAGAAAAGCTAGATATTTTCTGACAGTAAGGCCCGCCACTGTCTTACAATCCTCCACCAACCCGGACTTGGCCCCCGTGGTGGAGTATAGCCTTATCTTCCTGCGATGCAGGAAGAGGCCCGTGCCCCAGCAATGGGGACATAAAAGACTTGATATCATCAAAATAATTATACTAGAAACCAAATTACATCAGAATTAGGCCATCTAGCACATTGATCTATGGTAGTTTACGGTTGGTAGGCACCGTGGAGCTCACTGGTCTCATGACAAACGAGTCGCTCCACACAGTGGAAACACGCACTTTGGAGTCACTTGACAATCTTTGGAACAGATTCTCATTGAAATGATGGCGTGCTACGAGTATATTTCTTCGTAAAATTCACGAACGAATCAACCGGTGACGTCGAGTGGCTGGTCGTAGAGGCAACAAACAAGCATTTGTGGCATTAATATTTTTTTTTAGGATTTCGTTAATTTACCTACGTTGAAATACATTAATACCTGTAATATAAACTTTTGAGGACCCATAAGTGAGTGCCGATAATTGCAATTTGGCACCACACTTCTAGTAAACTATATGATCTAGATGCTAGAAACTTTCATTTCATAGAATTTGGTTTTCAAAATTCGTAAATTAATTTAATTAGAATTTCGATTTACTATGTAATTCAACTTTTACTGAACACACAATTTTTTGAAAGTTGTATACTCCTGTAAAGGTGTTTCACACGGAATTGTACCTTAGAATAAGTACTTTTTAAATGAAATGTGAAAATACTGTTGGAGTAACTAATAAATAAATAAATAAATAAACTTTGGGGAATATTTTAATTTGTGACATAACTGGCTTCGAACTTAAAAGGGGGTCAAAAATTGCTCTAATAGGTTCGTGTAAATATAGGTGTGTCTACACACTGTATGGGCCGGCCGAGAACTCGGCCAGTCACTATGCGCCTTGCAGTAATTCTACTATAATCAGATGAAATATAATATAACAGATGACAGTAATAGGTACATGAGGTACCAACATAAAATAAGAGAAGAATGTTCTTTATTCTACACCAAAGCACGTATAAAACGTCTAAAGATACAGAGTACAATTGCGGCCTCATTGCTAAAAGTAATTTCTTTCAGACAACCTTATGACGGAAAGTTGCTGAAAGAAAAATCTCGTTTCAGCAAACGAGGAATTTTCTGTTCCGTCTTTTCCGTTAAATGAATTTGGTTGTGGAATTCTTGACTTGAAGAGACCAAGAGATTAATAATTAAGATTTACCTATTTTAAACTCTGGAGCCGATAGCCGGCATCAAAGCAGAAAGGCAATTAATTCACCAATACCAATATTTGAGCGGAGGTACGGTCAGGAAAAGTTGAGGTTCGCTGTAGCTTGTATCGCGCGCGGCATAAGAGTCAATATTAAGTAAACCTTTATCTACAGCTGAAGCCGAATGTACAATCAAAGAAGACAATTTCCCAGGACGGTATCTTCCTGGAGTGTCGCTAAAGTATAAATACCTAGCTGAACTTCGATTTTGTTGTCAAAGGCAAAATTAAGTTATGAAAACCATTTCCCCATTTGAACGGATTACTTACCCAGATCCATACAAGATGCAAAGTGTAATCTATGAATAATGGCTTAACGTTCAGAAAGGACTCCTTTTAGAACTTCCCGGAAAACTAAATGGTCTTAATTGAAACACAAATCACCTTTCGACCCATTGATATAGAATAAAGAGTTCTAATAGAAATAGGAAACAATTTATGTGACTTCGAACATACTAAAGCACAATAATCACCTTATACTAGAGTATTAATTCCAGTTTAATGATACATTGATTTAACTGCATATTAATAAGACATGAAGGCAAAAAGGTTCGTGCCTCGGCTTGTAAAGTACACCAGTGTGCAATTAGTTGTCGATTTTCAAACAAGGACTTTTCTTAAACTAAGTTATACCTACCGTATCTAATCTAATACTATCAGAAATTATTATGGCGATTTGTGAAGACAGTCACGGCGAATTATTTTAACGAATTTACTTTGCATACTAAGCAACTATAAAACAAAAATCTTTACGATTGTGCACTCTAATCAGTGGCGTTACGGGCGACATTGCAATGTGCTTTTCGTGATGTACCTACCTACTCTGTTTGCTTTCAATTATCGACTGCAGCAGAAAATGGCTGTACACTACGCCGGGATAAGGGATGTGTAACCAGACAAGCCCTCACGTACATCCTTTTGGGCAATCCAAGAATCACCTGGAAAAATCCATTGCCTAAAAGGCCAAGTCCATCAGCGTTAGCTGAATGGGTAGCTTTTGCGAACCAGCGTCGAAAGTGGAAATCTGTGCTTGAGAACCTATGCTGCCGTCGGAGTTAAAGGACTGTAGAAGAAAAAGTAATTTATCTCCTTGTTAACGAGATCAAAAAAAAAGTGTAGATAGGGAATGCCGAATTTATGAAATATATAAAAAATAGTTTTTTATATTTTTTGATAGCTCTCGTTGTTTCAGAGATATACGCAAAAAACGCAAATTTGTGACCTTTGACCTCGAATAAAAAACAACGCACAATCGATCGATGGGGACTTTTAACATATCATTTGTAATGACGTATTCAAGGCCTGCACAAAAATCCAGCTTGTTGGGAATTAATGCAAACTGGAATGTCTATTTTGACTGGACTAAGTGGCATTGGGCGCGTCACATCTACCGATCACCGTTAGGGTAGACTGGTTCTTGAGTAGAGCCAGCGAATCGGCAAACATAGCGTAGGACACCCTGCGATCTGCAGGGCGAGTCTCTAAAATGCATAGTGGTTAAATAGAGTCATATTAGTCCGGTAATAGTCGTTTTATAAAAGCTATCGGTAGTCTGGTAATAAATCCCATTGCAATCGTATAACCCGTGCTACTTAACTCGGCGCCGCGCGCGATTCGATCTTCTTCGCGAGAGATGCCTATTTAATTTTTTTTTTTTACGGTTCACGAAACTGAATGTTACACCTTAGACTTACAAAACAGTTCATATTATAAGAGGGCTTACAGTGATGTACATTCTACTAGATGTGAACACAACCTGCAATTTGAGCGCAGAAGTAAGTACTAATTAAATTAAATACACTCATAGTACTATTTTTAATGGCTAAGTCCGTCTCCCACCCCATTCCAATGTGTGACACCGACGTAGCAACCTAGAAACCTCAAACAAGATTCAACCAAAAAATGCGCAAATTTGCGCGGGCTTTACCCCTGGTAGGATATTGTACTGCTTTGTAGACTACCAAATTGAATCAAATAACAACCATTGTCGTGTGTATATAATTGTATAGAAAAACTATGCGAGTATTAGACTCTAGGGCTAGGTGGAGCGACGACATTCGCAAAGCGGTGGGCAGTGATTGGAAGCGGTGGTGTCTTGAGGTGTTAGCCGGTGTTAGTCCACTGCCTATGTCCAGCAGTGGACTAACACCGGCTGATTATGATGATGCCCATGATGATAAAAATCTCGTGTCAAAACTCCGTTTATGGTTGCCTGGAAGAAATTGCTTTGAGTAATAAGGCCGCCAATTGTACTGTATTTTTTATATAATTTCTGTTACTGTAATTTATGTGTATACAATAAAGAACATTCTATATATCTGTCTATCCATCAAAAAGGCTTCACTGATGATTTTTTTGAAAATAGATCGTAGGCTAATTAATACGGCAAAAACATGTTTGTGTGCTCAGCTAGTCTTAATATAAGGACGTACTGATGGTTCCCTGTTTATAACATCCGTTAATATATCCGCCATAACACAACCATTATTTCGTGAAAATAACTGTTTATAGGTAAGATATATCAGACGGAGTGGCGAATACAAGAACTGAGGTATTTTATTGCGAAGTCGCAATAAAATACCTCACGGGTCTCTTCCTTCATCGCAGGAAGGTTAGGCCATACTCCACCACGGGGGCCAAGTCCGGGTTGGTGGAGAATTGTAAGACAGTGGCGGGCCTTACTGTCAGAAGTTATCAAGCCGCTCATAAGGCCTCTGACATGGCTTAACGACTGCCATTACATGTGTGGACATTATTATTTATTAACTAATTTAGACGTAATCGCTCGTAGCCCCGGCTGCCTGAGTAATCTTAAACGATCACGAAGGTTAAGCAACATAGGGCGCGTTCAGAGCATGGATGGCTGACCATCCCGTGTCTACCGTGGCATTTTTTCCAGCCGCTTCCGTGCTTCGGAACCGTCTATGGCTAACGCTAGTGGCATTTTTCTTAGCGGTTCCGTGATTCGCAAAGCTCGTTAAGCAGTTGGTGTCGGCTGCCGTCGGTAGATGGCAAATCAGAGGCCTTAGGGCGGCTTGAGAACTTCTGATAGTAAGACCAGTCACTAGTCTTGCAAGCCTCCACCAGTCCCGACTTAGCCCCCGTGGTGGAGTATGGCCTATACCTTCCTCAAGGAAGAGACCGTGCCTCTCGGAGGGGACATAATGGGTTGATGATGATGAATTTAGCCATAATATGGTTTCGGTTTCCTAGTCGCTCTGAAGTTTGAAAGCTTGTGTTTGTACATGTTTTTTTAATATCCTGTTTAATGTTTCGTGTGCAATAAAGTACAATAATAAAACAAAGTTTCAATAACTTTGAAATGAAATGAAAAGGTTTTATTCAAAGTAGCGCAGATACTGCGGCTTAATGAACGTTACAAGTCAAACTAGGTGTCCATTTCAAAACCTATATCATTTTGGAGAAAAAATGGACAAAAAAACTCCAAACTTAGTCTTTTCAAATTCCTTAATTAACAGAATTAATGCTTTAATGCTTTTCATACAACTCAGACGTTTACTACGTCGTTATTTATGACTTACTAGCAGTGCCTGTGACTATGTTCAAGTGGTAAACGAATTAGTCTATAGTCTATGTCTGCCCTTAAAGCCCATTCTTCATTCATGCTAGTGAAAGAATTTTTGAAATCTGTTACGTAAACTAGCCTATTTTTGACACTGAATTTTTCCAAACTGTAGAAGACATTTAAAATTAAAAAAACTTAAAGAAAATTTATAGAAAATTTTATCAGTTTTCTTTGAAACTATAGTAGATAAATAAATTAATTCTAGTAAAAAAGAAACTATTTTATTTCATAAGTATATCTTGGGTAGGTACTTAAAAAGTTATTGCAATTTTAAAAGTGTAATACTTAATTTTGCAGGCCAGTGTAGTTTCATACGAACATACGAACGTTTCCTCTTTATAATATCATTGAATTTGAAGTAAGGATAGAAGATCATTCAATAGCTTTTTTCGGATCCTGGCGCTGACGTCGCTTGTCGGTAAAATTTGTGACTAACTTATTACATTTTCTGTATAATAACGAAATTGAACCACATTTCCCTAATAGTTTATTTTTTTATAAATTAATATTAAAAAATCCAATGATTTAATCAATAAGTTATTAAGATCGAGATAACTTAATTATTTTAATCAATCTTTCGTAACCCAGTCAGCTACCGTACTTGATAATGAGTTGCTTGTGCCCAATCTCACTAGTCTATGCTACTCCACGTTAGATGGCGCTAATAGAAATAATTGGGCCACACAGAAGGGACTGGGGCGCGCGCAGACATCACTGATTAAACCGTTCGCAGATAGTAAATGTCACGGATATCCGTGGTAAATGTTTAGAAATTTTCGAAAACGATACACGAAAATATACCTCATGGATGGTTCACAGATATTTCACATTTTGCAAAATAGGTGGAAGAAATTTTTTTTTTTTAAGGTTTCTAGTACAAGATCGATTAAGCTATGTTGGTACATCTTTTAATTTTTATGTGATTTATTGACAAATAAGTTGCTTAAAACTTTACTAAAAACGGTACCGATTATTATGGCAGCTTCCTATAAGAACTCGTGGTCGCAGTTTGTACCCCCTAGTTTTTGAATTCGCAACTTGCTGTTGAGGAACAGTCGACAGCATATCACCTTTACATTTTATAATGTCTTGGAATAATTAACTACATAAACAATAATTAACTATAGCCCTTTAAGTATAACTTCCAACTAAAACATAGATTTTAGGGTTCCGTACCAGAGGGTAAAAACGGGACCCAATTGCTAAGATGGTATGTCCGTCTGTCGGTCTGTCCCCAAGCTGAACGTAAACTCTCATGAACCGTGTAGCTACAGTTGATATTTTTATAGATGATGTACATATTTATTTAATGAAAGTCATTTCCATTTTAACCGACTTCAAAAGAGGTTATCACATCGACGCGTATGTTAATTATTTTTCACTATGTTTTCGCATTATCTTCGTCAAATCTTAACCTATTTCGATATTTTTTTTTTGTTCTACTAGGTATAGCTAAAAAATCATTATCTGTGCTTTTCCCTATTCAAAAACATTGTCAGAGACACAGAATGCACGGATAGGTAAACTTAACCGTCTGTTATATAACATGACATTTGGTCATAGAGATCAAGTTTTTTATTTTGATACGAATAACTTTATTCGAAATTTTATATTGACTAGGGACACAATGTATGTGCCCCTTCGTTCAAAACGACAGATTGCCAAATTGTTGGCATTCAATATTTATGACCCTATTATTGTTACGACAATAAAACAGGTACCATTAGTAAATAAAAACTGTAGAAAAAGTTCTACTAGTAAACCTCTGTACTCAGAGGCTTTAAAAAAACCTAACATAAATAAGTTAAGCTTGACTGCTGATTTAAACTGTCAGCGCAGACCACAGAAAAGCCCCTCTTAAAAAAAATCACTTTAGCTAATCAGAACATACAGGGTGGTTTTTCTGGAAAGCTACTAGAGTTAGAATTGTTCTTAGAGCAACATGAGATTGACATACTTTGTGTTACGGAGCACTGGCTATTAGAATCTCATATGAATTTTTCTGTACATAATTATCAGTTAGCCAGTTGCTACAATAGAAAGTTAGCATTGCATGGGGGATCTTTAATACTAGTAAAGGATGGTTTAAAATTTAAAGAAAGGAAAGATATTTGCAGGCTTTCTGTTGAAAAAATAATTGAACTATCTTGTGTTGAATTATCGTCACACATTGTAGTAAGCGTATACAGGCCCCCCACCAGCGATTACAGTGTATTCGAATCTGTATTAGAGGATGTATTAAAAGTAGCCTGCAGTAATAATAAGAAGGTTATAGTCTGTGGTGATTTTAATGTAAACCTGCTTGTAGATTCCCCTTCGAGTGCTAAATTAAAACTTATTTTTAAGTCTTTTAATTTGATGAATATTTTCTTAGAGCCCACCAGGATTACCGAAACCACCGCCACCTGCCTTGACAACGTATACTGTGACTGTGAATTTTCCCATTATTCTACAGTGAATTGTCTTAAATCAGACCACAGTGGTCAAATTGTACATTTTAAAGCAGATTTAAAAAAAATAGAGCAAGATGTACTCTGCAGGGTGATAACAAATAAAAAACTAGAATTGTTTAAACTTGACTTAAAAAAAAGATTACCTATTCAAAAAAATAAAACTCAAGATGCTAATGTTCTCTATCGAGATTTCTTCAAGGCTGTTTCAGATAGTTTTGAAAAAGTTTTTAAATTAAAACAGATATCCTGCAAACAAAATAAATTACAATTTAGTGAATGGGCCACTGCCGGCATCCGAAAAAGTAGGGACACACTTTATTCACTGTATGAGAAAAAAACATATACATACAACCCCAGTTTTATACAGTATGTAAAACTATATTCAAAATTATTTAAGGCCGTCTGCCACAAAGCAAAATGCGAGTATATAAAATCAAAAATCCTTCAATCTTCTAATAAATCTAAAACAATTTGGGCTATTATAAATAAGGAAACTGGTAAATCCAAATTGGGAGATCGCGAATTTGCACTTAAAATAAATAATAAATTAATAACCTCAAATGAAGACATTGCTGCGGCTTTTGAACAGTTCTTTACAAATGTTCCAATTATAACGACAGCTCCTTTAGACTCTTCTCCAGCTCTTGCAGAAACTATTTTGAAAGACAATGTCCCCCCATGCGATCACGATTTTTCGTTTGATTATATTGAAGCTCATACCGTGATTAAATCGTTTAAAAAGCTAAAGCTTAAAAAAACTGAAGATTTGTGGGGTATGTCAGTAACAGTAGTTAGCTCAGTAATCGACACCCTAGCACCCTATTTAGCCAGAATCTTTAACAAATGTCTAGATGAGGGTATATTCCCAGATCTAATGAAATATAGTAGGCTCGTTCCTTTATTTAAAAGTGGTGATAAGCAAGATCCTTCAAATTTCAGACCAGTCTCGGTTCTACCCGTTTTGAGTAAAATATTCGAGAAGATAGTTCTAGGTCAACTGCTTACACACTTCAATGACTATCAACTTCTCCATGGTCAGCAATTCGGCTTTACGCAAGGGCGCTCTACAACGGACGCCGGCGTCATGTTAGTTAAACATATATTTAGTGCATGGGAAGATCGCAAGGATGCTATAGGCGTATTCTGTGACTTGTCAAAAGCATTTGATTGCGTTGACCATAAAACACTTCTTTTAAAATTAAAGCACTATGGTATAAACGGGAATAGCCTAAAACTTATGACATCATATTTAGAAGGAAGAATTCAAAGAGCTGATATAAATAGAACTAAATCTTCAGGGTCAGAGGTCAGGATAGGAGTACCACAGGGATCGATTTTGGGGCCGTTCCTCTTCCTCGTATATGTAAATGATTTGCCGTTCATGGTTCAAAATATGTCAGAGATAGTACTATTTGCAGATGACACGTCACTTATTTTCAAAATTAAGAGACAAGAAGATGACCTTGACAATACTAATGCTGCTCTCTCTCAGGTACTAAACTGGTTTACGTCTAATAACTTATTGTTAAATTCAAAAAAGACAAAATGTATAAAGTTCACTCTACCAAATGTCAAAGTAGTTGACAGCAAAGTTATATTGGGAAGGGACAAACTAGACCTTGTCGAAGATACTGTATTTTTAGGTATCACAATTGATGCAAAGCTTCAATGGGGTCCTCATATAGAAAAATTGGCAAATAGGCTTAGCTCTGCAGCATATGCTGTTAAAAGAATTAGGGAACTAACTGACGTCGCAACTGCCAGGCTCGTTTATTTTAGTTACTTCCATAGTATCATGTCCTACGGCATACTACTGTGGGGACGGGCAGCGGACATTGAGACCATCTTCGTCTTGCAGAAAAGAGCGTTCAGATTCATCTATAAGCTAGGCAGTAGAGACTCGTTAAGAGAATTCTTTAAAGAAACAAACATCCTGACAGTTGCCAGTCAGTATATCTATGAAAATATTATGTATGTCAGGAAAAATATTAGCAACTTTAAAACTGCAGGTAGCCAACATAATGTAAATACTAGAAATAAACATAAACTTTTGATCCCAAGATTTAGGCTGGCAAAAGTTAATACATCCTTCATGGGGCATTGTATACGCTTCTACAATAAAATCCCTGAAGATATATTAAGTTTGACTGAAGCGCGGTTCAAAAAATGTGTAAAGTACACTTTGTGCCAAAAGAGCTACTATAATATTAAGGATTATTTAGATGACAATGATGTCTGGAATTCAAGCATGTAAAATTCACGAGTTTTGTAGTATCTGTGTAAATTCTGTTAATTAAGGAATTTGAAAAGACTAAGTTTGGAGTTTTTTTGTCCATTTTTTCTCCAAAATGATCCAGATTTTGAAATGGACACCTAGTTTAACTTGTAACGTTCATTAAGCCGCAGTATCTGCGCTACTTTGAATAAAACCTTTTCATTTCATTTCATTTCATTCATTTCATTTCATTTCATTTCATTTCATTTCATTTCATAGCGTCCCATTGGTCCCATTTTAATTTGGTGAAGATGTCATGAAGACTTTGAGAGATGGAGAAAAGAACTTTTCAATGGACAGCAGCAAATAAGGCCTAATGAGGCCCATTCATAAATAATATGCATATGTTTCATAAAATATAATATAAAAGCTGTCCCAGGGTAATTTGGTGATGTTCTGATGAAGACTTTCAGAGATGGGAATTTAGAACTTCAAATTTAAGTAAAAAAAATCACTTTGTTCATCAAATACTTTCATTAAGTAGCACATTATCTGGTGGACATTGTTACGAAGTTCATCAGCTCAAATGTAGTTCTTGAGAGGTTTTAAGTTTCTAATCTAGATAAAAATATGCCGTTTTCAGTTAACCAGAATTTAAGTCAAAATATACAATTTTACTGTCGTGGTTATTAGTTCCTTAGTCAAAAATATACTATAGGCATGCGTAGTTATAAAAGTCACAATATCTATTTAGTTTCATACGAGTTTCACAAGTCAGTCAGTGATTAAAACGGTATAAAACGAAAATATGTTTACGCAGAGGACAAATACAGCGCTGGTGCACAAAAGTGTATTTTGCATGGGCCCTGTAATTTATAATAAGCTGTCTAGTGCATTAAGAGAACTGGACTTAGGCTTGTTCAAGCACAAATAAAAAAATATATTATTTAAAAACTGCTATCATACAATAATCGAATTTCTGACTGATAATTATATTGATTAAAATAAGTATAACAATGATATACTATTTGATATTATCCCCGTGACCTCTCTTGTTTGACATTTTTACTTATTATCGCATGGAATGTTATTTTTTTTATGTTCTTGACATTTTAAATTCTTGATGTTAATATAATAGGTCAATCAAATTAAAAAAAATCCAGGAATTAATTTCCAGAAAGCTGGATATCATTTTATACCATCATTTGATCTTAAATGCGTGTAATGCGAATTCGCACGGTCCCAGGAGGTGAGCTCAACTTTTGGGGGCCAAAAAACCGCGAACTTATCACACTTTCTTTCAGTTTTGTGCTTCTAGCTCGGAAACGGTACTTTGGACTGGAATCTTCGTTATTGCAATATTAAAGAGAGTTAAATTTTGCGTTGTATGATTGTCTTCTTCTTCAGGCTATATTATGGAGTCCACTGCTGGACATAGCCCTCCCCTAGTGATGACCAGAGCGGCCTGTCTTATACCATCATTGGGGGTTAATGCCCATAATCCCCACGCTGGGCATGCGGGTTGAGGATCGCAGATTGGTGGCATTGTACTGCAGGGGGCGCTGCTGCCCACCCCCCAGTTTGTGTCCCTTAGTCACCTTTTACGACACCCGCGGGAAGAATTTGGGTTGGTGCTATTCTTTAAGCCGAAACTACACAGCATGATTGTGTAAAACTTTAAATTCGATTTATTGGTATAGCCGAAATCAAAAGTTGTGAACCGGAACTTATTTACGTGCAAATTTACATTTTGCGAATTTTCAAGACCATATTTCTTTGAAACTGATACTCTTACTTCTATTGAAATACCCATAAGACAAACATTGTAGAGAATAAAATTTCACATTATACCTAAAAACGATTTTTATTTAATCTTTTCAGAGCACTCTCCACCAGCCTCTATACCACGTATCATGCGTCTGAACCAATTTTCAAAACATTTATTCCAGTCCTCCGCAGACACCTCTTCCACGGCCTTCTCAAACGCTGCTAGCGCGTCTTCCGGCGATGAAAACTGTATCCCTTTGAGCAGATTTTTTATTTTAGGCAGTAAAAAGAAGTCACACGGAACCTAATCAGGACTGTAAGGAGGGTCTCCTAAGACTCTGATCTGTGTGGAGTCCAGGAAGTCCCTCGTTTTGATCGCAGTGTGCGCGGGCGCGTTGTCGTGGTGAAGAAGGACCCCGCGGAGCCCGTTGTTCAATCGCTTGTTGCTCAATTCAGAAAAAAACTTCTGGCAGGCATTTTGTGTTATACCATTCAGCGTTTAATGACTTTGTTTAATTTCAAAGTTACGTACATTTGAGAATTTGTAGTTGCAATACCACTCGCTAACGGTGAAGGAAAACATCGTGAGGAAACCCGCGGCCTGGTTGGCTCCGCACGTATTGACTAGTCTTTCCTGTGGGCTAGGCCGACTAAGCTGTCAGGATGGTATAGGTGCTGGGCAAGCCTACACCATCTATAAAACCATGTCCCAGGCATTACAGCGTCGGAGTGGGCCCTTCACCCATCTAGTGTGAGTGAAGATACCACTGGACGCTGTATAAATCATCTCATTAAGTAGATGCAAAAAGGCCAATATTATTATTATTCAGCGTTGATGCTGCTTTGGTCTCAAAGTGGAATTGAAGTTAGGTACCCCGTCAAAGTGAAGAAACTATAAAAAAAATCCTGCGCTCCTCGATCGCTTCACTTTCGTAGGCGTTGGTTCATTTTGAAACAACCAAACTGTCGACTGATGCTTTGTTTCTGGATCATATTGAGAAATCCAGGATTCGTCACCTGTCACAGTGTCGTAAACGCGCCGTGACGAGCCAGCATCAAATTTTTGTAACAAATCACGGCACCAATCCACACGGGCCTGCTTCTGAGCTTCGGTGAGGTTGTGCGGCACCCAGCGGAAAATTATTCTCCTTACGGGAAGGTGCTTGTGCAAAATCTTGTGAACACTTCCTGAACCAATCTGCAGTGTATGCTGAATCTTTTCGTACTTAATTCGTCTGTTTTCTTGAATTATTTTTTTTACTGCCAGCAAACTTTCTTCGGTGACAGCCGTGATAGGACGACCACTCCTTTGTTCATTCCCTCAAAGTAAGATGACCGCGTTTGAACTCGCTATACCAGCGGTAGATGGTTGTTTTTGAAGGTCCTTCATTCATAAAAGCAATTCGAAGTCGATCACATGACTCATCAGGTCTTAAGCCACATTTGAAATAGTATAAAATCATAGCACGAAAATGTTCTGAATGCCGATCCATTTTGGCTCTCAAAAAATGCGGAGGGAAATTTGAAAATCGAACAGTAGTATTTTTACTTTTAAATAAATGACGTTTTCATAACAACTACTAGTGGCCAATGTCTTATACATAAAAACTATTTTTCAAAACTTTCTGAGTGGCCTGGTATAGACAACTCAACTTTCAAATTCAGTTATTATCTAAGACTATATTTGCATGAATTCAAAATTATACTTTTTTCATTTTGCGGATTTTCCGTTAGTATGAGGTGTGAAGTCTACATTTAAGGCAATTTGAGGGTAAGGAACATTTCAATGCAACATTTTAAGGACGCGGTCAGAAAACTAGAGATTCGAAGTAGGTATTGTGAATGAAAAACAATTTTACGCAAGTGATCTTTAATTAGTACCTTAGGAAGCAATAGAAACATTAAAAATGAATGTGACATTGATAAAATATATAGATATGCAGCACAGCATTCAAGTTCCCATTTTCTTAGTTGTTGAAATTACCCGGTTCACAACTTTTGATTTCAGATATACCACTAAGCCTAATTACTTGTAAATTTCTATATTACTTGTTACTATAAATTCTTCTTAGTCTGTACCTACGCTCTACTGAGCAGTCGTGGTCTTCAAAAAAAGGCTTCATTATAGGCTAATGTTGCGTGTCTCACGATGTCTCGCCGACGTTTACAATATTTACAGAATATTTCGTTGTATTCACTTCAAAAATAAATAATTTAATTAATAATAGTACCTACGGAACCCTTCGTGCGCAAGTCAGACTCGGACTTGGCCAGTTGATTTTTTTACTTACTATGCTTGCTTGCTAGATACCGATTTGGTACCTAATCCATAATTATACAAATTAGACATATTCATGCCTGCTCACACACTTGGTTCATTCATCGCATGGGTGCTATAAAACTATTATAACGAAGAACTAATTATTTTAGATCTTCTACAAATGTAGTTTGTTGTAGATTCAACACTAGTAATTTGTATCTTTTTACATTTACATCAGCTCTTCTAAATAGGTAGATCAGATTTCTGTTGGTAAAAAGTTAAAACAAACGCAATCATTTTTCGTCCAACGAACGATTGCGCTCCGGGTGCCAGGCGACGTTGCCAAGTAGTGCGGGGTGAGTACCTAGGCGACGCGTCGTTGCCAAGTTGCCCTAGCAACATCTCTGCATCCATCGCCGTGTGTGGGAGCGTGTTTTACTTTTGAGAGTAGGTATGTTCTGCGTAAGATTGTAAACGTAGGTAGTGGTTATATACTCTGATTGTAAGCACGTGATATGTGAGTAAGCTACCTATGCTCTGGGTATCTGCCTTAGTTAAAATTAATATAGATAGTAAATAATCTAGGAGCCCGCGCGACACATTAGCACACTAGCTAAAACGGCGAGGGCTATTGTCTGTCTTTGTGTTGTCTCACCGGCCCGGCACCGGCTCGCGACTCCGGGGCCGGTCGGCGCCGCACGGTGGGCTGAGAATCACGTTTCAAAGACATATGAACTTGAGTTTTCAAGTGTCACTTTTTTCTCTCGAAATAGGTTTTATTACTCATTATCATTACTATAATAAACAATGTGATGAGAGACTATTTAGAGAGCAAACGGATGTGTAAGAATTTTTCGAAGAAAAATTTTTATGGAGCTGACATGAAAAGTGGCTATAGCTCTGGAATCGCAAGTTTGGCCGTAATATCCTTGGAGATGTAAAAAGTGCTATTTATTTGTGATTTTTCGGCATACTTTTTATAGCAGTGCCCTCTGCGATTTTTTTAAAATTAATAATGTGTATTTTATACTTAAATGACTAGTTAGACCAACTTTAGATATACCCTATACCATATGCCCTAGCCTATGAAATTAAAATTAGGCGTGTTATATATAATGTACATATTATCCCTTTATTTTGTAAAGGGATAATATGTACATTAGACGACATTCACCAAAGTAAGAAAGGTTTTAATAAAATACCAATTTTTCAAAATATATTTTTACTAATTGCACATTCACTGACCACGAACTGGCAGACGCCAAGTAGGACACCTACCAGTTCGCTCGACCGATGATCCCAAAAATATCGCTGGTGGTGGCTGGGTGAGGATTGCTGAGGATAGAGTAATGTGGCTTGCCCTGGGAGAGGCCTATATGCAGCAGTGGACAAATACAGGCTGATTGATTGCACATTAAATATAAAGACCGTTTCTTTATCATGAATTCCCAAAAACGTTAATATCACTTTAATAATTCGTAAAACAAGTCTTATTAATTAAACACATAATGTATATGCTCAGTTTTAATTTCATAGACTAGGGTACAGGAATATCTAACTACGCATAATCAGGACACAAAAGCATTAGAACTACTCAGTTTAGTACAAAGTACACATTATAATTATATTTTTTAAAATCGCAAAAGGTACCGCTATAAAAAGTATGCTGAAAAATCACAAATAAGTAGCACTACATCTGCAAGGATATTACGGCCAAACTTGCGATTCTAGAGTTATAGCCACTTTTCATGTCAGCTTCATACAGATTTTTCTTCGAAAAATTCTTACGCGTCCGTTTGCTCTATAAATTGTCTCTCATCACATTGTTTAGTGTAGTAATGAGTAATAAAACCTATTTCGAGAGAAAAAAGTGACACTTGAAAACTCAAGTTCCTAGAGTCCCGCCGGTGCCGTCACCGGGGGTAGCAAGCAATATTTTTTCAAGTTATTTAAGCGTCTATCTTCATATTTTCACAATTAATATTAACAATAACATCATGTATGATGACTAAATCACCGAATTAGTTAATAACACCTGAGGTATACTAGGAATTGGAGTTTGATTACCATTAGGGGTATTGTAGTTGCGTATAAATGGAAGGTAAAATATTTTATGTGCTCATTGACATTTTGTCCTGCTAAAAAAACATACTTACCCAAATCATAAAGAGAAAAATATGGAATCGCAAGTCTGACAACTAAACTTGACTTGTTCGTGGTTTTGAAGCAGTGTGGAAAGCTAAGCAACTACTTTACTTTGTTGGAAAAAGTTGTATCGCTATTGAACCTTCATCATCTGTCCGATGAAGATCTTGATATACTTCGAGAATTCTGTCGAAGATTCAGTCAACAAGTTACCAAGAGATGGAAGACAGCAAATAGAAACCAGGATATTTTCAGAAAAAAATATGAAAACTGGCTCGTAATGAGTATTGACTGGCCATTTTGTGTTGTTTCACATATTATACCAGATGGAACAGCTTCGGTATGCCAAGAAGGCATAAGTTCTTGCACTGAAGTACCATTTGGATCTTTGGGAGCAAAACAAAGGAAAAGGAGGCTACAACATGAAAGTCATGAAGACACCGATGAATCAATCTGTGTTACAATAGAAAATTTGAAGAAAGAAGGAAACGAATGTTTAGGCAAAGTAATTTAAGAAGAATCCTGAAGAAGCAGTAAAAATCTATAACGATATAGAAATGAAGAAATTAAAGAAAAGTACAGTTACGCCAGAAAAAGCGCTAGGCCTTTTATTTTCTCTGGGATTATCAAAGTGGAAATATATTACACTCAGAGAGATGACAATGCGTGAGGGCTTAACAGACTTTCACCCATCGTATTACAAGATTCAGCAAGCCAAGTCAAGCTGTTATCCTCCCGATCAGGCTTTCATTATAAATGACACCATGGCGAAACTAGATCTGCAAGCTCTGTTGAATATAACCATACAACAAATTTTGAAAACCTTACCAGAACTGTCTGCTTACATGGGTAAAACACTGGTTTTGTTATCCAAGTGGGGTTTCGACGGTTCATCAAACCAAAGCAGATACAATCAAAGCATTGAAGGAGGTGAAACAGATGAATCTCTGTTTATGACAACACTTGTTCCGCTGCAGTTATCTAACGGGACTGAAGTTATATGGAAAAACCCGAAGCCATGCTCAGTTTTCTACTGTAGACCTGTACAGTTTCTTTTCGCAAAAGAAAGCGAGTCTCTCGTAAAAGAAGAAATGAAGAAAATGGAAGAGGAAATAGCTGCATTGGTGCCCTCAGAATGCAGAAATATAAAAATAAATCATGATCTAGTCATGACTATGATCGACGGAAAAGTTTGCAGTTATTTATCCGAAGCTCTTTCCAGTGCAGTTTGCTATTTATGTCTAGCAAAACCGAGCGAGATGAACAATATTGATGCAGTAATACGAAAAGAAGTAGCCAACAACATGTTAAAATTCGGCTTATCTCCGTTACATGCCCAAATTAACTGCATGGAATGTTTGCTACATATAGCATACAGACTGGAGTTGAAGACTTGGGCAGTAAGAGGAGATAAAGATAAGGCTGTCATGCTGACCAAAAAGCAGTTGCTGCAAGAACGATTCCAACAGAAGCTTGGTCTTCTTGTGGACGTGGTCAAACAGAGCTCTGGAACAACGAACGATGGAAATAACGCACGAAAATTCTTCGATGACCCAAAACAGACAGCCGAGATAACAGGAGTGGATGAAGAATTGATTAGAAGATTTGCAGTCATACTTCAAGCCATTACATCTGGTGAAGAAATAAACGTCGACAAGTACAAAGAATATGGCCGAAGTACTGCAGAAAGGTACCTGGACCAATACAGCTGGTACTATATGCCAGCTACAGTGCACAAGTTGCTAATCCATGGTGCTGAAATTATAAGGAACTCCTTGGTTCCTACTGGGATCTTATCTGAAGAAGCATCCAAAGCTCGCAACAAAGATTTTCGATGTTAACGAGAATTTCACTCGCGAAAGAACACCAGGAAGAATTCAAACGAAGATGTCATCAAAAGGATGCTTCTCACTTCTGATCCTTTTATTTCTTCAATGCGACCAGTTATGAGGATAGCTTTAAAGAAAAAAATGAGTCAAGAAGCAGTGGATCTTTAGGTATTACAAGGACATCATATTGAGTTCTGTAACGTCGAAAATATTGAAAGTGACACAGATTCCGAGAAAGAAACTGATTTATATGAATAATTTATATGATTTTTGTTTGCAATATGTTATTGTAATTCTTTTATTTATATTTTTTATACATTGGTTTCTTTACTTGTCTTTTATGTACCTATTTTAATGTAAAGGATTCATAGCTAGTATTTTATTCATGTAGTTTTAAAGGCTTATTTTTTATGTTTACATGATTTAACATTTTTAAAATGTATGTGTGTTTTAAAATGTAACTTGGACTTATTTCATGTATCTTTGTAAATATTTTATGCTTGTGTTTTTCCTCGTGTACAATAAAGAATATTCATATCTTATTTGATTTTCATGTGTATAATTTGTTCGCATATGACAATGTTTTAGAACAGTATTTAAGTAGTTATATTGTATGATTCTTTATAATTATAAAGAATCCCTAATTAAGGAAGGTACATAATTTGACAAACACAAAATATACGCTTAAATACCTTAAAAAAATATTTTAAATGCATTTAATTTTTTTTCGACCAAAGTCGCACGAGTGCGCCCATAGTGCAGTATGTCAAAAAATCCATAAAAATGCAGGCAATAATCGTGCTGAAGGAAATAACGGGCAAGTGTGCGATAATCAAGTTATGGCCAATTTTATAGTAACTTCCATACATTTTTTTTAACCAAGTGGAAAAAAAGTACTTGCACAAAGGTAAACATACTGCACTTCAAATATGTTGAAAGATTAGCCTTCCTAAGTGGATTCCTGTGAAAAAAAAATAACAATTCAAAATTCGATCTCTAAGTCTATGGGGAGCGATTTTCAGCCCACCGTGCGGAGGGTGAGACTCGTATTTCGTATCGGCGTCGTAGGTGTAAAAGATATAACAAATATAGTCGACGGCTTGGACGATACCATTGTTATATCTATGGGTTGAACTTATGGGTAGTATCAATCAGGGAACGTGTCAACCGGATATTCTGAGCTTCACTTACAACAATTAATAAAATAGAAAATCTCATATTCAATAACTTATAAGTTTATAAATAACCCATACCATAATATTAACCTCACACCTGCATTCCAATGGGGTAGACAGGCACCAAGGACTGCCACTTGCCACGATCCTGACAGATTACCTTCGCTTCATCAACATTCATTAGTCGTTACATGCACTCACGTCAGTTCCGGTTACTTTTTATCTTCCATTTGCTAATACATTCCTTATCTGGTCGAAGTATGTGGGACGTCCCTTACCGGCCCTTCCACCCACATTCGCCATGTATATTTGTTTCATCAATATTTCTTCCTTCATCCTCTCCACATATATCACAGTACAATGAAGGTGTAGCTGATGCGTGCGTTTGCTTCTATGCAGAGTTAGCTGGCAACGGCGCATATTAAAATCATGGGCCATAATCACAGCAGAAATTGGTAAAAATATCAGCCAGCTCCCATATGGATGGACAGATATGATTTTTAATGGAATACTAAATTGGTTGGAATAGTTTGTAGCAGTACCTACCTACCTCTCGATAGGATACTGGTCTTAGGCCCTATTTCACAATGTTCAAATAAAGATAAAGATATTTATTGGGTCACAGACATCGGTATACATGTAAAGTTAGGCTAGTTTACAGGCAAGTTCCAGATAAGCTATCCGCAACCAGGGCTGCCGTTTATTCTAAATTTAAATATTTTTTTCTATATTGTGTGTGTTCGTTTATGGCTTCAAATTTAGAACAAACAGCAGCCCTGGTTGCGGATAGCATATCCGGAACTTTATCTGCAGATTGTGAAACAGACCCTTACCCTACCCGAAAATAACTTAAACAAAATCTCGCAGCGTTGGGAAGTGTTTGCGATGGACTAGTAAAGGTTTTTCAATAACATAACATTTACATACAGGCACATACATTGCTTCTGGCCCCACATTAGGATACCCTGTGTCGTGGGAACTAGAAACAACGACATCACAAACATGTAAACATCCAAGACCTGGGGTTTTTTTTTGTTCCCAGCCGGGATTCGAACCCGGGACCTCCTGCATGGCAGGTAGATGCACTACCGTTACGCCACAGAGGTCGTCTAATTATTATTAATAATTGTTTAAACCAGCGTTTCTTACTCTTTTTTGTACAAGCATCTCTTATGGTTTTTGCCACCAAGCACAATTTTAAGGACCTCCTTAATAATATAAGCAGCAATATATTTCGAAACATTTATTGTAGTACAGTCAAAAAATATACTTTTTTCATAATAAAATAGGTAAATGTGAAGGTTCGTGCTTGTGGGGTAGGCGGCGGCGTGTGTAGCAATTACGAAACTTTTGGTGGCATTTATTTATGATTGTTAAATGGTCTATTGATAAGACTTCGGTAGAAGTTCGACCATTTTGTTGCGAAGTCGCCCATAATAATACTGAGGAGAGTGCGAACATGCAAAGTTGATGTGCTGTCGACTGCACTGTGCAGGTAGGTCGGTGTGTGTGGTACCCAAATGGACTAAGGTACCTTTGAGGGAGTTGTCTAAGTATTGGCTTGATAAGATCACAATCAGCGACCACAGGGCAGGTCTATACACGGAGGATGACGAAGTCTGGGTTACTGTTGCATGTTGAAAGCACTGATATCATTCACTAGAAGTTGTTGGTGGGTAAAGGTGGGTTACATTTCTTGCTGCTTGCTTTAAAATTCTGTTTTATAGACCCAATGCACTAATTCCGCAATATACTTTTTCCACAGATTTGAAATGTGTGATTTTTTCACATAGGTATTGTATTTTCTGAATTATCTCTCAAACAATGTTTTTCCTATATTTATCCCATCCGTGGGTTGTCAATTTTATGGCAGATTAGATTTTCCCTAAGGACTTACAAGAACACAGAACAATTAAACCATACAAGAACCAAACGTAGGTACTCTGTGTCTAGAATTGAACTGTCAATTCTCTGCTCACTACTGGCTACTAGAGTACACTGCTAAAATGTTTTACGTTTTGCTAGTCACCGCCAGATGTCAATAGTAAACTCGTGAAAACTATTAACAATGCCATCTAGCGGTTTTAGACAAAGCGCTCTACACGTATTTTTCGGCTTTGCGCGCATTTTCAGTGGCGGCCTCTGGGCCCGGCGCGGTTTTTTGGGATCCGATTTGCTTGTATGGGAATGGGTTTCTATGCTTACTTCAAATTCAATGATAATATTAGTGTAGATTTCGTTTAATTGTGCCGCAATTTTAACACAATCACTTCGAGAGCAAAGCGGCAGGTTCTTATAAAAATATTTAAGGTCAGTCTGTCGCGAAGTCGAAGTCGGTTTTCAGGAATTGGCTTATGAGAGATATCACGATGGGACGCGATTCCTTTACTGAGGCTCTTTTCAAATGCAGTTTGTAATGTGAAACGGTCTTCTATGTATATAAAAACAGGATTCCACTGAAACACTCCTTACCACGCGGCGTACCACGAGGGCCCACCGCGGATTGGCAATTTTAAGCGCTGAGGTTCTAGGTTTTTGTCACAATATTTTCATTCACAGTTAGCGAGTGCACGCATAACTTTACAAAGGCACGTAAGTTAGAAAAGAAAGTCATTGGTAAATGCCGGGATTCGAACGCCCGATTTCCCGACTGAGAAGCAGCCGTTCCACCGCTCCGCTATCACCGCTTTTAATAATTTATAATTTATAGGCGGCTTCTATGTATCACGCGAATTCGTCTCGGAATTCGTCGAATCTGATCACGCGATACGTTGCATCTAGCAACTAAATTATAAACGTTAAAACTGTATACACTACCATGCCGGACTCCGTGGGTTCGATTCCCACTGGGGGCTTGCGTACAATTTTATTGACAACATTTCAATTTTTTAGCATACGTATTTTACTGTCTTAAAGGAAACTAGATACGAAATAAAACGACCTATATTTTTTTTATTTTTGGAAATTCGATGATTTTCATTCATAATTTTTTTAAATAAACAAATATTTATTTATTATTCATTATATGTAACAAATATGTGTGTGGCGTTAAAATGTCAAAAATTGACAATTAATGTACCTACTGGAAAGTCGTGGCTTTTGACATTTATAACGCGCGACTAGCGTCGCGCTGTGATCGATCGTGTGGTGTGGAAGTTATTATTATTAATTACTCTCTCCGCGAAAATGACATCGCGACACCTTTTCTAGATCACATTCGACCTAACATTCGAGAGCTCATTTGTTTGAATCCCGGTATGTACCAATGACTTCGTTGCCTGGAAGAAATTGCCTTTAGTAATAAGGCCGTCAATTGTACTATATTTTCATAAAATTTGTTACAGTAATTTCTATGTACAATAAAGAATATTCTATCTATCTATCTATCTATCTATCCATCCGTCCGTCCGTCCGGCCGTCCGTCCATCCATCCATCCATCTATCTTTTCTGTTAAGCACATTTGTTAAGTATAAGTAGCTATATCACTCGCTAACCTTAAAGGAAAACATCGTGAGGAAACCTGTGTCTGAGTCACTCACGTCGGCGCTTGAAACTACCAATCCGCCGTGGGCACTCGTAGCAATTACGCCCATACTGTACTTCAAAGAGAATGTCAGTGCTTTGCAGTTTAACGTATAAAGACTACAGAAAATAAAGAACCCCTTGGGGCAAACTTTTGCTGTTACAACGACAATAGGTGGTTGACTTTACCTACGGACAGACACAACACAAACAACGCTCATGGCCGACCGCACCTAATCTGTTTATTTACCTAATGCAGTCCGACGGTACGAAATGCAAATGCAAATGCACCTGTTGATTAAATTCCTGATGTCTTCAAACAATGGGATTGATACCTAGGTAACCCACCCCTTGCCAAGCGTTATTGATAGGTTTAACATTAATGTCATCATCATCAACCCATTATGTCCCCACCGAGAAGCACGGGTCTCTTCCCTGAGAAAGGTATAGGCCTTACTCCACCACGGGGCCCAAGTCCGGATTGGTGGAGGCTTGCAAGACTAGTGGCTGGTCTTACTGTCAAAAGTTTTCTAGCCGCCCATAAGGCCTCTGACACAAGCCATGTCAGAGGCCTTATGACAGCCGGCACCAACGGCTTAAGGTGCCTTGCGAAGCACGGAAGCGCTCGGAGAAACAAGTAACAACAAAACATTAGCATTTATACTAACATAAAATAACAAATTGCCATACAATAAATACATTTATTAAACACAGTTGCTTCGAACCCTCCTAAAACGCTCACTAAAGTAGTCCTGAGGTGGAGATTTTACAAGGAAAACACGGATTACACAGATTAATTAAGACGCCTTTAAGAGTGTTTGAGGAAATCGTGTTTTTATAAATAAGGTCGTCAGTGTCTCCTGGTTGAAATTCTCATTTCAGAAACGGACAGATTATCAGAGCAAGAAAAAAAAATCTAAAGATGTTTGAAGTTTCTGTCCACGATCAATGCGATCCAGATGCTCTGTGCTTCGTTTAACTATCCTCAAAAAATAATGATTGAGGATAGTTGAAAACGAGGAAAAATCTAAATAGATACTGTTAAATAGTTGATAGTGTGAAAAAAAAGTATTAATTATATCTATCTATCACTCTAATTTTTATTTTTTTTATTTGATTTTGTTACTGTTTTTCTTAATGTAGGTATGTCTTTCTTTTTATCCTCTTGCGGAACTTTATTGTAAATAATGTAAGTTTGTGTATGTTTATAATAAATTGTTGTATGTATTATATGTTATGGTTTATGTAAGTATATTATTTTTAAGTATAAGTATGTATATCAATATTCATATTTGCACCAACTACCCGTCTCACTTTTCCTTCAGCAACTCTCCATCGTGGGTTGCCTGGAAGAAATTGCTCTAATCAATAAGGCCGCCAATTGTACTGTATCTTTGTAATTATGTTTTGTTTGTTTTTTCCTGGTGTACAGTAAAGAATATTCTTATCTTATCTTATCTTATATAATATATTTGTAGCAACTGTGACTTTTGAAACCGATTTAAGGTATTTTAACTAAAAAACGATAATTTGTACAAAAAAAACAGGATAAATCTGGATAATTTTGTAACAATTCTATCGAAAACGACCAGGATTAGTCGAATCTATAATGATGTCACAGGTCTGTAAATATAGCGATCCAGGAGCCCGAAAGTTAACGTGACGTTTGTTTGTTCAGTGACGTCACTAAGTGTGACGCCATATTTGACGGCTTATTTTCAAAGTGAATTTGCTTTTTGTAGAAAAATACACGAAAGATTAAAAAAAGTTATCTTTCTGATCACTTATTAAGTTCAGAGCAATATATTGTAGTGACATAAGTGACTCCAATATACATTTAATTTTATAAAACACTCGCTAGACTACCTTTGTTCGCTTTAAACAAACTATGAACAAATAGCAGCTCCCAAATAGCGTTTTCAGGATCGATCTCAGCGGTATGAGCATCTTCTTAATACTTGATGTGAAGAAGAGTTTTTTTATTCTAGAAAGTATATCCTGCCAAATATCCATAGGTTTACCTGCGTTATTCTTGAACCATGTTAATTAAAGTTTGTCATTTACAACTACTTTTGTTCAAAAACACTCCTTAGTAATTGGCGATACTCATACATAGATATATATTAAACGGGTCTAATCTCGATTATTTATTAGTTAAAACGTGATCACCTTAATTCCCGACGTTTCGGCAGCGTTGCAGTTGCCGTGGTCCCGGGTAGACTGAAGTGGCGAGTACGTCGGGAATTAAGGTAATTTTGTTTTACCTAATAAATAATCGCGATTATTAATTATTATTATTACACAATTATCCGTTTAATAATTATGTAACTAAACCATGTTTTTAGGGTTCCTACGGAAGAGTTAGAGACCCTATTACTAAGATCCATGGTCCTTATGTTTGTCTGTCACCGGGTTGTTTCTCCGGGACTGTGATAGCTAGACAGTTGAAATTTTCACATATGATGTACCTCCATTGCCGTTATAACAACAAAAACTACCAAAAACAGAATAAAATGAATATGTTAGTGTGTTAGCTCCCATATAACAAATGAATATAAATTATTATTTGCCGTTTTTGCTCAATATTTATAAAGGCAACAGGTGGACGCCTGAAATATTCAAATGTTGTGCAGATAATGATACGGAACCATTTGTGCGGACCCGTACCGACTCGTACTTGGGCGATTTTTGTTAATATGTTTACCTCTGGTTCTAAGATTTTTTTATAATGGCGTCGTTTGACAGATGAGATTAAAACCATAAGGATTAGATATAATGGACACTTTAGGTAGGACGATTATTTACGTTCATTCCGAAATAACTCAAAAAAATCTGAGAAATAACTTATTGAATATTTTTTTTAAAACAAAAACCATCTCTAGTTCGCGTATTTCAGGAATTATTAATTTTTGAGGTAACTCTGTATGCAACTGAGGTAGTACGACGGGTCTTAAATATAAAAAATTTGCCACTTTCTAGACATTAACGGTAAAATTGTGACATTTTAACCACAAAATGCGTGACTCACTATCATAGTAACTATGCTGAAGAGACGGTATATGTTTCATTTCAAAGGAAAAGTATGAAATATGAAGCGACGATTCCGTCAGAAAATCTTAAAGAAACTTCTTTCATGGCCACTTTATCGCTGCACAATGCCGCGGCTTCAGAGGTTATTGACACTACAAATCTACTACCACTAACTGAAGCACCTATAGATACTTGGAGGTTAACTTACCTTTGTGCACAATAATAAAAACTTTTTACAGTTGCGCGTCAGCGGATCTTACACTCCTAGCAGATACGCTTGGAACCCGCAAATAAACCGAAACAATTAACTTGCCACTTTAATAAAATATCACCCTCATATTTGGGACCGTTTCGTGCATAAAATTTATTCTATCTATTCTGAATGAAAACTGGCGGCAACAATCTCTTGATGGCAAGTCTTGCAACTTAGTTTGGTTTTTATTGCACTCGATGGTCGGGGCCTGAGTGTCTGTTGCAAGTTGTCAACTAAGTATTTGAATAGTTGAACGCGTGGAGCGGGCGTGTGAGCTGCCCGGTGCCAGACATGCCGCCTCGCCAGCTCGGTGGGCGGCGAGTCACTGACGCGGCCGCCCGCCCTCAGTCACGAGTGAGCTGGGAGCCGATTCTTGCCTATCCGAATTGAAAGCGTAGACGCAAAATATTAGAGGGATTAGACATTTGACGCATAAAAAACTATTCGTATTCTCACACAGTCAAATTTGCTAATAAATCTCGCTCGCTGTGATGTGTCATAATTGGCTGTCGTTCGACTTTTTTATGTAGAATTCGAGTCATACGCCTTAGAGTCGTATACGAATTATATTTGCTAATGCAGTCAGAATTGGCTCCCTGGTACGAAAAAACCCCTTGTGCGCAGCCCAACAGCTCCCGCTTCCTTGCCGGCACATTTTCACCCTCGCTCCTAAGATGGATAGGTATTTCGATTTTATTTTCACTCGTCGGACGAACTGTTGCGGATTGCGAGAGATGGCACCTTGCCTATTGTAATGTAGGTAATAAGAAATGACCGCTTAGTGGTTACGCTTTAATCGGAGGTAAGTGTACACTTTTTGTTTGGTTTAAATAAAAAAATATTAATGACGCCGGTGGTCGCTTTAGTATGGAACAACTACAATAATTAGGTATTTCCAAGGTATACTTGTGGTAAAAGTTGGTTGGATTAACGGGTAGGTCGCAGCATTTTCGGGTCGTCGACGATAGTCACGCGCTTTGAATGCTATTAGTAGCGACTTTCAGTGAAAGGAAAATATCATAGCTTTTATAACGCCTCTTTGGAAAAAGTAAACATTATAAATATAGTAGCTCTTTTTAGTACGTACTTACCGAGAAAAACCTAGGTCCAAGAATCTGTCTTAAAACCGTTTTGGCCAAAACGGCCGTTTTATCAGAAATTGATTAAAGTCCTAGGTCGCAGTTGTAGTGACTTCTGATGTTCAATTTTAGAAAAAAACGTAAAACAAGTTATCATTTTTTTTGTATTGGTGGCGCTAGTTAGCACCACATAGCGCCTTATTTGTCAAATATTGACATTTTAGCGACTCCTGCCTGGGTAGTACGACGACGCTGGTCGCGCGTTTAAATATCAAAATCCGCGACTTTCCAGCACGTTTATTGTCAAATTCTGACATTTTAACGCCCAAAAACGCGTGATGCATACCGTCGTAGTACCCAGGCTGCCATCGTACTACGCGTGCAACAATGAAGTAGTGACTACACAACGAGGGCAGGGCACTTCCCCTACATACGCCGACCCTGTCTGAAGAAGTTAAGAATGATAAATTGGTCCGTGATACGCAGAAACACTCCGACCCACAGTAGGTAAGTGGCGAGAAAAACGCTTTTCTATTATTTTATTTGTGATTACACCCCGTTTGTAAGGTAAGATTTACCCCGGCTGGAAACAAAAAAAAAAAAAAAAAGTCCAGGTCTTGGATGTTTACATGTTTGTGATGTCGTTGTTTCTGGTTCCCACGACACAGGGTATAGTGTGGGGCCAGAAGCAATGTATGTGCCTGTATGTAAATGTTAAATGTTAATGTTAAATGTTATTGAAGAACGATTGAAGATCACGTTTACTCCAACGGTTGTCGGTTCTTCACCCCTCGCGAAGAACCGACCACCGTTGGAGTAAACGTGTTCTTGAGTGGAGACCGCGACTCGGCAAACGTAGTGTAGGACGCCCACCGACCAGGTGGGATGACGATCTGCGAAAAACTGCCGGCAGATGCTGGATGCGGCCAGCTGAAGACAGGGCGCTATGGCGCTCATTAGGGGAGGGTGATGTCCAGCAGTGGACTACATAATATAGCCTGACGAATAAGAAGATGACACCCCGTTTAGAGATCGCGCGGTTTGGATGATGGCGGAATCATGGTTGTCGTCGGAACGAGCTCGTGGCTGCCGTGGAGCGGAAAGAGGCCTTGGTTTCTTTCTTGTGTGTGCCGCGGGTGTTTGGGCCGCAATGAAACATTTGTTTATTGAATATATATAATTATCTTTCTTAATGATTCGCGATACTCATACATAAAAGTCTACCCGAGACCACGGCCACTGAAACGCGGCCGAAAGGTCGGGAAATAAGGTAATTACGTTTTACCTAATAAATTAACGCGATTTGACCCGTTTAATAATATAACTAGATATGTATGAGTATCGCGAATCATTAAGAAAGAAATAGGTTTATTGATATAAATGGACTGTAATAATAATAAAAATAGAACATTCACATCCTTATATTTCTAAACTGTTTTTTTTTTATTTGTAAAATTCTGGCATTTTATAAGAGTTGCTACTAAGTGATTGTGCTGTGTGAATTTATGTGGAAGATATATATATTTTTTTTAATAAAGCTTTCTACCGAAAAAGGGTAAGATTTTACCCATTTGAGGGCAATACGAAATAAAATGCTAGATACAATGCCACGACCTTATCTGTTCAGTTGATAGCGGCGCTAGTTATTGAATTTGGGGGTGCCATTTAGGAAATTTACCTAGAAAAAATGGAAAATTTAAAGCCAAAGGCCCGTCTTTAAATGTAAATAAAATATATCTAAAAAAACAGACAGCGGAATGTTTTTTTTTAAAATGGCGGATGACAAGGCCGTAGTTTTGCTCAATTTTGCCCACCTGAACAGACAACTTGGTGGCGCTGTATTATTTTATGAAATGAAAGCTGTCAGAATTCTACGGAATAAAAAATAGTACAGGCGGAAACACATTATTAACACGCCACGCGACCCGACGAAACGCGACGCGTGTTGAGTCGAATCAAATTGTACTATTTTCTACGACAAGAATCACACTATGAACATCCGACGCGGGTACATCGGGTGTCGACACGTCGCGTCGGGTCGCGTTTTAATAATGTGTTTCCGTCTTATAGGTGATGTATAGTGAAAAATAACAAAAGACAACTTTTTATTTTTTGAATTAAATTTTTCGTGAGGAAATTCCATACCATTCACGCACGCCGGTGGAAAAAAGTTAATTTATTGCTGTGGTTGTTATTATTGGCATTTAAATCTCCAATGAAATTTTAATAAAAATTGTAGGTAATGTGTTTATATTGTAATCAATTTATTTGCTCTATATTTCTCTTCTCTTCTTCAGGCTATATTAATCCACTGCTGGACATAGCCCTCCCCTAATGAGCGCAAGGTTGTGCCATCATTGGGGGGTAATGCCCATAATCCCCACGCTGGGCATGCGGGTTGGGGATCGCAGTTTGGTGAAATTGTACTGCAGGGGGCGCTGCTGCCCACCCCCCGCTCTATATTTAATCAATTTTAATTGGTCATTGAAGTGTAACATTTTTATTATTATAATTTATTCTTTTGTAAACATTTACTATTTGTGTCCTGTTGCTATTTTGTGTGTGATGTTTTTTTTCTATGTAATGGCGCATAATTATGTAATAATATGTTTTTAATTACTAAAAGAAGGGACGGGCTGAAAACCAGCACCGAGACTACGCATGCAGTCACGGCAATAAAGCTGAGCGCATTCCTTCTTACCACAAACATGTGAGAGAATATTATTATTATTAGTTTTTTGTGGTAAATAAAACTTTTTCACATTCATTTTAAAAAAGAATAAAAATTAACCTTTTTAGCATGTGCCTTCTCGTTGTACTGTTTCGTACAGCGGATTAATCCACCTCCTTTTGGTCTGGCCTACAATTCATACGTGGCATTAAAAATCTAAAAAAATCCAAATACTTACATTTTTTCAGAAATTTACCTTGTATCGCACCGCTGCCATCCGCTGCCTTCGCCGCCGTCCTCTGACAAGTCAACAAATCGTCCTTCGATATACCTACGCAGATTAGAAGCATAAACATAACATAACATTTACATACAGGCACATAGGTACATTGCTTCTGGCCCCACACTAGGATACCCTGTGTCGTGGGAACCAGATACAGCGACATCACAAACATGTAAACGTCCAAGACCTGGGGTTCTTTTTTTCCCAGCCGGGGTTCGAACCCGGGTAGACAGATGTCGGTCGCCTAGGTGATTTCTTAACCTGTGTGCAGTAGACGAGCACCACTGTTGTTAGCCTGGTCCGCCCGCATACAGTCCACACGGTCTACTCGCGCCGCACCAATTTGTATTAGTCTGTTTTTTCTAACATATTTTAAACTTTCGCGACTTGAACACATAGAATATTTTCGGGGCAAACGTGGGATCCGGTCATCAAGAAGTGTTCGAGTGGAAAAAAGTCGCATGGTTTATCGTCCTCCATTGTCATGTAGTGTGCCGTAAACCTAATAGTGCTTTGTGATGGCTGATTGAGGGTAGTTAGAAACCTTATCAGCCGAAGATGCGAACGGGTGCTAGCCATCAGTCTTCTCGTGACCACGATGACTGTAACGTCGTCGAAACGTCGAGGTAAAATAGCAATAAATTACTACAAGATTAAGCCCCGAAAATATTCTATGTGTTTATTCACAAGTTTTTATGTTTGTAATCACTATAACGTTAAGCCAACTAAAGTGGAAAATATAACGTCATCCTAAAAAAGCGTTTTCCTTAAAGTTACGTTAAGTTACTTATTGTCAGTTGGGATGTTACGTTTAACAAGAAAGTTACAACTTGACCCATTTTGACCCACAACAGAAACTCTTCTTCTTCCAGAGATAAATTATTAATAATTTAATTACAGCTACCACTTTTAGAGTTTAATACAATTTTTGTTTTTAATTTGGCACCAGACTATCATTGCAAAGTCGATCAATCCCCCGATTAATTAGAAGAATCCGTTACGTAATGTAGGTACATCGAATTGACATAATAGACTATGAATTGTAGGTTTGTGAAACAGGCCCCTGACGTCCCAAGATATTATTATGCGAGTCATTGTTGCTACCTATGTAAAACGCACAGAACGCTGCTCGCTATTCGATATCAAACCTTGTATGTCCCCACTGCTGGGGCACGGGTATCTTCCTGCATCGCAGGAAGGCTAGGTCATACTCCACCACGGGGGCTAATTCCGGCTTGGTGGAGAACTGTAAGACCGTGGCGAGCCTTACTGTCAGAAGTTATCACGCCGCTCATGAGGCCTCAATGACTGCCATTACATGACAGCCGGCACTAACGGCTTAACGTGCCTTGCGAAGCACGGAATCGCTCGGAAAAATGCCACTAGCGGTAGTCACGGGACGGTCACCCATTCTCCACCTTACCGCGCCTGTTGTTGCTTAACTCAAGTGATTGATTCTAATCACTCTGTTCGACTAGGCCACGAGCGCTGCTCGCTACAGTTTTAGTATATCCCTACAAAGCCAGATTTGGTAAAAAAATATTGACTACATGAGCACCTAGTCTGCCACTTCAGCTTGCTGATTTCAGGCAGATGCTGGATGCGGCAAGGGCGCTATGGCGCTCATTAGGGGAGGGCTATGTCCAGCAGTGGACTAATATAGCCCGACGACGACGATGAAGTCCTTTTGTTTTTTATGGTCCTGACCGTGTGATGAAAATAAAAGAAACTACCTATACGTCAACACAGTTGGTCTTTTAATTGTTTACGCATAGGTATCGGAGAACTGACTCATTTTCATTTATTATACTATAGAAAACCTTCCCCATCAATGGGGATTTTCAATGGGGATTAGTGGAACAACCCTTTTATACGTCATGGTATTTCCTACCAGTATGAGTTTCTACACAGTTTCGAGCAAAAGGTCGGAAATGACGAATATTTACAAATATATAGGTATGTACCATTAAGGCGCTTTGGGGTCCCAACCAGCGCTACCAATATAATAAAAATCAAAACTGGTTATATAATAAGTTTTTTGTTTCCAAAAGTAAACATCAAAAATCTTAACCAAGGCTTTAATCGATTTCCGCCGAAAGTTTAGTTTTTAGCGCAAATCGATATAAGTCTAGGATGATGATCCTACATTGTAGACTGTATGTTCTAAAAATAGTTCAAGAGCGCTGGCACGGATAGCCAGAGGTCGCGGGTTCGAATCCCGGCATGGGTGGAATTTTTAGCCTCTAAATAGGTTTTTATGTAGTGTTTTAAAGTAATTAATGTATACATATATTTAGGTTTGTTTTGTTAGTATTTAGATTTTGTTTATAATTAGTAATACATATTTAGATATGAACTAAATAAGTATTGTAAATAAACACTTATTCACATACAAGTAAAAAAAAACATCATTTTTGAAATTCAAACATTTTTGATGTGTTTTTTTACCTGTACGTGTATAATTGTTTATTTACAATACTTATTTAATTCATATCTAAATATGTATTACTAATTATAAACTAAATCTAAATACTAACAAAACAAACCTAAATATATGTATACATTAATTACTTTAAAACACTACCTAAAAACCTATATAGAGGCTAAAAATTCCACCCATGCCGGGATTCGAACCCGCGACCTTTGGCTATCCGTGCCAGCGCTCTTTCCAACTGAGCTAATGGGCGACTCACTGGCATCAGTGAAATTTCGAACGTCTTTACGATATTCTGCCTGTACGTAATACAGAGAATATTGTAAAGAGGTTCGAAATTACCTCAGTTGGAAAGAGCGCTGGCACGGAAAGCCAGAGGTCGCGAGTTCGAATCCCAGCAAGGGTGGAATTTTTAGCCTCTAAATAGGTTTTATAAAATTGTCCTTAGCACGGGTTAGTGCATTAAAAAACATATAATCACTACCTAAAAGTTTACTTTTGGACAAAAAAAAGCGTATTGTAAAACGAGTTATGATTTTTATTCCATAGGCGGCGCTATTTAGCACCCCACAGCCTTAATACCTTTTTCCACAGTGGAAAAAACAGCCCCTCAAAATATAGCAAACGATTTCAAAATCACCCAGTGGATATAACATCTAAATATATCTTCAAGCAGATGATGGCGGAGAACGGCGTCGGACTGGCCGAGTCAGGGTGGCATTTAGTGCGCGGGCCCCAGCCTGTGCGTGCCCCCCAAGCGATTTTTTGCGCTAAGTAATGAAATTAAAATAGTGTAGAGGTGCAAACCTCTTTACACCATTTTTACGGAATGGACTGTATAAAGAAGGAATCTAATGGAAAACGGGTGAAACGAAGTATAATATGAAAATAACACAAGAAAATAGAGAATGAAATGGTGACGACAACAATATTACAGCATGAGTGTCGTGAGAGAGAAAAGTCAAAAGGAATGAAAAGTCAAGGAGTATTCAACAACCATTTCTTTATATTTCATCCATATGTCCTTTCATTTCGCAATCGATATTTTAAATTACGTCGTCCACTCTACATTTCATTGGCATTTTGTTTTCAGTTTCTCAGTTTCTTCTAATGAGTTGTAGAACTGGTACAGTTTGTGAATTCTTAAACCTGAAGTAAATATTAAATTAAACCATAACGCCAACTTATTTGCATTGCTTTATGATTCATGGCACGGCATATTTTTTGCATATATGCATATTCAAATACATGCATACGTAGATACGTTGTTATTGACATGATAAATTTATATAATTTTGTACAATTGGAGATTATTTTCTTTACTTTCAGGTTCACCCCAAGGAAGTCCTATAGGTACCCATAAAAAGTGAGGCATAAAGATTGACCAAAAAACCAAAAAGTGAGCCCGTAAATCATTCGACTATTAACATATAAAATTATTGGGTTAGTGGGCGTGGACAGTGAAGTGAAGTCACTTAATTAATTTGATTGTTAAGTAATTGCATTAGAACACACATTAACTGATTTGATTATTAAGGAAATAAATTTGGACTAGATTAAAACTCTTCATCGCACACCATACTTAATAAAAGTTCAGTGAATTTTAGTTACCTCAAGCGACCGGTGTTAAGTTTGTCCGTCTATTTTACTTAAGCAGGGCAGATTGCCTTTTTACTCGTGATGATGTTATCTTACTCCGAAAGCATGTGGTATAGCTGCTACCATTTTTTTTCTGAAGATATACATTTTTTATTTGTAGAAGTAATAAAGATTGCCTTATTACCTAAACATTTTTTTTTTGTTTCTCATTGACTTGCTATATAGCATAGGTAGCAAAATTAAAACTATACCAATATTTTTTTCCTTTCTGCATACTTACATCGTACAACTAGGACACACTCCTCTGAACAGTTATTTGATGATTAGGACCAAAATACGGTACAAAAGGGGCACAATCCGAATCAAATGGAATTATTCGACGTTACGCGAAGTCTTCTATGGACTATTCAAAAAACTCGACGTAGTGCGAAGTTAAAGTACCTACTATTGTAAAGCGGATCGACGTAAAGCCATTCGACGCAGTACGAATTCACCGTCGATTCCAGGTTTTAATTTAATATTGCATGTTATAAGATTCGTAACATGATAATAACACTTGCATAACAACATTTCTAATTATGTAGTGTTTGTATAAATAAGTGTTATGTAGTTAGTCAAGCTTTAATTTTGCATTGTATTGATTCATTTTTTTGGCTGTTTTTAGTGTTAATTTCGCCCAAATTTATAAATGTGTATGTTGTATGAATAAAACATTATTTTCTTATGTGTCTTACTTCTCAACCTGGTCTTGGAACGAGCCACAAGAAGCAACTGTATTCATTACTTTGTTGACTGATCAGCTCGGAGATTATGATAGCACGAGTCACGTGTTTAGAGACGCAAAAATGTCAGGATTTGACGATTAATGTTCTGGAAAAACGCGATTTCTGACGTAAGTACAAAACGCGCCATAATCGTCATGGTACTGCCCAGGCTTATGCGGTGGGCCACCGGGGCCCCTTTAGGCCCAGTACGAGCCTGGGGGGAATGTAGCACCACAGATTAGATAATGGTAGCACTCAGTTTGAAGATTATCTATGTAACACGGGTATATCGAGAAGACTAACTATAGCCCATAAGCCGCAACGCAACGGAGTAGCAGAAAATGTGAACGGATCATCAGCTGAAATGGCAATACGAGTGCTATTTGAATTGTGAACTGTTATCAAGCCTCTGGGTTTAAGCCAATGGGAGATGGTTTAAGAAATCTGTAAAACACTTGTGACTTTATTTTATACTTAGATCTTTTTGTGAACAAGCATAATATCAATTGGGAGACCCATATTAAAGAGAAATAGTTAAATCATCGTCGGGTAGTTACTCTTAGTACCCGACCTTAGGTACAGACGACAGCACATTAGGCTTTACGCGTGAACGAGTTTAGGGTATGACTTAGATGTCCAATATTCGAATATTTGTTTGTTTGTTAGACTTTATTGCTCAAAATACGAACTTTAGCACTTTAAAAATAGGATTGACTTACATTATACAATTCCTCATATGCTAATATTAGCTGCTGCTTGAAAAATTTGACTTTATGTGTCTCATGTGGGAGACGAAGGCGTCCCACATGAGCTTCCACTCCTTCTTTGAGTGATTGTCCCTCTATGTGCCTGACTGCCCGCCACGTGGCCGACCACGTAGGCGATATCTGTCTAAGGGCTGATTTTTTAACCCTCGTATAAAATTTATCCGTCCAATAAAGTATTACACAAAGGGTTGTCTGGAAGAAATTACTTTTAGTAATAAGACCGCCAATTGTACCTTAATCTGTATCTTCTTATTTTCTAAATTGTAATTCCTGGTGTGCAATAAAGTATATTCATTTCATTTCATTTCATTACACAATAACATACACATGTTACCGTGAAATTACAAAAGAAAAGCAATTAAAACACATTTTTGAAATGGTCGTTTATTTCTATATTCGACGAATAAGTTTTATCCGATGATTGAAAAATCAGCCTTAAAGGTATTCTATTCAATGGCAGTTTTCGCCCATCTGTCTGGAACTAAGGCTGGAACTGAAATGATATTGCTTGCTTGCAGTTCCACTTGAGTTTTGTTAAGTCGGTCAAACATAATAATCGGAGATTTTGCTTTGTTCCACTCGACTGATTTCAATAAAGTTCAATAAAGATATTTTTTATTATTATTCATTCTAGGATCTAGACTGTAGGTTCTAAAAATAATTGTCACAGTTGTAAAAATTTCTCATGTACCTACACAATAAAAACGTATTTTCGAATTTTAACCAATAAACCGGATTTTTTTCCATTGGCGCCGCTAGTTAGCACCTTCAAGCACCTTAAGAAAACGTAAAAGTTTGACGAGTAATTAGGTAAAAATTGGTGGTCGTAGATTGATCTTTAAACAATACGAGTAGCTATACATTAGCCAAAATAGGTCACGCGGGGCGTGCAAAGATCGTGACTAGTAAAAAAGTAGTCTGTACTCAACAAGAGAACGAGGCTTACCGGAATCATTTCCGTCTTTCACATTTGTAATTCCCTATACTTACTCAAAGAAAGGAAGGTGATACATCACGAAGGAAGGCATTCTGGATGGAACGTAACTACCCACGCCACTTGATCTGTTTTAATCAATTATAAAAATTGATCGGCAAATAAATGAATAAAACGGCAGTTTTTGGCGGAAATCGATTAAAGTTAAAGGATTTATTCTTTTCAAAATCTGTGAGTTGATAGATTTCGAAATGTAAGTACATCGAATTATCATTGTGCTTCTTCATGACCTGTAAGTACCTACTTTTATGAAACAGGCCCCAGGTTATGCAAAGTACCTACTGAATCGCGTATATGCAGACTGCCAGACGGATAGGTAAATATATTTATGCCACACCTGTGCGGAAAAAGCCGCTTTCTGGCCAAGTGTAGACATAAAAAGATGTACACAACACGGTAGGTAATAAAGAAAGCTCTCGATCGCATATTTACGTCCCTCGCTTGCAGCTCGGGCCGCAAACTTCTGCGATCTCGGCCTTTCTTTGTATTACCACCCTAGTTATGTAATGTACTATTACGGTCTTATTTATAAAACACAATTCCTCAAAACACTGCACAAACGATCACTAAAAATATGGTCTGTGTCGACAGCCACGGTCAGCCGCCTTTTCACGGTCTTAGTACGCTCGGACCGAGTGCGCCATCCGAGTGAGCTAATGCTTCTGATTGGACGGTTTTTCCTGACAACACCAAAATATTAAAAACCTATTTAGAGGCTAAAAATTCCACCCATGCCGGGATTCGAACCCGCGACCTCTGGCTATCCGTGCCAGCAAAGAGGTTCGAAATTTCACTGACACCGGTGAGTCGCCCATTAGTTCAGTTGGAAGAGCGCTGGCACGGACAGCCTGAGGTCGCGGGTTCGAATCCCGGCATGGATGGAATCTCTAAATAGGTTTTTAAAATAGATTCAACCTCGGAACACGCCCGAGTGGTCTCTTCGCCAATCTAATAGTGAAGGTGCCACTGGCAGCCGTATAAATCACCTCCTTATGTAGATCCTATCACAAAGGCCACAAGTGTTCTGCGGATGCAACTATGCAACTTAATTATTATCATTTCCATTGTATCAATAGTGATTTTACACATACAGCCCGTAGGATAGTCATCTGATGGATACGGACCATTTAGGCTGGACCGCAGAACAATTTTTTCATGTACAGACTGACCTCATACATATTCTATTATAGGTATGCTAATGTAACGTTATTTACGTCTACACCAACACTGGTATTGCGAATTTCTAGAACTTACCTAAGAAACCATGTTCTTATGCTCGTAAAGTTTGTTATTCGTGTTCCGTATGTATGGCCCGTGGAGTTTAGTAAACATTTCGCTAATTACATTCAAAGCTTACCTAACTAGGCATACGTACCTAACTAGCTGTTTGTTCACGTTTGGTTCCATAAAGTGTTAAGAAATTGGACATTCAGGAACGATGGCGAACGCCAGTGCACTTGTCGTTTCACTGTTAATCTTATATGCGTCTGTTCATGTGGTAAGTTGATGAGTTTATCTGAGCAGGTAAATAGATTTTGTGGGCTTGGAAATGGTTTACACTTTTAGCAGTAACATAACATTTACATACAAGAACATACATTGCTTCTGGTCCCACACTAGGATACCCTGTGTCGTGGGAACCAGAAACAACGACATCACAAACATGTAAACATCCAAGACCTGGGCTTTCTTTTGTCCCCAGCCGGGATTCGAACCCGGGACCTCTTGCATGGTAGGCAGATGCACTACCGCTACGCGACAGAGGTCGTTAGTAACAGTTGCCATTTAAAATACATTCAACAAATCTTACCTTGACAGGTGTACTTATTATATTCTTTTTAATGCACTTACCTAAAAATTCCACCCTGGCACGGTTAGCCAGAGGTCGTGGCTTCGAGTCCCGGCATGGGTAGACTTTTTGGCCTCTAAATAGGTTTTTGTACTTATATTAATCCATTGTTCACATATTTTTTGCATGATGTATGATGGAAGGAATAACAAATCAGAATTAACTATATATTTTTTTAAGTAAAAAGCAAATATTTTTAATTAAAATAACATTAATAAAAAAAACCTTAACTACTGAGATCACCTTAAAAACTAAATAGCTGCGTATCTAATAAATGCAACACACTTACCTACATCATAAAATTATTCAATATCATATCTCACGCCGTTTGGGTCGAGACGATGGGCCCGTGGGGGCTCGAAGCGCGTAAACGTCAAAAAGCACTAAATAAATATCGACGTGCCTTATCGACTCATGAGGCGTCCCAAGGAATGTTAGCTACCTTGGCCAGCGCATCAGCCTGGGGCCATTTATAGGGGGAATGCTGCCGGCGCCTTGGGAACTCTCCCTAAAACGGCAGCGGTGTAGACATTTCTTATATAAAGCTTTTTTTGTCAATATGCGTAAATTCTGTTACGTAGTAAGTAGTACCTACGTTAAGCCGTTGGTGCCGGCTGACATGTAATGGCAGTCGTTATGCCATGTCAGAGGCCTTAAGGGCGGCTTCATAAGTTCTGATAGAAAGGCCCGTCACCTAAAATGTCTTCGTGACATTCTGAACATCAAATGGTCCGACCGTGTCAGGAACACACATGTTCTCAGGCGTACGAATGTGTGCGGAGTGGAGGCCTACCTCATGCGAAGGCAGCTGCGTTGGTGTGGGCACGTATCTCGAATGCCCGAAGAAAGGGTGGCTAAGCGCATCTTTTACTCAGAACTTGAAGAAGGCAAGCGTAAAAGCGGAGGCCAGTATCTGAGATACAAAGATGTGCTGAAGAGACATATGAAAGGGTGCGGGATCGAGCCTACGACATGGAAGGGAATTGCAAGCTGCTAGTCGCTCTGAATGGAGGCAAAAAGTTAAAATAAAAGATAACGACTTTGAAAATAAACGAAGGCACGAGCTTGACGACGGAAACATTTAAAAAATAAAGCGCCTTCGAATATTTTGTACAATTAGGTAAATGGAGTCCTCACATGTGGCAACTGTCTTCGGACGTTTACTGCTAAAATTGGTTACATTAGTCATGTGAGGACGCACCAGTAACACAAAACAGAATTGGTCGCCTTTGCCGAAATCGGCATGGAAGGCATCATCATCACAATCCTACACCAACCCGGACTTTGCCCTCGTGGTGGAGTATGACCTATCCTCTCTGCGATGCAGGAAGAGACCCGTGCCCCAGCAGTGGGGACATACAAGGGTTAATATCGAGTAGAAGTTTAGATATTGTAAATTGTTATATGTACATAAATTTAAGTCTTATTATAGTTAAACTAAAAACAATAATCTTGAGAAGTGTAGGAAATAGTAAGAAATTTAGCCAGTGGCCATACAGAAGGGACGTGGGACGGGGTCGCGGGAAAGACGCGATAGACGTTGTATAGAAATCGCGCCCTCGCCACGTCTCTTCTGTGTGGGCTTCGTCCTGTCCCTTCAGTCGATACATTTTGTATGAGAGTCTTTTCCGCGTTCTTATTGCGTGGCCGCTAGCTTACTAATCTTCTTCTTCTTTATCTTTGCCTCTTCCCATTGTTTGGGGTCGGCTCTCCTCGTTCTTTTGCTCCAGGATTTTCTGTCCTGGGTTGTCCGCTCGCTCAACTGGGCTCGCTCCAAGTCCTTTGCTACCGTGGCCCACCACCTGGTGGGCCACGGTAGCGTGGTGGGACTCTACCTCTTTTGATGGGTGGGATCTGTAGGGCCCGTTTGACGACATGATTTTCCTCACGTCTCATCACATGTCCGGCCATGTGATGAGACATGATACATGGCCGCTAGCTTACTAATAGTTACTCGTAACTAAGGATTTAGGTGAGATAGCTTATAGGTAGTCTAGAATAGCACAAAGACCCTACCCTACAAAAATACACAGGAAGAGTTCCACGCGAACCAAGTCACGCGCCAAAGATAATGAGTAGAATAATTATTATATTTTGAAATTAAAAGTAAAAAAAGTATTTATTAAGCATCAGTAAATTATGGTTTGGTACTATTTAGGTAGGAACTAAGTTACTTAAGATTTCTTTTATTATTGTTTATTGAAAAAAGAAAACAAACAATTGCACAATATAGTTTCAGGTCAGAAATATCTTACGTGCGTATGTAATTGTACAACCAGCGGCGTTTTCTGTAGGTATGAAAAATACACTTATCATGGATGAGGTTTGTGGAGTACCTACCTACATCGTACCCATCCACATCAACCCCTACACATGTGCAATCTCTTTTGTTACGTGACCAGTCACTTTGCAGCAGAAATGTAAGGGCCGATAAACTGTCCACGCACTCTTCCAATAGCCACATCAAAGTTACCAACTTTTTTCTTTTAATTTATTATGTTTGCTTAAATATTTTTTTACTCTAATTAATTGAAATGATGAAGGGGTTATTATTCGGTCCGTTGACAGCTCTCGCTGAAAAAAATTACGAATTCCAATCTGAAACACCGGCATCTGAGTTATTTCCGTTTGATTATTCGTGGTGGCTGTTGGTGTTCCTAAACGCGCGCTCGAAAATACAACACCAATTTCATTCTGAATAATTAAGGATTGGCCTTGTCCCGGGGCCCTCTGGATCCGCCCTTGTGTATTTAGGTAGTTATATTGCCCGGCAGATAACTTGAACAAAAATCTGCGCTGCCGGGATGAACGTGATTGGGAGCGATGTATACGTGAACAATTTTCGTTTCCCTATTTGTGTTGTGAATCACGTCACGCGTCTCCCGCCAATCTGCGTTAAAATACGGCATGTGAAGCGAAGTAATTTGTTTAAGTTATTATACATACTTATATCGACAATAGACAAAGGCAAGAAGAAGGTATCTAAACTGTTTAAGTCCCCCACCTACGCATTGTTAAACTTTCTTTTGTTGTAGTAGGTTACCTAATTACAAAAGGTTTTTCATTGGGTTTTGCTTGAATGTAATATTTTTTTATCAATGTAGGTATAATAACTAATTTGATTTTTGTCCGATTTCTAAGTTTTGCGCGAGGAAAACTGCGAAATCGGAAATACAGCTACCCAAAAATTACCACCTGCGGCATTCGCCCAGGTAAAATGTATTGAACAGCAGATATTACGTATTCCGCGAATTCCATATCTCTCCATAGTACCTATAGGTGCGTTCCGATTGACGATTAGTAGGTAAGCCTATGAGGCTAGTACCTCAACTGAAGTGTCATTGAGCTGGTCACATATGCTGAAGGATAGGGTGCAAAGGGTCTACAGTGGGGACTACGAAATAGGCTAGGATAGGACACCCACCAGCTCGCTGGGCTATCTGGGCTAAGGATCGTCTATCCACCGAGCTGGTGGATGAGGATGGACGAGGTCAGAAGGAAGTGGCGGGCCTTGGGCGAGGCCTTCAGGCCCATGTGGATGGCTACTGGCTGATTGCTTAATTTCTTTCTATTTATGTAGGTATATTATTTGTATGTACCTATCTATTTACAGTTAGTATAATAATTTTCTTAATTAGCATTTTATGTAGGTATCTCAAATAATTTGGTTTATTTGTACATCTACTTATTAAACTTATTATATTTTAATGCACTAACCCGTGCTAAGGACAACTTTAAACATCTACTTCCTTCTCCAATATATTTCTCCAGCCCATCCAAAGGTTGTCTGGAAGAGATTACTTTTAGTGATAAGGCCACCGTCTGTACTCTAAGGTTGAGAAATATCTGTGTAATTTCCTTTTTTATCCATAATATAAAAATGAATCGCTGAATGTCTTGGTAAGTGCAAATCTCGAGAGCAGCTGAATCGATTTCGCTGATTCTTTTTTTAGAATATTCCTTGAAGTACGAGGATGGTTCTTACGGAGAAAATAAAAAAAAAATAAAGAATCGACTGCTAGGCGGTACGATGTTCGCTGGGTCAGCTAGTGCACAATAAAGTGTAGCTATCTAATTGATTTCTTGATTGCTCGATAGATCGACATTGACTGACTGACGAGTAGAGCCCCCTTTTTCGGAGGTACATAACGACCTATATGGACACTTGTTTTCTCTCTGTTCAAGCAGGTACCTTATACCGAAGTACTAAGACCGTTTGACACTTGAACATTTAAACTTGCAGATGTCGAAAATAGTTCTGCCGCACAAGCTTCGATATCTGGAGAACATGTTGAATGCGGACGTCATGGCAAAGGCGGCCAAGATCCGACGTCGCATGGAAGCCAACACCAACGGGCAAGAGGCGGACACAGACTGGCCGGTAGTATTGGCGAAACTTCAGGAGGAAAAGTCTAAGATGCAGCTTCAAGATCCCTTCAGCAACTTCTATAGGCGACGAATGCCCAACTTATAGATAGGGTCGAGAACACAACGTATTACGTAAACCTTAGTTATCATAAGAGTAATAGATCTAATCATAGTAATTAATAAACAACACAGAAACTGTAGGTATACTGTAAATACGAATAAGAAATCAAAATCAATTATGTGAATTCGGGCCTAAGTTAACTAATGATTACGATCAAGATAGAAAGTATCCGGAACCGGCTCGTGCATTGAGACGACTAATGAATGATGACGAAGCGACCCCTCTGGGATACAAGCAAAAGTTTAATGTTAAGTACCCCAATTAAGTTCTAGATTGCTATGGAAAAGAATTGTTGAATAAATTCTATATAGGTATATACGGTCTTTTCATATTCGTGCAGTGTAACGGATGCTTACTTATATTTAAGAATATCTGTACAACGTGTTATTGAATTAACACATAAGCTAATTCTTTAGTGTCGATAAATTAAATCGCTTCCAGTCGAAAAAAGTATAGGGATGGGAAATCGACGAAAGGTCATACCAGACCGCCCGTAATGCATCCAAAATTAAATTCCAGATTAACATTCCCCGAAAATAAACGAAGTAGGTATTCTTTGAAATACGAACAAAGGTAAGAAATACCGGGGATTGTTATTAATATAAATACCTGCCGACTCTACCTAGCTAAAAATTAAAGATTGCTCAGCTGTTGACTATATGACACATAAGTATAATACCTAATATGAGTAGAAGTAGGTCCTTAGATACAGACATAATGGTCGAACACTTCTAACTCGAGAACGGCTGGATCGATTCTCATGCATTTCATTAGGTATGATTTCTTGCATTTTCTCCGACCCGAGTAGCAGATTCACTATTAAAAAACCTGAAAATTTGATGGAACAACAAATTCTGAAGACGATGCGGACAAAGTTGTGGACATAAGCTGCTTCTTCTTCTTCTTCGGGCTATATTAGTCCACTGCTGGACATAGCCCTCCCCTAATGAGCGCCATAGCGCAAGGTTGTGACATCATTAGGGGGTAATGCCCAATAGGACATACCTACCTAAGCTAGTAAGATCTAAATATGAAACTATTAACATTCTGCATGTAGGTATTTGGCCCTCAATTCTGTTAAAGCGTTAACCTCATCAGTTCTGACCTTGAAAATGCCTCTGGTTTTCTATTGTATCTTGAAATAACAATGGGTTTCTTTGATCTGAAAAAAAAAACAATAGGACCCCAATGTTAACTACAACGTCAGGACTAAGGTGGTCGTAGTCTAATGCGAAGTACACGGTCGAAGCAGTGGTAGTAGAACAGTAGAACGCCAGCTTCTCAATTGGGAGGTCGAGGGTTCGAATCCAATGTACCAATAACTTTGTCTTCAGTCATGTACATTTGTGAAGAATTGTAGGAATACGACCCCTAACCGTGAAGGAAAACATCGTGAGGAAACCCTAGTGTCTAAGGTGTTACCATACGTCAGCGCTTGCTACGTGCAATGGTCCTAGTATGTCGAGGGTAAGTGCTGAAATCTTAGGTCTAAGGGCTCATGCAGACGAACGCCACGTGCCAACTGCAAGCGTCGACGGATGGCGTCAACTGCAGTCAACGGCATTCGACGGCAGTCGTTAGCGCGTCATGAGAGTTACGCGAAAATGAGTTTTTCATTCACTTTCACTTACAACTTCCTCACACTCAGCCGCCCATGCCCTGTTTTTTATTGGTTTGTTACTATAGTCACTTAATTCACTATAGCCGCGACGCTTGCGCACTCTTGGACTATTTGCAGTGGACTGACGAAATGGCGGTCGTGGCACGCCACAACTGCAAGCGTAGACAAACGTCGACGCTTGCAGTTGGCACGTGCCGTTCGTCTGCATGAGCCCTAACTTACTACGTGCACGGTCTGGTCACATGACCTGTTTTCCATACCACCGGTACTAAATATTTATTTGGGTTCTGTACCCAAAAAGGCGCTCGTGACTTAGTCGAACCAAGTGATTGGAATCAATCACTTGAGTTAAGCAAGAATAGGCGCGGTCAGGTGCAGGGTGGGTGATCGTCCCGCGACTACAGCTAGTGGCATTTTTTCAGAGCGCTTCCGTGCTTCGCAGCGCACGTTAGGCCGTTGGTGCCGGCTGTCATGCAACGGAAGTCGTTAAGCCATGTCAGAGGCCTTATGGGCGGCTTGATAACTTCTGACAGTAAGGCGCGCCACTGTCTTACAATCCTCCACCAACCTGGACTTGGCCCCCGCAGTTGAGTATGGGGTCAACCTTCCTGCGATGCAGGAAGAGACTCGTGCCCCAGCAGTGGAGACATACAAGTGTTGAAATCGAGTTCTGTACATCAAAAGAAGAAGCGGAACCCTTATAGGATGACTTGGTTGTCCGTCCGTTCGTCTGTCTGTTATGTTATGACCTTTTATTCGCAAACGCGGAAAGATATCAAGTTTCCAGTCCCTTGAAGTTGTGAAAACTTCAGCGCGGTTTCATTTGATTCGATGAAAAAATAAAAAGTACTTACTTTTTAAACAATATTTCACTTTTATTATCTCTTCTACATTATGCCATCAGTAAAAGTTAATTCAATATCTATGACTATGAGATATCTAACTTCGTCCTGGCTCATCATTAGCCCGATTTGAGCATTAGTATTTTGCCTCAGCTGATGAATAAATACTTACAAAATAATATTTATAAATCGGTTACAATCAATAGCACCCTCTTGTATGATGAAACTTGACTAAAAGTAATAGAACTTGAGTTAAAATTTATATAAAATAAATTGTCTTTTATACACAATTGTACTTTTATGCTACAGACAGGTATTAACGTTGGCAATGTGGGAGTACAAAACTAGCTACCTATTTATACAAAGAAAATAAAAGCCGTCCCACTAAAGGGTATATTAATAACATAATAAACAAATCGTAATAAAACCTTGAATAATAGAATAACAAAAACAATAACAATAAATCAATATTGATACAATCCCAGCAACTTTGTACAAACAAGTGAACATAATTTTACACAAAACAGTATTGTTAACTCCCACGTAATAAGCTACGTTACGTATTTACAAATTCATTAAATTTACCGCACAAAGCCTTAAAGAAATATGAAGAAATTGAGTTGATAATTCCATAGTAGTACCGCAGTTAGGTACCTAACTACTACTCGCAAATTGATTTACACATCTGATATATAAATAACTATTTACAATGCTCGTACAAATTAATATGATTTCCTTTAAATTTACATAGAATTGTTTGCTAACGGCCTACAATATAAAAAGCACTGTATGTACTTATTTGTGTTACACCAGCGAATGATATTTACACGCAACTGTCACTACTGGTTAAATGTAGCCCAACCCCTGTGCGCGTTTGACGTGGAGGATTCACTGGACTCTAGTATACTGAACTGGTTGAAATCTATCCCGTATTCCCGCAAAAGGGCACTGTCCGTCGAGGTCTTGGGTGGAAGGCATTTCCCCGTCGGTCTGCACTTCAGAGGATCGAAATCATCTTTTGGCGAATCGTCCAGTTTTATGAGATCAGTATCAGAGCCGAAGGACTGTAAAAGAAATTTTCACATATAGGAGACACTTCTTCAATTGGTTCTGAGTGCTTAGTGCGAGTTTTTTAACTACTCGATCGCGTTAACGTAAACTCATATTTCTATGGCATCGAGGAAGCGCCACCTAGCGACAGGTATGGAAATTAAAATTGCTGAGTGCGAGTTGTAATGGTTTACGTTGAGAAGTGAACACGTTTACCAGCCAAAACACGAATAAACGCGAGTGCGAGTTGTACTGTGACAGCGTTTTGCCAGTTCGAACGGTTAACTTACTCATACTCACTACTCAATGCTCGATTAACGCGGTAGTAAAGTTATTCGATTGGATCTGTCAAACTCGCACTAAGCACTCTGGTAGCGGCACAGTCAGTGACGTGATGCTTAATGAGATTTAGGTGATTGTAGAGTCGACAGCATATCAACCTTTATCAACAGTTAACCCTTAATAGGCCACGGATAGTATAATTTTTTTATTGTTTTTGGACTTTTTGCAAGCCGATAAAGATAAGATAAGAATAATAATAAGATAAGATAAAGAGAAGTTTAGAATGGTTACTATTCTGCCCTTGTACAATTAAGGGTTAAGGCTAAAACAACTTAAATTGTCGCAGTCAAGGTTGTTGTGCCGTCGACTGTAAAGTATGGTATACCTATTCCGCACCAGACATCTTTCTTTACATGTGAACAAAACTTTCTTTGAAATCAATTATCGCAGTCAACAGAATATAATGAATGAGGGTAAATGTTTTTGACATCTTAGTATTTCAAAACGTGAAATGTTATTAATACTTTCAAATTCATGTTTCAGATAGTTTAACAGTAGAAAAACCGGCTACCTACCTACTTCATGAAGAATATTTTACAATGAAATAATTTGTACTGATATTTTTTATGCGATAGATGTCAATAAAAAAATATGTATAATGTAAATTGAACATATTTAAATTTCTATATTATTTTTAATGCACTAACCCGTGCTAAGGACAATTCAAACCTGTACGTAATACAGAAGATATTACTGTAGAGGTTCGAAATTTCACTAATGCCGGCGAGTCGCCCATTAGGTCAGTTGGAAAGAGCACTGGCACGGATAGCCAGAGGAGAGTTCGAATCCCGGAATGGGTGGAATTATTAGCCTCTAAATAGGTTTTTGGATATTTAAATTTGGCCACTCGACTGACTCGACCACTTGGACGCCGCAGTGCCTAGAGACATCAGTATCCGATTTCCGTGATATTATAATTAATTGATATCCCTATGACATTTTTGACCCAGAAAAAATCGTTAACCATTTTTGTTAGTCCTTATTAGGACCTTAAATGCGCAATTTGTGAAACATGCCAACTAGAGTCTGAGGTAAAAAACTTTGGGTGTCCGATTTTTCGAAATAAGGTTTTTAAATCATTGATCTGGCCCTAAAGTCTGATACTCACTCACTGTAATACTTATCTATAGAATGAAATAGGCACAATGGTTGATATTTGCCTCAATTTATTAGTTTACAATGCAAAACTCGTAGCCGTTCAATGTCATTCCAGGCGTATAACCCGCGCAAATTAAATAGGCATCTCTCGCGTAGAAGGTCGTAGCTAATTCAAGAGGCGCCGAGTTAAGCAGCACGGGTTATACCATTGCAATGCGATTGGTTACTAGACTACCGATAGTGTAAATGAAACGACCATTACCGTACTAATATGACTCTATTGAACAATTACGCATTTTAGAGACTCGCCCTCTTGCTTAAAATAGCGTTGTCTACAAAGTTATTGTATTTTAATTATTTTTATCTGTAATATAAAAATGAATCCCGAATGTGTTGGTAAGCGCCAATCTCGAGAGCAGCTGAACAGATTGCGCTAATTCTTTTTTTAGAATATTCCTTGAAGTACGAGGATGGTTCTTACGGAGAAAAAAATAATAATAATAAGGAATCGACTGTTAGGCGGTACGAAGCTCGCTGGGTCAGCGAGTTAATAAAACTCTAATTGCCGTATTAAAAAACCCGCACAAAATCGTAAAATTACTGTTTTTTGTTTTTTTTTTTATATTCTACTACGAAGGTTGTTTAAAATAAAAAAAAGAACTTTAATTGGCGTGTCACAGGAATTGCGCTAAAGTGAAGATATCCCTGTTTACACAGTTTCGCAATTTAGTATGAGCTAAATTAATAAGATGACCTAGAAACAGCAAATTGCTAGACAAACATTAATTAATTCCTTATCGATTTAACTAACTAATTCAAAAAAAATTTTCGACCCCGGAACCACTTTTCCATATTGATACTAAGCAAACTGTAAATGAACAAAATTCTTAAAACAATTAATGTAAATGTACAATACAATAAAATACACTTTATTTTTTATATTTATACCACAAAAAATTCAATTATTAAGAGCCAAAATCAGAAAAACCTGAATCGTTTACGCGTGATTTTCGGAGTACACTCTGCACTTATTATTTTCTTCAGTTTACTCGCAGAAGTTTACTTAAGGCCAGTGTCTGAATTGAGAATTTTAACCAAGTAACGTTCTGTCACGCTCTTTGCTGAGAAATTCGATGAGACAGCATGATGAGTAAGCATTTCCTTAGCGAAATTCTCAATTCAGAAACAGGCCCTTAGTCTACCTGCAATATCGGTTCCGAAAAATTACGAAGTCACGAAATAATACAGAAATCGTGACAAGAATACCTTATTGTTATATGTCTTGGACCTTTATCGTCGATTTCCTAAGTGATAATTTTACTAATCTAATTTCTTTTTCTAGTTTTTGGATATGTGGAGAGAGACCTAGTTAAGCATTTAAGGCGCTTTGGGGTTTTATAATACGTTTTTTTTAAGTATACCTACTCTTAAAAAGTAACATCATAAATCTTAACCCACTATGACAACTATTTGTAGAACCAATCTTAAAGAATGTCCTAAAAATAGTTGTGCTAGAGATGGGATGCTTACTGAGTTTATATCCGCCTGAGAGTAAATACTCATAAATACCCGTTTCTACTGAGTTTTTATCAAAAACTGACAGTAAATATTCTTTTATTCAATGAAGGTAAATACAATTTATGCCACACCTGGCCATAAAGTGGCTCGTACGCGCTGTACACATTAAAAAAAGATGTACACAACACGGGAGGTAATAAAGCTCTCGATCGCATATTTACGTCCCTCGCTTGCAGCTCGGGCCGCAAACTTCTGCGATCTCGGCCTTTCTTTGTATTAACACCCTAGTTGTGTAATGTACCATTATGCTATTAATTAAAGAACGTAAGAGTTTTCACCCTTTTTGGGTATAAACTCAGTAGAAACGGGTAAAAACCGATATTTACTCATATTTATTATTCTTTTTTTGTTAATACTATTACGTAAATACTTTTTAGTATTTACTGACTGCCCATCTCCAGTTGTGACAGAAGTTAAGAATTTTTATGTTTACTTTTTGAAAAAAAAAAAACATATTATAAATTATGTTTTTCTTCCATTGGTTGCGCTAGTTAGCATCCCAAAGCGCCTTAATTAGTTCAAAATTTTAAAACCGTTGGTTAGTATCACTGACTGTGCGGAGAACAAATTAATTTTTATACATATGAAACTACATGGGAATAATGAGTAACATAAAACAATATGTACTTATATTCTCGTTATGTAGTACAGTGCTACACAAGAAATAAGTCTCGCGGATGTACCTGCGCAGATGACCAAATTTCGGATGTGCGGCAAGTTGATCGACCAATCACATAGTTTCATTTTATGGCAGGCCGCGCGCCTTTGTTGCTATTGGTTGATTCAACGTCAATGATGCAGGTGACTATTAGTTTGGCAATATTAGCGTGAGCGAAATAGGTAGCGCTACTGCGGCAATCAATTCTGCACCCGTATCGGTTAAAGATCATGTTGAATGTACTTATAGCTTCGGGTACTTTCATTACACTTCTTCCCAGTCTGCCCGAACGTAGATTCCCGAAGGGACTTTTATGATGTGTAGTACTGTACCGAGTTAGGTAAAATTTATTCAGATGTAGATATTTACAGCCCCCTTCTCCATCCAACTAAAGTAGCAAGACACCAAGTTATTTTGTGACTGAACAGAAACATGCAATATTCTCGTCTGTGGCACGAAACAGGAAAGAACATCCCACCAAGTACAATATTTTGTCACCAATATCTCGTAAACGCACATAATTTATAAGGACCCAAACTTCTCGGCGGATAATCGTTTCAAATTGAAATACTTTTTGGTAACCTATTTAGAGGCTAAAAATTCCACCCATGCCGGGATTCGAACCCGCGACCTCTGGCTATCCGTGCCAGCGCTCTTTCCAACTGAGCTAATGGGCGACTCACCGGCATCAGTGAAATTTCGAACCTTTTTACAATATTCTTTGTATTACGTACAGATGTAAAACCTAACTGCAAAGTACGGGGCTGCAAGTGATGCAAATTATTTCAGCCAGATGTCGCTGCCTGTACGTAATACAGAGAATATTGTAAAGATGTTCGAAAATTCACTGTGAGTCGCCCATTAGCTCAGTTGGAAAGACCGCTGGCACGGATAGCCAGAGGTCGCGGGTTCGAATCCCGGCATGGGTGGATTTTTTAGCCTCTAAATTGGTTTTTAAAATTGTCCTTAGCACGGGTTAGTGCATTAAAAAAAGAATATAATACTTTTTGGTGTTCAGGCGATTTCTAAATTACGTACAAAGTCCTGCAAATAACTTCGCCAAAATCCACGCATTCGGGATATCTTTGCGATGGACACGAAAGAGCAATTTTTTTTGTTGCGTTGTTAATTTGACTATACTTAAGTTTGAAGAATTCTCATTCACATCCCGCGTCCCCCGCCAGTTATGCGTCCGAATTACGCCCATGCGAGTTCAGCCATTTGGTCAAGTTATTTGTCGGGCGTTTACTTGGATGCTTTTTCAACATTTGGGTGCACTGTTCCTGTTTCGTACCTGACCAAACAAATTTCGCGTGCTCTATGATTGAAGGAAGATAATAAGCTCAATGACAAAAATCATTCCAAAGAAATCAGTGCACTAGAAACAAAGACATCATTAAATCGATGATAAAAACTACTAAGTAGACCTAATAGTTGACCTCAAGAAGTTCATATAAGGTTTAAATTTTGAGGTAAATTTTTGTCTAAGCAAGAACCTATATTTTTATTCAAAAAAGGGGAAATACCGTAATAAGTATTAAAATAAAATGTTATACAAATATGTATTAAAATATTTTAATAGAAAAGTATAAATGTCATTAAGTATTCTTATATGTTATAGGAACTATTTCTCTCTATTATTATGACATCACAATTTTTTTAAGGACAACAAAACCGCAATTTACTTGAACTGAAATTATAAAGCAAATGTTTCAAGTATCTTTAACAACATGTAGACCTATTTAGTTGTAGCAAACTTTCACAAAATTAATAAATGTTATGTTTCACGTAAGTGATGAAGTATTATAAAAGTATAATATGAAAATCGTTAAGAATATGGTTAATTAATATATTTAACATCAGTAAAGGGAAAAAGAGCGACATTAAATCGTATCGTACACAACAGTCATAATGCATTCTATACATTACAATAAATAATTTTCACGTAATCGTCGATATTTTCACGGTTTGTTAGGCTAATTTAATCGCTAGCGTTGCTCATCCAGTTTTTTATAAAAATACACAATATAGATATCAAAATAAATGTGCACATCACAGTTACCTCACGCGCTTTTCCGTTCGCGCTCACTGGCAGTCGCATCGCGACGGCGGCGGGCGCGGGGTAGCCGGCGTCGCGGGGGGCGCGCGGGGGGCGGGTCACGGCCCCGGGAGCGGGCGCGGTACCGTGGGCGGCCCCGGGACCGGCCGCTATACCAGACTCGCTCGGCGGGAGCGACAAGGGTAACGGCTTCCTCTGATGCGTCGACATAGTCAGCTTAAGCATCGCCTTATCCTTCCCGAAATCTCCGAAACTAATCGTGCTAGTGTGAAAGTCCGAAACGCCGTTGGCGTCCCTCACAATATTACTGACGAATTGGTTGGCGTGCGTCGTGTTGGCAACCGTCGCACGGGGCGGCGGCATCGGCGCGTCCGACAAATCAACTAACTTCCTCTCGGGAATAATTGGGTAACGGATAGGGGGCTTAGGACGTTCCGGTATCCGGGGTGGTATGCTTGGTGACAGTGTCTTCTGCAAAACAAAAGTTACATAATGTGCCACGGTGCTCCTATGAGTGGCATGCTTTATGCTTTATGCTAAAAGCGCTAGTGACGCCTACACATTCCTATATAACTTGGCAGGTGATGTCGAGAGCCACGTTGAAAGAGTGTAACGTGAAAAAGGTTTGGACATCGAGGTAATGCAAGGCGAAAAGTGATAACATGCGACGAAAAGGATTCTCTAAAAAAATCACGGTGAATAATCCGTTCTAAATACTTAAATAAAATGCGCCGAAGATAGAAAAGTGATCTTATCTTACATGTAACTTTCAATGTTTTCAGTTATCTGAAATCGATATAGATACATAGCGAAGCTTAGCCCGCTTTAAATGAATCTGTTGTTCAGGTCTATCCTAGTTTGAACATTGAAAGTTATGATAGGCAACTCTACATTCACAATGGACAGAACAATGGATGATCGATCAAGCGGGAAACTAGCTACACTCAAAAGCACACATATCTAGACAAAGTGCGCTCCATGAAACCCGATACACCAGAAAAGTTTCAACCGTGACGGTTAGCTCACTGTTTACAAGATAGCGCAGACGGAAATTTCCGATGGGAACATTATTCAATAGTTTAAGTTGACGTCAAAATTGGCACCGTTTCGGTTGGGGTCGTGGAACGCGCTTTCAAACCACCTTACACACGCCATGGCGGAAATTGAAATCCTGGCTGTCCATGCCGAATACTAGTGAGGCATAAAGGCGGAATCAGAAGGTTAAATGTAGTTAATTTCTCTTTCACTACGCATCCTTTATTCGACACAAGGAAAATAAAAAAATGCCATATGAATGATCCGGTAGTGTCGGTCAATTAGGGACAGTTCACTAACAATATAGGATCGTTACATCAATCAACAGAATAAAAGAGTATTGTTTCCCGACGCTGCCGAATGACAATGGCGTTCATCATTCGGCTGGTCAGAAAAACTACAAATAAACCGTCAACGTCGTTTTGTCCAAATCTGAACTAGGAATGACCAAAAATAACCATTAATAGGGCGACTGATTCCGCGCTTACCGCGCATTGACGCCGCGAGCTGTAGCAAAACTCCGTGTATGATGCTTATCGCCTAATCAGTCAGTTATTTCCTCTTTGTATCTTTCTGTGTCACTATGGTAACGTGGTTTGCGGTGTCATCAGTGTGCGTAAGGCCTAAGGGTGAACGCACCTATCCGCTTCGAGGGAATTAACCACGCCCAAATCACTTCAAAATTTTGAATTCCTAATTCACCCGGCCTAGATGGCAAGTCGCAGGTAAAGTGCCTTGGACGTGTGCGAGTCGACTCTTAATAATTATAGATTAGCTCACTCGCACGAGCTCACGTGCGTGTTGACTATTTCAGAAGCCACCAATGGTAATCAGGACCTTTTTTTATTGGCGATCCCCTTGCTATGTTATACGACTAAATAACCTAACGCAGGTTAGATTATTTAGTCGTCGACTTGAAATCATTCCGTAATAGAAATTCAGTTAGGTTGGTAATTTGAGAGTGCAATACAAAATGTACATTTTGTTGTGCAATACAAAATGTACATTTTGTATTGCACTCTCAATACAAAATGCTCGTAAGAATGAGCATTAGAATTTAAAATTTGTGACTTTTGAAAGTTTTTGTACCTTTTTCCCAATATTTTCAAAGTTTGGGTTTTGTTTCGGATTTTCTACGTAGTAGCGATGTTTCGCTCACATTTACCTCTCATAATGCTAAGTTCACAAACATGTCGCTATTTACAGTCACTAGTTATTAAAATCACATGCAAGGGAATACGGACTCAAGTTAACAGTGTGCAATTCTCCACTTCAGTTTTAGTTCGACAAGTATTCAGCACTGTTTTTTATCAGAGTCAACTCGTTAACGTGCAAGGTTCATCGCGCGCCCGGTTGGCGAGCCAATTGCAATAGGATTTCAAACAGACAATGAAAAAATCTAGGTTCATTTGTCGAATTCAAAAGTCCGGATCGTGGCGTGTGACAACCGTTAACAACGTATGCAATACTAGTTTCGTTGGGTTCGTCCAGGCGCGTCCACCCTCAAGAAGCGCATGACCACGGGAGTGTTAGTTAGGACTCACGGCTTTATCGGCAGCGGAGAGCTGGGCAGCGTTGGTGGCGCAGTTCGGCAGGCTGTCTCGGCGACGGCAGTTAAACAGGGAGTCGAACTCCATCTCCGTCAGCAGGTCAAGGGGGAGGGGCGGGGGCGCGCGGGGCGGCTCGCCACGGCTTGGAGACGAGCCGGAGGAGCTTGAAGACACGGGCGTGACCGAGCCGCACGAGAACCTGCCCGTTCCACAAATAAAATAGTATCGATTCGATATCAAGCCTTTCGTATGTCCCCACTGCTGGGGCACGGGTCTCTGCCTGCAACGCAGGAAGGTTAAGCCATACTCCACCACGGGGACCAAGTCCGGGTGGTGAAGGATTGTAAGACAGTGACTTACTGTCAGAAGTTAGCAAGCCGCCCATAAGGCCTTTGACATGGCTTAACGACTGCCAGTACATGACAGCCGGCACCGACGGCGAAGCATGGAAGCGCCCGGGAAAAATGCCACTAGCGGCAGTCACGGAACGCTCACCCGACCTGCACTTGACCGCGCCTGTTGTAGATGAAATCAAGTGATTGATTCCTATCACTCGGTTCGACTAGGCCACGAGCCTAGAGTCGAAAAAACCGGTGCGGCAGGAGCCCAGTGGGTAGAACAAAGCAGTGGGAAGCAAGGGATTCAGGTTCGACTCCCTGTGGGGGAAAATATCGCGGGAAAACCCGCGGCGTGGTTGGCTTCGCACGTTTTGACCTTCCTGTGGGCTAGGTCGACTAATCTAGGTCGATTCCCAGTGGGGGCTAGTAACAATGTCTTTCTTTCCTAAGTTATGTACATTTGTGAAGTTACAGTAGCAACACCACTTGCTAACGGTGAAGGAAAACATCGTGAGAAAACATGAGTATCTGAGGTGTTCAAATACCTCAGTGCTTGAAATTCCTAATCCACGGTGGACACGCTTGGTACTTAAGTCTATTTCTCTTAAGACTTAAGTACCAAGAGTGTCTTAAGTCTTTATCTCTCTCTGAAAGAAGGCCCGTTTCTTGCAGTGGGACTTTATAGGCTACATACAAAAAAAATCGGCCGATGGCGTGTCAGGCCCCGCGCAGTGCAGGGTTCCGTAAACAAAGAAAGTTTTATACTTTACAGAACTAACAACTTGATCAACGTTTTCAATGAATTTTGTGCGAAGTTTTCCTTTTATACATTGGTCGCTTATTACTCCTTAAGTTGTAAATTTTTTCACGTTTCGACAATCAGCCGTTTACCGTTTATATGGGAGAAAGAGGGGGGGGGGGGGAATTCGCAAAAGGGGTTTCGTTTTAAACTATAAAGGTTCCTTATCAACTACGAGATTAAAAAAAGATTTCATTAAATCAGTCCTCAGTTAGACTCCGGTACATCCTGGTTTCCCCCTATCTCTCTGGAATACAGGCGAGTTTATGAAATGTAGCAGCTAAGAATCACAACTCATAGGTTGGGCTTCGGATCTCTAGTACGTGAGGCAAGGCTAAACGATACTAGCCTTTATGCCCCTTTGTAGTGCAAACGGGTGAATGCTTCCAATCGCTTCATGGTAGGGAAAACAGGGAACGTGTCGCGCCGTGACACGTGGTAAACAGCATTGCAGCACGCCCCCTTTATTACATCACTTTGTCTGTGTGACGCTCTTAGGTGCAATGGAGAATTTGCAAAAAAATGTTTTGATCTCGTTGGAGAGAGGCGTTCGATATCAACCCTTTAGCATGTCCCCACAGCTGGGGCACGGGTCTCTTCCTGCACCGCAGGAAGATTAGGCCATACTCCACCACGGGGCCCAAATCTGGGATGGTGGAGGATTGTAAGACAGTGGCGGGTCATGCTGTCATAAGTTATCAAGCTGCTTATAAGGCCTCTGACATAGAGGGCATGATTGTTTAACGATAAAAGTTAGTGATAAATATTTTACTGTACGATGAATACTTTTTCATAGTACAACCTGTTGAAAATTTATTCTAACCATGTGATACAAAAGCAGGCCATACAAATCAGGCGCGAACTATTGCACCACATGGTGGTTGTAGCGCATTGCAACGTATTGTGACTCACCACAAGCGTTTATCGATATACATCCTTATTAGAAAACGTTTAAAATTTTATGAAAATATGGAATGTGATGTTTTATTTTCTAGTTATGTTTTTTTTGTGATCTTTTCTATATCCTTTATGGCATAAATAAAATGTCACTAAAATCGAAATTCGGGGCAAGTGCCCTATTTAACAGAGCAGTTTGAGCAATGACGGCTACATCTGTGAACGGATATTGCCGTTTGACTGTCGCGATGAAGTGTTGATGTAGGCAGCTAAGCAATATCCACGTAGATGGGTCAAAATTACATTGGGGTGAATTTGTATTCTGTCCATCTTGTGGCTGGTAGTCCGACGCTGCGTTTGTCGATAGGTATAAATATGGTCTTCATAATAAAAACTGTATTTACACGGATTTAACTCGTTTAGTTTCAATTAATTAATAAACAATATTAAAAACCTATTTAGAGGCTAAAAATTCCACCATGCCGGGATTCGAACCCGCGACCTCTGGCTATCCGTGCCAGCGCTCTTTCCAACTGAGCTAATGGGCGACTCACCGGCATCAGTCAAATTTCGAACCTCTTTACAATATTCTCTGTATTACGTAAATAGGTTTTTAAAATTGTCCTCAGCACGGGTTAGTGCATTAAAAAGAATATATACCTAATAATAAACAATATTTTTGAGTTCATGTAAAAGAATTGGTTTGTACTCGTAGATTCCATTTAAACTTCAATTACTAATAATCAATATTGTCGACTTTATATAACATAATTGGTTTGCCTATTTTGGAACGTAACTTCATTTATTTTGTAATTATTGCCGAGGGTAGTAAACTAACAGTTAATCATTTCAAAAAGACGCCTGTCACCTCAGTCTTTCGAGACCACGGCAATTGAAAAAGTGCCGAAACGTCGGAAAATTGTAAAAAATTAAAAACAAACGAGTAAAATCGAGTAATATTACGTAAATAGGTTTTTAAAATTGTCCTCAGCACGGGTTAGTGCATTAAAAAGAATATATACCTAATAATAAACAATATTTTTGAGTTCATGTAAAAGAATGTTTTATAGATTCCTTTTAAACTTCAATTACTAATAATCAATATTGTCGACTTTATATAAAATAATTGGTATGCCTATTTTGGAACGTAACTTCACGATTTATTTTGTAATTATTGCCTAGGGTAGTAAACTAACAGTTAATCATTTCAAAAAGACGCCTTTCACCTCAGTCTTCCGAGACCACGGCACTTGAAAAAGTGCCGAAACGTCCGAAAATTGTAAACGAGTAAAATCCATGTATCTAAATACAGTTTTGGTACATGGATTTTACTTGTATTAGGTGTATTATGTGTAGTGCTCGTGTTAACCTTAGAAAATACTATATGGTCTTCATTCGAGAACCTTTCGGCCCCATCGGCCCCTAGTTCTGTGTGCTATATATCCTGCACACTTCTACAGACGAGAAGATCTTATTCAAGTGCAAACCGTTTTCAACCGGTGTTTTTGGATATCCATGGAGGAGGCTAAGTCCAGCAGTGGACTTCTTGTGGCTGAATTGATGAATTTGTATTGAAACCACGTAGGAAGACAAACATCACATACAATTTGAAAACAAAACACTAATTTAAAGTTTTAATTGTGATTGCTCTAAAAATACAAAAAAAAAATCATTATACTTGGTTTTTTGCAGTAAATCTAAACAGCGATACTTTAAAAAACCAACACAATACGACCAAAACACTAAGGGGCGTTTCATTTAATACGAGATAACTCAAGGAATTATATAGATTATGTTTTATACATTATAATAAAATAAAAATATTCCTGGACATAATTATGACACAATTCAACTAAATGAATTGTGTTATAGGTGCTAACGCGACGATAGATTTAATCCAATAACTACATAGATAACATCCAAGACCCGAGACAAACTAGAAAAATTCTTTTCCTAGTTTGACCCGGCCGGGGATCGAACCCGAGACCTTCGGTTTTACAGTCAGCGTGCCAAACCGCTGCGCCACCGAGGCCGTGAATAAGGCCTCATCAGTAGCCTTTTACGTTGTGACTTCACAGTGTATGCCCGAGTAGTATGAAGGAATTTTATGTAGCTTATAAACGTCCCACTGCAGGGTATAAGCCTTCTCTCAGAGATAGAGTATGGGCTTAATTACCACGCGTGCCCACCGCGGCTTGGCAATTTCAAGCGGCTGAGCTATTTGATAACTCCACCAACCCGATCTTGGCCCCCGTAGTGGAGAATGGCCTAACCTTCCAGCGATGCAGGAAGATAACCGTGCCCCAGCAGTGGGGATATATAAGGGTTAATATCGATCGATGATATCGAGCTATTTGAACACCTCAGACACTCAGGTTTCCTCACGATGTTCTGACAGTAAGACTTGGCCCCCGTGGTGGAGTAAGCTATATATTACCTTCCTCAGGGAAGAGACCCGTGCCCCTCGGTGAGGACATAATGGGTTGATGATAATAGACATAATGAGAACGAGAACTAAGTTTAAAAATGACAACACGTGTAAAACGATATACAAAGAGACAAACTAAAAAACAGGGTTCGAAATTATCAAGATAAGAAATTATCAAGGTGATAATTATCCGATAATTATCGGATAATTATCACCCGTGTAAGAAATTAATTTGCTATATTGTTTCATCATAACAAATACATTATAATTTGGCCAATTCTAACAAAAACATATAAATGTTATGATTTTTATTTAAAATCCAACACAAATTAACATTAATTAAAGTAAAAAGGGTCCATCAGATTCGACATTCTAAATATATATTGAATTGGATTGACCAAAGATGCCAAATGCCAAAGATGCCTTCATCCGATGATGATTCTATTTCCATTGGCTGTGTTGCTGCTGTAGCTGCAGTAGAACTTATTTGTTGACCTAATCCTAATAGCCAACTAAAATCTTGCTGCTTGGTTTTGTTTGCTTTGCATAATTGAAATTTTTGTTATTATCAATTGATAATTATCGAGCTATTTTGATCAAGATAATTATCACGGATAATTATCCTTTCGAACCCTGCTAAAAAATATAGACGTCTGTCGCCAACAATACGGAATGGTACGTTAAAACTTATTTTATGTATTACCTGCTATCATCCGTCGTGTTAATGGAGGAAGACTGCGATCCGGTTTTGGGAATCCTGTTTTTCAATCCCCGAACGGCTGACTTCATGTTCTTGCCCCCTTGGCGAACCTTTGCGAAGAAGGAAATGATGTAGACTTGTTGTTGACAGATTCCTATTACAAAGTGACTTGTACATTTTAAATACTCATCTATTAATCCCTAACCAGGCAATGTACTTCACAGGGCCACATTAAATTGAACCCTATCAACTTGAAAAAAAGTCCAAAACCAATGGAAAATTCATACCACCCATGCCTGGTTAAGGGTTAAGATGAAGAGACAGGTTAAAGTAGAGTAAAATGTATAAAAAGTACTAGCAATCAACAAAACAGTTACTTTATAGTCCATTTATTTAGGTAATTTAAATAAATGTAGATAATCTTGATCAGTCTTTTTATTGAAATATACGACGTAATTATATCAAGTGATAACTAAAAATAGATAGAGAACACTTCATTGCACAACCAGAAAAAAGAATACAACCATGATTTTTTAAATCCAAGTAATGTTATACAGTTGGCGGTCTTATCGCTAAGAGCGATCTCTTCCAAACAACAAACTACTTGAATTTTATGAAATTACAGATTAATTTGGTAGTATTTTAAGTGTGTCGAGATTTTGATTTAAAAAGTGTGTATTTCGATAAAAAGACGGATGTATGGACTTAGATTTTTTTTCGTTTGAAAAACCTTCGTGGGAAGGTTTCAAGACCTCAGCATTTGGGACTCCAAGAATTGAGCATTTCCTCTGCCTCTCCGATAATTAGGCATTAGAAATTACCATTTTGAAGATAAGTCATTTGTAGACTTATACGACATTTTTAGAGTCGAACACTCTGGGAATAATCGAGTGTAGAGTTTACGATAATACCCCTTACTGTCGATGATTCTGAGTTCTAAATTGTGCAGCAATTATTTATGTGCAATAAGCATCTCAAAAACGACCTAAGACATTTGACTTTCAGTCTTGTCTTTAAGTATAAAATGCTGTCTCACTGTATATTTATTGTATATTTTTCATAAATTGGATCAGAGGGTTTGATAGGTAACGAACATTCTAATTTCGTTTCCGTGTACTTAGTTTTTGATACAGAAAATATATTATTAAAATTATAAGGTATAATTTTACGGTAAAGGAAAAAACATCGTGAGACCTGAGTTGTTCAAACACGTCACCACTTGAAATAGCCAATCCGGGGTGGGCACGCAGTGGGACGTTTATAGGATTTATATAAAAAAAATTGAGTCATAAATTCTCAATCAAAAACTAGGTACAGAAGAAGAAAAAACATCTTGAATGTCTGTACTTTTAATGTCTATCGAACCCTCAGACGACATTGTGTGAGCGAGACGGCATGCTAGACGTAATGGCAGCATGATGCGAGTAGTATTTTAAATACGAACTAAATCGGGGCCACATTGACAGCGTCCGTTGCGCCTGGGCAAGTCGCAGTAATGTAATGGGAGATTGTAATGGGAGAGACCTATATTGATGAATGACCTATATAATCTTGTGAAATACGAATTATTAAATAAAGTACAATAACTGAAATAAGTCTTAATAACTAAATTTGACAAAAGGCCTTATGATTTTTTATGATGTGTACGTAACACCACAACTCTTACTAGACATTATTTCCGAAAACATGTTATCTGTGAGTAATGCGAAAGATACCATCGGTTTCAGTACTAATAAATTAATTAAGTAAATACTTTAGTATCATCAGATTACCTCTTCAGATATCTTTATACAGAACGACCAATACTTAGTGAAATTGTCAATTTCGAAATCGACGGAGTGACTCACAGTTGACAACTAAAAATGACGATTGGTTTAGCTTAAATAATTAAAACGTATACAAAGAGATAAAATAGGTGCTTCAAGTAACGCAATGGAAAGGAAATTTGCAGGGAGACCACATAAAGAACTCAAAGAAAGCTCCACCCAAACTACCACCAATATTAGTGTCAAGCCAGGCGCTTTATTAGGGACATAAATAAAAAAAAAACAGCGCAAAACGTTGACTTTCGAAACAATATTAGTTGTAAATTAATGGCTCTATCCGCGGTAGACGTCGTGGCTCAGGAGGATTGTCATAAATGTGGCAAATCTTTTACGCTAAAGAGTAAAAAGTATTCATATTGTTTTCTTGAATTTGACTTAGATTCTGTATAATTTAATTTCTAATGTTTTAATTATACTATTTCTTAGGGACACGCGACACTCATACGTAGTTATATATTAAACTGGGAATTAAGTTAATTAGATTAGAGCAATACAAAATATTATATTATGTATGGTGTTCAATAAAGAGTTAACTCCATAAATAATTACTTTTATCTAGTAAATAATCGAGATTAGACCCTTTTAATATGTAACGATATTAATGATACAATTCATAGTATCAATTATGTTACCTAATTCAAAATTTCGACTTACTACGGAAAGGGTGTGTTAGTGATTATTTTCTTAGAATAGAATAAAATTTTCTACCAAATCCCAATGGCACCAAACTTTGCAGAATACTTAAGCATGTTTATTAGCCAGCATGTACAGACCACACCATGCGTGGTGATAAACACCTCGATATATCTTGTAGTGTATTTAAAATCATGTATTTCCAGTAATTTCGACATACATCGTTTTAGTGTGACATTTGACAGGATTTTTACATTTCACTCGACTACTTAGGTTTACTTTTAAGAATGACGATTATCTTGAATTGGTGAAATATAATAGTAGAGAATGGAAAGAAGGACGGAGGTCCGGTTTCTGAATTGAGAACTTCACTAAGTAAATTAAGTATCTAGTTTCGCTCTGTCATGCTCTTTTCTGAGAAATTCGAAGATACACCACTACAGTTAACTATTTACTTAGCGAAATTCTTAATTAAGAAACTGGCTTAGACAGATCCAAAAATTCCAACAGTGACGTTTTAAGTCTGTTTTGGTGCAATTTAGAGAGAAATAAGTAGGTACGGGAAAAGTAATGATAAAAAATATGAAATTAACCACTCGGTTAATTGAACTTTCTCAATTAGGTGTTGAAGAGAAATTAATACAAATTTCAACATTGATCAGACAGTCGTGGATCTCGAAGTCAATTAATAAAAGGTCCAAAGAGTACAACGTCAGAAGGTAGCCTTACGTTAAAAACGAACGATATTCTGGACCAAAATAGAAACGAGCGAGAACAATAGAGTACGCTTGATTACAAAACGTCAACCCACAACATCAAAATATTTTTTAACAAACAAACGATTTCGTCCGTCGAAACTCACCGTTTTCACAGCAGATTGCACGGCTGGGTTTGCCTGCAAATATTCACAACTTTAAGCGAACACCTTTACTAACGTTTCTAGTTAAGCATGCATGCATTAAAATCAATGTATCTACGCTTCAGGTCTGTACAGCTAACATTATGTACATTCAGACATTCTAGTAGGTTTTTCGGTACTTTTATAATATTTTATTTTGTCAGTTTAAGGGGGCGTCTAATAATAATACGAGGGATTAGCGAATTCGTGTGTAGGAAACCCTCCTGACTTCAACAGTAGGCACGTAGCAAAGCTGTTGATACCAGTAGCGTAAACTCTACTTAAGTATACGAGATATACGAAAAGGTACAAACAGCCGTAGAACGTGCATTGAACGCTACATCTGGACTTGGAATTGTATATCTTAATGACTCGCGATGCCCGTACATAGTTATATTACACGGGTGAAATCGCCGGGAATGAACTAAGTTTTACCTAATAAATAATCGCGATTAGAACCCCGTTTAACACAAAACGTGAACTACAGGAAACGTAGATAACTTCATGCATTTTCTTTTTTACGCTAAATATACTATGGACAGATGAGTTAGTTCAGCATAACTAGTATCCAACATATCTAACTCATGCATAAATTAGAATGAAGAAAGTAAGCGTATATTTTAGAACTAAAGCTTCCATAAGCACTATACATTATTAACTTAATTCTTGATTTTTCCCGAATTCACTAAGTTAATTTTTGTCTGAAGAGTCCGACTTGTTAAAAATCGAGGAAATGAATCCGGAATTAAGTTAATATTAAGCGGATATTATTCACGAATTCTGTGGAACGAAGACCAGATCGGGCCTTACTGTGAAGTCTCAAGTAGGTATCCACCTAAGTTTTACAAATTAATAGAGGCAAATGTGTGAATAATTTCACAAATATAAACGAGAAGTTCCTCCCAGCGGTTGATGTCATGTGGTTCCCTAGACCCGCGATAATTGGCTTAAAACTTGAAACTGACTGGAGCCAGCGGAAAACTTTATATTAAATAACAGTTTGGAAATTATAATGGGGTGCTAGATTTTTGGTCTATGATGGTGGTAGAGCTATTACAGAACTAAAACTGTTGCGCTAATAATAACCACTAATTCCATGTTACAGGCACTTTGATAAACAAATACAGAAACCAAATACTATATTATAACGATAGTTTTCAACTGCTGATTATAGAGATGCAACATTTACAATTATAGTTCTCTAAAATATCAACTATAATATTGCGGTGTGCACCGGGAACATCGTGCTTGTTAGAGTAAAGTTTCAATTAACTTCTTGCAACATATTTTTTTCCGTCTTAATAATACAAGCATGATGCCCAGAAACGCCTAAGAGGCTGCTCAAATAGACGTCAAGGGAAAAAAGTAACCAAAGATTAATTAAACTGCCGTAAGAAGTAGGTATTGCTTTTATACATAACACCGTTTCAGTATAATACAGCACTATGGATAGGTTTGCATACTTGTTAAGAAAGTATCTAAATTCAATAATAGATATTGAAGAAGAATAGACATTACCGACGAAAAGTTTACTGCGGTTTGTTACGGTCAAGTACAAACATACAAACATTTACGCATTTATATTACGATCGACATGGCACCAAAAAAATTAAAGGTTGATCAACTGTCCAACGAAGTTATTTAAATAAACTCTGAAACAATAGGTACACCTGGCGTCTTTTAGCGCGGAGTCGAGCCGAAACTCGTCGGATTTTATTTGTTCTGTCGGCGTCATGGCTCGACGGGATCGGTAGAGCAGAGCTAAAGGCTAAAGGGTACAGTTTCATATTCAACATAGGTGATGAGTATTTACGATTCGACACAGCGATACTACATAAATACATACATAACCTCACGCCTGTATCCCAGAGAGGTAGGCAGAGACCAGGGACTACCACTTGCCACGATCCTGACAGATCACCTTCGCTTCAACAACGTTCATAAGTCGTTGCATGCACGCACGCCGGTTCCAGGTACTTTTTATCTTCCCCTTTGCTAATACATCCCCTATTTGGTCGATGTAGCGATACTAGTTAACGTAAAGTAAGCATATCATTTATTTCCAAAAAGACAATACATATTAACGTAGCTTATAAATAAACATTGGAGGGTATTACAAAATTTTTCTACGTTTACTGACAGCCCCTACACTAGGCTAGGCCTGTGTCTTGAGGACTTTATTAGTGTGCAGTTTCTGTTTTACTTAGTCGTTGACAAGTCCCTAAACGCAACAACCGTTCTGACGCCAGTACTCCTTTTTTATTTAGGAAAACGTTTGACAGCTTCAATTTAGAATGTTTTTCGCTTATTGTAGGTTTCCATTTTTTTGGGGAAAGCGCGGCGTGGCAGTCGTTATGCCATGTCAGAGGCCTTATGGGCGGCTTGATAACTTCTGACAGTAAGGCCCGGCTCTGTCTTACAATCCTCCACCAACCCGGACTTGGCCCCCGTGGTGAAGTATTGCCTAACCTTCCTGCGATGCAGGAAGAGACCCGTGCCCCAGCAGTGGGGACATACAAGGGTTGATAACGCGGCGTGGAGACGGCAAAACATAATATACGATCATTATAACTTGAAACGTATTTTATTTCGTCCTTATTTTTATGCACCACGCTTGCGTGTCGGAGGAGAGACGGTTTACAAAATCATGTCCGTTTTGGGAGAATCGTCGTGAAGGACGTCTTTTAAAGTGTAGTAGGTTAATCAACATGACGAGCTAGAAATGACAGCAGATATGAAATGTCTTAAACGTTAAATTATGAAATGAAACGAGATGAAAAGGTTTTATTCGAAGTAGCGCACAAATTGCGACTTAATTAACGTTCCAAGTCAATCTAGGTGTCCATTTCGAAATGTGGATAATTTTGGAGAAAAAATGGACAAAAAAACTCCAAACTTAGTCTTTTCAAAGTCCAAAGTTAACAAAGTTTACATAATTATTATAAAATATAGTGTAGAACTCATGCATTGTACTGGCTTTAATTCCAGACATCATTGTCATCTAAATACCCCCTCTATTATAGTAGCTCTTTTGGCACAAAGTGTACTTAACACATTATTTGAAATTACAATCCAAGCACGGAATTGCAACATGTTTCAAATAAGATTGAAGTGACAATGATAAATACATTATAAATATATTTACCGAAAAATATACAGAAAATAATACAAAAACTCGTAAAAAATAAAAACCTTTGAATGATTTTTTATGGAGTCCCAAAAAATGGGAATAATCAATATACTCTAGTAAAACAATAGAGACAGTTATTAGATGTTGTTTTTCCTTTGAATTCTAAACGTTTTATAATAAAGTTGTACCTAATACACTTAGAACTATCATTTTTTGAGATAACTCGGACATTGATTGTTTGTTTCAGCGATTTTTTACCGTGTGACTAGAGCAACTTTTCGACGGGTTATTAACATTATCTCTGCATCTTCGTAATGAGATGATTTATACAGCGTCCAGTGGCATCTTCCTTCACACTAGATGGGTGAAGGGACCACTCGCATGCTGCAGTGCCTGGGGCATGGTTTTAGATGGTGTAGGCTTCCCCAACCTAAACCATCCTCGCAGTTTAGTCACCCTAGCCCACAGGAAAGACTCATCAATACGTGCGGAGCCAACCAAGCCACGGGTTTCCTCACGATGTTTTCCTTCACAGTTAACGTGTGGTATTGCGACTACCCACCGCTGTTATAATAGTTGGAAAATCTTTGTCACAGTAATAATGTTTGTCATATTTATAATCCGGTTTGATAATTATTACTGAGAGAGCCAGAGAGTGTAGAATTCCTATAATATGTGACAAATAACCTGTATTGGAACTAGAACTAAAAGCTTAGCAAAAAAAGAAAACTCGTTAATGTCAAATTGTAGTCTTACCTACTTTAATTGTAAGATAAGATAAGAATATTCTTTATTGTACACCAGGAAAACACAAACAAAAAAAATTAAAAAGATACAGTACAATTGGCGGCCTTATTGCTTAGAGCAATTTCTTCCAGACAACCTACGAGGGAGCGTTGCTGAAGGAAAAATGAGACGGGTAGTCGGTGCAAATATGAATATTGATATACATACTTATACTTAAAAATAATATACTTACATAAACCATAACATAATACATATAGCAATTTATTGTAAACATACACAAAGTTACAATATGTACAATAAAGTACAGTAGTAGAGTTGTATAGTAAAGTAAGAGTACAATTTTTTTTATGTAGCATATTTATAACCTTCTCTCAGAGGAACAGTATTTGCTTAATTACCACGCGTGCCCTCCGCGGATTGGCAATTTCAAGCGCTGAGCAATTGTACTGTACACGTTGTACTGTACAATTGTACTGTACAATTGTACTGTACAATTGTACTGTACAATTGTACTGTACAATTGTACTGTACAATTGTACTGTATTGTATTGTACACGTCAGACACTCAGGCTTCCTCACGATGTTTTCCTTCACTATAACTTCAGGTGGTATTGTTATTTTAAATTTGATAATTTATTTATTGATTATGATATTGATTGATTATTTTAAATTAGTACAATAATTACAATTACCGACCATTAGATGTAGGAATCGCGCATGTAAACTGAATGAACGAACGAACGAACGAACGAACAAACAATTAAATAAATAAATAAATGAATGAATGAATGAATGAATGACCGACCGACCGACCGACCGACCGACCGACCGACCGACCGACCGACCGACCGACCGACCGACCGACCGACCGACCGACCGACCGACCGACCGACCGACCGACCGACCGACCGACCGACCGACCGACCGACCGACCGACCGACCGACCGACCGACCGACCGACCGACCGACCGACCGACCGACCGACCGACCGACCGACCGACCGACCGACCGAATAAATAAATAAATAAATAAATAAATAAATAAATAAATATATAAATAAATAAATAAATAAATAAATAAATAAATAAATAAATAAATAAGTAAGTAAGTAAGTAAGTAAGTAAGTAAGAAAGTAAGTAAGTAAGTAAGTAAGTAAGTAAGTAAGTAAGTAAGTAAGTAAGTAAGTAAGTAAGTAAGTAAGTAAGTAAGTAAGTAAGTAAGTAAGTAAGTAAGTAAGTAAGTAAGTAAGTAAGTAAGTAAGTAAGTAAATAAATAAATAAATAAATAAATAAATAAATAAATAAATGAATGAATGAATGAATGAATGAATGAATGAATGAATGAATGAATGAATGAATGAATGAATGAATGAATGAATGAATGAATGAATGAATGAATGAATGAATGAATGAATGAATGAATGAATAAATAAATAAATAAATAAATAAATAAATAAATAAATAAATAAATAAATAAATAAATAAATAAATAAATAAATAAATAAATAAATAAATAAATAAATAAATAAATAAATAAATAAATAAATAAATAAATAAATAAATAAATAAATAAATAAATAAATAAATAAATAAATAAATAAATAAATAAATAAATAAATAAATAAATAAATAAATAAATAAATAAATAAATAAATAAATAAATAAATAAATAAATAAATAAATGAATGAATGAATGAATGAATGAATGAATAAATAAATAAATAAATAAATAAATAAATAAATAAATAAATAAGATGTGATTATTTATCTTAGTTCGTATAATCACATCTTTGAACGGACCAAGCAACTACGAAGAATTTACGTATAAAACTTTACATGAATTAGCGGTATGAAACAATTATGAATCGATATCAACCCATCTAACCACTGTTGGGGCACGTCTCTTCCTGTATTGCAGGAAGGTTAGGCCATACTCCACCACGGGGGCCTAGTCCGGGTTGGTGGAGGATTGTAAGACAGTGGCGGGCCTTACTGTCAGAAGTTATCAAGGCGCCCATAAGGCCACCGACATGGCTTAACGACTGCCATTACATGACAGCCGGCACCAACGTGCTTTGCGAAGCCCGGAAGCGCTCAGAAAAAATGCCACTAGCGATAGTTACGGGACGTTCCCCATCCAGTACCTGACCACGCCTGTTATTGCTTAACCCAAGTGATTCATTCTAATCACTCGGTTCCGCTAGGCCACGAGCGCTTATGAATATGATACAATTATGAATAATAGACATAAATTAAGAAATGTACTGCTTCATTAATTAAAGATTTACGGCTAATTGACTACACGTTTGTTTAACACCTTAAGAATTTCGTAAAGAAGGAAAAACTAAGAAATGCTCTGAACCAATTTGGCGGCGACTTACCTTTAAAAGATTGATAACTTAGAACGTTTACTAAAAATAAGAAGTAAAAAAAAGTAACAGATAATAAATACAATGTGACGTTTTTTTTTTTTAATTTAGTAGCTGGTCTAACACCGGCATACATGCCGAATGCTGTACATTATGCTCTTAAATATACGATGTTACAAAATTTCGATAGAAATCCGAAAATTTATGGGATATTATTGGGTCGTTAATACTAACAACTTCTGTTACGAGAATAACTTCAGGCGTGGGAATGGAAATTTTGTTACACCCTGTATAATATTGTCGCGGTCCTATCCCGAACCATCTAGAATAGAGCCTTCTGGAAGCCTATCGAATAGTCGCCGCATGCTGCGTTTTAGTAAACAATAAAACGCTGCAAGCAATAGTGACTCGTATGTCTATAGTATAAGGTTCAAATCTCTTTGAAAAGGACTTTGTTCTAGAGTCGTTGTCGCGTTCACCGAGTGTAGGTACGTACTTGAATGTTCTAGAACCCTTGCCGGCGGATATAAATAGCGGTCGCCGCGGCGCGCTGTCAGTTCCGTTTGGAATAGCGAAGAGTGAACTTCGAGCGAGCATACCTGCGATACGAGCGATAACCTACGACCTCAGCGATACTATTGGACTTCGATTGTACCTGCGATTGGAATCTACGTGTAGACTTCGTGTCGTGAAGACCTGCAGACCAGACCCTGCGTGAATAAATCCTAAGAAGCTGTCATTGGCGTTTTACATCCAAATCCAGAACCCTAGCCCGTAACAATATGATGGTGTACATTGTGTATTAGTTGGTGTAGACATAAATAATAAGTTTCGGAGTCAACCAAGCCGAAAATCATTAAGTGACTTCCTGAAGTAACCAATAAAAAGATTATTTTTTGTTATTAAATATTTTCAACAATTGTAATAGCAATGGCCTTAAAAAGTACCTAATGCTTACTACAGATTTCACCACTGTTGTGTGTACAATCAATTTGACACAGTTCTCCACAGTATTTTTGTAAAAAAATTGATAGTTTTGTGAATAATAATAAATTAATATATAAAAATACGGGAATTCAATTATTTTCCAAGGAACCAAAAAGAATATAACTGTGGAAGAAAGCTCTTCGGAGAAAATTGGAAAGGCTAGTACTTCGTCAAGACTATGTGATGCCCATTTTCAACCTGAAAATTACTGTGGACGCAATTCATATACAAGTGACGAATCTCTACACAAAGTATTGAAGAAAACAGTTGTACCCTCTAGACCTAACAACAATACAATATGGCGGTTCTTAGAAATACTCAGCAGTGTTGCCAACTACAATGAGCTTTTAGTTTTTAAACCTCATTGTTAGAACCTACAGTAGGGTGTACTATAAAAACATTAAGTCGTGTTTTTGTAAAGCATATCATCTTATTTCATTCCTTTTACGGCAAAACAACTGAATTTAATTTTATTTTACTTGATGGTCCCGGTACGAATTTCAATGGGCAAGCGTGCGTTAGAATACGTTTTATTTAAAAAAAAAAGCTTTTTCACTAACCTGCAGAATGGTTGAAATTGTATAGCTTAAATTACCCTATAATTGTATAGCTTAGCTTAAATTGCCCTATTATATGTCATCTGTAGTATTTCGCTTTGTAGGTTATGCCAAAAAAAAAAGGAATTTACGATCGGTCGAACTAACCTATTTAATCTTTTCATTTACTTCATTAAAATTTATTACATTATATTTAAATTTATTATAAAATACATAATTATTGTTTACACTATTTTTATTTTTAATGCACTAACCCGTGCTAAGGAACAAATTTAAAAACCTATTTAGAGGCTAAAAATTTCACCCATGCCGGGATTCGAACCCGCAACCTCTGGCTATCCGTACCAGCGCTCAATTGGTAGAGCGCTGGTACGGATAGCCAGAGGTTGCGGGTTCGAATCCCGGCATGGGTGAAATTTTTAGCCTCTAAATAGGTTTTTAAACATAATTATTGTGTTATTTATTTGTTTGTTTTACTTATTAGGTGCCGACCGAATACCAGCGTTGCAGGAGGTATCCCTTTTGTCCTTTCACAAACGCAGTGCACTGACATTCCTTGCATGTTTCTTTCTGATTTAAAATTGTTTATTTTGTATTTTTATTCTGCGATTGTACTGTGTTCTAGACAGATAACTTATTTCAATTCAATACTAAACTTTCAGCATATTATTTTGTATTATATTTTTTTGTATTACTTATTAATTCATTTTTATATGTTGGCATAGCATGATATAATATTTACAAAACTATATATAAAAATCTCATGTCAAAGTGTTTGTTATCGAGCTCCTCCGAAGTGCCTTCATCAATTTTTATGTACTTTTGCGAATAACTTTTATTTGTGTCCTCCAAACGTAGTGGCAAAATTTCATTGCAATTTGGCGTGTCTTTTGTAAATAACAATCAAACTATCTTTGCATGGGAAATGCTCCTTGAGCAAAACCGCCCGCCTGCTTAGTGCTCATAAATATTGGATTTTTTGTCAATGATTTTGAATTGTTTATTATTACAGTTCTCTCTACATTCGGTTTTTTAATGATGGCGTTAAAAAAGTAAAAACCTGCAATAAATATTAATAAATAATGAAGACACGGATTACATCCCTCATTTAGAGGGATAACCCAATATATATTTATTTAATTTTGTATAACGTTTTGTTGGCGAGTTTAATGTATTTACGCCAATTTCAGCTTTCTCGTAGTATGAGCGTGACCGCGGACAGACCTGGCGAAACTAACAGGGTTTCTTGTCGACTACGGAACCCTAAACAGAGTGACACCACGTCACAACAATAAGGCCCACTTGCGTCAGCCCGGGATAGCTCATTTAACTCGAGTTAACCGGTTAAATCGATAACGTCGATTTACCAGTTAACTCTAGTTAAATGAGCTAACCCGGGCTGACGCAAGTGGGCTTAATTATGTCACGTGCCCATTCGGGGTCTATGGCGCCCTAGAAGAAATTTTAAATAGAGAAGGTTCTTGACTACCATCAACACGACACATTTCACTGGTGCAAAAATCTGGCATCCCTCTCGCACACACATTCCGAAAAATATGATTACATAAGAAAGTATAACGAAAGAACGTATAAAACTTTTGACAAAATTTGTGAAAATATTCTCTACCGCATTTAATAAGCTCTGGATGCGGATTCAAGATTCGGAAGATTACATAGTAAAAGTTATAATTTTTTCTGGCCAATTCTCATTAGGCGCTAAGCGGCTAGCGCCACTGATAGAATAACGATCACAACGTGTTTTATAATATGCTTTTATCTAAAAGTGAACAGGAGAAATCTTAATAACTGTGACAGATTTTAGAATCTACAGTCTAGACTCTAGACTGTAGATTCTAAAATCTAATAAAATTCTAGGTTTTTAACACTAGGCCCTAGAGTCTAGAGCCTAATCTACAGTCTAGAATCTAGACTGTAGATTCTAAAATCTTATAAAATCCTAGGTTTTTAACACTAGGCTCTAGACTTCTGCTAAAGTCTAGACTGTAGATTCTAAAATCTTATAAAATCCTAGGTTTTTAACACTAGGCTCTAGACTCTAGAGCCTAGTGTTAAAAACCTAGGATTTTAATGGACTTCTGCTAAAACAGGTGTTTTTGGCAAAACTACTTCTAGATTTTTGAACCTAGGTTGACTTAGAGCCTAGTGTTAAAAACCTAGGATTTTAATGCACTTCTGCTAAAACAGGTGTTTTTGGCAAAACTACTTCTAGATTTTTGAACCTAGGTTGTCAATAGGTTTTAAAAAAAGCTACTATATTTAATAAGAATTATAATGTTCACTTTTCCAAAGACGTTATAAAAATATATATATATTGTTTACACTGATGGCGCTAGTTAGCAACAAGCGGTGCGGTCGACACTTTATGAAAAAAAAATAACATAAAAAGTTATGATTTTAACTCCATTGGCGGCGCTAGTTAGGTCCGCCTAGCGCCTTAACAAACATAATATGCCAAAGAAGTCGTCGTCGTCAGGCTATACTAGTCCATGCTGGACATAGCCCTCCCCTAAAGAGCGCCACATTGTGCTATCATAGGGGGTAATGACAAAAACCAAAAAACGCCAAAAACGACCGTGGTATTTTTTCTCGCGGCGTTCCACATTTGTCAAAAGTATACCCATTCTTATACAAGCATTAAACATATTATAATGTGCGAGCGTGAGGGATACAAGTAGCGTGAACACTCACAGACGGCTTTACCAAGAGACTCCCAAACCGACCTTGTCTTTCACATTTCTGAAGAACGCGCCACCCTCCTTCTTGACGTTCTTAGCCCAGTCTCGGTACTGTTGTTTGAGGCGCTGCGCACTGCCGGTGTTCACTTTATCGGCATAAATACTACACTCCATCTCAAACTCATCGTTGAAACCCCTCCCGGAGTTGAGCAGATCCAGCCTCTCGTCGATAAACTGAAACAGAGGGATCGTTAAGCAAGTTTCAACAGCTAAACAACCTTTATGTAAGCAGCCTACAATTAAAGAGAGAATCGCTCGTAGTTCCGGCTGCCTGAGTGATCTTAAACGATCACAAAGGTTAACAACACAGGGCGCGTTCAGGGCATGAATGGGTAAACCGTCTACGACTAATGCTAGTGGCATTTTTCCGAGCGATTCCGTGCTTCGCAAGGTACGTTAAGCAGTTGGTAGCGGCTGTCGCCGACAGATGGCAGTCGTTAAGTCAAGTCAGAGGCCTTAGGGCGGCTTGAAAACTTTTGACAGTAAGACCAGCCACTAGTCTTGCAAGCCTCCACCAATCCGGACTTGGCCCCCGTGGTGGAGTACTGCCTGCACCTTCCTCAGGGAAGAGACCCGTGGCCCTCGGTGGGGACATAATGGGTTGATGATGATGAAGCAGCCTACAAACTATAGATCACAGGCCTTCTCTCAGAAAGACAGCATGAGCCTAATAATCGTGCGTGCCCACCGTATTGGCGATTTTAAGTGTAAAGGTACGCAAGTACTTCTTGTTCTTAGCGTGTCAGCAGGACAACGGGATGAAAGGATTTGCCAATCAGCGCAAGGGACTCGCTGTTTGTTGCCCAGATGCGTGACACAAGAGTGTGTAGCCTTTGACACTCAGATTTCCTTACGAGATGCCGACGACTCAAAAGGTACCAGGACATCCCATAATGTTTGTAGTGTTGATGAGAAGATATGTATTATGTTATACAGACGTGAAACCCACCTGTCGAAATATTTGCAGTTCAAGTATTTTTCTGAGAAACGGCTGCATACTTTTCCTTGTCTTGACGAAGTCCTCTTCACTGAACGTAATTTTTTTTCCTCGTTCAATTCTAAAACATACGCGATAGTCGGCTTAGTAGGTACACTAAATAAACTGTAGAGTTACAATATGAAGACTGCAGGGAACAAGACGAACGTGTCACTTTTTTCGAAACTAATCTGTGAATGCGGTTTTGTAGGGAATTTCCGTTACTCTAAGATAGTAAACCGAACAGGGTAAAAAACAAATTAGTCTCGGAGTTATTGACGCTTAAAAAATTGCATACAGGGAAAAAGTGGCATAGCCAAACTTTCAAAATGCAATATCTCCAAATGTTTCCCTGGGATCTTCATATGGAATCTACACAAGGCAGGCAAATTTCGCTTATCAACATTAATTTAGGTGATAAACATAAATCTGTAGGGTGAACGTACCTGATAGCGTCTCTATATCCACCTATTAAACGGACCAGAGCACTCAGGAAAGCCCGAGAAACCGCGTCACCCAAGGCATTTTTGTTACTTAAAGCTTTCTTCAGACTTGTTACCTAAAAAAACAAGAGTTGGTCTTTAATTATCTTCCAACAAACTTCATAGATACTATATACAGAAATCTCATTCAGAAAAGACTTACCAAATCCTGCGGCAGACTTTCCAGATCACGAAACGGAGATTTAAGGTCATTCTTATCTACATCTAATATAACAATGTCACCCACATCAGACATTCGCACAGACTGAAAAATAAAAATTTATATCTGGATTAAATAAAAAACGTAGACCTCATGGTATATTAAATATACGAGGCTGACGCTTCAACCACACAAATCCCTATCGAATACGTATGATAGAAAAGAGAGACAAGCAGCACCACTAAAATGAAATTAAAGTCAGTAATGGATTTCAAAATATAATATAACAAATTAATTTTTATTACTTTATGTTAATTAGATTTTAGTTTAGTTATTAATTTAGTAATACTTTAGATGTTTTGTTTAAATAATTAGTAATATATTGTAGTGTAGTTCATAAAAAAAACAGATATTTGTAATTTAATTCAAAATTATAAATTTAAAGATTTATTTTCAACAAATATAATAATTATTGAAAATATAACACAAAAGTGTATTATGATGAGTTGGTCCCTTTAAATCGTTAAATTTAAATTTAAAACATAAGTAATGTTAAGGCAATTTTGGTAATTACAGATTTTGAGCACGCGGCCCACAGAAGGGGCGCGATAAAGACGCGTAGACTTTTCATATAAAATGTACTAAAGGGACTCGACGAAGTCCACAAAGAAGAGACGGGACGAGAGCCTGATTTTTATAACGAGTGGCGTCTTTTCCACGCCCCCGTCCCACATCCCTTCTGTGTGACCGCTGGCTATGACTCGTACATTAGATTAGAAAATTATTTATTGCACAATAAGCATATTTGTACAAAGGCATGCTTAATACTAATGAGTATTTTCTTCCAGCTAACCTAACCTAAATTGCTGCGTTCCCCCTCGACGGTTGCCGCCTTGTCGTGGCGAGGGGGCTTTAGTAGCCGTGGGTGTTGTGCGGCCACCCACGGTGAAACTAAGAGCAACCCAGGAGGGACCGCTCCTCGCTCGCGAGTTGAGCGGTCAGTAGGTGGCGGTGCTGTATGGGCAGCACCGCCACTGAGGCGGGCTGCGATGTCGTATGGGCGGCATCGCAGCCGAAGGGAGGAGGCCGCGGCGGGAGGGGAGTGCCGGTATTACGGTGCGCCGCTCTCCCTACCTGCCGCGGCCTTACCGGGGCCGCCACCGGCTGATGGCGGACGCGGTGGGGTCGCAGGGGAGGAGGAGTGTTGGTATAGCGGTGCGCCTCTCTCCCTATCCCCTGCGACCGTCTAGTCGCCTGGGCCCTGTTTCACACTGTGGAGCGGGACCCGGGCGACCAAGAGGAGGAGGTCCGGCTGGGGGGAGCGCCATGTGCGCCTCGTACCAGTCGGACCAGGGCCGTGGGTGGAGGGTCAGGGGACTCTCCGCCTCTAACACGGCGGGCCGGAAGGCGCCCCTGCGTGATCCGGGGGTGCCTTCCGGCACAGAGAGGGCCCGCGCGCTCGCTCTCCACCTTCTCTGCTTCATCAGAGAAGCGCTGGTGAGCGACGCGACGGGCCTCGCAGCGATGCGCCGCCCCCTCTAGTCCCATTGTTTTAGCAATGTGATGTGGGGGGGCGGCGCATTGGAGCGTATGGGGGCCTTTATGGCCCCCCCGAGGAGACGCGGCGTTTCCTTGCCCCGTCGTAGCGATGGGGTAGGGGGCGCCGCTGGGGAGCCACTTTGGCTCCCCCACTAGTCGAGCCCCTCTCGTGGAGGGGCGACCTCTTGCCGGGTCGCGGTGACTTAACCTTTGGCCTACCCCGCGACCCGGTAGAGGAGAGGAGGATCACCGCGGGGGTTTAGTGGGTAGTCCAGTCGTCACGGAGGTTATGCCAGCTCCGTGTCGCTGGGAGTCCCACACGAAGCCGCTCTGTTGTCCCCTGACAGCAGAGTGGTGAAGTGCGTAAATGCATTCCCCCGCGTTACCAAAAAAAAAAAAAAAAAAAAAAAAAAAAAAATTGCTGCGTTGCTGTGAGGTGTCGGCCTAGAAAATACAACCCAAATTCTTCCTGCGGGTGTCGTAAAAGGCGACTAAGGGACACAAACCGGGGGGTGGGCAGCAGCGCCCCCTGCAGTACCTACAATTCCACCAAACTGCGATCCCCAACCCGCATGCCCAGCGTAGGGATTATGGGTATTACCCCCCCAATGATGGCACAACCTTGCGCTATGGCGCTCCGTAGGGGAGGGCTATGTCCAGTAGTGGACTAATATAGCCTGAAGAAGAAGAAGAACCTAACCTAACCTTGGGTTATGTGGATAGTAGTCCGGGTAGTGCCCGGAGAGTTATTGTGAATATGTAATTACTTAGACCATAATATAATATTGTTGTGGTTGCCGCGCTACTGTAGTGTGTCAGGGATGTTCGCGGTGGCGCGAGCCGGCCACATTTTCACCATCTTGCGTAAACGAGCATCAGACGTGCGTCCCGCCGACGCAACAGCATCAAATCAAATCAATTTATTTCAACGTAAAGAATTTACATTTTGTTTGCTGAGTGTCAATGCGCAATGAATAATGTAAGCCGCTGCCTTCGGGCCATAAGGTAGTGGAAAAAAAGGCAGCGGGAAGAAAAACTCCACTCGGACCATCTTTTCTCAAGTCATCTTAAACCGAGTACATAAGTTGTCTACCTATAAGTATGATAAAATTTCATGATTGCCATCAATAACTTTAAACATTTTGGCCATGATCGCGGAAAATGTTGACACCAGCCTGGGTAGCACAAGTCACGCGTTTTGTAGCGATAGTACGTCAGCATTTGATAATTAACGTACTGGAAAGTCGCGACTTTTCACATTTTAAAACGCGCGACTAGTGTCTTCGTACTACCCAGGCAAGTATATAAAACGCTGCAATTAGCGTATATGTAAATAGTATCTACCCAACGGTTTCAGATTTCTTTGTTATTGTTTTTGTGTTTGTCTCAGAGTCTTGAAATAAATGAACATTAAAAAAAATTATTGACGCGTCTCAAAAATCGCTCATTTAGGAAGTAACTCTGTTGCTACTGAAGGTTGGTGGGACGTTCGAATAAAGCCTATAATTATACTGCAAACGCCATTTTTAGTACCGTATCAAATGGAGGAAGATAACAATTTCGTTGCGAGGTGCATGCAAAATAAATTACCCATCTCAGACACTTAGTTCATGGGCCGCGTTGATTGAATGATTGATCAACCTAGATTGCTACAATAAGTCGCTCTACTAGAGGCATACAATGTGAATGTACATATAGAAAACTTTAGTAGCGTGTAAATGATTACAACCGAAGATCAATGCATTTTCTAATATTGGCAGCCGTGTAGCTGCTCATTTTTATTCGATAAATTACTTTGAGTATCTGCAATCAGTTCACTTTCGTGAGCTGGGCCCCATGTCCTAGCACCTCGTTGTTCACTAGAATAATTCGATAAACATCGTACAGCTAATTAATCCACAGATTAACACATAGCAAGACTCGGCTACGCTATGTACATCGAATTCTCATGATAAACTGTAACAGCCTTACTAATAAACTTGGTGTAAGTATTGTATAACTATGCAGTGTTTGGTCTTTTTTCTTTCAACTGAAAATTACATTCAAATGACGTGAACAAAACACTGTGTAACTAATACCAGGCTTATACGGTGTTTATTAGTAAGATCCTTGTAGTTTTACAAAACGCGGCCAGGGGATCTATTATGTAAGTATCCACTGGCTTGAGTGACGTCAATTTATACTTTCTTTAAGCTACTCCAGGTGTCAAATGCCATATTTCGACACTTTGGAGTCGAATAAACGCTTAACTCGATACAGTGGAAAGTTAAGTTACAAGGGCTATACAAGGGTGTCCCCTCCAAGAACTTTTTAATATTTTTTTAATAGCGCTTTTTGGAGGAATCGACTAGGTACGATATATCGTGAGCGTATATCAGTATTGTCAGACCTTCATTAAAAGCCGATTCATTCAAAAAGCGCTAATATTTTTTTTTTAAGTTTTGTAAATAGATATAAGTGACAAGAGGGGATGTCGCTTATTCACTTTGATATAACTTTTTTTTAAAAGCGCTTTTTGGATGAATCCACTAGGTAGTGTATCGTATGTGTAGATGGGTATATCAGTACTTTACTAAAAGCATGAAGAGGCAAAGTAGTCCATAGGCACCCAGAAGTGGTAGTAGAGGGTTGATAAAAGCGACGATTTTTCTACTGTTATTTTTTGTTTACTTTAAAAACGCAACTCTACATATAGATTTAAGATGTTTTGAGAGGCGTTATTTCTCGCTGTGTCTTCTTCTACTACAATGCGACCCGAAGACAGCAATAACATTAACATTGTAAAATAACATTCAACAAACAAAATGGAGATAGGCTATTTGACAGGTTTCTGAAAACCAACTCAGATTTTTCGTTGGTGTTTTAATTAAGTCCTCACAAAGTGATACCTACTTTTAAAAAAAATTAAAATAAGCCTCCAAAACGCTCTTGAGCAATATGGCGTCGCACAAGAATTAGTGACGTCACCGGTCAGGAAGCAAACAAACGTCATGTCAACTCTCGGGTTCTCAGATCGCTATATTTACTGAGCTGTGACATCATTATCGATTCGACCAATCCTGACAGTTTTCGATGAAATTGCTACGGATACCAGGTTTTATCCTGTTTCGTTGCAGAAATTATGTTTTTTTAAAAATAAAAGGCTAAATCGGTTTTGAAACTCATATGATATCAACCTTTTGTTTGTCCCCACTGCTGGGCCACGGGTCTCTTCCTGCATCGCAGAAAACTAATAATTGATATAAATGAACATAATAATTCATTTCGTTTTTCACACTAGCAAATAGACTGTTCTTCACGTTGAAATAAATTTGCGATAGCTAATTTCGTTATGAAAAGGTTTGTATTATTTTTATTTTATTTTATTTATTTTTACATTTGGAGATCTTACAGCTTGTAGTTAAAAATACAGAAAGTAAAATAATACAAAAAAGCCATGGGTTAGTCTCGCAGTTAGCACTAAATTTAAAGGAAGGGGGTTCTAATTTTGTGTTAAAGTTCATTGTTGTACTTCAATGTTAAAAATACTTATAATTTTGATTGATACTGAGCTAGACGATGATACTATCGGATTAAGAAAAAATCTTTCATTACATATTTGAAGAGGTTAATAAACAGAGTTGTACACAGCTTCGACAAAGTTGTCCACAAACAGCTTGATTAACTCGTTTCGTTTCGTAAAAACAAGTCTACGTTATTGCTTATTGAATTAAATAATTTACATGCTCGGATAAGAAAAGAATTTTGTCTATAGTTAGTCCTCGCACGGGAAATATACAATCTTAATTAACGTGCATTAGAGGAGTAGGGGACTACCAATCTTATATTAGCTAGCAAGTCTGCCGAGTCTACATTCCCGTTAGCGATTTTAAAAATATATATGATGTCGCTTATCCTACGTCTAATTTCTAAAGGAAGTATGTGATGTCTAATGCAGCGCCGGTTGTAGTTGCTATCACGTGTCCTAGTTTTAAATTGTATATATCTCAAAAATCGTCTATTCCTTTAACATATTGAGCATAGCGAGGGTTCCATACCGAGGAAGCATACTCTAGGACACTTCGAACGTAAGAAAAGTATAGTACTTTAATAGTTTTTATATTCTTGAAGTGAATGCATGATCTTATTAGGAATCCCAGTGCTCTAGAAGCTTTCTGTACAATGTGGTTTATATAGTAACTTTGAGTCTTGAATAATGCCTAAATCGCGCATGTGATCTACTCTTCGGAGCCGTTGGTTTTTAATAGTGTACGAATAGTCAATTATAGTATTTTTGCGTGAGAACGACATGTGAGAACCCAAGCTTGCACTCGCGTCGGAACGGATTGACCATGATAAGGTATTAAAATATAATCGCTTATCATTGACAACGATGAGATACAGTACGGAAGGCGAGATCAAAGAATTGCATTTGTGTGAGTCTAAAGCCAGAATAAATGAAGATAACTGAAACGAGACAAATTTTATTTTTTTATTTTTATTTTAACTTCTTGACAAGCAGGTTCAAGCCAAAACTTTATGCTAATACGCAAGAATGGTTTTCACTACTTATGGACAACTGTACGAACTGCACGAAAGATTTATTTGGGGACTAAAAATTTATAAAAAAGAAATTTATGGTGGAGGTTCTATTACGAACTAAACTAATTTGGAAAATGGAAATAGCACTTTTCATGCTGAATGCTGTAATTATTTTTGAAATCTGTACAAGACAGAATATAATATGCCAATTTTAATTAAGTGATTTAAGGCCAGAATAACCTTATTTACATTATTATTAAACGCTTATTATAATTTAATATATATATAAATCTCGCGCAGTGTTACTTATCGAACTGCTCCAAAAAGGCGTCACCGGTTTTTGAGATTTTTTGTGTATATTTAGTAGATCAGGCGAAACAGGGTTTGCGGAGTTGGCTAGAGAACACCAACCACCGAGGTTCATACTGTGGGACCCCAAGACAAAAAACTAAGGTTCTTAACGCGGCTCTGGGGATCACATGGATCATAGGGATCATATTCCAGTCTCGCCTACCCGTATACTAGGATTGCTTAAAAAAAATTACATGAAGTAACTCACCTCCATAACGGTTCTCGGAACACCAATAAGGAAAGGCATTGGCGCCAACAAGTAATCAACCAAGTGTTTCGGAAGGATCGGTATGAATATGTGCTGCCATGACATTGGGAAGAGAGTGGCGTTAGCGGCTTGCACACACGCCGAGAGACGCGACGGTTTCGAAGCTATTATGGCCACTCTTCGTTCGTGTAACAACGCTGCCCACAGACGGGCCATACAATTTGTATCCACTGCACTGAAGTACTCAGTCAGGTTGAACTGAAATGTGTTTTTGTACGTTATAAAATATTAATAACATAACATACGCTGCCTGTACGTAATACAGAGAATGTTGTGAAGAGGTTCGAAATTTCACTGATGCCGGTGAGTCCACATCATCATTAGCTCAGTTGGAAAGAGCGCTGGCACGGATAGCCAGAGGTCGCGGGTTCGAATCTCGGCATGGGTGGAACGTTTAGCCTCGAAATAAATAGGTTTTTATGACATAACATTTACATACTGGCACATACATTGCTTCTGGACCCACTAAGTTACCCCGTGTTGTGGGTACCAGAAACAACGACATCACAAACATGTAAACCTCCAAGACCTGGGTTTTTTTTTGCCCCCAGCCGGAGATCGAACCCGGGACCTCTCGCATGATAGGCAGATGCGCTACCGCTGCGCCACAGAGGTCGTCAAATATTTAGTCTATTCCACTTATACAATCTCTGGAGTAGTAGATTACATACTGATGTAATAAATTCAGCTGAGGATATCTTCTTCAAATTCCAGCACATCGTGGGGGAAAAGTGGCTAAGAGCATCCACGATACAATGGGACGGCAACTTAAAGTTATCCTTAAATATTTACGAAGTTACAGACTACAACCCAAGTGTAAAAAAGCAGGTTGCCCTGTCGTGCCCGTAGGCTGTACGTGGCCTAAGACTGATCCTAAGTCAAAAGTTAATGGTAAGACAAAGTGTAAAACATAGATACCTACATCATCCCTAATTATATAAGACTGTGGTTTAAACAGTTGTGTAAAAAAAAACCTGCAAAGTCACATTATGGGCCATTGTTGGCGACCGACCTTTTTGTTGTTTATTTTGACTTTGTGTACATATTGTCTTTTTGACTTATGTCAGTTTTTAAAATTAAAAAGCTATTTAGATGCTAAAAACTCCACCCATGCCGGGATTCGAACCCGCGACCTCTGGCTATCCGTGCCAGCGCTCTTTCCAACTGAGCTAATGGGCGACTCACCGGCATCAGTGAAATTTCGAACCTATTTACACTATTCTCTGTATTTACGTACGTACGTATTTTAAATTTAGTTTCTGTCTTATCTATTATTGTCTTGTGAAAATATTATGATCGAATAAACATAGAAATATATTTTTATTAAAACAGAAAAGTAGGGCACCATACGGTGCTTAACAAGCCACATCGCAATGGACACGTAATAGTTGATCACTGTCAAATGGACAAAGGACTAAGAAAAGAAAACATAGTAACAGTTACAGTAGGTAGTCGGGGCTGTAAGTAATACAATTTGCTTAAGTCAGATGTCGCTGCCTGTACCTAATACAGAGAATAGTGTAAAGAGGTTCGAAATTTCACTGATGCCGTGAGTCGCCCATTGGCTCAATTGGTAGAGCGCTGGCACGGATAGCCAGAGGTTGCGGGTTCGAATCCCGGCATGGGTGAAATTTTTAGCCTCAAAATAGGTTTTTAAATTTGTTCCTTAGCACGGGTTAGTGCATTAAAAATAAAAATAGTATGAACACTTACATTTTCTGGTATGCTCGGCAATTTTGTGCCAGGATTTTGACACGTAAACACACTGTGACCAGCATTGTATTTCACTGTTAATGTGTGTCCTGGCATAGGTGGCCTGATGCGACATGCTTCCAAAAACGAGTTAAGCTCTCCTCTCTCTGAGCTATTCAAAAGGTTAGCTATACTATTTAATAACCTGAAAAAAACAATACATAGGAATAGGTACAATGCACAAGTGGTTAGTAGTCACTTAGCCTAATAGTTACACCATAGTACAGTTATCTTTTAGAATATACCTCGGGATCTAGGTTTTCGTACTGATGATCGATTTCTGATTTTGAAATTAAGTGTCATATTTGTTCCTATTTCGAAATTAAGTTTCATATTAGTTCCGATATTTCTATTACACGAATATATCCGATTCTATCCGATAGTAGCCGAGGTCCATTCTAAAAGCTAACAGACTATATGAGGCTGCGGTATGTTAACACTTCAGCGAGTAGGGTTTCCGCACCATGTTTTCCTTCACTGTTATCGAGTGGTATTGCTTCTACAAGTTCTAAAAAACAAAAACATTGGACATGCTGGGATTCGAACTGATTGGAACAAACTAAGTGGGATTCTACCACTCGCTACCACCACACTGTACAACGCACAAGTGAAGTAGAGATACTAATCAAGCATCTTAATTTATTTAAATTTTGCAACAGCACTCATCAAACATTCGCATTGCACAGTATAATGTGTTTACATAAAATTTTAATGATTTTTTATAATACCCACTATATCATATTTCATTCAGTTTTAAATCTTTCGCAATGCGCGCGACAAATGGAATCAATTCGCTAACTATAAATGGCCATGCATAAAATTAATCATACAATTTCACTGAGCATTGTTTAGTTCAATCTATAAGTATCTATAATTCCAAGGTTTGCTGAAAGAAATCTTACAGAGATAAGCTCGCCTTTGTACATGTCATTTCTTATGTAATGTCCTTTTTAAACTTTTGTGTGCAATAAAGTATAATGTAGACTTTTAGTCCGGATCTACTTACGGGTGTTGACAATGTGTTGTGCTTACGAAAGTTTTAGTTCAAAAAAATAATAAAGATTTGTAATAAAATACTTACTTGTAAAAAATATCATGCCATGGAAGATGTGACAATAACACCAAAGCTGTATTAACTTTTGGATCATAGCGGCAGAAACAGAAAGTGTATTTGGAATCCACCGATGTCAGCACAAAGGAATAGAGTTGCACATGATTGCTGAAAAAAAATATTTTACGAGATTAACGTAAACAGTGAAACTGTTAATTATCGTAACGTTACATACAGGCACATACATTACTTCTGGCCCCACACTATGATACCGTGTGTCGTGGGAGCCAGAATTGATCAACATTAAATGGCAGATTATGAAAATAGGCGAATTATTTGTTTGTGTTTGTTCCATATCACATCAACATTAGCGTTCAACAGGACAGATTATTTGTCTGCAGTGTTAATTTCTTGGACATTTACTGAAAAGCAGTCTGCTCTCGGTTACATGCTTCTCTAACCCCAATATTTTTATTTTTATACCTATTAAATAAATTTGTATAATGTGTTGCATACCTTTGGTGTATAATGTGTTGCATACCCACCTTTTCTCTAGGACTTTCAGTGTCTATACAGTGAAAGGCCTAGAAAAAAAAGGTTGGTCAGAAAATTTTAGCAATAGTTGTGGAACTTTAACATATCTATAGACTGATGTTAAAAATTAACGCTTAAAAAAGAAATTGGATTAGGAAACACATTGGTATGGTTATCTTTGCCAATGAAATAGGATAACAGAGAATTTGATATGATTGTTAAAGTGGACCAATAGTACCACAGTGTAAAAGTCCTTCAGATGTTGTCCTATTAATATCAAAACAATCACATAAGTATGATTGGGAATGACATCTGCGAGCTCCATGCTATTTATGTTCAATGTATAACTCACTTCTCCAATTGACAGGGAAATGTAAACTTAGGCACATTTCTCAACTCTTCCTCGTTGCTATATGCATCTGGATATTTCCTAATTAAACTGGGTTCCCTCAAATGGTCACCAGGAGATACCTCACAGAATAACTCAAACAAGCGAACAGTGTCTCTGAAAGGAAAAATATTATTATTGTGTGGTCAAAAGTGATGCTGTTAGGTAAGGCTGGGAATTTAATTAGTTAGTATACTTGCAAATAAAATTATATTATACTATTTTTATTTTTAATGCACTAACCCGTGCTTAGTTTTTAAAATTATATGATCAACAAAGATATTTTTGGTTCTTCTGAGCCAACAGTTCAATATCTTTGAGTGTCATGGCCTACCTGATCTTGGTAGACAACAGAACAAAGAGCAAAATGCGTTTAAAAAATATATATTAATAACTTTTACATATACTCAAACTAAGTTGGCCTAATGGATCATGGTGTCGTGTGCTATGGTATTAAATTCCTCATACACTGACCAAAATAATGCTGATGGCATTAAGTTCGCCTTTGTACGTTTTCATTTGTTTTAATAGTGCAATAAAGAATTTTAATAATAATAATAAAATATAGGTTATTTATTCTTCAAATTATAGTTGAATGTACAAATTGTAACCACTATACCTATTGTAAATTTATAAGTCATCAACTGATTATAAGCACATACTACATAACAACTATCTATTGTAATGTATGTTGGTAACTGATAAGTTGGCATTGGCACGACACTCGACTCTCGGGGAGACTCCCACACAGATGACAAACCAAGCCATCTCTAATTAGAGCAGTATACATTTTGTTTGCACATTTACATGCATTTAAATTTGTCTCCCACTGTAGACCATGAGCCTTCTCTCAGAGAGAGTGGGGTTAGCAAAAGTTAAGATAAAAAGAACTCTGACTATTTAATATTAATGCAGCAAAAGAGGTTAATCAGGATTGTTACAAATGGCAGGCCCAGGGCTCTGTCTACATCTTCAGGATACAGGTGTAAGTGTTGGTATAGTATTTTCTAAGGTTAACACGTTTATTTTAAATTTTTACAATTTTCTGACATTTTTGCAATTCTCCAGGTGCCGTGGGCTCAGAAGACCTCTTTCGTCGTCGTCTTCCGAGACCACGGCACCTGACAAAGTGCCGCCGAAATGTCGGAAAATTTAAAAAAAAGTAAAATGAACAAGTAAAATCAGTATAAAAACAGTTTTTATTCAGTTTTGGTATGTATATATGTTTGTATGTGCCTACAGCTCGTCCTACCAACGAAAATGTTTTGCGCATGGAAAACGAATTATTCTACAATGTTTTTAAGCAGGGGACTGCCTTTAGACTAAGGCGAAAGTTGTTACTGCTCGACGGGTTTACTTTCAGTAGTAAACCAAAATATTAGATACCAACTGGACGTAAAGTTCACTAACCAACACGTAGCTGGTAATAGGACTAAAAGGTCTAAGGAAGATTCAATCAATAATACAGAAGATCGAATACGATATTCACCTGAGTCTGGAACCCATGTCTTAGAGTGAAGCATGAACAATTTTGACCACTATTTTACATCGTATCACGGCAAATAAATAAGTAAGACATACTAGGATCACAGCACATGCTATTGTATTACTTTAGTTTTATAGAGACAAGAGAGTATAGCACAAGTTTGCATTTTATTGTAATTTTTGTTACGAAAGCCGACGACGACGACGTTTTTGTCGTTTTATTGAGTCACTCACACAGTTTTGTCTTTTTACTCTGTGGCACAGAGTCTGTGCACAGAGTTGCGTTCCGATTTGCGAACTTGAAATGACACTAAAGACAGCTGTCATGGCGCTAGCGTTCCGTCCGTAGAGGGAGTCTACTCTATCTACGGTTCCGTCCACATCCATTGGTTTTGTTGTATGATAATGACTGTGCGGCGTATTCACATTACCGGTGCGGCGCGGCGGTTTATGGAAAAACCCTTCTTTTATTTAATACAATGTTTAGAATTTGACCTAAAAAACCTAATTAATTCGATTTCTTCTGCTTCTTCTTCTTCAGGCTATATTAGTCCACTGCTGGACTTAGCCCTTCCCTAGTGAGCGCCATAGCGCAAGGTTGTGCCATCATTGGGGGGTAATGCCCATAATCCCCACGCTGGGCATGCGGGTTGGGGATCGCAGTTTGGTGGAATTGTAGGTACTGCAGGGGGCGCTGCAGCCCACCCCCCGGTTTGTGTCCCTTAGTCGCCTTTTACGACACCCGCGGGAAGAATTTGGGTGAATTAATTAATTCGATTTGAATTTATAAAATTAGGGGTCGCCTTTCGGTCGACATAGACATGTAACTTCTCAGAAGGACCATTTTCCAAAATTACCATAACCCAAATGGTCAACTTCTCAAAAAGACCACTTCCCAAAAGTTAAACATCCCAAAAAGACCAATTCCCAGAATTGCGTCTTCGTATAACCCTTCCGAGGCATTGTAGGTAGGTGCCAATCGCAAAAGTATTCTATCGTACCGTACCCTTGGTTTTGTTCCCACTAGTTCCATGGGTTAGTTCCATGATGGAACAGATAAAAAGTTTTCTTCTTGGTAGTTCCATTGGGTCACATGAATGGAACCTCTGTAACTATTTTCTTCTCATTAGTTACACTACAGTCTTAGCTTTTACTTAAAATATAGGTACCTCGGGCTCTACAGTAGGCTTCGGTTTTCGCCGAAAGCACACGAGCGCAATATTACTTCGTGCCCTGTATAAAACTTTTCTTCACTATTTTGAAAAGTTATGTAAACTTATAAATTACAATACAAAATAAACCTTACCTTAGTGCAATATAATCGGTTCTATCCGACAGTAGCCGAGGTATATAGGTATTCTAAAAGCTAACAAACTGTAAATTATAGTGTGGGACTTGCAAAATCTTCATGAGTGTTAAAATATGAGGAGGTAAAGAAATACTTATATATAATGAATATTTTTAAGAAATACAACCAATATTGCAGTAATCCTATCTAATATTGCTTACTTTTACGTAAGCAGGACAAAAAAATAACAATGTTGGCTAAAAGGTTTTTCTATTAGGTAGGTAAATCTATTTTATACGGGAGTTTGCACTACCTAGTTGACATTATAGTAGGTAATTGATAAAATGATGTTTTTGGAATGAAAATTAGACATCATGGTAAGAGCCTATTTAGAGGCTAAAAATTCCACCCAGGTCGGCATTCGAACCCGCGACCTCTGGCTATCCGTGCCAGCGCTTTTTCCAAGTGAGCTAATGGGCGACTCACCGGCATCAGTGAAATTTCGAACCTATTTACAATATGAGACGTAGCCCTTGTGGACCGAAGCGGGCTGTAAAAATAATATAAGTAAATATTATTTTGATTGCTTTGATTTGAAATGTAAATTTGAAACTAATTATATAATATAAACTAATACAAATAAATGCCTATAATTCTTCTTCTTCAGGCTATATTATGAAGTCCACTGCTGGGCATAGCCCTCCCCTAATGAGCGCCATAGTGCCCTGTCTTCAGCCTATAATTCAATATTTACTGATGAAAAACTTGTCCCAGGACGGTGTCCCGATCTGAACGGCTTTGGCAGGGTTGAAAAAGAAGCACGTCCCAACAAAATAAAATAAGTATTAGAAGTTGCAAGTCGCTGAAGGCATGGTTGTGGAATGTTACCTACATTTCATGAATTCGTCATCTGCCTAACCAGTAGGTATGCCTTGAGGAAGTTTTAGTAGATTTTAAGCTGATGGGACTTAAATGATCACGAAGGTTAAGCAAAATAGGGCGCGTTCAGTGCATGGATGGGTGACCGACTATGACTAACGCTAGTGGCTTTTTTTCCGAACGGTTCCGTGCTTCGCAAGGCACGTTAAGCAGTTGGTGCTGGCTGTCGTCGATAGTTGGCAGTCGTTAAAGCCAAATCAGAGGACTTGAGGCGGCTTGAAACTTCTGACAGTAAGACCAGCTAAGTCCGGATTGGTGGTGACAGTCTTGCAAGTCTCCACCAATCCGAACTTTGGATCCGTGGTGGAATATGACCTAAACCTCCCTTGCCCCTCGGTGGGGACATAATGGGTTGATGATGATGAAGCTGGTGGGAGTGGCGAGCACTTCTCTTGACTTTAAACAACTCAACTGCACAAGGCAGCTGGTCCCATCAGTCCGTAATAATTGGGGTGAAATTTTTAAAAAAACAGAAATTTTGAGACAAAAATATTAAGATACGTTATATCTATTTTTGTTGTCACGATTCCTTAAAACAATCCTCAGAATGAAGTTAAACTGATTTGTATAAATGTATGCATGTAGGAATGTAGGCGTGTGTGTGTTTGGGTTCGTATATTAATAATATACATTTTATGTGCATTTTTCTGTTTGTTTGACGTTGAATTTTCTCTTTGATTCATACGAGTATCAGCAATTACCTATGTCTCACTCCGTTGCACGGTGGTACCGTAGTAGGTCATAGGACTCGGATGGCAATGACTGAGCTAAGCCATGATATCTGGCTCAGTTACCCACTAATTGTCATACTACCTGAGGGTATAAAAGGTTTCGCAATCTATTGTTCCCAACATTCCTTTTTCGGCATCCGAAGTGAACACAAGTAATTAGTCATCAACCTGTTATCACCAAGTGCTTTAATTAGCCCAAGACGCGACGCGTGTGTTTAAGTTCCAACTTGTCTGTGACCTGCTATTTTACAATGGAATTTGAAGTCACAGGTATGTATTATTAATTTACTTTACTATTTTGCCTTTTCCTTCTACATTTTTTTTTTAAATAGAGTGCTACGCCAACGTGGCATTTTTTATGTATTTATGTCTGTATATTTTTTACGTTGAAGCTTTTACTTATGTTTGTACCTACTTGTACCATTCAATTTGGTATAGAAATATGGGTTACAATGTCTACTACTAGGCCTCTCCAAATTTAGCTGCGTCATGCTGCGTCTGTAAGGTGCAGCCAGGTGCTACGCCGCGCGCCTGAACGCGTAGCAGGCGCGTAGCACTTGCTACGAAACATGTATCTATTTTGATCCGCTTTTAACGTATTTTTATTTTGTTTTAGGTACTAGTATTAAGTGTTCTTTCAAAAGAATGCTTGTACTAGATACTTGGCTGTCTATTAAAGACAGCAAATCTGAACTGGAGCGTTGGCATCGAGTTTTTCGAGACCTAATACAATTGCTGCCTGATGTTGAGAATTACATTGCTGATGACTTGGAAAAAAGAGTTACTAAAGTTTGTACAAGATTGGTAGCAATTTGGAAGCAAGTCACGCGCAACCATTCTCGCATGGTCTCTAAGTACGGAGACTGGCTGAACGAAATTGAAGTTTGCGTTCTGCCAACTTGTGCAACAGTAGGGAGCCACAACACCCAACGGCCAGCAGCAGAAGCTTCGACAAGCACCCAACAGCACCAGCACAGGAAGGACTTTGAGGAATGTAGCAAGAGATCAAAACGCCGCAGGCTTGCAGAGTTAAGTAAAGTAGACAGTTCTGCGATAAATTCTTTGTTGGACGATTCTAGTCTATCTAACGCCGCTGCATCTTTAAATTTCAGCACTGACGAAGTCTTGTCTCTTATAAATGAGACAAAACTGACTAAACATCAGTATCTTTTGGTGAAAGACTTCGTTAATGCAAAATCACCTAATGCATTACCATCTTATCAAAAAGTGTTAGAAGCTAAGAAGCGGTGCTATCCATCGCAAGAGTTTATCACGGAATCATCTGCTGAAGTAGAATTACAATCATTGTTAGATCATACTGCTTGCCGGATACTAGAATCCCAAAAACCCGTTTTGAATAATATTGACCCTAATAAAGAATTTGTTTTGATTGGAAAATGGGGTTTCGATGGGAGTACGGGGCACAGCGAATATAAACAGATTTTTGGAGATTCTGGTATCGATGATGATGGCAGTATGTTTGTTACTTCATATTGTCCTCTTCAATTGGTTTGTAAGTCCAATACCTCCGACCCAGATCAAATAGTTTGGAAAAATCCGCGCCCTTCTTCCACCAGGTATTGTAGGCCTATTCGATTCCAATTTGCCAAAGAATCCAAAGACCTTTCTGTGCAAGAAGAAGCTTATTTCAAGACTAAAATTGATAGTTTACAACCGACTTCTTTCACTCACGGTGAATATGAAATAAAAGTGCAGCATTCTTTACAATTAACCATGGTTGATGGTAAAGTGTGCAGTGCTCTGAGCGATACATCTTGTAGTAGATGTTATATTTGTGGTTCAACTCCAAAAGAGATGAATGACATTGATAAATCGCTGAGCAAAACTGCAGATAGTGGTACCTATCAATTTGGACTATCTCCTCTTCACTCGTATATCCGATTCTTCGAATATTTAATTCACGTTTCTTATAGATTAGACATAAAGAAATGGCAGGTACGTTCTTCAGACGAAAAAGCTCTTCTTGCACAAAAAAAACAACATGTGCAGCAACAGTTTAGGCAGAAACTTGTTCTAATAGTCGACAAACCGCGAAGTGGAGGAAGTGGCACATCTAACGACGGAAACACTGCCAGAAAGTTTTTTTCTAACTCAGCGGTTTCAGCGGAAATTACTGGATTAGATAAAATCCTTATTGACAGATGTCATAATCTGCTGCAGTGTCTTTCGTCGGGATACAAAATTAATAACGCCACTTTTAAAGAGTATTCTCTAGAAACAGCACGTAAACTTGTTGCTACCTATCCATGGTACAACTTGCCATCGTCTGTACATAAGGTCCTCATTCATGGGTCGGAAGTAATTGAACACGCATTATTGTCAATAGGTGAGCTTTCGGAAGAGGCCGCCGAATCTTGCAATAAATTAATCAAACTCTTCAGGCGTGACAACACGAGGAAAATGTCTCGGGTTGTCACAAACACCGACTTGATACATAGACTTCTCCTTAATTCGGATCCTTATATTTCTAGTTTAAGAAGGTTACCACAGAAGAAGAAGTCTATTCTATCAAAAGAAGTATTAAATTTGTTGTCGGTTTAGGAAAAAATGTAAAAAATAAGATAGGTATTTATGTTATTTTTTACATAACTCCTATTATGTAAATATAATATTTTTTGTCCAATTGTGTGTTTGTACTTAGATGTTAGTTAAGTATTTACTTTATTTGTAATATAAAATGTAAATAGTAAGGTTTAATAGTTATTAAGTTGCAAACCTTCTTTTAAGTGTAATAAAAATGCATAATTTTGTAAATAAAATAAGCTTTTTAAGATTATTTTGTTTTTTTTTTATTGTGTTATGGCTTAAAGTATTACAAAACACCATAATAATAATAATCAGCTATGACAACGACAGTCATTATTATCGCGAAACCCTATGACCGCTACTCTTAGGGCGTGGAACCAGTGTGCGTTGCATACTTTTTTAATGAGAGCCGGAGACGAGAGGGAAAGTAAGGAAGATATACCTAATAGTACCATCATGATATTAACACCTTAAATACTCGGACCCTTTCGTTCAAAGTTAGTAAATCGTACTCTCCGGTAAAGAAAAATGCATCCAAATATATTTTGCAGCATAAAATTATTTTTATTTAAAGTAATACAATTTGTCATGCACAGTTGACTACATTTTACTATAAAGCATAGTATCTTGAATCCATTGCAAAGCATAGTATCTTGAAAGCATAGTATCTTGAACAAGCTGTTACCAGAAACCGGGAGTAAGAGCACATTTTGCGAATGACATTATGCACCGAGAGGAAACTGCCGACTTTAGTAAAGTCACTGTAGGTACTTATAAATTACAATTGAAACTATACAATGCATAAAAAAAATTAACTTCTTTTATTAAAAACACGATTGTTTGCTAACACTCCTCAGGCTCAGGTTTTTAAATGGTTGGTTCTGGCCAAAGAGTATAATACGTATCGAAAGGGAAAGACATAACAAAAGTTTACGTTTATTTTAAAGTAGAACAAATAAAACATATTATACTTATAATGCAATAGGTACATACATCAAGACCAATTTTAAACGCCATACGATAAATAAATTAAAACTACCTAGTTATAGACCCGCAAGCTGCTGACTAGGCAGAGATCAGCCCTTCTTCCCAGAATCGGCTGATGAAATCATGATGCAATGGGATGTTTACTTTAAGTTAGCTCTTAGTATTTTCGATGTATTAAAACACTCTCGGATGAACTTCTCTGAGGTCCGCACGTGTCTAGCTAGCTGGATCAAATTCTCGAGCAGTTGGGCTAGTGTGTTAATAAATGAGTTTTAGTTTTTAAAAAGTCTTTTAAACGCTTCCACATTTAACTACCTACCTCTGAGAACTGTTTGAAAACAACCATATTTTTGTAAATTTAACCGTTTACACATAATAAAAACTTAAAGTCCTCCTCAAATTCAGTTTAAACTGTCTGTAGTATTTTTTTATTGTGTTTTTAAATTTTAAGGGGAACGATTGTATCACAGAATATTTAACTGCATGTTAGAGGAATCGTATTTATATGATTAGCACCGTAAGTACCTAGTTGGCGTGTACTTGGTACACAAACATATGCACAGAGACTAAATAGGATATAGTACTAAGTACATCAAGGCGGCATGGTAGGCAGATTATACTCGTATTAAGGCTTCTTTTTATATTTGTTATTGATTTCTCTCGCTCACCGTAGGTGCAGGTACTTCATTTTATCTCTACGAAATAATTAGCATTTGCACAATAATGAATGACCGACAACCGTTGGAGTAAACGTGTCCTTGAGTGGAGACCGCAACTCGGCAAACGTAGTGTAGGACGCCCTCCGACTAGGTGGGATGACGATCTGCGAAAAACTGCAGGCAGATGCTGGATGCGGCAAGCTGACGACAGGGCGCTATGGCGCTCATTAGGGGAGGGCTATGTCCAGCAGTGGACTAGTGTAGCCTGACGACGACAACGCAAGATAATGGTTCGTTCATTTCCCTTGACACTACCACGGGCACCTCAGAGGTTCAAGCCACTATTGATACTTTCTGAGACACCGGACTCGGCCATCGTTTTTAGCGCGGAGACGAATTAATTAAAAAGAAAAACAACGGCTAAGTGCAAGACGGACTCTCACCGATGGTTCCGTACAAATGCATTTTGTTTTGTAATTGTGTAAAGTAAATTATTTAAATCATGTATGTTTAGGTATTGTATTTTTCGTGTTTTATAATGTGAACTTCAGATTATTTTATCAGCCCTACTCCTAAAACAAGTCAATTCAGAATATATCTAGATTGACACAATTTTCACAATAGTTAATATTGATAAGCGCTACACACACTGTAAGGCGTTAGGTTCAAGTTGTGACGTCATAGTTTGAGCCCGATTTCTAATGTCCGTTTTTGTACCACGTGACTAGAATGACTTTTCGACCGGTTATGTTATGAAAAGTACTTCGTAGAGAGAAAAATATACCAAATTTATTTACTTTTTAACATGGCCTCTCACCATACCTAGTTTATTATATTACAATATTTTTCTAGCATGTTCTCTATTGTAGTTTTCCGAAGGGTCGCCCTGACGCTGTCGTTTGGTGGTATCATGGGAAATGAATGCGATGGTCATAGTACAAATTTGAAAGTAGTAAGCTGCCACCAATACCTAACTGTCGAGTAACCTAACTTTGAACTATAATATTTATAGGTTGAGCAATACCTAATAGTATTTTGAAGTTTTGTCAGTCTTCATCTGTGATATCTACGTTGTCGTAAGCAAGCTCCTCCATGATGTGCACGGTATCGGACTGTTCATAGCGTATTACTGAGGAGTAACCTGAAACAAGAGACAACAGCATTATAGCACGTTCTGTAGCTAGTTATTATGGTGCTTGGAAAAAAAAATCATAACTTGTGTTATAATACGTTTTTATATAAAATTTAACATGAGAAATACAACTGCGCAAATATCTTTAGAACCTACAGTCTAGAATCTAGAATCAACAACCAAGGACCATTTTTCCATTGGTGGCGCTAGTTAGCGCCTTAAAACCTACATTGATTATTACATACTTCAACACAAACGAACAACTTTTGCTTACTAACTTAGAAATTGCAAAAAACTTGTTCGCTGTTTACATTACAGTAGACCATACTGCCGAGGGAATCCAAAAGGAGGGTAATCAAAGTTGATTTAAATTTGTGAGAAGTTGATTCATAAACTGTGGTAGCTAAGATTTCTATTAGTTTAAGTCTAAATTAATAAGGTTGTTAATTTATTATTATATTTTTTTATCTCTTATTATTTAAAAGTGGATCTTTGTTATCTGAATAAAGAAGTTGAATAGGTTTTTAAAGAAGTTGAAATTAAATTAAAATGTTTGCCTCATAAGTATGTATCGATATCAACCTTTGTATGTCCCCACTGCAGTGGCAGGGGTCTCTTACTGCATCGCTGGACGGTTAGGCCATACTCCACAGGGAGCAAGTCCGGGTGGGTGGAGGTTTTAAGACTGTGGTGGCCTTACATCATTACAGCCATTACATGACAGCCGGCACCAGCGGCTTGACGTGCCCTGCGAAGCATGGAAGCGCTCGGAAATATACCACTAGTCCTGCATCCCCATGCTGCACCTGACCGCGCCTGTTGTTGCTTAACTCAAGTGATTGATTCCCATCACTCGGTTCGACTAGGCCACGAGCGCTTCGATGTATGTATGTACATTTTATTTATTTCGCAAATTTACATAATTACATTCCTGCTCACGCTATCTCATAATTATATACCGCAAATAATTAATCTAATTAAATAAACTGTATTACTGTATTTTTGTATGTATGTATGTATGTATGTATGTATGTATGTATGTATGTATGTATGTATGTATGTATGTATGTATGTATGTATGTATGTATGTATGTATGTATGTATGTATGTATGTATGTATGTATGTATGTATGTATGTATGTATGTTTGTTTGTTTGTTTGTTTGTTTGTTTGTTTGTTTGTTTGTTTGTTTGTTTGTTTGTTTGTTTGTTTGTTTGTTTGTTTGTTTGTTTGTTTGTTTGTTTGTTTGTTTGTTTGTTTGTTGGTTTGTTTGTTTGTTTGTATGTATGTATGTATGTATGTATGTATGTATGTATGTATGTATGTATGTATGTATGTATGTATGTATGTATGTATGTATGTATGTATGTATGTATGTATGTATGTATGTATGTATGTATGTATGTATGTATGTATGTATGTATGTATGTATGTATGTATGTATGTATGATCGATTCTATGGTGCATAACACAGAATGTTTTGTGGTCCATAATATTATCTTAACCATTAGTCAGATTTTGACAAATAATAATACCCATCGATTCGTCGTGTTTGCGGCTACATGAAACCAGCATCGTCGTCGTCGTCAGGCTATACTAGTCCACTGGTGGACATAGCCCTCCCCTAAAGAGCGCCACGTTGTGCTATCATAGGGGGTAATGCCCGTAATCCCTACGCTGGGCATGCGGGTTGGGTATCGCATAAATCAGCCTAAATCCAACAAATAATTAAAAAACCAATAAGCAGGCGGGACCCAAATTCATCAATGTAGGTAGGTACCTCTTTACGAAGTAGCTGAGTTGGTCCCGCTTGCTTAGTAGTTAGTTAATGCTCACCGTTGTCGGTCACAGTTGGGTTCGTGATTATTTTTTAATTCAATTTTCTAATTATTAATAACTTTATATCTACCTACTACATAGCGGTTTAGTTAATTAAAGTAGGAAGTTAATTTACATTGTGAATTTGCAGAACTATAATTTTATAAAGGTGATTTATTTTTATTAGAGATAGATAGATAGAGCTAGAGAACACTTTATTGTACATAAAAATGGAAATTACACAGATATTTATTAACCTAAGAGTACAAACGGCGGCCTTATCACTAAAAGTGATCACTTCCAGACAACCTTATTAGCCACCTATATGAATAATAAGTATGTGTGTTTAAATGAATATACTTGCTTTCGAATAGGGATTGTTACTTTTTCACAGGAAAGCAGACCTATACTAAATTATAAAAAATGTAAAAAGTTTACTTACCTACATATTTGTACAATGTAGGTAGGTACAGTATTAGATCACCTAGGAAATAATTAATTTAATAGGCACTCGAGGGCAGCGGTTCCCGAATGGTGTTCCGCGGAACCCTGGGGTTCCGTAAAAGATTAAGGCCTCGCCAAACAGAAAGCGTAATAACAGCGCGCGTCAGGCAGGGCGCTAGCGTCCTGGCCTAGCGGCGCGTTATAGCGTCGCGTTGTGTTGTACTGAACAGGTTACAACCTGTCAAACAGCGCTAGCGCGCTACCAGTAGGTACGCGACGCGACGCTTTAGTCCCGCGTCATGCATGACGTCGCGTTGTATTTTACCTATTCGCGTACGAATACCTAGACGAATACTGAATAGTGACGAAGTTGTCACACACGAAGTGCACGACGTTACGGCGCTTTAGCGTTAGCGACTTTTTTTATTTTATTTCTATGTTTTTATTCTCCTTTGATATAATTATTTAGGTATGGTAATCTTATAAATGGACGTAATCATTATCCAGTTTCAATTATATTATTTTAAAATGTTGTGTTCCGTAATTCCGTTTAGGTATCTATGTAGGTACCTACATACCGTAAAGTTACAGTAAGTTTACTTCTTTTTGAGCTAGGGTCCCGTACAAAAACGGTGAAGCAAAAAGGGTTCCGTAGCCAAAAGAACTCGGGAACCGCTGCCCTAGGATATGACAAGTACAACGTTCTTGAACGCTCGATTCATTATTTACTTGTGTCTTACCCCGGTTCCTCGTACACTAACAAGCTGTTAATCTACTGCTAAGTTGTCACTTGTCAGCGTTTTACATGTAGGTACGCACTTTGGCCAACTACAGCTGTTAACAGCTTGTCAGTGTACGAGAAACCGGGGGTTACTCTTGATTACACTATGATGGGGAAGGCAATATATACCTACTTACCTACTTGATTTGTTTTAAATGTTTTATGCCAGCACAGACGCGAGAGTCGCGCTTTTTGTGGCGCTAGTCAGAAGGTTTTTGTAATTTACTAATTAAAAGAACCTAAGGTAAGTCGCGATTGTCCGAATTGCGCTGTTAAAAACGCGAGTCGCGTTGTCGTGCTAGTTATGCAGAATAGTTAATTTCAGGTAAGGTATCATACACACTGTCATAGCGTAAATAGGTACCGCTATTTTGCTTAATCTATCACTGCAAATGTAGGTACCTACTATTGGGTAGCAAAATTTTACGACATCGATAAAGTAATGAAACTGTTGGTATAATTACTTATCTTTGGCAGAATCATACGGTCTTTTATTTAATGATGCCACTTGTATTACTTTGGTTTAGGAATTAAATTATCTACAGGTAGGTAGGTACTAAATAAATAAAACTCCAGGATAAGACTAACATTTTATCATTATGTAATAATACTAAAAAATATACTTTGTCACAAATTTTGTTGTTCGTTAATAATTTAACAGATTAAGTATCTTTATTTCCTCATAATAATAAGTTAAGTAGGTAGGTAGGTACGTAGAAATCTGCATTGAAATGTTGAAGTATTATTATTAGTAGGACGTGCCAAAATTTTAGCGTCGAAGGGAAGACACCTGATGAACAGTAGTAGTATATTTTCGTGGGTTGAACAAGTATATATTAGAGTATGATATATTGACTTATGTAATATAAATGAACTAAAACTTTCATAAACACTACACATTATTGATTTGCACCCGAATAAAGTCACTTGATTTTTTTGTCGAAGAACCTGGGGTTCTCTTATGTAAGTATCCACTGAATTAGGGATGCAGTTTTTTTTATATTTTTTTTATTTTATATTCTGATATTTGACGTAATTTTAAGAAACTAATTTCATTTTTTTCGTGATTAATCGTATCATTGTTATTTAATTAGAGTTTCAGACCCACCTTTTCACAAAATCCCAAAGATGGTGCTGTCTATAGACTTATTCTTGGCTACTGCAATAAAAAAAAACTAATGTGTCATGTCGTGGTCGTGTCATGTCATTAGTTCATTCGGTTCATTCATTCTATTTCTCTGGAATATTTCGTATTTGTTCTCTGCGTGTTGGCTTTTTAAAAGTGGCTCTCGAATGTAACCTGGCATCGACTTCTTGAACACTGATATCTACTTACTACATTGAAGGCTTGGCTAAGACTGGACTCCGATATTGGAGTCAATGCAAAGGTGTCCTTAAAATGTAATGAGCATATCGATGGATACTTTACTTTTATTACCAGCCCTTCTAACTTAATAGCTTTCATACAACACACAAACACCACCCGTTTCTCGATAAGTTGGTAAAAACTTCGTAACGCGTACAGTCCAGTTCAGTCCGTATCAGAGTCCAGATGCACGGAAATCGCCGTATTTTGCGTTTGATATTTTCTTTCTATTTCAACTGACAATAACAACAAGCAACCAACCACTTACGAACACATCAGTTTGTCACAGATTAAAGTTTGATGCCCCTCAATGATGGCACAACCTTGCGCTCATTAGGTTAGGGCTATGTCCAGCAGTGGACTAATTAATAAAGCCTGAAGAAGAAAATGTAAATCCCCACACAGTTTTTTTAAGTCGATGGACAGCGCCATCTTTGGGATTTTGTGGGAAGGTGGCTTTGAAACTCTGATTAAAATGAATATTATTCGGCGTGACGTCATATGTTACATTACATACTATGAGCTTAAGTAGAGTTCGCGATTGGATTTGTCTGTGGTTTAGTGTAAAAAGACAGATGTTTGACAGATGAAGTTGACAAACCATTGGTAGTTTTTCCACAGAATAACTACTACCACAGACGATTTAACATGTGACGTCATCAAAGAGGTCATATGAAGGGCATTTAAATATTATTATTTACTCAAAATAAGGCTCATCTTTTATGATAACAATCTCTTACATTAATAATACTGTAGGTTGGATGCTAAGCTCAAATGGTTTTCGATTCAGGCAGTTCACTTTTTTTTTGCATCCCGAATTGAGTGACGTTGACATTTACTTTTTAAAGCTACTCCAGCAGCTATCAAATGCATACATATTTTGACACTTTGGAGTCGATCAAATGCTCAACTCGATAGAGTAGAATTATGTACCTAATAGAAACGCTGGTCTGACTCTTCCGAACAAAAAACAAGTAGGTAGGTAACTTTATCAGATTGCTAATCAATAGGTAAATGTAGTGTAAATATTTGTTTAAAATGTTGCTCTGCCCTACAGGGTTCATAGTGGTACTTACAAGTAAATCAACACCTTGTTAACTTATGATTGCAATAAATGATGATGATGATCTTAATACAGCTAAGTTATACAATACAGTAAATATCTAGTAAGTAGGTGAGGTTTTTAGGTAATAAAAATACTTTAAGTACTTATAGTTAAAGTACTTAAACTATAGACATGTCAGCGGATTCAAATTCGAGCAATGACACAAGTTGTATAAATACCTACTTGCAGGAAAGTACGAATCATTAATTAAACGATAATATCGCTACGTAAAATGCAGAATAATACTCCCCTACTACTTGAATAGGGGTCCCAGAGCGGCTCGCCTTTTCCGATTATATATACGTCACACGATTATATGCATATGTTATATACAATGTCATATGATATTGTCTCTATTTAGACAGGTAATTAATCTTTCAAATAGAAATAGTTTCAACCTTTTACTTAAAAGAAAAGATATATAAATAGAGGCGAAATTATGTAAGTTCGATATCAACCCTTTGTATGACCCCACTGCTGGGGCACGGGTCTTTTCCAGCATTACGGAAAGATTAGGCCATATTCCACGGGGGCCAACGACGCGCCAAAGTGCTCCTCTAAAACACACTGTAAAATTCAGTTTGATCTATTTCACTTATAAAAGATTTATGAAACCAGTGACTTGATATTTTCGCGAACCTGAATCGAAAGCAAGCATATTTAAAAGCCAATCTTACTTTTAAACCGATCTTATCGGTTGTCCTTATCCATTTGACATAGAAGTACTTACTTAATACGAAAAAAGTACCTAAATAAGACATGAAAAAAAACAAAAAAGTTACATAACTAGTTACCACAAGAATATAAGCTTCACTTTGCCTTGCTAGAAAATTCTTTTTTAGGTCAATAATTAAAATTAAAATATATTTTATCAACTAAAATATGTAAACTTTGAGTAACCACCAGGTGTGTTGAGCAAATCATCTTATAATAGATCATTGCTACGAATTTCACTTAGTACTTGAGTACCTTTCTGGCTGTATATTCGTTTTCATCTTCATACTTTTCCACTTCAGGGGCATTATTATGTAAGTATCCACAGAGTTGAGTGACGTTGATTTTTACTTTTTTTTAAGCTACTCCGGCTGTCAAATGCATAATTTTTTTGACACTTTGGAGTTGTCTAAATGCTTCACTCGATAGAGTGGAATACTACGTATTAGAACGGCAGTTATTTCATAATTTATTCTATAGCTTTTCGGTATCCAGCATCCGTTATACACTCTGCGTTATTCTATGGAACCCATTCAAAAGTTATCTTCTTCTTCAGGCTATATTAGTCCACTGCTGGACATAGCCCTCCCCTAATGAGCGCCACAGCGCCCTGTCTTTAGCTTGCCGCATCCAGCATCCGGCGGCAGTTTTTCGCAGATCGTCGTCCCACCTGGTCGGAGGGCGTCCTACACTACGTTTTCCGAGTCGCGGTCTCCAATTAAAAGCGTTTAAAAGTTATCTATTTAAAAATAATGAAAATCACCTTAATGTTTTTTAACTAGCCTCGTTTGAGTCCCACTGCTGGGTAAATCTTCTGTACGCCTTCCATACCTCGGCCGGACGCGGCCAGCACAAGACCGTGAAGCTTGGAAAACCATGAAGGAGGCTTATGCTCTGCAGTGGAAGTCAAATGGCTGGTGATGATGATGACACAGAGTAACTTCTTTTTTAGCATATTTTGCGATCAGTAATTTTAATACTTATAGTTAAAACAAAATCGTTTTTTTTTTATGCGTTGATGGTATTATAAACCATTCCGCAATCAGTTTTCAAAGCGAAGTTTTCATGCCACGCGCAAGCATGCACCGCTCGTATAATCTGGCAGTGTCAAGACAGCTCTAACGATGAGCTACGAGAGAGTGTGATGATCGAGCCTGACGCCCAGGATACGTACTCTACTCCATATCCTCCACCGTCACTCACTGGCACTTCAGTTTTGTAAAAAAAGAACGAGCCCAGGACACGTATTCTACTCCACGTCGTCCAACTACACCATCACTTCCACTTCAGTCTTGTCAAAAAAAGAACGTGGCAGAGAGTGTCTAGACCAAGCCTGACGCCCAGGATACGTATTCTACTCCACGTCCTCAAGCATCACCATCACAAGCATATCATTTTTCTCAAAAAAGTACGAGATGGAGAGTCTGGAGATAGAGCCTTACGCCCAGGATACGTATTTACATCTTCAAGCATCACCATCAGTTTTATCAAAAAGGAACGAGACAGACAGATATTTTGGATCAAGCCTGACGCCCAGAATACGTATTCTACTCCACGTCCTCAAGCTTCACCATCACATCAGTTTTCTCAAAAAAGTACGAGATAGAGAGTCTGAGATACGTATTTCTATCCTCAAGCTGATGCTGGTTTGATTAAAAAGGGACGAGACAGAAAGATACTCAAGTACTACTTTAGTGTAATTCAGGAATCGGCAGACGGTCAGTGATTTTTAGCAAAAAATATTAAATTAAAAAATATTAAATATCTTTTTTTCCGTATACGTCAAAACAAAAGAATTTTGCGTAGCGTAGTATATTTTTAAATTATAAGAGCACAGCCAATAAGTACGTATAAACTTTAGAAATCCTTGTACCAAGTACCTGTAATTTCTCATAATGAAGCAAGATAAAAATAAATACAATGGTTACTATACTATAAAGGTCCTGGTCATCTCATCCATTGGAATGAGATGACAAGTAACCAGTCCCTTTCCCTATCCCTTTTGAATCATGAACTCGTTACTATGATTAAATTATAGAAATAAACGCCCAAATAATACACAATAAAATAACACAGCCAACAGGTAATACGTATCGTAAGTAGGTGATAAAACTTTGGGATGGGGAATCTTCGGAATACTTATAATTTCGTGAATACCACAGAAAGGTGAAATGAAAATGTATACAATTTGGACTATCAAGGTGCTTGTTCGTCGTCGACTTCTTTACCTTGAGGCAGTCCGGAGTGCAGCATTTTGTCTTTGAGCAGCCACTGCGCAGACGCATGCAGCGCGCAAGCCACGAGGGATCCAAACCCAAACCAGCGGAACGTGTTCCAGCCCCCGTATGTCTCATAAAGCAGCCCACCTATGAAACTGCCAAGGGACGTCCCTACGCCTTCGAATATAGCACCCACGAGTCCCTGAAATTTAAGACGTTACTCCTGAAGTTTCGTATGTCTCTTAAGATCTCAAAGCAGTTTGGTTACAACTACTTCTACAAACCTGTTAAATTGAGCGTATCTACGTTACATGAATGAATAAATATTACATAATTATGCAGTCACTAAATAGATAGATAGACAATACATTTTACTGCGCAACCAGGGAAAAATACTTTTATTATATACTTATATTTAAAGAAACATGTATAAACGTGTGCTAAAGTTTATTCTGCTTATTATTTTCGTGACACTTACTATAACTAAATTTCATGCACTTTTCAGTTTTTTGAAAATAACCTCCCAAGAAGGTGATAAGGGATACCAAAGTTTGCAGAGAGTAAATTATTTTAAGTCTTATTTTCTTCAAACGTAGCATCCGAATGCGGCTAGGAGGATATAATAGGAACAATTCAGTTTCAACCGCTCTAGTGCGATATTGCGACTGTCTACTTCATTAACATATTTACCTGCACTGTCGTTTCAGTCCCTGGAGGCGCAACAACGTTGGCATAAGACGTCATCGTCGGGTAAAACATGCCAAAAGTAATGCCCTGGAACATTTCGATGGGCAAGATCCACCAAGGACTAGTCAGGAACGAGTACAGGATGAACCGGACTCCGAAAGCAAATAACACTATGGACATCATGTTGATGTGGCCAAGCTGCTTCAGAAGGTAACCTAGAAACAGTTTTAACTAGGGAGTGTGATAGGTCGGTGATAAACTCTTTTTCATGTAGCCTATAAACGTCCCACTTCAGGTCACACAGCTTCTCTCAGAGAGAGAGTATGTGCTTAGTTACCACGCGGAGCCACCGCAGATTGCCAAATTCAAGTTGAGGTATCAGTACACCTCAGGTTGCTTCACGAAGTTTTCCTTCTGCGTCAGTGAATGGTATTGCTACTAAAACTTTAGAATGTGCGTACCTAACTTAATTTTACCCAGTTCTAAATTACGCCTTGCATCATTGCGGCAGTGGCACATATAATTTCGGCAGATAAAGACACGCAAGATTAAAAACATGATTTGAAACATTTTCAGTGTTTTTGATAAAAAGAGAGTTCCTCGAACACAATCCTCAGAGGTTGTTTGGATAATCTATGGTTACGACTCTCATTTTACCACATACTATTACGAATAAGACTTGTGATGTTTAGACGCAGGTACATGGATGTTTATCACAGTAATTTTGCTGATTTTCGCTGTCTATAAATGTGGGAAATTGTAGCACCATTTGTTCGTTCTTAAATAAGCTGACAACAAAACTAAAATCGGCTCGTTACTTTTTCAAAATGAAATGTTTCTCCAATAGTTTAGTCTTACATACAAATTACAAAATGCGTTAATGGAAAGGACAAAAAACTTCGAATTATTGCAAAAGAACTGCAAAAGTACCTACTACACACTCGAGCCATTAATAAATTTGCAGTATTGTAAATATTTAAATCGTGTTGGTACCTACCCCAACAATGTTTAAGAAAAAAAATGCAAGCTCTCTCTAAGAGAAGACCTGGGCCCTACAATGGACGTATAGGCTTCATAAAAAAAGAAAATACATAAGTTTCTAATTCGTTCAATAAATTATGAAAGAGGTTATATCGTGCCCACGACATAATCATAGCTATTAAACGTATGAAAATTATTCGTTAAAGTTTGGCAGCTGGATATATACAAAAGGATTGTTTTTCTGATAGGACATGCCAGAATACGCAATAGTCTGATCAGAGAACGTTGTGGACAGAAAGAGGATGTAGTGACTAGAATTGAGAAAGGAATGTTGCGTTGGTTTGGACATGTGGAGAGGATGAAGCGAGAAAGATTGACGAAAAAAATATATATTGTGAATGTGAGTGGAAGGGCTGGTAAGGGACGTCCCAGGCGGACATACATCGACCAAATAGGGGATGTATTAGCAAAAGGAAAGATAAAAGTACCCGGAACCGGCGTGCGTGCATGCAACGACTTATGAACGTTGATGAAGCGAAGGTGATCCGTCAGGATCGTGGCAAGTGGCTGTCCCTGGTCTCTGCCTACCCCTCCGGGATACAGGCGTGAGGTTATGTATGTATGATTGTTTTTCTTTGATATAATTTACATACCTGATAGAAATAAGAACGGTATCTCTCCACCAAACGTTTGTATGGCACTCACTAAGCCCTGTAGCGTTTTAACATAATCAGTGCCATCGCAGGTTAATGCAGATATGTCTTCAATATGCCAAAACAGGAACTGCCACAGTAGACCCGTGCACAGCCCGACGGCAATAGTCCACAAGAAAAACACGACTGTTGGTAATGATGACATTAGCGTGCCTACGTCTGACAAAATGTTCAAAGACATCCTTGTAGGCTCATTCTGAAAAAGAACAACATGTTGGATCCGTTCATTTTCTTTGGTCTTTCTATGTTTGTGTTGCCCTTGCCTGGTTACCATATTTATTTATCTATTTACATAAATAGTTACTTAGTTATTTATTCATTTATTTAGAGATCTATGGTGAACAAATATCTAATAAGCAGAAGAATAATATAGAATGGGAAAGGATAAAATAGAATAGATTTGAATTGAAATACATAATGACATAGATATGTACAGTATAAATAACGAAAAACGTAGTACCTTAACAAAACAGGAGACGATAACATCCCCGGACATAAATACAAACATCAGTATGAACGCTATCGTATAATTCTTGGTCGCTCCGTCACTGAATTCATCGATAAGGGTTCCGGTAAGCAGAGAGAATATACCAAATCCCACTGAACCCCACAGCCTTTGCTTGCCATAGTGGGATGGTTTGTCACCTGAAATTTATTTATTTATTAAACAACAGCTTTTTAAGCGCTCTAAAGATTCTTAGGGGCGCCTAGTTAGCGCCCCTAAGAATCTGTAGAGCGCTGATAATAGTGGGATGGTTTGTCATCTGAAATTTATTTATTTATTAAACAACAGCTTTATCAGAGCTCTAAAGATTCTTAGGGGCGCTAACTAGGTGTTTTATAATAATTTTTTTTTCAAAAAGTAAACATGAGTAATCGTAATATCTATCTATATACGAGTATATCACTTTCGTGCACTTGCGAAATGTTTCCCAAAATTCCCCATGTTTGTACATTTTATCTTAAGGCTCTTAGGGCACTAACTAGCGCCACTAATTTAATTAACGATTTTACTATAAGTTCAATGTGTTTGTTGATTGCGTAGAATTAAGATAATGATAACAATGAGTACCTATAAGAAACAATTGTCATAAATCATGTTATTTCGAATCACCTGGGCTAGCCACGCCCCCTTGTAGTACTGTGTAACGTACCAACTATCTGCAATGTCAACTTTACCTATAAGTATAAGGGTGAAATCAATGAAAAAAATTTTTCCTCTACGATTCTCAGTAATGTGTTTAATTTCTCACTAGTCCATCTTAGAACCTGCCTAGTGCCTACGTAAATATTTAGTTTCCTCTGTGTAGGAGGCAGCCACAAAAACCATAACTTGTTCCATAATACGTTACTTTTCAAAAAGTAAACATGAGAAATCTTAATATCTGTGGTAACTACTTTTAGAACATACAGCCTAGTAAGTACCTAGTATAAATATCAACAATGATAATAACTATGTTACATTTTTTTTAGCTTAACTTAATACTGTTATTGAGGAAATATCGCGAGAAATGGCGGTTTTAGTGAAGCATTTCATGAGTAACGACCGACTGTCTCCAAAATGGCCTCCGATGTTGCAACCGATGATGCGAAATGCAATAGCAAAACGTTCGGCAATATTTTAAACTTTCTACTCGCACAAGGCAATATAAGCAACAAATCAAATAAAAATGTTTTATTCAAAGTAACGAAGTCCATTTAATAATAAAATAAAAGAGAAAAAATGGACAAATTTAATCAATCAAATCAATTTATTTCAACGTAAAGAATTTACATTCTGTTTGCTGAATGTCAATGTACAATGTAAGTCGAAAAGGAAACTCCACCCTGACCATCTTTTCTCAAGCCATCTTAAGCCAAATACATTAGTTGCCACCTATACTTATACCTAAAAAGATTTCATGATTGCCATTAGCAACCCTAAATGCCGAAGCATCAGTCAAATGTCTCACAATAGTAGGCAAAACATAAGTGCTGCGGCCAGACACACGAACAGCACTCGTTCACGAGCACGACACAATAACTCCAGTATAAAAACAAAAAAACTCCTGGTAGACTTTTAGTCCGGATTTACTTACGGGTGTTGTTATATCGGAAAAGTCCGAGACAAGCAACCGACGACGCGAGCTCCGTCTCTGCTCACCATGATTAAGCTCTGCGAATCGGAGCGAAACCTGGTCGGACTTTTCCGATATAACAACACCCGTAAGTAAATCCGGACTAAAAGTCTACAATGTGTTGTGCTTACGAAAGTTTTAGTTCAACAAAACTCCTCTGCCATTAAAGAAAAAAACGTACCCAAAAGATTAAAACATATAGCATCAGCAATGCTTACAACTACCGCTTGACCGATCCAACTCACTATCATACACAAGAAGAACAGCCAGAACTGTTGTGTATATTGCGTCTCGTTCGCTCTTTTACCCTCAGACGTAGCTTCAAAGATTTCGTTGACCTGAAGAAAAGAGAAAAAAGACAATATTACATATTTGTCACATTAAAAAAATAAAGCTCAGTGGTTTAGGCGCAGAATGGACTATCCGCAAAATGTATACAACTAATCGGTAAGAAATCGACAGTATATAATTGTAAAAAAAAACTCGGGGCCATTGTAACTAAAGCGCTCGTGGCTTAGTCGAACCGAGTGATTGGAATCAATTGCTCGAGTTGAGCAACAGGCGCGGTCAGGTGCAGGATGGGTGACCGCCCCGTTACTACCCAGTAGCATTTTTCCAAGCGCTTCCGTGATTCGCAAGGCACGTTAAGCCGTGGGTGCCGGCGGCACTTTTTATCTTTCCCTTTGCTAATACATCCCCTATTTGGTCGATGTATGTCCGCCTGGGACGTCCCTTACCAGCCCTTCCACTCACATTCGCAATATATATTTGTTTCGTCAATCTTTCTTCCTTTCATCCTCTCCACATGTCCAAACCAACGCAACATTCCTTTCTCAATTCTAGTCACTACATCCTCTTTCAGTCCACAACGTTCTCTGCAAAAGGGATGAAGTCGTATTTATAATAAAAAGTAGCCACAAAAACTCACATAAAAATAAACACACATAAGTGTGAAGATGACATTTTGCCAAGAACATAATGCTCCTAAAACTAAACTCCTATAACTAACTAAACTCCTCAGGTGGATTCCAGACTCTTACCATAGTATTATTGCAGGAAATATTACATGAGGTGTGAAACAGTTCGGCTTCTGTCTGATACTGCGCCTTTGATATGCAAGTAGGGTAGTGAATATATCCTGCGGAAATAGATGCTTCACTTGAGTTAATACGTAGAGGTATATTTATGGTTCAAAGTTGTCTTGATTGGTGGAGATTGCCGATCTAAGCAATGGTCGTCTATTGTTACTTAAAGGACTGTGGAGGTTAATATTATTGTTTTGCTCTTGTAAATTTCTTTTTTGTGTCCAATTGTCTATTATCTACAACAACATTGGTTATTGAAGAAACGCAAAATCTGAAACATTTGTCTTTTAAAGGCATGTTGATCAAAATGTGATTGGGCCTGGTTATAAAAGTAAAGAAGTACTTTACATGTAGTGGAGAAAAGAGTCAACATTTTAAATGTGGGGTATGGCAATTATGTAGTTATATAATTTTGTCATTAGCCGTCTGGACTGAAAGACTATACCTAGACGTTGACAAGATGAACACAACTTTACTATTTAGTGGCCTATAGATGGATAGAACTTTATTGTACATAAAAAATAAATTACACAGATATTTCTTAACCTTACAATACAGACAGCGTCCTTATCATTAAAAGTGATCTCTTCCAGACAACCTTCGGATGGACTGGAGCAATACATTGGAGAAGGAAGTAGCTGTACAAATTGATTTAGTAAGGTAAAAAAATGGCCTTTTTGTATCTACGTAACAAGATGATTTATACAGCGTCCAGTGGCATCATCACTCAACCTAGATGGGTGAAGGGACCACTCGGATGCTGTAGTGCCTGGGACACGGTTTTATCAATGGTGAAGATGGAAGGAAAAACATGGATGGAAAACCAAGTCGCGGTTTTCCTCACGATGTTTTCCTTCACAGTTAGCATGTGGTATTGCGACTACAAATTCGCAGATAAGGTAAACTTACAGGTAACAACCACAGACATGTACAAAAAACTTAATCAGCCGGTCTTCAACTAGGCTGATTTGTACTTCATATATTTCGGATGTATAAGTATAAAAATATTGCAAATATATTAAACTGTATTGTTGCATCTTTCAATTTATATGTAGGTATCGTTCAGTGCTAACGGGACAATCAAATAACATCACACTTCACACTAATATTATAAAGGCGAAAGTTTGTGAGTGTGTAACTATGTTACCTCTTCACGTCTAAACGGATTAATAAAAATTGGTATGGCGTTATCAGACAACCTGGATTAACACATATGCTACGTTTTACTGCGGGAAAATATCTTTTAAATATTTTCTCGTGTTAATACACAATTTAGTTTCCCTAATTAACATAAAATATTTCTACTATAAGATTAATATTAGATTATGGCCACCTAAGCCCAGACAGGTGGGTAATAATCGGCACTGACTGGGTTCCACGCGACGTATAGCGCAAACGTAGCCGACCCAGGTGGTGATGGTGGGACGACCTCACGATCCTTTTACGTTTTACTGTGGGAAAATATCTTATACCTATGGAAAATCAATTATTTCCCCTAATACACCGGGATAAAACCGCGGGGCACAGCTAGTATATATCATAAAAATAATGATTTCATACCTTCCAGTTTAATGTGTTGCAGACGTATATAAACGCACTCGTGTTCATATATTGTGGATGAAAGGGGTGTGTAACCAATAAAATCCAATCTATCTGGGAATGTATGCCCCAGCTCGGTCTTTGGTTGGCATGATACGGCCGCATCAGCCTGCCAGCCTTCACATATTTCCATCAATCGCCATGGTGTGTTCACATCCAGCTTACACGACGTCTGAAATATCAGATATTAATGTGCTTGTACTTGACGTACTTGTATTTAGAGACTTTAAACAGGGTTATTAAAATGTGCAAATCCTGAAATGCCCCAGTTAGAGTTAGTTCACTAACTCTAACTAATCCGCGTACTACCAATACTGCAGGGTTAATTAAATCATTGTAATAAATTGAATCGCTCGTAGCCCTGGCTGCCTGAGTGATCTTAACGAAGGTTAAGCAACAAGGGCGTGTTCAGTGCATGGATGGGTGACCGTCTATGACTAACGCTAGTGGCATTTTTCCGAGTGCTTAGTGCGAGTTTGACAGATCCAATCGAATAACTTTACTACCGCGTTAATCGAGCATTGAGTAGTGAGTATGAGTAAGTTAACCGTTCGAACTGGCAAAACGCTGTCACAGTACAACTCGCACTCGCGTTTATTCGTGTTTTGGCTAGTAAACGAGTTCACTTCTCAACGTAAACCATTACAACTCGCACTCAGCAAATTTAATTTCCATACTTGTCGCTAGGTGGCGCTTCCTCGATGCCATAGAAAAATGAGTTTACGTTAACGCGATCGAGTAGTTAAAAAAATCGCACTAAGCACTCTAAGCAGTTCAGTACTTCGCAAGGCACGTTAAGCAGATGGTGCCAATTGCCCTCTAGATGGCAGTCGTTAAGCCAAGTCAGAGGCCTTAGGGCGCGGCTTGAAAACTTCTTACAGTGAGACCAGCCACTAGTCTTCAAAGTCTCCACCAATCCGGACTTGGCCCCCGTGGTGGAGTGTGGCCTATACCTTCCTCAGGGAAAAGACCCGTGCCCCTCGGTGGGGACATAATAGATTGATGATGAAAGTCATTCTGGAGCAGATTTTTTTCTTTTTCGTGATGTCCAAGAACAAAAGTTGTTTTAAATGTCCAACTCTAATTTAAGTATTTTGGGACTTGCGCGTTTTACAAATAACCTGTAGACAAACACTTACCTGGCAACTAGAATTCTGCTTTGGATTCATCAAATTATTCAACGATGAAGAGTCATTCGAACATAAACGGTATTTAACATTTCTATCGAGGCAAGTCATGTTCACTTTTTGGCTTCCGATTATAGATGAAATGTTTGGATTTGAACATTCCAGGGAGCATGGCTCATTTATATCAATATAACCATCTCCGACGCGGCAATGGGGAACGAAGGACAAACCTGTCAACAAAACATATTTGTTTAAGTAAATTAAATCTCAGGTGGGATGACGATTTGCGAAAAATTGACGGCAGATGCTGGATGCGGCAAGCTAAATACAGGGCGCTATGCCGCTCATTAGGGAAGGGCTATGTCCAGCAGTGGAATACATTAATCGGATGCAAGTGTAAAATAAAAGAAGACCTTAATAGATAAAAAAAACAGATTTTTACGGGTATAAAACCGAAGTGAAGACAATTCTTGCCATAACTAGAAACCATTAGTTATGGCAAGAATTGCTACCGGCTATCAGTAAAAACTAAATCCTTCATGTTTATTAAAGGGCTGCCGTATATTTGTACAAAAGTTTATAGTATAATATACCTATAACTTCCACACAACATAAACTAGGATAGCTTGTGCTGTGGTAACCAGGCAAGAACATCACAAACATGGAAACACTCAGACTAAGGACATTTGTACTAATGTACATCAGTTTCCAGTGGGAATCGAACCCACGACCTACGGCATGGTAACCAAACGAGATACCGCAAGACCAACCAGTCATTATATTAGTGTAAGTTGCTAAGGGCGAAGTTCAGGAAACAAGGTGAAAGTGTCTGTTAAAATTGGCATCATTTTAGCGTCAATGTTATTATTATTATTATTAAATTATCATGTTTTGCATATATGCGAGCTTAATGCTAGATAGCATTATCTCCCAGCTAACCTAAGTTTTGGAGACAAGATTAGCAGGTACCTATAGTGCAATTTACAATATTAAATTTACTCATTACTCGTTTACATCTGTTGTCGAGCATCAGATAAAAAATACCCGTCAAGTGCGAGCAGAACTCGCGTCAGAGTTCCGAAGGATTTTAAGCCAGTACGGCTTATAATCCTTCGGAACTCTGGCGCGAGTTAATAAAGAACGTTAATAAAAAAATACTTTTAAAAAACACGGCAAAAGTATTTTGTTTCTAATACAACCGCGATCCCCTGTAATGTTAGCAACGGGAAATCACTTGTGCTGTGAGAAATCGATTCATGAAAGTCCTCAAGATTTTAGGTCAACGGGAAGTGCCCCCCCAAGTGAAACTAGTATGAATAATGTCACATAAATAGAAAGGACCTATTAATTGCGTTGACAAAGAAAAATGAACTTTTTACGCCATCAAGGAATCCCGAGGTATTCTAAGCCTTAGTATCGTTCCTGAAAGGAAGGGCACATGGGCAGACAGCCGACCAAGAGATTTCAAAGGGTTTAGTTGAAGATACGTACGGAACTCCAAAAATAAAATATGATATTACCATCAAGTGTCACATTCGTAGCCGATATGTAGGCACAGTCATCGGCCTGCACACTCGCGCCACTGATCTGAGATACAAAACTTATGCTTTCTGTCGTGCTGTAGCAGTACTGCGGTATGTGCCAATGCTCACACACCGTCTGCCACATCTTTGGGGACCTCATGTCACAACTTAACTGTCGACAAAGCAAAACAACATGAATGCCTTAATTCCTTAAGTGGGTTACAGACGTACGAGCAAGTATTCTTATGGCTCCCCGACCTTTTTTGCCCGTGTTTCACCCTAAGTACGCCAACTGTGTGAAATGATAAGGTTTTATTCAAAGTAGCACAGAAACTGCGGCTTAATGAACGTTACACTTAGGTGTTCATTTCAAAATCTAGATCATTTTGGAGAAAAAATGGACTAATAAACTCCAAACTTAGTCTTTTCCAAGTCCTTATTTAACATAATTTACATAATTATAACTCATACATTGTACTGGCTTTAATTCCAGACCTCGTTGTCATCTAAATAATCCTTTTACATAATTATTATAAAACATAGAACTCATACATTGCACTGGCTTTAATTCCAGACTTCATTGTCATCGAAATAATCCTTTAGGTTATAGTAGCCCTTTTGGCACAAAGTGTGCTTAACATATTTTTTGAACCGCGATTCAGGCAAGCTTAATATAAATTCAGGGATTTTAAAACCGCCGAGCTAGTTCGTCGGTTCCAATCCACCTGTTAAGAAATCTTCCTCGTAGCCGTGCAACCGTCCCGGGAAACTTCTTCTTTTATTGGTTTTTAAAATGAAATGTGATGCGATAAAATTGCTAAATAACGCAAGACCTCTGTCGACGACATCACGTTACACAGAGTAAACTTCACGTGTGTCACCGAACGCTGAGCCGAGTAAGTTTGCGAACTATAAGACCGCGAGTTTAAAGCTCGTACGCCTATCACCCACTTTATTTTCACTAATACTATAGCCAAAAGAAACATACATTACATGAAGCAGTGGAGTTGTCATTACCGAGGGTATTGACTTTACACTTGTCTACAGACTCGGAATTCTGGTAACAACTTCTTAGTACAGTGACTCCGTCTCCGCAGTCCAATTCCACAGACATATGCGCTGGATTCTCAGGTATCAAATAGATAGCTGAGAAACTAACTATGGTTACTATTTGAAATATGATAAACAGTGACTTTTGTGTCTTAAATCTGAAACACAAAACAATAGAGATTTAGTAAGCATATCATTTGGAACAAGGACAAGAAAGAGACGACAGATTTGTATTGTGTCTTCAATCTGAAACACAGAACAATAAGGATTTCCCTAAGCATATCACTCCAGCCAGCACTGAAGGAAAGGATGAGACTACAGACTATGATTCAGCTTACGATAAAAACTTGGAATTTCAATCAATTCCAAGTTTTTATCGACCAGAGTTTTAGGCATAGTAATAAAGTTTATTTAATCCCCTTTTGGATACGGAACCCTACAAGTCTTAAAACTAACAGATAAATTATATTGTATTTTCTAAAATTCATAAATTGTCTTATATTCTAGTTTTAATCATTTCAATTAGCTATGTTAGTTGCTTTTTAGATTGTCATGCTGTATGTGCATATATTTGGCGTTATGTTTTGACAAACATCTTACTATGACTTGAAAGTAATGCTAGGTCTATACTAGGTCTATATATTGAACTAAAACTTTCGCAAGCACTACACATTACGCACGAAGCATTTATCTATTAAAAAGCAGCTCCTACTGAGTTGAAAAACAGCAAAAAAATATCAAATAATATTCGACACTTACGACAAAAGCCGTCGAAAAAGTGGTGGTAAAGTGGTTTTAAATGACTAACTGTTACCAACATGTTTGAGGAATTGCGCATTTTACAAAAACCCTATTTAGGCACATCAACATTCGCTCGTAGTGTAACTGAGTAGTATATGCATGTAAACGTTGATATGCTGTCGACTGTACAAACCTCAGGTGTCAAACCTTTTCGATTTCAAGCGCTAAGGTCGAGGTTAGCTCCCCCTAAGTTTACCTTCACAGTCATAGCGAGATCAACCAAATGTATGACAATAAATTTCATCAATAAATTTGTAAATAAACGTAAACGTAAATGAAACGTAAACTAAACGTAAACATGGTGAACAGTACATCCACCACATTCAAATAGTCATACGAATATACACAGTGCATTTTATATTCGTACGACTATTTTGCGTTTCGTTTGTAAATCATTAAAATAGTCATAGGCCATCTCGCAAGCTATCAGTTCTTTTCTTACGTAAGTGCGCGACAGCCATAAGGAAAATATAATTTGATGGGAATAGGGAGCAATGGGAGACTATGTCTAAACAATAAACTTACCTATCAGCTATCACACCAAAGAGCGGTTTGGCAACGAGGCCAAATATCGGCAGTACTGTATAAATCAGTCCTACAGTTGCAGAAGAAAAGCCTAATTGTCGCGCATATGTCGACAAATAAGGTACCAACGGGGCAGTGCCTGTAAGAAATATCATTAGCTAGGTATTCTAATATTTATTGACAATAAATATATTAATACAATCAAATAGGCCCCTGCAGATACCAGCAAGATAAAAATTAACATCTTGGTAGTTTTGTGCCTATTATATTAGTGTAAGTATGTATAAGTACCAGTAAACCCCCCAGAAACATTCTTTTGTCATATTAATTAGCCTTAATTAGTCTACTGTATAATACACAAAAAAAACATAAAAAATATAAAAGCCACTTCGGAGATAGATATTAAATACAAATAATACAAAAATAAAACAAAAATAAAAATTATCAAGATTTTAAATAAGTGTACTCTCCACTAGCCAGTCCACAAATTTTTATCACTGAAACTAGGATTTACACATCAGTAGAAAAACAAATGAAATAAACTGAAGCAATAAATCAGACAAGCAAACCAGCCAATGCGACCCAAAGGCTCCTATAACAATCCCTATCTTTCTTCTAACGCCTGCAGTTGACTGATAGAAAATGCTCATGGCATTAAGTATGCCGTGTTATACATTAGTTTAAGGTAATAAAAGTATATAAAAAAACGTTGGCAGTATTTCTGCGCTGCACAGCAATGGAGAATGGTAGTACAAGCCATGGTAAAATGACTGGAATATTGATTGCTATATTTACATCTTATTTAAAAAAAAAATGTGTCTCAGGGTATGTTGTCCTCCGAAACGGCTTCATCAATTTTATAATTTTATTTGTGTTTATTATGTACGACAAAGATTGTCGGCTAATCAATATGGCCAAACAATGTCTGCAGGGTCAGCTATTATTAAAAAGACAAATTTATGTTTTGTAAGGATTGTCAGTAAGGGGATGGCAAACTACTATAGACATTTAAACTAAATTTTACCCACACTTAGGTCTTACCTGCATTAAATAGGAAGAAATGGCCCTTAATGGGCAAAAGCTTTTTGTTCACTGTCATGTCTACTGATGGCAGCATTTCAATCTGAAAGATAAAAAACAGAGGACTGAAATCTTAATTACCTAATTGTTTTATAATTATAACTATTTATTATACTTAACATACATATTTCAATAGTTTGTTAACAGTTCAATTTTTTTTTAAACTTCCTTTCAATAGCTTGTTTACACTAGAGAAAAGGTAAATGAAGAGATAAGAGAAAAAATTACAGAGAACAGGATCAGAACTATTGCTTATGGTGATAAGTACACAGAAAACCTAAAAAGGAATAGCTACCTGACGGTACCTGCTGCAAACTGGCCAATCAACCTTTTTTACATTCCTTACTTCTTTTATACCTTTCTTATGTCTAATTTTTTAAATTGGAACTAAGTACTTAAGTAAGTATGTTAATGCCAAACTGGAAAAAAGATGGATTAATTTTACATTCGCGGTTAATTAAATTTTTACGTCAATATGTTTAAGTACCTACCAAAATATCAAGAAATTATCCTCAAGCAAGTAGATTGCTATTCAATGAGCAATTAATTGCTGGACCAATCTGAGGCGAATATTAGGTAGCGGCTGGATAAACTTACCCGAGGATGGATAAGAGTGGTCTACCTTGAGAGAGGCATTTGCCCAGAGAACTAATACAGGCTAATTGACTCTTATTATTAGCAAAAATCAAACTTTTTTAATTATGGAACTAATTATAAATTCCCTTTACATTATTAGTAGTAGTGGACAGGTCGTAATGGTACTTACAGTAGCTACTGGCTCATCTAAAACATCCTTTCTCTAACCTACTAAGGGTAACAGAAATTATAACCTCTAATGTAAGTATCGGCTAGGTGTGAATGGTGTGATAGATCTCGATGAAGTACCTATAACATTGAGTCACCTTTTCTCTAAGAACACCACAAATAGAACTATTATTATTTAACTTAATTCAAAATAATAACACCGTTCCTCCGTACCAACCTAAATTAACATTGAGTTCAGAATTCTTGATCGGCCTTTTTACTGCACGAGCCTGCGATACCACGAAGATAGCTTTTACGAAATGGCGATATTGATAAAAGGATTACCTACGTACTAAATGCATAAAACGATAACAACTAAACTAACGACGGCGAGCAAGATAATAAAATTATTGTTTCGCTTCGTTCGATATATACAAATCACGCAAGTTGTCAAAGCAAGCAAGCAAGCAAAGCAAAATATCGAGATCAGTGTTGCCAGACTGGCCTTGTGAAAAGTCACAGAAATAGGGAAAAAAGTAACCTTTTGGTGTAAAAAGTCACCTCACCAATAAAAAAGGTACTAAAACATAATTGGGATACATAGGTACCTAATACTTGTGAATACTCACATGCCAATTTCAGTATTTTATCTCCATGTACCTACCTGCTACATACATAATTATTTACGAGTTTCTACTGCTTTATGGTTTTGAAGTCGGTTTACATTTTATGTTTAAAATTTTTTTTATAGCTTCGCTTGCTTTCCCTTGCACCTGAAAATGTCATGTCATTATATAAAACAACTTAATTCAGCCGTCAGTTTCAATACTTGCTTTAACCTGTTAGATTACTAAATTATTAACTAAGGCCTTTGCATCTATTCTAGATGATTTATACAGCAACTAGTGGCACTGTCATCTACACTAGATAGATGGGTAAAGTAACCACTAGACGCTGCAGTGCCCGGGACAATAGAATTTTAATTGTTACCTGGTCGCGCGACCAGGAAAATAAAATATATACTCGTATTACATAAATACTAAATGAAATTATATAAAAAATAAAATAATCAATAAATTATAATTTTGTCATCATAAAACTTAATCGATATTTAACTTTAGTTTTTAGCATCAATTTTGTAGGCTCAAATTTTATCGCATTGTTGCATTGCTTCTTTTAGTAGCTATAGGTAAGTGCTGATATTGTGTCAATACCAAGCAGAGTCCTGTGATCGGATTGTATCAGTTTTATCTGGCTAAAAACGTCTTTTCAGTTTTTTTACACTTTTTCTTTACCTACTCGCTTGCTTTCCCCCTTAAAAATACAGAGCATTATTCAATTCAGCCAATTGTGTAAATAAGTAGATATTTAATGTACCTACTATTTTTGTTTTGGGTTTACATAAATTGCGTAAATATCTATTAAAATTAAATTACATAAATTTATATTAAATGAAATATAAAAAAATTATACCTTTGTCTTCATAATATTTATCCTAATTATGAAGGACCCACGTAAATTAGTTTATACTTACCATGTTATCAAGCTTCTTGATCACAAAATAATATAATATTTTTCAATGCAAAGCAAAGTTTAGTTTAGCAGTTTAGCAGAGACCAAAACAAAGAGAGAGAGAAACGGGAAGGGAGTAAATGAGTGAGTTTAATATTATGAATGAACGGAGAAACGAAACAATACTGCCAACAAGCAAAAGATCTTTGCGTTCCGTTTTTCAATATATGTAAAAAAAAAAACCTTCACAAAAAAGTAACCAAAAGTAACCTTTTGTGTCCTGTAACCTCAAAGTAACCTGACTTAGTTAAAAATCACTTAAAAGGTTACAAAAGTAACCTTCTGGCAACGCTGATCGAGATTCGAGCCACACATACATAGAACAGGATTATTTGACAGCAGGACAGGAAGGCACGAATTAATTAGGAAAACGAGGAAATAAGTTACCTAGGTACTTACGCAGTTTAGTAATGTACTCTGCGATCCTGTGTTAATAATTTAAATAAAAATACATGTAAGTCTATGATTGTGATAATTAAAAATACAGATTATGTTCCTACGAAATGACTGATTACAGATAAGAGACAGTGTTAATGTTATAAAAATGTTTTAATTAGTGTTATACTTTTGTAATAATTTATCTTCAACTAATAATAAATAATGCTCGACTGATTCTAGTAAAAAACAATTTGTTTTAGTTACTTCTTTACCTATTATTTTATCTGATAAACATTATAAGTAATAATAACTCCTTTTCAATATGAAATAACAATAAACAACTCGATTGAGAAAGTTAAATTTAACAATATCATTTTCGTGGGGAGTTTTGTGATTTGCGTGGCCTCCAATTTTTTAACCTCGGTTATCTCTGTAAGTATATCGCTCTCCGAGCAGCCTCTTCCTTTAAAAATATTATTTATACGTATAATTTAAGATTCAGATGTCAATTTAAAAAAAATATTAAGTTTGAAAATTGCCACGCAAATCACCAAAGAACACCTTGCTCGAAGAAGCACCCTTTTATAGAAAGTAAATATGTTCAAAACCCAATAGGCTTCCCCAGTAGGTTAGACTTCATCATCATCAACTCATTTTGTCCGCACCGAGGGGCACGAGTCTCTTTCCTGAGGAAGGTATAGGCCACATTCCACCACGGGGGCCAAGTCCGGATTGGTGGAGGCTTGCAAGACTAGCGGCTGGTCTAACTGTCCGTCGACAGATGGCAAAGTGGAGCCAAGTCAGAGGACTTGGCTCGACGACAGCCGGCACCAACTGCGAACTTGCGAAGCACGGAACTGCTTGGAAAAATGTCACAAAAATGGCGTTGGTCATAGACGGTCACCCATCCATGCTCTGAACGCGCCCTATGTTGCTTCGTGATCGTTTAAGATCACCCAGGCAGCCGAGGCTACGAGCGATTCTAGGCTAAGGTTAGTTGTCTATTAAACCAGATATGCCGTCCTATTTATAGGACACCCATTAAAATAAAACAAATCTCACTACCCTCCTATTTGTTATCGGTAAACTCGAACACTTGTAAAGCTAAGCAGTAAACTAGCTGAATTTTGTCAACAACGATTGTGAAAATAAGTTTTGTTCTATATTTGTGGTTGATTAAGGATTTTATTTACAATAAGTTACAAAAGGTTGTGAAAGGTTTATTTTGTTAACCTTATTGCAAAAATATTGTTTTATTTATATATAGGTATGACGCAAATGTTTTGTTATTTTTCAATTTAGGTACCTATTTATTGCCTATTTTTGTACTAATAATGTTGTCCTAAATAAAGGACAGTGGGCACATATAAGGTGGTTTCACAGACCAATATAAAGAAATAATATATTCAGTGGTTTGGAAGACTTCGAGGACGTAAATTACCATCGCCAACGATTGCTGACTATTTTGCCACCACCAGTGACTAAAAAGGAGGTCGCATGGGTGACAGTTCAGGAGATTAGAAACATGTGGGTATCTGTCGATAACTTGCTAAGGTCCATTTTGTTACAGTATTCCGAGTTGACTATACAAGGCATCTTCCAGATATGAACCTATGAACCAATAATGGAGCCTTCAGCTAAGCATAAGAGGGTAACATATTCTTGAAAAAAAGCGTGATTTGGTGAAAACTCCAATAGGTTGGCCTTGTATCTAAGGAGTTGCCCATAAAGAGAACCTTTTTATTAGGCTGTTTTTGTTTTTGATGACGTTGTTATTTTATTACTGGACTTTACATAAAAAAATCTCATTGCAGTAGAAATGAGAGAAAAACATATGGTATAGGTAAACCATTGCTCACTCACATGATTAATTTTGCACAAAATAATGCATGGCACTTGTACAAAAATAACAATGGTCTTTTTGTCCACTTGTAATTTAGTCACGTTGCAACAGCATTGTTTGAACAAGATGGAGAAATCAAAGAAAGGGCCTAGTAAACCATCGCAAAGTGAGCGATGGTTTAAGATAAGATAAGAATGTTCTTTATTGTATACCGGCAAAATAGTTACAGAAACGTCAGATACAAAAGAACAAGTACCAAGCAATTTAATGGTTTACTGTCATGGTTTATTTTTGATTCTCGAACAGATAATGAAGAGCATCATATTATCACCAAGAATAATAAACCCGATGGCACAATACATGTTTGACACGTTTCAAGAAATGTGATGTTAGTATACGTATCGTATAAGATATATCACTTAGTGAATAATATAGAAACTGTTTTATTCATATGTTTTGGTTATAATTTATGACCCATAAAATAATAGTGATCCTTGCGATTCTTTCTTTTCTTACCTTTTTTGTGTTCTATAATACTATAGTATTTTTATCGGCTATATTTTTATTACCTGCTACTATAATAACAGTTTATTTGCCTAGTGTCCTAAATATAGGACATAATATTCCGGAAAAACTATTGTAGGTAATTACACTTGCATAAAATTTTTCATCGCATAATACGTTATTTTGAAGGCATAAATACTAATAAGTATAAATATTCAGGAAAACAGCATATTTTTTTCTTTTTAAAATATCGTGAGGTATGTACCTACCTGGCACGGATAGCCAGAGGTTGCGGGTTCGAATCCCGGCATGGGTGAAATTTTTAGCCTCTAATTTAAGGTTTTATTAAAATTTGTTCCTTAGCACGGGTTAGTGCATTAAAAATAAAATAGTATAGGTATGAACCTATTTATATTATTATTAGATGATTATAAAGTTATGTTAGATTTGTGTAATAACTAAATGGATGAAATGAAATGAAATGAAATGAAAAGGTTTTATTCAAAGTAGCACAGAAACTGCGGCTTAATGAACGTTACAATTCAAACTAGATGTCCATTTCAAAATCTAGATCATTTAGGAGAAAAAATGGACAAAAAAACTCCTAACTTAGTCTTTTCAAAAGTCCTTAATTAACGTAGTTTACATAATTATTTTAAACATAGAACTCATACATTGTACTGGCTTTCATTCCAGACCTCATTGTCATCTAAATAATCCTTTATGTTATAGTAGCCCTTTTGGCACAAAGTGTGCTTAGCATATTTTTTGAACCGCGATTTAGGCAAGCTTAATATATTTTCAGGGATTTTATTATAGAAGCGTATACAATGCCCCATGAAGGATGTATTAACCTTTGCCAGCCTAAATAGTGGGAACAAAAGTTTATGTTTATTTCTAGTATTTACATTGTGTTGGCTACCTAAAGTTTTAAAGTTACTGATATTTTTCCTAACGTACATAATGTTTTCATATATATACTGACTGGCAACTGTCAGGATGTTAGTTTCTTTAAAGAAATCTCTTAACGAATCTCTACTACCCAGCCTATAAATGAATCTGATCGCTCTCTTCTGCAAGACGAAGATGGTCTCAATGTCTGCTGCCCGTCCCCACAGTCGTATGCCATAGGACATAAGACTATGGAAGTAACTAAAATAAACAAGCCTAGCAGTTGCGACGTCAGTTAGTTCCCTAATTCTTTTGACTGCATATGCTGCTGAACTAAGCCTATTTGCTAATTTTTCTATATGAGGACCCCATTGAAGCTTTGCATTAATTGTGATACCTAGAAATACAGTTTCATTCACAAGGTCTAATTTGTCACTCCCCAGTAAAACATTGCTGTCTACCGTTTTGACATTTGGAAGAGTGAACTTTATACATTTCGTCTTTTTTGAATTTAACAATAAGTTATTAGAAGTAAACCAATTTAGTACCCGAGAGAGAGCATTATTTGTATTGTCAAGGTCATTTACTTGTCTCTTAATTTTAAAAATAAGACGAGTCATCTGCAAATAATACTATCTCTGACATATTTTGAACCATGAACGGCAAATCATTTACATATACGAGGAAGAGGAACGGCCCCAAAATCGATCCCTGTGGCACTTCTATCCTGACCTCTGACCCTGAAGATTTAGTTCTATTTATATCAGCTCTTTGAACTCTCCCTTCTAAATATGATGTTATAAGTTTTAGGCTATTCCCGTTTATACCATAGTGCTTTAATTTTAAAAGAAGTGTTTTATGGTCAACGCAATCAAATGCTTTCGACAAGTCACAGAATACGCCTATAGCATCCTTGCGCTCTTTCCATGCACTAAATATATGTTTAACTAACATGACGCCGGCGTCCGTTGTAGAGCGCCCTTGCGTAAAACCGAATTGCTGACCATGGAGAAGTTGATAGTCATTGAAATGTGTAAGCAGCTGACCTAGAACTATCTTCTCGAATATTTTACTCAAAACGGGTAGAACTGAGACTGGTCTGAAATTTGTGGGATTTTGCTTATCACCACTTTTAAATAAAGGAACGAGCCTACTATATTTCATTAGATCAGGGAATATACCCTCATCTAAACATTTGTTAAAGATTTTGGCTAAATGGGGTGCTAGGGTATCGATTACTGAGCTAACTACTGTTACTGACATACCCCATAAGTCCTCAGTTTTTTTAAGCTTTAGCTTTTTAAACGATTTAATCACGGTATCGGCTTCAATATAGTCGAACGAAAAATCGTGATGGCATGGGGGAACATTGTCTTTCAAAATACTTTCAGCAAGAGCTGGAGAAGAGTCTAAAGGAGCTGTCGTTACAATTGGAACATTTGTAAAGAACTGTTCAAAAGCCGTAGCAATGTCTTCATTTGAGGTTATTAATTTATCATCTATTTTAAGTGAAAGTTCACGATCTCCAAATTTGGTTTTACCGGTTTCCTTATTTATAATAGCCCAAATTGTTCTGGATTTATTAGTCGATTGAAGGATTTTTGATTTTATATGCTCACATTTTGCTTTGTGGCAGACGGCATTAAATAATTTTGAATATAGTTTAACATACTGTATAAAACTGGGGTCATATGAGTATGTTTTTTTCTCATATAGCGCATATAGTGTGTCCCTGCTTTTTCGGATGCCGGCAGTAGCCCATTCACTAAATGCTACTTTATTTCTTTTTGATGATAACTTTTTTAATTTAAAAACTTTTTCAAAACTACCTGAAACAACTTTGAATAAATCTCCATAATGAGCATTTGCATTAAGGGTCTTATTATTTTGTGTAGGTAAGCTACTTTGTATGTAATTTCTAAATAATTCCATCTTTTTTGCTGTAATGGGCCGATAAATTATATCTTGCTCCTTTTTTTTAAAATCTGCTTCAAAGTGGACAATTTGACCATTGTGGTCTGACTTTAAGCAAGTTACTGTAGAACAATGCGAAAATTCACAGTCGCAGAATACATTGTCAAGACAGGTGACTGTGTTTTCGGTAATCCTAGAAGGCTCTAAGAAAATATTAACTAAATTAAAAGACTTGAAAATAAGTTTTAATTTGTTATTTAAAACGGAGTCTACCAGCAAGTCTATATTAAAATCTCCACATACTATAACTTTCTTGCTACTACTTGAAGCTACCTTGATCCATTACAGTTAGGTATAAGTAGAATGGCAGTAGAATAAGTTGGGCAGGTTAGTTGGTAATGATAACGACTAACATACGCTAAGATGGCGTAACAGATCAGAAAGAGAAATTTGGCACTGAGGTACCTATTTGAACACCTCAGACACTTAGGTGATATCAGCCACTTGTTGATTATTTATATGATTTTGGTGTATACCTACTTAGGTAGATATACCTACACCAAAATCATATAAATAAGCTAGGCCTGGATAGGCCATTTAGTAAATAAGTGGCTGTACTATTACTACCGGTTATCATTTTAAAGGGAAATAAATGACCGTGTGCCTTACTACCGCGGACGCTTACTAGCTCGTTGAACCGACGTTCTGAGGTCCGACAGTGGCTGCATGGGCATGGCCAAGGAAAAAAACAGGTGGAGTGCTTTAGGGGAGGGCTGTGTCCAGTAGTGGACGGGTGGAAAAGTAGGTACAGGCTGATTTATTAATTGATGTGCCCCGCGTCATGATGGCTTAGATATGGTTTCGGGAAGTTCAGTCTCCAGCCCTATATGGCCCGGTGACCGAGCCAGAATTGTTGGACGCCGATGTCTGACAGTGGCTGCATATGGCCAAGGACAAAAACAAGTGGAGTGCCTTAGGGGAGGGCTGAGCCCAGTAGTGGACGGGTGGAAAAGTAGGTACAGGCTGATTTATTAATTGATGTGCCCCGCGTCATGATGGCTTAGATATGGTTTCGGGAAGTTCAGTCTCCAGCCCTGTATGGCCCGGTGACCGAGCCAGAATTGTTGGACGCTGAGGTCTGACAGTGGCTGCATAGGCATGGCCAAGGACAAAAAGAAGTGGCGTGCCTTAGGGGAGGGCTGAGTCCAGTAGTGGACGATTGGAAGAGTAGGTACAGGCTCATTTATTAATTGATGTGCCCCGCGTCATGATGGCGTAGATATGGCTGCGGGGAGTTCAGTCTCCGGCAATGTTTGGCCCGGTGACCGACCCAGAGTTGTGGGTCGCTATCGGTAGTTTGGTAACCAATCGCACTGTAATGCTATAACCTGTGCTACTTAACTCGGCGCCTCGCGTGATTCTATGTTCTTCGCGTGAGATGCGTATTTAATTTGCGCGGGTTATACCCCTGGAAAGACATTGTACTGCTATTGCTTTGTAGACTACCATATTGAGGGAAATAACAATCATTGGAGTGCTTCTATCATTGTATTAAAAAACTATGTAAGTATTAGACTCTAGAGTCTGATAGATTGAATAGGTAGATTGTAGGTAAGTTACCATAAAAATGGGTTGTGGAGCTGTTAAGAATAAGTTTAGTGAAGGCAGGCTATGGGCTTTTTCTTATCAATTCCAATTATTTTTAACAGACATTAAAAAGGTAGGTGATCGCAATTCGTCGAAATCTTTTTATATACCTATGTTCGTCGATTACTCAATGAGGCCTGGTTTTACAATACGTTTTTTTTTGTTTCAAAGGGAAGACTTTCCAGGTGGTCTCATGGTCATAAGTCAGGATTTCATGATGAGATCCTGGAAAATACCAGGGATTTCTTAAAATTTTTAAGGCACACTTGAACATATCGCATCGAATAACATCGCTATTGATAACATCGATTGGATAGACCTAATTGACCCCGATAACATTGAAAATGCTATTAAAGCTGCTACCAGGCTATAAATAATATTATAAAAGAACGTAGGGGTACCTACCAAGTCAGTGAAAGATAATTGCAGACATCCTCCGTGGTTTCCTAAATATTTATTAAAATAAATATAAACATAGAATACTATTATGATAGCTTTATAAAATTGTCAGAAGAAAAATTTGAATATTAAATAATTATAATAAACACTTCTGATCATTTGTAAAATCAAAGAGTACCATTTCAAGAGGCGTAGGTGCCTAGTACAAAGTATTATGAAGTTTCATCTTCTGCAACTATAATTATCTTCTTTATGAAAAACAGATAAAATAGTCCTCTACTCGTACTTAGGTACGTCCTATTATTTCTGCCGAACAGCACGGCTTTGTAAAGAAAGATCCACTTAAAGGTACTTATGTGAATTAATCAAGAATTAATGCTTCATTGTATATCGACTATTCCAAGGCATTGTCAAAATATCCTACCTACCAGGCCACTCAGAAAGTTTTTCGAAAAAAAGTTTTTATGTACACGACACTGCCCACACGTAATAGGTTTGAAAACGTCGATTATTTCAAAGTAAAAATACTACTGTTCGATTTTCAAATTTCCCTCCGCATTTTTTCAGAGCCTATTAAAATTTTCTTGTCTCATTAAAAAATGGATCTGCATCGAGAACATTTTCGTGCTGTGATTTTTTACGATTTCAAATGTGGCTTAAAACCTGATGAGTCATTTGATCGACTTCGAATTGCTTTTATGGATGAAGGACCTTCAAAAGCAACCATCTACCGCTAGTATAGCGAGTTCAAACGCGGTCGTCTTACTTTGGGGGATGAACAAAGGAGTGGTCGTCCTACGACGGCTGTCACCGAAGAAAGTGTGCTGGCAGTATAAAATTTTATTCAAGAAAACAGACGAATTACGTACGAAGAGATTCAGCATACACTGCAGATTGGTTCAGGAAGTGTTCACAAGATTTTGCACGAGCACCTTCGCGTAAGATGAATAGTTTCCCGCTGTGTGCCGCACAACCTCACCGAAGCTCAGAAGCAGGCCCATGTGGATTGGTGCCGTGATATGTTACAAAAATTTGATGCTGGCTCGTCACGGCGCGTTTACGACATTGTGACAGGTGACGAAACCTGGATTTCTCAATACTCAACACTTTAGTTTCTTGATATTATCTCAATATCTCAATAATATTAAGAAACTAAAGTGTCAGTCGACAGTTTGGCTGTTTCAAAATGAACCAACGCCTACGAAAGTGTAGCGATCGAGGAGCGCAGGAAAAATTTTGATCGCTAGTTTCTTCACTTTGACGGGGTACCTAATTTCAATTCCACTTCGAGACCAAAGCAGCATCAACGTTGAATGGTATAGCACAAAATGCCTGCCAGAAGTTTTTTCTGAACTGAGCAACAAGCGACCGAACACCGGGCTCCGCGGGGTCCTTCTTCACCACGACAACGCGCCCGCGCACTCTGCGATCAAAACAAGGGTCTTCCTGGACTCCACACCGGTCAGAGTCATGGGACACCCTCCTTACAGTCCTGATTTGGCTCCGTGTGACTTCTTTTTATTCCCTACAATTAAAAATCAGCTCAAAGGGATACAGTTTTCATCGCCGGAAGACGCGCTAGCAGCGTTTGAGAAGGCCGTGGAAGAGGTGTCTGCGGAGGACTGGAAAAAATGTTTTGAAAATTGGTTCAGACGCATGAAACTTTGTATAGAGGCTGGTGGAGAGTTCATTGAAAAGATTTAATAATTTTTATTTATAGAAGTTAGTTTTTTAGTTTCTCAAAACTTTGTGAGTGTCCCACGTATATCCCACTCACTACAAATAAATAAACCTGACAGTGTCTTACCATACATACCTTCGTGAGGGGTGCTGCGCCAGATAACCTTCACGTGTACCCCTCCGCTTCCGTTCCCTCTGATTATATGAACCAGATGGAAGGGCAAGTGGTGGGGTCGGTGCACCCTGAGCGTTAGTCAGTAACTTCTTGCTGTATCTTGTTGGATCTTGCTGGCTAACGGCGAATAATCTGGCAGGAGGGGTGGCGTGGGCCCTGTTTCACTCTGTGGAGCGGGACCCAGGCGACCAACCGCTTGTGGGAGGGCCATCGCATACTCGTCGGACCTCGTACCAGTCGGACCAGAGTGGCCGTGGGCGGAGGGTCGGGGGACCCACCGCCTCCTCCTCCAAGGGAAGGCGCCCTTGCGTGTTCCGGGGGCACCTTCTAGCACAGAGAGGGCCCGCGCGCTCGCTCTCCACCTGTCTGCTATTAGAGAAGCGCTGGTGAGCGACGTGGAACACCGCGGGGGTTTAGTGGGTAGTCCAGCCCGGAGAAGACAGCTCCGTGTGGCTGGGAGTCCCATACGAAACCGTTCTGTTGTCCCCCGACAACAGAGCGGTGAAGTGCGTAAATGCATTCCCCCGCGTTACCAAAAAAGAAAAAAGACATACCTTCGTGAAAGAAGCCGGGCCGTTACAATCAAGGGGCACTGCTCGTCATTTGTGCCAGTTTATTCAGGTATCCCTCAGAGTTTCCATCTTGGACCCCTTTTGTTTTACATTTTCTTTAATTATATTTGCATGTAGGTACCTATTTATAAAATCACACTTTTTACTATAAGTTGATGATAAAAAGATATTAAGGACAATTGAAAGTACAACTAATTGCTACCAATTGCAGGAGGACCTTGATAGTCTTAAGAAGGCTACAATAGAAATTAAAATGTCATAGGTAAGTCATCGTATCGCAATTTAATATTTATGTCGCTAATTATGGTACTAAATCTTCCGCCGTTGTTATTTTAATTCTTCTTTTTCATTTAATAAAATTTAATTTAATGTGATTGGATTAATGCACTTAATGCACATTAATTAATGCACTTTAATTTGATTTGATTAATCATGTTGTAATTTGTGTCTATTTTTGTTAATTATTAGTAGGTACTTCACTGGCTTATTGAGTATCAAAATAGTTGACTTAAGAATGTTACTGCTGTTACCTTATTTTTGATAGATAAAAAATACAAAATAAAAAAGTGTTTAGGTGTTTTATTTTTAAAAACTGTTTTTATACGGATTTTACTCGTTTATTTTACATTTTTACTATAGTAAACTCACAGTTAATACTTTCAAAAAGACGCCTGTCACTTCAGTCTTCCGAGACCACGGCACCTGAAAAAGTGTCGAAACATCGGAAAATTGTAAAAATGTAAAATAAACGAGTAAAATCCGTATAAAAACAGTTTTTATTATGTCTAGTGCTCGTTTTAACCTTGGAAAATGTTTAATTTTTTTTACAGTTACTCCTGCATTTACTTTTGGAAAACACAAATTAGTGGAGTCGTAAGACCATAGCTTACGTAGTTCCATAACGTTTTACTTTTATACTCAAGTACGAGTATCACTTTCAAAACTGGCAGACCGATTTTTTGGCCTACTGTCATAGTTTTTCACTTCCCGACAACCTTATATTTTACGTGAAAGGTGACGCTATGACAACCTACAGCGTTAGCTTTCGTCGTTCGTTAATGCATCCTCAAATACACAGTGTACAGTCTGTTAGCTTTTAGAATATACTTCGCTCTAGAGTAGGCTTCGGTTTTCGCCGAAAACACACGAGTGTAATACTAGTACTTTCTGCTCTGTATGGAACTTTTCTTCACTATTTTGAAAAGTTATAAATACTTAACAATACAAAATAAACCTTACCTTATTGCATATATCCGATTCTATCCGGCAGTAGCCCAGGTTTATTCTAAAAGCTAACAGACTGTAATAAAGTGAATGTCCTACCTGTCTGTAACAATTATTTTAAAGGTTTTTGAATTTGAATAAATTAATAATTTTATTCAGGCGCTATGGCGCTCATTAGGGGAGGGCTATGTCCAGCAGTGGACTACATAATATAGCCTGAAGAAGAAGAATAATTTAGTTGAAATTGCAGTGGGCGAGGCACATAGCTCGAAGAACTGATGACCGCTGGGGCGAAAAAATCTGCCCTGACGACCACGGACCGGACGACGACGCAGAGTGGGCAGACCCCCCACCGGATGGTGTGAAGACCTGGTTACGATAGCGGGTATTTGCTAGATGCGGACGGCACCAGACCTTGGAAAATCACGAGGGAGGCCTATGTCCGGCAGTGGGCTTCAAATGGCTGATGATGATGATAATTTTGTTATTTTTCTTTAATTTGATGTACAAATTTATATCCTAACTTTTATTGCGGACCAAATGAATTTTAATACAAGATGTAGTTTGCATACGTTTTTAGGTCAGAAATGGAACATTTTGAATTCGTCTGTTTCTATGTTGTTCGGTATATGTATTTGAGATTACCTACTGCAGTAAATTTTTATTAAGAAGAAGTTCCAATTGATTTATTAACACAGTAAGTTAATTAGTTTACTGAGCAAAGATTATAGCGCTAATAATTTAATAGGGCTGTCGGAATTGTATGGAGATATGGTTAGGTTTGTATGGGGAACCGTATTGTGAGAGTATCGATTGTTTTTTTCTTTCCAAATATACCTACATCCTTATGTTAGACCTAGAAACAATCCCCTAGCATCAGCAAGGATGATCTCGGGCGATGATGACCAGCTGAAAACCCTATTATTGAAGGAGATTCCGATCCTGAATATGACCTTCCTTAAACATGACAGAAAATCGTTTGACCAGATATGTCTCTGAAGCGATACCATGGAATAGCCATCTCGCGGTTCCCCAGTCTACATAATCAGCGTTGATACACTAATGCACGTGCAACCAGCTGTGCCGAGATAGGAAAGATGACGAGATCATGTTCAGTAGGTATACTGAACATGATCTCGTCATCTTTCGTAAATCATCGAAACTACAAAAGTAGAGGATTACATGGGAGCAATTTGAAATGAAATCTTGTCAGAAAAGTGAATATTTGAATATCGAAAGGTTGTCTGGAAGAGATCACTTTTAGTAATAAGGCCGCCGTCTGTACTCTTAGATTAAGAAATATTTGTGTAATTTCCGTTTTACGTAGGTACAATAAAATATTCTCTATCTATTTACGAGTATTTGTTAACAATTCTTTATGATATCAATTCAAGAACTATGTAAGACATACCGAAAGTGTCTCCTTCACAGAAAACACAGATATAATTCAAACGAATATGGTCTTTAACTTCAAAGTAGTTACAAGTACAATTGAAACATTCTCCTTGGTAGGATACCTACCTACATATTTTGATATAGAAATACATTTTGGAGTCGGTGGGCCATGGAGCTTGGCACCGACTCCAAATTCTAGGTAGTTCTACCATACCTACTTATGTCACTTACTTCAAATTTAAAGGTCACACTCGATTAAAAAAAAATCTGTGGTTTATAGTGAGTATTGCTTGAAGTCGGTTTTTATGAAGTCGGTTTTTATTACATGGTTTTACTTCTTTTCCTGTAATTAAGACCTCTCTTTCATGTCTAGTTTAGTGTTACAGACACATGAAAACTGAAAAGGCAAAGAAAATGTGAGATTTGTTCAATTGGCACAGATATTATTATTAATATGATTTTCTCTAATTCTACCAGAATACTAAACAGTTGACGGCTCATCAACCTTTTAATATATATATTTTATGCATTAGCAAGGGGGAAGATATAAATTACGCGGAACCGGCGGCGAGAGACCACGAGAAAACACCCGAAGCGAACGTGATCTGTCAGGATCGTGGCAAGTGGCAGTCCCTGGTCTCTGTCTACACCTCTGGGATACAGGCGTGAAGTTATGTTATATTTCTATTTCTATACTAACATCCGTGCATTCCATTTAGTTATTCTACCGGTGAGTTTGCACTTAAAACGCAAAGATTGATATGCTGTTGAGTTTAACTAATACTCTCCGCTGTCAATTTCCGCCAAATTTTTTGCAGGAAATAAAAGTCCTTTCAGTAACCATACATAGGACGCGTTCAGTGCAAGGTAGGTAGACCGTCTATGACTAAAGCTAGTGATATTGTTACAAGCGGTTCTGTTCGCGAGGCACGTTAAGCAGTTAGTGCCGGGTGCCGTCGATAGATGGCAGTCATTAAGCCAGGCCTTGGGAAGGCTTGAAAACTTCTGACAGTAAGACCAGCCACTAGTCTTGCAAGCCTCCACCAATTCTGAATTGGCCCCCGTGGTGGAGTATGGCCTGTACGTTCCTCAGGGGAAAGACCTCTGCCCCTCGGTGGGGACATAATGGGTTGATGATGATGATGACGTATTAACTGGATCTTATTAAAATAAAAAAAAAATATTATCAATGTAGCACAAAATATGCGATTTATTGAACGGCTAAGCTAAGTTAAATCACACCAAACTAGGTATCCACTTCAAAATTGATATTATGAATATGACCACGACACATAACAATTCTGTCTTAAAAGCTAAGAAATTTTCGCTCAACAGAGTTCTCAAACAATCACTTGTCCCTGATGGTGAGTCTCTAAAATGCAAAGTTGTTCAATAGAGATATATTAAAAACCTATAGAGGCAAAAAATCCACGTCGGGACTCGAACCCGTGACCTCTGGCTAACCGTGCCAGCGCTCTCCTAACTGAGCTAATGGGCGACTAGCCGGCATCAGTGAAATTTCGAACCACTTGGCAAGTGATGCAAATCACTTCAGCCAGATGTTGCTGTAGTACGTAATACAGAGAGTATTGTGAAGAGGTTCTAAACACTGATGTCGGTAAGTCGCCCATTAGCTCAGTTGGGAGAGCGCTGGCACGGTTAGCCAGAGGTCGTGGGTTCGAGTCGGGGCAAGAGTGGAATTTTTTGCCTCTATAGTTTTTTAATATCACTCTATTGAACAACTATGCATTTTAGAGACTCTTGCTCTAGCATGGCTAACATAACCGATCTTGTTTACGAATGTCTGCGCACAATGCGGACAGGTGAGCACACCATTCGGTAATTGTAAATGATAGCACAGGGTGGGCGTGCTTTCAGTGCATTGCGTCGAGCATCTAGTTCAGAGCAGCGATCCTCTTCAAAATGTTTCACTCTGGTTTATACCAGAGCCTTCCTTTCCGGTCGTCTAGCGGCTGTCTGTTCCCAATCCAAAGGGTCTATGTCCCACTTTGTCATGTGGCGCTTAAGTATATCTTTATACCTCAGGAGTTGCCCGCCATGCTTACGCTTGCTCTCCTCAAGTTCAGAGAAAAGGATGCACTTTGGCGTAGGTTCATCTGACATTCGCGATACGTGTCCACTGTAACGGAGTTGCCGCCGCATAAGATAGGGCTCAATCCCTGTGATATTGGCCTATTGATATTTATAGAGTAAGTAGTGGTGTTGCCGACCATGCTATACTCCTCAGAGTCATGGACGGTCTATCGTCGCCATATACGAACGCTGGACCGTTTCCACCTAAATTGAAAAACTATGTAAGTATTAGACTCTGGGGCCTGGCCCCAATCTAAGGTAACTTGCTATGGCAAAGGGGAAAGAACATGACCAACATGGAATTACATCAAGATTGAGGTCATTTGTACAAACCGGGTCTCCTTCTTCTTCTTCAGGCTATGTTACGTCGTTCATATTGCAAAATGCGCCATGACAACAAAAAAATGTTTACGTTTTTTCACCAAATTTGTATGAAAAATAAAATAACAAACAAAATAGCAAGATATCATAATCCTTACCTACTCAGGCTGACATTATAATGTCTTAAACTTACATTCAGAATCAAGTTTCCCTTCAATTTAGATGAAAAAGCGAAAATAGTGTTTATTAACATAGAACATTTTGCAATATAAACGACGTTTATGTAGTCCACTGCTGGACATAGCCCTCCCCTAATGAGCGCCATAGCGCCCTGGGGTCTGCCCCCAGTAGAAATCGAACCCGCGACCTTCTACACACGAAGATATATTTGATAGGAAATATAATAACGTCCCAGGTGGACATACATCGACCAAATAGGGGATGTATTAGCAAGGGGAAAGATAAAAAGTATCCGGAACCGGCGTGCGTGCACGTAACGACTTATGAACGTTGATGGCGCGTAGGTGATCTGTCAGGATCGTGGAAAGTGGTAGTCCCTCGTCTCTGCCTACCCCTCTGGCATACAGGCGTGAGGTTATGTATGTATGTAAGTATAATAAAGTCGTCTTTGAAATTGTAATAAAAATGTTTATTCAAGTCGAACTTTCTGTGCTAACTTCAAAATTAATGATTGGGGAACTAACCCGGGTTCTCCTTACCAGATCTTTATACAAAAAAGAACCACTGAGCTATCAATTCCTTATTAGACTTCGTTTAAATAAAGCAACAGATTTTATGGCCAATTTCTGTGTCACAAAACATTTTAAGATATTGAAGTTTTATGGTCTTATCTTTAGAAAAACACGAATCCTTAAAACACTCAAAAATACTGATTATAAATATTATGATTAAGTCTGTGCTGGAGAATTTATAAGGAAAACGTAACCATACATTAAATAAATTGTCCCTAAGGAATGATTTAAAAGAATCGTATTTATAAAATACATACTTACATAACCTCACGCCTGTATCCCAGTGGGGTAGGCAGAGACGAGGGACTGCCACTTGCCACGATCCTGACAAATCACCTTCGCTTCATCAACGTTCATAAGTCACGCCGGTTCCGGGTACTTTTATCTTCCTCTTTGCTAATAAGTTATTTTAAAATTAAAACATCAATTTTAATGCTGTTATAAATATTTTTTGTTTGTTAGTGTACAAAGATCGAAACAAAGTTGCAGGCGGGTGTATATTTTTTAAGTGAGTTTTTTTATTACAGGCTCAAATTTTTTTACAGCCGATGTAGCTTATTTATGTCAGACCTATTATTTAAAGTGATTTCCCTTATTTCAGAAGTACATTTTAAGGGGTTTGTGTTTAGGGTTCCGTACCTCAAAAGGGAAAATACGAAACCCTTATGGTATCACTTTTACACTCTTCCGTCCTTCCGACGACGAACTGTCACTACCCTTTATGTTGGGAACGGTAGATATACCTACTCAAATATGATAGAATCTGAAAACGCATAAAAAAATTTCATCACGTGCCTATTGTATTTACTTATATTTCTATACAGTAGTATAACAGAAAACGCTGCTGGTTATACTCGTACATGCAATTAACCTTGGTACCAACTCTAAGTTAAGAAAATGTTTGTTGTAAGACTTTTTTTTTCTCTAATAAAACAAAAAATAAACGCGTGGAGGTATCGAGTTGAAATTAAAAGTTTCTCGTACACTAACAATCTGTTATTCTACTGTAACAAATGTTTTATCTACAGCTTCGGGCTGCTAACTACCACCACTTCACCACCAATGGAAAAAAAACATAGCTTGTTTTATAATAGATACCTTTTTATCTAAAAATGAACATGAGAAATCTTAACTACTGAGACACCTTTTTTTGAACATAGAACTTTAATCGATTTCCGCTAAAACTGCGGTTTTTGCCAGAAACTGATCAATCAAAAACCAAGGACTAAAGTCCTCTAGAGTCTTGGATCTTGGCTGTAGGTTCTAAAAATAGTTGTCACAGTTGTTAAGATTTCTCACGTTAACTGTTAGATAAAAACGTATTATAAAACAATTTATGATTTTTTTTCATTGGTGGCGCCAGTTAACAGCCTGAAGCGCCTTAAGAAAATACTAATGTAGTATATTTTTTTTTGATAGTACAGGGCCCTCGAAGGGCTCTGTCCCTATGTTCGACTTACACTTGACCAAGTTTTAACCAACTGCTTCGTTTTATTCTCTCTATGTAACCTTGTTAGCGAGCAGGTACTACCACCTTCAGTATAATATATAAACAATCTATTTTGGTACCCCATAAGGCAAAATCGAGGAAAATAGTGGTAACGAAACTTGCCAAATTTTCGGAGCTATTCAGCGAAGGCCCCACCTTCGCTTTGCTATTGGCCTCGAGCTCGAGAGATCAGCCAATCGCACCGCTCTCCGTCCCCCACTCAGTCATACATATGTAATAACCATTACGTTTTCCACCTCCGTGAAAAACGTAATAGTTATTACAAGCAGTTAACTCTGTCATAAACTGTTAACCAATTAAACCAGACACTAAAGTGTCTGGCTAACGTCGAAAATTAAATTTATTTAATTGAGTTCAACTTTAAACTTACGCAAGAGACAAAAGAAAATATCCCAAGCAAAGGTGTCTTAAAAGTTGAGGTGATATGTTTTTAAGGCGAAAGTTGAGTGATAACCCGCGTGGTGAAAAAGCTGTGGAGTAACCACCTACGCCGGCCGGTGACATGTGTCTGAAAACGCGCAGTTGAAGCCGAGACCTGAAGCAGTTCGCGTCTCGCTTTCTCACCGCGCGACCGCTCGAGTTTCAATACACGTCGACAGTGCGGCGTGGAAACAGTCCCGCCCGCCCAGGCAGCGGCACGCTTCGTGCGGCGACGGAGAACAAACTTGATAAACTTGTGCTGTGCCGATGAAGCCCAGTGAACTGTAATAAAATTGAGCAAAACTTCAGTGCTAAACTCCAGTGTAGTTACAAATAAACTTCGAAGTGGCAAGGGTGCGGCGGTAAATCTTCGAGACTACTTAATAAAAAGTGGGTGAGTAGCACTAATTTTCACATAAAATTATATTAACGAGCTCGTTAAGTTTTATCGCGTGTTTGCACTTGAAAAGTCATTTGTGGCATAATAGAATAGGTGTTTGTTTTCTAATCCTACTACAGCGTGAAGATGTAGGGAATTACTCATTGTAATTATCTAAACAAAACATAATCCAACACCAATTATGTGTGACCTACTAGTACGAAATATAAACGCAACATTTTATTGTTGGATAAGAATAAAAATTCTTAAAAGTTGTGTTAACAATTATATGCTCCTACATATATTAGTCACCCTAGCTACTGACCTAGGTACATTTCCTAAAACTAAGTATGTAGAATGAACCTGACACGACGAACGGCCTAGAAAGAAGACACCGTATAATTCTTATTTTATATTTTATTAGTAGTATCATGTCAAAAACTGTACCATCATGCAATATCAAGAATAAAAATGCAATCCCACAGTATTTAACCTGCAAATAACATAATTACATACAGAGTGTTAAAAATTTGCGGCCAATCCTAATGCTAATCATACGTACACAAACTACTAACTTAAAAAAAATGTTGCTGTGAAATCACTTTAATATTTCGCGTTTCTGAATTAAAAATAAAATGTTAGCGCGCAATGGACGTGTTACTTTTAGCGTTCTTGTGGCATGGAGCGCAAGTTTGCACCGATCCACTTGTTAAAGATTTCGATGTTTTGAATAAGCGCGATGAAATTTCAAATTCGTCTTCTGACAGCTTCAATTCAATTTCGATAAGACGACTTGGAAAGAAAAGTTCGCTGTTCGCTCTAAGTGCTTACGGGCTTCATATATTACAGTAAAATATAAAACGAGTGCGATTTTGAACCTCAATATCGCCTAAGCCATTTATTCGATGAAAAAAAAACGGATTGTATTAAAAAAAGCGCCAGTAAATAAGTGTATATTTTGAGGTTAGAGATAAAGGATTGTTTTTTATTTGTAAATACAAATTTATAATAATAATATACGTTTATTTAAGGCCAATGATCCATAGTTATTAGTATAACTTAACCTATGTTAGTGAAAATAAAATAATTTAGACATTAAAATTACAATGGGTGTGAAAACAAAAATAACATACATACATACATAACCTCACGCCTGTATCCCAGAGGGGTAGGCAGAGACCTCGCTTCATCAACGTTTATAAGTCGTTGCATGCACGCACGCCGGTTCCGGGTACTTTAAATAAAAAAAAAAGTACATTACAATTATGTTTTTTTTTTCTGGTGTGTACAATAAAGAGTTCTAACCTAATCATCAACCCATTGTGTCCCCCACCGAGGGGCACGGGTCTCTTTCATGAGGAAGGTAGGTATAGGCTACGGGGGCCAAGTCCGGATTGACTCAGTCTTTAATTTCACTTCTTTTAACTTTGAACAGTATCCTTACAATTTAAAACATTTTAACTTTGAACAGTATCCTTACAATTTAAATTAACACTCAACTTTTACACAATAAGCGTGACGACAGTATCAAATAATCAAAGATTTAACGATATTATAAAACAGTGATTTAGTTATACTAAAAAGGATGAGATTACCAATATTTCCAATAAAATAAAAGATTATAATACTGTTTTCAGCCATTTTGACTGAAACAGCAATCACACCGTGTGACGTCACCCTTTAGTAACAATGATAAACTTCACACGTGCTTTGTTTGACGTTTGATGTTTCTTTACCTGGGCGTGACGTCAGATTCGACGCCATGACACTGCAAGCTGTCTTCCCACAGATTTAAAATAATTTTAGAAAAATGCCTTTAACCTTCGTTAAACTTATACAAATATAAGTTTTTTGTAAATAATAAATGTGTTACATTATGGAAGATGATTTAAAAATATTTCGTCATGCCTATTATATTTCTTTAAATTGTATTAAAATGCAGAATGTCAGTGTTGTTCACAGTGGCTCGAAGCGCTGCCGGTTCTGGGCTCGACGGGGGCTGCGAAGATGCCGTGACGCGTCTCACCCCTGATCTGGAAGGTTCGCCAGCCTTCGAGATGAACGAGTTGCCACATCACGCATACGGTGTCGATACGCGCAGATTACAACTGTACTCCCACCCGCATCTACACCCCACGGTAAGGTGCCGTTATCTGTTTAGCGTTTGTTCGTTCGTTACACTTTCGTCGTCGATATCAACCCTTGTATGTCCCCACTGCTGGGGCACTGGTCTCTTTCTGCATCGCAGGTTGGTGGAGGATTGTAAGACCGTGGCGGGCCTTACTGTCAGAAGTTAGCAAGCCACAAATAAGGCCTCTGACATGGCTTAACGTCTGCCATTACATGACAGCCGGTACCAACGACTTAACGTGCCTTGCGAAGCACTCCGCTCCGCGGTAGTCACGGGACGGTCACCCATCCCGCACCTGACCGCGCCCGTTGTTGCTTAACTCAAGTGATTGATTCCAATCACTTGTTTCGGCTTGGCCGGTTACATTTCATTGCACAATAAAACCTTTACAGCAACTTAAAAAGTGCAAAGGCGGACTTATTTCAACAGATTTTTTCCAGCCAGCCTAAAATTTTGGAATTTATATTATAAATAATATATCTATGTATGGACTTTTAAGCCAGGAAGGGGTTAAAAATATTATTACATTACCGATATCGGTACAGTCGAATACAGGTTAACCTTTATTTTTGTTGCGAAGTCGGTCTCAACGTCAACATTCTTAAGGTTTTCTGCATAGCTTATATAGGTTTGCTGGTACATTATATAAATTCTACGGATGTGGTTTAACTAGATATAAATTACACTTATAATAACTACGAAAGTTTGTGAGTGTGTATGTTTGTTACTTCCTGACGTCTAAACAGTAGAGCAATTTAAATCAAATTTGGTACAGAGTTCACTAACGTCCTAGATTACCCTGGATACCAAATGTTATAAAATCGCTCCAGCCATTTAGACGTGAAGAACACAATCCTTGAAGATATATTAAGCTTGCCTGAAACGCAGTTCAAAAAATGTGTTAAGTACACTCTGTGCCGAAAAGGTTACTATAACATAAAGGATTATTTAGATGACAATGAGGTCTGGAATTAAAGCCAGTACAATGCATGAGTTCTATGTTTTCAAATAAATGTAAAGTCTGTTAATTAAGTAAGGACTTTGAAAAGTCTAAGTTTGGAGTTTTTTTGTCCATTTTTTCTCCAAAATGATCTATATTTTGAAATGGACACGTAGTTTGAATTCAAAATTTAACGTTCATTGAGCAGTTTCTGCGCTACTTTGAATTAAAACCTTTTCATTTAATTTCAGAAGTAACAAACATAGGTATACACTCATAAACTTTCGTCTTTATAATATTAGTGCGATGTGATGTGACGTGATTACACTCAGATATTATCTCAGTTATCATCCACATAACAATTGTAAAGATGGGCGTTTTCGAAAAACATTTTCGAAATTTTCGAAAATGGTTGTTATTCAAATGTTTCGAAAATATTCTTTGTTATTAGAAAAAAAGTTACTAATTTAGTGCTCTTTCATTTGCACGAAAACAATATTGTGAAGACAGCATTGAACGAAAAAAACGCGCGCGACTCGTGTAAAGTCGTGTCATTCCGCCACGAATCGTGTTTTCGAAAATCGCGAGACTAAAGCGTTTTCGAAAATTGGGCCGATATGAATTTCGAAATAACTAACGTCTTTTCGTCAGTAGTAGTGTTTTCGAATATTATCACTAAAGCAAGCGAAATGAGCACTTATTTCCGAAACTGTCACAGTTTTCATGTCGCATTCGCGCAATCGCGGATTAGTAAGTTAGTAATATTAGTAAAACTTATTCGAAAATGAATATTAGTAATTTACTAATCTTGTTTTCGAAAATGAACATTAGTAATTTCAAATGATTCGAAAAGAGATGTCATTCACAATCTTCGATTTCGCTTATCACAGTTATTATTGGTTTTCGTGTGGCCTCTCCAATGTCATCATCGTATATTATATTTTTTGCATGTTGTCCATTTCTTATTACATGCCTACATTTTTCGGAGCAACATACACGTGATAAGCATATTAGTAAATCTCTTTCGGTAGGTAACGGTCGGTAGCTACCAACTGAAGTTGATAACTTATTATTGTATTTTGAAGGGAGGCGTTAGTCTCTTACCGAGCTGTTATCATTTTACAATCTGTTATTCGACTTGTCCAGTTCGCGATGAACTGGTGTCAGGGACAGTTTGATAAGTTTATTACGTTCATGCTTATCAGTGTTGAAGTATACTTTTTGGCTAATTAAGTTACAATATTTAACATTAACTTCTTTACCAATTAAACACTTATTACTCGCAATGTAAAAAGAGCTAATATTAATGGTTGTACGAGTATCAATCTAACATATTGCGATGCATGCTCAATCTACCCGCTGTGTTACTATTTTTTGTTTCCTCGCAGAAATGTAGCACTCTGTTGCTCTAGGCGAAAACCTGTAATTGGCTCACTATCTAGTGTAATAAGTTTCATATAAAATATATTGTTTATTAGCTGACCCAGCGAACTTCGTACCGCCTAACAGTAGATTCTTTAATTTTTACATTTTTCTCTCTGTAAGAATCATCCTAAAATTCAAGGAATATTCTAAAAAAAGAAATAGCTAAATCGGTTTAGCTTTTCCCGAGATTTGCGCTTACCAACACATTCAGCGATTCATTTTTATATTATAGAAGATTAGGTGTTGGCTTTCCATAGATAACAAATAAACCGATAAATATTTATTGGGAACATCGGAGTCTTGCTTTTGCGTCAGGATGATAAAATCGTCATTACTAATAATTCATCTGCTAACCATTCCCACTTAACAGTTAATTTGCTTTTTTCTGTCTTACCATTCCCAATTCCCGTAATTTTTGATAAGAAATGAAAAAAACACATAGTAAAGTCAAACTGACAAGGTTGATGATGTAATGATTAATGACGAAGGCACAGTGATTGATAAGGAGTTCAGTGTTTTTATAGCTAATACGATTAACTGGTTGTAAACGTCACGTAAACAGTACTCCATTTTATGTTAATGAATAATTCAAACACCCGAGGTGACTTATTTATAAATATTGTCCATGTTTTTCAAAATAAACGCACGATTATCGTAACAGTTGCAAAATAATTACTACTTATTTATTTATTGAGCGAATACATTATATATCTATAGGCAACGTGTTTGTGTGAAGGCCGTCGGATACCAAAGTGCTCTTTACTTTATTATTATTAATTATTTATTGCTTAAAAGATTTGTAAAGATTTGAAAGATATTTATAAAGACACGATTTCTCTAAGTCAGCGTTTCTTAACCTTTTTTGTCCACGGACCCCTTGGAAATTAAGCACGATTTTAAGGACCTTTAAGAAAAAAAGCAGCAATAAATTTCGAACAATTTATTTTTTTATTACTACAAATTACACAAATATTAGATGAAAAAGTATATATACTTTTTCATCTAATATAGGTTAATGTGAAGGTTGGCGCTACTTTTTTGCAACTAAAATGATTATATTTGGGTTTATATTACTACTGAGTTTTATTCTTAAGACGGATTCCACTTTGTAATCTGTTTCTATATTTAAATTTTGTTTTTAGTATACACAAGAGCAGAGGTTGTCTTTTCGAAGAGGCGTGTGGTTGAGAAAAGCAGTAAAAGTTTATTTATGATTGTTAAATGGTTCATAGATACGACTGCAGACCCCCATACATGTGCTCGTGGACAGAGGGGCCCGCAGACCACAGGTTAAGAAACACTGGTCTTAGGGTCCATATATTGAACTTTGGCTTAGTGAACGTTACAATTCAAACTAGGTGGCCATTTAAAAATCTAGATCATTTTGGAGAAAAAATGGACAAAACACTCCATACTTAGCTTTTCGAAGTCCTTAATTAACAGAGTTTATATAATTATTATAAAACATAGAACTCATGCATTGTACTGGCATTTATTCCAGACATCATTGTCGTCTAAATAATCCTTTATGTTATAGTATCCCTTTTGGCACAAAGTGATACTATAACATAAAGGATTATTTAGACGAGCAAATCTAGATTTGATCGTCCTCATAATGGAGAATCACACTTTCACACTATTATATTCTTTTAATGCACTAACCCGTGCTAAGGACAATTTTAAAAACCTATTTAGAGGCTAAAAATTCCACCCATGCCGGGACTCGAACCCGCGACCTCTGGCTATCCGTGCCAGCGCTCTTCCAACTGAGCTAATGGGCGACTCACCGGCATCAGTAAAATTTCGAACCTCTTTACAATACTCTCTGTATTACGTTCAGGCAGCGACATCTGGCTGAAATAATTTGCATCACTTGCAGCCCCGAGTACCTACCTACTTTGCAGTTAGGTTTTTTATATCGGAATGATATCGCTGTACCCCACATGGTTATATTCTTTTTAATGCACTAACCCGTGCTAAGGACATTTTTAAAAACCTATTTAGAGGCTAAAAATTCCACCCATGCCGGGACTCGAACCCGCGACCTCTGGCTATCCGTGCCAGCGCTCTTCCAACTGAGCTAATGGGCGACTCACCGGCATCAGTAAAATTTCGAACCTCTTTACAATACTCTCTGTATTACGTTCAGGCAGAGACATCTGGCTGAAATAATTTGCATCACTTGCAGCCCCGAGTACCTACCTACTTTGCAGTTAGGTTTTTTATATCGGAATGATATCGCTGTACCCCACATGGTTATATTCTTTTTAATGCACTAACCCGTGCTAAGGACATTTTTAAAAACCTATTTAGAGGCTAAAAACTCCACCCAATTCCATGTTTGTTACTTCTTCACGTCTTAACGCATGGAGTGATTTAAATAAAATTTGGTTTAGAGTTATCTGACACCCCGGATTAACATACTCTTTGACGTTAGGACCTACTCGTACATTACTTAGACAACCATGAGTGATATTCCCTCCACAGTTTATTAGGAAAAAAATGTTTGTATAGAAAAAAGCTTTTTTTTATATTATAATATTTAACTCACCTTTTAAACCTTTCCTAGACCTCCACAAAAAAATTTCAGCTGTTCTCCAGTTTTAGCGAGATAACGAAAAGCAATGCATTTATAGATATATAGAAGATTAAAAAAATACCTTCTCAGAACTGGCCTTGGGTTGGCCTTATCGCAGGCTGATTTTTACCGCCTTTTGCTGCTACCACGATTTGTTGTCTGGAAGAGATCGCTCTTAGCGATAAGACCGCCAATTGTATAACATTACTTAGATTTAAGAATCATGGTTGTAATATTTTTCTGGTTGTGCAATAGAGTGTTCTCTATCTATCTGTCTATCTATCTATCTATCTATCTATCTATCTATCTATCTATCTATCTATCTATCTATCTATCTATCTATCTATCTATCTATCTATCTATCTATCTATCTATCTATCTATCTATCTACCTACCTACCTACCTACCTACCTACCTACCTACCTACCTACCTACCTACCTACCTACCTACCTACCTACCTACCTACCTACCTACCTACCTACCTACCTACCTACCTACCTACCTACCTACCTACCTACCTACCTACCTACCTACCTACCTACCTACCTACCTACCTACCTACCTACCTACCTACCTACCTACCTACCTACCTACCTACCTACCTACCTACCTACCTACCTACCTACCTACCTACCTACCTACCTACCTACCTACCTACCTACCTACCTACCTACCTACCTACCTACCTACCTACCTACCTACCTACCTACCTACCTACCTACCTACCTACCTACCTACCTACCTACCTACCTACCTACCTACCTACCTACCTACCTACCTACCTACCTACCTACCTACCTACCTACCTACCTACCTACCTACCTACCTACCTACCTACCTACCTACCTACCTACCTACCTACCTACCTACCTACCTACCTACCTACCTACCTACCTACCTACCTACCTACCTACCTACCTACCTACCTACCTACCTACCTACCTACCTACCTACCTACCTACCTACCTACCTACCTACCTACCTACCTACCTACCTACCTACCTACCTACCTACCTACCTACCTACCTACCTACCTACCTACCTACCTACCTACCTACCTACCTACCTACCTACCTACCTACCTACCTACCTACCTACCTACCTACCTACCTACCTACCTACCTACCTACCTACCTACCTACCTACCTACCTACCTACCTACCTACCTACCTACCTACCTACCTACCTACCTACCTACCTACCTACCTACCTACCTACCTACCTACCTACCTACCTACCTACCTACCTACCTACCTACCTACCTACCTACCTACCTACCTACCTACCTACCTACCTACCTACCTACCTACCTACCTACCTACCTACCTACCTACCTACCTACCTACCTACCTACCTACCTACCTACCTACCTACCTACCTACCTACCTACCTACCTACCTACCTACCTACCTACCTACCTACCTACCTACCTACCTACCTACCTACCTACCTACCTACCTACCTACCTACCTACCTACCTACCTACCTACCTACCTACCTACCTACCTACCTACCTACCTACCTACCTACCTACCTACCTACCTACCTACCTACCTACCTACCTACCTACCTACCTACCTACCTACCTACCTACCTACCTACCTACCTACCTACCTACCTACCTACCTACCTACCTACCTACCTACCTACCTACCTACCTACCTACCTACCTACCTACCTACCTACCTACCTACCTACCTACCTACCTACCTACCTACCTACCTACCTACCTACCTACCTACCTACCTACCTACCTACCTACCTACCTACCTACCTACCTACCTACCTACCTACCTACCTACCTACCTACCTACCTACCTACCGACCCACCCGAAACCCACCCACCCAAAAGAACCCAACCCAAGACCCAAAAGACCCACCCACGACCCATAGACCCGAATCCATTCCATCCATCCATCCATCCATCCATCCATCCATCCATCCATCCATCCATCCATCCATCTATCTATCTATCTATTTGTGCCGATTTTTTTATTTTTAGTTTAATACTTATATTATAAGTAGGCATAAGTATACCGAGCTAAATGAAGAAAATTAAACATTTCATCGAATTCAAGAGTAACAAAGAATCACGGTTCCAATCAAACCCAGGCGCGTCGGTCATAAAACGGAATTCAATATTGCAAACAAAGACATTTTTCACATGCATACTGCCGAACATAACGAGAACTTGTGTGAGTTATTGGCACCAGGGCAAAACGAGCATTATCCCTCTAAACTAACAATATAAATGTGATTGTTTGTGTCAACGTTTGGATGTTTGTTGACATGAAACATGGCATATGAAATTAAATGAAAAGGTTTTATTCAAAGTAGCACAGAAGTTACAATTCAAACTAGGTGTCCATTTCAAAATCTAAATAATTTTGGAGAAAAAATGGACAAAAAACTCCAAACTTAGTCTTTTCAAAGTCCTCAATTAACACAGTTAACATAATTATTATAAAACATAGAACTCATACTTTGTACTGGCTTTAATTCCAGACTATAATGTCATCTAAATAATCCTTTAGGTTATAGTAGCCCTTTTGGCACAAAGTGTGCTTAACATATTTTTTGAACCGCGATTCAGGCTAGCTTAATATATCTTCAGGGATTTTATTATAGAAGCGTACAGATAGACAAAGATCTGAATAGAGACATTTTTTATATAGCCTATAAAGACCCCACTGCAGGGCACACGCAGAGAGGGAGGGGCTTAATTACCACCACAGATTGGCAATTTCAAGCGCTGAGGTATTTGAATACCTCAGACAGTCAGGTTTCCTCACATATTTTTCTTTACTTTTAGCGAGTGGTATTGCTGTGATTACCGCTAGTAGAATTTTTCAGAGCGCTTCTGTGCTTCGCAAGGCACGTTAAGTCGTTCTTGCCGGCTGTAATGTAATGGCAGTCGTTAAGCCATGTCAGAGGACTTACAATTGTCTTACAATCCTCCATCAAGCCAGACTCGGCCCACGAGCTGGAGTATGACCTAACCTTCCTGTGGATCACGAAGAGACCCATGCCCCAACAGTGGGGACATACAAGGATTGATATCGATCGATGATAGCAAGAATTGTATAAACGAATCAATCGTACCTATATCGTTCTGTGGCGGTACGAAGCTCGCCGGGACTGCTAGTTCTAAGTAACATAATAAAATAATTTACTAAGAAACAATTCAGATAAATAAGTGCCAATAAACTGGGTCTAATGCATTAGCAAAATGATTATCTAACACGATTGGAACTGGTAAAATAAGAGATTTGCAGCAGAGATTTGAAACATTTTTCCTCTGTTTTGACTAGGATTCGTGATGATATTCAAAAAGCCGACGTGATCTCGACTCGAGGAGTTAGTACGAGTACTATGTACTATTTTGTTTCCCGTCTGTTTTTAAGAGAAACTCTCTTATTTTATTAACATTTGATTCTTCATCAAGTTTTAATAAACACTTCTCTAGTATGATTTAAATAGTCAGGGAAAGATGTAACCAAGAATTATTCAAAGTCCTCTGAGGCTCTGAGGACTCCTGGCAGGACAATTGAATAATTCTTGGTTTATTCAAAAGTCCAGTGAGGAGTCGTGTAGTTCGAACTACTCGTATTTTGTGTCCCGTCGGTGCTTTAAGAGGGACACTCTCATTTATTATTACTTGATTCCATCATGGTTCAATTTAAATTAAAAAAAATAGCGAAGCACGTTGTTGGCGACAGACCTTTTTTTATTGTTTTGACTTTTTGTGCATATTATTGTCTTTTTTACTTGTGTCAGTTTTTAAATTCTGTTCGCTGTCTGTTCTTGTAAAAGTTGTCTTGAAAATATTATCAAATAAACACGGATTTATAAATAAATAATTAACCTATTATTAAAACAGAAAGGTACGGCACCATACGGTGCTTAACACACGTGTTCGATCAACTGTGTTGAAGAGTATTTATTTTAAGTTTCAAGACAATTAGAAAACATTCTTTATACCTCCCATACAAATTTTGGCAACCCTTTTCGCCCCTTAGGGGTTGAATTTCAAAAAATCCGGTCTTTTTCCTTGCCTACATTCTAAAATAGAGACACTTTGTGCAAAATTTCAGCTTCCCAGGTCCAACGGCTTGGGCTGGGCGTTGAAGAGTGAGTCAGAGTCAGTCAGTCAGGACTTTGAATTTTATTTATATAGATTAGTATCCCGCCAATTTATGTCGACTTTTTAAATTAAATATGGAACTCACCGCGTAATTGTTGTGGCTTATTCTGCTCAAAGAAGTTTGCACTAAGTTCACACTGGCTGTTTAGAAACTCACAATATGGCCGCAGTATTTTTTTAATTAGTTTTTTTTACATATAACTCTTCACAGCTGACAGTAGTTCCATTTTTAAAGTTCATTCCGGCTCTTAGGTGGGAAGTAATTTGAATGAGTTTTTCCCTCTCTATGGAGGGAAGCAGCATTTTCCACCCAATAATCAGATAAAATCAACACTATTTTCCGAGTATAAGAAATGAAAAGGAATATACAAAACATATTTGTCATGCATAAATATATAAGTAAATGCATGCCTTTAATAAGTATAATATCGTTTTAAGTTATTCTAAAATAAAAATTTTAAAAATTACCTAGGCCTGCGCTGGCCCAAACAATTGAGTCTTCCCTTTCCGTCAATACGTATTTCAAAAACCGACCAAGTACATATAACAGAAATATGGGCATACAAGTATTTTTTAATCATTCGCTACACTCACACATAGTTATATATTAAACGAGCCTATTCGCGATTATGTAATTAAGGTAATTACGTTTTACCCATGTTTTTATTATCATCAACCCATTATGTCCCCACCGAGGGGCACTGGTCTCTTCCCTGAGGAAGGTACAGACTATACTCCGAAACGGGCGCCAAGTCCGTATTGGTAGTGGTTATATTATCTTTGGCAAGACTAGTGGCTGGTCTTACTGTCAGAAGTTTTCAAGCCGCCCTAAGGCCGGCTCTGACTTGTCTTCCAACAGCTGCCATCTATCGACGACAGCCGGCACCAACTGCTAAACGTGCCTTGCGAAGCACGGTATCGCTCGGAAAAATGCCACTAGCGGTAATCATAAACGGTTTACCCATCCAGGCACTGAACGCGCCCTGTGTTGCTTAACCTTCGTGAGCGTTTAATATCACTCAGGCAGCCGGGACTACGAGCGAACAATTACCTTTTTCCTAATAAATAATCGCGATTATTACGTTTAATATATGAGTAAATAATTATGTAGTTATAATTAAACTTGGCCCCCGTGGTGGAGTATGGCCTAACCTTCCTGCGATGCAGGAAGAGACCCGTGCCCGGGCAGCGGGGACATACAAAGGGCTGTTACCATATATTAAGAACATAAATGTATAACTACATCGTCGTCGTCAGGCTATACTAGTCCACTGCTGGACATAGCCCTCCCCTAAAGAGCACCACGTTGTGCTATCATAAGGGGTAATGCCCATAATCCCCACGCTGGGCATGCGGGTTGGGGATCGCAGTTCGGTGGAATTGTACTGCAGGGGGCGCTGCTTCCCACCCCCCGGTTTGTGTCCCTTAGTCGCCTTTTACGACACCCGCGGGAAGAATTGGGTTGGTGCTATTCTCTAGGCCGACACCACACAGCTTAACAGTATAACTATAACTTAGCAGTATAACTACATACTATATAGTTATATATTAAACGGGCATACACGTACAGTATGCTTATTTCAAATATTCTCCCGAATCCAAAAGCGCCTTGCTTTAAGTGGTTTGACGCAGGTAATTCAATACATTCCGTTTCATTACATTCCCAACCAGTATCGCTTTTTCCTCGATTGCTCCAAAACAGTCTTCAGAGGCAGTTTATTTCAACTATGGTTACGTCTTTTAATTCTGTGTTTGAAGTGGTTTAAGGAACGATGTTTTTGTAAATAAGAGTATTTGCAATAGCTTTTATCCTTACTTACTAACTGAAATCGTACGTCCTTTGTTTACGTTGGCAGTGGTAGCCCAGTGGGTAGAACGATAGAATTTGATGAGAACTCAGCTTCGATACTCAGTGTGGGCATGTAGCTACGGCATACTACGACCCACGATTGTTTATTTCCCAAATTACGTACATCTGCGAATTCGTAGCAGCAATACCACACGCCCGTTGCCTAGTCGAACCGAGTGATTTGAATCAATCACTTGAGTTTAGCAACAACAGGCGCGGTCAGGTGCTGGATGGGAGACCATCCCGTGACTACCGCTTGTGGCATTTTACCGAGCGCTTCCGTGCTTCGCAAGTAGTGGCAGTCATTAAGCCATGACAGAGGCCTTATGGGCGGCTTAATAACTTTTGACAGTGACGGCACTGTCCTTCAGTCGTCCACCAACCCGGACTTGGCCCCCGTGGTGGAGTACGGCTTAATCTTCCTGCGATGTAGAAAAAGGCCCGTGTTCTAACAGTGGGAAAAAAAAAATCCGTCGGCATATTTTTGTTTTTTTTTGTGAAATAACTTTAGTGGTAATTGCTACATAGTTTTTTCTTTGATTCTACTTAAGTATGTCTAACAAATTATCGTTGTTCAGAGATCATTGTTCCCTAAAATATTGAAGCCGACATTACGTGAATCACCATCACCAACTCGTGGCGCTAAACAACCTCTTTGTTGAGCGCGCGACTAAGAAACAAAACAAAAGGAGCAAACACTATTTAAAATCAGCAAAATTCACCATGATATTATTTTTGTTATTGTAATAACGTCAAATCATACCCACTACGAGTAACGCACTGAAGAAACAGGAAACAAAATCAAAGGAAGACGGACCAACTTATTCAATTGAACTGGACAAACTTATTTAGCACTCAGCACTCTACCGACCTAGTCACGCTTTACGAGTGGTATTCGAAAGAAAAATGAAATTGCATAATCGGGAAATTATGCTCATTCTCCTTTGCGTCTTTTTTGAGAATAGCGAATGCGCTTTACATGATGGCCCTCAGGTCGATGACGTCGGTAGCGTTGGTCAGCTGCCTCAGCACGCGGCGAGAGTCAAATGACTCCGTCGTAATTCGAGCCGGCTTGTGACAAATGTGAAAACCATTGCATTTTTATGCCACGGCTGTTCCTGCCGGCTACCGGGCCCGAGTCCAAGGCCTGTATTGTAACCTCTCGAGAAATCGTTGACCAGAAAGAATTTAATTCTTTAGAATTGCGTGAGTAGGATTCGGAAAACACTAGGTATGTTTTCCGAATCCTACTCACGCAATTCTAAAGAATTAAATTCTTTCTGGTCAACGATTGCATGATTTGGAGCCAGGCGCGGATACAAGATAATTATCGTTCAGTGGTACCCCCCGTATTACTGAGTGAAATCTTGTAAACAGCTGGTGATGTCGTTGTAACAATGTCATAATATTCAAATTGGTCGAAATAATATAATATGTTGGTGCTTTGGTGGTGAATTTGAGCTGCATTAGCTGCCTACCCCTCCCCCTCCATAACGTTGTCCATACATCGTCAATACTATCGCCGAGGTATTCGTAGTCAATTTCACAATATTGACTTGGTAGTGAGCTCTAAAAGTATTTAACTCTTCCTTAGTGCAATCAATACTTTTCCTTGTAGATATTAACTATATAAGGTTTAATACATGTACTTCCTGAAGTCATTAACATTTATTATCTTAATTTTTTCTTCTATGTGGAAACCCCCGAAAGACATGTTCCATTCTAACCGGACGACTGGAAGGTGTACTTCTTACTGATTGACCGAGCCGAGTTGACTGTGTCCTATTGTTAGCTGGTAGTTGTGAGAGCCTGGGCTGAGTATTTCAGTTTGGGCTGCTTTAGTTAATTTTTAAATGAAAAAAGAACTAGAGTCTACGAAAACAGAAGTACAACATGCACGGAAACACGACTCCATACAATAAGTCTATAAAATAAACAAAACTATAACGACTACTATACCTTTAAATTGTCATAAATTTGCTGTACAATAATAAGACAATGCTGTGATTGCTGTCAACTTTTCCTAAAAAATATTGTATTTGCCACGAAAGCGCTCAGTTTGCAAAATTATAAAGGCGCTCAAAAAGCAGCTTAATTTCATTTTTCCACAACTGAATCCCCTCAATCTGTCGGGAAATAACTTAGGTTGGCTACACTGCCTTAGTGTGGTAATTATATCTCATAAGGCCTTTTTTCCTGCCAGTGTCGTCGAAATAATCGAATACTTTGATAAATCGCAATGAATTAGATAATATACCTTCATCAAAGTTCACTAAGAAAAAATATACAGATTATATCCCGGTTCCGTGTCCCGGTGGAGTCCCGTTCCTGTGCGTTCAGTGAGATTAGGCCATTGATACATATTTTATAATGAATCGCGATACTATTTTTTTCTGTATTGTTATTAATAGACCTGATTATTATATAACCGTACCAAAAACATAGCAAGATATAATAAACCTTTATTATACTTGAGTGCACACGAAACATTGAATAGGACATAACATAAGAAATAGCATGTACAAAGGCTAGCTTATCTCTGTAAGAGATTTCTTCCAGCATACTGTGTACCTATATAATACCTTAACATACCGTACCTTATACCTTTAGTATGAACCTGTATAATTTTGCATGCAGTGATTACTTGTAATTGGCTTGTATACTTATCTTTAAGTTGATTTTACTTAAGCATTTTGTGAACGTGTTGGTATATAAGTTGTTAGTAATCCTAAATAAATAAAAAAAAAAAATAAATAATAGAGCTAAAAAGGTGTAGGTGCCACTAAGCTCAACGGTATGTCCTACATAAATACATTTTTATATCTTTATGGAGCTTAGGAGATATAGGGGCACGGGTCTCTTCCTGCATCGCAGGAAGGTTAGGCCATACTCCATCACAGGTACTAAGTTCGGGTTGGTGGAGGATTGTAAGACTTGTTGAGGAGAGGTACTTACTCCTTCAGCAATCTTTCCGATTTAAGGTTGCCTGGAAGAAATTGCTATCAGCAATAAGGCCGCCAATTGTACCTCTTATTTTGTAACTGTTGTCTTTGTAATACCTCTTATTTTGTAACTGTTGTCTTTGTAATTATTTTCTGGTGTGTACAATAAAGAATATTCTTATCTTATCTTATGTGTTTTTCTTATTTAAATTTTAAGGACCAAATTTTGGGATGCCTTGGCCATACATAATCCATCGTTGCAAAGTGATGAATTTCTTTTAATTGAGTCTTACGGCAGTGATTTTGAGACCTACAGTCCAGCTATACATTTAACGGGTCTATTAATGTAATAAGATTCAAGGCTTAACTATGTAAGGGCATCGCGAGAGATCTATAAATATCTTCAACATATTTTAACACTAACATATATTATCTCTATTTTAGGTTTCAGTACCCTAAGGGTGTCTAACAGTCCCTGTTAAGGATACGCTGTATATCTCCCTGTGTGTATCAATTATTGGTTTTGTCAGCAGAGCTAGATTTTCTTTTGTGCTGCTGATCACGAAAACAATGTAAAAGCATACGTCGTATAGGATCATGTAAATGGCATACTTATTCATGACATTTTTCAGGAATTGAGAATTTTTGAGTTAACCCTGTATACTTGATCAGGTATACATAATAAAACGCTGATCTAAGAGACACTGCGGCCCCCACTTCCCGAAACACCGAGTAAGAGTCTTTTTTAGGGGAATGCCCTAAGATGGCGACTCATTTAATAACTTTAAACGTAATAGAAAAAAAAAAATTAATGCCAATGTCAGGCTGGTGATCAAGCAAAGATTAGCTGTAGGTATTAATACGTCAGCGAACATAAATATTTGCTGACGCAAGCAAAATTCAATGTTCATAATCAGGTCTACCGGCATCGCCTCCGAGGTACAGTCGACTGGACATCAAACCTTACACTCGGTGACCTGCATCGCTACGGGTAAAAGTTAAAGGATGACTGGCAGTCGACTGAACAATTGGTAGCACATCGTTCACGTACTCGCCTCTACTTAGTTATACTAACTTTTAGTGACAAAAATCCTAGTTACTATAACATGTCAAACGAAGCAGAGGACGAGCACCAACGCGTTGGACAGACATCATAACAAAAGCTTCGGGAGAAAGCAGCAGCACAAGAAGCCATTCATCTGGCGCATAATAGGAACAAATGGAGAGAGCTGGTGGCCGAAGCTGCCGCATAGTCACGCCCCTCAGCCATGAGCATACGACAAAGATGAAGAAGCAAACATGTCATGTGTTGCTGTAAGAGTCGTGATCAACCTTTATATCTTCATGAACGCAAGTGACTTACGGATATGTAACCCAAATATAAAGATTAATGTGCTACCAACTGTAGCACTTTGCACTTATTCCAATTTAATCATTATCAACCCTTGTATGACCCCACTGTTCTAACACAGGTCTCTTCCTGCATCTCAGGAAGGTTAGGCCATACTCCACCACGGGGGCCAAGTCCGGGTTGTAAGATGGTGGCGAGCCTTACTGTCAGAAGTTATCAAGCCGCCCATAAGGCCTCTGACATGGCTTAGCGACTGCCATTGCATGACAGCCGGCACCAACGGCTTAACGTGCCTTGCGAAGCACGCAGGAGCTCAGAAAAATGCCACTAGCCGTAGTTACGGGACGGTCACCCATCTTGCACCTGACCGCGCCTGTAGTTGCTTAACTCAAGTGATTGATTCCAATCACTCGGTTTGCCTAGGCCACGGGCGCGTCAATTTAATAATTTTGTAAAATTATTAAAGAGGACTTATCCAATTAAAAAACATTAACTTTTCTCGATGAGGTCCAACACAAACTTAGTTAAAACCTCCCTGGTATAATAAATGTACGTCGTGTGCTCGTGGGTGGCCTTAGTATTTTTACATGTGTACGTTTTACTCGAGCGTCAACTTCCATCTGAAACGTTGTTCAAACAAATATCAATCTTAGTGAAACACGCAATCAGTGTATTTTTAATTAAGCAAGCAAGTGTCGAGCTAAAAAGTTGCTTATAGGAAATATTGCTAAGTTGCTCAGCTAAATCAGTCTTGTACAAGGCACAATGGGCCTATTTCACGACCCGCTTGCTTTGTTACATTTTTATTGTTTAAAACTGCACCGACTAAACTGATGAGATTCAGCGGATAAAGAAAATCGAAACCGAATCATTCGATAAATTGATTTTGTTCGATTGTGGATACTTTGTTTTGGTACTGGCCGTAAGTGTCCAAAACAAAGACAAAAAAAAAACTAAAAATAATCTGTGGCTAGACTTTGTCAAAGAGTAGAATTGCAGATCTGTGCGAAGGAAGCCAAGTAAATAATAAGCGTAAATTATTTCTGATTAGAATTCTAAACAAATTAATATTTGATCCGAGGCTTTTGTTATGTCTGTTTTGGTCATTTGTGTGCATACACTACAGTACTAGCTGCTGCCCACGTCAACCATCGCGGAGATTTTTTTAGAATAATATGTATTTTCCCGGGATTTGCGCTATCAGCAGACCAATAATCTGTCTCTATGTCGAATTCAGCCGTTCTGGCACAGACATACTAACTTTTACATTTCTAATATTAGTAAAATTGGATTACTTATCTAAATGTAGAAGTGTGCAATATATGTAATTCGGTTCTTAAATCAGTGCTCTGAATCATCTCTTGCCTACGCGACGATTTGAATAGAGCTGATAGGTAACAAGGTACTCCGCTATTTCTGAGAATGTGTCAGAGATAGGTACTCGGAGGCACAGACGTCAAAGAGGCAGTTAGGTTTCTTCTGTGTAATTCGATAAACACCCCTTGAAAGGCGCCATTGCAACGTTTCTTTTCTGGCCAAAACGTTCCTTTCATCCAACAGCGTCGATATAGTCGTCCACATGTTTGATTTTAAATTCAGTAAATCACAATTTTGTACTCGTAGGGGTTCAACTTGTAACGGTGCAAACCTCTTTACACCATTATTATTTCTTTTTCTATCTATCATTTTCAAATATTTAAATTTTGTCACTCATTCTTCGATTTCCCTAATCTTTCACTACTACTACTTAACCCTTTGAAAAAAAAAATATGGTGTAAAGAGGTTTGCACCGTTACAAACTGTCGTTTAATCCATTTAACAGGCTATGGTATAAAAGTTCCCACCATAACTTCAACCTTGTTTCTTTTAAATAAAGTCCAAAAGCAATAAAAAATTTATACTAGCTCAACGGGAAGAGCTAGTATACATTTTTCATTGGTTATGGATTTATTTGACGGCTGACTTTAAAACCGAAGGTCTCGGGTTCGATCCCCGGCTGGGTCAAACTAGGAAACGAAATTTTCTAGTTTGTCTCGGGTCTTGGATGTTATCTATGTATTTATTGTATTAAATTTATCGTCGAGTTAGCACTTATAACACAAGTCATTTAGTTCTACTTAGTATAGGGCTAACGAGATCTGTGTAATATGTCCGTGAATATTTATTATTTATTTATGTACTCGTAGGGGTCCAATAGTCGTTTAGCCATTTTCCAGGCAGTGGTATCTGTTTCCACCATAAATTAAACCTTGTTACTTTGAAATAAAGTCCAAAGGCAATGAAAAACGTATACTAGCTTTACCCCTTAAACGATGTATTCAATTATATCTGTAACCCGTCGGATAGTTTTTTTATATGGATATATAAAAATATGGTTAATCATTCACTATTCAAAGTAAAGTTTTGGTTCTTCTAATTGGTTTGAAATAATTTTGGTTGTCGCTTCTTACTTCTGCATGCACGCTGTAAGTCGACAGCAGATCAACTTTTTTAGTTGCACAATCGTCTTTAACGTAGCTGATTAGAGCGCACGCATGTAAATCGTGATGTGAACATGTGAACTGTACTAAACTATGTACTGTATAACACTGTTAACTGTCAGCGACACTGTCAGCGAGAGGTATATATCTGCTCAGTCCCTTTCTGAAATTAACTGTACTACCTATACACAATTCTAATAGGTATAGCGCGGAAATTTAATTTTTTATAAGTTAACGTGATCCTTATTTCGTACACGATTGCCAGTGGTGATGACTGGGAACAAGGAAACCAACTTCAATCTCGGAATAGTTCCAAGGAGAGGCCTGTGGTCCTCAGCTGCACATAGGCCTCTCCCAAGACACGCCACTGAGCGCAATCTCCCACTCTTCCCTTCCAATCACAGCCCACCGGTTTGCGAATATCGTCGCTCCATCCAACTAGTCACAAGGCGTCCTAAGCAACGTTTGCCGATTCGCGGTCTCCACTCAAAAGCCAGTGCCCTAACGGTTATCTGTCCCCCGGCAGAAATGACCCGCCCACTGCCACTTCAGTTTGCTAATCCGTTGAGCTATGTCGTTTACTAGTTCTCTGGCGAATTACTTCGTTCTTATGTAAGATTATTTGTGCTGATAAAAAAAAAACAATATTCTTAGCCGACCAAGTGCATGTCGGGTTCCGTAGTTTGTGGTCAAAAAATGCTAACCTACAAGAAGGGGTTATGAATGATTGATGTTAGAAACATGCTAACAAATTCATAAAAAAACATTCTATGGTATTTGTACGAGGATCTTATTTAAAAGTTTTTGCTCGAATATTTCGTAATGATACACCTTACACCTTACCTTACCTTACCTTACCTTGTACACCTTAGGCGTGATATTTTCCTCTTAACTACATTTTATGTGTGCTAACAATGACTTGATTCTTTTCGCGTTTCTAAAATTAGCCGTGTTGCCCCGTGAGGAGGAAAAGAATAAATTGAGAAAAGGTTTTCCTACACCCACATACCATATTTTTAAACGACCAATTCAACGATACCAAGTCATACCTAATTTAGTTGCAGGCAGGAAGCTTCAAAAATTTCTGTAGGCCGAACCCTAAATAAGAAAACTATAATTGATTGATTATAGGTTAGTCTGTGCTGAAGAATTTAGAAGGAAAAGTATTTCCAACAGATTAAATAAAACGCCTCTAGGAGTGTAAAACTGGAATCGTGTTTTGTAAATAAAACAGGTAGTGTGGTTTAAACTTTCTTTGTATTCTTAATGCCTCGGATTAAAGACTCATTAAGTCTCTCGAACTATTTAACTTAACTATTAAACTTTATCTTAACTATTAAACTAACTTATTTAACTATTTCGGCGCCCTTGCGTCTCGGGAAGTAGTAATACTGCCCTACTAAGCGCAGAAGCGGTATCTCAAAAAAAGTCGAAAATTTGATTTTAATGCCATCGGATAAAATATAATGTAGGAGAAGAGCTAACAAAAAAAGCGGTAACTCAAATTTTAACTCTATAATTACTAGGCGGTGTAGCAGTATCTCATGGATAAGGTATATCCACATACATTTTTGATATTTTAACTATTGTGATAACAAATAGACCTAATATAACATATATAAATATAAGTAAAAATCAATATATAAGTAAAAAAAAACGATTTTTACATACCTAACTTCAATTATCTCGAAACTAGTTTTCAATGAGCTACCGCTTTTGCGCTTAGTTGGGCAGAATAGTACTAAAAGAGAAATAGTACATAGTTAGCCCAGGGGTGAAAGTATTCAACCCTAGGCTAACAATGCCCTATTTGAACCCTATTTCTCTCAATAATGTAAACAGATAAAGATAGATCCTGATAAACGTATCCACACCAATGAATCGTTTGGAGCTAATGAGTCTTTTAGAAGATAAATAACTATTTTTATAGAGAGTCATTCTTTAAGCTTTTAAGAACACAGTCGCTTGTCTAAACATTGTTACAGATACAGAGCATTTCTGATTGATAGAGATAAAGGACAATATTGCAAATAAAAAGTGCCACAGGGTGTTTTTCAGCTGAGGGGATGATTTTAATTTGAATGAATTTATTTCATTCCTGTACCTACAAAACCGGCAACGGAAAGAGTAGTTGCAATCGGAACTTTTTTGCAACCATAATATTCCTTCTCTGATAAGGTACCTGGAGTACTTGATATTTTGAATTCAGTAGTCTGATAGTTCGGATAAAACACTAAATTTCAAGCATGCGCATGACGAATTTCATACTTAACCTGTGGACAATTCCTGAAATTTAAATTGCGATTTCGTATACAAAAAAACTGCAATGTTTTCAAGGCTCGTATACGTGTGGCAGTTAAATGCTTATTCTAGTAATCAAAGTACATTCAAATAGATTCTATCAAGAATACGAAAACAGAATTTCACGGTAAAGTGAGTATAACATAACATAACATTTACATACAGGCACATACATTGCTTCTGGCCCCACACTAGGATACCCTGTGTCGTGGGAACCAGAAACAACAACGGCACAAACATGTAAACATCCAAGACCTGGGCTTTTTTTTTTGTTCCCAGCCGGGATTCGAACCCGGGACCTCTTGCATGGTAGGCAGACGCGCTACCGTTACGCCACAGAGGTTGTCGTATAGAAACGAATGTTAATAAGCCGTCGGTTACGTTGGAATTTTTCAAGGGGCTTTCGTGTTTCTTTGGACTCCCACACCACTCCCCCGCAGAGACTATTATTGTTATTATATTCCTTATGGCAAATCATAAATTAGACAGAGAATTACATAACATTGTTATGAAGGCAAACTTACAACGGGCGATATGAAACAGGGAACCTAACTGTCTTTCCCGAGCGCCTCGTGAGGAGTTTTTGTTGCACCGTCTTGCCGGTCCTTGGGTGTGATGGGTGCTTCCGTGATGATTTACGCGGGCTTCAGATTGTCTGTGCAGACGATGTTCGTTTCCCCTTTGATGTCAATCTTGAAGGTTTTGTCGTCGCTCTCCAGTTCTCACCTTCTCTCGCCGTTTTGAAAGAACTTGTGGTATCCACAAATTCTTTCATAACTGCGAGAAAACCTCCGTACATCTGTGGGATGCCTTTTGGAGAGGATCCAACCGCCTTGGTTTAGTAAAGAAAACTTACCTATAAATGTATCTTCTGGCTCCATTGAACCAGAAGACACATATATGGGCAAGGAAATGGGGATGGACAATACCTGGTGACATACGCTAGAAAGTAGACCTGCCATGTTTACAGTAGCCATATAGGCGATATTACACTAATACTTAAAGAAGTATTAGTGTAATATTACACTAATACTTAAAGAAGTATTAGTGTAATATCGGCAATGCTCTTGTTTTCCGTCTCCGTACATTCTCCTAAAATGTTGACCCATCTCCTCTGACGTTCCGTGCTTTCACCTCCGTAATCTTCGCCAATATGTATATTCTTTGTAGAATCCAAACATTAAATGAAAAGTTAACTGACCTTCCGTTTCTTGAGTCATAGTGTCTAATACAGTAAAATGTCCCTCACATAAATCTTGCCTCGAGTCCAGTTGCAGTCACAAGTAAAACTTCTACCAGCAAATCAATTATGCGGATAATCTCGCTTCTGCTGGTCACTTCTTAAGTAGCATTGTTCACATCGTCAATTATAGGGTCGCCGTTGAGAGCACTATTCATAAATTGGAGGCGTCGGTGCCTATGCCTAGTTACCTGACCTGCGCATACATTTTGGGCACCGACTTCAAACTATAGTTTGCAAACTTTCTAGAATGCCCACATGTATGTACCTAGTTTGAATTTGGACGTCATATTCGTTTTAAGTTATTTCCGTATCTTTAATGCAGTAATGTTCTGAAGTAGGATTTATTTTTTTACAAAAAGATTACATAGGCTGCTACTTATGTATGCGGAATCTGGGATTCCAATAATTTTAAAAACAATGTCTGACCTCCATGGTCAAATTCGTTCTTTTTTTAAATACTGGCCGCTAATATTTTTCTCTTATATACGTTAGTGTTTTGTTTTTGTTGGGTTTAAAATATCATATCGCTGAAAAAATGGAACTCACTCGTGAAAATATTCGTGCTTTAACGCAACAACGGTGCGTAGATCAATTAACTTCGACTTTTGGTGGTGAAGCTCCATCAAAAACGACTGTGTATCACTGGTTTAGTGAGTTTAATCGCGGGCGCAGTAAGTTCACGGACGAAGTTAAAGAAGGTCGCCCGAAATCGGTGGTTGTGCCACAAAATATTGAAGCTGTGCGAAAACTAATAACGCAAGACCGCCATGTTACGTACGCGACAGTAAAAGTATTTCTCATTTCTTGGGGCATTAACATTTTTTAACAATTACCAATGAGAAAATTTCGAAAACCTTTCGAGATTCAAGAAAATTGTCGAGAAGAACTTGTAAAATGCACTATACTGCGACAACAGGCCAAGAAAGCGGTCTGCTTGTTTTGCCAATGTTTATCATGAAATTGACGTAAATGAGTTGCAATTTGTCTTCATCATCACTACAACTACACCAAATTGTGTTTTTACATTTACATTTTTACAATTACATACAGGCACATACATTGCTTCTGGCCCTACTCTAGGATACCCTGTGTCGTGGGAACCAGAAACAGCGACATCACAAACATGTAAACATCCAAGACCTGGGGTTTTTTTTGCCGGGATTCGAACCCGGGACCTCTTGCATGGTAGGCAGATGCGCTACCGCTACGCCATAGAGGTCGTTTTCAGAAAGCAAATGCACGAGTCACTATAAAAAAAAACTCAAATCTCTTTAAGGATGCTTACAGAATTTTGCGAGAATAGACTTGTCCAGGATCCCACCATCATATGACTTCCTAATACTGGCACCACCTGGAAAGACTACCCTTACAAACAAAAAAAATATTTTCCAAATCCAGGCGCCTCTTATTTATCACTTACATAAAAAAATTGAGAAAAAGATTGAGGAAGCAACGACAACAGTCGTCGTTTCCTCCGAAATTACTTTCAAATTTATTACAACTTTAAAAAGTAAACACTAGATTGCCTTTTATTACCTAATATAGGCAAGTATTTCAGTAAGTTTCTATTTATGTTCCTATATACTTGCCATGTAAAGACGCACATGTAGTTATAATATAACCAACTCGTACTGTGTAGAAACCAAGCCTTCTCTCCTTATATTTACTGAAAATCGTAATTTGTTCAGCTTGATTCGGTCTCATAAATTGTTTTTAATTGAGTCCTAATTCTCCTCAGCAGTTCTGAAGTTTCTAGTAAAAATAAACGTCTCGCTACTATAAATCTTGTTCGCGACCGCCCGTGTAACATTTTTATGCACCAAATTATGCTTTCAGTAATTTTTGTGTATAGGTGTTTATATGTGTTTTGATAATGTGTATGTGTGCTGGTATTCTTGAAATGTCTCGTTTTCAGATTGTGGGCTTCGGACCGCCCATTAATTACGTTGCTATTTTGGTTTAATCCCACCCCGCGCTCCACCGTGTCTCCCCGTCACTATATCGGAGATAGCGGCGTTTTTTAAACCACCTAGATATTTTACGTCCATTTATTTATTTATATTTTGTTTCCCCAAAATTGCCCTCGTCCGAATTCTATTAGGTAGTCGATCACGCTAGGGAAGAATAATACGTATTGTATTTTGAAATGTTTGTAAATTCTTTCGTTGTGTGACAACTTGTTGTCAGTTTTCTGTTAAACAAAACGTTTTATACCGCTATTAAAACGCCATCAACACACTTTAAACACTTTAAAGATTTCGGGTTTACATTCTTTTATATGAAACCTAAATGTTACACATAATACTACATTACTATAAACATACAAGTCATGTTCACATTTTAGCGCTCGTCGTGGTTTATTCCAGTTAAAATATGAATCTAGATTTTATATGTCAGACAAAGAATGCTTCCGAAACCCAATTTCGTATGCATCAAATACAATATCGAAGTAACGAATCGATCTCGCTCCGTTACAGAAGATTTGAAATTTTTATCTCTTTCTCCCTAATAGCCGGCTGACAAACATGTATCAGCGGTTAATAGGTGCGCTCGCGCAGCTGTTGCGAACAAATCAGTTCGGATATAGCTGACACTGTCAAAAAGTTAACAGGCACTCGGAATTACACATTACGAGTGCTGCTTCCAACTTGATCCGCTGAGTATTTGATTCTTAATTATTATTCATAAGTTTTGTTGTCTAGTTTCTATTTCATTTAATTTGTCCTTTCGTGTGATCCAATTCACAGAAGAGTTACGACACGGTACTTTTGCCATAAGTTTTTATAAATTTTATAAGAAACGCAACTACTTTTTTTCCTTTTTCTGTTTTCTTAACTAGTTGTAATTTTCATGCGAGGTGTTAATCACATTCGATAGATATTTATTTGATGTACAAAACAGTGGATCGGTTTGGAACCCCCTGTTCCGAGGAGGGTCGCGCGTTCATTCAGTAGCAGCGAAAGTGTTCTACGTACCAATTTAAAAATAGATATTGTTGGATATTTATTGATCATGTCTACAAGTTCCGATTTAATACCAGCGTTGAAAAATATCGCGCACACGTGCCCTCGCACATGCTAATTTTTACACATTTGTCTCGTGAAGACCGTTTACAGTTAATGCTTAAAACATTTATGAGTCCACCTCTTCCGCGTGGGTTTTATGATGAGTTCATGAATGTAATACATGAACTCATCATAAAACAGAATGTAATACAAATTTATTTGACCTTTTGTGTATTGGTCAGTGACAATGACAAAAAAATCCTTATTGAAGTTAATAAGTTGAGAGATGGTAATTTTTTTTTGGAAAGTCTGTTTTTTAATATTCTCGTCTTTCCAAAAAAACGGGATACTGTGTGAAAAAAGCGGGATTGTTTCGTCAAAAGCAGCATAAAGTAAATAAAAATCAGAACATTTAAACTATTTATCTTTGTTAGAGTTTTAAATTACGTTTTCATAGCAACAAATAGCAAAAATTAAAATCGCCATTGAAAATGTATTTTGATAAAAAAAACATGTTTTAAATCAGATTTATAAATTTTAATTTATTGATTTACCCTATCGTCAGAGTCAGTCAGTCTTCTTCGTTTTTTAAATAAAAATAGTTATCACCGAAAAAGCGGCATAGAGCCAGCCCCGCGCGGGACATCCCTCCTGAAAAATAAAAATTGGGATGATGAAGATGTTTAGTAAATTTGAGTACCTACCCATGTTAGGTTTCCAAAAGTACATACCAAATAGGTACGGCATGCATGCAAGCAATCTCTAACGAATGCTGATGAAACGACGAACTTTGTCAGGATAGTGGCAACTGGTAATCTCTGGCCCCTGGCTACCCTTCCAGGACACAGGCGTGTGTTGATGTAATGAAGTTATTTTAAGCTTGCCTGAAACGCGGTTTGGAAAATGTGTTAGTACACTTTGTGCCAAACGGGCTAGTTTAACATAAAGGATTATTTATATGACAATGATGTCTGGAATTGAAGCCAGTACAAAGCATGAGTTCTATGTTTTATAATAATTATGTAACCTCTGTTAATCAAGGACTTTGAAAAGACTAAGTTTGGAGTTTTCTTGTCCATTTTTTCTCCAAAATTATCTAGATTTTGAAACGGACACCTAGTTTGCTGTGGGGTGTCGGCATAGAGAATAGCACCAAGCCAATTCTTCCCGCGGGTGTCGTAAATAGCGACTAAGGGACACAAACCGGGGGGTGGGCAGCAGCGCCCCCTGCAGTACAATTCCACCGAACTGCAATCCCCAACCCGCATGCCCAGCGTGGGGATTATGTGTATTACCCCCTACGATAGCACAAAGTGGTGCTCTTTAGGGTGGGCTATGTCCAGCAGTGGACTAGAATAGCCTGACGACGAACTTGTTTGACTTGTAACGTTCATTAAGCCACAGTTTCTGCGCTACTTTGAATAATACCATTTCATTTCATACGTCTTAGAAAATCGTACGTTGACATTTTTTATTGTATTTTTTGCACAGGAGCTGTCGATCCACGCGGTGTCGACGCACGATCTGCTGAAACCAAAAGAGGAGCCATCTTACTCTCTCGCCACAGCGAACAGCTTGTGCTCTGTCGGTTTGCCGCATCCAGGTTAGTGACACCTATGAAATGTAATCGGATGGAAATTACTTAAATCTTTCTTAAAACAAAGTCGTTCCGGTCTGTTCGGACACTCAGTAACTTGAGAACGGCTGGACTGAGTTTTATGGTTTTCGATTTGATGTATGTGTCTTCGTCTCGAATTAATTATTAAAGCAGATTAATTATTAAAAATCTGGTAATTTTACGGGAAACAAAGATCTCTAGAAGTCGCTGGCCAAAGCCAGTAACATTACAAACCGACTTTAGAACAGTAAATAAAAACATAAAAGTTATTTAAACGTATTTAATATGTAGCCTTTAAATGTACCACTGTAGGCTACAAGATTTCTACGCTTCGTTTCTAGATAGTACTGATAAATCCAGAACTCATAACCTGCCCTAGATTCTAGTACTTACATAGCTTTTCAATAGAATAAAATAAGCACGACAATTGTTGATATGTGCCTGAATATGGCAGTCTACAAAGCAATAGCAGTACAAAGTCATTCCAGGGCTATAACCCGCGCAAATTAAATAGGCATCTCTCGCGAAGAAGATCGAATCGCGAGAAGCGCCGAGTTAAGTAGCACCGGTTATACCTTTGCAATACGATTGGTTATTTATTAGGCTACCGATAATGTGAATGAAACGACCATTACCGGACTAATTGAGTATATTAAACAACTATGCATTTTAGAGGCTCACCCCCGTGTAATGATGTCGTAAACACGCCGGGATGAGCCTGCTTTAAATTTATCATATTAGGGCACCAATCTACCTGGGATATACATTACAAAATAGGTAATATGATAAATATTTACAGTACAGACACAAGGTAGAATGATATTGTCAGATATTGTTTTGATATCTTTTCATGCTACTTCAAATTGTTTCCAGCATCTTCTTCTTCTTCAAGCTATATTAGTCCACTGCTGGACATAGCCCTCCCCTAATGAGCGCCATAGCGCAAGGATGTGCCATCATTGGGGGCCTTGCATCAATGCCCACAATCCCCACGCCAGGCATGCGGGTTGGGGATCGCTGTTTCCAGCATATTGTCTTGTAAATTTTATTTTTACGATATTATTTGCTTCTATAAACTATCATTTATAATCATTCGGTGTTCTAGGTGCACTCTGAAAGATGAATGGGGTTCCAAAGTGGGAAACATCATTAAATCTCGTGGCACGTAACTTTATCTTGGATTCAAGTTTTCACTATTTTCTTCCGAAAGAGAGCCGTCCCGTTCAAAGAGCGATCACTTCTTTGTCCGTTCCCCAAAAGTATTCGACCGCGCATGAATTTGTTAGGTATACCAACCACACGTGATGCCTTGGAAGTTCATGAATGCCGTTTGTAGTCAATCGTACAATCAGCCCTCTTCCAGACACTTGAATACGCAAAAAATCGTAGCTTAAGCGTAAAAAAATTTGCTCGCTAAAAAGTGGAGGAAATTATTGAAATCGAAACATACGTAGGTATCTATTTTTACCTATAAATAATCATATTTTCTAAATAGATAACTTGCCAGTCTCTCATGCGTAACATAGTTTCGCGATACCTCTGAGTGGCTTGGTACGTTTCAATGTCCTATTTAAGGCCATTGGTAAAATTTAAACTATAATCATGAGTTGGTATAAACTACTAGTTTTGGATATTAAAGAAATATTAATCAGTGATAATCGTAATCTACAATACGAGTTGGTACGGCCCGATGGCAGCGGCTTACATTTACATTGTACATTGAAATTCAGCAAACGGAATGTAAATTCTTTTGTGATAGTGACGTCGGTCGACAAATTTGTCGATAAGATGTGCATTTCTGTAATTTCCACAATGCCTACTTCTTCCCCAGCTATTCGCTCGCAAAGCGCATTAAGACCAATACTTACACGTAGTAAGAATAGTGCGATCGGAGAGCGAACCTAGCTAAACGGGAAAATTGACTCCTATGTTTTTCTAGCTATCGAAAGAGCATTAGTTTTTACATACCACAACTAATATAATATATATTATGGCGTACCACAACACAAAATAGTACCTACTAAGCTTTGAATGCGGCACACAGACCTACATTATGAACGAGACGTGGGTACATTAATGTCTTTGTCTTAAAATTAAAACGCTTAAACTGCGTGATGGATTGTTGAAACGTCACTGCGCTGGCGCAGTTGCATGCCGATTCGTGTTTCAGGCTTAGAAATATTTAATTTACGACCGGAGCCCGTATTGTTCATTCAGAACGGTCGATTTGATTGGCGATATTAAAAGTGTCAAGCTTGTGGGTGCCGGAAATTCATTGATAGATTTAATCGCCAGTCCTGAAATAACGTTCGGCACAGGATTCGATTTGAGGAGTGAATTGCTAGTCATTAACGCCGTCCGGTCTCGCCATAGGTCTAGTAGTAAAAACTGCAGCTATTTCAGTGCTGAAACCTGGGCCTCGATTCTGTTAGTGCATTACAGTACAATGACAGATAAATGGACGGGTGACGTGACTTGTTTTTTTATACCATTGGGGCCTAGAAAGTGTGATGCGTGTGCGGGCTTACACTTAAGGCAGCAATGAACTGAAATCGCCACGTTCGCACAATTGTAATTGTACTACAATGCATTAAAAGAATCTGGAGCCTGGTTCCGCTCTAGAGTTCCCTGGATTTTGGATTAAGTTTAATTCGACATTTATGCGGTTCAGCTGTACTTTAAGAATGCTTTGTAGGGCAAGAACTTCAGTTTCCCTCAAAGAGCAATTTCCATACCGACGACGTAGCTTGGTTTTTATTTGTAAACGATATGCCGCATCGCAATGCAACTTTGCCACTACGTCTAGAAGACACAAATCGAAGTTTGATCGTGTTTACAACTGAGAATAACAGAGTAAAAAAGAAACTACGAGGCTATAGGTACTTTCACGACTGTTCATAAAAGCTATTCTTAAGGCTATAATTTCTTTTTGATAAGTTTATTTACAAATTTAAGCACGATCGAACCTCGATTAGTGTCCTCTAAATGTATTTGCAAAGTTTCAATTTCATCCAGCCTGTCATTTGTGAATCAAAATATTTTAATAAGCTTTGTTGAAGGAAAATTGGTTTTAAAAATTGTATGGTTATAGACCAGTTTGAAAGAAAAAAGATCTATTTATTTGACGACGCAATACTCAAAAACATAAAATCACACAACAAAGCACAAGTCACAGAAAACACAACATCAGCCGAAAATAAGGTGACAGCAAAACATATAAATAACACAAAAACACACATATTTTCTCCGTCAAAAACTAGGTAAGTATATAAAAATTAAAGTACGTCTAGAAAATCGCTTACTGTATTAAAAAAAACATTTTTAGATTACCTAATGTACTTAAACAATAAAGACGTGCAAAGGCGTCTTATCTGCAAATTTATTTCAAAGAACCCTTTTTAAATATGGGGACCTAATTAAAACTTGCGCAATAGCTATGCCAGAAGTAAAAACAGACTTAAGGAAGTCGTCTATACGAGAGTGGGTCGTACGTAACGTTTATAAAGTATTGAAGTACATACACCTACTATAATGTCACTAGAGGTTGAACAGCTATTTGTTTACATTAAGAACGTTCCCTTATGTGGCATTCCTATGACTTCATAGCTCTGAATCAACTCACAGCCTCCTAGGTACCATTTGGTACAATGAATACCTACCGACGTGGAACGCTAATTGAATTGACATACCTACCTGTACCAAAGCTAAGAAAAATTGGTACTTATGCTGCCGAAATAAATCTCCTATAAATCCCAAAATAAAATTATACGTGGACTTTCTTAATGGAATGAAATTAAATGAAACGAGTTTATCGAAATGAAATGAAAGGAAAAGGTTTTATTTAAAGTAGCGCAAAAGCTGCGGCTTAATGAACGTTACAATTCAAACTAGGTGTCCACTTCAAAATCTAGATCATTTTGGAGAAAAAAATTACAAAAAAACTCCAAACTTAGTCTTTTCAAAGTCCTTAATTAACAGAGTTTACATAATTATTTTAAAACATAGAACTCATGCATTGTACTAGCTCTAAATCCAGACATTATTGTCATCTAAACAATCCTTTATGCTATAGTAGCCCTTTGGCACAAAATCTGCATGAAATTTCGTGCATGTGCCAAATCTCACATGCGTATTTGGAATTCCTGTTTGCTTAGACTTTAACAACGAGGACTTGAACCAAACAAAGTTACTCCGGGCACTACCCGCACTACTATCCACATAACCCAAGGTTAGCTGGAATAAAATACTCATTATTATTAAGCTCGCCTTTGTACAAATATGCTTATTGTACAGTAAAGAATTTTCTAATCTTATCTAATCTCAACAATGCTTCTCTCTGGTAGTCCCAATAAGTGTTCTACACAATGGGTGGAAGTGAGACGGCAAATTATATACCTGAAGAAGCTGCTTCCATAATATTGTAGCCAAAATTGAACTTTAGGTAAATATGCACCCGATTATCCGATCTCTAGTTCTAACACAACCACAGGATAATATTTGTGCAGATCAGAGTGGCTACCAGCTGATTTTGATTTTTCTCTTGTTTTTAGTGAAATGTAGGTAAATAATAATAACTTCTGTTAAGCACCGTATGGTGCCCTACTTTCCTGTTTTAGTAATAGGTAAATACTTTATTTATAAATCCGTGTTTATTCAATAATATTTTACAAGACATTTTTTAATAACTAGATAAAACAGAGAACTAAATTTTAAAAACTGACGTAAGTAAAAAAGACAATATGTACAAAAAGTCAAAATAAAACAATAAAAAAGGTCTGTCGCCAATACCTAACTTCCACACAACACAGTCACTTGACCTGGACCAAAAATAGGATACCCTGTACCTACTATGGTAACCAGGCAAGGACGTTACAAACATGAAAACACACCAGACTGAGGCTACTTGAACAAAAGTACGGCGGCCCCCAGTGGTAATCGAACCCACGAGCTCCCTCTTGGTACCCAAGCACCTTAACGGCTAGACCAACGTGGTAGTCCTACGAAATATAACGTTATAACGCTGAAACACTTGACCTTAATACGACTGTAGTCTTGAAGAACATCCATTCGCAAACACTGCAAGTAATCTGTGTTTATTTTTGTTAAATCTGCACAAGTACCTTGTTAAGTCTCAATTCGATACGTCCGTACTTAATTGTAAGCGTACATTTAGGGAAAAGATACCGTGTTAGCGACGTCAGAGAAAATAAATACCTTTTTTGTATGAGGGAGCCATCTCATTATTTTAATTTTAGCAGGGCAATCCACCTTCGCTCGTATCCCCGGCTGCCTGAGTGATCTTAAGCAATCACGAAGGTTAAGTAACACAGGGCGCGTTCAGTGCATGGATGGGTAAACCGTCTATGGCCGATGCTAGTGGCATTTTTCCGAGCGGTTCCGTGCTTTGCAAGGCACGTTAGCAGTTAGTGCTGGTTGCTGTCGATAGATTGAAGTCATTAAGCCAAGTCAAAGACGGCTAGTGCGGTTAGTGCGGCTTGAAAACTTCTGACAGTAAGACCAGCCACTAGTCTTGCAAGCCTCCACCAATCCGGCCTATACCTTCATCAGGGAAGAGACCCTTGCCCTTCGGTGAGGACATAATGGGTTGATGATAAATCCACCTTACGTTTTGTGAAATGTCATTAGCTAGCTATTGAAGAAGAAGAAGAAGAAAAACATTTATTTAACGTCACATAGACATACCAAATTTTACAAGAAAAGGAAAATACAGGAAAGAAAGCAGGAATAAAACAAAAGCAGAAGGAAAGAGAAATTAATGAAATGAAAACCAATTCCAAGGCTACACAGTATGTCGATGCAGCGGAAAAAAGGCCTCATGCTCAGTATAAGCTGAGGGTTTGCACCCACAACACTGATTTTCAGCAAGGACCTTGACATCCAAGAGAAAAAGCCCTTTACAAATTAGACGGACAGACGGCAGAGTTCCATCAAACTAAAATTTGTAGTTTACGACAAGTCAGTGTACTTTGCGTAGCCGAGTCTTCCTACTGTTAATCTGAGAGTTGATCGACTTGACAATGTACATAAAGTGCTCATAATAAACATGAGTTGTAGTTTTTTGAATCAGGCCCTAGATATTATCGTTAGTTCTTAAGTTAGTCAAAGGTTCAAAGCTTCAGTGAATTTTGTGCCCTGGCTGTCATGTAAAGGCGGTCGTTAAGCTATGTCAGAGGCCCATAAGGGCGGCTTGATAACTTTTGACACTAAGGCCCGCCACTGTGTTACAATCCTCCACTAACCTGGACATGGCCCCCTTGGTAGAGTATGGCCTAACCTTCCTGCGATGCAGGAAGCGACCATAATCCCAGCAGAAGGGTCATACAAATGGGTGATACAAACTTTGTGCAAGGCTCCTATAACATAAAAGATAATTTATATGACAATGATGTCTGGAATTAGAGTCAGTACAATGCATGAGTTTTAGGTTTTGTCATAATCATGTCGTCGTTGTCGTCGTCGTCGTCGTCGTCAGGCTATACTAGTCGACTGCTGGACATAACCTGCCCCTAAAGAACGCCACGTTGTGCTATCATAATCATGTAAACTCTGTTAATTAAGTACTTCAAAAAGACTAAGTTTGGAGTGGTTTTCCAAAGGTAAAGGACACCTGGTTTATCTTGTAACGTTCATTAAGTCGATTGATCTGTGAGTCACAAGTACAGGTGCATAAAAATGTCATAAATTAAAAAAAGAGCTATATATGCTCTGCCTAAATAGGGACCGTGATCTACTTTAATACTTTGAATGAAATATTTTTTCGTTTGAGTTGACAGCAGCCAAGAATATTTCAATGATACGCAAATGCTACCGTGAAGAATTGTTGCCGCATATAAACCGAATCGATTTCTTTCGATGTCCAATTGATTAACCTAGGTGTAAACTGTTACGAACGCAGCACGGTCTAATCGGCATTAACACCGCATAAGCACTAGTTCCTATTTGTACTAGATTCGCCATGGGCTGTTTTACGACCACAATCACAACTTGCAGAGGTGTTTAACGCACCATTCAACTATTAAATGACTGCCTCGTTGGTATAAAGGTATCACGTCAGATCACCAAGCCGCAGACAGTGGTTTCGATCCCCATTGGGGGCCGCCGTACAAGAGAATTTACATAATTAATATAAAACGTAGAACTCAGGCTTTAATTCCAGACATCATTGTCATCGAAATAAACCTTTGTTAGTTTAGAGAACAATTAGAAAAATCAACTGAAAACTGTAAGTCATTATGGAATACTATTAATAATATTACTCAGTTGAAACCAAAGAAGAAACAAAATACTGAATTGCTGAACGCATTCTCATCGCCTGATGTATCAGTCAATCACGTCAATAATTACTTTGCCAATATAGGAAAAGCTCTAGCCGAAGATATCCTTAATTGCCCACAGCGAAATACTAATCAGTATATATTGCCTGCTTCCCACTGAAATTCATTTGTTCTACTCGAGACTAATCCTGAAGAGGTCTGCTCTATTCTTAAGGGCCTCAAGACTGAGAGCGCTACAGGTTGTGATGGCATCACGACGAAATTCCTCAAATTGGCTAGGTTTTTAATCATTCCACCTATATGTCACCTAGCTAACTTATGTTTCAATCACGGTGTCTTTCCTACAGCTCTAAAACAGTCTATTATCACACCTGTTTACAAGAGTGGAGACAGAGAAAATAGTAGCAACTACCGGCCAATATCTGTTTTGACATCTATGTCTAAAATTTTAGAGAAACTTATCAATAATAGGCTAATAAATTATCTGCACTCAAACAACATACTCTCTAAATCGCAATATGGTTTTCGGAAAGGCCTATCAATAGAAGACGCCGTTACTGCACTAACAACTCATATAGTTGGACAAGTCGACAAAAAGAAAAAATGCCTAGGAGTCTTTTTAGACCTTCAAGAGGCGTTTGATACGGTCTCCGTCCCCATTCTCCTTCGTAAGCTGGAAAAAATAGGGATAAGAGATATTTCGCTTGCGCTGCTCACTAGCTATCTCCAACACAGGGTTCAGAAAGTGAAAATAGACCAAGTCATTAGCGAAAATGCTGACGTCATGTACGGAGTGCCTCAAGAGCGTACTAGGCCCAACATTGTTATTGGTCTACTTGAACGATCTATGCAACATGAACATAGTAAACAGGCAAATCTTTTCCTATGCAGATGATACTGCCGTTGTCTTCACGGGTCCTTCGTGAAGTGAAGTACGTGAGGCAGCGGAGAAAGGTCTGGCTAAAATAGGAACTTGGCTGAACTCTAATCTACTGACCCTAAATACTACCAAAACGAATTACATTTGTTTTACACCAACAATCACGTCACAACCAGGGATACATTTTCAAATAAGGATTCATGGATGCTGCTCCGACGCTTCTGGGTCGAACTGTAACTGCCCTATAATCAATAAAGTATCTCACATAAAATATCTGGGAGTTATAGTTGATCAGAGATTATCATGGCACTTGCATATGGACCTAATAGCGGGCAGACTCCGGAAACTTATTTGGATTTTCAAAACCTTAAGACATGTGGCAACAGAACAACTTTAAAGCAAATTTATATCTCTTTGGCGCAGTCTGTTATAGCGTATTGCATTCCCGTTTGGGGTGGAGCTATAAACACTAAGTTTATTGAATTGGAAAGGGCACAGAGGGCTTTATTAAAAGTTGTTTATTTTAAACCACGTAGATTTCTGACAGTTGAGCTCTATTCAACTTGGAAATTGCTAAAACGGTTAGAAAATTATACATATTAAATACGATATTAAGATATCATAAAACATTAGTATATGATTCCAACCAGCCTAAAAAAAGAAGATATCATATTGTTACCCCTTTACATGTTGTCAACACAACTTTTGCCCATAGACAATATACTAAACAATCCTCACTTCTATATAATCTGGCAAACAAAGAACTAAATATATACCCAATGAAAATATACGACTGTAAAAATGCTGTAACTGATTGGCTGATATCAAAAACCTACGATGAGACAGAAGCACTGCTACAGTAATATACATTTTAACCTAAATAAAGCACTTTGTTTGTTGTGACAAGTGAAGTAATGCCTTTGGTATGACGTTAATAAAATAAACCATAGTTTGATGCACACAAAATCACACACACACACATACATACATACACACACACACAGACACACTTTAATTAATTAGAATTATATAAAATAATAATAATAGTAAATTAATTAACCAATGAATTTATTTCCGAAATTACTAAAATATTATGAATTGGAAAGTAGATGATTGTGTCTTGAAACTCTTCATTAGGTATTTGATAATTTCAAGTAAAATTAAATTATATTAATTGCATGTTTTTAACTCATAGTTAAAAACAAATTTATTAATAATTAATAGTATAGGCATGTTTGTACCGAACTTAACTGTTTTCATCTAGTATAGGAAGAGCGGGGCATCCTGGCACAGGTGTCTATAATAGGAAGTCCCCACCACAGTGTAAAATTAATGTTAAGTTGATAACGAAATAAATATTTTTGTTTTTTTTTGTATTTTAGACTAGAACTCTTTATTGTGCACACCAGAAAATTAAATACATATGCTTATACATCTAGGTTCTGCCATTTATAATTGGCAGTATTATCGCTACAAGCTATCTCTTCCAGACAACCGATAGATGAGTAGGTAGTTAGGTCTACATGAAAATTATGTCATAGTAGACATTTTGGCAGAAAGTACCTACTTTACACCTTGTTTGAATCGCGTTTCAGGCAAGCTTAATACGTAAGGCATGCTCCGTTTCACTCGCACACTCGCAAACTCACGCCTGTATTCAGGAGGGGTAGGCAGAGAGCAGAGTCTCCTGTGCAAGGCAATTAAATATAAAAGGTGAAAGAAAGATTTTCTAAGACATATTATTACATTACATCAATCACGCACGTCTAGGACAGAGATTGCCACTTGCTACAATCCTGACAGATCTCTTCTGTGTCAGCATTCATTAGTCATTACGTGCAGGGACACTGGTGTTGAGTACTTTTTGTCTTAAAATAAATACGGACAGAGAGACCTTAAAAATAGCACCCTTCTGTCATGGCACTTTATAAAACTGTACAGTACCGTAGGTACTTCGATATCAACCTTTTGTATGTCCTCACTGCTAGGGCACGGGTCTCTTCCTGCATCGCAGGAAGGTTATGCTTTACTCCATGCTGGGGCCGTGCCCTAGCAGCGGGGACATACCCGTACAAAGGGTTGATATCGAAGGGAAAGTGATCTGTCAGGACGGTGAGTCGCAGTCCTAGTCTCTGCTTACCTCTCTAGGATACAGGCGTGATGTTATGTTACAATGAAGTAGGTAAATAAATTTCACCACGTTACGTTATGTTGGTGCGTCCGTTATGTAAGTAAGTTTTACACAAGTAGAGATAATATTAAAAAAATAAGAAGAAATTGGTGAGTAAGTAGATATGTACTTACTTGTGATTATGACCTATAGGAGCATTGAGCTTATCGGCTTCGACGACATCGCGGTATCTAGCGGGCACACTCAGCGCGCGGCCGCCAGAGTGACGTCAGCTGCAGGTCGTGTCCCCTTAACCTTTGTAGTCTTATTGCAAACTGCCCATAACTCAGATTGTAGGAAAAATAAGAAATTTACAAACGCATCCTCGGTACCCAAGACGTCTACGTGGGAAACCCCTTTAAGGCGCTACTAAGTTCTAACTAGCGCCACGCACGCCCCATTGGAAAAAAATCACATCATCTTTTGTAAAATGTAAATCACGCGTCTTTGGAATTTTTATAATTTACTAGCTGACCCAGCGAACTTCGTACCGCCATACCATCGATTCTTTAATTTTTTTTTTGTTCTCTCCGTAAGAACCATCCTCGTACTTCAAGGAATATTCTAAAAAAAGAATTAGCGAAATCGGTTCAGCTGCTCTCGAGATTTGCGCTTACCACCACATTCGGCGATTCATTTTTATATTATAGATTTATCTTCTTTTTTAAGGACAATGAACAGAAATACAAAGTGTCTTAAACAGATAACTTAAACGTTAAAAATATAGTATTTAATGTATTAATTGGCTCCGTTAAATTTATTATACATAGGTATCATAAATCATAAATCTCAATAAACATAGTACTTAGCTCTTTTTAGAGAACGTAGTCCAAGAATTTAAAGTAGTTTTGCCAAAAACGACCGTTTTTAGCGGAAATTAATTAGATAAAGTCCCAGGTTGTTGATACTACGTTCTAGACTGTAGGTTCTAAAAAATTACAGCAATTTTTTAAACCTACAGTCTAGAGCGTAAGTTGTTAAGATTTACTATCATAAAAAAGTGAAAATTAATTTGAAAATTAAATAATTCTACACTGTAGGTTCTAAAAAATGACAGCATTTTTTAGAACCTACAGTCTAGAGCGTAAGTTGTTAAGATTTACTATCATTAAAAAGTGAAAATTAATTTTAAAATTAAATAATTCTAGACTGTAAGTTCTAAAAAATGACAGCAATTTTTAGAACCTACAGTCTAGAGCGTAAGTTGTTAAGATTTACTATCATTAAAATTAAATTAATTAGCAAAGTAATTTTCACTTTTTAATGCTATTATGGGTTTCCGTAAAGTAACGCCTGATTCCGTACAATACCTGAAGATTTACTATGTTTAATTTTCGAAAAAATTACTTGGTGTATAACAAGATACGATTTTTACTCCAATGGTTAATTCCGACTACTTTCAGAAAATCTTTGCCCGACTCACATGAGATTGGCGAAATGAAATCGTGCAATGTTCAACGAAAATTGTTAGATTAGCTGACCTTAAACTAGCTGACCCCGCAAATGTTGTTTTGCAAAATTAATATTCGGACCTACCACTACTACGAACTACTACTTAATGAGATGATTTAATGAGATGTTTTATACAGCGTTCAGTGGTATCTTCACTCACACTAGATGAGTGAAGGGACCACTCCGACGCTGTAGTGCCTGGGACATGGTTTTATAGATGGTGTTGGCTTGCCCAGCACCTATACCAACCTGACAGCTTATTCGGCCTAGCCCACAGGAAAGACTAGTCAATACGTGCGGAGCCAACCAAGCCGCGGGTTTCCTCACGATGTTTTCCTTCACCGTTACGTATATTTGCAATTTCGCAATATTCGCAATATTCGCAATACCACACGGTATTGAGACTACAAATTCGCAAATATACGTAACTTTGAAATTAAACAAAGTCATTGGTAGGTACATGCCCACACTCGGGATTGAACCTAGGGCTCTCGTTCGCCAGTCCATGGTTCTACCCACTGAGCTACCACAGCTTACGAACTACTAATATACAAAAAAAAACGCAATAAAAATCGGTGAAGAAGTTTCCAGGGAGTACCTTAAAAACACTGTGACCCGAAATATTTACATATCAGGTAGACGAGAAAATGTACCATAATATTCTGGATTAAAATATTGACTAGAGATTTACAATGGCGCCGGACCCCTCCCCCATATTTAGCTCAAGCAATTAATGTACGTCCCCTTTAGAACACACACAGATTAGGTACCCAGTATCGATTGCCATAGAAACCTCATAGGCTCCCTATGAAATAACGCAAGAGCGGGTGTTGCCATTATTATTTTTCTTTTTCCATTTGCCCATTGATTGAGCAGCAAAAAGTTGCAACAAGTGTTGACTTAAGGTGGCGAAAAAGAAAAAAAAGAACTCATGGCATATGCTTACTAATGTTATCTAACTATACACCAATCGTTCGTCATCGGCACGTTACTGCGTCCGCACAATGCGTGTGCGCTTACCTAGAACTCTGCGTTATTCAACGTTATTGTTTGAGAGAACAATTACCTTTTGTAGTAGGTGTGAAGTATCGACTCGTTACAAGTAGAGGCGCGTTAACGTTTCCGAGGCTCGAATTCGACTATTTTACTGAATTGTAAGAGGAGACCTTGCAGCTTAATACGTCTTTGTTCATTCACGATTATTTTCAGTAAGCCCTATGGGACATAAATGTCTACTTAATTGAAGGTTTCATGTTAATTCGTACAGAATAAATTTCAGTGCGTTACTTTGGCATAAAACTGTTGGGATTTTTTTGGGGTTTCGTGGCTCAAAAGGAAATACCGGAACCCTTATACTCGTAGGATCATTGTTGTCCATCCGTCAGTCTGTGAAGACCCTTTATCTCGGAAACGCGTGAACAGACTTATCTAGTTAAAATAAAAATCACTCCAGTCTACAGTGCCTAAAGCTGTGAGAAAATCAAACTTTTAGGTTAACGTAAAAAAATATACGACCATTTCTGTCGCTGTTTATTTCAGAAAAAATAGTACAAATTATTCTAGCTTTGGAAAGTAAATCTTCCTTATGAGACTATAATGCTATGATAATAATAACAATAAAAACGTTTATTTGAACTCATGCAGTTAACATTTACCTACCTTAGATTTTAAGTTCTTACTTAGTAGGGTTAGCTAATCGTGGACACAATTTGATGTCAAGAAAAGTAACACATAAAACGTCATTTATGACCGCAAGCGCTTAAATTAGGCCGAGCCTGTATCTTAAACTTCTTTCCGTTTGACCTAATTCGTTCGTATACTTCGTCGGAGAAGCGCTCGTAGCCTAGTCGAACGGAGTGATTGCAATCCATCATTTGAGTTAAGCAGCAACAGGCGCGGTCAGGTGCAGGATGGGTGACCGTCCCGTGACCACCGCTAGTGGCATTTTCCGAGGGCTTCCGTGCTTCGCAAGTCACGTTAAGCCGTTGGTGTCATGTAATAGTAGTCGTTAAGCCATGTCAGAGGGCTTATGGGCGGCTTGATAACTTCTGACAGTAAGGCCCACTACGGAATATAGTATATAACCTCCACCAACCCGGACTTAGCCTCCGTGGTGGAGTATGGCCTAACTTTCCAGCGATGCAGAAAGAGACCCGTGGCCCAGCAGATGGGACATATAAGACATGATATCGAAAAAAAATACGGTCATTTCTACGGCTGTTTATTTCAGAAAAAATAGTACAAATTGTTCTATCTCTGGAAAGTAAATCTTCCTTATGAGACTATAATGCTATAATAATAATAACAATAGAAACGTTTATTTGAACTCATGCAATTAACATTTACCTACCTTACATTTTAAGTTCTTACTTAGTAGGGTTACCTAATCGTGGACACAATTTGATGTCACGAAAAGTGACACAAAAAAACGTCATTTATGACCGCAAGCGCTTAAATAAGACCGAGCCTGTATCTTAAACTTCTTTTCGTTTGGCCTAATTCATTCGTATACTTCGTCGTAGAAGCGCTCGTGGCCTATTCGAACCGAGTGATTGGAATCAATCACTCGAGTTAAGCAAGAACAGGCGCCGTCAGGTGCAGGATGGGTGACCGTCCCGTTACTATCACTAGTGGCAATTTTTCGAGCGTTTCCGTGCTTCGCAAGGCATGTTAAGCCGTGGGTGCCGGCTGTAATGTAATAGCAGTCATGTAAGGCGCGCCACTATCTTATAATCCTCCATCAACCCGGACTTGGCCCCGTGGTGGAGTAGAATGCAGGAAGAGACCCGTACCCCAGCATTGGGGACAATTCTTAAATTTATTGTAGGTTCCAGAAATTGTCAATCAAACTGTATAATAATGTTATAATAATTAAACTTTACTTAAAGAACTTAGAACTTTTTCCATAGAACTTGAAATTTGACAATTAATATCGTCTTATACTATAAGTACACGGAAATAATCTGGTCATTACAAATCATAAAAAAATGTCTTTGAAGTTAGAAAAATCTCGGAAAGCACTGCAAGAATCGATTCCTGAACTAAATACCTAACAACTTCAACAACCTTCTAATATGTACGGAACCCTATGTGGGCGAGTCTGACTCGCACTTGACCGGTTTTTTCGAGGAGCCCCGATTGTGTCTCACTGATGGGCAAAGGCCTCCTCTTCAGCTCCCACTGTATCCTGGTCATAGCTATCACCGTTAAATGTTGCTAATGATCTTAATTAGCTATAGCCCGGGGGTCGAATACTTGATCTTCGCTTTGGATATACTTTTCTAATTGATCTAAAGGATAATGTTACAACCCCCAAGGCGCCAACAGGGAAAAGATTTCGCTATGTTCGTACAGCCTATATCTTTCTGTCAGTGCTACTATCACATTACCTGGGACACCTCTGTGCCTAGCTGTGCCCCGCGTGTTACACGCGGCTTATCGACATTCCCATGAGAATAAGATATTTCCCCGCAGTAAACGTAGGTAGCCTGTGTGTTAATCCGAAGTGGCAGCTATTTCCACACCGAATTTTATTAAAATCGCTCCAGTCGTTTAGACGTAAAGAAGTAACAAACAAACACACTCAAACACTCACAAACTTTCGCCTTTATAATATTACTGTGATTTACCTGCTAAGTCTATTCTACCGCCGCATTGATATACGTATACACCCCGTATTCTGTCGTGTTTGGTATTTTTCAATTTAGTTTATATTTTACGTTTTGGATATCTATGGGAATCGCTCGTCATCCATACCGCAATGTTTAAAAACAAAAGTTTTTAATCAGTGCGTCCTACCTGTGACGATCTACGGAGCCGAGACATGGACTCACAAAAGGGCTGGTCCACCAGTTCAAAGTCGCTCACCAAGCTATGGAGAGAGCTATGCTCGGAGTTTCTCTGAAGGGTAGGATTCGCAACGAATGCATCCGACAGAGAACCAAAGTTATCGACATAGCTCAGAGATTTAGCGAGCTGAAGTGGAAGTGGGCTGGCCATATATCGCGAAAAACCGACAACCGTTGGAGTAAACGTGTTCTTGAGTGGAGACCGCGACTCACGAACGTAGTGTAGGACGCCCTCCGACTAGGTGGGATGATGAACTGTGAAAAACTGCCGGCAGATGCTGCATGCGGCAAGCTCAAGACAGGGCGCTATGGCGCTAATTAGGAGAGGGCTATGTCCAACAGTGGACTAACATATAGCCTGAAGAAGAAGAAGAAGTAAATCGCTCGAAGCTCCGGCTGCCTGAGTGATCTTAAACGATCACGAAGGCTAAGCAACACAGGGCGCGTTCAGTGCATGGATGGCCGTCTATGACTAACGCTAGTGGCATTTTTCTGAGCTGTTCCGTGCCTCGCAAGCACGTTAAGCTGTAGGTGTCGGCTGCCGTCGATAGATGGCAGTCATAAAGCCAAGTCAGAGGCCTCAGAGCGGCTTGAACACTTCTGAGTAAGACCGGCCACTAGTCTTGCAAGCCTCCACCAATCCGGACTTGGCCCTCGTGGTGGAGCCTCTCGGTGGGGACATAATGAGTTGAAGGTGATGATGTCTATGTGGCGGTAAATAAATGTGTTTCTTCTTCTTTCTTCTAAGTAGAATTGTTCCTAATTAACAAAACATTTAACATTTACACACTGACACTTACATAGCTTCTGGTCCTACACTAGGATACCCTGTGTCGTGGGTACCAGGAACAGCGACATAATATGTAAACATGCGAGACCTGGGGTTTTCTTTTGTCTCCAGCCGATCGAACTCAGGACCTCTCGCATGGTAGGCAGATGCGTTTCCCCTGCGCCACAGAGGTCGTCAATTAACTAATAGGGAACTCGTGATCAACTTAGATTATTGTATTGTAAGTCCTATTATTTTCAGTCGGATTTGTATGGCGCGTTTTTTTACCACATGACTAGTATGACTTTTCACAGTGTGAAAAGTTTTAGTTGCAGAGACAAAAAAATACCACGTTTATTTATCTTTTAATTTATTTGGTAATATAAGAACATTTTTGGTGAAATTTCTTCATTGCAATGAATATACCTCCACCAACACGGACTTGGCCCCCGTGGTGGAGTATGGCCTAACCGTTCTGCGATGCATGAAGAGACCCGTGACCCAGCAGTGGGGACGTACAGAGGGCAGATATCAATGAAAACACGGAATTTGTGACAAATATTATTATTATCATATGATCACGGAATTTGTGATCACGTGATAATAAATTTGTGACAAATATCCACTTGCAATACGAGATTCAGTTGAGCATACTTACGGTCATTGATTTAAATCCTACAAATATTATAAACGCGAAAGTTTGTAACTGTGGATGGATGGATGTTAATTACTCTTTCACGTAAAAACTACTGAATGGATTTTAATGAAACTTTACAATAACCTAGCTTATACATCAGAATAACACATAGGCTACAATTTATGAGGATATTGTGTGAACTGTCTTAAATATGGCGATAAGTATCAAGTAAGTAGGAAAAAATCTAATATCTGCGAGATATTCTGGCCATGCCATAATTAAATGCGCTGCCAAAACCTTTTGTACGCCACGCGAATATAAGCTACTCAAAATACCAATCCTGCGCAGACGAAGTCGCGGGCACCAGCTAGTTATTATTCTAAGCTTGAGTTAGGGTCAAATAAAGTTTGTATGTCAGTTCGTAACTTAACCTTTCGTATTTTTCATTTTAGGCTACCGTGTTGCTATTTAATGTTGTATTTAATGTGGTGTAAAGGTAAATAAATAAAACATTAATACTCATGCTGCGGCGGAAGCCTAGTGGTTAGAACAATGGACTCGGAAGCGAGAGACTCAGGTTGGATTCCCAGTGCGGGCATGTACCAATCACTTTATTTTCTCATCAATACGAGTATGTACAATTGTCAAGTATACTCGTGTAGCAGTGCCACTCGCTACCGGTGAAGGAAAACAACGTGAGTGTCTCAGGTGTTCAAATACCATTGTAGTCATATTATTATATAAATAGTAATATTAATCTAGTGATTACCAGGCAGAAGGAGTTTTATGTACCTTTCGATTATTAATGAGGGCTTGGGGAATGTTCAGTCTACTAGATGGCGCTACTAGCAACTCTAGTATATGACGTTAAAATGTTCGACAGCTCACCGCAAAATGGTATCTGGAATTCGATTTTCGAATTCCAGACACCACTTTACACACTACTACTTTAGTTGAAAATACTTTACACAGACACTACTTTAGTTGAAAATAACGCCACCTAGCGGCAGAAGTAACCCTATTAATGGATTTACAAGTGGAGGCATATTGTTTTACAATGACATGCTCTGTTATTATAACAACAATAACATTTACATACTGGCACATACATTGCTTCTGGCCCCACACTAGGATACCCTGTGTCGTGGGAACCAGAAACAACGACATCACAAACATGTAAACATCCAAGACCTGGGGGTTTTTCCTTTTTTTTGTTCCCAGCCGGGATTCGAACCCGGGACCTCTTGCATGGTAGGCAGACGCGCTACCGCTACGCCACAGAGGTCGTCTTTCATTCTTGATACTTGACTTGATCGGTCGTTCTTGATGCTTGACTTGATACCTCGACCCTTGAAATTGCCAATCCGCTGTGGGCACGCGTGCTAATTAAGCCCATACTCTCTCTCTCTCTCTGCGAGAAAGCCAGTCCCTTGCAGTGGGTCGTTCATAGGCTACATTACAAAAAAATCTTGGTCGCGAACAGTAATCCCAAAAATATAATGTTTTTTTTCAAACAGTGGCAAAATTTAACCAAATCGTCGATTTTTATGTTCCATTAAAGATTTCAGATTTACTTGGGTACTACAACCATTGAATCGATATCTACCCTTGTATGTCACCACCGCTATGGCACGGGTCTCTTCCTGCATCGCAGGACGGTTAGGCCGTACTCCACCACGGGGACCAAGTCCAGGTTGGGGGAGGATTGTAAGACACTGGCGGGCCTTACTGTCAGAAGTTATCAAGCCATCCTCTGACGTAACTTAACGACTGCCATTACATGACAGCCGGTACCAACGGCTTAACCTGCCTTGCGAAGTACAACCATTGAATACTTACAATACAATGCTACAACTAAGCAGGTTATCAGCAGGAGCTTACTAGATGTACGCTTACTTGAGAAGGGCTAGACAAAGATATCACAAAGACTAGAAAACCGAACTAATTAAATGCTGAGGAAATCAATTCCTTGACTCAAGGTACTCGTTAGGAACTAAATACAGTTGCAATACAGATCGACTTTTCTAAACTTTGTCGTCGACAATCAATTTAAAGAGAATGATCTCGGTATTTTTAGGCGCTTCCTAGAGTATGAAAGAGAGAGGATTAATGAATTAACGGGAAAATCTACCCGAACCAGTGGGCGAAGGATTAGATATATTAAGTGTCGGATGTTACAAGGTGTAAATGTAAATTATGTAACTTTATGTTGAAAACTCTGTTAATTAAGTTAAAATCTGTTTTGATAAGGATAAATGTTGGAGTTTCATTGCTAGTTTCTTCTGCACAGTCTATCAGTTGTGAAACTAACAGCTTTGACGTTCATGAAGTAAACATTTTGTTTTTATCTATTTTATCTTCTATAATATATAAATGAATCACTGAATGTGTTGGTAAGCGCAAATCTCGAGAGCCGCTGAACCGATTTCGCTAATTATTATTTTTGAATAATCCTTTAAGTACGAGGATGGTTCTTACTTACTAAGAAAAAAAAATTAAAGAATTGACTGTCAGGCGGTATGAAGTTCGCTGGGTCAGCTAGTCTATAATATAAAAATTTATCGCTGAATGTGTTGGTAAGCGCAAATTTCGAGAGCAGCTGAACCGATTTCGCTAATTCATTTTTTAGAATATTCCTTAAAGTCCGAGGATGGTTCTTAAGGAGAGAAAAAAAAATGAGAATCGACTGTTAGGCGGTACAAAGTTCGCTGGGTCAGCTAGTAGTAAATAAAATTCTTTTGACATTGACTTTGACAAAAAAAATATCCTCAAATATCAAACAATATTCTTTATTCAGCAACATTAATCAATTCAGTTTTTTGGCTATAAAAAATCGAAATCATGCTCTTATTCTTTACGATTTTTTTGTTGATAGTCGCACAAAGCTAAGAAACGTGAATTTTGTGCATATTTCGTGGACCGACACTTTCAAATCAAAGATGGTTGTGTTAGCGGCAATAAAACAATTATTGTATAAAATATACTAAATAATTAATAAAAACAAAACAATTCCAAAACGTTAGATGGCCACAAAAATGACCAGTAATATTGGTCATTTTCATATCTGATTAATCTGATAATAGTAAGGAAACATAATCCTTTTATCGGGTAGGAAGAATTACTACGTGCACTTAGTTAATTAAGTTATCTGCACGAAAAAGGGGTGCCCATTCCGGGAGGATGCGCAGATCCGGAAATAATATGACACTTGCGGAAGACACCTTCCGCAAGTGCCGTAAAATTTCCGCAAGTGCCAGAAATTTTACGAAATTTGCGGAAGGAGTGCCAAAATTTTAAGAAATTTGCGGAACTCCTGGAATGGCAACGGATAACTTTCAATAATATGTTATTATATATTTTCAGAGAACGTGTTAAGAGTTTTTTTATATAGCCTTTAAACGTCCACTGCAGGTCACTGGTCTACTCTCAGAAAAAGAGGATGGGCTTAATTACCACGCGTGGCCAACGCAGATCGGATATTTTATTATTAGATTATTTTAGTATTAAAACACCCCAGACACCGTGCGAATCTGCTGCTGAAAACGTTTTTCAGGATTTTGGATGTTGGATGTTTTTCAGAAATTTGCACGTAGAATGTAATCTGCGATTAATTTAAATTTTCAATATTGTACATTTTTATGTTTTCTTTTCATTCCAGATATTATGTTACGATTTAGAGGAATTTACTTAGAATTGTCAAATAATTTTCCTTACCTTTAGGAATTTAATGCCAACACCGGCTGGGCTAAAATTCAAAATTACTGTATAAGAAATACCTACCTTAAATGTACAAAATGTGTAAGAAATACAAACCTTAAACTAAAATTATAAATGCGTTAGCTGACTTTTAACCTATTAGAATACCTTAAGTACATCGTAAGCTACTGTTTTGGCCTAAATGTTACACTGAACTTAACTGATGGACTGGGGCTTGATTCTGTTATATAGTACATTACAGTACAATGACAGATAAATGGACTGGTCACGTGACGTGTATTTTTATGCCACTACTGTCTAGAAAGTTAAACGTGTGCGCGGATTTAGTCGAAGCAGCAATGAAATGAAATCGCCATGTTTATGCAGTCATCATTGTACCACAATGCATTAGCAGAATCTAGGCCCAGGTCGAAGGCAAGGAGCTTGGTTTTAATTACAGGAAAATCGACACAGCAAGTTAATAATAAGAGAAATACTACAAGAAGCTGGTCGAGACTTGAGACCAGAGAGAAATTCTTAATGTAGTCATGATCCGCGCCACTTAGGTACAATATAAACTATCGTCATATGATAATTTAAATATAAAATCGGATTGTACAAGCTGGTTTAGTACGACTTAAGCTCGGTTCCGAGTTAAACCTTCATTTTTGTCTTACGCGGATTAAGTGTTAAATCTGGACTTAAACAAATGTCAAAATTAAACCGGCAACAATCTGAGTTTAATAGTTCTTTAATTTTCATGTCAGCTGTCTGCCTTCTTGTTTTCTAACAACTATTTGTTTGCACTTTTTAACAACGTCACACCTCGCAACGAAGACTCACCGAAGAAGTAAAATTCGGTGCCCATTGACGTTTTTCCTCTCTATTTTAATTACAAAGTTTAAATTACTACTGTTAGACAGACACCAATGCCACTATGCACCAAAGAGTGAACAAATGTCAAAATAAACGAGATTTTTTCGATTCGCTTGTCAAATGCAAAATGTTATTGATAGATAGAGAACACTTTCTTCCTCTTCTTCTTCAGGCTATATTATGTAGTCCAGTGCTGGACATAGCCCTCCCCTAATGAGCGCCATAGCGCCCTGTCTTCAGCTTGCCGCATCCAGCATCTGCCGGCAGTTTTTCGCAGATCGTCATCCCACCTGGTCGGAGGGCGTCCTACACACTTTATTGTACATCATCATGATCATCAGCCCGGTTAACCCCACTGCTGGGTGTAGGCCTCTTCATTTCATACATTGTACATAAAAAAGGAAATTACACAGATATTTCTTAAACTAAGAGCACTCATCACTAAAAGTGATCTCTTCCAGACAACCTTTGATGTGTGCAATGATATAATTTGACAATCTCGAAAGCAAAATGTGACCAACGAAATGTAAGGGCCGAATGAAAAGTTGTACGACTGTGTATGAAACAGGTGTAAATGTATAAATTTTTCAGCTGTTGATAGGTATCCTAATTAAGGCTGTTTAGTTAAATCTTCGATAATTCTTTCTAATAACATATTCGTTCATTCAGATAATTCGTTTGAAATTATCACGAGTTAGGGCCAATTTCTGAATTGAGAATTTCGCTAAATAGATACTTAATAGTGCTGTCTCTTCGAATTGCTCAGCAAAGAGCGTGACAGAACGTTACTTAAGTATTGAGTTTGTAAAATACTCAATTCAAAAACCGGCCCTTAGCGGTGAGTCGAGTTTAAGTAAAGTAAAATATATTTCTTTAAATACTTGCAATTATTAAAGGAATACTTAAGAGGCATTTATATTATATTAAAGAAATTTACTTAAAATAGAGAATAAACAGAAGTAGAAAAAGAGAAGAGGTAGAACTAAACTCTACTTTCAATCACCGTTTTGCAGGCCTCTTAAGTGGGTCACATTCCCATGGCATGGACGAATCTAGCCGCTTTGCTTCACACAAGAACATTAGGTTGACTATTCAGTGGCGTGGTTAATTCACAGCGCTCCCGAACTAACGTTCCACAATTGTTATTTGTTATTAATTTCACGAACGATACGCCGGCTTTTAATGTTTTATAAATATGAGGCATTGTTCTGTGAGCGACACAATACCTGACGGTGTTCGCGGCCACGCTGAACTCGATATCGCCTGCATCGGCTTGCGGTGACTGTCTGACGCATTCGACTCTGAAAGTATGCATGGAATCGAAATGGCGTTAATTTGCTTGATGGATTTCACGTGAAGCGCTCGTGGCCTAGTCGAACCGAGTGATTGGAATCAATCACTTCACTTGACAATAACAGGCGTGGTCAGGCGCGGGATGGGTGACCGTCCGTGACTACCGCTACTGGCATTTTTTCGAGCGCTTCCCCGCTTCGCACGGCACTTTAAGCCGTTGGTGCCAGCTTTCATGTAATGGTGGTTGTTAAGCCATGTCAGAGGCCTTATGGGCGGCTTGATAACTTCTCACAGTAAGGCCCGCCACTGTATTACAATCTTCTACCAACCCGGACTTGGCCCCCGTGGTAAAGTATGGCCTAACCTTCCTGCGACGCAGGAAGAGACTCGTGCCTCAGGAATGAGGACATACTACGGTTGATATCGATTTTGACTAGACCTTGTTGGTCTAGCGGTTGACATGTTTGGCTTTCTGAACAGAGGTGGTCGGTGAGTTCACTGGAGGCTGCTGAATTTGATTTTTACAAATGTCTTCAGTCTGGGTGTAATTCCATGTTTGTGAGGTCCTGGTTACCATTGCACAGGGTACTAGTTTACGACCAGAACAAGATCGTGTGAAAGGTATCATTATTATCTAATCGTAGCAGAAAAGATAATTTTGAGCTACTTATACTAAGAAAGTAGAAAGAATTTTATTTACTTTAAAAACAAATTGTTTACTTAATGAACGTTAAAGCTGTTAGTTTCACAATTAATAGATTATGTCGAGAAAACACTAACAAAGAAACTCCACGTTTATTCTTTTCAAAATAGATGTTAACTTAATTAACAGACATTACACTAGACGCTGCTTAACCAAGTGATTGATTCCAATCACTCGGTACGACTAGGCCACGAGGGCTTCAGGCGCAACACAACAGGCGCGGTCAGGTACAGGATGGGTGAGCGTCCCGTGACTACCACTAGTGGCATTTTTCCGAGCGCGTCGGTGCTTCGCAAGGCACGTTAAGCCGTTGGTGCCGGCTGTCATATAATGGCAGTCGTTAAGCCATGTCGAGACCTTATGGGCGGCTTGATAACTTCTGAAAGTAAGGCCCGCCACTGTCTTACAATCCTCCACCAACCCGGACTTGGCCCCCGTGGTGGAGTATGGCCTAACCTTCCTGCGATGCAGGAAGATACCTGTGCCCCAGCAGTGGGGACATACAAGGGTTGGTAACGAACACTAGACGCTAAAGACACTAAAGTTCCGGCGTATGCGTATATATGGTTGTTGTTTACAAGTATGTTTACAGTTTGTTAATATTGTATTTTTTTAATTCTAAAGCTGATACATTACTACGAGTAAAATTTTTTTCGATGTTTAACTCGGGCACCTGATTTTTTATAGGTTTTAGTTTTCTAAAATTTTAATAAGTTTTCACTAAAGATAGGCGACAACCTACTTAGCGTCTCATCATTTCGTTAAAGGCTAAGTCGAAGCAGTCGTTCTGCTGTATTAAAGCTCGTCTATCCTATCCTGTGCTTTCTTGTGGATGGCTCTGGTCGCAACGAATTCAAAATGTAGAAAACAGACGTCAACGTGAATATTAAAGTTAGGCCAGAAAATTGTGTACTTGGCGCCTAATGCCGCCCATTGAATTCTGAAGTATTCTAAGTAATTTCACTGTCAATTTCTGTATAATTAAAGCAAACGTCAGAGTTTAGTTCCTTTTGAAAAAAGTCCCTGCTTTGCGATGGTCTCTTGATCAAACTAAAATTGCACTCTGTGGTGAAAAGGCGTTGTCTAAATATTGACAATAGTTACAAATGATACTTTATAATTTATTAAATGTAATGCATAAAATAATAATGTAAATTGTTTTTTTGTGAATAATTGTGTGACTGATTCTACCTTCGTTTCGTGAATACTTTGAATTACTTATGTTTTAATATATTTGAACGAAAAACGCCAAGATATTGTCCGTTCAGTATTATGTAAAATAATACAAAAATATCATTTTTTTACGTTTGCGCAGAATAGAAGTCTGTCTATGATTAATCTCTCTCGTTTTGTTTCAACCAAATCAAAATTTTTCTTTCGACGCTTAACATTTACATTTGGTTTGATGAATATCAATGTATAATGTAATGCCTTTGACTCGTAGTTGTAATGAAGAAAAGGGCACTGAAAAAAAACTCAATTCTGACCAACCTTTTTCAAATCGTCGTAAACCTAACACATCAGTGGCTACCTATGCTATAAGATTCCATAGTTCAATATGTCTGAATAAAAATAATATTATAATTTAAATAATACTTGTATCGATTCAAGATATCACTAGAAACTGACAGCTCATAGGATTTCAGTTGATGACATACTTCCGTGCATGACGTACTTCCGGTTTCGTAGACTCAGTTTCTTTTTCTTTATAAAAAATACCTATTAAAGCGAATCGGGATATTGAGCCTAGGCTATTTTTTCAAATAAAGTCGAGCTTAGTTCTTTTAGGACAATGCTTAAATAACTAATATAGGTACGTGGAATAACCAACGAATAATTTCTTTTTGTTGAAATGAAATATGTAGACACATTTAAAAAAAGTAGGTAGGTACCTACGTTTTAAGAGCACCATTGCTGTTCAAGTTATATAGACCAGAAACTTGCCTGTGAAGTGCTAGTAGGTAGGAGTACCTACAATAGTATTCTTAGCTACTTCCAACGGAACAGTAGCGACGAATTCCAAGAAAGCCGTATCGGGAAGCACGTACGCTAAAGATTGGCTAAATCTAAAGTGCGAAATATAATACGTACTGACATTATAACAATCATTTTCAATTAACATTGTTAGCGGAGGGAAGTAACACTTACAGTGTTACTTAGAAAAAGTATTACAAAAGGTAATTTTATAATTGTACTAGCTTTTGTCCGGAAATCTTTTGCACAGACAGATGTCTCGATGGCAAAACGTCTTTTTGGTTCCACAGCCGTGATTAAAAAGTTTTTTTTTTATATCGCGGGCACCCGTCATTACGGTATCGAGCTTAAAATATAAGATAAGATATTCTTTATTGTACACCAGGAATAAGTAAACATACATGAATAATTAAGTCAACAAGATACAGCACAATTGGCGGCCTTATTGTCTAGAGCAATTTCTTCCAGACAACCTACGATGGAGAGTTGCTGAAAGAAAAGTGAGAAGGGTAGTTGGTGAAAATATGAATATTGATATACATACTTATGCTACCACCTACCTACCTACTTTAATCTACGATCAAGTAGTTATTGCAACAATTAAACAATTATTAAATAGACAAATCCAAAAACCGGCGAAGGATACTTAGACACCATCTTAACCTGTATTCGACCAGCAGACCAGGAGTATTTTGTACTGTTACGGAGTCAATATTTGTTTTCGTTAATATCTCCTATGTCTTTAATAATAATTGAGTAATAGCACATACAAATAGAGCGAAAATAAATCAGAAAATTCATTAAAATCCGTTCAAATTTCTTGGGTCATTAATTGACAACATTTAAATTTTTTAGCATACGTATTTTACTGTCTTAAAGGAAATAGATACGAAATAAAACGACCCATATTTTTTATTTTCGGAAATTCGATGATTTTCATTCATAATTTTCTGTTTGAATTTCGTCTTATTCTAAAAGGACGTAAGCGCCAAATGACGTCACACATACGGCTTAATAATACTAACACCCTTGCCGCCTTTTTATAAACCATCGGAATTAAGGAAAGGAAAAGTAATTTCTCCGACATGACATTTCAATGAAATTGAAAATGACATCTGTCATATCATTTTTAATAGTAGGCAACGGTACCTCCTCATTCCACCGTATGTGTGACGTCATCACACTTTTTTTGGTTATTATTTATTTTCTCTAAAATTAAGCAATAATAAAAATTCTAAATATTTTTTTCGTAATCAAGATAGCAAAATTAAGAAACGGTATTTTTAGTTTGGCGCGTTGTAAAATATGAAATGTTGTCAATTGTGTTGGTAATCTGAGTATTTAATTGCATTGTATCAGGTTACTAACACCAAAAAATGTATTGTAACTTATTGTATTATAATTTAATAACACAACATACATGTAATTTATGACAATAAATATTATATTCATTGATTGAAAGATAGTTACCCATTAAAATAACTCTGAATAGTACCTACTTTAAAGGAATATCTTATCTTTATAAACAAAGCTGTTAACTTACATTATGATGATCAATTGTTGATAAAAATAATTTACTAAATAAACAACAATGAGCAGAAAATCGACAAAAAAAATATTGGGTCAGAACTGCTATTATTGTAAACTAATTCCATTTTTTATACATAGTTTAACATAGTTTTAGCTTCCATCTTATAGTTTCATTAATAAATATAAAAGATCTGACCAAAACAAAGCTAATTTATCGATTTATTTTATACTGTGATAAAATTGCTTTAACTCTACCTTAAGAATGTTTTTATTAATAAAACTGTCAGTAAGGGGGTATCAACTGTTGATAGATCTAATTAAATAAAACAGAAGCAGGGAGCCAAGAGCTGGTAGCTACCTCTTCTATAAGCCTGGCTATTCTAGCCTTCCCAACGACAGCGGTCTAGACTTTTTCATTATACGACTTATTTTGTAAATATGTAAACACAACTTGAACTTAATTTAAACAATTTTTTTTCAAATCAATTTTTTTAGTAGTAGTTGCATATTAGTACAATATGATAGATTCATAACATTTACAATTTAAGGGAGCCTAAATAAACGAATAACGAAACGAATGGGCACTACCCCCCAATGATGGCACAACCTTGCGCTATGGCGCTCATTAGGGGAGGTCTATGTCCAGCAGTGGACTAATATAGCCTGGAGAAGAAGAAGAAATAAACGAATAAATTTTGTAAGCCTTCAATGACACGTAAAGTAAACGTTTGTTTTTCTTCCAGGCTCTTCCCCTTATGATGAAAGGATGTGTCTTCAAGAAAATAATGGAGATGAAACCCCGAGTGGTCATGCACATACCATCAAAGATGAAGAGGACTTGTCGAGAGTGTATCAAACTTTAAATTTACCCTCACTTTCAAGAGAAGACAACACAACTAGTTCTTCTAACAGGTTTGTAATTATCTTCTTCTTCTTCTTAGCGAGTTGATGGTAAGACATCGTGCTGAGATGATTTGCCAGGGACTCGCTGGTTGTCGTCCAGGGTGCGCCAGACGTACGGGCTCAGTGAGTACAGTCGACGGCACAACATCCAATACATCCATGCACTTTGCTCCGTCGTATTACAGGCGACTTTGCAACTAAAATGTATAGGGTGATATGATGTCGACTGTACGTCATTTGGGTAGGCTTTCTCCTTTCTTGCACCCCTTTTCTTCTTTATTTATTATTTTATTTATCTTCTTTGTAAGAAAAGTAAACCTTATATTCTGTGAATTCATTAGGTTCCCTGCTCAATGAATCATATGATGCACATGTTATAATTATTTTTAATATATTATGAACAAATCTTTAAGCCGTGGCTGGATGACTATGGTCGAGTACTGAAAAAAGTGTCGTGCCTTGGGGTAGGCCAATGTTTAATAGTCCAGTAATGGACGATTCAGGGCTGATTTGTGGAAATTTAAAGGCGATTGCACATTCATGTCTCTAAACCGTAAATGCGTTTTTATTTGACATAGAAAAAGTTTACGAAAGTCTCTAAGTAGGTTAGATACCTAAATGGCAAAGGATTTTTCATTTTTTTTTTCTAAAACTTTAATCCACAAAAACGACGTAACTAACAAAAGCCTTTACTTTGCCTTTTTTAAATTGTTATTTTATAATGTTAAACTAGCTGTAAAGGAATAGAATAGAATACAAAATATTATTTTAAATCTGTCTTCAAGCGAAATGAGGCACAACAATCACTTATACTAGAGGCATTAATGACAATTTAAAGAGCCATTTATTTAACAGCATACAAATTACAAATGAAGACAAAAAGGTATGTGCCTCGACTTGAAACTAATGTACGCCGATGTGCAACTAGTTGCCGAATCTCTATAGCAAGGAAAACAGCGTCCATCATTCTTCAGCTCCGTCCACTGCGCCCTCTATTTAACTTCATGTGTAACGTCAAGCAAACGTCCATCGTAGTACGTAGTGTCGGCGTTGTTCATTTAGGGGGCGCTACTACAGAATCACTTTAATTTTTGACAAAAACCTTCAAAATTTTTTTTTTGGTAGCCTAATTACGTTGGTTAGTTAGTTAGACCTGATATTTCCGCTCGTATTTGGGCCATTGGACGTAGCAAGCGCTGAGGTACGTTTACACTTCAAACACTAGGGCTTCCTTACGATATTTTCTTTCACCGTCAGCGAGTGGTATTACTACTATAATTTGACAATGTAGGTACATAGCTTAGAAAACATATTCATTGGTACAAGCCAGGGTTCGAACCCACGACCTCCCGATTGAGAAAGCGGCGTTCTCCACCGCTCCGCTACCACTACCCGTAGTAGGTAATTACGTAGGTACAGTCTGTTACCTTTTAGAATATATACCTCGGCTACTATCGGATAGAATCGTACCTATATATTCGTGTAATAGAAATATCGGAACTAATATGGCACTTGATTTCGAAATAACCTTTAAAAATAGTGAAGGAAAGAGCAGAAAGTAGTATACACTCGTATGCTTTCGGTGAAAACCGAAGCCTACTGAGCCCGAGGTATATTCTAAGAGCTAACAGACTACCAGGGCACAAGTCTTTTCTGAGATAGGGAGTATAGCCTTACTTACCACCCACGCGTGCGTACTGCGGGTTGGATATTTCAGGCGCTGAGTTATGTAGAAACCTCAGACACTCAGGTTTCAGCACAATCATTTCCTTTATCGTGACCGTTACCGAAACCATAATCATACTTACAGTTTGTCCAATAATTCAAGAAAACGGAATAGAATCTTTATTAGTAGTATTATCAAAAATGAAGACCTTTTACTAGCTTTGATTAAGCATAATACCTACATCTTTCTTAATGATTCGCGATACTCATACATAGTTATATATTAATCGGGTCTAATCGCGATTATAATCGCGATGGTCTCGGGTAGACTAGGTGCCCGAGACCATCGAAACTGTAACGCTGCCGAAACTTCGGGAAATGAGGTAATTACGTTCTACCTAACAATCGCGATTGGACCCGGCCATAACAATACATCTCTTAATGAAATGACTTTTGTTTTTATATTTATAAAGCTTTTAAGTGCAAAAAATTAACGAACCTTACCCTTTAATATCGACACGTTTTGGACTAAGTATACATACCTATTATATGTTTTTGTTTCACCAGTGAAACCAAAGGCAAAACGAAATCGAATACACCATCAAGTCCCAGCAACGCCGCCGATGTAAAGCCTCAGTCCACCACACCGACGTCCCAGGCGCTAACAAAACCACCGTACTCCTACGTTGCCCTCATCACTATGGCCATACAAAACAGTGAAACAAAACGTGCTACTTTAAGTGAAATTTACGCGTATATCACTAATGAATTCCCGTTTTTCGAGAAAAATAAAAAAGGGTGGCAGAATTCTATAAGGCATAATCTTAGTCTCAACGAATGTTTCATTAAAGTACCGAGGGAAGGTGGCGGGGAGAGGAAAGGAAACTACTGGACTCTTGGTGAGTTGATATTATAAAATATGTTGAGTTGAGTAATTACTACTTAATACAGCAGTACTCATAGATTTGCTAATTCTGCGTTGCGAAATCAACTCTGCCGCGCATTTTCATTTCACCCGCATACCTACTTGCTTTATTTTTTTTTTATTTATTTATTAGGTTACCAACCATGACAAAGCTACAATAAATGTTACTTAGAGCTGCCGATTATTCTAAAGATATACACAGCATTTATAGACTACTAGTGTGAAAACTAAGACATTTTAGAGAGTACTTATATGGGAACAACTTAGAAATATATCTATTACTATAATATGGTTAAAATATAGATTTTAATACTAATTTAGGTAAGAATGTTTAGATCTTGTAATTGAATTTTGTCTCAATCAATTTTCTGTGTTAATGTAATTTAATTCATCTGCGAATTGTCTTTTTATGGCTTGCGAAGAATATGAGCTAGGTTGCTGTTTAAATGGTATGTGAGTGAAGTGTTGTTTTAGATCCGCAATGTGGGGACATGTTCGAGAACGGAAACTTTAGGCGGCGCCGTCGGATGAAGAGGCCGTTTCGCGCGACGCCCTACTCGAAGGGATTGTTCGGAGATGGGTACCACGTGGGCCACGTGGCGCAGCACGTACCACCGCACATGCAGCCGCTCCCACTTGGTGCTAGAAATTATTTCGGTGCGAGCTCACCATATCCGCCGTCTTATCCCAGATATGATACGTAAGTTTTTTTTTAGGTAGGTATATCTTTCCTGATTTTCTTTGTTTGGTTTAGAGGCCTCTGCCCCAGCAGTGGGACACTAACAGAGGCTAGGTAAAAAAACAGTTCTTTCTTATTCAGTATGCCTGGTTCATAAATTAGATTAGATTAGAACTCTTTATTGTAGGTACACACCAAAAAACGAAATACATAAAAAAGCTTACATATAAAAGTATTGTCGTATACAATAGTATAAAGCGTTTATGATTTCCACATAGGTACTTTCGCTCGCAATTTTCAAGGTTTTTTATGATTGTATAGGTACTTGTGACATGTAATAAATTATTTTGGTGCAAGCTCACCATATCCGCCGTCTTATCCCAGATATAATAGGTAGGTAAGTTTTTTTAAATTCCTTTCCTATGATAGAAGTACGGTCTGAACTTGAACGTTTGTGATTTTAACATTTCTGCTCACTATCAAACCAAGCAATTGGTTTTGTGGGGCCTTAACAAAACACATTTAACGTGTTCTTTTCAAGTTAATAAAGACATACATACACTAGGATTTACTCACGATGTTTTCCTTCACATTTGCGGTATTTCTTTCTTCCTTAGTGGCATTTCTACTATAATTCACAAATCCAAGTAACTCAGATCACTCTATCGAGTTAAGCATTTCGACGACACCAAATTGTCAAAATATGTATGCTTTTGACAGATGGAGTAGCTTGAAAAAGTAAAAATCAACTTTACTCAAGCCAGTGGATACTAACATAATAGAACCTCTCATCTGGTCTCTATGAGAGTTAAATGAGGGCATGGCAAATAGGATTAGGCCACCGCAGAAGAAACATACGCTGATGAGAAAAAATGTGCTTTTCAGGACATGGTTGGCGCAGTCGTCCAGCGGTTTAGGATATGCCAGCGCTTGCAGCTCGATGACCCGCAGTCCAGGTTGCTCTCCTCACACAGCGTTGCCGCACCAATCTTCACCAGTACCAGTCAACCACTTCTCATCACATCAGCTACAAGGGCCGGTAAATTAATTCTATAATTATGCAATAGCGTAGACTAATTTTGTACGAAACGCAACAAATTAATCAAACTACATGTTGGCAACTTCGTTGTGCCTGTAAACAACTCTGTATAGTAATTTATTACTTTTTCTCTGAGAGAAATGGTCGTTAAGCCAAGTCAGAGGCCTTAGGGCGGCTTGAAAACTTCAGAGGGTATATAAGACCAACCACTAGTCTTGCAATCCTCCACTAATCTGGACTTGGTCCCTGTGGTGGAGTACGGCCCTAGACTCGTGCCCTTCGGTGGGGACATATAATGGGTTGATGATGAATTTCTTCTAGCTCTGTATCATTATACATTCACAGCATCTTAAAAAAAATTAAATTTAACATTGAAGTATTTAACAATTATAGTGATTAAAAATACAACCCTTTTTTAAATTTAGTGCTAACTGCCACATTAACTCATAGCTTGCTTGATTCGACATCGAACGTTTGGTTTCTCATTATTTTACTTGCTGTATGTTATTATAATAAGCTGTGAGATCTCCAAATGGAAAATAAATTAATAAAAACCAAACATTTTTACTAAGACTAAGTTATTTCCATAAATTTTCCATTATTTTATTTCAATATGTTTATATAGACTTTCGAAGTTGGCGAAGGTGTGGCTAAGTAAATAAGTAACATGTAAATAATTATATGTAAATAATACAAATATTTATATTATTTATACAAATATTAAAATATACCAGTAAAACTAAAACAATAAACTTTGGCCTCAATTCAATGTAATGCACCATGGTAGGTACCATTGCGCCTTCGCTCAGGGCGCCATGGTAGAAGGGACTATTCGTAAAGTTCAAATAACACCCGTTATAATAGAAACTGACCAAGTGCAACGAAGACTTGCCCTCCGAGGGTTCTTTTCAACCACACAATTAATTTATTTTTAGCATAATTGCATTTTCTTCGACTCGAATTGGGAGTCGGACAGTTAGATGGTTTTTGATAAAATGTGTAGAATTCAATCCTCCTGTAATTATGGCATAAAAACGCGTATTATTCATTATAATAACTCTTTAATTATATCTTACACAAAGAAAGAGTGTAATATTATTTTTCTTTTAAAATTCTTCTGTACGACTATTCACGTACTCACGTTTAACTTCTTTTATAATATACTTTTATCTAAAAGTAAGCATGAGAAATCTTAACAAGTGTGACAACTATTTTTAGAATCTAAAACCACTTTAATCAATTTCGATTAAAAATAACATAACATAACATTTGCATACAAGCACATACATTGATTCTGGCCCCACACTAGGATACCCTGTGTCGTGGGAACCAGAAACAACGACATCACAAACATGTAAACATCCAAGACCTGGCCTTTTTTTTTGTTCCCAGCCGGGATTCGAACCCGGGACCTCTTGCATGGTAGGCAGACGCGCTACCGCTACGCCACAGAGGTCGTAAATCGAATAAAGTTCTAGTCTATGGATCCTAGGTTCTAGACTGTAGGTTCTAAAAATAACTGTCACAGTTGTTAAGATTTTTCATGTTCACATTCAGGTAAAAACGTATTATAAAATATATTTTGAATATCTGCCATTGGCTGGTTAGCGCCACGAAGCGCCTTAAAAGTAAAACAGATGTGTGATTGGACAGAACTGACGCTCGGCGTAAACTTCGTTATAGTCTCCTATAATCTCCTTTAGTCTCCTATAATGTCCGTACTTCCATATCCGAGTACGGAACCCTGAAAATGATGTTCGGTTACTCATGAAACAATATGTATCGTAGTTTCGTCACAGACCCGTACGAATCATTACCATGATTAAATTCAGATTAAAACTTTTCTCGCGTATCAAAAAACAGTAAAAACGGACGCTTTGAATATTACATGAACGATTGCCTAGAAAAGTGATACTTAACTGTTTCATTTATATTAGTAGCTCTACGTAAAACTATGGCAGTTTGTATCGACCCGATACTATCGACTAGATTTTATATGTACGTAATCTTCTTTACGTTAGTTCCACCTTCTAAGATACTAGTCCGATTTTAATAAATAATATGTTCGGCGCTGCATTTAATAAAATAATATAAACTGACGGTAGATGGTGTACTACTTTAGCAGATCATTGTCTACGTCTGTTCTGTAGTAAATAGAAATAGATTTGTGAATGCGAAGTCTTTGCAATAACAATGACAATTTATTGTAATTACATTTTTAATAATCTTAATTTAGGATAATATTCATTATAATGTAACTTAAGTTTGTACGCCCAAACGAAAAACATACAGCACTTATCTTAGACTTGGGAAAAGTATGTCCCTAGAGGGAGTTGTTATATCTCATATCTTTGCTCACCGAGACACACTATATCTCTATCATATCTCGCTCACCACTTGTGTCCTAGCTAATACGACGTATGGAAACAAGAGACACAAGTGAGTGAGTCAGTCTAGTCTACCTATTCCCTACTTTATCCAGATCACACTTTTTTTTTGTGCACTCTCTCTCATCGCTCGTTGGTTACGACGAGAAATGCGGCCGAATGTAACCGATATCAGACGATGTTGAACTCGCTCTCGCGCATTGTGTGTTAGGTGGATAAAATAGCAGGAGATGACTACTGTACTGAGTTGAGAGTATGTGTGAGGGAGCCAGATATAGTTGACATCTCAGGGATATGAATGGGACACACTTGACGGCGAGGGAGTTGTGTATCCACTCATATCTGGCTCTTGAGTTACCCAAGGCTACTTATCTATTCTCTTCTAACACGTTGTATGATTCACTGATTTTAAGAAATAAATAAATTCATTGATTGATTGTCTAAAGAACCCAACCTACACGTAGTTTCATAAGTTACTGCTATATTTTTGCTATAGTATGGGGTGTTAATAAAGTAGGTTCTGTTTAGGATGAGTTATTCGATATAAGGCTTGTGACAAACTTAATGGTAGGTTAGATGTATCGACGTTACACCAGCAACCTGACGTCGGAATCACCGGTGTATGAGACTTTATACTTAGAGTTCACATACATTTTGTTATCTCTTCAATATCAACCCTATATATTATGCCCCCACTGCTGGGGCATGGGTCTCTTCCTGCGCCGCAGGCAGGTTAGGCTATTCTCCATGTCCGAGTTGGTGGAGCATTGTATTTAAAAAAAAAATTAGTGGAGTGGCGGGTCTTACTGTCACAAGTTATCAAGTCGCCCAAAAGGCCTCTGACATGGCTTAACGACTGCTATTACTTGACAGCCGGCACATTCGGCTTAGCTTGGCTTGCGAAGCACGGAAGCGCTCGGAAACAATGCCACATGAAAATGTACTCCATAAACTAATATATAAATGAAATGTACTCCGTACTCCAATCAAATGTACGGTTATGAAGCTTGTACGAGCAATGTCCTCCTCCATTTTTATTATTTAAACAATTGATATTTTTAGGTAGGTAGGAACGTTAGGCGATATACTAAAGGAAGTGAAATAAATCTACCTTTATTTCCTTTGTCGGTTCCTGTAAACTGATATAATTATCAGAACCTCCTAGAGTGCGCTATCAGTTTCCACCCACAACGGATGCCGTGATGAGATTCTACGAACCCGTGGTATAAATTAGATTTAGCACAGATGAAATACAGTTTTCTCGCAGATACATGTTATTAGCACTATAATACAATTCAAATGTATCTGGGTGAATTTCCCGGAACTAAAAATTGCGTGGCACCAATGAAATTGGTAATAAAAAAGAAAGTGTTAATGTTCTAACATTTTTTTACGGTTAGATGATATGGTAATCTATGTGTAGCACTAAACATTTTGTTAATTAGAATAATGGATACTCCAAAAAAAATTATTAAATCCCGAAATCTTTCATTGCCATGTTTGTCCGCACGTCACCTTGTTGTGTATTATTCTTCATTGATAAACATCTATTGGTTCTTTGTACTAAAAACTTATTTTATTTGATACATTAATAGTCAAAGTATTGTTACGAAATACATTTATTGAAATATTTACACAGTACAACGAATGGTTAATAAAAATGTATCTGTCCCAGAACTACAGTTAATCGCCGTGTCCTAATCATGTTCAAGTATATTGTTTTACCTAACGACTTGTTTCCCATCCCCGGTGCGCGAAACGTTTGTGTTTAATGCCGCCTAAGTGCTCGTTGCAGAAGGACGTACGCACGTGCCTGCGTTTTCGCGATATTCGTTAAGTCAATATTTTTTTTTGTTGCTGGACATTTTTTCTTTCATTGCCGTGGATAGGTATAACTTCTATTTAAATTAAGATTGTCATCCTAGGTAAACATTCGATAGAACGCTATTTCTCTTATGATTATTTGTCAAGTGTTTATTTTGTCGAATGGTTAATAGATTTTTTGTTATTTCTATTTATGGCCTCGATTTTCATCACCGTGTTTTCATTGCTGTGGTTTCCGTGGGCGAAATTTGCTATGGTAATGAAAAAAAACCGGCCAAGTGCGAGTCAGACTCGCGCACCGAGGGTTCCGTACAAACCTGTATTATAGACCTGAGTATTTGGTATGAATTTCAATTTAATACCTCTACGCGTTTATGAGGAAATGGGTAGTAGGTTTAAAATTATGAAAAAAAAATATATTATGTGATGTAACTAAAAATTTATGGTTTTCGTAATTTTTCCTTTATCTATGCTATAAGACGTTGCTTCGTACCAAATTTCAAGATTCTGAGTTCACGGGAAGCACCCTGTAGGTTTTGATTCCCTTGCAAGTGTCGAAAATTTGCGGCATAAACGGCTGTATCTTTTGATTGCGTTGGCTTAGAAGTTTGATTTTTTCACAGCTTCAAGGGACAGCAGACCTGAGTAATTGATATAAATTTCAGCTTCATACCTCCACGCGTTCCTGAGAAAAAGGGTCTTGACAGACGGACGGACGGACAGACGGACAACAAAGTGATCCTATAAGGGTTCCGTTTTTTCCTTTTGAGGTACGGAACCCTAAAAAGACACATAAATGAATGAAAATTAATTGCCATGCTTTATAAAACAAATTATTTTCATTGCCGTGGCCAAGTATTTCATTTCCGTGACTTTTGTTTTCATCGCCATGTTATGATTAGGTAAAGAAAATGTGTTTTATCATCTTTTAGTGACATTTAGTACTTTATCAATCGTATAATACACCCTCACAAACGAACGCACCAGCACATACTGCAGTCTGATTTTAATAATGGATTGTTTATTTTTAAGATGCCAAGATGCCCAAACCAAAATTATCTGAGGAGGAGAGAAAAGAGAGAAAAAGATTGGCTGAAAAAAAAAAGGCGTCAAAAATTAAGAAACGACCCATATCTGGGTTTGCATTTCCCTCTCGGAGAAATAAAATATATTTTCATTTCCGTGGGTTGATTCTTTCATTCCTATGGCACAGTTATTTCATTGCCGTGGACGCTTGTTTCATTGCCGTGCACTCATGTTTCATCGCCGGGGCACGAAATTTTTAGACCCGTTTATCCTGCTAGTTTTTTAAGTTATCAGATAGATATTAAGCAAGAGTACATACATTATCAAAAACAACAATAAAAGAGTCTTGTTTTGTAAAAAAACCTTAAGATAAAAAAGTACATGGAAATGAAGATTTTATAAGACCTGTTGAAATTCACTCATCTGTTCATGATATAAAAAAATAATGATCAAAAAAATTCAAAAATCGGACATCAAAATTTACATCGGTTGTTGTAAATGATAAACTCTAATAATTGACTTGTTCTAAATTACGCGTTTTTGAGATCACTCATTATACAAGTAGAAAACCGGTTAAGTGCGAGTCAGACACGTGCACCGAGGGTTCCGTCTAAATTTGTAGATCGTTACTTATAAATAATTTAGCAATCGAGTCTGGCAGTTTTTCCCGATCTTCAAGTATATTTTTTTATGATTTAAATAATAAACGTATAGTTTTCAAATTTACATGCCAAATTTCATAGTACTAGGTCAACGGGAAGTATCCTATGAATGTTGATTCCCTTGAGTGGCGAGATATATGTTTTCTGCGACATAGAAGGTCCAATTTTTTATTGCGTTAACTTATAAGTCTGGAGACCTGAGTAGGTATACGGTTTTAATTTCAGTTTGATACCTCCACGTTTCCGAGATAAAGGGTATTGATGGACAGACCAACGGACGGACGGACGGATGGATAACATAGTGACTCTATAAGGGTTCCATTTTTCCTTTGTACGGAACCCTAGAATTGAGCTTTATTTTTCTTATTTCAGCTTCAGAGCTCGTTGCAGCCTATGCAGCCAATGTCGATGAACAGTTACAATCCGATTGGAGTCAACGCGCTGGGTGAGTAGTCCATGACAGCAACGCAAATACCTGGTGACATTAAATGTGCCTTTCGGGCTACTTTTTCGAAGCCCTGGCCTTTCAAAAAGGTTAGATCACGGTAAGATATGCTATCTGGATAGAATACTCCTATTATTTATTTTACACAAACATTACAGTAACCGAAATTATATAGTTCGTAATATTATCCATTTGGCGGACTTATTTCAGATAAGCAATTTCTTCCAGGCAACGACAAGAAGTTTTTTTTAAGACCAAGATTTCCATGAAACTACCAAATAGTTTTTCACTAGCTTTTGCCTACGACTCCGTCCGCGTGGACTTTTTTTGCAACCCCGTTCACTCCCTTAAGATTTAAATTTAGAAAAACGGCGAAACAAGTGTTCAATAAATTGTGTTGAAGAGTATTTATTTTAAGTTTGAAGAAAATTAGACAACATTCTTTATGGCTCCCATACAAATTTTGGCAACCCTTTTCGCCCCCTTTAGGGTTGAATTTTATTTTTAAAAAAACCGGTCTTATTCCTTGCCTACATTATAATTATATAGACCCCCTGTGCAAAATGACAACTCTATGTGCATTGCATAGCCGAGTTACTTGGCAATATGCGAGTTAACCACCTATCCAATGGACATCGTTAATACTTGTCCCATGTTACGAATTGTAGTTCTATGAAACCCTATGGGACCTTGTTTCATAAAGCTATATTAATTAGTAACAAACTTCGTTGAAGGATAACACTGTGAGGAAACCTAGTGTCTATAAGTACTTCGTGATAGGTACCTACACGTATTAGCAAACTGTCTCTCCGAGAAAAGGCGCTCTAAAGTACGAAGAATGTAAACTGCTTGTATGATCTTCTTCTTCTCCAGGCTATATTATGTAGTCCACTGCTGGACATAGCCCTCCCCTAATGAGCCATAGCGCCCTGTCTTCAGCTTGCCGCTTGTATGATCTACTCGCGATTAAATACTTAACTCAGAACCAATCTACGACCTCGGTGGCGTAGCGGTAGCGCGTCTGCCTGCCATGCAAGAGGTCCCGGGTTCGAATCCCGGCTGGAGAAAAAAAGAAAAACCAGGTCTTGGATGTTTACATGTTTGTGATGTCGTTGTTTCTGTTTTCCACGACACAGGGTTTCCTAGTGTGAAGCAATGTGTATGTGCCAGTATGTAAAATGTTATGTTTATGTTATGTAATCTCTTCCAGAAGAATCTCCAAGCCCTGGCCCGTGCTTCGCGCCAGGAGGATTCTCACCGAGCCGTCACCACGATGTGGTTACGTCCTCCGATGCAGCTGGATCCCGATTCCCATTTTGGCCGGACGGTACAAAGATTTAGTATTTGAAATTGGCTACAGTGCTTCATTATACCTACTTAAATTTAGTGTGTTGTTTTGGAATTCCAGGGGGTTCCTCCAGTCCGAACGCAGGTTACGTGCCATCGAGCAGTTTCTCACCTACCCGCCGGCACGAGGCTGTGACGTCATCGGACACGCCGGCCGGTACACGGTTTCCATTTTGGACCGAGGGTAAAGTTTATTTTGATCGCTCTCTTTGAAAAATCTAATTGATATCGACAGCCGGTCAACCTTCACAGTTCGTCTCCATTTTTGCCACGAACGTAGCTAAGTAAAATTACTTCTACAGGGTTGCTTAAAAATAGTACAAACATAACATTGTTTTCTTATTTATAGTATTATTGTCTTATATTCTACGATTTTTTTCTCAGATTAATATTTTTCGTAATGTTAGAGGCAGGGCAAAAGGACTGGTAGGGGACTGTGATATTGACGCGATGGGAAAATGGCCTATACATAACAGTGGGGTTCCTTCATTGGAAAGTTGATATAAATTTCAATATGTACTTACATAAATATTAAATGGCCCTGAAGTGTAAATCATTATCTTACTTAGGAGAGTGGTATTACAAACTATTGCGCAGCGCTTTATACATACAGTAATTATTAAAATAACGTAAAATACCTTGTTCAGTATACCAGGCCACTCAGAAAGTTTTGCGAAAAAATTTTTTTATGAATAAGACACTGGCCACTTGTAATTGTTTTGAAAACGTCGATTATTTAAAAGTAAAAATACTACTGTTCTATTTTCAAATTTTCATCCGCATTTTTTTGAGAGCCAATTCAAATTTTCTTGTCTCAAAAATGGATCTGCATCGAGAACATTTTCGTGCTATGATTTTTTACGATTTCAAATGTAGCTTAAAATCTGATGAGTCATTTCATCGACTTCGATTTGCTTTTATGGATGAAGGACCTTCAAAAGCAACCATCTACCGCTGGTATAGCGAGTTCAAACGCGGTCGTCTTAGTTTGGAGGATGAACAAATGAGTGGTCGTCCTACGACGGCTGTCACCGAAGAAAATGTGCTGGCAGTAAAAAAGATAATTCAAGAAAACAGACGAGTTATGTACGAATAGATTCAGCATACAAGATTTTGCACGAGCACCTTCGCGCAGGCTCATGTGGATCGGTGCCGTGATATGTTACAAAAATTTGATGCTGGCTCGTCACGGCGCGTTTACGACATTGTGACAGGTGACGAATCCTGGATTTCTCAATATGATCAAGAAACAAAGCGTCAGTCGACAGTTTGGCTGTTTCAAAATGAACCAACGCCTACGAAAGTGTAGCGATCGAGGAGCGCAGGAAAAAAATTGATAGCTAGTTTCTTCACTTTGACGGGGTACCTAATTGCAATTCCACTTCGAGACCAAAGCAGCATCAACGTTGAATGGTATAGCACAAAATGCCTGCCAGAAGTTTTTTCTGAAATGAGCAACAAGCGACCGAACACCGGGCTCCACGGGGTCCTTCTTCACCACGACAACGCGCCCGCGCACACTGCGATCAAAACCAGGGACTTCCTGGACTCCACACCGGTCAGAGTCATGGGACACCCTCCTTACAGTCCTGATTTGGCTCCGTGTGACTTCTTTTTATTCCCTACAATTAAAAATCAGCTCAAAGGGATACAGTTTTCATCGCCGGAAGACGCGCTAGCAGCGTTTGAGAAGGCCGTGGAAGAGGTGTCTGCGGAGGACTGGAAAAAATGTTTTGAAAATTGGTTCAGACACATGAAACTTTGTATAGAGGCTGGTGGAGCCTCTTTTTTTTCATAGAAGTTAGTTTTTTAGTTTCTCAAAACTTTCTGAGTGTCCCACGTACATCATCATCAACCCAATAAGTCCCCACCGAGGGGCACGGGTATCTTCCCTGGGAAGGAAGGTTCAGTATTATTATGAAATTATTACCTTTACAAAATTTTAATAATTTTTTTTTTTAAATTTCAAGTTTTTTTGTATTTTTAACTTAAGTCTAAAAATAGGTCATTCTTGATTAAATTACTTATATAATATAGGCCATTTGAGACATTTTATTGGAGTAATAATTGTTTTCATGTTTTTATTTTAATTTTATTAAGTTAAGTTTTCTGTTCTATTCTGTTCTGTTCTGTTAAATAAGAACCTAACTATTAAAACTTAAAATTACTTATCTGGTTTGTAGGTACGTACATACTTTAAGGGTACGTTATGATCGATTGTTTTTTTAAATCGCTACTGGTTTACTGACAACCTCTGTGGCGTAGCGGTAGCGCATCTGCCTACCATGCAAGAGGTCCTGGGTTCGAATCCCGGCTGGGAACAAAGAAAAACCCCAGGTCTTGGATGTTTGCGATGTCACTGTTTCTGGTTCCCACGACACAGGGTATCCTATTGTGGGGCCAGAAGCAATGTATGTGCCCGTATGTAAATGTAAATGTTATATTATGCTGGACGAAAGATCGCTAAAAATTTTAGCAGTCGTACAAAGTTTTCAGTAGTTAACGGAGAACTTTAACAGCATCGCAATAGCAAAACGCCGAAAGGCATAAAACCGAGTTAACCCTTTTGTATATGTATATACGATACGTAGAATGAGAAAGTTGTTTTTCTATACGTTTTTGATATAAGAAGTTATTTTGAGAATCGCTTAGGTTTCGTAGTTATTGTTTAAAATAAAATACAGTAAAGATCTGATGACGTTCTTGACGAACGAAAGATTCGATGACGTTCTTCCACGCGTCACGTAGGCGACGCGAGGAAGAACGTCATCGAAACAAACAAAACTAAAAAGTATCCTTATGTGTGTAAACTTAGAAGAATATCTCATCCAAAAATATTAAATCATACAGCTATGTACAAAAATACAAGTAATTTGTCAATATTATTTGTTTGTGACTAATGTCAGTAGAAGTGATGCGGGAGAAACACGGCCTCAGATTCGGGAGATCGTGGTTTAGAATTCCGCATGTATCAATATTGTATTCTATTCTCAGCGCTTGAAACGGCCGCACATGGTGATTAAGCCACTCATTCTTAGAGAAAGCCTGTGCCCTACACTGGCGCATATTATATGGAGTAGTCCATGGAGCGGTGTAGAAGGCCGGCCTCTCAATCGGGAGGTCGTTGGTTCAAACCCCGGCATGTACCATTGACTTTGTTTTCTAAGTTATGTACATTTGTGAAATTATAGTAGCAATACCACTCGCCGACGGTGAAGGAAAACATCGTAAGGAAACCTTAGTGTCTAAAGTGTTAACGTACCTCAGCGCTTGCTACGTACAATGGCCCAACTATGAGGCTAAGTGCGGAAATCTCAGGTCTAACTAACTATGAAGTCCATAGGTATAATATGTGCTATAATATGTACTTACTGTAGGTTACATAATTATATTGTTAATGTCCCTTACCGATCAATGTAGGTTCAACAAATGTTGCGGTAGATCTTTGGATTAGTTTATTGGACGCATTTTTTTGACGCTCGATTATTTTGCATTTATTTTCATACATAATATTCGACAGGTTTGGATACTTTTGGGTATACACAGTGAATTTTGTGTTGTTTGAAGTCCTTAGAAAATATAACGTAGGTACCTTAACATTAACTATCAATTACGCTAGGTAGCTTTTTTCAAAAGTTCTTGTAAAACTAAAATGTATGACAACCAAGCCAAGTCAGAGGCCTTTGGGCGGCTTGAAAACTTCGGATAGTAAGACCAGCCACTTGTCTCGTAAGCCTCCACCAGTCCCGACTTAGCCTATGTGGTGGAGTATGGCCTATACCTTTCCCAGGGAAGAGACCGTGCCCCTCGGTGGGGACATAATGGGTTGATGATGATGAAAACCATTACCAGCCAGACAGAAATGTGTGCGCCGCAGGTCTGTCGATTATTGTCGAGGCGGTAATATTGATCGAAGGTTTTTCGAAACAAGATTTCTGAGCTCGATTTTTGTTTCATTTCACGACTAGTAAGTCGTTAGTATTCTTAAAAGTAATTTGTATTTTTATTTATTAATTACGTAGTCACAGAACTGCCCCTTTCAAACCACCCAGATTACGGCATGTACGAAACATAAATATGTAAAAAAAAATATTTAATAATTTTGATCCATCTCTCAACATGGTGTGTAAATTAGAATGTCTATTATCGATACTCAACGTACAATTTATGGTTTTGCGTTATATCTACATGTTGTCTAATTTAAAAATTGCTGCAAGACTTATCAAATAATTTGTTTGTACTATTTTAAAACCAACCTTTTATATGAAGATTGATATGCTGTCGTCTGTACTCACGCTTAAAGATTTATCAGTCTGTTATAACTAAACATTTTTATTTTCTACAGTTGGGGTGAAAGAGGAAGCTTCCTCCAGTCTCATCTCCAACGGCTTACCATATACAAATGCTTTATGTAAATTTACTTAGTCGGGAGAAGCACAAGACTAGACTTGAACAGTAATATACTCGAAAAAGTATAATGTTACAGGTTTAGACCACAATACATAAAAAGTGGAACCTACAACAAAGAAATTTTGAAATTTGAAATTAGCCGACCTTTCCAACACTCTAAAAATCTGTATTGAACCAAGTGATTAACTTCTGATGACAGTTTTCATTGTTTAAAAATATATCCTAAAAAAATGTACATAAGAAGCGTGTCAGAGGCGCGATATGGTTACAAACATGGTTTGTTTGGCAAAGTATCGTTATGAGCTAAACTAGCTTATGAAAAAGAGGTTAGGCTAACATCAAACTGACTGCAACACAACAACCGCACGAAGTTGCATTAGCAACCGCATGCGGTCGCTATATTCAAGTGCATGCAGTTGTCTGCAGTCGGTTCTGACTTCACGCAGTTGACGCCAACCATATAGGCTAGGACCACACGGTTTGACGTTGAAATGGAAGCACAGACGTTAGTTTTATTAAGGTGCTTTTTTATTACAGCAAGATAATAGAAAATTGTAAGCTTGCATTTTTTTATTATTTTTTTCTGCAAAATTTGGTATCATTGATCCGCATAGAAAAGCACATTATTGCGGTTTATTTTGTCACTGTATTCTTTGACATTTTTTTTAATTAATGATATAAATAAGTTGAAATCCATTTTTTAAACCATTCAACGAAACCGACACGTGTTCTGCTTCTGGACTAACTGCACATTAACTGTGTGCGGTTGCCTGTGAACTGCATGCGGCGACACTCCACGACTGTAGCCGACCGCACGAAGTTGAAGGCGGAACTGCATGCAGTCAATATTAACTTCACACGACTGCAGCCGACCGCGTGCAGTTGATATCATGACTGCATAAAGTCGAACGTACAACTTAATATAGTTAAATATATCGATCTCGCGCGGTAGCTGTAGTCCGTCTGATAGCAGCCTAAAGAACATTTAAATCTAAACCGGCTCAATCTTGCAAGTGTCAACGTTATCTGAGAGTCAGGGTTAAGCTAATTTCAGAATTCAGAATTTTGTATCATCAATGGATGCGTAAATCTAACACAACCTATGGTTGTCCGTAGTAATTTTGTACCATATTACAGCTAGCACATTATGGATAAGAGACTGATAAGTGGTTATAAGATAACGTTGGTAGGTCATTAATACTTATTTTTTTGTACCATTTTATTAGTGAAATAATAATTGGTCTATTAATTTCGAGCACCTTTCACTAGGTACTTTAGAAAAGTTTGTGTAATAAATTGTTTATTTGTGTTACCACATCGTTCTATGGCAATTATGTTATGTTTCAAAGTATATTACACTTATAACTAAGCCGAATAATACAATTAAAGTGTAATACTTAATATTATTTACTATTTACACATTGTTATCAAGTTGGCTGCCAGTACAAAATTGAGTAACTTTGTAAAATACGGGATTTAAGATTTGTGCGCTGATAATAATAATTAAATCAGCTAAGGGATCGCGCCTGCTACAAAATGTTACGGAAAAAAACCTGCGCGCACAAAAAGCTTTATGCAATCATACACGCCTATCTAAAATGTACCTAACACATACATGAAACACCATTTTACACTTAACTTAATTACGTAGATTCTCAAGAATATGCGTTTTGTCACACACTAAAGTGCATGAAGACTTTTAGTTTTAGAAATCTTGTTACTACGAAATCTCAAAAATGATAACTTACACATATAAGAGAATTATTTATGTTAGGAAACTTAATCTATATTTAAAATTTAATTTACATTATATATGTTGACAATAATAATTAATGTTGTTTAAAATGTGGTGGACGTGATCAGTGTTGTGTAAGAATGATATTAAAACTATCATTATAATCTAGGTGTATTATGGAAAACTGCTTCATGTTCTGTTGCATTATGTTTATTAAAACTTGACTACGGGTGGCCAAAGGATGAAATCGGAAAAGTTGAACAAACCACTCGTGGTCAAGAATTGGCAAATTTGTAATGTGAATTGTATTGTGTAAGCAAGTAAATTGATGAAATCCAAAATGGAGCATTTAAAAATGAAGTTTTGTTTTTTCTAGCTCCAACGTGATGATACTTTTAGATTGGCATGCACTATTTTTGTCATAAGTGGTTCGAAATTTCGGTTCGCCTTCTACTACAGCAAGTGTCATGTTTACTTAGTTCATCATATGTTTATAAGGAAAGGCTACAAGTGCCTAGTCAACTGAACTCATAAAACGATAAATTGGTCACACGTTTATCGTGTAAACTACAAAATCAGTAGTTTACATTGAATCAGATTTTTTTACATAAGTTGTGGCACCATAATTTGATTGAAGTTACGACGAACGGTATTTGATCTGATATCCTATCCCATGTAAATTTGAGCATCGTTGATTTACAATCTTTTTAAATTATCTAATATATAACAATCTTGAGTCACAGTATTTTGTTATCGAACTCCTTGGAAGTCTTCACAGATTTTTATAAAATATTTTGTGTATATTTGGTAAATCTGAGAATAGGTCGTAGGCTAACATGGCAAACCATGTTTGCCGAGTCAGTTAGTGACCTATAAATTTATCAATTTAGTAACCCTTTTCCATTACATAAATTATGTTGAAGCTCTCATTTACCTTGAAAATAACAAAAGAAAACCATTGTTATTTTCAACATCAGAACTAAGGAGATTAAGCAGGATGGTTTTTCTCAGCGTCTCCTTTCCATCACCATATTTTATATTTTATTCAATGGGTACAGAACAAACTATGGAGTCTACATAAAACATGAGCAAATTACTCGGGATAATTCAACCTAGTATTCACAAATATTAAGAACCGTCTTGAAAAATGACACAACACTATTTTTAGTTTCCTTTGACTAACTTATCGGTACAGCCAAACGCTCGATAATCGTAACAAAGTACGGGTCACACTGAGACTTTTTAAATTTGTTCCTTAGCACGGGTTAGTGCATTAAAAATAAAAATAGTGTAAACACTGTATTTTGTTGAAGTCGTCTATAACAATTACTTTCCCAGAATGTAGCAAATGATTTTCTGAAAACCGTATCAAAATCTGTTTTGCCAAACGTGATATAATCGCCGATATACATAGATACAAACATTCATATCAAACTGAGAACCTCCTTTGTTTTAACTGTGTTAAAAATAGTTTGTTCACAGCACGCTATTTTAGTCACATATATTCGGCTTATATGCCATCACAAATTATGTCTAATGATTTTCTACCCTGGTTGCTACTGCTAAATATATCTTTAAGTCATTGGGATCTCAAAATACGCTTAATTAATGTAGTTAAAATACAATATCATCTTCCTTTTCAATAAACATTTTATCAGATATCAAAAACAATGTACACCTTACTCGTGTACATATCTAGCGGAGTCCCCAAAGTTTGGTCCATGAGGTCGATATGTTCTCGTAGCGGCTCCAAGCGCGATCCAAATTGTATGTTAAATAGGTACTGTGATATTCAGCGTGGACCTTTTGATTTTTCTTAGTTAGCATTATAAAATACTAGGCGTGATCGTCGCAAAGACGAACCGTTTTATAAGACCGTTTTGTGTTCCGCGACGATAGGACCGTTTTACGTTTCATTATAAAGCAGTGCCAGAGACTCTAAAGCAGTGCCAGCGTTTGTTCGTCGCGAGACCAGTCCTTAGATTGTTTGACGCGGATATGTCCTTTAGTGCTATATTAATAGAGCCTAGAACGTAATGAGATCATTGCGACGTCGTCGTCGGCTCCTTGCTCGTTCCGTTCGTTTTGGTCTGTGATACAATAAAGTAATCTTTATGTCTATGAGTATACAATCGAATATCGTGTAAAACAACTTATTTTTTCCGATTTTTCGTGATTTCGTCTCGTTCGCACTCGTTTGACCGTCCTCTGCGCCTTGCTCGTTCGCATACAATGAAACCAGTTGCGAACGAGGACCGTTTCGAGGACCTGTTTTCGTACCAGAAAAAACGGTTGCGTTTCGTCGTCGAAAAATCGGACAACGACCCACTCCTATAAAATACAATTGGTGTATATTTAAATAGGCCTAAAGTATCTTAGCCTTGAAATCGAGAAACTCTTGGAGCCTGATAAGCATTGCTATTGACCTCATGCTCCGTACTTTGGGAGGGTCCTGCTAGATAGCACCATATACCATTCTTATACCGACATTTTCTGTAAATATACTCTTGCCAATATAAATATAAGTACCTATAAAATAATATCATTTTCACTATTTATTGTCTCAGAACTTGTTCGTAACAGTTAATTTCACTTCAGATTGTCTCTGTAGGGTTTTTTTAAGCGAAGTGATTTGCTCCTGGGTTCTGCTAATCGTAGCAATTCCGGTGCTCTTTCTACGCACAATGAGTGCCCTCTCTCACGAACTGGTATGGAATGACCAAGAAGACCAATTGAATTTATCGGCGAGTGAACAGCGGCTTCGCCGTATCCTGCGATGTCACTGAAGGCTCTTGCAGTGATTTCACTCCTAGTGTCCATACCAGCTAGTGAAGATGCGTCGTCTGATTCCGAATCATCGTCCTCCTCAGCATTCACTCTGAAACCAAACAAATTTAAGTGTGTAACTTAAATTTTCGTCTTTTGAGATGACAGATAAAACACTTGCTCATGCAATTAAGTGGGAAAGTTTTTTGATAGCCAAGTTGATGATACAATTTTTGTTCGCAATGTGTCCAAGGCGAGGTTATTTGTATAATCCTCTCTTTGACGAAACGATGTTGGCTGTCCGCGATACAAGTTTAATCATTGTAAATATATTTCTATAGCAATAAATATTTGGTATCAGATACACAGATTGGTAGTTTATATTTAATACGACACAATGCAATTAATAAAATTTCCATGAGAAGCAAACAAGCACAATTATCTTAGAAGTGTTTTGTGCTCTTTTATCCAATCACGTAAATTATAACAATATCTAAGATTACAAATACAACTCCTTAATAAAAAACTCTCACCTTATTTCAATCTTGCTTATCCTCTGTTTGATTTTAGCTTGTTCTTCTCCCATGTCGGTAAGCAAACCCTGCAAACGGTTGTTAAGTATTTCTACTGTCGTTTCGAGCTTATGTATAGTTTCCTCGAAACTTTGTTGTGTAGTTTGGGCACTCTCAAAGACAGTCTCGTCCAATAAACCATCCTAAAAAAAGAGCACAGAATTTTTTCTAGGATTACAATGATCGAATTGCTTAAATTTTGTCTGAACGATCTAATTCCATCATTGTTGTGCTTAACATATTTGCTTGATATCCTTATTCTTCGAGATCGGCCAATGGAGAGAGAAATGCCATTGTGCAGTAGATAAATATTATAGAGTCCGATGCATATTTTATAGCATGTAATGATTTTGCCCCGTAGTCAGAAGATATAAGTGAGTCGGTGGAGAGTCCGTGGATGCATGGGACCGTGAGAGATGGCATTGCAAGGAAAAAGTAGTGGGCAGTAGTTGGCTGATGATGATGATGGTAAATGTTTTTGATCATTTAATCTATAGCGATCGTTCTAAGCGTGCGTTCTATACTGAGTTGAATATATAATTATTTATTTTTAACATGTGAAACAAATGTGAAAAGATTTGAAAGTCATGTGTTCGAAAATCTAGGGTAATTCTTTGCATGACATGGACTCGTACGACACTTCCTGAGTTTATTTCCTTGAACAAATAAAACTTTAGAGCATATGTCATACAGCGAGATACCCTGGATTCACGATTTTCATTATGATGATTAACTTCAAAGTTGTCAAGTAGTTTTATTTGGAGAGTGTTTTAGTGTAATTTTATTTCAAAAGTGGATTAATTCAAACCTTTCGTAATAACTGGCACCCACGTTCCGTTAAAGTAGCCCTTGCATCAGGGTAATCTGCAAGAGCTTCCCAAAGGTCTCTTTTTGCTAAACAGAATAAATCCGAATAGCCCAATGCTCGAACGTTAGCCGTCCTTCTATTTCCAGTACGATTTCCTGCTATTTCCAACACGCTTACTTCCCCAAATACTGAACCAGCACCTAGAGAGGCCAAAACGGTTTTTCCATCGTCGGCAACCACTTGAAGCTTTCCTCTTTTTACAATGTACATCTCTTTTCCAACATCGCCTTTGCGACATATATAATCTGAAGGACTAAATACTTGGAGCCTCAGTTTTAATACGAGGGCTTCTAACAGACCTGGTTCGCAGTCTTGAAATATTCTTACTTTTTGCAGTGCCTCTAAATGTACGCGGATGGCTATTTCTGCTTTCAGTTTATCCGGTAGCGAGGACAAAACGTTTTCTTCGTCTAATGCACCACTCTGAGCCCATGTATAAGCAAACCATCTGATAACTTTTTCCTCCAATTCACCGCTTACTTTTCTAAAAGCCATGTATTGCTTTACGCCATCCATCTTATTTTGAAATTCCACTCTAGCTACATTCATATTTGAAATCATAGAGCCAATATTGCCAACAATTGTGGCAAATATCAATACACCGGCCAAAAAGTCAGCGACTACGAATAGATATTCCGCATCGATTTCTGGCTGCGGGGTTTCTCCAATAGTTGTCAGGGTCAACGTGGACCAATAAAAGCTGTAGATATACTGATGTGCTAATGATTCATTTCGTGATCCGGTTAGATTATACACCCAGTTATCAGTGCCAAAACCGATTGCGTAGCTTATGCCAAAGTAGAGTGAAGCGTTCCAATGTATAAGCACCAATATCGCCATGACGACCTGAAATTATTAAAACAAAAATATAATTGTTAAAAAGTTTTCATAATACGATGACTTTAAGTCTTATACTATAAAGCAAATGATAATGACCTTACATATCCTGAACGCATTTGGGTAGCTCGTAGCTGTCTCGGTGCGATCGAACCACTCCCACATTCGAGGGAGGCGAAACAGTCTATTGAGTCGCACAATTACAGGGCACGGCAAACGTTTCTGGAACACAACAAATATTGACGCTTTAGCTAAGTTCAAGCATGTTTGTGGCCGTGGTACCGCGTCGTGGAATTTTTTTTCAAGTAAGATTGATTTGGTTTATCGTGGGCCCTAATAACGATTTAACTTAGATAGTTTGAAGTAAATGTGGACTGCAGTGGGACGCGATAAGAGAAACATATTGCACCACTGTAAAACTTTTCATAGATAGATGGAGATAAAAATCACTCATATGCACACATACAACAAGCAGCATAGATCAATCGATCAATTGTACAGTAGACCGACAAAGATACAAACATAATAAAAAAAATCGATTATACATAGATTTATGACGTAAAAGCATTTTATTATTTAACTTACATGACTGCAAGTGCCGGGTTTCCACCAGTAGTAAATTATGTCCGTGGGAAGAAGAGAAATCAGGTCATACCTCCAGGAATTTGACCGAAGGTAGTGTTGGCGCAACTTTTTGGGTACTTTGACCATTAATCCGTGTTCTAAATATCCTGCGCATATAAAGTAATTTAAGTATCTACTTATTGTAATATGTAGAGATTAAAAGGTAAGTTGCACTCTTTTTAATACTGGCCAAAATAGCCATGGACGTCTGTTTATCCAAACGTTAGCAAAATTTGATGACGCAAGGCGCGGCCCTTCTGCGTAGGTGTCAAATTTGTTGATTTGCGAGCGCACTGCGAAAGCAATACCCCCCGTTCCATTTTTGTTTTGCCAGTAAAGCTGGTATCGATTTCAAGGGCTTTCATTGGACAAAAATAAGGTAAACACAATCCAAACTACTCATATATAAAATACGAAACATTCGCTTGGCAATCAAAATATTTCGCTTGATTTGTGGGCCCACAACAAATTTAGATAATGAATCGCATTAGACTGATCGCACAATTTTGCAGTAGAAATATTTATTTTGAGACAGCAACGCCAGATACGGACATAAAAATAAACTAAAACAAACCTTCATGGACGTGAACGACTGTGTCGACGAGATAAATGAAGTCACAAACATAGTCAAGCACAAACCACAGGGTTGGCGTTAGGTTGTCGAGCTCCCAAAAGACGGCTCGGCCGATAACGAATACTACGTTGTACAAAATCGCCAGCGACACGACTGCTAACCACTGCAAAATAAAACAAAATATTTTTTGTATCGTTATCGATACGGTAGTTAAAAACCATGAAAATTCATTACATTTACATGGCTAGGTTTAATATTTTTTTATTTGACCTTGACTGAATATATTATATTATACATAAACAGATAGATAGAGAACACTTTGATGTACATAAAAATGGAAATTACACAAATATTACTTGACCTAAGAGGGCGGCGGCCTTATATGACTTCATATATCAGATTATATAATTATTTTACGCATTTGAATGGCTCACTGGGTAGAATAATGGACCCGGAAGCGGAGACCCAGGTTCGATTTACTTTGCGGGCATGTACCAATGACTTTGTTTCCTAAGTTACATATTACATTTGTGAAGTTATAGTAGCAATATCACTCGCTAACGGCGAAGAAAAACATCGTGAGGGAACCTGAGTGTCAGAGGTGTTCAAATACCTCAGCGCTTGAAATTGCCAATACGCGGTGGGTGTGGTAGTTAAGCTCTCTCTGGTAATCAACAGGTAATCTCGTTGATAGGCTACATGTAATTTGCTTTACACTACAGTACGGTACTACACACATCATAAAAGTCCCTTCGGGAATCTACGTTTGCGCAGACTAGGAAGAAGTGTAACGAAAGTACCCGAAGCTATAAGTACATTCAACATGATCTTTAACCGATACGGTTAAGGTGCAGAATTGATTGCCGCAGTAGCGCTACCTATTTCGCTCACGCTAATATTGCCAAACTAATAGTCACCAGCATCGATGACGTTGAATCAACCAATAGCAAGAAAGGCGCGCGGCCTGCCATAAAATGAAACCATCTGATTGGTCGATCAAGTTGCCGCACATCCAAAATTTGTTCATCTGCGCAGGTACATCCGCGTGACTTATTTCTTGTGTAGCACTGTATTTGAAGTTCTTCTTCTTCTTCAGGCTATATTAGTGCACTGCTGGACATAGCCCTCCCCTAATGAGCACAATAGCGCATGGTTGTACCATCATTGGGGGGTTTGAAGTTGTCACCGTGATATAATATTTAACCAAATATCAAAAGCTCAAAAAGATTCGACCAAATACTGGATGATATGTATTCATAATTAGCTAAGGGCAAGAATAACCTAACAAGATAAGACTAATGAACGTTGATGAAGCTAAGGGTAACTGTCAGGATCGTGGCAAGAGGCAGTATCTGGTCTCTGTCTACCCATCTGGGATACACGCGTGAGGTTATGAAATGTGCCAAAAGCTTCAACCAATATTCATAATATTTACAGAATCACATCATTAAGGATCTCACTAGGATGAAAGAAAATGTATCATCAAATTATTTGAAGTAGGTAGTTATTCGAAATTGTCATCCTAAAAGCTTCAACCAAAGCTCATGATAATTATTTTTAATACTTTTACAACTATTTAGAATGTAAGTAGTTATAATACATAGTTTAGTTTTGCAAGTCTTTCATGGCACTTCCATGCATTCATTCATACATGCATAAATGCATACAGGCATGCAGGCAGGCATGTAGGCATGCATGCATGTATACATGTATGGGTGTAGGCATGTTTGCATGAATGCTTGTATGTATGCATGTATGCATGCAAACACCCATACATGCATATATGCCTACCTGCATGCCTTCATACGTGTTCTGGCTGGAGACCAGCGTCTAGCACTTGCGATGATCCTGGCAGATACATATCTTTCGCTTCAACTTTCAACAATATACGCATAATTTGATATACTCACATGGTAATGAGCAGGGAGCGTAGGGTCAAAAGCTAGCTTCCACCTGTATAGAAGTTTCGACCCTTTTGGAGGTGAAGGTTTCTCGGTATCTGCGAGTCCACTTTGAGGTCCAAACTTATCCAGGTACCAGTCGGGCGGCTTGGCTCGTCCTTCGCCGCTGATCCTGTAGCGTAGAGGTCTGGCCAGACGCGTGAGTTGCTTTCTGATCCAAGTCCTGCCTTCCTCCGGTTCGTTTGTGGTCTAGTAAACAGAAAGGAATTGTTAAAAGAGCTTTGTGTCCACTCAGTTTATAAATGTGGAAGTTCTAAGAGGTGGAAATTCGGAATCCCTACGGTTGATAAAATATTATTTTTGACGTTACCCACAGTTACATTTCTTTACTTTAGATAAAAGCTAAATGTACAGATATAGAAAATTGTTAGTAAATGTACAGATTTACTATAAATTTTCCAACTCTGTCCGGTTGGTGGGGGTCCGGATCCACCAACCCGGACCGTACTTGGCCCCCGTACCGTACGTGGCCCCCGTCGTGGTGTATGGCCTAACTTTCCTGCGATGTAGGAAGAGGCCCGTGCCCCAGCAGTGGGGACATAAAAAGGGTTGATATCATATTAATATTAAAAACCTATTTAGAGGCCAAAAATTCCACACATGCCGGGATTCGAACCGGCGATCTCTGGCTATCCGTGCCAGCGCTCTTCCAATTGAGATAATGGGCGACTCACCGGTATCAGTGAAATTTCGAACCTCTACACTATTCTCTGTATTATGTACAGGCAGCGACATCTGGCTTAAGTAAATTGCATCACTTACAGCCCCGACTACCAACTTTGCAGTTAGGTTTTTACATCGGAATGATATCACTGTACCCACATGAAATACCCCCACATGAAGTACCCGGGGGATAGTCCTTCGTCTGCGCAGGCCTTAACCAATTCACTCTACAATTTTCTTGAAGCCGGACCGGACCAGAGCCGCTACTGTCGGTCCGAGAGGGGTAGGGAACCTTTTGATATTATTATGCCCCGTCAATGTGTTGCAATCGTTATTTATTTTTAGATCACGACACCATACATCGATCTTGTCCATCATTATGGTGGTAAGTGCCGAGGTTGAAGACAACTTTTGAATACTAAATAGTTTCCGTTACACCAGGTCTCGATCTATCCCAGTATTATTGAGCCAGAGTTGTCTCATGAGGGTTTGGTTAAAAAAGTGTGTATTAAAAGTTAAAAGGATTCAAATTATTTTTGGCCCTCCAAAAGGGGCTAAAGGGGGAATGACTCTTGATCCCCATACTTAGTCCCAGAATAATAATTACTTTATGTACTTATTAATTATATACTTGTATATCAAAGGGTCTAATCGCGATTATTTAATAGGTGAAACGTAAACGTCGGATGTTAAGTTAATTATGTTTTACCTAATAAATAATCGCGATTAGAACTGTCAATATTGTATAACTAACTCGTGACTAGTAGTACAATTATTATTATAATAATAATAATAATAATTATAATAATAATAATAATATATTATTATTACCGGGATGGCGTGTCGCCATCCCGGTGAGTCACTCAGGCATGTTATATCCGGTTGTTCGGCGCTTGCTAACACTGAGTATCTGCACAGACACAATCTTGTAGCCAGGATTCTTCATCAGGCGCTCGCTCTGAAATATGGTCTCGTGTCTATTACTGTCCCGCATGATGAGAACCTCGTGAAGGCCGAAACAGATAAGAAAACCAAGTATCTGGACCTGGCGCACGAGGTTGCCGTCATGTGGGGGGTGGTGTCGGCCGAAATCGTTCCTATAGTCCTGTCCGCGAATGGGTTAGTTCCAACCAGTCTCGTTAACCATCTGAGGCGGTTGGAACTCCGTGTGGGCATGCTTCCGGCTATCATGCAGAAGGCGGTGCTGCTTGATACAGCCCGGATAGTCCGGCGTTTTCTCTCGCTGTCGCCCTGACCTCCGGCCGCTTGGACTCCTCAGCCGGAGGGCGTCCGTCTGGCCACTCTGGTCAGACGAGACATTTACCTTTTGTATTTTCTCCATAATAATAATAATAATAATAATAATAATAATAATAATAATAATAATAATAATAATAATAATAATAATTATTATTATTATAATAATAATAATAATAATAATAATAATAATAATAATAATAATAATTATTATTATTATTATTATTATTATTATTATTATTATTATTATTATTATTATTATTATTATTATTATTATTATTATTATTATTATTATTATTATTATTATTATTATTATTATTATTATTATTATTATTATTATTATTATTATTATTTATTGCACATGAATCATTAAATAGGACATTACATAAGTAATAACATGTGCAAAGGCGAGCTGTTCTCTGTAAGAGATTTCTTCCAGATTTCTTTCATAATAGTCAACAGGCAGACAACACAAACCCAGTTGGCGAGACTTGGTCTTGCAAAGCCATCCCCAATAATCAAACCCACGGCCAGTGTAAATAAACATCTTTGCTGAGGTAATCACAAATATGTAAATCCGTAAGTGTGCATCCATGTAAGCACTTAATATGGTATGACAAGTTCTGGCTCACAAGGTACCTATAGGTACACATGTCTATAGCATCATAATCAAGCATACAGGCTATACAGGGGCTATTGAAATTATGAACGTTGTTTGTTTATAAACTGTCTCATTACCGGCGTGCTACCAGAGTGTTCAGTAGGCGTGCGGCTATGCCTAGTTGGTTCAGCGAGTCATCTCATTAACATGCGTTAATTGTTTGTCCATCGCCAATTAACGTTTCATGCATTGGTAACTAAAAATTTTGTTACTTAAATCACAGATTTCTGTGTTCGGTAATGAAATGGAAAGGTTTTATTCAAAGTAGCGCAGATACTGCGGCTTAATGAACGTTACATGTCAAACTAGGTGTCCATTTCAAAATCTGGATCATTTTGGAGAAAAAATGGACAAAAAAACTTCAAACTTAGTCTTTTCAAATTTCTTAATTAACAGAATTTACACAGATTCTACAAAACTCGTGAATTTTACATGCTTGAATTCTAGATATCATTGTCATCTAAATAATCCTTAATATTATAGTAGCTCTTTTGGCACAAAGTGTACTTTACACATTTTTTAAACCGCGCTTCAGTTATTTATCGTTGGTCCGTACAATCTGTTCGCTTTTAGAATATACCTCGGTCTCTAGAGTAGGCTTCGGTTTTCGCCGAAAGCACATGAGTTTAAACTACTTCCTGCTCTGAATAAAAGTTATCTTCTCTATTTTGAAAAGTTACCTATGTAAAGTTAAGTGTCATATTAGCACCGATATTTCTATTACACGAATATATCCGATTCTATCCGATAGTAGCCGAGGTATATTCTATAAGCTAACAGACTGTAAGAAGCTTTCAAGGGTCAAACGGAAGACGCAACGTGGATAACTAGGTAATAGGTAACCCCCTTATTCATAATAGTCCGCTAGCTTAAAACAGCTGCTAAAGAGTGTTCTCTTTCATTCTGACTTAGGTCAATAGAAGAGGACAGAGTGAGAATAAGCATTGCTTAAAGTTAACAGACTATTATGAATAAGGGGGTAAGTCGGTAAGTAGATAAATAAGGAGTAGTTCTAGCAAATTGCGCCAATTTGGACAGATAATTTGTTTGATTAAACTAACAAAAACAGGCTTTCAAACAAAAAACAATATTACTTACTGCTCATTGACACCTATTTAGCTGTCTTATCTACCATCTTCGATCGTGACTAGAATTGATTTTTTTAGAAGAAAAAAATATTTCCACAAAGTGTTCCAGATGTACCGATTTTATTTTTTTATGTAGCCCATAGACGTCCTACTGTAGGGCACAAGCCGTCTCTCAGAGAAAGAGAGAGAGTATATTATACTCTCTCTCTTTCTCTAGGCTTAATTGCCACGCGTTCAGGTGTTCAAATACATCAGATATTGTAATATTAAAATTGACTAAAGATCTATTGCAGCGTGAACGTTGTAGAATTATCAAGCCAATAGTGGTAAGCGGCGTGGTTCTTACTGCTAAATAAATACACTTCAGTAGATCGAATGCCCCTTTGTGTAAACGGGCGACACGAACATTTCATTTGTATTGGCCATTAGATGTCACAATTAGTGTTGGGGCTTCACCTATATTATCGTGCCTTGAATTTGCCAAGACTGGCTCACTTCAAAGTGGGGAATGGACCTTAATGTTGTTAGTTGACTCCATAAGAAAATACAACCTCTTTACAATTAATTGGCAAATACCTCTGTGGCGCAGCGGTAGCGCATCTGCCTACCATGCAAGAGGTCCCGGGTTCGAACCCCGGCTGGGGACAAAAAAAATACGCCATGTCTTGGTGGTTTACATGTTTGAGATGTTTCTGGTTCCCACGACAAGGGTAGTGTGGGGCTAGAAGCAATATATGTGCCTGTATGTAAATGATTTGTTAATGTTATGTTATAAATTGTTTATGTGAACAATGTAACTAATTAGGTAATCTCTAAGTATAAGAAAAATATAGTTTGTTTATGAGGAGTGGAGGCATTTGGTCAGCAGTGGGATGTGCAATCTGCTAATTTAAAAAAATGTAGTAATCTTTTTATATTAATTTATTAGTTTCACTACACACAATTTTTTCAAGAGTTCTTTTCATGTTGTCTCAACATCTCTATCTATATTATTGTGTTAAACTTACCGGTCTGGTGCTGTTTCCTAACGGAAATTTATGAACTGTATATACAGGGCTCATTTTTTCCTTCAACATTCACTTTTTCTACTTCACAGCCCTCAGTCTATGTAACACTCTTCAGCGGCGTTTGAAATAAAATAGAGTCATTAGGCGACGACGACGAGTAATAGAGATCAGTATCAAAGTAATTGTTAGAAGGCGAGGGCACGATACTGCAACGTTAGGACACGAGCTTTAATTAAAGAAATTTACTTAACACGACTATTCGACGAAATTGTCGTATCTTCAATTAAGCAAGAGATCGATATCGACGGCGGTGACAATTAATTGTCTCGGGTAAGTCGCTTGGACACGGAAGAGCGGTTGATGTGTACCACTGTCCGGGGCGGAATGAGCTTGAGTCTAAAATTGAAGATATTTTATGGCATGCCCAAGGTGGCCGTCGAAACAATGGGCCATGATATCCGCGCGCAAGCAGCGCTGCCGATGCGGAGTCCACGTTTATGACGCGGCCGCCGCGCTGCCGTTGTAAATACTGATTACCTCCGCGCCACTCGCTAAATGTAATCCGGCTAATTGCCCCTATTAAAGTTAATGCATTAACTTGATCATGTTCCGATGTCTCATCAACACATCGATGTTTGCGATCTAAACGTTTTAACCAAATGAAAAGTGTCCTATGTGAAATTTGAAAATTAATCGCCCCTGACATATTTAATTTAACGAAGATTAATGTGCTCTTCCAGCACTTTCTACCTGGTAGTTGTTAGTTGAGCAGTTATTATAAGAAAGGAAGCGCCTGGCAAATTTCTTGGTAATTTTCCGCATGCTGCGTTGAAAAGTTTATTTAGTGAATAATTAGAACTGCAATAATCTTGTTGCTTTTATACTATACGACTTTATTTAGTAAATATAATAATGAGTGAACAAGAAAATATACTTAAGCATTATTTTTGTAAATGAAAGAACGCCCACCAGCTTCGTAAAAATAGAAAGAATTTCGAATAATGCTTGAGATTTCGATAACTATTACAGAAATTTCTTTTACAACATTTCCCTGTAAAAAGATTTCCTTTAAAATTTTCCTTTGACGACAGACTTCGTTGATTCTCCTTAAGAGATTCGCAATAATTATAGCCTTGTCTGTCTCCACTTTTTAAATCTTTTTTGCAATGCAACCGTTTCAATTCAACTTACACCTCATAATATAAACCTTTTAAGATTGTAATCTTTCGTCTTTTGTGTAAAACTTGAGTAAGCAACACGTAATAAAGTTAGAGACAGCAATATAAATGTATTGCTAAAGTGAAAGTAAATACTTTCACTTTCAAAATTAAATCAGCATTTTTCTTTCAATCTTTGTTGTGAAGTGACTCTTAGCGTCGATATTTAGCTAATACCTATTAGAACACAAGCTCACAAGCTTTCAAGAAATAAGGTAATAAAGTGACAATTTCTAGCAAATCCTTTACAACAAGTCCACCCTCATGGAAAGATCATAATCATGCTCTACCATTTTCTCAAGAGTAGAAATCTAGAAGTTTCCTTCTATTAAAAGAAATTTCTCATCGGGCAGAAGAAATGTCTGAAGACGGCTTTTGTACCGGATCCAAAGAACGATCGTCGAAGACCTTATTTTGTGCTGTCTTCTGGGAAACTTTTATGCGCGATGAATAACCTAGAATATTAGCGTTTGTAGTGCTCAGGCAGACATCTAATGCGTTTGAGAAGTACTATGATGACGTTGGCCCAGTTATCGTACCGGAAAAATCTTCGGTTCTGTGTATCACTTTGAAATGTTAATGCTATATAAGTAGGTCATTTTTAATGAAATGAAATAAAAAGGTCCAAGAAGCGCAGAAACTGGGGCTTAGTGAACAACTCAAACTACGTGTCCATATTAAAATCTAGATAATTTTGGAAAAAAAATGGACAAAAAATACTCCAAAGTAAGTTTTTTCAAAGTCCACAATTAACGGAGTATACATAATTATTATAAAACATAAAACTCTTTCAGACATCATTATCATATAAATAATCCTTTATGTTACAGTTCACATCCGTGGTTACAGTACAGCCCTTTTGGCACAAAGTGTACTTAACACATTTTTTGAACCGCGTTTCAGGAAAGCTTAATATATCTTCAGGGATTTTATTATAGGAACGTATTTAAATGGATTAGGTATGTATTTAATGTATTAAATAAAATCTGTGAGGAGGGATACTATTTCTCCTCAATAAAGAAATGATAAGAAGGGTTTAGGATTCAGCAGGAATATAATTGGGTGCGCCAGAAAATTCGTGACAGGAAAAACGGGTTACTTGACGTGACTGTTTCTATGACACTAGTGTCGCGCGGTGGCGAGATTATTCCGCTGGCCAGCACGCGTGAGGCGCGCGAAAGCTCCATGTAGGAAGCACTCTACAGACTACAGTACAGATTAAATTTTATCTTAGAAGACTTTTTATATTCCTAAAGATTGGGTGTATCTCAGGATCACGATTACGAGTCTTTTTTCACATCGGATGATTGAAGCATAAGCTGGTTGACATGTGCATTATGCTCATCCTAACCTACGGTGCTCAGACCTGCCGTGCTATTCACTAGCGCCGTTCGCACGTGACTTCCATCCACATCGACCGAATTCGTATCCAGTAAATTAAGCTACCCCAGCGCTACGGCGGTGAAGTGAATTAGTTGTGCAGGTGGGATATTGACCCTTATTTCTATGAAGTTACGTTTAAAACAAAGGGAGTTCGATTCTCGACTCTATTACATCTGTCAAATAACCCTTTCGCGGACAACGGCAAAATAATTACTAAAATATTTTTTGCCGAGGGTAGTAAACTGACAGTTAATGCTTTCAAAAAGACGCCTGTCACCTCAGTCATCCGAGACCACGGCACCTGAAAAAGTACCAAAACGTTGGAAAAATGTAAAAATTTAATAAACGAGTGAAATCCGTATAAAAACAGTTTTGACTAAAATATGATCTTTTTTGGAAAATATTTCTCAATTAACAGGTAGTTAGAGTGTTTCAATTTTCGCTCTCAGCAGCGCTCGCAAACTCTAGGATTTATGCAAAATCAACCGAAAATTTTTACTGAGTTCCACTATTCCTCCTTCTTCATTAGTCTTTTTTTGAAGTCGATTTATTTAATTTTGCATTTTCAGCTTATGCAAGTTATTATTTGGGGATATTAACCTCATACTATCGGTAAAGGCGAAAATATTATTAATATTAAGCATTAATAATCCTACTATAATAAGGCCGCCAATTGTACTGTACTATGTTATTATTTAAGTCTCTTATGTAATTCTTGGTGAATATAGAAGAAAGAATATTCTGTCTATTTCTATATAATATTGTATATGTCAATGTTTTTCAAGTAGTTTATATGATTGTTAGTACTCAATTAGTCAATAATGGCTGAATGGAATTACATGAATCTTGTACAGATAGACAAAGATCTGAATTGAGACAAAGGCTACTTGATATCCTGGTAACGCCGTCTGCACTAATCCTGCGCAGACGAAGTCGCGGGCACCAGCTAATTTACCAATTTGGCATTGGTAAGAAGTTCGTGTACCCATGAAAGGGTTAATTTGATCGTGAGCTCATATCACCATTCACATCACACTTGTGCGTGACGTTTAATTCCTGGTCTTTGACTGAATATCAAAAGTCCAAACTCAAGGTTTGCCAAATGGCAATGGGGCGCAGCAAGTAAAAAGATAAAAACTGTAACAACACGTTGAGCGCCAGAACCAAGATCACTGACGTTGGAGTTGCGACCGCTAAGTTCAAGTGGAGCTCTGCTGGCGAAGTCACGCGTATGGTCCCGGAAAGGTAGGCATAGGTCGTCACTGATTGGGTCCTGTGCGATGGCTATCGGCGACGAGGCAGACCAAGGCAGAGATGGGGTGACGGATGGGTGGGAAGAATTGGCCACAGACGGGAGGAGTGGAAATCTAAAGGGTAGGCGTTTGCCCAGCAGTGGAACATAGTCGTGGCTAAATAAATAATAAAGTATTTTTATTATTATTTGCACCCGTCTTACTTTTCCTTCAGCAACTCTCCATCGTGGGTTGTCTGGAAGTTTTTTCCTGGTGTACAATAAAGAATATTCTTATCTTATCTTAAAATATATTATTATTATTTATTTATTTTAGGCAAGGCCCATATAGGCCCATATATACGAATGCATAATAATTAACACTTTATTTTCACAATGTCAAATAGCCTATGATTGAGTGCCCGCTGGGGAAGTAGCCGACTCTGCTGCCTTCATGGACAAAGTGGAGCTTACGTAATCGGCTCAGTGAAAACAAGCTCCTTCAAGCCTGACGCACAACTTCTTCAAAGTCTATGTGAATTGATAACACTTGGCAAAAAAAAATGTTGGGCACACACCGATTAAGAAAGTAAAAAAGTTTACTAGGAAGTGCGCGGACGCGGACGAACGACCGCGCATTTTTTGCTATATTTGCGGTGTCTTTTTATTGTTATAATGAGGTTTGAGTTGATAGTAAAAACCTATATAGAGGCAAAACATTTCAACCAATGCCAGGATTCGAACCCGCGACCTTTGGCTATCCGTGCCAGCGCTCTTTAAGTATTTATCTTCCCAATAATCCCTAAGGTAATTTATGGCATCTATCCCTTCCATCTTATCGATCGTCAAACCCTTATTTTTAGAATAAATGGCACATTGATCCATAGAGCTCTAGAGCTTCTTCCTGCACCACTTTCCAAGCGCATAAAGTAAAAAAAGTTACTCAGCATTATGTTGTAGTGCAGAAGCATTCGTGGCCTAGTGGGACAGAGTGATCGGAATTAATCACTTGGGTTAAGCAACAAGAGGCGCGGTCAGGTGCTGGATGGTTGACCATCCCTTGACTAGTGTTAGTGGCATTTTTTCCGAGCACTTCCGCGCTTCGCAAGGCACGTTAAGCCGTGCCGGCTGTCATATAATGGCAGTCGTTAAGCCATATCAGAGGCCTTATGGGCAGCTTGATAACTTCTGAAAGAAAGGCTTCACACTGTCTTACAATACTCCACTAACCTTCGTGGTGGAGTATCGCCTAAACTTCCTGTACATCGCAGGAAGAGAACCGTGGCCCAGCAGTGGAGACATACCAAGGGTTGATATCGTAGGGCCTTATGGGCGGCTTGATAACTTCTGACAGTAAGGCCCGCCACTGTCTTACCATCCTCCACCAACACGGACTTGGCTCCAATGGTGGAGTATAGCCTAACCTTCCTGCGATGCAGGAAGAGGCGTGTGCCCCAGATTGGGGACATTCAAGGTCGATATCGATCGTTCGATCGAGGAGATTTAGGGGAATTCAGCTGCAGATCACACGTCAAGAACTTCTGACAGTTACAAACGGTAATTAATTCACATAACAATATAATTAATTCACACAACAATATATAACAGTATATTGTTATGTGAATTAATTACCGTTTGTGACTGTCAGTAGTTCTTGACGTGTGATTTGCAGCTGAATTCCCCTAAATCCCCTCGATCTAACGATCGACACATAAGTATGTGCCGTCCTCAACAAAATAATAATATTCTTTATTGTATAACAGCGAATACAAAAGATAAGATACTACATTGATACATTGCTAATTGCTCCCTGCAATTTCTGCCAAACAACCTCAAATTGGAGAGTTTGCCCAAGCAGAAACAGAATGGGAGAAATAAACATACCTCATCAAAAGGTTCGATCCCATCTTCCAGCTGATGTTCTTTGTAAATGGGCCCGCTGGACGGTTTCAGCGATAGAGGTGAGAACGGCTTGGTGCTGAATTGCCGCTGGCTTGGCATGATGGGCATGCTTCGCCTGCTCAAGCCCGAGGGGCTAGGCACCGGGTGCCGCTGCAACGTGAAGACTTTGCCCTCCCGATAGCTAAAGGAAATAAAATCATACATTGTTTTTTTTTTAGGTCAATGCTTGCAAGCCTCCACCAATCCAGACTTGGCCCCCGTAGTGGAGTATGGCCTATACCTTCCTTAGGGAAGAGACCCGTGCCCCTCGGTGGGGACATAATGGGTTGATGATGATGCTGATGATGACGATTGTTTTTTTATCACTCGGATGGATATTGATTTCCTTATATTATTATAAAAACGGAACTAAAACCATTTTCTAATTTAAGTAAAAAAAAATTAAGATCGCTCTCGGGCAGGGAAATTTTTTAGTTTCATGTTAAATTTATAATATTACGCAGGTAAATGTAAGACAGATTTATGGAATGCTGATGATTTTATTTCACATATCTGAATTTTTGTTTAACTACATACATATATTTTATTCCGACCAATCTACAACGAGCATGCATTCGCTACAATATCACGTAACACTTACCTACGTACAGACTCATTCATAAAAGTTTCTTCCACACAATGTCAAGGGAATTAAAAAAAAAAAAAAAAGCTTACGAGTACAGGTTTTCATCGTTGCTAGTAAAATCTCTTTTCTGAACGGTCGCCCGGGAGTCGCCGCGGGCTGCTGCGATGATGTAGGCCCACATGACGTTGACGACGAGACGTTGGATCTGAAATGAACAAAACACGTCGAAAACATCGCTTTTAATATAACACCCCCTTCAGGTCGTCGTCGTCGTCGTCGTATACTAGTCCACTGCTGGACATAGCCCTCCCCGAAAGAGCGCCACGTTGTGCTATCATAGGGGGTAATGCCCATAATCCCCACGCTGGGCATGCGGGTTGGGGATCGCAGTTCGGTCGAATCGTACTGCAGGGGGTGCTGCTGCCCACCCCCAGTTTGTTTGTTAATTACCCCCCTTCAGGTAATTAAAAGGTATTTTGTTATGTCTGTGATTCTAATGTCTTGGATATTTACTGTAATCCTTGGAGCTCGAGGCGAAATGGGAAGTTTTTTCTTTTTTTCCTTACGAGTATTTAAGTTTACATGTAGGCGTTTAGTCTTGATTAACCTGATTAGGTTGTAATTTTGACTAATGGATAGCTAAGAGCACACCTACACTTGTTTTTTTTTGCTTATGTCTCAAGGGCTAGGTACATCTCTCTTTTAAAAAAACCATTTACAGGCTAAAAATTCCACCAATGCCACGACTCGAACCTGCGACCTCTGGCTAACCGTGCCAGCGCTCTCCCAACTGAGTTAATGGGCGACTTACCGGCATTTTAGAACCTCTTTACAATACTCTCTATTACGTACAGGCAGCAACATCTGACTGAAGTAATTTGCATCACTTGCATCCCCGAGTAACTACTTTGCAGTTAGGTTTTATCATTCCGATGTAAAACCTAACTACAAAGTAGTTGCTGTACCCACATGTTTATATTCTTTTTAATGCACTAACCCGTGCTAAGGACAATTTTAAACCATCTCTCTTACAAAGGCATAGGACAAGTTAGGTCACAAGTAATATAAGCCAGCATGTCTTTGAACTAAATCTCATACCAAAGAGTTCGTTATCGATCTCCTCTGAAACGACTTCACAGATTTTAATGAGTTTTTTTGTATATATTAAGTAGTTCTGCGAATAGAATCGATAAACTAGGTTTGAAGAATGATTAGTTATCATTATCATTATGTAATTATTATATTTAAGTTTTTTTTTGTTTTTTAGGTATTGTATTGCCCTTTCCGTATGTCATGCGTACCTAAGCTAATTACATCTACAACCTGTAAGAGAGCGGTGGTAGCGAAGCGGTGTAGAACGCCGGCTTCTCAATCGGGAGGTCGTGGGTTCGAACCCCGGCATGACTTTATTTTCTAAGTTATGTACATTTGTGAAATTATAGTAGCAATACTATTCGCTTACGGTGAATGAAAACATCATAAGGAAACCCTAGTGTCCGAGGTGTTAGCGTACCTCAGCGCTTGCCACGTACAATGGCCCAACTATGAGGCTAAGAGCGGAAATCTCAGGTCTAACTAACTGTAAGACTATCATGACGTAATAACAAATGATTGATTGATAAATAAAAATATAATTGCAGCGGCAGTGGAAGCTCTAAGATTATCCAGAAGGGCCTGCTTTCGCCGTCTTGAAATCGAAAGAGCCCTATCCTCAATGGTGGTATTGATTATTGCATAAAGCTTCGTTTTATTGAGTTACCTACATTTTATGGGAGCGTTACGGTTGTAAAGTGCGACGTTGATGATATCCTCATTTAGAAAGCCACTGAATATGAATCTAAGGTTATCATTAGTATGAAGTGGTATGCAATGATGCAAGATAGCCTAATCCGGGTAGGATTAGGCAATCTTGAATAGAAGATATGTGAGAAGATCTTGGTATCGTTCAGAGGAACACCCCATTTTCGTTTTTGCTACACCCTCTAAAGATCTAGCAAAGATCGCTCGAGGAACACCGAGATCAGAAGGCAAACAAAAGTAGCCAAGAGGTCGCTACTTTGAAATGCAGGTGGGCAGGCAGTAGAGTCTAATACTTACACAGTTTTTCAATAGAATGATATAAGCAGTGGCGTAGCTAGGTAACCAAGGGCCCTGGGGCAAATAAAAAAATGGGGCCCCACTGCTATGTAAACTGATTAGGTTTTGTGAAATAAAAATATGAAATATACAAATACTTTAACAAATACAATAAAACGCACATCGATGAATAATAAAACGCACATATCACTATCCGTCAAATTGACAACACTGCCAACCTAAAGAAAGAATTTAGGGGAATTCTGACTCAACTGAGTAGTCATGATTTAAGTGGGGTTGTTGCAACCTGTCATATTTATTTTGAAAATGGGAGAAATTTCTAAAAGGATAGTTCGGTCGAGATTTCTGGGATTCGAAGGCCCCCTGAGCTTGAGGGCCCCAGGGCACTGTCCTGTCTAGCCCCTAGGTAGCGACGCCACTGGATATAAGCACGACAATTGTTGTTATTTGCCTCAATTTGGTAGTCTACAAAGCAATAGCAGTGCAATGTCATTCCAGGGGTGAATCCCGCGCAAATTAAAAAGCCATCTCTCGCGAAGAAAGTTGAGTCGCGCAAGGCGTCGAGTCAAGTAGCACGGGTTATACCAACGCGATTGGTTACTAGACTACCGATAGTGTGAATGACACTACCACTGCCGGAATAATATGACTTTGATCCATTTTAGGGACTCGCATCGCCCCCTAGGTAATGATTGTCGCAGAGGCGATGAAAAATGCAGTCGTAAACTGCTGGAGTGGCAGCCGAGGACCGATCGAAGAAGCGTAGCGAACCCCCTTGTCACGTGGCGCGGCGACGTTGACAGTTCTGTAGGGAAGACCTGGAGAAGACCACAGCGCAAAGCAGAAGCGTCTAGCGTCAGAAGCTTGCATTTAGAGGGCTTGTATCAAAGAAATTGCGATTTAATTGAGTTAAACTGTGTCCAGTTCAAAATAAAGATTCGCACTTGGTTACTTCTTTCAATCGATATCAACTCTTTTTATGTCCCCACTGCTGGGGCACGGGTCTCTTCCGTGCATCGCAGGAAGGTTAGGCTATACTCCACCACGGGGGCCAAGTCCGGGTTGGTGGAGGATTGTAAGATTGTAAGTTATCAAGCCGCCCATAAGGACTCTGACATGGCTTAACGACTGCCATTACATGACAGCCAGCACCAACGGCTTAACGTGCCTTGCAAAGTAAGGAAGTGCTCGGAAAAATTCCACTAGCATTAGTCACGGAGCGGTCACCCATCGTGCACCCGATCGTGGATGTTGTTGCTTAACTCAAGTAATTGATTACAATCACTCGGTTAGTACACACCAGTAACAAAATGAAAATGTAGCGGACTTAATGCTATAATAATTTTCTTCCACACAGTGGGTGCAAGAAGTAAACGGATAAGACGATTTAGTTAAACTGAAGTAACGAGTACGAGTAGATATGCTGACAGGGACTCAATGATAGTTAAGTAAGTATAATATCCAAAAGATTATTTTTCTGGTTGCTTCCGGTTTTTCTAGTTGCGTGACCCTAAGTAATGTATCAACTTGAAAATAATTATCTGACAATATACCTTAGACACCCTTTCACTTGGTTAACATTAATCGGGTCCTTAACTTATCCGTAACTTATCTCATATGCTCACGCAACGACTCAGCTATTGAAAGCAATATTTATTTTTATTTGCGTCATGTTGTCCAGTCCTAAATATTAGGTTCCAGTTGATAACATTGGGATGCATGAGAAAATTACTACAAAGGTCATAGCATATTTTAGCGGCACCGCTACGGTATGACTCCAATCAAACAACTTTTCATTGCCCAATGCAGCAGACGCGCATACGTCGAGGTTGTACCTCACGAGCGACGCGTGTTCAAGTAGTCCTGTTCTAGGCGTGTTTATTCAGCAAGCTTGCACACTGCAGCCGACGCGCATATGACGAGGTTGCACCTCACGAGCGACTCGTGGTCAAGTAGTCCTGTTCTAGGCGTGTTCATTCAGCAAGCTTGCACACTGCAGCCGACGCGCATATCAAGGTTGCACTCACGAGCGACGCGTGGTCAAATAGTCCTGTTCTAAGCGTGTTCATTCGACAAGCTTGCACCGTGCAGCCGGCGCGCATATATCGAGCTTGCACCTCACGAGCGACGCGTGGTAAAATCAGGACTATTTTACCACGCGTCACTCCTAGGCGTGTACAATCAGCAAGCTTGCACACTGCAGCTGGCGCGTATACGATAGCTCGACTCACGAATAACGCGTGGTAAACTAGTCCTAGTCCGAGGCGTGATCAATCAGTAACCTGGCATCCTGCAGCAGGCCTGCATGCATCGAGTTTGCAATATCACGCGTGGTGAGCTAGGCGTGTTGAATCATCAAGCTTAAACTGTGCAACCGGCGCGCATACGTTGAGCTTGCATCTCACTACCAAGCGTGGTGAGCTATTCGTAGCAAATCGTAGTCCTAGGCGTGTTTGATGAACAAGCTTGCCTACTACAGCCGACGCGCATACGTCGAGTTTGCACCTCACGAGCGACGCAAGATAAGCTAGTTTTAGGTATGTTCACTTTCAGTTAGCAAGTTTGCACCCTGCAGCCGTCGCGCATACGTCGAGCAAGGTAAACGTGGTAGCCTAAATTCCGGGCGGAACTGTGCTCATGCTGAGTCGTAGCGTTGCTGGTATAATATGCCATGACCTTGAGGGGCTTTCTTTACTTTGTGGAAACTTCGACAGCAATATCAGATGTCCCACGCTAAATTTCGAACAGCTCATTCTTTTGGCGATTTTCACAAAGTTTTCCACTTGGTAAAATGAAAGTTATTCGTATTGACTTGTGGAATCCGCCTTTTTTGGATGTTTATGCGGGTTTTTTTCACCCTGTATAGCGGGTTGTATTATTGACACTAGTGAGATAAAGCTTTTATTAACCTTGTTGCGTGAAGTATGGGGCCTAACATTATTCGAGATTGGGAAGATAATCAAATTGATTGATTTTAACAACCGCGGACTGATATGATAACGTACGGAGAGTAGGTAGGTATGTATATTCCCGAAGCCTCAAAACAGGACAAATATTTGATAAATACATTTTCATAAGCGAAACAGCATGAAACTATATAATTGGCAGGCCTATTACGATATTTACACAATTATTTGTTCAGCACTCCGTTACTCCGTTAGGGCACCAAAAATATAATAACCTCCTTCATTTTTACGTCGGTTAAAAAGTAGCTAAAAGTTTTTATTTAAAACTATGTAGTTTTACGAGTAGTAACTAAGCCCATACTCTCTCTCTCTCTCTCTCTCTCTCTGAGAGAAGGCCTGTCTTTGCAGTGGGACGTTTACAACGAGATCTAAAACCAGAGTTGTTATAATTTACTATCGGTAGTACAAGATTGTCAAAATATGACGTAAAAACCGGAAGTAACGCATATCAAATCGTTTGTTAACGCACCTTACGTTTAAAATTTAGCTGGCATATCAATTTATTATTATTTTTTATAAGGGTGAAGGGAAAAATAGTGAGGAAACCTGAGTGTCTTAGGCAAGTTCACATACCGCAGGGCTTCAAATTGCCAATCCGCGATGGGCACGCGTGGTAATTAACCGCGTACTACCTATCTCTCGACAAGGCTTCTGCTCTACGGCGAGTGGGACGCATATAAAGATAAGCATAAAAAACAATAAGAGTACCAAATTTCCTAGGAAATTTATAAACTGGCGGAACTCGTTATTTTCCGGTGACATATAAGCCAGCGCTAAGCGGGGTTAACAAAGGCGCTGCGCTAAATAGCGCCGCCAATGGAAATAAAGTCGTAACTTGTATTATAATCGTTTTTATTTAAAAGTAATAATTAAAGTCATTCAAAAGTAATACTACAATAACCTCACAAATGTATATAACTTGGAAAACAGTCATTGCCGTCAATCAGAGTACCTACATGAGGGGATTTGAACCCACGTCCTCATGATTAGGAAGCTGGCGTTCTACCGCTCCGCTACCACCGCTTTTTATTTTATTTATTTAGGATTACTAACAACTTGTATACCAACACGTTCACAAAGTGCTTAAGTAAAATCAACTTAAAGATAAGTATACAAGCCAATTACAATGAATCACTGCATGCAAAATTATACAGGTGAATTAAACAAAATCATACTAAAGGTATAAAGGTACGGTATAAGGTACATCGTTATCAACCCTTGTATGTCCCCACTGCTGGGGCACGGGTCCCTTCCAGCGTCGCAGGAAGATTAGGCCATACTCCACCACGGGGGCCAAGTCCGGGTTGGTGGAGGATTGTAAGACAGTGGCGGACCTTACTGTCAGAAGTTATCAAGCCGCCCATAAGGCCTCTGACATGGCTTAACGACTGCCATTACATGACAGCCGGCACCAACGGCTTAACGTGCCTTGCGAAGCACGGAAGCGCTCGGAAAAATGCCACTAGCGGTAGTCACATAAGGTACATAGTTTGCTGAAAGAAATCTCTAACAGAGATAAGCTCGCCTTTGTACATGCTATTTCTTATGTAATGTCCTATTCAATGTTTCGTGTGGAATAAAGCATAATAAAGGTTTTGTTGCTATGTTTAGGGTGTTCAGTTATGAAAATATATCAATGGCATCACTGTAGTGGTTTAGGAGCTAACATATTCTTGTAATAGCAGAATTTGCACCAAGTACTGTCTTACGTAGAGGAGGAGTGAAAAGGGTGAGTGGTTTGCGGGGATAGTTTTTAGGAACTCTTAATTTAAATTTAGCAGTGGTGGGCAGTCAATTTTATTGTTTCTGTTTTGGAGAGTCATAATTTTCGTTACAACTACCGTATAATATGAAACCTGGTTCAGAAGGAGCGTAAGGATAATAGCTAAGGTATTTGTTACCAAAGGGTGTTTACACTCTGAAAGAGATAACTCTTTTCTTGCTTTGCTTATCGGGAATCTTTTTAACCAGTGCAGTGGAGTGTTGTTGGTCGTCGATTTTGGAGTTTGATGACGAAAGTCCGCGAAGGATGACGTTATGGGGAAAAGACCTATATCAAGCAGAGGACAGAGGTGGCTTATGATGATGCTGATGATGGCAGTCCAGGTCCTACGGGTCCTTATTATTGCATGGCTAAAAACAAAAAAGGAAAAAAATCTATTTTGAATTGTCCAACCATTAGTTTCCCGTACGTACATTAAAAATCTGCTAAGCTACTGTAAACAGTTGTCAAATGTTTTTTGGGTGTACTTTGGCAAGAATAAGAATATTTATTGTGAGCATAGACATGGGTTACAAATTAAGCAGTAACAGTTGCTATTAAAAATAGATTCACCAAACCTCACCTTAACACAGAAAGGCATGGGTGAATTTTTTTGCCTCTAAATAGGTTTTTAAATTTGTTCCTTAGCACGGGTTAGTGCATTAAAATAAAAATAGTATATTCAGAATCGAGTTTTCCTTCAATTTAGGCGAAAGAACGAAAATCGTGTTTTTTGAACATTGACATTTCGCAATATGAACGACGATACGAATATTGTAAGAATAAAAATAAGAATAAGAATATTTATTGTGAGCATAGACATGGGTTACACATTAAGCAGTAACAGTGGCTATTAAAAATAGGCAAACTAACACCTATTACCTAACAGTAGATTAACCGCTTGTTAGTGTACCAGAAACTGGGGGTAGTTCTTACAATAAAGACTATAGATTAAATATAAGCTTAATAGGAGTCTTAGCCCCAATTTTCCGTACGCTAACAATCTGTTAAACTACTTTTAACAGTTAACTGCTGTCAAATGTTTCTTTTTATGCAATGGGCATTGATCAGGGAGGCATAGATTGTCGTAAAGTGAAAACCATTTCGAGGAATAGGGATACTGATTACTATTAGGGGTTTATAATTAATGACGTCAATATATTAATGACGTCATCATTGGCTCTAAAGCGGTAGTTCCATTGCCTACAAATATTTAAAAAAAAATCGTCTTGTTGATTGACTTGACACTAACATTTGTCAACCGTCAACTTTTTTTACCATGAATAAATTCAATGAACGTAGTTCATAATGCCAGTGGTGACGTCATACTTACCAAACTTTAAATAATTAATAAAAAAATTATTACATCAAAAATTAAGAAAATATTGAAATTAGTTTCTTATATTAGTCCATATTTTAGATTTATAGAATAAAAAATAGGATGTGACAATGCCCATTTGGCCAACTGACATCTGTTGACAGTAGATTAACGGCTTGTTATTGTACCAGAAACCGGGGGTAATTCTTACATTTAAGCCTATAGATTAGGTACGAGTACAAGCGGATAACTGGTTCAATCGAAAAGACACCTACGTACCTGCCTTTTGTACTAAGTGTTTATTAGGATATTGCTGAGTCCATTCTCTTGTTATAATGCCCCCGTCTGTGAGATTCTGAAACTGTTTATGCGGTTTTGTCTCGAATAATAAATACCTTTTAACCGATAGCTGCGACCTTCCGACGTGATTACCGCAATACCCTTTTAAACTGCGTCATAGTTAGGTATCTACGTCTCAATCGTTACAAATTGAATGACTTTATGCACACTCACAAACATAGACGTATTTTATTAGAATACTTTGGCAATTGTAATAAAAAGGTAATGTTGATCAATCTTTTCAATTTTGTCTTCATTTCGCCCGTCGCCTAATTAAGTGTTAAATGTATTAAATTGGGTGTGTTTACGTAAATTCTGCATTTATAGGTGCAACGGTAGGTACCTTTGACCTAGGTGTTATTGAGCTAGTCATCTTCTGAGTTTAAATTTTCCTAGTGTGGCAAGTGACAATGAAATTATACATTTCAACTGAAATTCCGGGTTTCTAAGTATAACCATATAACATTTACATACAAGCACATACATTGCTTCTGGCCCCACACTAGGATACCCTGTGTCGTGGGAACCAGAAACAACGACATCACAAACATGTAAACATCCAAGACCTGGGCTTTTTTTTGTTCCCAGCCGGGATTCGAACCCGGGACCTCTTGCATGGTAGGCACACGCGCTACCGCTACGCCACAGAGGTCGTAACGATGCATTAGATCCAGGTGTTTCTGATCTGGTCATCATCAGGTTTCCAAACATTTAGAATAGAATAGAAATACACTTATTCAAATACCACAACACATACCAAATCTTAAAAATAATAACATGGCCAGATAGAGAACACACTTAAGGTAAGAAATACCATTTTGTCGTAGAAAGGGAATGTTAAATTAAATACGTAAGCTAAAATTTCATATTTCCATTCAGAATAGAAGCTTAGAACCTCTCGGGAACGTGTTCTAGAGCGGAGCGGTGTAGAACGTCGGCTTCTGAATCGGGAGGTCGTGGTGTAGAACCCCGGCATGTACCAATGACTTTGATTTCTAAGTTATGTACATTTGTGAAGTTATTGTAGCAATTCCACTCGCTGACTGTGAAGGAAAACATCGTATGGAAACCCTAGTGTCTGAAGTGTTACGTACCTCAGCGTTTGCTACGACAATGATTGTCCAACTACGATGCTACGAGGCCAGGAGCGCTTCTAAGCTATAAGGGCTTCTTTATGACCATATGCCTACTACTAAAAGAAAATATAGTGTCGGACGGAACCTTCAACGCCCGATGACAATGTTATTCAGTTGTTCACGAAACTAAAATGTGACCAAAGGGACATTATATCTATTCGAACTAAAAAAAAGGAATAAAAAAGGAATTGATGACCTCCTCCTTTTTTGAAGTCAGTTAAAAACAAGATTATTTCTACCAGACGAACATCCAACTGGTATTATGAGTATATCCACTTCTAAAGTATTCCCAGAAATAGGTACTTTGTAAACCAAAAACTTGATTGGATTGGATTGGGACTGTAAGCAGTCTGAACTACAAAGATTATAAGTTAACCTTAATTCATTAACTTTTAGGAATCTTTAATCCATCTTGTCCCGTTAGGCATTGACAAAATCCCAATTTACAAAATATATTTATTTACAATTATACTTATCATCATAAAAATGAATATAAAAATATTAATAATAAATATTCATTAATTAAAAATACAAGTTTTATAAGGCCCCGGTTTTCTCAGCTTGTATGGCTACTTGAAAATCATATAAAATTCCGTTACAAGCCCAAACTATGTCGAGGTCTGAACTGATTAATTTGGATTGGAGCACGGAAACGCTATTCTTCATATATATTAAAATAATTCATTATAAATTCGAAAGTCATTAAAGCTCAACGGTGACACGGAAGGGAAAAAGTCACAATGTTGCCACAGCTACAAATCATGAACTCTGCTTTGTTGGGTTGCAAACAACCCCAAATTGTGCTATTCAAATTAAACAAAATAATCAGTTTTCAGACGAGGTTGTTTTTTCGTTCAGCACGTGTCGCTACTTCTAAATTTAATATGCCTACAAAATAATTATTAAGCTTAAAAACCTATTTAGAGACTAAAAATTTCACCCATGCCGGGATTCGAACCCGCAACCTCTGGCTATCCGTGCCAGCGCTCTACCAATTGAGCCAATGGGCGACTCACGACATCAGTGAAATTTCGAACCTCTTTACACTATTCTCTGTATTACGTACAGGCAGCGACATCTGACTTAAGCAAATTGCATTACTTACAGCCCCGACTACCTACTTTGCAGTTAGGTTTAACATCGGAACGATATCACTGTACCCACATGATTATACTATTTTTAATGCACTAACCCGTGCTAAGGAACAAATTTAAAAACCTATTTAGAGGCTAAAAATTTCACCCATGCCGGGATTCGAACCCGCAACCTCTGGCTATCCGTGCCAGCGCTCTACCAATTGAGCCAATGGGCGACTCACGACATCAGTGAAATTTCGAACCTCTTTACACTATTCTCTGTATTACGTACAGGCAGCGACATCTGACTTAAGCAAATTGCATTACTTACAGCCCCGACTACCTACTTTGCAGTTAGGTTTAACATCGGAACGATATCACTGTACCCACATGATTATACTATTTTTAATGCACTAACCCGTGCTAAGGAACAAATTTAAAAACCTATTTAGAGGCTAAAAATTTCACCCATGCCGGGATTCGAACCCGCAATCTCTGGCTATCCGTGCCAGCGCTCTACCAATTGAGCCAATGGGCGACTCACGACATCAGTGAAATTTCGAACCTCTTTACACTATTCTCTGTATTACGTACAGTAAAGAGGTTCGAAATTTCACTGATGTCGTGAGTCGCCCATTGGCTCAATTGGTAGAGCGCTGGCACGGATAGCCAGAGGTTGCGGGTTCGAATCCCGGCATGGGTGAAATTTTTAGCCTCTAAATAGGTTTTTAAATTTGTTCCTTAGCACGGGTTAGTGCATTAAAAATAGTATAATCATGTGGGTACAGTGATATCGTTCCGATGTTAAACCTAACTGCAAAGTAGGTAGTCGGGGCTGTAAGTAATGCAATTTGCTTAAGTCAGATGTCGCTGCCTGTACGTAATACAGAGAATAGTGTAAAGAGGTTCGAAATTTCACTGATGTCGTGAGTCGCCCATTGGCTCAATTGGTAGAGCGCTGGCACGGATAGCCAGAGGTTGCGGGTTCGAATCCCGGCATGGGTGAAATTTTTAGCCTCTAAATAGGTTTTTAAATTTGTTCCTTAGCACGGGTTAGTGCATTAAAAATAGTATAATCATGTGGGTACAGTGATATCGTTCCGATGTTAAACCTAACTGCAAAGTAGGTAGTCGGGGCTGTAAGTAATGCAATTTGCTTAAGTCAGATGTCGCTGCCTGTACGTAATACAGAGAATAGTGTAAAGAGGTTCGAAATTTCACTGATGTCGTGAGTCGCCCATTGGCTCAATTGGTAGAGCGCTGGCACGGATAGCCAGAGGTTGCGGGTTCGAATCCCGGCATGGGTGAAATTTTTAGCCTCTAAATAGGTTTTTAAATTTGTTCCTTAGCACGGGTTAGTGCATTAAAAATAGTATAATTATTAACCTACCAAACGATTTTTTTTTTGTTGACCTAACCTAATTTTTTTCTGTTATTTAAGTTCCTTTTAATAAAGGAATAATCCTATCTACCTGCCAGTTAAACAGTACATTACACGTGAAATCCTATGACGCTATGATCTAGCTATGATCTTTAATCAATTTCATCCAGCCGTCTAGTACGCTCTACTTAGTTACTGCATGTCCTCCCACCGATGAAGCCATAGAAAAAAATCTTATAATGGTTTCCTTCGATTTGTTTCGCCAGGGCATTGTAAGTTAGTATCTGATAAAGATTTACCAAGGCCCCTATTTTATAAAACAACAATTCATGGCTTACCCACTACGATAATTCGACAAACATTGCGTTGCCAATTAACCCACGGATTAGTAGGAGAATCGGCTTAGCATTGTAGTAATACTGGTCTTAATAAACTACGAGTATGAATCAAAGTTTTATGAAACGCGACCTAGAAGTCCGGGAACAAAATTTTTTTAAGCTTTTCTTTCGTTAAGGTCCTAAATGTAAGGTTTCAGATTCCTGAAGTGTTAGTCATATATGAGTTAACCTCGTAGTTGGGCCACATAGCTAGTGCGGAGTTATGATAACACTTCAGACCATAAGGTTTCATCAAGATGTTTTTTATCTTCCAGCAAGTGGTATTGTTACTATAACTTCAAAAATGCACGTAACTTAGAAAACAAAGTCATTGGTACTTGCCGGTGTTCAAACTCATGACCTCCCGATTGAGAAGCTGGCGCTCTACCGTTCCGCTAACATAGGTCTTCGATTCCCGAAGGGTATGAGTAGGAACAATAAAGAGTGACAGAGTACTGCCGCCCCTACTCTCGAGATATGCAATCCCTCCCACCCTGCCATAGGAAGATACCGAAACAGCGTCTCTATATGCCCGCTAAATCAACATCTTCGTCCTCCACAATGGGACAAAGCTCTTGCAGACTACATATCTGGACCACGTCTACGACGTGTCTGTTTAATTTTATCATACTTTAATTGCATATACGTAGAAATGAGGTCCTTGAGAAGTATGTGTAGTGTTACTTTAAATGACAGGACAGGATACGCAATAGTCTGATTAGAGATATTTGTGGACTGAAAGAGGATGTAGTGACTAGAATTTAGAAAGGAATGTTGCGTTGGTTTGGACATGTGGAGAGGATGAAGGAAGAAAGATTGACGAAACAAATATATATTGCGAATGTGAGTGGAAGAGCTGGTAAGCGACGTCCCAGGCGGACATACATCGACCAAATAGGGAATGTATTAGCAAAGGGGAAGATAAAAAGTACCCGGAACCGGCGTGCGTGCATGCAACGTCTTATGAACGTTGATGAAGCGAAGGTGATCTGTCAGGATCGTGGCAAGTGGCAGTCCCTGGTCTCTGCCTACCCCTCGGGGATACAGGCGTGAGGTTATGTATGTATGTATGAATGCATATAAAACATTAAGCCGGAAATTAAATAAGAAATAACATGAACAGAGGCAAACTTATCTCTATAGGAGATTTCTTCCAGCAAACCTTAAAGAGTCGGAGGAGCAGTAAAAACACAGGTTATCCTAGAAACCATGACACGTGATTGTATCGTGTGGAAGTTGTCGTAATTGATTTCATTGTTATTGCTATTAGCGTGAGCTGGTTTGCTAGTGTCTCGTCAGGCATTTATTTTCTCTCAAGAAGTATATACTTACAATTGTTTTTCTACTGCGAAGTGGCTTTATTTATTTTAGGAGAATTATGTTTATAGTAATTTTCACAACGTTCCTGATTTTTCTACTTCTAATGCGCACTTAAAGTTAGCGGAAATAACGCACGACGCAAGCTCTGTTTCTACCAACTCATCATTAGCATCAGAACCTCGTAGCACTCTTCCGACAAAAAATCAAGTAAATTTGTAATCCGGAATTAATTCATTTGTTAAAATAATGTAACAAAGGCCAAGGAAAAAGTAGGTACCCAAAACCGGCGTGCGTGCATGCAACGACTAATGAAAGTTGATGAAGCGTAGGTGGTCTGTCAGGATCGTGGCAAGCGGCAGTCCTTGGCCTCTGCCTATTCCTCTGGGATACTGGCGTGAGATCGTGTTATGTTATGAAATGCGCGCTTCCGTGCTTCGCAAGGCACGCTAACCCCGTTGGTGCCGGCTGTCATATTTATTTTTCCTTTTTTTATTTAATTTATTTTGTAATTTACATACTTGAAGAATATTTTTCTTTCATAATTTTTTTTGATCCACTAAATCTACAAAAGGGGATCAAAAAGTAGTGAAAACGACATACCTACTCTTTGGTAAGAAAAAAATACTGGCAGGTACAGCTCAGATTCCAGATTTCTTGTAATATTAATAAAGAAAAAAATCTTCGATTTTCTTTAGTTTTTATCTGAATGTAGTCATTTGTTTGCTTTGTCGGAACGTGTTCTCGAAAATGGAGCTAAACGAAGTGCGAGCTGTTATTAAATACCTCTGTTTAAAAAAAATAACGACGCAAGATATTCATTGCGATTTGGAGGCAACATTCGGAGAGTCTGCTCAGCCGTATTCCACTGTCGCAATGTGAGCTTCTCAATTTCGAGTAGGGAGAATGAGCACGGAAGACGAACATCGGTGCTACCGTCCATCGACGTCAGTCACCCAAGAAAACGTTGCGTAAGTCGAGAAAAATGTATTGAGCGATAGAAGAGTTACCATCCGATACTTAATTCAAAAAACGGGCATTTCATATGGTAGTATCAAACCATATTGAAACAATCTTTGAATATGAGAAAAGTCTCCGCAAGATGAGTGCCGAGAATGTTAACCGACAGTCAGAAACACAATCGACTTTACATTACGAAGATATTGTTAGACAAGTTATAAGAAGATTTTGAAAACTTTTTGTCTCGATTCGTAACAATGGACGAAACATGGGTCCATAATTTTGATCGAGAGACAAAACAGCATTTTTCGCAATGAAAACGGCCATCATCACCGATCCCGAAGAAGTTCCGTGCCGTGGCATCGGCTGGCAAGGTTGTGGCCTCAATATTTTGGGACTCAGAAGGGATATCGTGATTGATCGTGGCGTGGAACCACTATTACAGGCCAATATCATACATCTAATTCCCAAAGAGAAAAGGAGAGGGAAACTTCGAGGACACGTGCCGTTTCATCACGACAACGCACCAGCGTACAGGTCGGCAGTTGCGATGGCTGCCATTCAGCAAGCTGGCTTCGAATTGGTTGACCACCCCTTATTCACCAGATCTGGCGCCCAGCGATTTTTATCTGGTTCGCAAATTGAAAGAATACTTAAGGGGAAACATCTACGAATGCGATAACGAGGTGATAGATGCCGGGAAGAGTTTTTTCAGGACAAAGATAAAACTTTTTTTTAATGGGATTGAAGCCTTGAAAATGCGCTGGACTCGGCGTGTACAAGACTCGGAGGCTATGTAGAAAAAGAAGTTATTAAGTTAAGAATAGTTGTTATATTCTATCTCATTCTCATACTTTTTGATCCCCTCTCGTACTCATACTCATAATCATCACGAAACTTACTTTTGTACCAAGCATTGCATTGGCGTCGGTAGCTCAGTGACTCCAGAGACTCGGAGGCGACAGCCGAGGTTCGATTTCCGGTACGGACATTTGCCAATGACTTTGTTTTCTAAGTTATGTACATTTGTGGAGTTATAGTAGCAATTATACCACTCATTAACTATGAAGGAAAACATCGTAAGGAAATCTGAGTGTCTAAAGTGTTCCAATACCTCAGCGCTTGAAATTTCCAATCATGGCACGGGTTGTAATAAGACCCAGACATTCTCTCTGAGAGACTTGTTTTCGTAGTCACTTAAAAATATTTAGGTACCTATGTTATACAAAAATCTAGCGTGGAAACATATCGTCCCCGTAGGGCGGAAACTCACCAACTCGAAAAACACCGTTTCGAGAAATCGACGTTCAAAGTTTTGAAAACGAAAAAAAAATCTAGCGTCTGTTATACAGGAGATATTTTGAATGTTATTGTCTTAATGCATTATTACTACAACAGAGTATTGTTTGATTTGACTTATAGGTATAACTTTACATCAATTTAAAAGTTATGATGGATAAACAGTTTTTCCCTTTAATATTTTGATCTTAATCCCGAGTTAGTGATTTTCTACCTAAAGTTAGTTAATTTCTACCCAGATTTGACTATTATAAGCAGAAATAACTCGTTTTAGTGAATTTACAACTAGTCTCTGGAAATGCATAACAGTCTCAGACATAACTAACTAAATTTGTTTTTTTGCGAACCAAAGAAGAAAACACTACAAAAAACTTTCAAAACTTTATTCAAAAAGGAAAAAGAACAAAAAGTGTCATAAATGACCACAAAAAGAAACAATAGCTAAATGAACAATAGCTTCTTCATGGGTTTCAGGTAAGCTTAATATATCTTCAGGGATTTTATTATAGAAGCGTATACAATGCCCCATGAAGGATGTATTAACCTTTACCAGCCTAAATAGAGGAAACAATAGTTTACGTTTATTTCTAGTATTTACATTGTGTTGGCTACCCAAAGTTTTAAAGTTACTGATATTTTTCCTGACGTACATAATGTTTTCATAGATATACTGACTGGCAACTGTCAGGATGTTAGTTTCTTTAAAGAAATCTCTTAACGAATCTCTACTGCCTAGCTTATAAATAAATCTGATCGCTCTGATTGCAAGACAAAGATGGTCTCAATGTCTGCTGCCTGTCGCCACAGAAGTATGCCATAGGACATAACACTATGGAAGTTACTAAAATAAGTTAAAATAAGACGTTAACAAGCCTTGCAGTTGCGACGTCAGTAAGTTCCCTAAATCTTTTAACTGCTTGTGCTGCTGAACTAAGCCTATTTGCATTTTTTTTCTATATGAGGACCACATTGAAGCTTTGATCCATTGTGATATCTAGAAATACAGTTTCATTTACACGCTCTAATTTGTATAACATTGCTATCAACCGTTTTGACATTTGGAAGAGTGAACTTTATACATTTTATCTTTTTTGAATTTAACAGTAATTTATTAGATTAGCATCCAAGAGAGCATTATTTAGCACCCGAGAGAGAGCATTATTTGTATTATCGAAGTCATTCTCTTGTCTCTTAATTTTAAAAATAAGTCATGTGTCAACTGCAAATAACACTAACTCTGACACATTTTGAACCATGAACGGCAAATCTTTTACATATACGAGGAAGAGGGACGGCCCCAATATCGATCTCTGTGTCCACCTCTGACCCTGAAGATTTAGCTCTATTTATTTATATCAGCTCTTTGAACTCTCTCTAAATATGATGTCATAAGTTTTAGCTAAAACCATAGACCAAAAAGGTATTTTTGGTCTATGCCAAAACTAACTAAAATGGCTTAGGTGACGACGAGACTGTACTTTGGGTAGGCATAAAATAATTAAATACATTTAATTAATTGTTCCTTTCAATGTGGCTGTAAAACGTTGTAATTAGTTAATTTTTGAAGTTTTTAATTTTGGAACTATGGCTCCTATGAAAAAACTGGTTAGACAGAAATGTAGAGAAAAAAAATGCGATCCTAATGCTACTAAACGCTAAGTCGACTTGGTGAGTTTCCGCTCTACGGGGACGATATTTAAGTACCTATATTATACTAAAATTACACGTGGTCCATCAATATCCTGTGATGGGAAGCTGAACAAGCCGATAGGAAGGAAGGTATGGTTTAAAATTAGGGCCCCTTATTGGCATTACCTAGAAATTCGCGATAATACTACTGGTTCCTTTCCTTTGAGCCATCATGGCCATATTATTCACATGAAGCATGCGTGCCTCGGTTTACTCAATTCAGGAATGCTGGAGTGACTTTATTGCCGCATAAATAATTAACCAAGCAACAAAGGGTAGATACATATAAAATAAAATAATTTTCAGAGTAGATATAACTCGCTACAAAAGCTCGGGCGGGGTAAATTGAAAAACAATTTATTTTAATTAGCACACCCAGGTGAGGTTGTTTCCATTAATCGTCCAGTTAAATTAATTTCTCTACCAACCTATTAAGTAAACTTCAGGACAATATACTTAATTCACAAGTGAACATTTAACTCACATTAGTGCAAAAACAGCCCCAATATTTTTTTTCTTGATGCGACTTAAATACGAGTATAAGAAATATATTATGAATGTGTAGAGGTGGACATTTCTGTTCGTAAACTGTCCGTTTGATGGGTACTTAGGCCAATGGCCGAATCTTTATTGCCATCCTTTTAATATCGAGTCTCATGTCGTAATAACGTGAAAAGAGAAGATCAAAGCACTGAAGGAGGTGGAACCTTATTTTTCCTAATGGTCATTAAAGAAATGATTAAATACAAAAATCTTACGTACCTGGCCCGGCGGGTTTAATCCATAACAACTGTAAGCACGGTGTAGTAATTACACGAAAACTTTCACTTGTTTCACGACACGTTTCCCGGCTGATTTGGCCGCTTGGACGCTAGGCGGGCGGGAGACGACCGTCGCTGCTGAGGGGCGGGTGGCATCTGCCACGCTTGCCGCCAGACAGCTGGCTGGCTTCGTCGGCTCCACGCTAGTGCAACAAGCGAAGCGAACAACAAGTTCCCTCTGCCCAATTTGGTTATTAGTTCTAGTAGCGGATATGCTTCTAGTAGCAGATTTACTAGGAGCATATCCGTGGCGTGGGTTAGCTGGATGAAAATAGTATCTAGTATTAAGCTCGCCTTTGTACAAATTATCTTTTTAGTGCAATAAAGAATTTTCATTCATTCGTTCGTTCGTTCGTTCGTTCATTGATTCATTCCTTCATTTTAAAACTCACTCACTGACTCATTCATACATTCACTCATTCAGTCGTCCATCCATTAATTAATTCATTATTTATTGAATTAATTAATTAATTCATTCATCAATATCCCCGTTTTTCACTACCGACTTCTGAAAACACAATATTGTAAAAAAACCAAAATCTTCACAGCAATATCGATCTATATTACTGTTTCGACTGTTAACACTTGTCACTTGGTCAAAGGGCATAGAAAATAAAAACCACTAACGATTGCTAACAGGGTAGATTAATTTAGGTAGTTAATTATTGTTAGTGCGCTTGGAACTGGGGGATAATCTTTGTATGGTAGGTACTTAATTGGAGAGGATGGAAATCAAAACGATGGACAGCTAGAATATACGGCCAGTCTAACAAGAATCTGTCATAAAGCTTCTGGAAGGTTTCGAATGACATCACGCCGATTTCTTCACCCATTTCATCTTACGTTAACTAATTAATGGAGGTCCTCTTAGAATTCCTTCGAGTAGGTAAATAACTAACGCGGGACCCGAAAGCTACGCTTATGGTCGCAAATCATAAAAATACAATTTAGAGATTAAAGTGTATTAAATTTATCGTCGAGTTAGCACCTGTAACACAAGTCATTTAGTTGTACATGGTGTGGGGCTAACGAGATCTGTGTGATAAGTTCATGAATATTATTATTATTATTGTGACAATTCGATTTTTACTTTGAAGATGTTTTAAATGGTCGGTATAGAACAGCAGTTTTAGCTTCTAAATCGAAAATTGCTTCGTCTTCAATTGAAAATTCAAAATCGCCGGTTGTCAATTTGGCATGTCCGTGTTTCATTTGTGAGCCTGCGAGCGTTACTTACTACATACGATTATTACGCATAAACACGTACCGTCCGTTAATGTGTGCGGGTCGCCAAGCTTTTGAGCGGAATTTTGTTCAAAGCACTCTTTTATGTTGTAATTCCCTGTTTGTTAATCCGTGGTTTAATCGGCTTATCCAATGTATATCGAATTGTCATAGTAAAACGTGAACCGCTTCTCCATGTAGGGTCCAGAACGTCGCCTCATTCATGACAATACAACCGCAAAACTTCTGGCTTAATTTATTGATGCGTACAAAATTCTGACCTATTCCAATCGTATGTCAAATGGCATCCTAATTTGACAGTTGCACGATTGGAATCGTTCAGAATAACATAAAGGATTATTTAGACAATGATTCTGGAATTAAAGCCTGTACATTGCATGAGTTCTATGTTTTAAAATAATTCGGTACAATCTGTTAATTACCTAAGGACTTTGAAAAGACTAAGTTTGAGTTTGAGGAGTTTTTTTGTCCATTTTTTCTCCAAAATGATCTAGATTTGGAAATGGACACCTATCGTATGAATTGTAACGTTCATTAAGCCACAGTTTCATAGCTACTTTTCAACATTTTCATTTCATTTAATCTCATTTCAGGATAGACAGATAGAGAACACTTTATCACATCACATCACACTCCATACCACATCACCACACTAATATAATAAAGGCGAAAGTTTGTGAGTGTGTATGTTTGTTACTTATTTATTCACGTCTAAACGGCTGGAGAACATTTGGTATGGGGTTAGCTGACACCCTGGATTAACACATGGGCTAACTTTTACTGCGGGAAAATATCTTATTCACATGGAAAAATGACTTATTCTTAAGCTTAGTGGTAGACGGCCGCCTTGCGACTAAATGTGGATATTGTGCTACCGATTGTATGGAAGTATGGAAAGAAGCGCTCGTGGCCTAGTCAAACCGAGTGATTGGAATCAATCGCAACAGCAACAACAGGCGCGGTCTGGCGCAGGATGGGTGACCATCCCGTGACTACCGCTATTGGCATTTTTCCGAGCGCTTACGTGCTTCGCAAGGCACGTTAAGCCGTTGGTGCCGGCTCTCATGTAATGGCAGTCTTTAAGCCATTTCAGAAGCCTTATGGGCGGGCGGCTTGATTACTTCTAACAGTAAGGCCCGCCACTGTCTTACAATTCTCCACCAACATGGACTTGGCCCCCGTGGTGGTGTATGACCTAACCTTCCAGCGATGCAGGTGACCGTGCCCTAGCAGTAGGGACATAAAAAGGGTTGATATTGATATCGATTGAAAGAACTAACCAAGTGCGATAGTGGGCTATCAAATCCTAATTAGCTTATACCTACGCAACGGATTCCGAGCCATTCCAATTCAGATTCAAATTCCATAGGTACTAATTTGACAGCTAGACGGTTGGAATCGTTCAGGACGTCGTGGACATATAGGTCTGCACTATAGGTGCAGGTCACTGCTCAGTGCTCTGCTCAACCAACAAACATTTTCAGACACATGAAAATGTTTGTTGGGAAACTAACCGACTAACTAACTGATAAACTTACAAGGCTTTTTTGTCGGAAGAGTCAGACCAGGGAGCCGATTCTCGCCCATGCGAATAGCGTAGACCCAAATATTAGACATTTATCGATAAGATACCTATATCACTTAGGTAGGTCACTATAGGTGCAGGTCACTGCTCACCGAACAAACATTTTCATACCATGTGTCTAACTAACCGATAAAAAGAGGTAGGTAACTCTCGCCCACGCCACCGCTCACTGTAAGGGCATAGAGAAGTAACAGAACGCTTGCTTTTCTCATTATTTCAGGACCAGGGGCTAGTTTTTGCTAATGCATTGTTTGCTATGACAACTGCACGAACGCGCCGATTTCATTTCATTGCCGCTTCAATTCATAACATTTTATATTTTACAACGCCCAAAACTAAAATTGCCATTACGAAGAAAATGTCTACAAAATTTATTATTGCTTAATTTTAGAGAAAATACTTAAATAAACATGCAAAATGGCGTGATGACGTCACACATACGGTGGAATGAGGAGGTAACGTTGCCTCCTCATATTAAAAATGTTATGACAGATGTCATTTTCAATTTCATTCAAATGTCATGTCGGAGAAATTCTTTTTCCTTTCCTTAATTCCAATGGTTTTCATTTTAAGTTCTGTGGTTTCAAAAAGTCGGCAAGGGTGTTAGTCTATTATTAATATGGCGTTTACGTCCTCTTAGAATAAGACGAAATCAAACAGAAAATTATGAATGAAACGATTTCGAATGATTTCGTAAATCAACGAATTTACGAAAATAAAAAAATATGCGTCGTTTTATTTCGTATCTAGTTTCCTTTAAGACGTTCGCTAAAAAAATTAAATGTTGTCAAATACGTAACGTGACCTAACCATGTATCACTAATTGTACAATACACTAACAGAATCGAAGCCTTGGGGCTGGACTCCACTAACTTCGTTGCTGTTTCAAGTCTAAGCGGACGCATTCATCGAACCTTCTAGGCGTCAATGATATGCAAAAACACCCTACGTGCCCCGACCATGTTTCTGTCATGGTATTGAAACTCTTATTTAGATCCTATTTCACCCATGCCGGGACTCAACCCGCGACCTCTAGCTAATCGTGCCAGCGCTCTCCCAACTGAGCCAATGGGCGACTTACCGGCATCAGTGAAATTTCGAACCTCTTTACAGTACTATCTGTATTACGTACAAACCGAATCGAAGCCCAGGTTGTACGCTAGCGGTAATACAGGAAGCAAGAACTTCGAGTCCTTCCACTTTCCTAGCAATTTCATATTCAGTGTCGTTACCTAGGGAGCGGCTTTGACCTTTTATACATTGTACCGGTACTCGTGGTGGCACTCTAGACTATTAAACTGTTATTGTATGTAATCTGAGGCGATACTTACTATCACTGTTCAAGGAATTTATTTTCATTTATGTAGGTAATACAAAATTTTACAGCATTCGTCTTAGCTAAAACGCTATGAGCCTAAACGTTTATGATTTATACTTTACACAGAAACATTTGTAAGAAATAAAAACTCTAAACAACAATTATTAAACAAGACGGTAAATTGTTTGTCGCTTCTACATCTTTTCTCTCGCAAAACGGTATAGGTCGAGCTTTCAATCCAGTAGCTGTACTGAAGGGGTTATTCCACTCGTGAGTACGAAGGTACGACGACGAAGGAACAATTTTTAATTTGGGAGCAACTTCGAAATATGAAAATTCACAGCTGTTCCATAACAAAAAATGTTTGCTCTTCGTAACGAATTATAGGTACCTGAGGTCTGAGTAGGATGCGTTTTCTCGCCATCAATGAATCGATCAGAAGGTTTTTGCAGGATGTAATTTATTGCGTTAGAAAACACGTAGGAGTAAAGACCAGTGTCCGACATTGACGCATGTCGTGTCACGCGGTGGCGTGCGGCGAGACTGAAATATCTTGTATTGTACCTATATTATGTCGAATTTAAATTAGGTATCTTTTTTTTTCATTTATAATTATAATTCTTATAATAACTTCCACACAAACAATCATTTGTCTTGGTCCTAAATTAGGATACCCTGTGCTCGCAATACACCTAGACTGAGGACATTTGTACTAATTTAGTACGGCTGCCTCCAGTGGGAATCGAACCCACGACCTTTGTTGACCCAAGCGTGTTAACCGCTAGACCATCAAGGCAGTCCAACTACGTAATATGTGGCTGGACTGCCTCGACCGTCTAGAATATGGTACGCACGAATATAGTATCCGGTACGTGGTTTCGAATGACGCTATAGGGCGACGTTGTGGCGAAAAACTTTCAGCGGGGTACGCTGGGGCGAAGAATTAGGGAAGGAAACTTTTTATGATAGCTGTATTTTAATTTTTTTCCTGTTATTAGACGTAATTTTAAGAAACTAATTTCGTTTTTTCCGATTAATTAAGTTTAATATTAAGTTCCGATTAAATAATTTTTCGAAATATTTAAATTTGTGACGTCATACGGCGGCCCAGCCGTGTAGAGTGTCAAGCGATTGCGTTATCGTGAGTCAAAGTCAGGAGTCTGTGCATACTGTCAAAAAATCCACAGGCTATGTAAAAAGTCGAGAGACGGTAGGTAAAAAGGTATAAATCAGTGTCCAGGGCGTATGCGAAATCGTCGGTGGTAGCTATACAAATAAAAACTGCCAAGAAAAATTTAAAACCACTAAATAAATCCACAACAACCAAACGTGATCAGTCAAGCAAGTCAGTCTGTTACACCGACTACATAGAGATACTACGTGTCTGTCAGCAAATATTGACAGCTCGATCTGGATATTGTGTTCACAGTATACCTATAAATTTTGTTCTGTTGCCTACAGAGTACTGTAACCGTCGTATGACGTCACGCAGCAGTTTGATAACAAATTAAAATTCCAGAAAATAAAGCCCATCTTTTGATTTCATTAGCTCTAACATTGAAAATACTGCTATTTGGATAAAAACCTCGAAATGGTTTTCGATTTAGCCTATGTAACATATTCTTTCTTTCGCGAATTATACGCTGGGGCAAAAAATTGCTGAAACGAAATCCACGGGATCGAATGATTGAATTGAATGCTGCAGCGACACACATAGTGGAGAAAAATATTCGATGGTCTACAATATTATTGTGTACTTAACTGCCCTCTTTTATAAAATAGTTACACTTCGATGCCCTTTCTCCTAACAATGTAGATACTCTGTGCTCGTTTGTATTAGTCAGCGGGCACACAGAAAGGGCGCGGAAAAGACGCACACAAAATTCAAAATGTCCCGTCCCTTTAGACAGGATGAAGCCCACACACAAGAGATGGTGTTTTTTGCCCTAAAAAGGCACCCTCCGGAGGACACGGGGGAGGGAGGAGGTGAATGCTCAATTATGCATATCAGCACGGACCCGGCCGTGCTGCCAATATGGGACTCACAAGAAGTGAGCCTACCCACTCAACACCACCTTGGGACTGGTTTTGGTCCTAAGCCCACTAAACCCACATCGAGAGCGACCCCGATGGAGGAGGATGGAAGAGATGGGTCGAGGGCGCGATTTATATATAACGCGGCGCGTCTTTTTCGCGCCCCTGTCCGACGTCCACAGAACAATGTAAGTTAAGCCCACGTCCCTTCTGCGTGACCGCTGACTTGGAACCCACCCCAACCATCCTATAGGGATAGAAACTCGCCTTGTTTACTGATAGGTGGCGCTATTTATATTTTTACGACAGAGCAGTGCACACAACAAATACCTAGTTCTCTATCCTATCATGGTGCTCAGTGTCATTATGGTACTTAGAGATGGCACTGTTTTGCACGCCGAGTGAGCTAGCAGCCTCACCGCAGAGGCCTGGGATGGGGCGCGGGAAAGATGCGTCATTAAGGTGTTTCGGGGTGACCAATAATCATACGTTTTTATCTGAAAGTGAACATGAGAAATTTTAACCACGTGACCACACTATCTTTAGAAACTACAGTCTAGAAACTAGGATCCACTATCTGGGACTTTAATACTGCATTCTAGGCTAATAATAATACAAATGTATTTATTTTTTTTCTCCAGTACTACCTACACAATGCACTTAAAATTAGTAACTCATTATTATTACAATGTTACATTACCTATGTAGTAGGAGACAGGAGTCCAAAATAGGTTTACCCCGTGCCATGGATCTCCTGGCTTCCACTTCTCCAAAACCGAGGACGCTGTCTCTAATGTAGGTATACAGTTTAAGTGTGCAATAATATTGGCCTTTTGCATCTACTTAATGAGATGATTTATACAGCGTCCAGTGGCATCTTCACTCACACTAGATGGGTGAAGGGACCACTCCGACGCTATATTATAGGCTATAAAAAATAGTTATCACAGATATTAAGATTTTTGACTATTACTTTTTAACAAACGAAGACAAGTTATGTATGACTTTTCCATTGGTGGCGCTAGGCGCCTCTAAGCGCCTTAATCCAAATTTGCTAGGGGAGCACCACGTCACGATAAAGTTTTATTCTATCATCTGCATCGGCTAGCGCCATCTTGTTTTATATCACCGCGTAAAGCGTGATGCCGCTACCTGATAGTGGAATAAAACTTTTGTCTTGACGCTGTGCTCCCAGGCAGAAAGGTGCAGATCAAATAGACGACCGAAGCCGAGGGGCGAGGCGGTCGCGAAAAGGCGTGACCACAGTATCAAATAATCAAATGTTCAACGATATTAGGGGAAGTAGGTACCTACATATGAAAAGGTTTTAAAACACTGATTTAGCTTCGTAAAAAAAATAGAGATTACCAATATTTTTAATAAAATAAAAGATTATAATACTGCTTTAAGTTATTTTGACTGAAACATCCATCACGCATGACGTCACGTTTAGGTTAACAATGGTAAACCACACCCGTGCTTTGTTGTGACTACGATGTTTGTTTACCTGGGCGTGACGTCCGATTCGACGCCATGACACTGTAAGCTGTTTTCCCAGAAATTTAAAATACATACATACATAACCTCACGGCTGTATCCCAGAGGGGTAGGCAGAGACCAGGGACTGCCACTTGCCACGATCCTGACAGATAACCTTCGCTTCATCAACGTTCATAAGTCGTTGCATGCACGCACGCCGGTTCCGGGTACTCTTTATCTTTCCCTTTGCTAATACATCCCCTATTTGGTCGATGTAAGTCCGCCTGGGACGTCCCTTACCAGCCCTTCCCCTCAAATTCGCAATATATATTTGTTTCGTCAATCTTTCTTCCTTATTCCTCTCCACATGTCCAAACCAACGCAACATTTCTTTCTCAATTCTAGTCACTACATCCGCTTTCAGTCCACAACGTTCTCTAATCAGACTATTGCGTATCCTGTCATTCAAAGTAACACTACACATACTTCTCAAGGACCTTATTTTAACTGCATTAATTCTACTTTCTTGCTTCTTTTGCCACACCCAAGTCTCGCTACCATACATAAGTGTTGGGACCAGCACGCCACTATGAATAGCCAATCTATATAGCTCTTTTGGAGATGTTTCGGCTGCACACAATGGAGTGCAAGGCACCGTTTACACAATTTCCCGCTTTTACTCTTCTTTCTATATCACCTTCACACTTTCCATCCCTCGTAAACAGGCTCCCCAAATAGACAAATTCTTTTACTTGTTCCACTCTTTCGCCTCTAATAGTCATTTCATCATCTTTTTCAAAGACCAGTTTGACCACCACCAGACCAAACAAATTTAAAATAATTTTAGGAAAATGCCTTTACCTTCGTTAAACTTTAGTTAATTACTGATATATAGGTATTTTTTGTAAATAATATTGTGTTAGCAAAGGGGAAGATAAAAAGGACACGGAACCGGCATGCGAGCATGCAACGACTTACGAGTATGAACGTTGATGAAGCGAAGGCGATCTGTCAGGATCGTGGCAAGTGGAAGTCCCTGGTCCCTGCCTACCCCTCTGGGATACAAGCATGAGCTTATGTTGTTATGTAAATTATAAATCTGTCCCCACATCATGGAAAAGGATTTAAACATCTTTCGTCATGCCTTTTCTTTACGAGTCGCGTCTTTTCCGCGGCCTCGTCCCCTATACCCATCTGTGTGGCCGCCGGCTTAGCGCGGCCCCGTCCCCAATACCCATCTGTGTGGCCGCCGGCTTACCGCCGCACTCAGAAACGTCAATTAAAAGTTAATCTCCGTTAAGTATGCTGAGAATCAGCAAGCAAGTGGCAGTGGGCTGGCCACATCTCGCGAAGAATCGATTACCGTTGGAGTAAACGTGTTCTTGAGTGGAGACCGCGACTCGGCAAACGTAGTGTAGGACGCCCTCCAACCAGATTGGATGACGATCTGCGAAAAACTGCCGGCAGATGCTGGATGCGGCAAGCTAAAGACAGGGCGCTATGGCGCTCATTAGTGGAGGGCTATGTCCAGCAGTGGACTACATAATAAAGCCTGAAGAAGAAGAATAAGAAGTATACTGTTGCCCCTTTCTGTTTCATTGATAAGTGAAAGATAATGATATCTAAATAAACATTAAATTTAATGGACGTCTCTGAGTGCGGCAGTTAGATCTGCTTTCAAACGAAAATAAAACAATACTCGATGAACTAAGAAATAAATAAATTTAATTCATAATATTTAAAAATATAATAAAGAATCCACAGGTAGGTAAGTGGTGCTAGTTACGATTTAAAACAAATATTTAAGTACAGTCGACGGTTCGACTTTTACATGTTTTTGATTTTCACCAGTAACAAACATAGGTACTGAGTACAGTACAAGAATGTGAAGTTTGATGTGCTTTGAACTGTTCTGATTTATAATTAAACAAGGTTACCTCCAAAATGCACAATTCCTGAAACGCACGAGTTCTTGTTGTGCTACCACTTTTATTCTACGAAACTTTCCGAAGCATCTGATTTTATATCAATTTACGAAATACGCGTTCTATGCGCTTTATCGATGTCGCAGCCTCCAGTAGGTCACTGTTCTAAAAGGGCCGCGTAAAAATTTGTAGTTAGGTACCTACCTATATATTATAATCACTTCAGGCGTAGAGTCCCGCAGTTTTTTCGGACCTTTTCCCGAACTTGAAAGTTTCTTTTATTATTATTTTATTACAAATGTATTCAGATTTCTTGCAAACTACCTATTTGTAGTATATTAGTAGTATTAGCTCTAGGTCAACGAGAAGTACCCAATGAATTTTGATTCCCTTATATGTCAAAATATAGGCTTTAAACAAGAGATCAGTTTTTGCATATCTATCACATTCTTGGGGTAACCCATAAACCTTTTTATCGAAATATGCGGCATAATACCGCGCATATAACAAGAAAGAATTAACATTATTTCGAGACAAACAATACTGATAAGTAATTAAAATAGGCACGCCAAAAACGATTGACAGGTGTTGAGCATGTGTTTTAAAATATGTTTATGGGTATGGGTAAGACCTGGACACGGCTTAGATATGGTCTATATTTAGACAATAAAAACTCTTGTTTAGCAAATATAGCTCAAATATGCTTGTATTGCCCGTGGCTTAGCGCTCGCGGCCTTGTCGAACCGAGTGATTTGAAACAATCACTCGAGTTAAGCAACAACAGGCGCGGTCAAGTGCAGAATGGGTCCGTCCCGTGACTACCGCTAGTGGCATTTTTCCAAGTGCTTCCGTGCTTCGCAAGCCACGTTAAGCCGTGGGTGCCAGCTGTCATGTAATGGCAGTCTTTAAGCCATGTCAGAGACCATATGGGCGGCTTGATAACTTCTGTCAGTAAGGCCCGCCACTGTCTTACAATCGTCCACCAACCCTAACTTGGCCCCCGTGGTGGAGTATAGCCTAACCTTCTTGCAATACAGGAAGAGACCCGTGACCCAGCAATGGGGACATACAGGATATTGTGGTAAACATATTTTGAAACACCTGCTCAACCTGTCTCATTTTTTTGTAGTAAAACGGTACATATTTTATGTGCCTTTAGATTAGATAGATAACTAAAGAGAATTATATAATTTTACAACAACATTTACTTGCTTCAAACTATACGGCAACTACTGCATCTTCGTCAATTTTCTTGTTCAATAATTAATTATAGATTAAATTAATATTTTTTAACTTATCAACTACTTTATTGAATGGTTCATTAATTCTATAATCTACGTAGGCAATAAAAATAAAGCTTAATTGTGACCTCGGAAATATTGTGTTCTGTTAAAACCAAATACTTACGTAACTAAACAGGGAATGTATCTTAAGATAGACAAACAAAAAAATACAATATTTCTTGCCGAACTTTAACCAGATTTTTATGGTTAATTTTAGTTACAAATTTAACGCGTTATTCGAAGCTAACTAGCGCCACCAATGGAAAAGAACATAGTCTTTTATAAGTCGTTTACAATCGTCACTTTTTGCAAGTGAACGTCAAAATTTTAATAAATATAGCAGCTCCTTTTAGAACCCACAGACATGAAACTAGGTTCCAAAGTGTAGGTCTTTAAATAATTAATGTACTTGTAGTATGTACGTCAAAGAATGGCAGGTTTTTAAAGAATTTAGAATGTTTTTAGCGGAAATCGATGAAAGTCCTAGGCTTTTCATCCTACGTCCCAGACTTATAGGTTACTTCAGACTTATAGACCGTAGGTTATGAAAAGAGTTATATCACAATAATTAAGGGTTATTTTTCGAAAAAAAAGTTAAAATACAAAACTTTTTCCATTTGTGGCGCTAGTTAACACCTGGTTGCGCCTTAATTGTATATACAACAACTTAACGTAAACTCAGATTTTTTATTCCGTACAAAATTCTGACATTTCATAAGAGTTGCTACTTAAGTGATTGTGTTGTGTGAACATGAGTGGAAGTTATTATCATTAAGTATAAAAAAAGCTCTCCACCGAAAAAGGAAAATATTTGACCCATTTGAGGGCAATAAGAAATAAAATGCTAAGTATTATTTTATGGCAGTCGTTAAGCCATGTCAGAGGCCTTATGGGCGGCTTGATAACTTCTGACAGTAAGGCCCGCCACTGTCTTACAATCCTCCACCAACCCGGACTTGGCCCCCGTGGTGGAGTATGGCCTAACCTTTCTGCGATGCAGGAAGAGACCTGTGCCCCAGCAGTGGGGACATACAAGGGTTGATAACGTAATTATTTTACGTTTCACCTACAAAAGTAAAGAAATAGTATCAGAATCCTACGGAATAAAAAATCTAATTATAATAAATATTGGCCTTTTTGCATCTACGTAATGAGATGATTTATACAGCGTCCAGTGGCATCTTCACTCAGGGTGAAGGGACCTCCGACGCTGTAGTGCCTGGGACATGGTTTTACAGATGGTGTAGGCTTGCCCAGCACCTATACCATCCTGACAGCTTAGTCGGCCTAGCCCACAGGAATATCTAAGTAGTAGAACAGGTAATTTTACATAACGTCTGAGGCCCTCTGCTGGCGCCACGCCGAATGAAAGCCGGCGGCGGAGTCGGAATCAGAGTCGCCCTCTTCATTCGAACCAATCTGAGCTCGAGGCTAAAGGAAACACAAACTTCATTAATATTCTTATAGATGGCGTGCAACAGTCGGTGGACCTGGGTGCCGATTCTCGCCATGCGAATTGAAAGCGTGGACGCAAATATTCGAAGGCTTTGTCGCATAAAAATAAAATAACGTAACTCAACTGAGTCATGAGACATTTATTTTTTAATAGTTAGAATATTTTCGAGGCTTAATCGCGTAGTAATTTATTGCTATTTTACAACCACTAACCACAAACCATCAGTACTTTCCAACGATCGCTATTATTATAGCCGAATTGTGCGTGAGGCGGTTGAAATTAAGAAACACAAAAATTTTAATCGGGAATGTGGTTTCAAACTGTCGCAAACATCAAGAAGTGTTCTAGTGGAAAAAAGTCGCATGACTTATCGTCCGACATTGTCAGTGTAGTGTGACGCAACCCTAATAGTGCTTTGTGATGGCTGATTGAGGGTAGTCTGAAACCTTGTCAGCCGAAGATGTGAACGGGTGCCAGCCAACAATTTTCTCGTCCTCGAAACGTCGAGGTAAAATAGCAATAAATTACTACGCGATTAAGCCCCTAAAATATTCTAACTATGAGTTCATGTCGCGAAAGTTTAAAAAAATTATTTTCTCATTCGAATTCAATCTAGCATGGCGTTCAGAATACATTTATTTTGGTTGTCAGTCGACTTTCTATTTAGAATTCAAGACATACACCTTAGAGTCATATGTCTTGAATTTTACGGAGAAGACAAATATCCGAATTATTTGCTAATGAAGTAAGAATTGGCTCCCAGGTCCCTAAGCTCTAATACTAGCATAGTTTTTATGCGGATGATTTACAAATTTACATCTCTTGTGATGCTGACAATGTTGCTGCTGCTACGGTTCAATTAAATGAAGACCTAGATGCTATCCATAAATGGTGTGTAAATAATTGTCTACTGCTAAATCAAAGTAAATCCAAAATAATGGTTATGGGTTCTAAAAAACAAAAAGAGTTAATCATGGCATCAGACCCCTTGATCTGTGTAAATGGCAAGCGTCTCGAATTTGTCGATGAGGCCCGAAACTTGGGTGTAGTGATGGACAGTAACTTACGCGTTGAAAAGCACGTAGTTGAACTAGCGCGTAACTGCTTCTTCCGACTTAAATTGCTTTACCAACTGCAGAGATTTCTGAGCGTAAACATTAGGGTTCTTCTCTGCGATTCTCTAGTACTCTCTAAACTAGCGTATGCCTTTACCGTATACGGTCCTTGTATTTACGGTAAAACACAGAAATTGCTTCAACGAGTCAAGAACGCTTGTGCCCGTTATTGCTTTGGCATTCCCGCTCGGACGCATGTTACGCCATACATTAATAATGCCAATCTCTTAAAGATGGATAATAGGCTAAAACTTTTTATGGCAACTTTACTTTTCGGTGTAGTCACGTTGAAAAAACCAGTGTACTTGTTTGAAAAACTCATTTTGGAGGAGAGCTATGGGAGGCGCCACTAGGATCACATCCAACCCACTTCGTGTGCCACATCACCGAACTGCCGCTTTCCGCGGCAGCTTCCGGTTTCAGGCAACGAAGTGCTGGAACGACATACCTCCTCCTCTCCGCCAAATAAAATCTAGGGCTACCTTTAGGTTACAACTTAGAAAGCTTCTGCTGGACCGGCAGAAATTGCTTTCGGTGTAACTAAATTTTATATTATTTTATCATTCCTTACTTTAATTAATTACTAAACTTTAATTTATTATTACTATTATATTATAATTACGAATTTTTAACATGGCCACTAATACTAATAATAATAATTTTAATTTTCGCTATATGACATCACATTACATAACTAATTTATTTCACGACATTTGCGTAATTACTCGTTATTATTTTATTTTCATTAATTTACAACTTGCGGCTTCGTGTACGTGAAGTTCAGGATTGTTAAATATTATTTACGCACAGCTATTCAAGTAACGCATTATATACAATTTACACTTTATATAATTATCTAAGTTAATATTACCTATACCTCAGTTTGGCTCTTTTTTCCTCTACGAGTTGAGCACGCCGTCTTCTCTGGGTACCGGCATAATACCAGCGCTGGAGTATTTCCAGCACATGCTGAGCCGGAGCCCATTTGCATCTGCCACACCCACGTAACTAATTGACTGTATTTCTGGCACTTGCCATACCTGGTATGGCAAAAATGGATGTTCTTGTTTTCTGTGTCTGTTTTGTTGCTTTCATCTTTTTATTTTATTCTTTGTGTTATGTACGTGTTATGTGTGTGTGAAAATGCAAATAAATGGTTTATCTATCTATCTATCTATCTATCTATCTATCTATCTATCTATCTATCTATCTATCTATCTATCTATCTATCTATCTATCTATCTATCTATCTATCTATCTATCTATCTATCTATCTATCTATCTATCTATCTATCTATCTATCTATCTATCTATCTATCTATCTATCTATCTATCTATCTATCTATCTATCTATCTATCTATCTATCTATCTATCTATCTATCTATCTATCTATCTATCTATCTATCTATCTATCTATCTATCTATCTATCTATCTATCTATCTATCTATCTATCTATCTATCTATCTATCTATCTATCTATCTATCTATCTATCTATCTATCTATCTATCTATCTATCTATCTATCTATCTATCTATCTATCTATCTATCTATCTATCTATCTATCTATCTATCTATCTATCTATCTATCTATCTATCTATCTATCTATCTATCTATCTATCTATCTATCTATCTATCTATCTATCTATCTATCTATCTATCTATCTATCTATCTATCTATCTATCTATCTATCTATCTATCTATCTATCTATCTATCTATCTATCTATCTATCTATCTATCTATCTATCTATCTATCTATCTATCTATCTATCTATCTATCTATCTATCTATCTATCTATCTATCTATCTATCTATCTATCTATCTATCTATCTATCTATCTATCTATCTATCTATCTATCTATCTATCTATCTATCTATCTATCTATCTATCTATCTATCTATCTATCTATCTATCTATCTATCTATCTATCTATCTATCTATCTATCTATCTATCTATCTATCTATCTATCTATCTATCTATCTATCTATCTATCTATCTATCTATCTATCTATCTATCTATCTATCTATCTATCTATCTATCTATCTATCTATCTATCTATCTATCTATCTATCTATCTATCTATCTATCTATCTATCTATCTATCTATCTATCTATCTATCTATCTATCTATCTATCTATCTATCTATCTATCTATCTATCTATCTATCTATCTATCTATCTATCTATCTATCTATCTATCTATCTATCTATCTATCTATCTATCTATCTATCTATCTATCTATCTATCTATCTATCTATCTATCTATTTATCTATCTATCTATCTATCTATCTATCTATCTATCTATCTATCTATCTATCTATCTATCTATCTTTTTCAATAGAATGATATAAACACGACAATGGTTGTTATTTGCTTCAATTTGGTAGTCTACAAAGGAATAGCAGTACAATGTCATTGAAGGGGTATAATCCGCGCAAGTTAAATAGGCATCTATCGCGAAGAACATCGAATCGCGCGAGGCGCCGAATTAAGTAGAACGGGTTGCAATGCGATTTATTACCAAACAACCGATAGTGTGAATGAGACAACCATTACCGGACTAATATGACTCTATTGAACAACTATGCGTTTTAGAGACTCGCCCCCCAGAAATGTATGATCTCATCGAAGAAAAAAATATGTAAAAAACAGAACATTTTTAGGACTATACCTATTGCATTCTTTCCTATTTAGCAAAAAACTCCGTGAATTCCAATTTTTTAAATATAATTTTGAAAATTATAATTACAAAACAAATCATTCGTCGAAAATTATTAATAATAACAATGGACTCGGAAGCGAGAGATCCAGGGTTCGAGTACCAATGACTTTGTTTTTAATTTATATTTGAAGTTGTAGTAGGAATACCACTTGCAAAGGGCTAAACTGACAAAAACTTAACTGCAGGTTTGCTAAAGGTCATTCGAATAGTAGCGTGGTGTTCGGGTCATCTATCTCCCTACAAAATGGTTGAGACCGATGATGGCTGACCACTGCGTTATGCTCCAGAACGAGTGCTGTTCGTGTGTCTGGCCGCAGGACTAATGTTTTCAACTACTATTGTGACACATTTGACTAATGCTTTGGCATTTAGGGTTGTTAATGGCAATCATGAAATCTTATTAGGTTTACGTATGGCAACTGATGTATTTGGTTTAAGATGACTTGAGAAAAGATGGTCAGAGTGGAGTTTTTTTTTTCCGCTGCCTTTTTCTCCACTACAGTACGGCCCGAAGGGAGCGGCTTACATTTTACATTGAACATTGACAGTCAGCAAACAGAATGTAAATTCTTTACGTTGAAATAAATTGATTTGAATTTGAATTTGCTAAGGAAAACGTCGTGAGGAAACTAGAGTATCTGAGGTGTTTTAATACTTCAGCGCTTGAATATGCCTATCCGAGGTGGGCCGCGTGGTAAATAGAATAAAATAGAAAACGTTTATCCTACAAAATCGAAACAAAAACAATAATGGTTTAGCGTGTAACTTAGGTTCTACATAAAGTACTTCCTACCATAATTAAGCCAGGGTATGGGCGCTCGTGGCCTAGCCGATCCGAGAGATTGGAAGCAACAACAGGCGCGGTCAGGTACAGGATGGGAGACCGTCCTGTGACTACCGACATTTTTCCGAGCGCTTCCGTGTTTCGCAAAGCAAGTTAAGCCGTTGGTGCCAGCTGTCATGTAATGGCAGTCGTTAAGCCGGCGGCTTGATAACTTCTGACAGTGAGGCTCGCCACTGTCTTACAATCCTCCACCAACCCGGACTTGGCCCCTGTGGTGCAGTATGGTCTAACCGCGTGCCCACCGCGGATAGTTCTGTGAGAGAAGTTCTGTGCCACGGCACAGCACGGCACGGCACGTGCAGTGGGACGTTTCTAGACGTTCACGTAAAAAATAGTACCTGGTCCGGGGTAGACGGCGTACTACGGCTGTGGGCGCCCACACCGCGACGGCCACTGGCGCCCCGCCGACGCACTTTGCTACTCAGTGGCGGCGGCATCAGCTTGTCGTCCTTCTGAAATGTTTGGATTTCGATTATGTTTTTTATTCATTCTTTTGTTCGTTTGTTCGTCTTTTAGCATGTGCGTGTGTTCGTCCGTTCCTTTTCTGGTTTGCTAGTTTGTTCGTTCGTTGTTTCTGGTTTGCTAGTTCGTTCGTCTGTTGGTTTGTTTTTTTTTGTTTGTTTGTTTGTTTGTTTGTTTGTTTGTTTGTTTGTTTGTTTGTTTGTTTGTTTGTTTGTTTGTTTGTTGATTACTGAAAACAATCAAGACCCAGGTTGTTGATGCTAGGTTCTAGAGTGTAGGTTGTAAAAATAGTCATCAAAGAGTTGTTAAGATTCATGATGTTCACTATTGAAGAAAAAAACGTACCGAAGTACTTATTATAAGTTTTGATTTTTATTTCATTGGTGGCGTTAATAGTTGTCACAAATAAAAAATAAAACAAGTGATGATTTTTACTCCATTGGCGGTGCTTGTTAGTACCGCGCAGCGTAAAGTTACGTGATAATGGTACCCAAATTCTTCCCGCGGGTGTCGTAAAAGACGACTAAGGGACACAAACCGGGGGGGTGGGCAGCAGCGCCCCCTGCAGTACAATTCCACCAAACTGAACCGCAACCCACATGCCCAGCGTGGGGATTATGGGCATTAACCCCCCCCCCCCATATAATGGCACAACCTTGCGCTATGGGGCTCATTAGGTGAGGACTATGTCCAGCAGTGGACTAATATAGCCTGAAGAAGAAGAACAATGGTACCTGTATGTTATCGGCAGAGCCCCAAGTCTTGTGTATGTGATCGGTGTCATCCGACGAGCGCCGATCCGCGTCCAGCCGAGCTGTTTTCGGTGGGTAGGCCGAAGATCTAGTGGCCCCGACCCCGAGGAAGTTGCTGAAAGCCTCCGTAGTCTTCTTTACTCGGACATTCAGCGAACCGATGCGCAGAAAGCCTTCCTTTTCTGGAGACGTAATAAAATTGGATGTTTTCATTATATTAGGTGACTCTCTGAATTTTTTACAATGTCGTCCTCTTTAGTCGTGATTACAAACAGCCGCGGTTGATCTTTCTGGGATAGAAAATATGGAAATCATTTATGTGAATGAACGATACCCTTTTTCCTACATAAGGGGATTATTAATAAATTTAAATTAAAAAAAGCACGTAAAATAAAAAAAAAATACAAAAATCTTTATTCTTTATCTTCATTATTTTTTTTATTAGTAATTGGGTTATTCCATTGGAGTCACCTTTTAAACATACAATGCCTGTACTAGGTGACTCCGCTCTTCCATATAGAAAATTAACTTAGCCAACTATGTGTGTGAGTGAGTGAGTGTGTGAGAGGGTGTGTGTGTGTGTGTGAGGGTGTATGTGTGTGTGTGAGTGTGAGTGGGTGTGCGTGTGTGTACAAAAAAATGAATAAGTTAACTAGTTTAAGATAATTTTGTTATGTAAATGCAAATGTTAATCCGATTGTCAGTGAAAACCTGTTATTGGCTTTAAATCTAATTCATCTTATTCTTTGTAAAAATGTCTCGTGTATAAGCTGGTGGTTTTCCATCAAACAATAAAATTTACTTGGTGGAGTAAATTATTTTAAATATGTGTGTAAAAACTTTAAATTCGCATTAGGTACATACATGTAAGTATTGTAGAAGTATGATTTGGAACCGGTGCCGCACATTTTGGGCGCCGACTCCAACATATATTTCAACAATACCTATCGATCGCTATCAACCCTTTTGTATGTCCTCTTCCTGCATCGCAGGAAGGTCAGGCCATACTCCACCACCACCACCAAGTCCGAGTTGGTGGAAGATTGTAAGACAGAACAATGTGGATATAGTTTTAAAACTATTTAGGCGTATGAGGACTATAACATGGAAAGAAGATAAGTACCTATCTACTATCGATTTTGTAGTCGTAGAGTTCAATTTGGTTCAAGTTCAAGGTTTGATATCATCATCATTATTTACACGTTTTATAAAATAAAGATTTACTTTCATTGAAACCGTGGTAAGTTTTTAGGATCGCAGGCGCACTAGGAAAGTATTACGTTACCTGCTGCGTATTTATATGCAGTGTTGACCAAAAAAGAATTGCACTAATGAATTGGAGTTTATAAGTTGCCATTTGAAAGTAGGTGTGTGCAAGGAATTAAATTACAATTGGCAAATCCATTCTTGAAAATTAAAGCCAAGACAAATCTGGGAAAATGATTTGGAATTCAAGCGCCTAGATTATGTAACTTTTAACGTATACATCTGTGTGCGAAAGTGGAATATTTACTTAGCTCTGCCTTATAAGCGGTGGCAGCTCAGTGGGTAGAACCATAGACTGGCAACCGAGAGCCCCAGGTTCGATCCCGAGTGCGGGCATGTAGCAATGACTTTGTTTAATTTCAAAGTTACGTATGTACATTTGCGAATTTGTAGTCGCAATACCACACGCTAACCGTGAAGGAAAACAGCGTGAGGAAACCCGCGGCTTGGTTGGCTCCGCACGTATTGACTAGTCTTTCCTGTGGGCTAGGCCGACTAAGCTGTCAGGATGGTATAGGTGCTGGGCAAGCCTACACCATCTATAAAACCATGACCCAGGCACTACAGCGTCGGAGTGGTCCCTTCACCCATCTAGTGTGAGTGAAGATACCACTGGACGCTGTATAAATCATCTCATTAAGTAGATGCAAAAAGGCCAATATATATAAGTAGCATTTGAAAGTAGGTGTGTGCAAGGAATTAAATTACAATTGGCAAATCCGTTCTTGAAAATTAAAGCCAAGACAAATCTGGGAAAAAGATTTGGAATTCAAGCGCCTAGATTATGTAACTTTTAACGTATACATCTGTGTGCGAAAGTGGAATATTTACTTAGCTCTGCCTTATAAGCGGTGGTAGCTCAGTGGGTAGAACCATAGACTGGCAACCGAGAGCCCCAGGTTCGATCCCGAGTGCGGGCATGTAGCAATGACTTTGTTTAATTTCAAAGTTACGTATGTACATTTGCGAATTTGTAGTCGCAATACCACACGCTAACCGTGAAGGAAAACAGCGTGAGGAAACCCGAGGCTTGGTTGGCTCCGCACGTCTTTCCTGTGGGCTAGGCCGACTAAGCTGTCAGGATGGTATAGGTGCTGGGCAAGCCTACACCATCTATAAAAACCATGTCCCAGGCACTACAGCGTCGGAGTGGTTCCTTCACCCATCTAGTGGGAGTGTAGATACCACTGGACGCTGTATAAATCATCTCATTAAGTAGATGCAAAAAAGCCTATATGATTATTATTATTCTGCCTTATAGTTATGAGGCGTAATCAAATCACACTAATTTTATAAAGGCGAAAGTATAATAGTGTGTATGTTTGTTACTTCTTCACGTCTAAACGGCTGGAGCTATTTTAATGAAATTTGGTATGGAGTTACCTGACACCCCGGATTAATACATAGGTCTTGGTTTACCGCGGGAAGATATCTTATTCCCATGGAAAAAACGATAAGCCGAGGGTAACAACGCGGGGCACAGCCAGTATATAAATAAGGCGTATTCAGGCATACTGGATACTCGTCTCGTATTTCAGTGGATATCTGATAAGTGATAGTGACATGGCTTTATTGCGTTTTTGCACACAGATGTATACGTGAAATGTTACATCATTAACAAGGAGTCTGCATAACATGTAGTTGATTAAATTACATCGAATTTAATTCGAAATTTGTGTGCGGAAAGGCTGTCATGGCAAAGAGTTCCGACAAATGTCTACAGGTTGACAGTCGGAACAAGTTGCAATGACGGTTCCGCACGTGTACTGAACGCGTAGTCTATCTACGACTGAACGACTATTTTTAACACAGTTGCGAAAAAAATAAGCAATTTAATAAAGAAATATTATTTGGAAAATGGCGCCAACCGTAAAAGAATATTTAAGCAGAGTTTTTTTTTCCTTCACCCATTTTGGTCGGCAAAGGGAACTATGCCCATACAGCCAAGTCTTCAGTAGAATTTTTTATTGATATGAAATGAAAATTAAATTTAATGAGATGAAATGAAACCTAACCTAACTCATCCAATCAAATCATTAAATCTGATATTGAAACAAATTAGTAGCTTCTTTTTAGAAAGATACGTTACATGAATCATAAAAACTTCTATGAATATTTTTAGTAAAAACTTCATGATTGGTTTTTCTTTTTAAAAGACATTGTTTTGACAGTTGGGAAGGAGAACGCACGAGTGCGGGAAAGGTAAAAAAAAGCACGAGTATGTAATAGCCCACATCCCGAACGCTATACGTCCCTGCAATACGCCACTTTTTGAGCAACTGTATTAAAAAAGGAATTAGGTTGCACCCAGCTCTGCCATTACGTAAATACAGACAGTGAGTTACATATAAACTATCTACAAAAGTGCAAAACGATAGTGATTAGCACACACAGGACGAACACACGAACAGACTCTTACTTGAATGTAGCGGTAACATAGCATTGTGTGTGATTCCTATAGACGGAGGAGTCTTCACAGTTCTTCTCAAAATAAAAGAGTCTGCCTCTGAAATAATGCCACTGTTTTGAAAATTAAAAACATTAAGTGCTAATGTTTAACAAAAACACAAAGGGGGGGGAGGGAGCTGTTAGCGTCATGGGATCCCTTGGGTCAGGCGTGTGTAGATCGTATCTTTGATATTATTGTTTTTCTAGCTCTAGAGTTATGTTCTGTACGATGAATTCGATGTTTGTAAAGAGCTCTGTGATGCCCCCATCTTTATCGTGTTTCCTATTTCGCGAGTTCTGTGCATAGACTCTTAGCAATAATTATTTATCTTACATTACATTACACGTACCTACATTAAGCTACGTATGTATATTATCTTGATTATGTACATGCGACAAGTCAAGTCAAGTTGTACGGTTTTGTTGCAGAGTCGTCCGTAACGCAACTGATTAAGGCCCCAGTACACAAGGGCCTGTGATGGGCCATGCTTTGCAATGCACAACTGTAAGCCACGATCACTTGGTGTTTACACAATGGCGCATGGCTCATTGCTGTCTGACAAAACACTTGCGATGGACGTGGAAGTAATTGCGGCCGCAGCTATTTATTTATTTACTAAACGATTTATCTATTACTACATTTATTTATTTACTACTTATTTACGAAGTGTTTACAACAACAAAGTGATAAAAAAATGGCGCAAAAGGCGCACGGGCTCAGATTGATATTTAATAAATCAATAAACTAGATGGTCTATTGATTTATCTTCATAGTTTCGCCATACGGACATTTTTAGCGATCTAAAATTCAAGTAGTTTTACAAAAAATCATCGCATCAAAAAAGTACTCTACTCCTGGTCAGCGGTCGGTGACGAACTAAACGATGGGCCACTGTGTAAACAAGACAGGCCATGCTCCGCCACGATTCCTTTGAAGTGTGCCCAAAAAACCGACAACTGCCCGATTGCGCGCCACGATAGGCAGTTGTCCGCCACTACACACCATTGCCCCCTGTACACAATGGCAATGGCGAGCAGTGGGCCAGCATGGGCCATTGTGTACTGGGGCCTTTAGAGTGCTCAAATGTACCTATAGCTTGACGTGCTGTCGACTGTACCTTATCTTTTCTTGTATACATGTAATATTTTTTTACAAAACATGTCACACTTAATAAAATAAAAAAATACATGCACAGTACGATATCCAATAAATTTTCGTCACGAACACCTAAAATAATAATTTAAACACACAAAAAAAACACTAATTGAACAAACCACTCCGGAAAATATCTGAGCCAAAGGATCCCAACACGCTGGCAGCATTGCCACGCTGCACCGCCAAAGAGACCCTCTGTCCCAGATATGCACCGGAGCGGCAGTCAAGCCCACAATCCCTCAAGCGGCGACCCAGGTCCCTAACAAAGATCTTGGTCTGAGTCCCCCAAACAAATCTTCTTGTCTTGCTCTACAATTATGAGGTTGACTTACTTCTGTAGGAGCCCGGTGACAGAGACGTATCCATGTGTACCAAATATTGCATTGGTTTTCTACCGGACCAGTCGCGTATATTTGGATCCGCATCTAAAAACACCCAGACAGGAGCAAATTGAATCAGTTGAATCAAATATAGTAAGTCGCGTGCACTAACACCTTAAAACCTTGTCACATTATGCTCTTCTAGCCTGATGTAAGGGAAATTGACTATTTTAACTTTGACAAGGTACTAATGTGTAAACATGTCAGTGCTCGTAACTGTACCTATGGTTTACCCACATAACCATTATTTATGACTGATGTGTTATTTATTATACTTGTTAACAATATGATATTTCTGTGACAGTTAATTGTAGGTATATTTAAAGCACCGATTACGAAAGTAAGATTAATGATATAAACACATTTGTATAACATTGGACCTTTTTCAAAAAATACCGCTAACATTTTAAGAAAATCCTTTTTTATTATTTTACAGACGATCAATACTTTCATAAAGTTTTGCTAACTTGACGATATCGTCTCCCGCACTTTATGATGAACTGGAAGCTTATTAAATAGTGAATATGGTTTCGACAAAAACCTTTTACAAGCCGTATTTAGCGGAAATCGATTAAAGACCTACTAGGCCTATATTAATACTACATTTTAGGCCGCACGTTTTAAAAATAGTTACCACATTCAGTCATGTTCACTTAAAAAAAAGTATAAAAGAAGTTATGATTTTTATGCCGGCGTCGCCAGACAGAAGTTCAAACAAGTGATCACATAATGTGCACATGTGTGGCACGGACATTTGTTACTAATGTCACATAAAATGTCCGTGCCACACATGTGCACACTAACATGATCACTTGTATGAACTTTGGTGGCGCTAGTCAGCGCCTTATATAGTACTAATGCCTCCGTCTGTGATAATACCAATACCACAGTTGTAAGGCTAACACTAAGATTAGTACATTAGCTAATGTACAGATGGCGATGGTGTTTCACTTGCAATGGCATGCAATAGATGGCGCTTGTCGTTAGCCGTGATAACGAGACGGTCAGTAATAATGTTCTTTGGAGATGGTACATATCGCCTTTGATACTCATCTATAGCATTTCCCCTTGAGCCTGTTTCTGAATAGAGAATTTCGCTAAGTAAATAGTAAACTCTAGTTCTTTCCCTTCGAAATTCTCAGAAAAGAGCGTGAAAGAATGTTACTTAATTAAGTATTTACTTTGTGAAATTTTCAATTTAGTAACAGGCCCTTTCGGAAAGCCATTTAATTTTATTTTGCTTTTAACATGAAATAAAATCTCGTGCGTTTTGAAGTTTAATCGTATGTTGACAGAGATTCAATGTAGGTATAGAATTCTAAAGGTATCAATTACAGAAAGAGTTTATAAAATCATTAAAAATAAGAGTGTTCACTAAAAATCTGATTCGTAATCAGGTTTTCAGTCTAGAACTGTAATATTTGAAGAGGAAAGACATTCATTACTTATGTTACTGACTCTGGAGTTGAAATAAGTTAACAAGGCATAGTTTATTATACATGATGTAACCACCAAATCCCCTTTTACCTTGCCGAAACGCAATGGTTTTATTTACAAATATTAAACACCTCTCAAATGGAGGCAACTTTGAATTTGATAAACTCGTGTTTATCAAAACGTGTTCACGTCCTTGACTGAACAGTTGTACTCTTCAGCATTTCGTTTGTGTAAAGTGTTTTGGACACCTCATATAATAAAATAAGACCATTAGAAAACCTAAAAAGGTTGCATAATCAAAAATAATAAAATATAATTTAATAGCAGCTTTATATGCTGACTACGTATATGACTTGAAGATGGAAAAATTGTAAATCCTTATTTCCAATACATATTTCGAAACATCAATTTAAGAAAAAAAAATGCTTTCATATTTAAGTAATACTATAAATATACAATTAAATTATGCTTTTTTATTGTTAAATTATGAGTGCTTCTGAATATTTCAGGTTTTCCAAAACACGTATAAAACAAAAAAAAATATGTCGAAAAAGGAAAATTCATTAGCTTTTATAAAAACTAGACTATAAATACAGTACGCACCATAAACGTCCACCAATAATTTGTATACATTTCTATGACGAAACTGCATTGCAATGTGTAGCGGTGTATATCCCTGTAAAAGGATAGAAAAAATCTTAAAAGAAATAATCCTTACAATAAAATAGAAACATAGAAATAGGGGAATAGAAACTTATAATATTTGTTGCACCCCAAACAGCTGCTACCTGCTTCTCTAACACGTTTAATATTGAGATCTCGATAAAAATATTATGCCCACGACGTGAATATAATCCACTGTTATTGAGTCAGTCAGCTCCGAGTCAGACTAATATCAGGAAGGATTTGGTCAATAGGAATATGTAGCTGCCATTTTGTTTTTTGTACAACCTTAATCGAATACGATTACAATTAAAAACGATTACCTACCTAAAAATGGCAATTCCTTAAACACGTCAAACTTTCGAAAATTATTTGTTTATTAAATATTTTCCATTAAATTCAAAAAAATATTATTGTCGCTGTTTGATACTCGTATTGAATGTTTCTTCTTCAGGCTTTATTAGTCCACTGCTGGACTTAGCCCTCCCCTAATGAGCGCAAGGGTGTGCCATCATTGAGGGGTAATGCCCATAATCCCCACGCTGGGCATGCGGGTTGGGGATCGCAGTTTGGTGGAATTGTACGGGGCGCTGCTGCCCACCCCTCGGTTTAATACCTCGTATTTAATTTATAATAGCCATTGCTCTATGTATTTAGGACAATGATTTTCCGAAGGCTGCCTTATGGATAAAGTGCGTGGAGCGCGAATTTGATAAAATTATGTAAGCCTTGGTATTGCTCCAGATATCAATCTGAGAAAAACAATACACGAAAAGTTGTAATAAAACAACTTTTTTTTAATTTATTTTTTACACACAAAACATATACTCGTACTAACCAGTACATGATCAAAATAACATAATACGAAATTATACTTAGTTGAGTTACTTAAACTAAGCTCAGCCAAGGAAGCACACAGAGGTAAAATAATTAAAAAGAAATTATGAAAATAAGAAGATGGAGGTGACAATTTTTTCAGGCTGATTAAGCTTTTCTAAAATTCAGAAGCCAACAATCCTAGCCGATTTTTCAATATTGTTATTGATGTTTGTTAAGTTAGAATATTTTCGGGGCTTCATCGCGTAGTAATTTATTGCTATTTTACCTCGACGTTTCGACGACGTTACAGTCATCGTGGTCATGAGAAGACTGATGGCTGGCACCCGTTCGCATTTTGGGCTGACCAGGTTTAGAGACTACCCTCAATCAGCCATCACAAAGCACTATTACGGTTGACTACTAGGTACTACTACGCGATTAAGCCCTGAAAATATTCTATGTTATTTCATTATACGACTGACACATTCTTGTTATGGGATTGAAGCAAGAGGTATTGTTTTTATAGGTAATACAGATCTAATACAGGTTCTGATAGAGGTTCAGGGCCTACATTCTGCTAATACATTGTGGTACAATAACAACTGCATGAACGTGGCGAGTTAATTTCGTTGCTGCTTCAAGTCAACGCGCGTAGTCATCGAACCTTCTAGGCGTCAATGGTATGAAAAAACACCCCACGTGGCCCGACCATATACCTGTCTTGGTACTATAATGCACTAACAGAATCGAGGCCCAGGTCTCTGGAATTGCGCGTTTTAAAGCGTTTCGGGGCGCTAACTAGAGCTCCAATGGAAAAAAAAATAATTTGTGTTATAATAAGTTATTATTTAAGAGTTTCGGGGCGCTAACTAGCGCTCCAATGGAAAAAAATCATAACTTGTATTATTTTACCTAAAAGTATCTTCTTCTTCAGGCTATATCATCAGTGCACTGTTGGACATAGACATCCCTTAATGTGCGCCATAGCGCCCTGTCTTCAGCTTGCCGCAAATAAAAATATCTGCTTAATCAATTTCAGCTAAAAGCGGCTGGTTTTAGCAGAAATCGATTAAAGTTCCAATTTATTGATCATAGGTTCTAGACTGTAAAAATTGTTATCACAGTGGTTAAGATTTCTCATGTTCACTTTCAAATAACAACGTATTGTAACGCAAGTTATGATTTTTAACCCTGTATATGCAAAAATCGACGTCTGCCAGTTAGTTGACTGTAAGAAGAAATGCAATAAAGAGCCCTCACCCCATTCTGTATCCGGCAAGCAGCGAGCACCACATGAAACAGAACATAATGACACTTTAACGATATCGTAAACGGCAAATAAACCACGTTTACGTAGACTTTGATTGGGTGTTCCCGGTATTGTATTTAATTCGAAGTCAAGGCTAGATGGTGTTTAAAAAGCATTTAATGAAAATTTACATACACTTGTTTAACTAGGATAATTACGTTGAAGGTAAGAATTTGTAGTACAAGATTAGATTCTATTGACCAAGACTAGTAATATTTTCGTTGCATTACCAACTATCTGAAATTCCATAAAAAAGGTAAATTTCTATATAAAAACAATAGAAAGCTAAAGACGAACTTGATAACAGGCATCATCTGCAAGATTTTTAGATATTTAGTTTAAGTTAAGATAACTTTGTATTTAATATTCCATCTAATTGAGTGACGTGTCACTTAATAGAATACGTATATTATGTAATTTACATTCGACAATTTTTAGAAGCAACAATTTCTGCAGAATTTGAAGAGAAGAGTGAGATAAAATTTGGCAAAAAAGCACAACCCTGCAATGAGCTTGGTCTTGATAAAATTAAGTTCCGTTTTTATTTTCTTTTTAGATGAAATTAGTAATTAGGAGTGTTATAATTACTATTTTCAATTTAGGCTCCTTTAATTAATTTTTAAAGTGAAAAAAAAAAAATCAAAATGTACGAAATTACCTAAGATCGATATCAACCCTTGTATGTCCCCACTGCTGGGGCACGGGTCTCTTCCTGCATCGCAGAAAGGTTAGGTCATACTCACCACGGGGGCCAAGTCCGGGTTGGTGGAGGATTGTAAGACAGTGGCGGTCCTTACTGTCAGAAGTTATCAAGCCGCCCATAAGGCCTCATTATATGACAGCCGGCACCAAAGGCTTAACGTGCCTTGCGAAGCACGGAAGCGCTCGGAAAAATGCCACTAGCGGTAGGTACGGGACGCTCACCCATCCTGTACCTGACCGCGCCTGTTGTTGCTTAACCAAGTGATTGATTCCAATCACTCGGTTCGCCTAGGCCTTCTTGTGACTATTCTGTAGCAATAACTGCCGCATCAAAATTAAATTGGCAGACCTCTTTTTGTGTTTTCGTAATGTTAAGAATAAAGCTAACGGCGTCACGTGAATGTTAATTAAATAAATCGTGAAAAGTTGCACTTTCACATAAAATATTTTAAAAATGCTCCTAAGCGTACGTGGGCAGTTTGACACCAAATACGGAAAAGAAAATTGCTCTCTAATGTCGCGCATTTCCACGCTAAATGCGAATTCTTTACTTTAGCTGAAGATTTACTGCTTTATACCCAAGATTACATGAAGAGGAGCCGCAGACATAAGTATCCATTTTCTGGTAAGAGAATGCAACTGAGGTCTTCACACAAGTCTGTCACATGACTTTGGAACAAACGCAGTCCATGACCAATTTCAATTTAATTCATTTATTTAGTTATGAATAAAAAATATACTTGCTTAGGGAATGAACGAATTAATAACTGTGATGAATGAATGAATGAATGAATGAATGAATGAATGAATGAATGAAGAACGAACGAACGAACGAACGAACGAAGGAAAGAACGAACGAACGAACGAATAAATAAATAAATAAATAAATAAATAAATAAATAAATAAATAAATAAATAAATAAATAAATGAATGAATAAATGAATGAATGAATGAATGAATGAATGAATGAATGAATGAATGAATGAATGAATGAATGAATGAATGAATGAATGAATGAATGAATGAATGAATTAATGAATGAATGAATGAATGAATGAATGAATGAATGAATGAATGAATGAATGAATGAATGAATGAATGAATGAATGAATGAATGAATGAATGAATGAATGAATGAATGAATGAATGAATGAATGAATGAATGAATGAATGAATGAATGAATGAATGAATGAATGAATGAATGAATGAATGAATGAATGAATGAATGAATGAATGAATGAATGAATGAATGAATGAATGAATGAATGAATGAATGAATGAATGAATGAATGAATGAATGAATGAATGAATGAATGAATGAATGAATGAATGAATGAATGAATGAATGAATGAATGAATGAATGAATAAATAAATAAATAAATAAATAAATAAATAAATAAATAAATAAATAAATAAATAAATAAATAAATAAATAAATAAATAAATAAATAAATAAATAAATAAATAAATAAATAAATAAATAAATAAATAAATAAATAAATAAATAAATAAATAAATAAATAAATAAATAAATAAATAAATAAATAAATAAATAAATAAATAAATAAATAAATAAATAAATAAATAAATAAATGCACGAATAAATGAATTAATTAATGAATGTATTAATATTATCGTGTTAATTTGAAATTACATAGTAAAGGAAGTTCTGATGACTTTAAGTTAAAATATTCCTAAATGGAATGGACACTAGTGTGTATAAGATGTTTGAAAAAACGGTTTTTAAAACGGTTGATTTCTATCTAAACCTAAAAATTTTAAACACTGGAAACATAATTTTTAATGGTATAGAAACAATAACTTCGAAAATAAGATATTTAAAAATACGCTTCTTAATACTATTGATTTGTTGATTACCAAAAAACATTTAATTCTTGCAGGGATATGAACAAGGCTATGAACAAACATCACCAGAGGGCGTTTTATCGTACTTAACGTAAGATATCACCTTAGCACCTCGTGATCCAACCCTGTTGAAGGTTTAACGTTAAATTAATAAAATCTCACCGATCTTTCATTGACTACGTTGCGAGCGACGCCTGCCAACATTTTCACTAGGTTTTCGTCACCTTTTTTGCAGGCCCAGTGCATAGCAGTCTGAAAAGTAGTACAAAAATCGATTGGGCTTAAATTATTCCACACAACTAGCATCAGTTGGTTCCAGCGGGTCTAATTATGTCTATCCTAACACGAGCCCTAGTTTAAAATCGATACAAAATATTCAAAACATAAACACGATTCCCGATTCCATCACGAAATGATTTTAGTAGGCTGAGAAACAAATTACTTGATTGCCTTTTATTTTTATGTAAAACACTGATGGACAATATAATGCCGAAATTATAGCTCTTTATAATCGGAACGTATTAGGATGATTTGCATCCAGATTAAAGATCATATTTTGGTGTAGGTAGGTGTTATTAGCATAGTTATATGAATTAGCATGATATCGTCGTTGCTCGCTTAATTTTTTTAAACGTTATGGTAAGTATAACATCCCTGGGACCTGTGTTTAGATGAAGACTACAATACGAAATCACTACTTGCGGGCAAGGGGATAATAGTTAAATTGTTTGTCCTTAGCGCTCTCGGGTTTGTTCGGTCTCAGGACAGTTTTGTAATCTAAAAAGTTGGTAGCGTTTTATGGATAGGCGTTTATCCGCCTGGGTGGGACGGGATTTCAGTCAGCATTTTGTCTCTAAGATATATATAATTACTTTATCCGTGGAGGGTACGGCCGACGGTGCAGCGTACCAATCGGCGTGTGTACAAGATGTAGGCGTGATCGCCGCTGATTCAGTGGGGTAGTTAGCGGGCGAGCGCAGGTTCGCCGTCGCCCGGAGAAATATTGGCCCCCAGGGAAACGTTGTTAATTTGCGAGAGCACATTCGGTGCGGCCACGATTTTCCACGTATCTGTCTACCTAGCGTTCACTTTGGATGCCGACATCGACATAGATGGGTGGGCTAATGTTTTTCGTAGCTCAGCCTTATTGTCGGGGATACACATTGACGTAAGGTAACAAGGATTTTGATTATCACGAATGACTTTCTCTGTATGTCGTTCTACAGTCTATTTATTCTTACTTGTCCATTCTAGGAAACAAGATTCTACCGGTAAAGTATAACTTTGTAGTCGAAAATTGTCATGTTTCCATAAATGACGTTACCTGGAACACTAGATAACACGCCGCCAATTTTATAAAATGTTCATGAACTTGCTCGACGATATCTAATTTTGGCATCATAATTATGTAAATTTTGAGGTTAGAATCTTGTTTACTAAATCTGACAAGTAAGGATAAATAGTCTATATGTTAGTCGAGATTGTGTACTTACATACTGAAGGTCCAGCACCGGCAACGTATGAGAGTAACATGAAACAAACAGTAAAAAGTAATATGTTAGTCATAAATCGAAATCAATAACTATATTCTTTTTAATGCACTAATCCCGTCTAAGGACAATTTTCAACACCTATTTAGAGGCTAAAAATTCCACCCATGCCGGGACTCGAACCCGCGACCTCTGGCTAACAGTGCCAGCGCTCTCCCAACTGAGCCAAGGGCGACTTACCAGGGTGAAATTTTTGGCCTCTAAATAGGTTTTAAAATCAATAACGTTAAAGTATACTTTAGAATACTGTTTTTTTTGATGTTGCAGACTTACAGCACCTAAACCAGCCTGCCGACTGAGCAGTCGGCTTACCCCACAGGAAATACTAGGATTGCCTAGTAATTGCACGTATTGACGTGCGGAACCAACCTAGCCGCGGGTTTCCTCAAGACGTGTTCCTTCACGCTATGGTATTGCTACTACAAACTCGCACATGTAATGGTTTTACGTAATTTAAGCACTCTGCGTTTCGATTTCAAGCTAAATTTTTACGCGCTACATTGTAACTTCTTATATTCTCTGCGGAAGAAGTAATTTTAGTTTGATAAAGGCTCAACTTTCCTTAAGCTGTAAGGAAATTACCAACGAGCAGTGATGCGCAGCTGATCCGCATTTTAATGGACAGCGTATTTGGTTAGCGCGCATCGCGTTAGACAAGCAAAGATTTATCTTCATAAACCCTTAACAGAAATTTCTTATTAAGGCAACGTTTCGAGGTCATGCGGCCACTGAATTCACTAATTTATCGTTGGCTCAGCTAATAAATTCGAAAGGGATTACGTGGTTCGTCGCACAAAGCAAAGCTTTTTTAATTTCCTCGAAATAAATCTTGCCTTTTTCAGGCGAGCGCTTTATAAAGTTAATAAGTACAGCTTTAGATTCAATGCGGGGTTAAAGACAACATGCATTAGGGTAACTTCTAAGTTCAAAGCTGAAGTTAACACCACATTGTTTTAAAGTTACAGAATGCTAAACTAACTTGTTTTAAAGGTGGCGTAACTCTCCGGTCACAACTGAGAAGCTATTAGGTCGACTAAGTGCACTTATGCACTAAATAAAATAACAAAAGAGGACTTTAGATTTCGAGGACGGATTATATTTTCCTACCAAATGTAAGGAAAATATTAGAGAGTGGTAACTAAAGTAAATATCCGAGAGACTTATACCGAGTTGAATTGAGCTTATGAGTTAAGTAGGTATCGATATCAACCCTTATCCCCACTGTTGGGGCACGGGTCTCTTCCTGCATCGCAGGAAGGTTAGGCCTTACTCCACCACGGGGGCCAAGTCCAGGTTGGTGGAAGATGGTAAGATAGTGGCGGGCCTTACTATCAGAAGATATCAAGCCGCCCAGAAGGCCTCTGACATGGCTTAACGCCTGCCATTACATGACAGCCGGCACCAGCGGCTTAGCGTGCCTAGCGAAGCACGGAAGCGCTCGGAAAAATGCGTAATAGAGCCCCTGCTGTACGTTTTAGAATATTATAGGAACTTTCCACGTATACATCTGTGTGCAAAAACGATATATCTACTGGACTTTGTCGTAAAAGGAATTATATGGCTTAACATCACTGTCACGTATCAGATATCTACTGAAATGCGGTACCCACTATGTGTGATACAATTACGCCTCGTCTGTACGGCAGAGCTAAGTAAACTTTCCGCTTTGGCACACAGACAAATACGTGAAAAGTTACACAATCAAGGCACCGGCCCACATAGCCTGTATTTGCATGTACACAATGCAGGTTCATTTGCGGGTTCAGTGAGATGTCCACACCGCACGAATTAACGTGTCTTCTGGTAGGTATTGGTTTCTTCACTCCGTCCAGTTGAGTGCCGAATGTTAAGTTCAATATAGAGGTAGGCACTATGTGGTCGTCACAAGAACGAGCATGTCTTAGTGCTTGACAACATCCGGTACCACGTCATTTTGATTGCGTTTGCATGTACGTCAATTAGGATTTGCAAAGCGATGCGTCTTCAACACGACTAATTATTGTCTTATATGCGAGTACGCATGTCGTAGTGTTGAAGCTTGAGATGTAGCTCGTACGTAAATCTATAGAAGACTGTAGAACATTCTAGGTCCATTATTAAAAATATGACCAATAATGAACGTAACCTTTGTTATGCAGAAAGAAGAGAGCGATAAAATTTATAGACAGTAGAGATTCCGTAAGAGATTTCTTTAAAGAAACTAAAAGCCAGTCAGTAATTCTATGAAAATATTAAGGACGTCAGGAAAAATATCAGTAACTTTAAAACTATAGGTAGCAAACACAATCTAAATACTAGAAATTAACATAAACTTTATTCCCAAGACTTATGCTGGCAGAAGTTAGTACATCCTTTATGGATGTATGGCATTGTATACAGTTCTAAAATAAGTTCCCTGAAAATATTAAACCTGCCTGAAACGCCCTTCAAATAATGTGTAAAGCACACTTTGTGCATAAAGAGCGTTTTTGAATTATATACCTATTTTTTTGGTATATGTAATTTGTTTTTGTAATTTATGACAATTTATGGAATTTACGATATTTTATAATCTAAGATGAATATGAAAGATAACTGTAAAAATCTAAATTAAAATGGGCCTAGAAATTTCTGATTTCTTTGAGATAGATAAAGATAGATAAAAGGCAAAAAATACTTACACCCTTTGGATAACAGATGAGCGGCAGAGATGAAACACCGAAAACAAAAAAAACAAAAGTAATTGATGATTAAAATTACAATTTGCTACGATAAATTTACATACCCCTCTTGCATGATTCTTACCGTGAACGGATCCTGAAAAAGAAGGAAAATTATAGTAACAAAAACTACAACGTCGTAACATCGAAATTGCAGATTTCATGACGATTGATTTCAATGACTTAAAACTAGAAATTTGGTTATCTATGGTATGAAGTACCGTTAAAAAAATGTGACATGTTATCTTGCGTGCAATAAAGAAAATCCTTATCTTATCTGACTGGAACCTTGAGGAGTTCAGGAGTGGTGGTGCGAAAAAGTAGAAAAAGCGTTTTCACTCAAACGACATCGTGGACTACAATTAAAATTGTAAGTAAGTAATTATACTATTTTTAATGCACTAACCCGTGCTAAGGAACAAATTTAAAAACCTATTTAAACCAATTTTAGCTGCCTGTACGTAATACAGAGAATAGTGTAAAGAGGTTCGAAATTTCAATGATGCCGTGAGTCGCCCATTGGCTCAATTGGTAGAGCGCTGGCACGGATAGCCAGAGGTAGCGGGTTCGAATCCCGGCCTGGGTGAAATTTTTAGACTCTAAATAGGTTTTTAAGTAAGTTTAATTCTGTTGATATTGTTAAAAAAAATTAATAAACTGTTTGCTCACAAGGTGTTACCGATATCACAATTTTATATATTTTAGGACCGAATTTGATTGAACGATCGAATACTGCAATATATTGTAGACTTTTAATACTGATATGACTGCGAGACTGCTGTCTCACAGAAGTTTCACAAAAGCGATCAAGTCGGCTGAAATAACTCACAAAACCGGCATAACACGAGTCTGACACGTGCATCGAACATTCAGAACTACTATGAATATTGTATTTGGAGAAGCGTGTCTTCATTGATTCAGTTCTGAACCCTTAGCCGTCGGACACTTGACCAGTTTTTACTGTTTATTGTAAGTTATAGGGTCTACAATCCAACAACGTTTAACACTTATATGTGTAACTGTTCGATCGAGATAACGAAAATAAAAATAACGTTAAAAATCACGCTTCCTGTATGGTTACCCCACTTATTTGATGTGTTATGCATTTTTGTTTTTCATATTTCAACTGGCTAAATGTTATGTACCAGGAGAAAAAGGCCTTTTTAGGTCTGACAGGCAAGACGACTGTTTACAAACATCAAGTTCTTCTTCTTTTCGTGTAGTGTCAGCGATTCGACCAGTCTATATTTTTTTTTCAATCTAACATCAAGATAGATTGTGCCCATATAAAACGTTGTGGCCAGCAATGAACATTAGAAAAAAAAAATTTACTGCATTAGACTAAGTCTAGTAACAACTTTATTTGTATTGTTAAATTTGAAATAAATGAATTGAATTGAATCATGGTCCCAAAATGACAAGAGCACGTCAATGATGGCACGATAAGAGGAGGATTAATCCAAAGCAGCAGACTGCGTGATGGATGACGGAAGCATAGCCTTACAGGCACTTAAATCGTAATAATATTAAACAGAGTTTGTGATACAATTTTCCTCGAAATTATACAAAACAAGCAGAAACCTTCAAACGTTTTCAAAATTGTTCCCTTACGTTCTCATGGAACGGTTCTGTGCAAAAAACGCAGCGAGCAGATTAACCTTTAAAATTCGGAATAGTTTTCATAATGTACGTGCCTTAAAACACGCTCGTAAGTATCGAATTACCTAATAAACTGTAAAAAAACGTAGATAAAAGTAAGGGCTGTGCATATTCCCATGCTCGGGAGACGGTCCGACGGCGTTTTAATACTCCCATAATCGTCCGTCGATGCGGGATCATATGAAATATGTAATACCGCTAATAGGCCTCGGTGGGTAGCTACCTCAGCGGTCGCGGGCCAATTTTGCCGTTGGTAATTTAACCTTAATATCCCATCAGTGCTACGCTATGCCCCATGCGTGTATTAAGATTGATCGAGTAATGACGCAGCGCGGGTGCGACTGGGCTTCGGTCCTGCAGCTGATTCAGGCACATGACCCAGCTTTCCTTAATCTGTTTGGACATCATATTTTCAAGGCGGAGATTTTGTTTTGTGATACGTATGTTGTAGAGAGCATCAAGAACAAGCGAAATTGAAACAAATTTAGCCCGACTTGGAGTCTGTCCTTCGCTTTATTCTGTTGCTTGGAATATTTTAGTAATTTGTGAACTCAACATTTTCTCTTCTTTTATATTCCTCTTAAAAAGATAGCAAAAAAATTTTTAGGCCCCCACTTGCTTTAATTGACTTGCAACATCTAATATACTGAATTTGATATCGGCCTGCGTTTTGCACGTTTTGTGGTGCGGAAATGTCAGAATTTGATGATACATGCACTGTAAAGTCGCGGCTTTTGAATATTGTCGTACTACCTGAGCTGGACTACCATAACGAATCGATTCATCTAACATCAGATGAATAGGCGTTAAGGATATCCATACCAAAATCAGACTGTTCTTTACCATATTTAACGTCCTGAAAAAATATGGTAAAGAAGGTAAGTGAAGCAATTCTACGCTCTCAGGAACGGGATGGTAACGGGTAACGGGACGGGAATGTAACTATCTGCTACAAGAAGAGACACAACCTCTCGGATTACCAACGTATTGGCATTATGGAATAAGTTTATAAGCAGGTTGGTACTCGTAACTTCATCGTATAATACGCTAATAACTTCAATGCAAAAAACAGTGTATTCAGGTCCATCCGACTTATTTCATGCAGATCATCGTCGGGAAGTTTGAGGCTGACCAGAGTGAGCTTTACCAGACTCAGTACAAATCATGTTTTCATGCGGACCTCACGTTCATCCTCAAGATAAATATAGAGCTGTTGTAATAGACCTTTTGCTTGAAATGCTGCGGATACATTTGCTGGTGCCAATTTAGTGCTAATTCCCAGTTTAAACATATTTAGGTGGTAAGTTAAATTTTTCTATGGTACTAAGTACCTACTTCTTTCAGGGAGTGCTAGAAGGTAAGCCGGCATTATATACAGTGAGCATTGAAACAAAAACTATGTAGATATGGATCACTTTACCTAGTTTAATATTGAGTTGGTGCAAGGGGAAATCTTTACAGATCATGAAAGACTAAGATGTTGTGGCGAGTTTTAGAAATACTTCCCACGCATTTTTAACTTCGACAATGATGAGCCTCGAGTAGTCGGCATTGAAGTTTTCTGAAGATAGGTACATTATCCCGAAAGTCAGAAATCATCATGTCTGGAAAACAAAACTAATTGCAGTAACTAAGCGACTACACAAGATTTCCGTGCATGCAGCTTCGGTACCTATATCGAAGTTTAGTGTGAAATTTTATCCGCAACCTTTCATTAGTATGTTCATTTACGGATTTGATTAGAGCACCGTGATTGGCTGGATGAGAATTCCTAAAATAAGAAGCGATTTATTATTTAAAGTAACACAGACACGGTGACGCAAACAGTCCTTGACAGATATTAAGCGCTAGTAGTATGGTGCATCAGGATGGATCGGACGTATACGCCACACACACACCGGGGACTTGTTATAAATACCACAATAATAATAATTACCCGGCTGAAACTCTTATTTATAATTTGAGAAAGACAAATTGCCAAAGTATGCGGTTTCCGTACTAATGTCAACACACTCAGTCTATTTAAATCACATCGTTTTAAACTAAGCCACAATTATACCGGATTACTTCGGAAGAGCGAAATGTTACTGGCATTTCAATAACTGAGACGATTATAATTGAACATTAAGCACATTTGATGAAATTGAGCTGCGCCTTATATACATAAAGCATTAATTACAAACCACCGTTCATCAAAAGTCGTAAAAACTGGTAGCGGTTTAATTGTGCACTAAAGTCTTATAATAACTAGTTTGATATAGTTTGAAAGTCGGTTGGTTCGCTAAGCTGTATGCAATTAATCGCCGGCAAGCAGTGGCCCTGTTGACGCCCGCCCGAACCCCGAGGATACGTCGTTAATAGAGCGTTGTGTCGCTTCATTTTGTTTGAACGTTCACTGACTCTGTTATTTCGGAGCGACTAATAAATTGCGTGATGACAGGTGTCAGCTGCTCGACCGCCTCTGCACTCTTGCGTCGATGTCTCATTCCTCACGTTCTACGCCTAAATTATCTTATTTTGTCAACGCTCCGTTCAATTTTTCTTTTGTTCCTTTGCATTACTTATTCGCTTGAATTGAAGCGCTTCGTTCATTCCGCTTAAACGAGCTTGGAAGCGAATTTTTCAACACCTATAAATTGAGGCGTTCGGTGACAGTGCTGAAGAGAAACCACGTAAAGATTTATGTGAGGAGGGGCCAGGAACAAACATCATTAGTTTCTACATTGGCATCTTTGGCTTGCGCTACGTAGAAGTATATTGTAATCATAGCCTAGTTAAATTTACAGACTGCTTAAAATTTATGAAACAATCGTTGTAAGTGCGCCAGGTCAAGTTCAAGAAAGAAGGATTTATGGAGTAGAAAAATAAACATTGAGAAGTATGTCCGGTGTTGGTGTTATTATGAGGGATAGGATACGCAACAGTGAGGTTAGATAATGTCGTGAACTGAAAGAGAATGTAGTAAATAGAATTGGGAAAGTAATGTTGCTTTGGTTTGGACATAATATGGAAATGGTGAAGGAAGAAAGATTGACTAAGAATTGACAAAAAATTGAGTGAAAGGTGTTATTTTATAAGCCATGCCACCAGTAAAACGAAACATGTCATGTGTCCACAATTTAGGCGACAAGTTGGCCTGTTTTTTGACGTATCTGTTTTGTTGGGATCTAATCTACTTCAGGCAAGAAAGCGCGCCGATGAACATTTATACCATACAAACATACACTCACGCCTTCATCAAAGAGGGGTAAGCCAGGAGATATAAATGATTTCAAATAGCACAAAAATGTGTTTAGTCAATGTACAACATGCATCCGAAAACTTTTCTGGCTGAAATTCAGTATTTTTGCTATAAGCTTACATTTTCCCACCGCGGATAGTAAAGCAATCACTATGAACGGGGCACCCTGTACACGGTGCTAAATTAAATGTGTAGAGGGATGATATGATATAAATCAAAAGATATATTTCTTTCTGCTATAGTTAATTACGAAGAGGCACATATAAATAAAGAGCGCGCACCCATTGAGGCGGGCTGCCGAGGCTATCACCACGGGCGCGATGTCGCGACAAGCAAATGCACTTATCTCACCGGGATGTGAAAAACTGTATTCAATCCGAAGTCGGCGGCCAGCCCGAGAGTCATTGCCTCCAGAGTAGGTAGACCTGCGTAGGTAATGCTCGTGATATTACAGAGGGCATATCACTCAGACGTGTCATTAAATATTACCCTCTTACCCTCGACTAGTTAGAATTAGGTTTATATCCCCGGGAGACACTGTATTCAATCCGAAGTCGGTGGTTAGCGTCAACACGGCCAGCCCAAGAATCATCGCCTCCAGAGTAGGAAGACCTGTGTAGGTAATGCTCGTGATATTACAGAGGGCATATCACTCAGACGTATCATAAAACATTACCCATGACTAGTTAGAATTAGGGGTACATCCCCGGGAGAAACTGTATTCAGTCCGATGTCGGTGGTTAGCGTCAACACGGCCAGCCGAGTCATTGCTTCCACAGTAGGTAGACCTGTGTAGGTAATGCTCGTGATATTACAGAGGGCATATCACTCAGACGTGTCATTAAACATTACCCATGACTAGTTAGAATTAGGGGTATATCACCAGGAGAAATTGTATTCAACCCGAAGTCGGTGGTTGGCGTCAACACGGCCAGCCCGAGAGTCATTGCCTCCAGAGTAGGTAGACCTGAGTAGGGAATGCTCGTAATATTACGAAGGGCATATCACTTAGACGTATCATTAAATATTACCCACGCGTAATTAGAATTAGGGGTATATCACAGAAACTGTATTCAATCCGATGCCAACATCGGATTAACCACCAATGGTTAGCGCCAAAACGACCAGCCCAAGAGTAATTGCCTACAGAGTAGACTTGTGGATTTAACACTCGTAATAACACAAAGGTATCACTCACCGCGTCATGAAATATTAGGCACTACTAGTTAGAATAGCACAACCTTGCGCAATGGCGCTCATTAGGGGAGGGCTATGTCCAGTGGTGGACTAATATAGCCAGAAGAAGTTAGAATTGTTTCAACGGGATGTGGAATCGGAAATCTGTGGTTAAAGGCAACGCTTCCAAGCCAAGAGTTACTGCCTCCAGAGCAGGCAGATATCTGTAGGTAAAGGCCGTATGTTACAAAGGACGCATTACTAAACCGAGTCATTCAATATATATACCTATATACTATGGATATTTACTATGGATATTTATTTCTTAACACTACTGTGGACGTGAAATCTCATAGTAGTGTTAAGTATTACTATATGCACACCATGTATTTTAGGAAAATTTATACAAAATCGCCTTAAAACTGATTGTTTTATTTTTTCGAAAGGCGGATCTCCTACACGCAATTTTTTTCTCGCAGAGCCCTAAACAGAACTCGTAGATGGTCGTTTTGATATACAGCTACCGGTTTTATGGTTTATTGACATTTTGCACCACAAAATCCGAAACAAACATAATCGTCCTTATAAAATATATCATAAAGCAACAATGAACGTGTGTCGTGACAGGCTCCGGTCAGTATTTTGATGGTCAAGACTTACACGTGTTAATCATCGGAAGACGCAACTTCTCCCTCGTTGGTAGCTATACAACCAAAACAAAAGCTACTGAGCCGCACGATCGCGGGGAGTAGGGAGAAGTAGGTGAAACTAAGAAAACTAAAACCTCGAGTAGCCTGTGAGACTCCACGTCCATACTCAAAGATTAATTTGACCCTTGAGTGACCTAGTTTGCATGTAGCGACGGATCTAATTAAGTTACTAAATCGACCATCCATATAACCATACGCCATGTGAGATCGGTCACTTGGTTCGCGCTGAAACAATTGGAGACGTTCGATAAATCTCCTGCAGTTTCCGAAACATCACTCACAGATTACGTGTGATGCGTAATGCGTGACGTCGGGAGTAATAAAATAATGCTATAACTCGCGGTAAGAAGGGTGATGTTACGAGTATATCACATTACATTGAAATGTACTGTTTTGGAAATGTTGACTCCAGAGGATACCCACAAACAAGATTTGGACCATTGAAAAATGTTACTAACAACAAAGGCTTATTTCCGAAGAAACAATACTGAGCTCCATTGTATTCATTATTTGTTTTGTTTTGCCTGTTCAAAATTTAAAACTTCTGAGTCTTGTATCTGATTTCGTAATTAATGATAAGAAGAAATGAAGAGCATGTCATCAAGGTCTAATTCGTCACTTTAAAATGTTCATATTTCAACGTTCGGGATTAGTACGTAATTAGCGGGGTGTCGGTAAATCATCTTCAGCTCAATGGAACCCTCATAAACCCGTCGACGAGAGCACCATAAAAACAAACAGAAGTCTTTTAAGCATTATCGATACAGATAAATTGTCTGACTAAGAATGAATATCGATAAATTGAAAATGTAACTCGTAAAAAAATATATCATCGATTATTGTAAACAGCTCGCGGGCGTTTATGCAAATCAGCTCATTCATTGGGTCAATCCAACGACGGTAGCCAGCGCATTTTCATATTATGATTAAATATATTTATTTTCTCTTAGACGCGATATTATAGCGGGTGTTATTTTCCCCGAAGTTTTACCAAAAATCTACGTATTTGTTATTAAAAATTACGAGATTTTTTTCAAAGAATTCATAGGCGTACTAGATATTGCGGTTAAAGGTGGCCATTTCCGTTGGCGAAATTTTGCAGAAATTACTCTAGTTCGTATACGAAAATATTTTTTACCGGGAACCATAGAAATGTCAGACTTTGTTATAAATATATATTTAATGAATTCAAAACATCGGAGTCTCAAACAAGCTTAGAGCCGGTTTACATTGGACGGTTATTCTATTTGTCCGAACACATATTTTACTACAAGACTTAGGGCTGATTTTTCAATAGTCAGATAACTTTTATCTGAGGAATAAAAAAGGCGGTTTGACAGCTTATGTATGAAAATTATGTCAAACCGCCATTTTTATTCCTCAGATAAAAGTTATCTGACTATTGAAAAATTAGCCCTTACTATACATCAGACTAGATGCTGCCCTCGATTCCGTCTACGCAGGAATAGTATTTCGAGTAACTTATAATGTGGCGTACTAAGGAACTAACATTATCACATACCTAATTTTAGAGTTGCATTTGAAAAATATAATTAAAAATGTTTTTACACGGATTTATGCTCGTTTATTAGGTACATTTTTACAATTTTCCGACGTTTCGGCACTTTTTCAGGTGCCGTGGTCTCGGATGACTGAGGTGACAGGTGTCTTTTAGAAGCTTTTACGGTTAGTTTACTACCCTCGGCAAAAATTACAAAAGTTAATTATGAAGTTACGTTCCAAAATAGGCAAACCAATTATTTTATACAAAGTCAACAATAGTGATTATTAGTAATTGAAGTGAAAATTAAATTTATAAACTAATTATTTTACATGAACTTAAAATACTGATTATTAATTGAAATAATGCGGGCGGATCTCTATTGCCTCGCGTATCTCTAGGGAAGAAAAAAATATCACACAATATCTTTATAAATTGTAGCCTATGTGTTATTCTGCTGTATAAGCTATATTATTGTAAAGTTTCCTTAAAATCCATTCAGTAGTTTTTACGTGAAAGAGTGACAAACATCCGTTCATCCATACTTACAAATTTCGCGTTTATAATATTAGTAGGATTAATTGATGGCTCGAGCGAATTTACAAAAAGTTTTCTTCAATCTTGAACTCAAACTTATTGATAATTGTGGTAATAAACACCCATTTTTTTTAATGTGTTAACTTTTTCAATAATTAGGACTTTCTTACATAATAAAAGTGGTGTTCGAATAATCTCCGCAAATTTCGTAGGACTCCTGCAATAAACTGGATTAGGCAGTTTTAATTGTTATTGTTGTTAGCAGCTCTGTGGCTGTACATTTTTGATATGTAAAAAAACCCAAAATGTTGTTATTGAGTTCCCTGCAAAAATACATAAGTAAACTCACGTCTGTTTCCTTAGAGGTAGGTAGAGGCCACGATTATGATAAAAAATGTTCGCTTCATCTACGTTCATAGATTTCTAGCAAAATGTAAGGATTAACAAAATAAAAGCTTTCTAGTCTGGCGTCACTTAATACCCCATATTACACGCTATGATAACATTACACTCTCCAAATCGGGTGTTACGAACAACAGATAAATTGAACAAAAATCTGCGCAGACGGGATGAGAGTAGGTACATGAAAAAGCAAGTTTGTTATTTATTGATTTCACTGAGCTAAAGTTCGAAAAATCAGTAAATTATACCAACGTAAACACATTACATTCTGTTTGTAGAATGTCAATGTAAGACGTTACTACTGTCTTTGGGTAGGGTTGTGGTGGAGAAAAAGACAGTGAGACGTAATTCCACTCTTGCGATGGTCAGAGTGGAGTTTTCTCTCATAAGTTAGTACAGGTATCTACCTAATAGATCCCGTAAGTGGAATCAAAAACTTGAAATCCTAAAACATTATTTTCTTACAAAAGTATACGAAAACACTAATGCTGCGGCCAGACGTACGGACAGCACGCGTTCACGAGTAGGTATAACGCAGGGGTCAGCCACCACTAGTCTCAACAATATTAGAGGGAGATATCCGAAATGATACTATGAATAATTTGGGTCATATATGACCCAAATTACGTCCATGCTTAATCAATGTCGTTTGTTCAAGTAATTTTTCAAGGTATAATACTCTTACTAATCATCTAATCAATATTACACAGAAAAAAGCGAACATTTTTCAGACACGATGTTGTCGGAAATTTTATCAAAACGCGATGATATATTTTGAGACTACGCCGATGTTGCCTTTTACAAACTTAGCAATTTACATAAATTCCAAACTTTTGCTCGACAAAGGCCTTATTAAAATCTTGAAGGGAACTTTAATTTGCGATGACGGCCATATCATTAATCTTATTTAGCTTACACAATCTCTCAACTTCTCTATTACACTAGCAGCAGAATCGAAAGCAAAAAGCTGTTAAACTCTCACCAGTAACTTTAGGAAACGATAAGACTGTAGAGAACATTAACAAAATTCAATGTTGTGTAATAACGTTGGTTACATTACAGGTTATTGGATAATTCAAATCTTACTCCAAAACCCTTATTAGACCTAGTTGCCTATCGTGGAGCAATTCAAATTGCAACTCTTTAATTAAGAAGTCACAATCAAAATTATTCAGGATCACCCTTTCCCATCTGCAGTTAATTCTATTTGCTGAATTGATCGTGGCACTTAGCCCGCCGCGTGGCAGCTGCGCGTAAATCTTCCTAACGGGTGATTCACAAATAAAACGACGACGCATTCGTGATAGCGGTTATCGTCCCGTCCCCATCTTGCTTTGGTTGCGTTTTGTTAAACAAATAGAGGCCTCGTCGGATCGGTAGGCAGCTCCTAATTAAAAACTATACTCAACCGATGTCGTATATTATCTGAATGGAGCCTCGGGCTGTTAGTCATTGAGTCTGGCCACCTCCCAGTCGTTTAGTGTTTATGGCTGCGAGCTTGGTCGCAACTCAGGAATCTTGTTTCTGCGTCTGTCTTGACCAAGAGTGGATACAAGCGTCGTCTATAAAGAGAAGGTTTTTGCTAAAACTGTTTTACTCTAGCTAATGAAAGTAGAGAGGTTCAACCAATGTAATAAATTCCTATCTGTTGATAGCTATAAAAAGTATAAGAGTTATTCATAACACATCTTGGCACTTGCTTAAAATAAAAACGCATTTTTATTAAATTAAAATTATTACATTAGGTACCTGTTTGGGCATATCGGGCAATAAACTTTAAAATGTTCAGCGTTAAGCAAAACCTTTTCAGTGCCACGCCGATACTTCATACCGCTTTTGTGATTACAGTTGCAAGCCAAAATTAGCAGTAGATTAGATTAGAACTCTTTATTGTATAGGTACTACACCAGAAAACAAAATACATAAAATGGCTTACATATCTAAGTATTGCCGTATACAATTGGCGGTCTTATCACTAATTGCACGCAATTGTGTACTTGTACTTATTTCAACGTAAACCATTTACATTCTGTTTGTTACTATTTACATTCTGTTTATAGGCAGGTTACATTCCACGGCAATGTAATGAAACCTGCCTCCGGGCCAATTTGTAATAGTGAAAAAGGCAGCGTAAAAATTCTACTAAGGCTATATTTTCTCAAGCCTATATTAAACTTTGAAAATTGCAATATCTACAAGTATCTTATACCATTACCTACCATTATGTACTCTTATCATGAATATCATTATTTACAAAGACTAAAGGAACTATACCAGATCCAGCTCCCGCTAGACATTACCGCTAAGTTTTAGGCGTATCCACATTACAACGGGGCAGACGTGGTGCGGGGGCAACGATGCAAACTAAACTAAACCTTACAGCCATTACATTAAGACGCTTTGGGGTGCTAACTAGCGCCAATGGAGAAAATCATAACCTATTTTATAATACGTTGATTAAAAAAAATACACAAAAATAATATATATGTGATGGATGACTATTTTTGGACCATACAGCCTAGCACGTAGTATCAACACCCGAGGACTATAAACGGGTGTTCTTGGCGGAAATCGATTAAAGTTGTCGATCCTGGGTCCTAGACTGTGGGTTCTAAAAATAGTTGTCATAATGGTTAAGATTTATGAAGTTACGTGTTGAAAAAAAAAATACGTATTATAAAACAAATTATGATTTTTATTCCGTTGGTGGCGCTAGTTAGCAACCCAAAGCGCCTAAAGCCGGACTTAAGGCCCGCGCTCGTTACGTCCGACGTCGCACGTCCGGTTTCGCCCCGTGCACCTCGACGCTGTGCAGTCAACGGCAGTTCATCTAGAGCGGTACACGTATACGTTATAATATCGATAGTTGATAATAATCGACAACTAGGTTTTCGAGGTTAGATATAAAGGTTCAGAGTTTTTTTATTAAGTACATACTTACCTACAAAATTATTCCCTTAGGTTTTCAATATGGCAGGCACATTCTAATTTGTGGCCACCGGAGCCAAGTATTTTTAGCATTTTCTACAGTTCTCAAAACTTTCGGTCTAAAGAATATCCTATATTTTACCTACAACCGAGAGAAATCATTACAGAAACACCGTATTGCTATGATAGTAAGTCCTGAATTAAGTAGGTACTCGAGAAATATTGTTTTTTATGTTTAAACAGGGTTGCAACTTGCAATAGTTTTTAAATTAATAACGTTACTAGTGAAAGAAAAGGAGGTAGGGTTATGCTACCTATGGCCACATGACCCCTAACTCATAAAATATTATTAAATTAAATAAATAAATATTCATGGACATATTACACATATCTCGTTAGCCCTATACTAAGTACAACTAAATGACTTGTGTTATAGGTGCTAACTCGACGATAGATTTAATACAATAAATACATAGATAACATCCAAGACCCGAGACAAATTAGAAAAGTTCGTATCCTAGTTTGAGCCGGCCGGGGATCGAACCCGAGACCTTCGGTTTTACAGTCAGCGTGCCAAACCGCTGCGCCACCGAGGCCGTCAAATATTATATTATTAGATGATTATTAGGATGAAGTATCCTGTTTATTTACTTTCACGCCACCCAGTTTTACATTTTTTTTACTTTAACTAGAACAAGCTTTATGTCACATCACTATCGACCAATGGCTCTAAACTCCGTCCGCCCGTCGTGGCGCCGCAATTCCTCCGAGCCTCGACCGAGTCTCGTCCGAGTCTCGCGTCAGTCGTACGAGCACCGTCCGGGCATCGTCCGAGCACCCAACGCGCAGTATACAGAAAAATCCGCCACGTGCCTAGCCAAACGTAAAGAGACCTTTAACAGTCCTAGTGACTGGTATCATCGCACTTTATTTCACTACGTAAAGCAAGATGGCGCTACGTTATCTATCTATAATATAAAAATGAATCTCCGAATGTGTTGGAAAGCGCAAATCTCGAGAGCAGCAGAACCGATTTCGCTAATTCTTTTTTTAGAATATTCCTTGAAGTACGAGGATGGTTCTTATGGAGTGAAAAAAATAATAATTTAGAACCGACTGGCTAGGCAGTACGAAGTTCGCTGGGTCAGCTAGAATTAAGATAAAAATACCTACTATCCAGCCGGCAGCACGTCGACCTTCCCATATCAAGCAATATAACGATTTATATGCAACTAAACTAATAAATAAAGAATCTTACCCGCAGGTAGAGTCAATATTTTCCTTGATAATTAGAAACCAATTATAAACAACCGAACACCAATAAAAGAAAAACAAACTCGGTAGGTAATGCAATTAGAAATGTTGGATGAAATCGATTTGGTTGTAAAGTTCTTAATCAGAAGTCTAAGCGCAATGGAGGGTTTTGTATAAACAATTTATATCACTAGCCCGCAGCTGGTTCGGCAAAAGTTTTTTCGGCCATGTCACTTACGGCCGGTCTCAATAAACCACCTCTAGTTAACAATGGATCGCTACCCTTGATAAACAGTCAACCTTAATCTATCTCTAACTGCTGTTTCAATATTAAAAATCATGCCACCCTCGTCTGGATCAAAGATAGATAGCACCTCTAACTTTAGTAAGTACGACCCTCCCTAAACGTTTTATTTTTCGAATTGAATTTCATCGCGTTACGTTTTGAAATAACCATAAACATTAAATTCAAGGTCTAAATTAGTTGTGTAGAAGTATTTTATTAAAACGACTAAACGTTAAAAAATACGGCAGTGATTTTTGGTTTGCGACGATTAAATAATTTCAAATCACAACTCTTAGGACGCAACGAAACGCTTTGACGCTGAGCAGTGACGGGTATCATGTCAATGATCTGTGGTAAATATCATGTTCTCCAAGAAGATGCGCGCGAAAGAAGGAACAAACAAAACCAACTGAAATTTCAATTATGGCACAGCAACTGACCGTAAGTATTTGTTTACTGATGAAGTTATTTGTAAAATGTAGCCTGTTTAAAAGACATTATGCATACATTTTATAATTTTATTTTTCAGATAAAGACCAGACCTATTGGAAAAGATGAGATCAGTTTCTTGCTGGACCAGATTTGTAAGAAAAAAGTAATAACATCGAGGGCTACAAATGCTACTAATAATAAACTAACATATTTAAAAGAGTCATTTACCGACGTTTCATTTAATCGAAATCTGTAAACAAATTTTGAGTCAGAAAGTTCACTTTCATAGTTTATTTAAGCGCTGACCCGGTGATCCTCGAATTCTGCTACATCGTAGATTGAATAAAATACAGCGTGCTCTAAAATTTCATTGTCACTTTCATCACTGAACATATTATCCATTTTTATTTTTAAAATACACTTATTTATGTAAAAATATGTACTGTAAATCCTTTATATATCCCACTTATCCTTCAAAATCGAGCGATGGCGCAAAACTCTGACAGCTAGTTATCTGACGCATCGACAGTAAGCTCGAAAGTGATATTGAAACGCTCAAGCGTTTTTTTCTATGCAGTCACTTACCTATGGTAAGCGGTGGGCACTCCGAAAGATGGATCAAAGTCACGGTGTGTTATTGCTATCTATCTTTGTTTATTGAAACGCAAAATGTCACCTATAGTTACTAAAGGTAGCTATTTTAACCTTTAGTTCAAGATCGATAGGATATTGAGACCGGCCGTTAGCCTACGACCTATTCTCAGACCAACCAAATATACAGAAGAAAAAAAAACATCCAAACAGCCTTTTCGGAGGAGTTCCATAATAAGCACTGTGATTCGAGATTTTTATACCGTAGACTAGCTGGGCATTACCCCCCAATGATGGCACAACCTTGTGCTATGGCACTCATTACGGGAGGGATATGTGCAGCAGTGGACTAATATAGCTTGAAGAAGGAAGGAGACTAGCTGGTCCGACGAAATTTTGTCATTATTCTTATTTATTTACCTACTCAAAAGATGACATGAAAAACCCACATTTGCCAAACTGCTAATGCAGTTTATCGGCAATCTCTTGGTAACAATATATATATATATACTTATATGCGAATGTTAGTGGAGGAGCTGAAAAGGGAGGACTCAGGCGGACATACATCGACAAAATAGGGGATGTATTAGCCAAGGGGAAGATGAAAAGTACCCGGAACCGGCGTGCGTGCATGCAAAGCCTTATGAACGTTGATAAAGCGAAGGTGATCTGTCAGGATCGTGGCAAGTGGTAGTCCCTGGTCTCTTTCTACCCCAATGGGATACACGCGTGAGGTTGTGTATGTGTTGGCGACAGACCTTTTTTTTATTGTTTTGACTTTTTGTACATATTATTGTCTTTTTTTACTTGTGTCAGTTTTTAAATTCAGTTCGCTGTCTGTTATTGTAAAAGTTGTCTTGAAAATATTATCAAATAAACACGGATTTATAAATAAATAATTAACCTATTATTAAAACAGAAAGGTAGGGCACCATACGGTGCTTAACAGTATGTATGCATATATGTATGTATATATAAACTTACACAGTCTACACAACCAACAGTATCAATAGTACTTTCTGTATCTGAAGCATAGGACAGGGTTTACAAGCGCTTAAGCACTTTTATTTTAAATTGTACTTTTATGATACTTTTATTACATAGTTCCTCGGGTAGACTTAAGAAATGTTAATATTCTAGTTGTGAAAAAGGTTTACTCAGCACCTAACCACCCACTCTCGCAGTGCATGGGCTCGAATCCCAGCAAGGACAAGTATGTATACAATTACACTTACGGGTCAAAATCAGAGAGGTCGGCATTTTGGGTTTTGAAATATCTGAGAAATTAAGTTTTCTTTATAAGAAAATTAACATGTGGAATATGTTGTGTCATTTGTCATGAACCTTTTCTGTAAAGAGGCACGCACACAAATATATATTTTAGGAATTATACCTGTTAATAATAAAAATGACAGGGCCTTAAATCATTTCGGGAACACTTTTAAATATTTTTTAAATAATAATATAACCAACGTTTTTAATAATCACCATCATGAAATTATAATTAACCTGTCCCTCTACCAGTAAATGCTGTCATTTTGTATATTTTTATAATAAAAAGACTTATTTTTTATATTACTCTCCATAGATTTTCAATTAGTGTAAATTTCGTTTCAAAATTTTAATTTATTGTATACATTTGTGCAATACGTTATCAATTAATGATATAAATACAAATGTTGAAAGGTCATTTTAGGATATGTATGCAAGATTTAACTATAACCCTACTCATTAGTGAAAAATCTGCCATTTTTGCGATGTTCCCGAAAATGATGGGAGTGTTCCCAAAATGACAATGAAGTTCCCTAAATGACGTTGACGTTCCCTAAATGTCTGCAACGTTTGGTTTTTGCATTATGTTGTAGATGAAAATAATAAATACCTTTAAGTATTAAACCTTTATTTGTACTGAAAGAATGAACAACATGAGTATCAACATTTAAACTTAATCTAATAATAAACTTTTAGTTTCAGTTAACAAATATTATATATTAGGAACAAATAGTAATTGCACTCTACAAGTATCATTAAGATTTCTTGCATCAATGCTTAAAATTAAATAAATCAAATGTAGTTTTAAAACAAACAGTCTTATGAATTCGAAACATTATTCAAGCTTATTCATATTAATCACAAAATAATTTGAGTATCAAAGTTTGAGCCTAAAGTCTAGCAATAACTTACTTTTCAAAAATATCCATATTCTCATCAAAACAATAATAGCCACGACTACCTATTTTCTGCAATTTCGGGGTGGGTAAAATTTTAATAACTTGTTCACAGGGGACATATGCAACATCATTTTGTTCAAGTTTAAACATCTTTGCTGAGTTCCGCTGACAACGAAGAAAGGCGACCTTTATTTCGCCATCTTCATCAACTGAGGTGTCAGCAACTGCGACGTATCCGTATTCTTTTTTTTTATTTTCAGTGGGTACATTTACTAGCAAAAATTTCTTTGGACGTATCATGTTGGGGTGGAATATCTCCTTATCATTTCCGTACGATGTACCAGCACAATTATCGTCACTCTTTCCATGAAGTCGATCTGAAACCTTTTGAAGATTTTCATCATCTGAACTGTCTGATCCGTATACAGCGTCGTAAATACTCTTCCTACTCATGTGAAGATAATTCAGAAACTTATCATTCTTTTCTATGTCTAAATCTAACATTTCTGGCACTGGACTTTCTTTATCTCTATCTTCGACTGAAAATGCCTGTAGTTTAATTTCTCGCAACAATTTTGAGAACTGATACAGTAAGTAGTATGATGACATCAGAAGTTTTCTGCCAGACAATCTTAGTTACATTCATGATTCCTGGGATTGCATCTATCTTTTCAGGTATTATGGTTTTGATTGCAACTATATCATCGTTAGTGACTTCATGGAGTGAAACAGATGTATTGTTTAGTAAACGGACAAAATCTGCAGCTGTATTTACATCGTTTCCTCGTAATACTTGATCATCCGCAGTTTTCTTTAGCAATCCTCCCACACCATCCATTGGACCTTTACCATGACCTGGTTCACTGAATGTCCACGTTGAAGCAGTTATTTGCGGAAATTGTTCTATTAAGGTTTTAATCCATAAGTAAATGTTAGTCCGGTTTCGATACTGGGACGTGGGTCCATCTGAAAACACGTGAAGGGTAGTTACGTGTGGCCTGACACTCAATATTTTCTGCAGCGCTGATTTCATGTGACCCCATACAGCATGAGCTTGATGGTCTAGATTATCACTCACAGTGGCGAACGAAATAGTTTCTAGAGAGGTATTATTTCTGGCATAAAAAACCCCCGTGTGAATTGATAATTGACCTTTTGAAGCTCCGAATATAATCGATTGAATCTCTTTCGCATATTTTGTCATATAATTTTCAGCGAAATCAATTTGAATCATTAACTCTGTTTCTTTTAATTTATCTTTTAGTTCTCTTTTGGCCTTCAAGTTTTCGCTGATTCCATAAAGATGTTTTTTCATTGAAGAAATATCATCAGCTATAGATATTTTCAAATCTTTGACTTTGGTTGTAACGGTAACTTTTTTAGTAAGTTTGACGAGTTTCTTCTCTCCTTTTATGATTCGCTCTTCTTTTGTTGCTTGCCACTGGAAATATTCAATGGTATCTTCATTACTTCCTGATTCAATTTTAATCTCCTTGCATTCGTCGCACAAACCAAACATACAATCATAAGAAGTAATGTCACAGCTGTACGCTTTTATACATTCGGATGAGGATTTGTGCGGCAGCTCTCCTAGTCGGTTTAGTTTGCTCAGTTTATATTCAAAATTTTCGTGCCTTACACAAAGACAAGTATCTCGATTCCTTTTTGTAGGTTGTACTACCCACTTAGGCTTCTCTCTCAAAAATGTCGAATAAGATACTCGAATTCCAGTCTCAGTACAAAATTGAGGATGCAAATTTTTTACAGAGTCTAAAAGCAACCGCTTTTGTTTATATCCCTTGAGACAGTCTTTCTTACCAGGGCAAATTCTACTGATATCATCCCGCTCAAAAAACTTATGAATTTCTCCACGAATCTCATTAGTGATTAAAAATGTTGGATGCTTCCGATTAGATATTAAAATGTTGTCATTATTTTTATTTTTACGTAGAAATTGTTTGGTCATATAATTTAAACGATGTTTTTTGATACAGTTGCCACTGACACTTTTTTGAAAAGCCTCTCGCTGTTTAGAATTTTTTGGTAGTTTTTTAACGGTGTCTTTTAGTTGAGTTGTCAAAACTTCGCCAAATAATAGACGTTTACGAATTTCAGGGGTAACAGAACATTCTCTTGTTAATTCATTAACTTTGCGAGTAGGCGTATCAGCATTCTTTTGTGATACTCTTTCTTCGCGTCCTCTGTTTCTCTGTACTTTTTTTCGCAACTTATCTATAATTCTTTGCATTTTCTGTATTTTATCTTTCTGTTTTTTAACAGTCCTGTAAGCCTGTGCTTTATCTTTTTTAACCAGTTTTCTTCCTGATCTCTTTCTTGACAAGCGATTATCGCTTTTTATCTCATTTTCAAAATCTGGTGGGCTATTACTTAAAATATTTGCCAACATCTTTTTTTTCTGTCTATACTTTTGAGAATTTTTTCTCCACGACTTTTTTTGTTTCCTCTTCTGTCTTTCAGTCATATCACTAACAGTCTTAACTTTATTTTCAGCCTTCTTCCTTTGGTAATATTCCCTATCTTTCAGTCTCTTCATCTCTTTTGTTCAGGTGTCATTTTATCTAAAAACTTGCGTTTCCTTGCATTAGCCTTTTTACGATGTTTTTTGTAAGCTATACTGTCCTGTTTTAATCGTTTTTTTGACTTCTTTTTATCTTCATTTTTATTTTCCATGTTACTATTACTAGGTGGTTACCTAAAACAAAAAAAAATGCATTGTTATATGTATTTAAAAGCAAGAAAGCGTCATTTTGCCCGTTAATCGTCATTTCGAGAACGCCCGTCATATACGAGAACGTTCCCGAAATGACCGTTCCCTGAATGACTATCCGATGAATATTTTCATATCACGCTTCATGCCGCTATGTTAGATATTGGTTTTTGAGGTTAGGAACACGTGAACTGTAATATTTATAAGAATTTAGCAAAAAGTATGCAAATTATCGGAAAACTAATCACCAAACAGCGTTCCCGTAGTGATAGGGAATTAAAGTACGCTACCCACATACGAAATTAAAACGTACTTACCAATAAAATCAATTATTTTTTTTCAAAAACACGACACGCGTCTTGTCCTTTGACTAGTGAACTTCACACTGTTGCTCGCTAACGCTACCTAGCGCGTTTTGTTTGAATTATATCGACCGATATCTATCGCGTTCACTGAATGATTTAATAAACGTCAGACAGCATTTGAATAGTCAAAATATGAAAAATATATATTTTAGCTATTTAATTTATACGTATATTCGTAATTTAATAATTTTCGAAGCTAATATATAAAAAATACAATTTTAAGTCTTAATTGTAAACATTTTTGACTTGTCTCAACTATGAAACGTGGTATAAGGACGCGTTCCCGGAATGACTATTTAGGCCTTTTTAGTTTAAAATCTAAAAAAATATTATCATGGAATGGGATGGGCTTACATACTGGCATTGTATTTTTACTGGTTTAAACCTACTTTGCGTAAACCCAGGTAAAGAGATGATTATAGATTATAATTATACAGCGACCAGTGGCATTTACACTCACACTAGAAGGCGGAAGGGACCACTCGGACGCTGGTGTGCCTGTGACATTGTTTTTTACATGGAGTAGGCTTGCCCAGAATCTGTGTAGATGTTGCAGGTTGAAGATGATTGAAACTACTTGATGCGTTATAGGTACACAGATGCTTTGTTCAAACCTAACGCTTACGTAATTACCGCGGTGCCCACTGCGGATTGTCAATTTTAAGCGCTGAGGTATTTGAACACCTCAGACACTCAGGTTCCCTCACAACGTTTTTCTTCCTTTACCGAGTGGTATTGCTAGTGGAAATTCACTAATGTATGTAACTTAGAAACAAAGTTAAACTGCGGATTCGTGAGCGAGCAAAAGTTATTGCCATAGCGGACGGCCGGCTGGACGCGCACAATCGCACGTGCGCTTCGCTGTAGTGTGTATGGGACATTGTTTAAATGGAGTAGCTTGCCCAGCATTTATACTATCCTGACAACTTAGTCGGCCTTACCCACAAGAAAGACAAGTCAGTACGTGCGGTGCCAACCAAGGCGCGGGTTACCACGGTATTTTCCTTCAAAACATAACCATGCAGCACTAAGCTTTCATAATTTAATATACAAAGATACTTAACAGAGCGAGTGTGGGTTCCGCGCCAACGCTAACGGAACCCTAAAAGGCCCGTAGCCTACTGCGAGTTGAGATCTGGAAGTAGTCGCGGCATCCGATTCTCGTTTATAAGACCAGCCCACCTCACCCGTACTAAAAATGTGATCTTATCTTCAATATTTTAATAGGTTTCCCGTGGCGGCACCTTCGCGTTGCACGGTAATTGTATGAAGTATCTCCAAAGGAATAAATAAAATTCAATTCGATATTCCGGAGCGGGGTTGGGCCGCTCCGTGCCTTGCGATAGAGCTTAAATCAACACACGAAGTAATTACAATCGAGGTACACTTGATCACAGATGCGAACAATGATTTACGAGTCTATACCGCCCTGGCTCTACGTCGATCGGTCGATGCGAAGTAAAGCGATAACTGATCATTATTTCTTTGATAGTACGAGATATTGTTCGTTCGTTAGTTCGTCATCAACCCTTGTGTCCCCACTGCTGGGGTACGGGTCTCTCGCAGGAAGGTTAAGCCATACTCTACCACGGGGGCCAAGTCCGGGTTGGTGGAGGATTGTAAGACAGTGGCGGGCCTTACTGTCAGAAGGCATCAAGTCGCCCATAAGGCCTCTGATATGTTTTAGGGGCTGCCATTACATGACACCCGGCACCAACGGCTTGATGTGCCTTGCGAAGCACGGAAGCGCTCGGAAAAACGCCACTAGCGGTAGTCACGGAACGGTCACCCATCCTCCACCTGACCGAGCCTGTTGTTGCTTAACTCAAGTGATTGATTCCAATCACTTGAGTTGCTTTCTGCTTCTTAAAGTGCCTCTCTGTCACGGAAGGATCTCAACTGTCAGACAGCTCAACTCTCCCAGCGTTCTTTCTCTCTCTCTCATCTGCGCTTTTTCTGTTCATTTATCGGCTCTAATCACAATTGGATTTGTTAACTGCACTACTAAACTACTGATATGGTATCAACCCTTGTATGTCCTGCATCGCGGGAGGTACTCCATAACTAAACTACTGCTCCAGTACTAAATTGACGACCTCCGTGGCGTAGCGGTAGCGCATCTGCCTACTGTGCAATAGGTTTCGGGTTCGAATCCCGGCTGGGGACAAAAAAAGCCCCCCAGGTCTTGGATGTTTACATGTTTGTGATGTCGTTGTTACCCAACCGGTACCCACGACACAGGGTATCCTAGTGTGGGGCCAGAAGCAATGTATGTGCCTGTATGTAAATATTGTGTTATATGTTATTTTGCGGGTTCGATCCCCGGCCGGGTCAAACTAGGAAACGAACTTTTTCTAGTTTGTCTCGGGTCTTGGATGTTATCTATGTATTTATTGTATTAAATCTATCGTCGAGATAGCACCTATAACACAAGTCATTTAGTTGTACTTAGTATAGGGCTAACGAGACCTGCGTAATATGTGCATGAATATTTATCGTTTATTATTATTTAATAAAGATTTCATTAATGCCCGTTTTCACCAGCCAAAGTCTAATGCCCTCCTAACTACATATGGAATTCTCTCATCTTATGTTAAGTTCAAAAGTGTTTACTAAAAAACATCATCATGCATATTCGTAATGACATTTATTTATGCAGCGTCCAGTGGCACCTTTACTCACACTGGATGAGGAAAGGGACCACTCTGACACTTTAGTGTCTGGGACACTGTGTTTTAGATGGAGTAGTATTGCCCAGAACGTAAACCATCCTGAAAGACAATTCATTACGTGGGAGACCGACCAAGTCGCGGGTTTGCTTAGGATGTTTACCTTCACAGTTAGCGTGTTAAGTAGTGACAGCAATAAAAGTATTTATATGTCGAATTTTGTATTAAATATATACCTATATTTTTGAGTGCCCAATAGAAAATTCAATATGAGTAGTAACAGCTTAAAAGTTACGGCCAAAAGAGTAGACCGCTAAAATCGGCCATTTTCGGCAATAATGCTCATATCGCCAGGGAAAAATAACATAATACTTAACATCTTGTCTTTTGCGAAACGTTTGAAGTATAATCTAATAGCACTAAAAATAGAATAAATAGGCCTTAAAACTCGGTGGTAATATATAAAAGTCAATTTAATCACGGTCCGACCTGTTACATTTTTCACTGAGTTCTGGTAGGTTTATCGTCATCATATTCAGCTGGTGTCAGTCCAGTGCTTGACATAGGCCGCTCCCAAGACACGCCACTGAGTCCGAACTTCGGCTCTTCGCTTCCAGTCACTGCCCACCGCTTTACGAACGTCGTAGCTCCATCTGTCCTACGCTACGTTTGCCGAATCGCGGTCTTCACTCAAGAACCAGTCTACCCCAACGGTTATCGGTCCTACGGTAGATACGAGTATGACTCGATCACTGCCACTTCAGTTTGCTAATCCGTTGAGCTATGTCGATCACTTACACATTTCTCTGGCGAATAACTTCGTTTCGGATTGGATCCCGCGGAGGAACACAGAGCATAACTCTCTCATAGCTCGCTGAGCGACCGTAAATTGGAGGACTATTCGAACCGTGATGAGCGTCCACGCCTCGGCTCTGTTTGTCGTGACGGGTAAGACGCGCTGATTAAAGACTTTGGTTTTTAGAGACTGCGGTGTAGGCGAAGAGAAGACTCGACGAAGTTTCCTGAACGAACCCAGCTGAATTCTTCTCAGTATTTCTCTCTCGAAGTAGTGTTTGCCTAGTTGGAGCGTCTGCCCTAGGTAGACATACAGTGAAACAACTTCGAGTGGGATCCCATTTACGGCAATCGTTTTCGAGAATCGTGTTCGTTGTACATGACTTTGGTTTTATCCAAATTCATCCGGAGACCGATGCGACGAGAAGAATCAGTCAGACTGTTCGACCTCAATATTTTGTAGGTCCTGCAGCATCTGCCATAATTACTATTGTGACAGCAGTCTGCCCTAATGACTATTGTGGCAGTCATCTGGTAGGTGATCTGAAGATTTATGTCTTAACGATTTGTTTAGATTAAGAGATATCTAAATATGCGCCGAAGCGGTTAATATTCAGCAAAAATTGTGTCACATTCTAGACGTACCATTACAGCGTCAAGAATTGGCAAAGTTTGGGGACCTCTGGCTTAATTTTATCTATGCAGAACCAGAGTGATAAGGGAAAGTCTCTTCAGTGTTACAAGTTAAATACTATTAAGATGACAGAATTATCTGGCATTGAAATTAGTTTCATGCCCAAGCTGTAATTTTTAGAATATTAATTAACCTCTTTTTGGTTTTTTACCAAAAATTTATAAATTCCGATATTTTTTTAAATATATGATCATAACAATTTGGATCTTGCTTCAGACGGACAACGGTTATTGAATAAAAGTTACTTACATAAGAAGTTACGGTAATTAAGATTCGCAGTTTCACCGTTTGCTCCTCCAAACTACTTGCTGTTGCTAGGATCAATAAAAGAACAATGTCTGCATTTATATTGAAGTTACTAGCTGACCCAGCGAACTTCGTACCCCCTTACAGTCGATTTTATGACTCTCTTCGTAAGAACCATCTTCAAGGAATATTCTAAAAGATTACCAGATTATCAATGATAATAACGTTAGTGAAATTCTCAAAAGCACAACAAGAGCTTAATTAAAGACGGGAGTTTTATCCTTTTATTCCTTATTCATTAAAACTTATCCAAGGAAAAGAGTTATCTCAAAGCAGAGGTTGTACCAGCAGAGAAAACTTCTTTTGTGTTTTATTCTATGGAGAGGAGTTTTTAAGTAAAACAACGCTCAAATTTGCAGCGAAATAATATAAAAGTTTCACAATAACGCACAGCCCTGAGGCAAGCAGATCATCAAAACGAGAATAAACCCTTTTTTATAAAGTTTTCTGTTTGCTGGAATCAAGTCCCGTTTTCATTCGTAAATACTTATTTAACTAATACAGAACTTGAAACCGAGTCTTTCAATATTTCTGTCTTTGTCTTTAACAACTTGAGTTTACAAAAGTAAAAATAAATTTATTGACGAATATACACAAAGACACATAGAAGAGACCAAATGAAAAATTTTAAACTTTTATGGTTTTACCGGATTTATTCAAAAGGGCACGTAGAAGAGTGCTTGAACGCAAACCGTGACGAAAGGAATACATATTCATGCTCTTATCAAAGCAAGTTATTTTCATTGGAACGAAGCATACAACCAGAAGAGTGTCTTGCTACCCACATAAGATGGAACTATGGATTTCTAAAAAACCTATTTAGAGGCTAAATATGGATTATGGCTATGTATTTCTACTCACATTTGATCTGAAGCCAGGAATCAATAAAAAATAAATAAAAAATACAAACGGTTCAAATATTTACACTATTTGTTTTGTATCAGTTACATACAAAACAGCTTTTGTTTTCTATGAAATCTTCTAGAAACCAAATTTAAAAAAGATACTTTATTCATAGTATTCTGAAGTGCAAAGCTCAGTAAGATACAAAACCGCTTTACTTTGGTATCTTTCCAGGAACCAAAGTTAGAAAACATGTTTTATGAATTGTATTCTAGAATTATACTATTTTTATTTTTAATGCACTAACCCGTGCTAAGGAACAAATTTAAAAACCTATTTAGAGGCTAAAAATTTCACCCATGCCGGGATTCGGCAGTAATGCAATTTGCTTAAGTCAGATGTCGTGTCTGTACGTAATACAGAGAATAGTGTAAAGAGGTTTGAAATTTCACTGATGCCGTGAGTCGCCCATTGGCTCAATTGGTAGAGCGCTGGCACGGATAGCCAGAGGTTGCGGGTTCGAATCCCGGCATGGGTGAAATTTTTAGCCTCTAAATAGGTTTTAAATGTATTCTAGAAGTTTAATATTCTCAAACTTCAGTAAAGTACAAAACCGGCTTTGTTTTGTATGAAAGCAAAGTTAGAAAACATGCTTTATTCATAGTTTTCTGGAAGCTTAATGCTTCCCTAAGATACAAAAGCGCTTTCGTTTTGTATCTTACATGAAATGAAAGTTAGAAAAGACGCTTTATTCATAGTTTTCTGGAAGCTAAATGCTTCCCTAAGACACAAAAGCGCTTTCGTTTTGTATCATTCTAGAAAACAAAGTAAAAGAACATCTTTATTGATTGTATTCTAGATGTTTAATTCTTCACTAAGATACTAAGCCCCTTTTGTTTCCACGTGCACTTTTCTAGAGACCAAGCTCAAAAAACACGCTTTATTCATTGTATTCTGGAAGGTTAATGCTTAATGTGAAATATACTCAAATGCTTGACACGTGAGTATGTGGTTAATGCATGAGCTGTGTCTATGCTGTAAGTAGATATATCTGTGAAGGTATAATTACGACGCGGGGGTACAACCCAGGGTGCTCGCTCAAATTCGGCACTGCCGAGGGCGGGTGGCTGGCGCGCCGTACGCTCTCGCACCTACAACTCCACAAGCGGCCTCTCTCCCAATTAGCCTTAAAATAATGAACATGTTTTATATTTGTACCCGAGTGCGGCGTGTACCTACTTATCCTCGTTTGCCCCGGGAGGTCATGTGGCCGCCAGCCCTCTGTTGTGTATTAAACGGGAGTACCTTCAAATAAATAATTATAAAGGGCCACGGTCTATGCATCCCAGTCGGGAGTTCCTAATATTTGTGGCTAACATTTTCATGACAAAGAAATTCCTGCTCATTAGTGAACTTTAGTTAGGATAATTGGATAAGGTTGTAGCTTCGGGTCAAACGTTATAATTAGTGTGATTCGGCTGCCCTACTAGGCACTTCAATTCTGTATCTAAGGCAATTATCGTTGTTTATTATCCTAAGCGACCGTCTCCTGCCTAAGGATTCAAAGATCAAACTCTATTTCTTAATAACAGGATACATTGAGAAACGTTTTTATGATTTTTTTTACACACATATCTTGAAACACCTTCATGAATAAAAAAAGTCCACTATAAGAACCTTCGTCCATAAAGTAATTTTTTTAGTAAAAAAACATAGTTATGTCTTACACGGGATAAATCGCGATTATTTGTTAGGTAAAACGTAATTACGGCAACGTTGCATTGTCGTGGTCACGGGTAGACTGAAGTGGTGAGACGTAGTGGTTATATTCTCTCTGTGGTGAGTATAGTCAAATCATTGTAGTAAGGCACCTGCCCGGTCTACCCTCAAGTCATTTTTAGTTTTTCGCAGCGGGCCGAAACACAACACTTCATACGTCCGCAGACAGGTCCGGTGATAAGGTGCGTGATTTGTAATTACGTTTAACCTCTAATAAGCCATCGCGATTTGAGCCGTTTAACATAATAACTGGGTGCCTATGTACGAGCATCGCGATTCATTACGATTTTATTTTTATGTAGCTTAAGTCAATAGACTGCCAACTGCAGGACACAGACCTCTCAGATAGTAAGGGCTTAATTACCACGCGTGCCCAGCGCCGATTGGCAATTTCAAGCGCTGAGGTATTTGAACACCTCAGACGCTCAGGTTTCCTCACGATGTTTTCCTTGACCGTTAACGAGTGGTATTGCTAAAACAACTAAACAAATGTATTACATAAATTAGAAAACAAAGTCATTGGTGCATGCCCGCGCTGGGAGTCGAACCTGTGTCTCTCTCTCTTCATAGTCTATTGTTCTACCAACTAGGCTACCAGCACCGCTCCATATACGAAATAAGAAATTTATTGGGTTACGAACGTCTGTACAACAAAAAAAAAATACATGAATTGGATACATAGAATGTTATTGTATTGTATTATATTATATTATATTATATTATATTATATTATATTATATTATATTATATTATATTATATTATATTATATTATATTATATTATATTATATTATATTATATTATATTATATTATATTATATTATATTATATTATATTATATTATATTATATTATATTATATTATATTATATTATATTATATTATATTATATTATATTATATTTAGGCGTTATTGTAGGCGTGTTATTGTATTATAGTGTTTGCACATCGAAAACCATACTAGGCGAGCCTGTGTCATGGCTTTCGACGCCTCTCACCGAGTCTCAGATACCTACACTTCACTATTGTGGGTATATGTTGATAAAATTTTGATGTGCCGAAACATGATAATTTATCAATTAATTATTTTGATTAAGGGTTGGTTTAACTAAGTTATATATAAGCAAATTAAGAAAAACGCCATTAAGAAATACTAATAAACAAAAAGAAATATTCAGTGGCCCAGTGAATGTTCCGTTGAAAGAGGAGTTTATTACTGCTTTTCAGAACTAACGAACTTCATCAGAGTAGTTCTCGATTGAATTTCCACGAAGTTTTCCTCTTATAAGTTGGCCCATTACTCGCTACCTTGAAATTCCTACTTAGTGGTGACAGTTTTCCTTTTAAGTTCAATACATATGCTACAACCGTAATTTTATTCACGTCTCTACAATGTTCAGCCGGAAAGTTTACACCCATCTCCAACAAAAATTTAAGCGCTTAGAATACTACATTTTGCTAACCCTGTAATGGTGCATACCTCTTCACACCATTTTTTATGTTTCTTATCTGTCGATTTTCAAAATTTAAAATTACGTCACCCATTTACGAGATTTCCCTCATTTTTAGGGTTCCGTACCTCAAAAGGAAAAAACGGAACCCTTATAGGATCACTTTGTTGTCCGTCTGTCCGTCCGTCCGTCCGTCTGTCAAGACCCTTTTTCTCAGGAACGCGTGGAGGTATGAAGCTGAAATTTATATCAATTACTCAGGTCTACTGTCCCTTGAAGCTGTGAAAAAATCAAACTTCTAAGCCAACGCAATCAAAAGATACAGCCGTTTATGCCGCAAATTTTCGACACTTGCAAGGGAATCAAAACCTACAGGGTGCTTCCCGTGAACTCAGAATCTTGAAATTTGGTACGAAGCAACGTCTTATAGCATAGATAAAGGAAAAATTACGAAAACCATAAATTTTTAGTTACATCACATATATTTTTTTTTAATAATTTTAAACTTACTACCCATTTCCTCATAAACGCGTAGAAGTATTAAATTGAAATTCATACCAAATACTCAGGTCTATAATACAGGTTTGTAAGGAACCCTCGGTGCGCGAGTCTGACTCGCACTTGGCCGGTTTTTTAGCATTAGTCATTACTACTTCACATCTTGACTATTTTTACTTGCTTATTCCATTTTATTACACTATTTTTATTTTTAATGCACTAACCCGTGCTAAGGAACAAATTTAAAAACCTATTTAGAGGCTAAAAATTTCACCCATGCCGGGATTCGAACCCGCAACCTCTGGCTATCCGTACCAGCGCTCTACCAATTGAGCCAATGGGCGACTCACAACATCAGTGAAATTTCGAACCTCTTTACAATATTCTCTGTATTATAATATTCTAATATAATATTCTCTGCATGGGTGAAATTTTTAGCCTCTAAATAGGTTTTTAAATTTGTTCCTTAGCACGGGTTAGTGCGTTAAAAATAAAAATAGTGTAATCATGTGGGTACAGTGATATCGTTCCGATGTTAAACCTAACTGCAAAGTAGGTAGTCGGGGCTGTAAGTAATGCAATTTGCTTAAGTCAGATGTCGCTGCCTGTACGTAATACAGAGAATATTGTAAAGAGGTTCGAAATTTCACTGATGTTGTGAGTCGCCCATTGGCTCAATTGGTAGAGCGCTGGTACGGATAGCCAGAGGTTGCGGGTTCGAATCCCGGCATGGGTGAAATTTTTAGCCTCTAAATAGGTTTTTAAATTTGTTCCTTAGCACGGGTTAGTGCATTAAAAATAAAAATAGTGTAATCATGTGGGTACAGTGATATCGTTCCGATGTTAAACCTAACTGCAAAGTAGGTAGTCGGGGCTGTAAGTAATGCAATTTGCTTAAGTCAGATGTCGCTGCCTGTACGTAATACAGAGAATATTGTAAAGAGGTTCGAAATTTCACTGATGTTGTGAGTCGCCCATTGGCTCAATTGGTAGAGCGCTGGTACGGATAGCCAGAGGTTGCGGGTTCGAATCCCGGCATGGGTGAAATTTTTAGCCTCTAAATAGGTTTTTAAATTTATTCCATTTTATCCACTTTTATGTTATCAAAGCAAAAAGTTGAAGTCGTTCCAGTTTTATTATTTATAAAAGTTTTACAACACTCAACCCACCTATGGTGCTGAAGTCAAAATAGAGAAAATCCAAGTCGCGCAAACGGCTATTGAGCGGTCCATACTAGGCATCTCACTTAAGCTGCGTTGACACTACCAAAGTATGCTTGGACAAAGTACATTTGACGGCATTTTGGACGCTACTTTGATCATGGCAACACTTATCAAAGCGCACTTGGATGACGGCGTCGAATCAAAGTGGACTTGGACCGCGTTCAACTTTACCAAGCCTACTTGGATGTCAGTTGATAAATCAAAATGGCGTCAACTGCAAAAACGGTGGCACTTCGCAAAATCTTCGATCTTGACTGCTCAAAGAATGAAGAAAATTATCAAAGAGAACTATGTTAGTAAGGTATGAAAGTGAACTTTGAACAAAGCTACTTTGTCAAATCTACTTTGTCCAAGCATACTTTGATAGAGTCAACGCAGCTTTATCGACCATTTGCGAAACGTCGATATTCGGCAAGACCAAAGAGAAAGATATAGGCGCACGTATCATAAACCTAAAAGAGAGATTGGGGGGGCATTTGGGTAGGCGGGAAGACTGCAGTTGGACAAAGGTAGTCACTTAGTGGTGGCCAAAAACGGGTCGAAGATCGGTGGGCAGACTACAAGCCCGTTAGTTAGGCCGACGACATTGTGAAAGCGGCTAGGAAACATTGGACGAGATTAGCAAAGGACCGGACGGGTTGGCGTGAAAGAGAAGAGGCTTATGCCCAACAGTGGGCTCCGTAGTGGGCTGATTAGATAAATAGATAGATAGATAGATTAGATTTTGCTAACGGATCCCCAAATTCAAAATGGTCTTTTCATACTTACAATATTTTTAAATGACCAATTCAACCATAGCGTCCTCAATTACACTATGGTGTGATATGAGGTGAGGAAAAAAAAACATCCCAAATAATGATCATTTAAGTTACGAAGAGACACTTAAAGTTTTGGTTTTACAAATTTTTATTTTGCCGTTTTAGATTACGAGATAAGGGACACTAAACGTTTTCTTTTGTATTTTTTTATTTTATCGTTTTGTCAGCTTAATTACGCTGACAAAATATTAATTAATAGGTATATATATAGCTATTTCAGCTATCTAGTACTTGTCTCCTTGATAAGGAGCGAAAAGACGAGCGGACGGCGTAACCTACTATAAAGAAGAAAAAAAGTCTAATTTTACAATGTTCAGTGCCTATGTGCGGCTTGGTTGGCTCCGCACGTATTGACTAGTCTTTCCTGTGGGCTAGGCCGACTAAGCTGTCAGGATGGTATAGGTGCTGGGCAAGCCTACACCATCTATAAAACCATGACCCAGGCACTACAGCGTCGGAGTGGTCCCTTCAGCCATCTAGTGTGAGTGAAGATACCACTGGGCGCTGTATAAATCATCTCATTAAGTAGATGCAAAAAGGCCAATATTATTATTATTAGTGCCTATGCCTTAACTGAAGCGCTCGTGGCTTAGTAGAAATCAATCACTTGAGTTAAGCAACAGGCGCGGTCCGGTGTAGGATGGGTGACCGTCCCGTGACTCCGCTAGTGGCATTTTTCCGAGCGCTTCCGTACTTCGCAAGGCGCGTTAAGCCGTTGGTGCCGGCTGTCATGTAATGGCAGTCGTTAAGCCATGTCACAGGCCTTATGTGCGGCTTAATAGCTTCTGACAGTAAGGCTCGACACGCCAATTCTCCACCAACCCGGGATTGGCCCTCGTGGTGGAGTATGACCTAACCTTCCTGCAATGCAGGAAGAGACCCGTGCCCCAGCAGTGGAAACATAAAAAAGGTTGATATCGATGCCTAAACTTGTGGGACGTTTATTGATATCTTTCAACTAACTAATTTCGTGGATCTCCTTTTAATTAATTTGTACAAAGAGCTCTACGGTTTTCATCCTGCCTTCTGAACACTCCGAAACCAGTAAACGGAAATAATTTTCTACTCCTTAAAACAAAACCATCACGACGTTTTTTGAGCCATTTTAACTGTTATTTATCACAGTGCCAAGTAACATTATTTATTTTACTTCCATTAATTTTTATTTTTAGCAAAGAGGAAGATAAAAACTACCCGGAATCGGCGTACCTGCGGGTAACGACTAATGAACGTTGATGAAGCGAAAGTGATCTCTCAGAATCATGGCGAGTGGCAGTCCCTGGTCTCTGCCTACCCCTCTGCGATACAGGGATGAGATTATGTTGTGTTACGTAACTTTTAAGTGGGTTCCTATTTCAATGTATGAAACTAAAATATTTAACTGGTTTCTGGGGCTGTTCTGTCTACAAATAACGCGACCGTTCCGAAAGATTAAGCTAAGCCTGAATAAATAATCAATTTGGACCGGGAGCACGCGGCTTCTGATCGATGGCCAGAATAGTGCCAGCATGATATACTCGGCGAGGCGCGGCGATAAATATTCAGAGACAAATGTTGAGACCGTCTCCGGAGAGTTGCGGTGACACTAAATTTAAAAGCTTCAATTGTACAGAAATAACGTAAACATGGTTAAGATCTTTTGAAAACAAATCGTACATCGAATGGCTGACGACAATGCTGATTGACTGCGCAAGTGAGCTTCTCTAATATAAACAAATTAATAGAATACGCTCCCAGCGGTGGCTGGGATAATTTAGAAGCGTCCGCGACACTCGTTGAGGGTACCGAACGAAGGACTGACTGGGGAGAGTCATTAATGCATTTAAGAAAAAAAATATTAGACGCATGTGCTGTAAATCAGCGCCGCATAACTGGAAGCCGAGTTCTTTTTAGTTTTTATTAGTTTCCGGTACTTTATTGTAATATTTTGGTTGCGGTTAGAAGTTGGTCTTAATTGTGACATAAGTGCATTTGCTTTATTTAGATCATAATTTCAGGAGGTTTCATGAAGAGTCACGTTTGTGGTCGTTGCCATTAGCACTATCATTAACACAAGATGTTCAACACATCCTTAGTTTCATCAGAACGGAACGATTTTAAGAATGGGTGGCTCTATAAATAATGTGGTATTTACATTAATTATGAGCTTTGTTGTGTACAATCCCTTTGATTTACAGCAGCTCGTAGCTGCCGCAAACGAATTGTGCGGCTTAGCGGCAAGCCCGCTTGGTGCGTTCCTTGGTTCGTTGATAATTATTTTTGGCGCGGAGTATGTATAGTTGAGATGAAAGTGGATCTTGACAAGTTAACGCTTGTAGCATTTCCAGGGATTAACCGACCTATTCGTACTATATCTTCGTGTGTCTCAGCTCCGATACGGTGTACAGGAAACCAACGTTTAGGTAATAATAGCTTTAAGGGACTACTTACTAAGTATACTTAATATTATGGGGTCGAAAAAGTCCTGTTCGGTTTTAACTAGATCTAAATTTTGGAGAATGTATAAAGTTTCCATTAAAGACGTACTTTACTACCGATAATAAAATGCTAACCGAGCTTTTCCGACATTGGTAACTAGATTTTTGTGAGTAACTAGATCAAAAATTGAAAATCCAAGACAAATGTTACTATCTGACGGCATTTCACAGAAGCGTCGCACGCCTATGGAAGAAAGAGCTGCTGGATAAGTGGATAATAACACAGGCGAGGTCTAAAATTATAATGGGGAGCCACAGCAAAGGTAGTTAGGGTTGTAGCGGGTGGCGTTGTTCATAGAGATAGCCGTAAGCGAGCATCGCGCGGCGTGTACGCTGCCGGCGGCCATTGCGGCGACAAGGCCGCCCCAACCCTTCACGTTGCGTCTAAATCACAGCACCCCATTCACGAACAATGTAACTGAACGAATTTGACATTCGATTTTGACATTCAAAAAGCTCAATGGTAAACGCGGGTTGCCTGAAACTTGGGTAAAGTTAGTGTTGCGATTGCTAGCGGCGTGCGCTAACGCTTTGGGAACACCCAAAGAAAGACTATTATGAGACTATTAAGCGTGTATTATGAACTATAGTCTGATTTTTAATTCCGTAGAATTCTGACAGTTATCATTTTTTGACATATTAGAGATTACAAACCTTTTGGGCCAGGCACATTTTCCAATTTCAATACGAGTCTGAATATCTGAGTCTATACATTTTATTTGTTACTGAATGTTTCCATTTTATAAAGTGCGGTGCTCCACATTAAAAGTGAATGCACGACGAGTGATAATCACGTCTCTTTTCGTCACAACCAGCAAATCAAAGTAACAGACGCGACGTGACAGCTAACATTTTATTCTTCTAAAAAGGTTTACTAAACCTTAAATTAGGTGGCGGTGTTGTCAGCTCTAGAATAAAATAAAGTAATTAAAGTTAATTCGATGTATTGTTCATGATATTGAAATATTTGTTATTTTTGTATTAAGTCACTTAAGCAAGTAAATACGTAGATTTAACCTTATGTAGGTAAAACATAAAAAATACGCAGAATTTAATTTTTTATTATTCTGAAATGGGTCAAATTTGTCTCTTTTTCGGTGAAGAACTCTTTTAATAGCAACACTTACGAAATGTCAGAATTCTACGGAATGAAAAATCAGACTGTAGTCATTTTGATTTTCCTTATGGTATTAGGAAATCCAGAACAAATATGTGCGTAAAAACGAGAGCCATTATCATGTAACAGACAGTTTAAGGTAGGTACCTTTTTGAGCGAATTGCACGTTTTTACAGAATTAGATTAACGACAAATTTCTATGGCTTTACAACCGAGTGCATCCGGCCTATTAGTAATTACCTTAGAAATGCAATCATAAACTACACCTCTATATTTATCTCTCTTCAAAACCTTAAGAAATTGTTATGTTATTCGTTTCGGAAAGCAATAATATACATCGCATTAATCACCCAACCGCTATTGAGACATCGACGCGGCATTCGAGTAACACAATTGAATATTATCCTCTATCGAGAACAATCGTTGTCCAACTGCAGGCTCTATTTCTGCCTAGTGTTTAGAAACAATAGCTCTGCGCTGCAATTAGTTCATCCGATAGATGGCGGTCGAACGAGTCGTAAATCTACGCTCTTGCCACCAGTGGGCGCTGTACGTAGGTAGTTGCGGCGCCGTATGTAGATTCCAGTCGGTTAATTAATGTGCCATGGTAAAGTCTGCTGGCATTCTCCCCCGCATCCCTGAATGGGTTCGTAAATTGTACATGTAGGGATAGCTCCTGTTTCGCCAAATTAAAATACGCAACCCTTAACAGAATACATCTAATCATCCCTTACACAGCGATCTACTTGATGAAAACTGCGGATGGGTTAATATTACACTCAATACAAAAATAAACTTTTTGTTACTTTATAATTAATTGTGTTTAAGTAGTTTAGGGTTCTCCGTTGGAGAGCACAGAATGTTCTTACCAAAACTTCCGCATAAACTTGAGGATTTTCAAGTAAACTACTTTATTTAGAGAAATCCTTAAGTTTAAAATTCTGTGTTGGTAGCACAGAATGTTCTTACCGACACTTCCGGATTAACTTGAGGATTTGTCAAGTACACTACTATTTTTAGTGTACTAGAGAAATCCTCATGTTTAAAATTCTGTTTTGGAGCACAGAATGTTCTTACGCAAACTTCCGCATGAACTTGAGGATTTCTCAAGTACACTAAAAGGATTTATATAACGACCAGCACATGCAAACGAAATAATCGAATTATAATATAATTTAATTACTTAAGATTTAAAACAATGCTGCGACAGGTTTAACATGAACCGATGTGTAAGTAAGCCACGTGATCTTGGCTATGGCTGAGTGGCAGGTCCAAGGCGCAAGTGTGCACCACCCTTATTATCCCTTCCATGCTGAATTTTAAGCAAGATGTTTTCTGGCCTCGCAACACCGAACCCTAACAGTCTTCGGATCATATCTAGAACAATTTCCGTAGTGAAATAAGCTAAGAAAGCAAAGCTCCAATAATACTGGCTGGAAAAATTTACCAACAGGGATCTTAAGAAACCATATGCCATGGGTGTAAAAAAATATACATTGGCCTCAACATCTTCGTAATGAGATGATTTATACGAGGTGCAGTGGCATTTTCAATCACACGAGATGGGTGAAGGGACCTCTCGTATGCTGCAGTGCCTGGGACATGGTTTTTAGATTGTGTTGACTTGCCCAGCACCTATGCTACCCTGACAGCTTATAGTCGGCCTAGCTCATAGGAGTAGCCAATACGTGCGGAGCCAACGAAGCCGCGGGTTTCCTCACGATGTTTTCCTCCATGGTTAGCGTGTGGTACTGCGACTACAAAGGACTTTGTCCACTTTGTATGGGCGATTTGGCTAAACGTGAACAGTCATTTGAATTAAAACTAAGTAGTAGGTTTTGTAGTATGAACCCTATTACAGTGATAAATTTGCATCAATATACCAGCATTGTGAGTTTTTTGCTGCAAGGTGTCCTATGATTTGCTTGCTTTATTTGGTAAGTACCACAAAGTAAGCCCGGTTCAAATCCGTAGTTGAGCCGGGGTCATCAATAAACGAAGCTTAATAATAAAACAAATAATATTCACGAGAAGTAAAGAAACAGCAAAAACAATGAATGAATGAATCATTTTGTTTGTTTTAGCCGGTGACAATGACAATTCAAACAATTTTTTTTTGTTTAGTGTTGCTATAAATAAATTGTTTACCCTCAAATCCAGATTATTTCTTTTAATCATTTTACTATACCAATAATTGAATACGACACATCTAGCAAGTATTGTTATGCCGTTGCATTAGCTTGCATAATTTTTTCCCAAATAATACTAAAACGCGTTGCATTAGAGACTCCAAATTGTTTTCTGTGCAATTTGTGACTAATGAAATTCTTTAAATTGCAACACCAGAAAATAAAAATCAAGGCTGGTTGACAGAATAAAGACTGGATTTCAGATAAAATTCTTATTAGTTTGTAACTGTTTAAAATGTCGATTGATAGGTACAACGAGGTAAGCAATTGATTTTTCTTCTTACTTCGTTACTTCGATTTTTCTCTTACATTCTGTCCACGTAAGCCCAAAATGGACAAAGTCCTTTGTACGTAACTTTGAAATTAAACAAAGTAATTGCTACATGTCCGCACTGGGGATCGAAACAGGGTCTACAAATTTGAAAGTAGCGCAGAAACTGCGGCTTAATGAACGTTACAAATCAATCTAGGTGTCGATTTCAAAATGTAGATCATTTCGGAGAAAAAATGGACAAGAAAACTCCAAACTTAGTCTTTTCAAAGACCTTAGTTAATAGAGTTTACATAATTATTACAAAACTCAGGCTTTTTACATAATTATTACAAACTACTAGCTTAATTCCAGACATCATTGTCACTTAAATAATCATTAATAATGTAGTAGTCCTTTTGGCACAAAGTGTAGGTACTTCATAGATTTTTTAAACAGCGTTTCAGTCAAACTCAAAACATGTCGATATATAATATAATGAATGATATTGATATTCATCTTAAAATGCCAACACCTTCCACGTGGCGCCAAAACCAAATTACGAAAGCAGCACGAAAGCCAACCTGTCTCCTTTCAAATTTGATTGCGCCCAACATCACACGCCCATGAACTCTATAATGAAACGAGCTTATAAAAACAAAACTATGGGCATACATGATTAGGCCAATACACGAGTAAGGTAGAACCACTAAACAAACAATCATTACAATACCGCCGCGTCACTGCGTTAGAAATCACTTATTGTGGAGTGACTTGCAATAAGTCGCTAGTGCTCTATGAGTGAGACTGTCATAACGTAAACTCTATTCTCAGAGTTACTTTATCAGTTTTTAAGATATATCTACTGTCTACAAAAATGCGACAAAAGCATTATTTAAGTATCTGAACGAAGCTTCTTAATTAAATAAATATTCATGCAAATAATACAAGATCTCGTTAGCCCAATACCAAGTACAACTAAATGACTTGTGTTATAGGTGCTAACTCGAAGATAGATTTAATACAATAATTACATAGATAACATCCGAGACCCGAGACAAACTAGGAAAGTTCGTTTCCTAGTTTGGCCCGGCCAAGGATCGAACCCGAGACCTTCGGTTTTACAGTGAGCATGCCAAATCGCTGCGCCACCGAGGCCGTCAAACGTTCAAGGCTAGGTTTATTTAATTACTAGTGTGGGGCCAGAAGCAATGTATGTGTCTGTATTTAAGTATATTTTAATTGCGTTTCCTCTTTTCCCCGCTCCTTATTTTTTCTTTGCACAACTGCCAAATTTTTTTTCCGACTCCTGCGTTTGACTGGTGGAACATGCTCAAGACATTATGTCCGCCGTATTGCACCCTTATTTAAGTGCATTTAAAGTATTAATAATAAAGTGAACGAACTTCAAAGGTAATTAATAAAGGTACGAACGTAATACAGAGAATAGTGTAAAGAGGTTTAAAATTTGACTGATGCCAGTGAGTCGCCCATTAGCTCAGAAAGAGCGCTGGCATGGATAGCCAGAGGTCGCGGGTTCTAATCCCGGCATGGGTGGAATTTTTAGCCTCTAAATAGGTTTTTAAAATTAATAAAGGTACCTACTTGCATTTGCCAACTTGTACCAACCTCTGTTAAAAGAGTGACAACTAAAAGAAAAATACAAAATAGTAATAAAAGCCCAGAGTCGTGCCAACACTATGAAAAAAAAACTATCCGTTTGCAATGCGCAAAATATTTTCTTTGCCTGGAGAAGCATACCAAAACAACGTTTTACGAAAAACAGGCGCAGACGAATCGCCTTCAGGTGCATTTTGTGTCACGTGAGACGGCCAATGAGGGTCTCAGAAAGAATAGGATTTAATCTACCGAATGACGAAAGCTTTAATTTTTCGGGTGGCACGTACAAAAAGTTTAAGACGGATGTGTGTTCGACATGGATAAACAATGGCGCGCGAGAAGGCCACGGCTTACAGGTCAAATGAGGCGCAGCGTGAACTCTCGGGTTGCAGCGCGTTGGCGCCGGCAGGCCGAGTCGAGTTATGACAATTTTATATGCATACACATACATAACCTCACGCCTGTATCCCAGAGGGGTAAGCAGAGACCAGGGACTGCCATTTGCCACGATCATCACAGATCAACTTCGCTTCATCAACGTTCATAAGTCGTAGCACGCACGCCGGTTCCTTCCGGGTACTTTTTATCTTCCCCTTTTTATATATAAAGCTGTATGTCCACCTGGGATGTCGCTTACCAGCCTTTCCACTCACATTCGCCATATCTATTTGTTTCGTCAAACTTTCTTCCTTCATCCTCTCCAGATGTCTAATCCACCGCAACATTCCTTTCTCAAAATTGTAATCACTACATCCTCTTCCAGTCCACAACGTTCTTTAATCAGACTATTGCGTATCCTGTCCTTCCCAGTGGATTCATATAAACACTACACATACTTCTCAAGGACCTCATTTATACTGCATTAATTTTACTTTCTTGCTTCTTTTGCCACACCCAAGTCTCGCTGCCATACATAAGTGTTGGTACCACACACAATTTTACACTGGGTCATTTACCTCCTACTTATGCCCTATCAGGATTGCCAAGCATTTCTTGGTAATTCATAATTCTTATATTCTTTTTAATGCACTAACCCGTCCGTTCTCAACCCTTGTATGTCCCCACTGCAGGGTCTCTTCTTGCATCGCAAGATGGTTAAGCCATACTCCACTACCAGCGCTAGGAAAAATGCACTAGCGGTAGTCACGGGACGGCCACCCGTCCTGCACCTGACCGCGCCTGTTGTAGCTTATCTCAAGTGATTGATTCCAACCACTCGGTTCGCCTGGGTCACGAGCGCTTCTAACTTGTTTCAGGACAATTTTAAAAACCTGATTTAGAGGCGAAACGCTGGCTATACGTAATACAGAGAGTATTGTACAGAGGTTCGACATTTCACTGATGCTGTTGTCGCCCATTGGCTCAGTTGGGAGAGCGCTGGCACGGTTAACCAGAGGTCGCGGGTTCGAGTCCCGACATAGGTGGAATTTTAAGCCTCTAAATAGGTTTTTATAATTCATAATTCATTTATTGATCCGTGAGTCACAATAAGTACAAAAACCGGCCAAGTGCGAGTCAGACTCGCGCACCGAGGGTTCCGTACAAACCTGTATTATAGACCTGAGTATTTGGTATGAATTTCAATTTAATACCTCTACGCGTTTATGAGGAAATGGGTAGTAAGTTTAAAATTATTAAAAAAATATATATTATGTGATGTAACTAAAAATTTATGGTTTTCGTAATTTTTCCTTTATCTATGCTATAAGACGTTGCTTCGTACCAAATTTCAAGATTCTGAGTTCACGGTAAGCACCCTGTAGGTTTTGATTCCCTTGCAAGTGTCGAAAATTTGCGGAATAAACGGCTGTATCTTTTGATTGCGTTGGCTTAGAAGTTTGATTTTTTCACAGCTTCAAGGGACAGTAGACCTGAATAATTGATATAAATTTCAGCTTCATACCTCCACGCGTTCCTGAGAAAAAGGGTCTTGACAGACGGACGGACGGACGGACAGACGGACAACAAAGTGATCCTATAAGGGTTCCGTTTTTTCCTTTTGAGGTACGGAACCCTAAAAAGATGTTATAAGTCTAAAAAGTTGAGTTGCTGTGCTCTACCTAAATAGGCAAATCATGTCCAATTAGATTATAATTAATATTAAATTGCAATAGTCAAATCAAAATAAATTTAAAATGTGAATAAAATTGTAGAATAAAATTTTTACCTTAATTAGATACGTCTTAGGAGGCCTTTGCCCAGCAATAGGACACAATCGAGGCTACATAAAAAAAAGATTTGTCTGAAGCTACGATAGTATTAAAAAATGTAAATACAAAAAGTATTGACATTAATTTAGAAGACATGGTTCTGAAGGAGTGACCTATTACTCGTAGATACGTTTTAAAAAGAACCAGCTAAGTGCATTGGTAGAAGGAAGGGTGTAACGCTGCAAACCTCTTTACACCATTCTTTATATTTCTTTTTCTATCTATCATTTTCAAATATTTTAATTATGTCACACATTTCGAAATTTCCCACATTTTTCATCATTACAACTTTCCCCATCAACTAGATCTGACTGTTTTACCTGCTTATCCGTTTTTATCCAGTTTTTATATTTTAATTTAAAATAACAATACCTATCTGCAAATAAAGCAACAGTTGAAGTCTTTTAAGTTATAACTTTTAAGTTATACAACATTACTGAGTGCTTAGTGCGAGTTTTTTAACTACTCGATCGCGTTAACGTAAACTCATATTTCTATGGCATCGAGGAAGCGCCACCTAGCGACCAGTATGGAAATTAAAATTGCTGAGTGCGAGTTGTAATGGTTTACGTTGAGAAGTGAACACGTTTACCAGCCAAAACACGAATAAACGCGAGTGCGAGTTGTACTGTGACAGCGTTTTGCCAGTTCGAACGGTTAACTTACTCATACTCACTACTCAATGCTCGATTAACGCGGTAGTAAAGTTATTCGATTGGATCTGTCAAACCCGCACTAAGCACTCAGATAGACACAAGGAATAAGTCTCGCGGATGTACCTGCGCAGATGAACAAATTTTGGATGTGCGGCAAGTTGATCGATCAATCAGAAAGTTTCATTTTATGGCAGGCCGCGCGCCTTCGTTGCTATTGGTTGATTCAACGTCAACGATGCAGGTGACTATTAGTTTGGCAATATTAGCGTGAGCGAAATAGGTAGCGCTATTGCGGCAATCAATTCTGCACCTTAACCGTATCGGTTAGAGATCATGTTGAATGTACTTATAGCTTCGGGTACTTTCGTTACACTTCTTCCTAGTCTGCGCGAACGTAGATTCCCGAAGGGACTTTTAGATGTGTAGTACTGTACTAGGATTTTTGATTGCTATACGCTCACTGACTCTAGACGAAAACATCGTGAGGAAACCTGAGTGTCTGAGGTGGTCAACCTTGAAAGGTGGCCACCAGCGCTTGAAATTACCAATCCGCGGTATGGTACTTTATAGGATGGGCAGTATGGGATTAATTACCACGCGTGACCAAAAGCTTAAACACACTCTTTCTGAGAGTCCTGTACCCCGCAGTGGGACATACGTATATGTAAAAAAAATCTTCCAGGAAGAAAAGCGCAGTTTATTATTATAGTTTAATGTATAATTATTTGTATGTATCTGTTGATAATTTTTTTTATTCACACTGTTATTTAGGCATGTATTTATATAGGTACCTCTGAAATTATCATTTTGTATGTTTTTTTGTACATCTACTTCCTTCTCCAATATATTAGTCCAGTTCATCTAAATGTTGTCCGGAAGAGATCACTTTTAGTGATAAGGCCGCCGCCGTCTGTACTCTTAGGTTAAGAAATATCTGTGTAAGTTCCATTTTTATGTACAATAAAGTGTTCTCTATCTATCTATTATAGTATTTTCTAAGGTTAACACGAGCACTAGACATAATAAAAACTGTATTTACACGGATTTTACTCGTTTAATTTTACATTTTTACAATTTTCCGACGTTTCGTCACTTTTGCAAGTACCGTGGTCCCGGAAGACTGAGGTGAAAGGCGTCTTTTTGAAAGCATTAACACATAGTTATATAATTAAGTGTTTTTATCGGATTTATGCTCGTTTATTAAATTTTTACAACTTTCCGACGTTTCGGCACTTTTTCAGATTTTTTTTTATATCAAACGGGTCAAATCGCGATTATTTATTAGGTATTAGCGAATTTGACCCGTTTGATATATAACTATGTATGAGTATCGCGAATCATTAAGAAATATCATTAACACATTACCAGTTTATTATTAAGATAAGATAAGAATATTCCTTATTGTACACTGGAAAAACAACAAATACAAAACAATTGCAAATATACATAGTACAATTGGCGGCCTTATTGCTAAAAGCAATTTCTTCCAGACAACCTTACGATGGAAAGTTGCTGAAGGAAATTAGAAAGACGGGTAGCCAGTGCAAATTTGAATATTGATACATACTTAAACTTAATAATAATACACTTACATACCGTTACTTATAAAAACTTATAATTTATTATAAACATACATATATATATCTTATAATAAAGTTCTACATAAGACAAGGAAAGTACTAACATACTAGTACATACTAGTACTATTATTATTTATTTTGCTGAAAATATTCATACCTAATTATTCGCCAAAGCGATTTGGAGCGCTTTTTTATCAACATAAGGCTCTCTATTACGCGCGGCCCAGATGAACGTTTTCTTTTTCTTCGTTATTTCCCGCTGGCTCAAGGATCTAAAGTGGATCTTGGCCACTGGAATCAAATCAAGATAGCGTGTCTCTGACCTGTGCTACCTTCTTCAATCGTCTACCTGGAGTTCTCGCAGGTTGTGATTAATTTACTACGTCCATTGGCACCTTTATTCACACTAGATTGGTGAAGAGACCACTCGGACACTGCAGTGCCTGGGACATTGATTTAGATGGAGTAGGGCTCTTGAGAGCTTAGTAGACTTGTAAAGACCAGCCAATACGTGCGGAGCAAACCAAGGCGTGGGTTTCCTCACGATGTTTTCCTTCACTGTTAGCAGCGAGTGTGATTACGGGTTAGTTGCTATGTGGCAAGGTTACAAAACCTGCAAATAATGTTAATGTCTTTTCAACGAATAAATCTCACTTCACCAATGATATAGATGCCTATAGTACATGTTCGACCTAGTCTAGGTATCTAGGGATCATGTAGGATGTAATTATGAAAGAAACACTATTTTGTAAACATTATTGTAAACTTTTTGCTTCAATAAATTATCTATCTTATCTTATCTAACGTATTTCATTGGTATATTGCACAACTAAATGGTAAAGTTAGTTTCAAAATATCATGTAATTAATACCTACAAACTATTTTAATATATATTAAACGATAATCTCTTGAGTAGTGTTATTGATTCTCGACTTCTCGATTTCAAATGAGGCGGGCCTGGGTCATCGTAGCAATTAAATCTTAACCACTATACTCTACCTTGAACCGGACGTTATATTGATACAATCCGTAAACATAATTACTTATTTGATCTGTTTTGGTCTGAACTGACTCAATTTAGGACTTTCAAGTCTCTTTTTTTTTGTTAAGAGCGTTTAACTCCTAATTGGTTTGTTACATAGCGACGCATAATTGGTTTGTTACATAGCGACGCATTTTTTGCTGCGTGGCGCCTGTCTTAAGGCCCGGATTCTATTTCAGGGCAAAAAATTCCATACTTTCGGCTAGGATTTCGGTTGCACGCGCTATTAACGTCAAGTCGACGATGGGAGTGTCGTTCCATAAAGCAATTTAGGGTTCTGATTTATTCCGACGCGCTCCATCTTTCCGCTGACGTTCTTAGGTTTATCTTCTCTATAATATAAAAATGAATCGCTGAATGTGTAGGCAAGCGCAAATCTCGGGAGCAGCTGAACCGATTTCGCTAATTCTTTTTTTAGAATATTCCTTGAAGAACTAGGATGGTTCTTACGAAGAGAAAAATTAAAAAAAATTAAAAATCGACTGATAGGCGGTACGAAGTTCGCTGGGTCAGCTATTCTATTATATAAAAATGAATCGCTGAATGTGTTGGTAAGCGCAATTCTCGAGAGCAGCTGAAACGATTTCACTAGTCTATAATATAAAAATGAATCGCTGAATGTGTTGGTAATCGCAAATCTCGAGAGCAGCTGAACCGATTTCGCTAATTATTTTTTTAGAATATTCCTTGAAGTACGAGAATAGTTCTTACGGAGAGAAAAATAAAAAAAAGTTAAAGGAGGTACGAAGTTCGCCGGGTCCGCTAGTTAACAATAATTATAACTGAAATGATCGCTCGTAGCCCGGGCTGCCTGAGTGATCTTAAACGATCAGGAAGGTTAAGCAACATAGGGTTCAGTGAATGGATGGTGACCGTCTATGACTAACGCTAGTGGCATTTTTCCGAGCGGTTCCGCTTCGCAAGGCACGTTAAGCAGTTGGTGCCGGCTGCCGTCGATAGATGGCAGCCGTTAAGCCAAGTCAGAGGCCTTAGGGCGGCTTGAAAACTTCTGACAGTAAACCAGCCACTAGTCTTGCAAGCCTCTACCAATCCGGACTTGGCCCACGTAGTGGAGTATGGCCTATACCTTGTTTAGGGAAGAGACCCTTGCCCCTCGGTGGGGACAAAATGGAATGTATATGGGTATGATGATAACTAAAAGTAACTTCCACACAACACAATCAATCAGTTGACGAGCAGCTAGTTTTTCGTGCCTCTAGCTTTAGAAATCACTGGGGTCTGGAGTTTCAGGGGAAAGCCATTATTAAGGAGAACCGTGGCTTAGACTACCGCTCTGAAGCATTTTTGATGCAAAGAATTTCCCTAGCAGTGCAGCGCGGTAATGCTGCCAGCGTTATGGTAACCTTTGGATCGGATATGTCTCGGGCCGGTTTGATTGACTGATTTTCATTGGTTTGAATTTTTTGTGTTTTTATTATCAACTAGCTGACCCAGCGAACTTCGTACCGCCCAACATTCGATTCTTTATATATTTTATTCTCCGTAAGAACCATTCTCGTACGTCAGGAATATTCTAAAAAAATAATTTGTGAAATCGGTTCAGCTGCTCTCGAGATTTGCGCTTATCAACACATTCGGCGATTCATTTTTATATTATAGATGACATTTTTTTTATTTATTACTACTTGACCCAGCGAACTTTGTACCGCCTAACAGTCGATTCTTTAATATTTTTTTCTCTCCGTAAGAACCATCATCGTACTTCAAGAAATATTGTAAAAAAAGAATTAGCGAAATCGTTTCAGCTGCTCTCGAGATTTGCGCTTACCAACACATTCAGTGATTCATTTTTATATTATAGATTGCTATTTTAATTAGATATGACAATGCTGTTATTTGTTTAATTGCATGTGATAATTTTCAACTAAAATAAAAATATGCACAATCACTTGACTTGGTCCCAAACAAGAATACACTCTAGTATGGTAAAGTGCATCCTTTTTTGATGTTTTCTTCCACAGTCAGTGCTACTATAACTTCCGATTGAGAATCCGGTGTTCTACGGTAAAAAATTATGTGGGAAATGCTACGCAGTTAGTTGACCGATTCTATAGTTAACCGATTCTGTTGTACAAAGAACATTTTCCAGAATGTATTATATGTTTTCAGTATGTCCACGATAGTTTCGAAAGTCGAAGAAAACATTGCACGTTGTCAGACACAATGCTTTTTCGTTCGTACGACTATACCATTTATTAGATAGATAGATAGATAGATAGAGAACACTTTTATTAATTTTATTTTAATTTTTTTTATTACCTTTACACTTTATTTATTAGACACCTCATTCATCAAAATTTAACATTTGTGGCAACATTTTAGGGTTTTCTCTTATCGCAAACCCCCGCTATCGAGGTTTGTAACATAATACCAAACAAAAAGGATACGTTTTATAGCTAAGCACAAGAGCATTCACAGAAAAAATGGCCAGTTTTAAAATGGGCCTCTAAGAGAACTCGAACAGAAGGACATTTTTGACTTCAACTCTTCGAGGCTGTACCTGTTTATTAAAAAAAATATGCAGTTTCGTTAATATTTAAATACATATAATAAGGATTCCTCCATACTGGGATTTTACTCGTTTACCAGAGTAAAATGAGAATGTAGAAGTCATTGGATAAAAAAAGGAAATGGACAAAGTAACTTCCACACTACAATCACTCGACCTGAACCAGAACTAGGATACCCTGTTTTATAGTACCTACTAAACTATTGAATTGAATTATAGTAGCCAGATTATGTAAGAATTCACTGGATTAAGTGACGTCGATTTCTATTGTTTAAAGCTAGTTCTGCTGTCAAATGCATAGTTACGTTGACACTTCGGAAACGTTAAGAGGTACAGCCCAACACAGTCGACCGTTACATAATAGGGTATCAGGTAAGGACATCAGAAACATGGCAATACAACTAGACTTAGGTCATTTGTACAAAAAATAAAGTAAACAATAATTCATTCAACGCAGCCTTTCAAGATTAATCAATTAAAACTTCCTGCGATCAATATAGTCTTATCGTTGCATAAAAGTACCAATCTTATAACCTTAATCACACTTTGCTTTGGACATAGGAAGCGCAGATGACAAGTTTAAACGCTTATCTTGTTTCAAAGACTAGTTGAGTGGCATTTAATATAAAAACCTCGGAGAACCCACACAGTGACTTCCACAAATCTATAAATCCCTCATCATGAGAGGCACATACGAAAATAAGCATCAAAGAGTTTTTTAGAAGAAAGACGACAAATGTCGACCAGCGGCACGCAGAAGCAAACACGTGTTACGTAGTGTCTAACAATATTAACTGCTGCTGTAACTTGGAGCCGCGGAGAAAACAAAGAATCTGTATTACATCCCACATGTTTCATGTATAAACGATGTTATGGACTCGGTAAAAGCTAATTTACCAATTGTCGTTTTTCCAGCTTAAAGCAGTCTAATCGAGATTCAAAGGCGTAAAATCGAGACAACTAATCCAAGTTAACAGTACCTATAATTCCACTTAACAATTCAACTATCTATCTACTCGCAACAGGATGCTCATAAAATTTAGAACCAATCGCGTCGACACTTGATTTACAGCGAATCAATAAAAGAGAAGGCTATCATTACGTCTTTTATTGGCTATTCAATAAAAGTAATGTGGTCGATAATCAGTGCGTCTGCAATTTTAAAATAGGAACTCTCTAAGCAGTGAATTCAGTAAAAAAAGATTGAGGTCGCATTACTTCAAAATGAGCTTTTAGATGCCCAGATATCATTCAATTTCTTACTAAAGTAATCTAAGTCATTAGAAGGTCCGCAACCAGACTTGAAGAATATGTTTAACAAGAACTATTTAGAACAACCATCCAATGAATCACGGCGAGTCCCTTCAGAATTAGCGATTCCACCGTTTATATGACAACAATATATCAAGTAAGCGAGTTGAGACTGTACAGACGGACACAATAGTATGATAGAAAAAAAAGTACGAGGCTGAGAGATGGCTCGTAAAATAAAACGAGGGACTGCGTCCGGAGATATGTCAAGATAGCATGCGGCGGGGGGTGGCAGAACGGCGCCGGCCGAGGTTCACGAAGGACCAATTAGAAACACACCTTTTCGACATGTGCTCGAAATGGTGCTAACTAACTTTTAAAAACTCAAGGACGTGAGACACATCACCTAACGATTCCGAAAGAGTGATGCCATTTGAAATAAACAAACAAAAATTATGCGAACAAAATGCAAGCGCAGAGAACTTTTATCACATTTCTTCTTATGATTAATTTTGATAAGATTAGAACTCTTTATTGCACACATTAGATTAAGGTTTCGTTTTAGTTTTTGCACCTGAAATCCTTTTTTTGTCAATCTTTCCATAAGAGTTACTCAAGAGTATAAAAAGAATCTAGTTCTCACAATTTAATACAGGTTTCAAATCAATAATACTCAAGACGTACATACCTTTGTTTTTGCCAATTTTGAATTCTCAGAACACATCTTGGCGAGAGCATGGTACTCTCCTCTTGCAGCGCAGAGAATCCAAGCCTTCTGCTTAGGATTCAAGGGATCACTTTCAGCCTTTTGGTCCATCTACAAAGAAAAAAGACGTGTGGAGCAGATGTAGCCACAGTATGAGCTGTCACAAGAAAGGTACTTACGGAAATAACGGAAACTCGATCCTCTTCATCGACACCCTGGAACAAAAATTAATACAACTTGGTTAAAAATCTCTGAATAAGCAACATATGATGGTTTTTTGATCGTCATGTGCAAGTGGAAAAGAGTTTAATAATACCTAAGTGGAAATAAGTTGAGGAAGACAGAGAAAAAGCTTACTAAATTCTTCTGCTCGAAAAATTACGTGAGTAATGCTACTAAAAGTGGTGAAGCCAATCAATACTCAAGAACATCATCGGAACATCTCTACAAAAGGACTTGTTGGCTTTTCCTCTGGCAATGTTGATCCCTTAAAACGCACTTCTCTATTGTAACTTATTTAATTTAAAAAAAGCCTTATGATTAACTATTTACATTAATCCTTAACAATGTTTCTTGTTTATAGGGCACTTTTGTAATCAATTTTATTTCATAAATTGCTTAGTTGCGTTGACATCGGAACTTTTATTCAAACATACGTGCCAAGTAAGACCCTTTAATTCGACGAAATTTTAACCTTTGCAAAAGTTGATGACGTAAATCTCAATACTAAGTATTTGAAAACACAAGGTTAGGATTATAAATAAAGATAATACACATTTACATACATGTCATAATAAATATCTTAACGACATATATAAATTAATCGGAACCTAATATTTCAAAATTAATAAATGAGTACTTATATTGTGAAAATAATATTTTGAATTAATGGTCAATAAATTCGAATTCTTCGTCTTCATGCTTGCGCTGCGATCGAAGGCGCGAAGGAAAGGGCACAAGAATCACAATTTATGTAATCTAATTAGAAATTTACGCATAAGGAGATACAGTCCATTTTTCATCAGTGCGTTGTGGCAGTAACAAGTTTAATCGATGCAACGTGGGGCGTGCGCTGCACCGCATGAGCACTTTACCACCTGTCGTTACATATTTATGTCTACACTATTGGCCTCACTGTTAGGGACTTCGATATTGACAAGATAACATCCTTAATGTGATGTGTTTGATTTAATAATAAGATTAAGTTTGTACGTAACTGGTTTTTATGGTTCGACGGTAACAACAATGAAGCATTCATCGTCGCCCAAATATTTGATAAACAGACATGACTTTTCACAAATTAGTTCACTGCTAATAAACGATAGGCGTGTTTTCGATACTACAAATAAGGCAGGTATGTCAATCCGATTTAACAAAGTCTCTCTCTTTGAGAGAAGGCTCGTGCCTTGTGGAAAGACGATTATAGGCAATAAAAAAATTGTACTATGTGCATATACCATTAGAAATTAGATTTCTTTATTCGCTTATTAATTTTAAATCAGATTTATTTTTAACTGGCTCTGCCCTCGACATGCAAATCTGGGAACATTCCGTGCGCAGAACATCGTAACATGTTTCAATACGTAGGTACCATTATACAATGCGTTGCCTTTAAGTTTGAAGATGATAGACTCAACTAGTATTTTTAAGGATAATCTAAAAAAAATCTTACTCTCCAAATGCTTGTATTCATTGGATGACTTTTTTTGCTGATATTAGTTACATTTATTTTATTTATTGACATGAATCGAATTTACTTCATATGGACTGTTTATTTTAATTTAATTAATTTATTTATGTGATTAGTTATAATATTTCTAATACAATGTAAATTGTTTGAAGAATAAATAAATATCAAATATCAAATTACAATTTTAGACGGAGATGCCACTGAAAGACGATGTGAAATAGACCGTAAGATATAATACGAACAATAATTATGTCCTATACAGAACTTTCTTGTCTAACTCTTTAACCTGGAATCAGCTGCAAGATGTTTGGACGGTGTATGTATCATTATTTCGCCGCACACGGAGTTAATTTAGCTACAAATTTATTTAAAAGTTTATTTCAAATAAACGATGTTTATTTTATTAGAGAAAACATTATGTTACGTATTATGTTGTATTTTTGCTTAGCAATTTTGAGCCCGAGCCCGTCGTTTTGATGACGCATTTATAAAACTTAATATGATCTATAAAAGCTTCATCAATTTGACATTCAGATATAGGAATGTGCCTTAAGTATTTGCGGGTTTTATTTTTAAACACACTCCAAAACACTCACTGAAATAGTCTGTGGTGGACATTTTGCAATACCCACAGATTAAATTGAACGCCTCCACTCCTGTTGCAGAGGAATCGTGTAATTATAAATACGGCCATTGGTATTTTCATGACCAATAATCAGTAGAAGCTTGGTTAGGCTACGCCAAGAAGACTGACAGGTAAGAATGTATCTCACACTCTCAAAATTTGGAACGTCAGTAAAAACACAACTTTAGAGACACAGTAGGTTAGCAAAAACAGTATCACAATCGCAAAATACGCCATCTCGAATCTGTTCCAAAAGACCGTCCATGTAGATAAGATTGTTATCGAGGCAGTGGCGCCTACGCGTAACGATCGAGCAACCAAGAGAATGGACTTGTTTTTATTAAGTTAGATACATCTGAATACGGCCCGAGACTAAGAATTCCCTGAAGTTCCTAATTTCTACATATGAAATAACGTACCGTATCTTTTTATGTTCTAGCATAGACAATACAAGCACCCCGACAATTGTTCCACCGTCACTGAGCGTGTACTATGCCACACTTTTATCTCACTGTAGCTGACAGGTAATCCTGTTGCTATTTTCCATCACTTCGACAAGCCTCGTTAAATGTGGCGTCTGCCTTGTTGATGGCTGCAAGTGATTCTCAGGCCCGAACAGCAGTCGGAGAACAATGAAATCGGTCATATTTTCCTGCCAATCTGCAACGGACCGTGATAGCTTATCGTTCCCGCATCGTGCATAACAACGAGAACGCGTTTAATCGAAACGATGATGACGTGTACTTAAAACGAAGCTTATTTTCGCTACCTTTATGAAGGTTTTATGGCAACGCTTGAGAAAGATAAGTTGAACAATGAACGATTGTTTAAGCGTTTAGGAATGTTGAAGGAAAATATTATTTAAAACCAATGTACTTCAAATGTCAGGAGTGATACACAAAGAAATAGGCCGTAAAGTAAATTGTAGGCAGCCAAAGTTTGATTAAAGTAATACAGAAGTGAAAAGCAGTAAACACGTTTTACGCCGGACGTTCTCACTAAAAACGAATTGAACTTTGTGTTTAGCACATACTTACTCAAACCCGGGATTATCTGAGGTGCGATTAAAAGAAACCTTCGTGCCACGAATAGCATCGTTAAGTTGTTGTAGAGTCGTTGGGGTCACATGGATTGTTAGAAGCATGTGGAATCGAATTAGATCGACGGATCTTTTCTCGCACAGACAAGAGTTATAGCGGAATTTGATAAATGTACTTTTTTTTTTAAAAGTGGGTTTCATGCATAAAATGGACACAATGAACGAGCACGAACTGACCTTTTTAAAAGTTTTAACAGTCCACGTGCTGGTAGTTGTCACACGATCGTAATAATTGTCGGGGGACAATCGACCACAAGTCACGAGCCAGTGTTCCGTACACGATACCTCATGAATAATGATGTTGGTATTGACTAAAAACAGCGCTTTAGTTACGTTATAGTTGGACAGTTCAGCAGGGAGTCCTTAATGTTACCTTTCATTAGGTCAAATGTATTTAAACTGAATGGAATTAATCTTGCAGGTGATTAGCAACGTTAAAATTTATGATTGCATTGTGTCGGTCGTCGTACGTATCAGTCATGATCATTATAGAACGTTGGGTGATATTTGCTTTTTTTTCTAATGCATTTATTTATTTATGTAATGAAATGAGAAGGTTTTAATCAAAGTAGCACAGAAACTGAACATTACATGTCGAACTACGTGCCCATTACAAATCTAGTTCATTTTAGAGAAGAAATGGAGAAAAAAAAACTCCAAACTTAGTCTTTTCAAAGTCCTTAATTAACAGATTGTACATAATTATTATAAAACATAGAACTCTCGCATTGTACTGGCTTTAACTCTAGACATCATTGTCATCTAAATAATCCTTTATGTTGTAGAAGCCATTTTGGCACAAAGTGTACTTTACACATGTTTTGAACCGCATTTCAGGCAAGCTTAATATATCTTCAGGGATTTTATTATAGAAACGTCTACAACGCCCCATGAAAGATGTGCCTAAATCTTAGGAACGAAAGTTTTAGCTTATTTCTATTTTCATTGTGTGGCTACCTACAGGTATATCTATTGTTTTATATATAACATAAACTAGCTTAGCGTTTTTCTGACAGGGCATTGTACACATTGGGAAATTGAGTTAACTTAGGTCAAAACAGCGTGTATCTCTAGTTTCTTTACCTACGCTAGAAGGGCATAATTAGCACGTTCCTCGGACGAGAAGGCAAGACTTTCGGTAAGAAAACCACGTACTCTAAAACTGCTGGTTCTCGAACAATATCAACCCTTTGTATGTCCCCACTGCTGGGGAACGGGTCTCTTCCTGCATCGCAGGAAAATTAGGCCATAATCCACCACAAGTCCGGGTGGTTGGACGATTTTAAGACAATGGCGGGCCTTACTTTCAGAAGTTATCAAGTCGCCCAAAGGCCTCTGACATGGTTTAAGGACTTTCATTACATGACTGCCGCCAGCAAAGACTTAATGTGTCTTGCGGAGCACGAAAACGCCTGCAAAAAATGCCACTAGCGGTAGTCACGGAATGGGCACCAATCTAGCACTTTCCCGCGCCTGTCGTTGCTTAAAATGAATCCAAGTGATTGATTCCAATTACTCGGTTCCACTAGGCCACGAGCGCTTCTCAAATGTATGATTCGGACTTACCACAAGGCATGAATCGGACTTACCACGTAACTTCCGAGAGTGGGTATCCGTTGGGTGGACTAACGACAACTATATAGACCAAATCGCCTGTAGCGGCCGAATTAATCGAGACTACGATAAAACATGTCATATGAATGCTTTTACTTTCCACATTTTTACTAAAAAGGTCAGTCAAACGTTGTTCACAATCAATTTATCCATTTATAAAAGAAATCTCAGTCCTAATTATTTTCTTGGATACAGAAAACACCTCCGTTTATAAAAAAAACACAATAACTTTCCGGCACTGGGTATAAATTGGGTTACATTTCCGGGGGTGGGCAGCAGCGCCCCCTGCAGTACAATTCCACCGAACTGCGATCCCCAACCCGCATGCTCAGCGTGGGGATTATGGGCATTACCCCCTATGATAGCACAACGTGGGGCTCGTTAGGGGAGGGCTATGTCCAGCAGTGGACTAGTATAGCCTGACGACGACAACGACAAAACGTTGTTCAGAATCAAATTATCCAATTATAAAAAAAAAATCTCAGTCCTTATCATTTTCTTAGACACAGAAAACACCTCGGTTTATAAAAAAACACAATAACTTTCCGGCATTGGGTATAAACAGAGTCAATAAAAAACCGATCCTACTAACGATACTGCTTCTCGCTCGTCGCGGTACGTTTAGAGGGAGAGGACACAGCGATGGCCAGCAGCAACCTGAAGATTTCACGGAATAAATAGGGCTCACTCAGTAACATCACAGGCGACTGCTGAAAAAACATCGACTGAGTTTTGCTAAAAATTAAATTTAAGTATAACCTATTCGAAAGCTTTTACCAATAAAAACATATTGTTACCTATTTATACATACCTAACATTCTATTTATTCTGGCAACACTTCATTGATTGATTGAGGAAAATTTGGCAAACAGAAAGGGCGTTTTGGTAGTATTATTATAAATAAAAGGCACTAATTTTTAGGGTTCCGCACCTCAATCAGAAAACTTTATCTCTGAAACGCATAAGGTTGAAATAAAATCGTATACCAAGTCCCTTAAAGATGTGAAAAAATTAATCTTCTACGTTAAGGCAAAAAAAAAAATGTTGCGGCGGTTTATGCCGGTAAAAATCGTGTGTGAATTTTGATTCCCTTGAGTGTGGGAATCACATACGGGAATCAAAATTCGTACGATACTTCTCGTTGATCTAGGTACAAATACGAAAATTTGAAGTAATATTGTGTTTAACTACATTTAAGGGAAAAAACCTGAAAACCATACATTTGTAATTAAATAATAATAAAGGCGTAAATAGTTTTTGAAGACTCCATTCCTATACAATTAATAATATGTACCTAAGTACCTACAAATTTTTACGGAACCCACGGTGCGCGAGTCCGCAATTAAGCGTTTTTTTTAATTGCTTTGAACTAAAACTTTATTTGCACCGATCGTTTTGATTTAATATGCAACAGTAGAACACACATTTGTTTTTTATATCTACGATTGTAAAACGATTTGAAGAGCGCGGAAAGAGTTGAGTAGGTACCTACATCTCACTATATAATAATATTATAAAGGCGAAAGTTTGTAAGTGTGTATGTTTGTTACTTCTTCACGTCTAAATGGCTGAAGTGATTTTCACAAAATTTGGTATGGAGTTAGCTGACACCCTGGATTAACTATTACTAAGATTAATAGGCTAGTTTTTACAGAGGGGCAAAATCTCATTCCCATGGGAAAATAGATAAGCCGCGGATGACACCGCGGGGCACAGCTAGTAATTTTATAAACTAACTCAATCGACGGCCGGAAGCTGAAACGCTATCTCAGCCGTTCTATTTCAGAATTGATTTATCCTTAGAGAGCTCGTAGAGACGCGTGGCAACGTGGCATATTAGTGTGAAATGGATTGTTCATTTATAATTTATTGGTTTCCGCACCGTTAGTGAGTGTGTGCGCTACAAGTAAAACGTGTGTCAGGCTTGTTTGGGAGCTTATAAGTGGCCAGCTAATTGCCTTTAGCCGGATGTGTTTAATTCTTGATGATGTTGGGATATTTTTTTTTTCGTTTACACCGCTTTTAGTCCACTTTTCTACTAGCCTACAAACGTCCCACTGCAGGTCACGGGCCTTCTCTCAAAGATAGAGAATATAGGCTTAATTATCCCGCGTGCCCACCGCGGATTGGAATTTCAAGCGCTGAGATATTTGAACATCTAAGAAACCACCAACATATAACAGTTAAATATTATTTAATTTGCTCTCGTAGTTCATTTATGCTTAAATTATGAATTATACTTATATGTACCTGTACCTAATATTAATTCAAACTATTTATTTAATTTACAGTCTGGTGGCAGTAGGGGTGGCCTTTGCCCAGCGATGGGACACAAAAGAGGCCAATTAAAAAAAAATACAGCCAACATGCACGTATTTGGTTAGTAACAATAAATATCGAACTTAGCCTAAGGTTAGTATTTAATATAACAGCGACTATGAATTGTAGTTTTATGAAACGCGGCCCATGGAGAACTAGATGTGCTACACAGGGGATCTAGTGCCAGCCTTAGGTTCCAGTCCAGATTCTAAAAATAACTATCCAGTTACTGAGATTTATGTGTGTAAGTTATTGCGATTGAAACGGATTATATTGATAAGTTTTTTATTAATTAGTGGTCTAGCTTATCAACCTAACTTTAGCAAGACTCAATGTACTATATATTTATCAATAACATTTCAAAAAAGCGCATCTGTTCCTTGATTATGTAACTTTTTACGTGATCATCTGTGTGCGAAAGCTGAATGTTTACTTAGGTACCTCTGCCGTATAGATATGAGGCGTAATATGTATCACACATAATGTATAACACATATTATTGGATATCTGATAGTGACAGTGATATTGGACCAAATTATGACAAAGTTCATAGATATTTCGTTTTTGCACACACATGTACACTGAGAAAAATTTTGTCATCGTAAAAATTTGTAATTATGAAATAAAAAAAAAAAATATTCAAGGACATATTACACAGATCTCGTTAGCCCTATACTAAGTACAACTAAATGACTTGTGGTATAGGTGCTAAGTCGACGATATATTTAATACAATAAATACATAGATAACATCCAAGACCCGAGACAAACTAGAAAAGTTCGTTTCCTAGTTTGACCCGGCCGGGGATTTAACCCGAGACCTTCGGTTGCACAGTCAGCGTGCCAAACCGCTGCGCCACCGAGGCCGTCTTCTTCATTGACATAACATTGTCTTCTTCAAATAATAACACATTGTAATAGAAAATGGTCCACTGTCCCATATATATGTATGATAATTATAAATAAGATTACTATATTACGCGATCGCTATATTACGATATTTTAAGATTATGCCAAAATGACGTTTATCTCAGTGTGTACTGAAAAGTTACAAGGTGCTGACCATGACCATAACTATAAAAACCCATCGCTCTAAGCCTCTGGTATTAATTTTAATACTAATTCATAATATACATTTTGAATGCTAAACTGTTGCAATACGGATATAAATTTCCTGTTGGCCGACACCTGGCGCGGTTAATTGAATTGTAAAACTTTGGTCAAGACCCTTTGTCGGTCAAAACGATGTTGAATTTGATTATTATCGATAATCGTTTCGTGATCGCGCTGGGATACGGAGATGAAAATTAAATAAATTTTACTCAGGCGAAACATACAAAGTGATTGTGCTCTAATTACAGCTTGTCAAATGTAACAGCCTTATTAAGTTTCTGTTATTAGGGTGATACAGCAAGTTACTACTTAGGAACCCCTACTCTTGTTTTTAATCATGTTTAGTAAATACGCGCGGTAGGACGCCGGCTTGTCAATCGGGAGGTCGTAGGTTCGAATCCCGTTATGTAGCTATCTAGGTATGACGTTGTTTTCAAAGTCTCATATGTATATTTTTGATGTTACAGTAAAAATACCACTCGCTAATATTGAAGAAAAACATTGCGTGGAAACCTGAGTGTGTGAGGAGTTTAAAAACGTCCACGCTAGAAATTGTCAAGCCGCGGTCGGCACACGTGGTAATTAAACCCGTACTCTCGTTTTCTGCATTTGGACGTATATAGGATACATGAAAAAAGATATATTTTCGTCAGTCGTAAAGTAAAAACGCAAAACAGCATTAGACCCCAAGGACACATTAAAACCGCACAGAGGGGTGAATCGGGTCAATATTAAATATAAACACGGGACAAACAGTTTTGCCCATTATACCCATTTCTACATGACCGGATTTAATTAACCTGCTCCGCAGATCTTCAGTAATTAGGAACCCCAATTTTGTTGAATCGAACACTCCTATTCTTCCTTTGGCATATCATCTTGATCATTATCAGGCTATATTAGTCTAATGCTAGACATACCCCTCCCCTAATGAACCCATAGCGCCCTGTCTTGCTTGCCGCATCCAGCACCTGCCTGCCGTTTTTTACAGATCGTCATCCCACCTAGTATAGGTATGCGAAATGGGCCTTTACAACCTTGCAGAGAACGATTTTGGAATTGGTTTAGAAATCCGACTGACCGACACACAGTTCGAGTGCACGGGTCATATAGCGACGGAAGAAATCGTTGTTCTGGCAAAGGAAACTTGCAAAAGTATACATTTTGATCTAAATTGGAGGTTACATTAAAAGATAACGGGTTTTCCTCTAAAACGATGATTATAAAATGCTTTATTGCAAGCCATAAATTCGTTTATATTTTACTATTATTAGTCTATTAATTTTCGTTCCACCAACCCGGGCCTGGCCCCCGTGGTCCCCACCAGCATGGCCTAACCTTCCTCTGGTGCAGGAAGAGACCCGAGCCTCCCAGTGGGGACATACAAAGGGTTGATATCATTACTTTCAGAAGATGAAATTAATGTCAATAAAACATTGTAGTCACGTGGTAAAAAAGCGCGCAATACAAATGGGGCATAAGCAATTATCAATATTTGTTTATCTCGTATAATAATGATATTATGAATGTACTCTTAGTAGTAAACGTTTAGAAATCTTTGGATAAAACCAAGCCCTCAGTAGATTGACACCACACCGACAAACATTTTCTTTTAGTATTTTGTTACGTTTTCTATTCTACGATATAAATACCATGTCCCTCCAAGCAAATTTTAAAGCATGTTCCTCATTATTACAACCCAGCTGGGGTTACTCAGATGAACCGGAATTTTTATATTTTTTGTGTTTGTTAATAGATATTACCCTCTGTGCGGTTGACAACGCAGCCGATCCGGGCCGGGTAAATAATGTTTTGAAATCGCACAGGGAATAATATGAATATTCCGGTGACTAAATAAAAGAAGCCTGATCGAAGTCATTGTGAGTGGAATTTATATGAAGTTTTCCTTTTACAAGTTGGTCCACTCGATCGGTACGAGTACCAACTCTTTATATCCCCACTGCTGGGGCACGGGTCTCTTCCTGCATCACAGGAAGTTTAGGCAGAAAGATTAGTTTATTAACATACTCCACCACGGGGGCCAAGTCTGGGTTGGTGGAGTTGGTCGACTGGAGTTTTTCGACTATTACTCGTTAACTTGTAAATAATACTTAGCTAGTCATACTTCTTCTTAGTGTGTCGATAGCCAATAATGTCGCTATCATAGTATTCCTTTTAACATCACCTATAAGTGTTTGTTGTGTTACAGCCCTGATTTTCTTCACGTTTTCACAAACAGCCTTTAGCTTATTACTGGCAGAAATTTCTACTCTCATAAAAGTAATACAATAGTTCACACACACTATGGGATAGATGACTAATTTAAAAACCTATTTAGAGGCTAAAAATTTCACCCATGCCGGGATTCGAACCCGCAACCTCTGGCTATCCATACCAGCGCTCTACCAATTGAGCCAATGGGCGACTCACGACATCAGTGAAATTTCATTGAAATTGAAATTGAGCCCATTGGCTCAATTGGTAGAGCGCTGGTACGGATAGCCAGAGGTTGCGGGTTCGAATCCCGGCATGGGTGAAATTTTTAGCCTCTAAATAGGTTTTTTAAATTTGTTCCTTAGCACGGGTTAGTGCATTAAAAATAAAAATAGTGTGATCATGTGGGTACAGTGATATCGTTCCGATGTTAAAACCTAACTGCAAAGTAGGTAGTCGGGGCTGTAAGTAATGCAATTTGCTTAAGTCAGATGTCGCTGCCTGTACGTAATACAGAGAATATTGTAAAGAGGTTCGAAATTTCACTGATGTCGTGAGTTGCCCATTGGCTCAATTGGTAGAGCGCTGGTACGGATAGCCAGAGGTTGCGGGTTCGAATCCCGGCATGGGTGAAATTTTTAGCCTCTAAATAGGTTTTTAAATTTGTTCCTTAGCACGGGTTAGTGCATTAAAAATAAAAATAGTGTGATAGATGACTATTGTCGCTAATTTCGGCGTAGGGCTAATTTTGGTACAAAAAATTAGCTTTATTTTTAAAAATTTATTGAGCCGTTTTTCGGCTTAATTTTCATCTTGAACTACCAAATATTATTTTAACTACGCCAAAGTCTATAGACCTTAATAAACACGAAGTACGAAGTATACGCTCTAAGCAATAGACGGGCTCGGAGCAAAACTTAAAAAACAAATTAAAAAAGAGGAGGTAGTAGTAATTAGGTTCAATGATATTTTGAATTCACATGCTTAGTGTACCACGTGTTGTTATAAATTAAATTTAACCTCTAGCGGATAAAAACGGCTTTTGCACTCAGATATCGAAGGGCAAAAATACTCTTTCCAAAATGGAGGGATAAAAGATATGTTTTTCGGGATTTTCGGGGTGCCAATAATGCGAAAAATCAAAATACTATGATAGTAAAAAACAACTACCTATTAGATTTTTTTAAAGGCATGTCAGGAGTAGGTAACTGCACATACCGTAACCGGTGACGATCATTCATAGAATTGTATAGAATGTCAACAAAACATTATGTATCAGGCATTCATTTAACTACAGGATAATTATTTTATAATGTATTGCAAAGATTTGCTTGTTCTTCTCTAAAACAAACATATAGACATTCAAGCATTCAAAACTAATTACTACATCGTATATAAAATTGTATTAATATTTTGTAAACAAAATTGTCATCACTCTCTCCCTAACAATTATTTGTTGTTAGTTGTTAGTGAGCTATTACAGCCGGACCAAAAAAGTAGAAAATATTGAATATGAATTCGAACTCGTGAATATTCCTTTTTAACCTTCAGCCAACTTCTAAAGTAAGCCTAATAATACTGTTAAACCATCTGCACAACAGATCAGCTAAAACATAACCAACAGAAAAAATATATATTTAATAATATTACTTATATGATGGCCGCGGTGGCGCAGCGGTTTGGCACGCTGACTGTAAAACCGAAGGTCTCGGGTTCGATCCCCGGCCGGGTCAAACTAGGAAACGAACTTTTCTAGTTTGTCTCGGGTCTTGGATGTTATCTATGTATTTGTTGTATTAAATCTATCGTCGAGTTAGCACCTACAACACAAGTCATTTAGTTGGACTTAGTATAGGGCTAACAAGATCTGTGTAATGTTTCCATGAATATTTATTTATTTATCTATTTATTTATTGAAATTTGAGGGTGAAATAATTTTTGTTTTTATTAATCTACGTTTAGTTCAGTTTATATATATTTTTATATAAAATGAACTAAACGTAGATAAAGAAATAGACTTCAAAGCTCTACAGCATTAAAACACACAAATAATTTTAACTATTCTAGAATTTTAATTTGGAGCCGATGCCAAGTAACATGACCGTTTGGGCACCTGACCTTTTGGGCACCAACAGTCAACATACAAAAAATAATTTTGATGAATTCAGAAACTCCTTTTTTAAGTCAGTTAAGAAAGACAAATTATGTTACCGTGTCATTTCATTGGGGTTTCTTATTTCTGTTTTTATTTTTCTCTTTTTTGTGATTTTTTTGTGTTGGTTTCATACTGATTTCATAAAGCCTATGACACTCCTGCTAATACGACTAATCAATGAAGATGTCAAAACCTGATGATAGGTTATGGTGATGAGGTACCATGGAACCGGACATACATACATGGCAGCCAAACACATTAAGCCAAACCCTTCTTTTGAGCTTACAGTCAGGTAAAAAAAAAATTCAAATATAATGTATGGACTTTAGAAAAAGGGTATCCGGAAGAGAGCAGCAGATTGCCGGCTTATTATACGGGAAGTTGACAATTTGAATCCAATGGCACCAATGACTTTGTTTTCTAAGTTATTGTGTGGCAACCCTAATGTCTGAAGTGTTAGCACACCTCAGCGCTTACTACGTTCAATAGCCCAACTATGAGGCTAACCGCCACACTCCGTAACATTAATTAAAAGTTTATCTTTATACTATTTTTAATGCACTAACCCGAGCTAAGGACAATTTTAAAAAAACCTATTTAGAGGCTAAAAATTCCACCCATGCCGGGATTCGAGCCCGCATGCCGGTGAGTCGCCCATTAGCTCAGTTGGAAAGAGCGCTGGCACGGAAAGCCAGAGGTCGTGGATTCGAATCCCGGCATGGGTGGAATTTTTAGCCTCTAAATAGATTTTAAGTTAATCTGTGTTGAGTATGCTGTTGTCCTTTTCTCTTCCATTGATAATAAGTGAAAGATAATGTTAGGTAAAGATATTTAAATAAACATTTAATTTAATGGACATCTCTGAGTGCAGCAGCGGAAATCTCAGGTCTGACTAACTCCATAATTACGTGTCTGGAATAACTTATGAAAATTTTACTCACTTGCAAGTTTAAATTGGTGCCAGCATGTGGTTTCAATATGTCTCCTTCAGAGGCCATCCTATTAAACATTTGCTTTCGCTCCTTCACAGATATTTTCTGTTCATTATCTTCAGTCATCAATTCACATTTTGACTCTGACAATGTCTCACTTCCCTGCGTTATCTTGTCCTCACTTGTGATAGACAATCTTGAGCTAGAGCTGCTTGGGGTGCCAGACGCACCAGACTTTTTGTCACTGTTAACATGCTTGTCACCTGACGAGCGCCGCCTCGGATGAACTTTAGGAATGTCTTCATCAGTGTGGGTTTGTGGGACTATATTTTCTTTTACATCAGTGGGTCTTAACTCCGGCTCGTTAGGTATTGAATTAGCTTGTATGAGTGTGTTGAGTAAGGTTAGGTCTTGATTTAAATGCAATGGTAGAGGTGGACGTTCTGGAACTGGTTCTGCACTGGTGTCGTGGAACTCAACTGGAGTCTCAAGGGCAGCAATCGATGATGAATCAGGCGGCTTGTCAGCTGAGGTATCGCTATGTTCTTTGAAATTGGGCGTCATATATTTTTTCTTCAAGATAAGCCACTTTTCGTTGTTGTGATTCTTGATAAGGGCCAGAGAGTTTACATGCTTCTTGAATGTACTCCTGGCTTCATCTAAAAATAGAATCGAAAGTTTAGTAATCGAACTAAGTACTTGCTGTAAAGTCAAAACTTCAGCGTACACACCTCGCATGTCGGGATTAGTAAGAAACACCTTGAAATGTTTCACTAATTCATGGTTCGTCACTTTTCCGTTGTGGGCTAACATGAACTTTAATATTTCATCAAAACTTAGCTCCTTTGGGCTCGACATTTTATGTAAAAATTAGAAAACAGAATCTCCAGTCAACTTAGCGGCATAGGAAAACGTCAAACTAACTCTATGAATATGAAATGACTGCGGTGAGAGAGAGCAAGTAAATGACTTGTGTAGTGTGCAAGCGAGAAACAAGATCTCACTGACAGATGGTCGGTTGCGTTCCGCTCTACGCAAAATAGTCACTTTAATTTGTGCCTGTATTGTTTGTATTGGGTCTGCGGAATGAAAAAATCTAAATAGTTTTTACCCGATTGCGCCGGAGCCCAATAGGGGGGTGATGTGTTTGGTTAGCTCGTAGGTTTGTTCGTATGTTTTATATTTTATTCAATTTAGGTCCCGCCTGCAAATATTCAATATTCTGAATATACAGCTGAAAAGTTGTTGATTATTTAAAATTTCTTGTGTTTTTAGGTTTGGAATCGAACCGAGTGATTGGAATCTAACACTTTAGTTAAGCAATAACAGTCGCGGTCTGATGCAAGATGGGTGGCCGTCCCGTTGCGGCCGCCCCAGTGGCATATTTCCAAGCGCTGCCATGCTTTGCAAGGCAAGTTAAGCCGATAGTGCCGGCTGTCATGCCTTACGGCAGTCGTTAGACCATTACAGAGGTCTTTTGGGTTGCTTAATAATTTCGGGCGCAAGGCCCGCCACTGTCTTACAATCCTCCACCAATCCAGACTTGGCCTCCGTGGTGGAGTATGACCTCACCTTTCTGCGATGCAGTAAGAGACCCGTACCCCAGCAGTGGGGACATGCAAGGGTTGATATCACGCCTCTTGCGGATTGGCAATTTTTTGCTCTGAGGTATTTGAACACTTCGGACACTCAGTTAAGGAAAACATCGAAATTCACCACTAGCTAGTACTGGTATTGGTATACCTACCTACTAACTTTGTGATGTTGTAAAGCTTTTTATAAAAATAAAACTGGAACGACTTCAACTTTGTGTTTTCTTTAAATGTGTTTGTTAATTTTATTTATAATATAAACAGGAAACTGGACCTAATAACAGAATAAGCAGGTAAAAATAGGCAGGTCTACTCGAAATGTGAAGTAGTAATGTTAAAAATGAGGGAAATCCCAAAAGTGGGTGACGCAATTTTAAATTTTGAAAATGATAGACAAAATTAAAGAAATATACAAAAATGGTATAAAGAGTTCACAAATGTACCTACTAGCTTAGGGAACAAAGCAAGGATTGGCACATTCATTGGTGCAGGCCCGCACTGGGAATCGAAACTGGGTCTCTTGCTTCCGAGTCCATTGTTCTACTCACTGAGCTACCGCCATATTGACGTAAATTGAGTAAATTGAGATTTTGGTTTTAGCGCGCAGACTAGTGTATCGGATTTTAACAATGCCTTTTACACCTAGGACAAAATATCATGTGTATTAATTTACTTTAATGAACACGATATGGAGGAAAAAGTGTTTTTTAAATAAATTTAAAATCACACAACATAAAAAAAACATTATTTTACCCACAGAACAATAATTACGAGTAAATGATTTTACCAGTGAATCCATTTTGTTTTTATGTTTTCAAGACTCAATAAAAACCGTAGGTACCGAACTATAGGTAACTACACTATACAGTCGACAGCAGCTATACAGTTTTGTTGCAGTCTTCCGTAACGTAATTCATTAGAGTGCTCGTATGTATAGGTTGACGTGAAGTCGACTGTACCTGTGGTGGGATGCACTGAGCTCAATACTAGTGGAATACCTAAAAAAACAGTATCATCAAGATCGCCCGTTGCCGATGCGTGATAGGACGTGGACAGCATTCTAAGCATTTTCTTAACTGTAACGAGTTTATAAAGAACTGGACTGTAAGAGAAGAGCCGAAGATCGGGCTCAGTGGCGTGTCTTGGGAGAGGCCTATGTCTAGATGTAGACTGACTCCGGCTGATAACCCTTGTAGATATGTGCTCACTGCTGCGGCACGCATCTCTTCCTGCATCGCAGGAAAATTAGGCAATACTACAACACGGGGGCCAAGTCAGCGGCAACATTAGTGGCAACGTCATTGTCAGCAACATTTTGAGCTTATAAAATGTTCAAATCTTCAAGTAAATTTTAAATTCCTTCTTTATTATTTGCTCTAAGTAGGTATTATAAGTATCGAAACAGTTGACGAAACTCTTTCTGTAATTTGGTCTATTATAAATAACAAATTAGGAAAAGTATGTGCAGTGTTACTTTGAATGACAAGATAGGTACGCAATAGTCTGATTAAAGAACTTTGTGGACTGAAAGATGATGTAGTGATTAGAATTTAGAAAGGAATGTTGCGTTGGTTTGGACATGTGAAGAAAGATTGACGAAACAAATATATATTGCGAATGTGAGTGTGTAAGGGCCGTCTCAGGCGGAAATACATCGACCAAGTAGGGGATGTATTAGCAAATGGGAAGGTAAAAGTTACGCGCGATAAGTTAGGCGTGCGTGCATGCAACGACTTATGTGCGTTGATGAAGCGAAGTTTATCCGTCAGGATTATGGCAAGTGGCAGTCCCTGGTCTCTGTCTACCCCTCTGGGATACAGGCGTAAGGTTACGTATATATGTCTATGTAAATTAGGAGTCTGCGAATTTTCACCTAAAATACCAGAGATACTTAAATTATTAACTTCAAATAAAAACGGTTTCTAAATAGTTCTTTTTAATTCCAATTTATTGTAGGTACGTAATGACAGCTCGTTTAGACGCTTCTCCGGACATTTCTTAAAGTATTTCACAGATAATGTTTTCCTGTGTAATCGCAACTTTTCGTTCAACCATATTGTTTCGGTTCCGTATTAAACGGAATACACGACATTGTTCTAGGCAGCAAGCAGTTCACAAGTTCACTACCTACATGCACGTGTGGTCTACGACGGAAGCTGGAGTCGTGTTAGCTAAACATAGGTAATATTTTGAGCATAGGAGGATCGCAAAGATCTTATGGCCATATTCTATGACTTCTTGAAGCGCTCGTGGCCTAGTCGGACCGAGTGATTGGAATCAATCACTTGAGTTAAGCAACAACAGGCGAGATACGGTGCAGGATGGGTGACCGTTCCGTGACTACCGCTAGTGGCATTTTCTGCTTCGCAAGGCACGTTAAGCCGTTGGTCCGGTTGTCATGTAATTGTAGTCGTTAAGCCATGTCAGAGGCCTCATGGGTGGCTTGATAACTTCTAAAAGTAAGGCCCGCCACTATCTTACAATCCTCCATCAACCCGGACTTGGCTCCCGTCGTGGAGTATGGCCTCTTACCTGCGATGCAGGAAGAGACTCGTGCCCCAGCAGTGGGGACATACAAGGGTTGATATCGATATCCATTCTAAGACATTCAACAAGCATTTGATAGGGTTTGGCATAAGGGACTGCTGTGTAAGGTCAAGACTATGCTGCCACATACATTCTACTTAATAATAGAATCATACCTCTCAAACAGACTATTTCAAGTTAAGCAAAGGGAAGCCAGGTCCCAACTTCTAGAGTGCGAAGCAGGTGTCCCACAGAGCTCAGTTCTCGGGCCGATCCTCTACAACATCTACACCGCTGACTTACCTCAGTCATTTGCCGCTGTCACGGCGACCTTTGCAGACGACACTGCAATACTATCATGCAATGAAAACGCAAATGAAGCCTCAATCAACCTCCAGCTTCAACTTGACGAAACAGAGAAATGGCTAAGAAAGTGGAGAATAAAAACCAGTACCGCAAAATCCACCCACATTACTTTTGCGTTACGAAGAGGTGACTGTCCACCTGTGAGCCTAGGTGGAGAAATTCTCCCACACAAAGATAGTGTCAAATACCTCGGGTTCTACCTTGATCGTAGACTGACGTGGAAGCACCATGTCAAGGCTAAACGAAAGGAGCTGGACACTCGATTCAAGGAACTACACTGGCTGTTGGGGCGGGGATCTCACCTGTCACTCTCCAACAAGCGTTTGGTCTACAATGCGATCTTAAAACCTATATGGACGTATGGATGCCAAATTTGGGGCTCTACATGTCAATCAAATCTTCTCGTAATACAGCGTGCGCAAAATAAAATATTACGATCTATCTCCAACACAGCGTGGTATACCAGGAATAATGAGATACATGAATACCTTGAGATCCCTACAGTGGTTGAGGAACTAAAATTGTATGGGCTTAGGTATACTGCCGTCCTAACTTAAACAACCGTAACTCGATTTTTGTCAAAAATGAGTTAAGACTTGATTTGGAATCAGCGTGATGAGAACTATAATGTTCTCTTTGACGTATTTTTGGTAAAACCGACACAAAAGGAGATAGTGTTAATCATAAGCGCCGTAACTGTCTATTTTGATGGCACGTTCCTAGATATGACAACCGTAAAACACCTTACGGTTCTTATTCTTAACGTTATTGTATGAGCTTGATCATGCATCAATAATATATCCTAAATATAAACACCGTAAGTTATTGTACGGTAGTTATCTTTAATTTTAATTCTGTCTGTTGGTCAATGTATATGTTTAAATTTATGAGCTAAAAGTTCCTATTTACATTATTTAAAGCATGTTAAGTCTCAAAGAATGATCTTTTGGTAAATATTTTAAAGACTTAAAAGTGCGACTGATAAATTTAATAAATAGGTAATTATTAAATTTTTTAAGGTACCTAGGTAAACTTTTTGTTTTTTCTAAAGCACTAACCCGTCCTAGGAATGAATTAAATTTATTAAGGAAATTAAAACGCTCGAGACGAGTTCAAGTCCTGTCTCAAGCGGTTTTCGTAATTTCCTCTATAAATTTAAGTAGGTAAGATTTTTTTATTACTTTAAATTTTATTCTTCATTTTAAATACTTAGGTATAACGATCTCATTTAATTTAACATTGTGTAGGTTCGCAAGAGTGAAACTCTGAAAAGTGCCATTTATAATTACTGAAAGCATAGTAAGAAGTTTATGTTATTTCAAATTTACTTTTTTAATAAATACGTACGAGTACATGTTAATTATTTAAATTGTGGTTTTATTTATTAGCCATTAATTACTATATACTAACAAGTATTTTTACGAAGCATTTAATTGAGTGTTTAGTTAGTTACCGCTTTTATGTCTAGTAAAGCTTCATTTCTAGACATAAAAACCGTAACTACGTTATATACGGCGCTCATGCTTAGGCAAAGCCCATTATCAAATTAAATTTCACTAGCCATAAAGCTTATTTGCTAAATTTAAAGAAAAGTGTTATTATTACCACTATGTAAAATACACAATCTTAAAGGGAATTATTAGTACTACAGATAAAATTAATTAAAAGTAGACATTTTTTAAAACTGCGACACTAATAACAAATTTTCGAAAAAAAACTTTATGGCGCGAAATCTCGGAACTATACTTTTGGTAGTTACGGTTGTTTAAATTAGGACGGCAGTATAAAGAACGACTGGCCCATCACAAGAATCCACTGGCTGCTGCACTGCTTGATACCAGACACAATGTCAGGCGACTGAGGCGAAAACACGTCATTGATGACGAAGCTACTGAGGATGTATAGTAAAAAATTTAATGACTATACTCCTAACGCCAGATCTACCCAGAAACCATCTGATTATAGCCAAACATGGGCTGATGGCAGATACGGAGAAGAAAGGAAAAAAAAATTTCTAAGACTTCTTAAAAGCATGTGATTGCGAAGACCAAAAATACACTTCCTTTAAAACTAAGACACTGCGTAAAAATAGAAAAAGGCTTAAAATTTATGAGATCCGTTTTGGAAGGAAGAGTTTGAAAAGCTTACCTGAATAGAATTAAATCTTCAGGGTCAGAGGTTAATATGGGAGTACAATAGAGATTTTCTTAGTATTTTAAAATGATTTAAGTGATTACAATGCCTGCAATGATTTACATTAAGCATGCCTGATTAGCAAACTGAAGTGGCAGTGGGCTGGTCCCATAATATGCCGAAGAACCGATTGTCAATGTGGTTCATAGGTTCTCGAGTGGAGATCACGAACTGGTAAACGCAGCGTAAAAAGGCCCTTCAGCTCGTTGGAACGATCTGTGGCAGATTGCTGGCAGTGGTTGGATTAGGATGGCCGAGTAAAGAAGGAAGTGGCGAGCCTTGGTGGAAGGCTATGCCCAGCAGTGGACGAGTACAGTTTGATTGGGTGTATGTAAATGATTTAGTTAAAAATATATAATGTTATATGAGTTAGAAGACAAGAAATGACTTCTACGTTACGAATAATGCTTACTCTCCAAAACGATAAAATATATATAAAGGTGATAGCGACGTGGTATTAAAGGATGACAAACTAGGCCTTGTCGAAGAACCTGGTTTTCTAGGAGTCACAATTGATGCAAAGCTTTACTGGGGTCCACATGTAGAAACATTGTCACAAAGACTTAGTGCTATAGTATGTGCAGCCAAAGTAATCCGGGAAATAACCAACGTCGCAACTGTTAAGTTGTTTATTTTAGTTACATCCGTGGTATTATGTCGTATGGCACATTACTGTGGAGCCTGGCAACAAACACTGAGACTATCTGCGTCTTATAGATAAGGTCATCAGATTTATTTAATTCCACTCCCTTGATCATGTAAAGTCAGTTGATAAAATATCTATAAATTGGAGACTTGTGATTATTTACAATTTCTAAGAAATAGTTTTCGGCGATACACCGTGATTATTTTGGTAATCAACTTAGGTATTCTTTTGTTCTGGTAAACTCATTACTGTTCAAAATTGTGTACCTATTTGAAATGCACAGGATATATTGGAGTGTCTTCAACATCAAATTCTTTAGTTGCGTCATAGCTACAATTCTAACAGAAAGTTTTTAAAAAAATGTATGGCGGAGAATATTTTGAGGACAAACATTTCACTCTTGGGTCTACAGATGCACGCAGTAAGAGCACTGTGCTCATTTCTAGTCCCAAGAGCGAAGGTAGGTCCAAATTCCTATGAAACACTAGTTCCGGACTTCCGCCGTCTAACAAGAATTAGACATTTAACTTTTAATTGGACGCTTGTACGGATTTCGGAAACTTTGCTGGCCGTAAGTGTTTTACTATGCTACGCGTTGCGCTTTAACTACCTACCTAAAGATATATCCTATTACATTATATTCGATATTTGCATAATATAAAGTTCCTCATTAAAGATGAGTTAAAGATAACGATAGATATACAGTCTAATAGCTTTTAAAATATAGCTCGGCTTCTATCGGATAGAATCGGATATATTCGTGTAATAGAAATATCGGAACTAATATAATAATAATAATAATAAATATTTATGAACATATTACACAGATCTCGTTAGCCCTATACTAAGTACAACTTAATGACTTGTGTTATAGGTGCTAACTAGACGATAGATTTAATATAATAATTACAAAGATAACATCCAAGACCCGAGACAAACTAGAAAAGATCGTTTCCTAGTTTGACTCAGCCGGGGATCGAACCCGAGACCTTCGGTTTTACAGTCAGCGTGCCACACCGCTGCGCCACCGAGGCCGTCACATAAATTTAAATAACTTCTGAAAATAGTGAAAAAGAGTTTTATACCGAGCAGGGAGTACCTACTATTAGGCCTCGTGTGCTTTCGGCGAAAACCGAAGCCTACTCTAGAGCCCTAGCTATCAGCTATTTTGTAATTAAGCTAAAAGAATATACTTACTTATCGTGAAACAAACATCGGCATACGTATGTGAAGTTATGCTAATTTATATGTTGATTTAAAGGTTAAGTAATCGTATTTTTTTATCACTTTAGAAACGAAGTAGGTAAATTCGGTATTTGATTTCTAGCCTTACTTTTCTGTTATAGTTAAGGCTAGTTTAAATAGGTTACCAAAGAAATACACCATATTTACCTACACTTTTTTTGAACAATAACTATCTGCTCTTAAGTTAAGAAATATCTGTGCAAATTCCTTGTTTATGTGCAAAACACTCGTGAGATATTCTCATAGGTCCTGACTGAAAACCAGCGCTGAGGGCTCACACCCTCAGCAAAATGCTGAGTCAGCTGCCTGCAGCAACTGAAACACACCGCGACAAAACTGCTTAAATTGTGTTTACTACCTTACCTTTTGATGTTCTCCGTTAAGTTTGTTTCGTATTTGTAGAATATATGTAGAATAGAATCCACTCCCTTGTTTAGGTAGTAGAGCATGTATTGCCTCTGACTTGTAAGTGAAGGCTGTCACCGGTAGTCTAAAGAAATAATACTAAAAAATTATTTATCGTTATCGTTATTGTTATTTTGTGAGCTTCAACAAGGGTTCTTTAATTGTGATTAGCAAGCAGGAATGATGACGTAGGACGTCCTCCGACCAGATGGGATGACGATCTGCGAAAAAATGCTGGCAGACGCTGGATGTGGCAAGCTGAAGACAGGGCGCTATGGCGCTCATTAGGGGAGGAATATGTCGAGCAATAGACTAATATAGCCTGAAGAAGAAGTTGATGATGAATTTGTAACATGAGACGGCGAAGAAATTTCACGAACCATCTCATGCTTTGATTGTCTTAAAGCTGTCCCCTAATGAGTTCCTAATAGGTACGTAGCTTGAAAAGAAACAAACATAAATAAATTCCTCACAAAATGGTATCCTAGTGTGGTTCCCAAACTAGGATACCATGTGGTATAGTAGCCAAACAAGGAAATCACAGACATGAAAATAAAACCCAGACTGAGCCGCGGGACTCGAACCCACATCTAGTTTGATAGGCGTTTGACGTACATCCCGAAGGCAGCGGCTTACATTTTACATTGTACATTGACATTCAGCAAACAGAATAGAATGTAAATTCTTTACGTTAAAATAAATGGACTTGATTAATTGACATATCCACGTTAAAAACTATGAAAAATAAATGCATTATGTGTGTTTATCGAGAGACCACAAGTTGGATTTTCGGTGTGGGCATGTACTAATGATTCGTTTTCTAAGTTATGTTTATTTTAAAAACCTATTTAGAGGCTAAAAATTTCACCCATGCCGGGATTCGAACCCGTTATGTTATGTTTATTTGTAAACTTATGGTAGCAATATGATTATATTCTTTTTGTTGCACTAACCCGTGCTAAGGAAAATTTTAAAAACCTATTTAGCTGCAAGTGATGGAAATTACTTTAGCCAGATATCGCTGCCTGTAAGTGATACAGAGAGTATTATAAAGAGGTTCGAAATTTCACTGATGCCGGTACTTGCTCATTAGCTCAGTTGGAAGAGCGCTGGCACGGTTAGCCAGAGGGCGCGGTTCGAGTTTTTGCGGAATTTTTAGCCTCTAATTATGTTTTTAAAATTTTAACTTTACTGTGAAGGAAAGCAAATTAACCTCTAGACCAACGAAGCAGTCGATTGAATCAATATCAATGAATATAATCTCTTCCGCATGAGGAAGATGGTATCAATTGGTGCTGTATACGCAAGTGGTTGCTGTATACGACCCTAATTATACTATCTAGATCTGATTGTGCTCGCTCTATCTGACTATACTAGGTAGAACACATGTGTGAAGTAGTTACGTAGGTATTTACTTTTAAAAGTACTGTTCCAAGTTTGCAATAAGAGAGATTTCATCACGTTTCAAATTTATAAAGAGAAGTTGCCTCAAATAATTAGAGGTCATATAAATTTATAATTGTCGTTAAATCCCAGTTCCATTTAAATTTTGTCTGGAGCTGATTGAACACCAACATATTTCGGAGGAATGATTAAATATGTAAATAGCTTCAAAAACGTCAGGCAGTATTGGCGGATTTTAGGAGGGAGCATTTAATGCCAAATTTGAATTCAATACATGTATGTAGAAATTACACAAGCAATAATGAATTGTAAAAGAAAATAAAGTACTGCTTCAACTATTATTCAAAGGATTTTTTGGTTGAGTTTAAAAGATTTAACGCGCTTGTAGAGTCTAACGAGCTAGTAAGGCACCCACGTGGATAGGTAGCATTATTTAACACTTAATCATCTGTTGACAATAACATCGTCGTGACCATCTCGGTAACCCAGGGAAACCAAACAAAAATTCAAAAAGTTGCATAGATGCCCGTTTCACATCCCCCGGTTGTTACCATCGGACGCAGCGCTAAAATACATAATACGAATAGCATGGGGGCATCGACACATCGCTGGACCGCGGGCGGCGCCGCCGCCGCGACGCCTGAGGCGCCGCGGCGCGTGGTGTCCATGCGGAGCGGAGTTACAGCCATGTTGCGGCCCGAGCAGCGGGAAATCGCGGCCGCCCATGGGAGGCGTGCGGCGCAAGCGGGAGGGCGCGACGGGCGGCCGGCGCGGCGCGAGCGAGAGGGCCGCTAGGCGGCGCGCGGCGGAGGGCGGCCGCACCACGCACTCTAGCTCCGGTCGCGTCGACGGGCGGCCGGGAGCGCGCGCCTCGCAACACTGACATCCGTACAGCCTTCTCCCGACTTTTCTCCTAGTACGTTTTTTGAATGCGCGCCGGCAACAGCGGGCACGTGATACGCCCGCAGCTGTTTTTTCTCTTTCGCTCGGGTCTGTGACAGCTGAGTGTCGCGTGAGATCGTGTTCGTTTCCCGCCACTTCCAGTAGTAGCGCAGGGAAAGAAATATAAGGGTCTAAGTTTATGGCGCGAAACGTGAGATTTGTCTTAATCACATCGCACGTGAACCGTTGACTTTGAGTGCACAATGAACAAAATGACTCGCAAGTTTTCAGTTTGTGCCGATTTTCTCTGAAACTTTATGAAGAAGTGAAGTCAATTCTCGTTTAAACTGTTAAGGATTTTAATGATAATGGATGATTGGGAGCGACACGTTACTCCCCTGCTGCAGGATATGGGATGTTCCAGCGAAGAAGCACAAGATGACTTCTTTAATCAGCAAGACGTAAGTGTCATTTTGCGAGTCACATACAACTTTAATTATTTTCAGCAGTATCGTGCACTAGGTTCTCTATCACATCATTGTCAGGAGTCGGTAATTAAGTTCAGAGGCAAACGATGGTAGGTACTGATATTTACATCCCTTGGTCACACATGTTCGGCGTCCAGCCAATTTCATTGAATCGTGAATTCGTTCAATCTAAACACGTCACTGCAGCCGCACAGGTACATTCACCCGGTTTATCACGCTTTAAATATTACCTACAGCTAAAATTGAATCGATTATTTGAGCATATTGTAATAGTAACGACTTATGGTACCTAATCCAAACTGTATTTAGGTATGTAAAATAAGCAACTTATATCGCCCCTACCGTTTTTTCAAGGGGGGCAGTATAGGTTTTATTACCACGAGTACCCACCACAGAAGCTCAGGTTTCCTCAGAAAGTGTTCCTTGCTATCCCAAATTCACAAAAGATTCACAAGTTACGTAAACTTGTGAATTTTAAGTAGCAATACCACCAGTTGAAGGTAAAGGAAAACTTACTGAGCAAACCATTGCTGACAAAGTTAGAGAACAAAGTAAACAAAGTGTTGTTAAATGCGGCAATGAACCCAAGACCTTTCTAATATGAACCGACGCGCTTCCACAGCTAAAAGAATTATATTAATGTATAAGAATTACATAATTATTAATATTGTATTGTAAGGGCGTAAACTTTTACACCACTTTTGTAATGCCTTCTCTTTTTGTTTTGTATCATTTTCAAACACAAAATTTTAAATACCGTCACTTTTGGATATTGACACATTACTATTAAACTCTTCGAACAAGAACTCTTATTCTACTCTATTAACGTAACAGTTAACAAGTCTATTCAGGACCCTGTTTCATGAAACTGCTATACGAGTAGTTTATTATAGTTTGTTTATAGTTCGACGTACATTGTTCGATATCAACCCTTGTATGTCCGCACTGCTGGGGCACAGGTCTCTTCCTGCATCGCAGGAAGGTTAGGCCATACTCCACCACGGGGGCCAAGTCCGGGGTCGTGGAGGATTGTAAGACAGCGGTGGGCATTACTGTCAGAAGTTATCAAGCCGCCTATAAGGCCTCTGACATGGCTTAACGACTACCGTTACATGACGGCCGGCATCAACAGTTAACGTGTCCTGCGAAGCACGAAAGTACTCATAAAAATGTCACTAGCGGTAGTCACGGGATGGTCACTCATCCTGTACCCGACCGCTACTGTTGTTGCTTAACTCAAGTGACTGATTTCAATTACTTGATTCGACTAGACCACGAGCGATTCAAGGTACATTGCGTACAGTGAATTTAGCGAGACCAGTCGTTTGCGTATGTCCTGGTAGGTACAGACGCCATAAAATTCATATATTTGAAATGAAACGAGTTAAGTAAACAATGAGTAATTTTGTTCTATATACTCTTTGCAACTATATATTTTTTTTAATTAAATTACTTACGGTCTTCAATTTCTCGGTTTTGCACTACCACTAAATTTTCCCATCACCCATTGGCTGGCTAGAATAAAATACTAACTAGTATTAAGTTCGCTTATTGTGCAATATTTACTTGGTGCAATAGAGAATAGTATTTTCTAAGGTTAACACGAGCTGTAGACATAATTAAAACTGTTTTTATACGGATTTCATCCGGGACCACGGCACCTGAAAAAGTGCCGAAACGTTGGAAAATTGTAAAAATGTAATAAACGAGCATAAATCCGTATAAAAACAGTTTTAATTAAGCAATAGAGAATTTTAATAATAGGTAATAACACTATGGTTAGGTCAACTCAAACAACTTATACTGACTAGGTACTAGATACACAAACGACCGGTCTAGTTGATGTTACTATAGCAAAGTCATCTTGTTAATATGTGCGCTATCTGAATTTGTAATGGACATCGAAAAGCATGAATTATTGTAGGTCTATATGAAACAGTCAAATTGTCAAAGAAAACCATGAATTATTTTAGTTCTATGAAACAGGCCCCAGGAGACATGTTGGCTGTTTAAAAGTTCGTAGTCACTATGAGGGTAGGTGAAAGAGAGTCCTAGTTAACTTATTACTCACTAAAATACTTAATATTGGTTTAAACACCAAACAGTTTAGTATTGGAAAGCTATGCGACTTGAATGATACCATGTTTGACAGGAGATGACGTAAAAAAAATACTGGTTGTTGCTCGAAAGCAATTTAATAGTAATTTGTTGTTAGCTCATGAGAGTTTTGTTTATTATTACTTCGTTTTTAGGGTTCCGTTGTTAACAAGAAACCTTTATAGTTTCGCCAAGGGCGTCGCCTGCGGTCCGGCCTGTACGCGGTTTGGCACAGAAACGACAAGTTCCAGAAAGCTAAAATTTGATAAAGATATAATATTAACTATGCCGACAAAACGATATGATAAGATCTTTAAAAAAACTTTTTCTTAAAATTACCTCTCTCCTCTCCTACATCTAAATTAAGGATGCGATTTTTGCTCTTATACGGCATAGGTATGGAGTCGCCCATAAAGGCCCCTGACATGGCTTAGCATGGCACTCGGCACCAACGGCTTAGTGTACCGTGCGAAGCGCGGACAGTAAGGCCCGCCACTGTCTTACAACCCTCCACTAACCCGGACTTGGCCCCCGTGATGGAGTATGGCCTAACTTTCCTGCAATGCAGGAAGAGACCCGTGCCCCAGCAGTGGGAACATACAAGGGTTGATATCGATAGCGGGGCATCTTTGGATTGGTCATTTAAAACTATTGTGGGCTTAGGATGACTATTTTCGATTAAGGGTTCTGTTTGCGAAATATTAAGCTTTTAAGCGCAAGTTATTGTTATAGTAGGGCGTCCTCTCCCTCTCATGGCTGAACGGTAGATTGTAGAAACGTGAAAAACGTAAAGAGCACATAAGTTTTAAAAGAAACTATAACACCTAAGTAAGCTGTAGAGCTTACTTAGGTGTTATAGTTTCTTTTAAAACTTTTAACGTGTAGACGTTAAAGAGAAGCAGGGGAACAACTTGCAAAAGCAGATTTGCAAATTCTATTGAAAATTACTTTGTTGAAGTTCTTAGTTCCGTAAACCAGATATATAATCCTTCTACGGAACCCTACACTGCACGTGGCTCGACACGCACTTGGCGGGTTTTCTTAAGTACATACTCTGAAGTCATCGGTTATCATTCGGCTTTCCGTACCACGTATAGCGGTTACTTTTATCAATATCATCGTCATCATCATTATAGACGCTGAAATCTGGATGATATATAAGTGACGGTTATGTAATTAGTAGGTAACTAAAACTGCAAACTATAAAAAGTTTTAAAAACTTATTTAGAGGCAAAAAAAATCAGCTCTTTCCAGAGAATGGTGTACAGAGGTTCGAAATTTCACTGATGCCGGTGAGTCGCCCATTAGCTCAGTTGGAAAGAGCGCTGGCACGGATAGCCAGAGGTCGCGGGTTCGATCCCGGCATGGGTGGAATTTTTAGCCTCTAATAGGTTTTTAAAACAACCAAGAAAGCAAGAGAAATATTAGCAGGCACTACAAAATTTGGAATATTCTAACTAAAAGGTAGAGTTAGGGACTGCTACGAGGTTTCACAGGACTGACAGAAATATAAGAGAGGAGATCAATGGCAAAAATTTGTTACATCTTAAAATTAACCTTAGGATGTACTCAATTACGACCACATCATACAACGTTCCAAGTTTAGTAACACATTTTTTCCCTGATTTATATTATTTAATACCCGGTTTTTAATTGAAAAGACAGTGTACATTTTCATTAAAATTAAAAATAATACTGGGAGATTTATTTATTTTTTTCTTTATATTATCAAATCATTTTGAAATGAAAGTGGCCGTATGGTTTAGTCTGCTACTCTTTTTCTCTAAAGTTTGCTTGAAGAAATCTCTTACGGATATAAGCTCACCTTCGCAAATTTCTAACATAATATCCTGTTATATGTGATTTATAATAATTCTTCTTCTTCTTCTTCACGTCCACTGCTGGTCATAGCCCTCCCCTAATGAGCGCCATAGCGTAAGGTTGTGCCATCATTGGGGGGTAATGCCCATAATCCCCACGCTGGGCATGCGGGTTGGGGATCGCAGTTTGGTGGAATTGTACTTCAGGGGGCGCTGCTGCCCACCCCCCGGTTTGCGTCCCTTTCATTAATAGGCCTACTCTATTTAAAAACAATGTTCCAGGCAGTGCAGCATTCGAATAGTTCCTTCGACCATCCAGTGCGAGGTAATGTTCGATATTAAGCCGAGTATGACCCCACTGCTAGGCCATACTCCACCACGAGGGCTAAGTCCGGGTTAGTGGAGGATTGTTGGACAGTGGTAGGCTTCTGACATGGCCTAGCGATTGCCATTACATGACAGCCGGCACCAACGGCTTAACGTGCCTTGCGAAGCAGGTAAGACTCAGAAGCAGGACACTAGCGGTAGTCACGGATGCAAGGGTCAAAGTTTTATAATAATGCATTATGAATTAATAGGACGCATGTTACAGGCCCAAAAAATAAAAAAAAATATTGCAAGTGCAGCAAAAGTATCCATAAATAAATAAAAATTAGCGCTAGGCACAACACTAGAAAAATAATTTCATGTTCAACCACAAAAGTCTCATGAAATAGAGGCTTACACTAGCCCTCTTCTCCCCGTACACCAATTAACTGATAACTGATTGCGTTTTACGAAAGAAAAGAAATAACAACAGTAATATTGAGGATACAACTTCACTATAACCAACGCACTCTACTATACTCGTAGGTATTTTATACATGCATTGCGTCGTGTATAAAATATAAAATAAGTTACATTGTAGATGAATCAGTTACAGATTTTGAAATCTGAAACACTGAGAAGAATGAAATACCTACTTAGTGGCCTATGAAACTCTGGAAAATGCCATGTGAGCCTTCAGATGAAGAGCGAAGAGGACCTCACTCCTCAGACAAAAACAATTGACAATGAAGAAGCTCGAAGATATTCTTAATGCAGTACAGTACTAAGTTTCTGGATACCAAGTTAAAATTGCATGTAATTGTATACGGAATAAAGTCCGTAAATGGGTTTTGAAGTTTCAAAGCTATCATCTCGCTATTTTATACCATGTCAGATAACCAATTACTCTTGAAAAAGGACGCCTAACCCCAGATGAAGCATGAAATGACTCTAAATAAAACTGTTTTTATACGGATTTATGCTCGTCTATTACATTTTTACAATTTTCCGACGTTTCGGCACTTTTACAGGTGCCGTGCCGTAACCTAATGCTTCATTTGTAATTAACGAGTCAAAATCTTAAGCAGTGACAGAAAATCAATTCATTAGGTTCTTTCTTTAATCTCTTCTGGAGTTTGGAGTTCACATAAAGTTTTCTCACTTCACTTACTATGCACAGGGATACGTGTCGAGGTGTGAGGGTAGTTCCAACCAATCATCTCCCTTTTTTCGGCTTGAACTGACGTCCACCATGCTCGAAAAACTTACGAGTAGAAGTACAAAACTAGCTGTGAAGGGTCTATTAACCGAATGCGACGGAGCCTTAAAAGAAGAGGGCCCGTATGTATGTATGTATGTATGTATGTATGTATGTATGTATGTATGTATGTATGTATGTATGTATGTATGTATGTATGTATGTATGTATGTATGTATGTATGTATGTATGTATGTATGTATGTATGTAAGGGTGTATTTATGTATGTATGTATGTATGTATGTATGTATGTATGTATGTATGTATGTATGTATGTATGTATGTATGTATGTATGTATGTATGTATGTATGTATGTATGTATGTATGTATGTAAGTAAGTAATGCCGGCTCTTTATACCCTCATAAAGTCAAAACTCTTAATCCAATGGCCAGACTTTGACAATTATAATCTCAATCCATTATATATTATTCCAGGAGTTTTTTTTAAATGTGCTTCAAATTTGAAATTAATCCAAAAAACAGATTATAAAATTAATTTTCCAAGATGTTCTCTACAATAACACAAGATGGCGTTATTTAAAATTGTCGTGTTTTTTTGGCTTACTACGCATACCTGATGGCGCTGCTTGTTCGATTATAACTTTATATTCCAGTTATGGTCTATTGTGTTTTTTATTTAGTAACTAAAAAAAAAACGCAAGAGAAAAAGATAGAACATAAAATAATTATGAAACAACTGCTGAGCAATCGGGGTCCTAATTTAACATTGTGACTAATTGTGAGGCGCCCGAGTTGATGTCGCTTGCTCCGTAGCATTGAATTTTAAGTAAATCCGCAGCAGTTGGGTTAAATTTTTATTTATGCCACACCTGGCAATAAAGTGGCATTTTCCGCACGCTGCGCGTACGGAAAAAGCCGCTTTCTGGCCAAGTGTAGACATAAAAACATGTACACAACACGGGAGGTAATAAAGAAAGCTCTCGATCGCATATTTACGTCCCTCGCTTGCAGCTCGGGCCGCAAACTTCTGCGATCTCGGCCTTTCTTTGTATTACCACCCTAGTTGTGTAATGTACTATTATCCTTAGATCACAATATTCCATGTCATTAGTTAATAACACTACAGAGTAGATAAGATAAGAGTTTTCGCCTTTATATTCTACCTTGATTTCCTAGTAATTGAAACGTAGCAAAAATACTTTCTAGGTGTCACTTTTCAGAAAAGTGCAGTAAAAGTACCTACAGTCGTGACATGGAGCCAATAAAGCTCCAGGAGCGGGCCACGGGTTTCACTTAATACCTACATGTCCTGGCACAGCAAAGGGTCATTATACAGTTGCACCTTTACAATGCAAATTACCCGCCATGCCTCAATGTACGATGGCCTTTACTCAGTTTAGCACTGGCAGCCTTTTTCGCTTGGAAATTTGACTTCACTGCTATTTGTAATAAAACTTGTAAGAACCTAGTCAAGATTGATATTTGAAATAGGTTTAAAAAGAATATCTTGATTTATCCCTCTTGCATCACGAGCAATGAGTGAAGTATTGAACGATTTGCTGGTTTGTTACCAGATTTTGAGGTTTTCGTGAAAACCTACCAAAATCCGTATAAAAGTAAAGAAGAAAAAGAGGAATAAATGATTAATAATATGCAAGTTTCAGCTGCTTTGTTGTATTGTATTTGTTGTGGTTGAGGTTTTTTTGGGTTTCGATTTAGGGGACGTCCATTAATTACCAACGTTAGGTATTTTTCCAAATTATTTAGGTTCCTTTATCGGTTTAAAAAGCTTTTGTTTGATTTAGTATAAAGTAATGTAATAGACAAAAATAAGTTTATTTTACACCAGAAAAAAACAAATAAACAAATATTTACAAGTATCATCTACCCATTAAATCCCCACTGAGGGGCACGGGTCTCTTTATTGAGGAAGGTACAGGCCATACTCTACCACGGGGACCAAGGCCGGATTGGTGGAGGCTTTCGAGACCAGTGGCTGGTCTTACCGTCAGAAGTGTTTACAGTAATTCGCGTTTGCGTATAATAATTCCTTCCAGATCAGCAACAAACGAGACGTGCTGAAGAAAAAGTAAGACGGGTAGTTGGTGCAAATATGATTATTGATATACATACTTATAATGTTATTATAAGAAATAGGATATTACCTATACGATTTTGGTCAACTTAAGGAGTTTTTAATGATGTTACTAGTAAATAATTGCTTTAAATATTTTCAATATAATTATCATAAGATTATAACTAAACTCTTTCTTGGGTTAATCACTAGGACGATTTCAAAGTGTCAAAATATGTACATATTTGACAGTCCAGGGAACGCTTAGTCGAACAACTGCATGCTTAAAATAAGAAAAACAGTAACAAAAATCCATTATATATAACCCAAGTATAATAGCTATCAAGAAGATGGTAAGGAAGACGGCGAATGATTTGAGATCTACAAAACTGTCTGATTTGTTATGTATGTGTAGAAACAAAAAAAAAATCTTTTCTTCTGAATTGTATAATCAACTCCTCCGAGGACATACAGGCTAAAAAATCTTCAATCCTTCTCTATTCTGGGTCAAGGTGTTGATACTGGCCCTTGTTTGTGCTAGCTACTGGATCTGGAACAGATTTTTTCTTAGGTCACCATGGTCTTTTTAGTCACCTTTAAGGTTTTCATTGTACGATCTAGGATCTACGTTCCCCTGAGCTTATGTTTCATCCACTGCCACCTTCTGTCCTTCATTTTCTACTCCGCTGGTATCTTGTTTATTTAACGCTATAAAAGATGTTGAGCCAGGGTCACCCTCAGCTAATTCAGCAAAAATTCAGCAAGATATTTATTGAAATCTGAAACCTGGCCAGCAGGTGGCCAGTACTCCGCTGTCCGCGATAGCCCGTGGTGTCCCGATGAGGCCAACGATGTTGGCCGCACAGGAATGTTGCAAATGTAGAGTTGTTGCAGGTTGATGATTAGAAACAACTTGATGCAATATATACATATGCGTGTTTATTAGTAAAACCTAACTCTAACTTATTTACAAAGATGCGTAAATAATATGCGAAAATATATTGTTTTAAAATGGCAGAATCGTTAGCGAGCTTTTGACTCAACTGTTATTACCGTAGCAACGGCCGGCTAGGCCTTTTTGCGGCTGTGGTGTAGATAATATCTTGATGATGCCGCCACACAACCTAGATACAGTCCCCTCACATTGCTGAAAGAGAAGTCCCAATTGGTACTGAAGTATGTGCCTGCAACCCAGAACCTGACTCGCGCTCTTAAACAGCCACTCACGCTTGCCTTGATTCACTGACGCTGGATGCAGCTGGATTTTTTTACGTCAGTTTACTATGCGGCCTGTCCCACTGCCTCAGAGCTGGCGGGTCCTTGGGGTGGCGGTGGTCGGACGAGCAAGCTAGATTCCGTTGCTTCCCTCTAAGCAATTTCTTTAAGCAATAAGGCCGCCAATTGTACTGTATCTTTGTAATAATTTTTGTTTGTTTTTTCCTGGTGTACAATAAAGTACACCACCTGGTGTGGCGGTGGTAGCTCAGTGGGTAGAACCATGGACTGGCAAGCGAGAGCCCCAGGTTCGATCTCGAGTGCGGGCGTGTACCAATGACTTTGTTTAATTTCAAAGTTACGTACATTTGCGAAATTGTAGTCGCAATACCACACGCTAACGGTGAAGGAAAACATCGTGAGGAAACCCGCGGCTTGGTTGGCTCCGCACGTATTGACTAGTCTTTCCTGTGGGCTAGGCCGACTAAGCTGTCAGGATGGTATAGGTGCTGGGCAAGCCTACACCATCTATAAAAAAACCATGTCCCAGGCACTACAGCGTCGGAGTGGTCCCTTCACCCATCTAGTGTGAGTGAGGATGCCGCCGGACGCTGTATAAATCATCTCATTAAGTAGATGCAAAAAGGCCAATATTATTACAATAAAGAATATTCTTATCTTATGTTCTTATCTTCCCTATAACAAGAGACCGCAACCGTACCGATCAGAGATAGATAGACAATTTTTTGCGTACTAGTTTTGTTGTGTCGTGGGTGGAAAATAAGAAGGCAGGCAATGCCACGCTTGTTTTTTTTCTGGTTCTAAGAATTCAAACCTAATAGGAAGGGGGGCTGGAGCCAGGCGTTATTAAGTTGGACAACTTAAAATTTGCAAAAAGACCTAATGATTTTTAATGACTCTTTCAGTAATATTTGTCCGCATAGCGTTCACGGCTACTTAGCATCCCTGCTTTGACCCGAAGTCTACTTTGGTTGGTTGATGATGCTTTGAAATTTTGGGAGGACGGCGCGGCAGGAGATCTCTCGACTCTTTGGTGTAGGTCATCAGTCTCATTGTTACTTCATCAGTTTTTCTTTAAACTCTATTATTGCTAATATTCACAATACAAATAAACAAAACTTTTGTCGAAATGAAATGAAAAGTTATATTTAAAGTAGCGCAGAAACTGCGGTTTAATGAACGTGACAAGTCAAAAGAAAATTACAAGTTAAAAGCCCAGGTCTTGGATGTTTACAAGTTTGTGACGTCGTTGTTTCTGGTTCCCACGACACAGAGTATCCTAGTGTGGGGCCAGAAGCAATGTATGTGCTTGTATGTGAATGTAATGTTATAATTAAGTGTCCATTTCAAAATCTATATCATTTTGGAGAAAAAATGGGCCAAAAAATTCCAGACTTTGTCTTTTTATTTTATTGTTTCATTTTACAGCTCGTTTCTTAGAACCAACTATGCTGTCTAAAATTATTACAATATTTTTAGATGAGAAGTTATTAAGATATTTTTACTGTATTAGGCCCAGCTTGCCTAAAATAAAAATGGTTCATTTATTACGTATAAAAAGCTGCCAAAGTTTGTGTGATGCTTTGTCTTGTTTCATTTTAAATATTTTGTTTGATTTTGAAAGTCAACGTAGTTAAAAAAAAGAAGCTAATGTAGATTTAAAACGCATCTATAAAAGATACTTTAAATATCATAAAGTCAGCATGAACAGTGCTAAAATTACTGGATTAAAAAATCACCGTATTGAAAACTACTTGAAACTTTGTTCTGACTCACCATCGAGAGATTCGTCAGCAATATAGAGCACTTTTTTTACATAGCCAATATACGCCCTATTGCAGCTGTGCCCTACAGCGGGCCTTCTCTCAGAAAGAAAGAGTATGGGCTTAATTAGGAGGGGTGCTCGCCGCGTACTGGTTATTTTATCGCTGATAGATAGTTGAACAGCTGAGATACTCATGTTTCCTCAAGCTGTTTTCCTTCAGGGTTAGCGTACTTTCACATTCATAATATTAGTAGCATGTAGTAGTCAACCCTTACGTTCTTACGATACGTCAAATCATAGGCTGCGACTGAATTCTAAATAAATGTATCACTTTACAAGTAGGTAGATCATGATAAAGCGTCTAACCGAGCCTGCTTATTATTGCTGCAGGTAGATACGAATAGCAGTAGATTACAGTAGCCCGAGTTATCATAGTTTCGGTCTTACGTACCCGTGTTAAGTTCTAATATCGAACTGAAAGCGCTCATTCTAGACGTGGCCAACGGTACAAGCTCGTCATTTGAAGCTTCGTAAATAATAGGTTCAGCCCAAAACGAGCTGTTTGTTTTAGACACACAAAACAGTGTCAATGTATTTTTAAATGGCAGTGTCAACATACTTTTTTCAAATGGCTTTATAATTTTATGTACTCAGTTACAGTAATATGTATCTACAATCGTACTTACAGGGAGTGTAACAAAATCTTCATGCCTACCCGAAAATAAGGCTTTTTACTTATTAGATTAGAAAATTGTTTAGTGCACAATAAGCATATTTGTGCAAGGGCGAGCTTAATGCTAATGATTATTTTCTTCCGGCTCACCTTGGGTTATAGATAGTGGGCTGTAGTGCAGGTAGTGCCCGGAAAGAGTTAATATGAAAAATCACATAGACCATAATATAATAAAATCTATACAAATGCCTATCAATACAAAGAACAACTAGTTACGGGAAAAATATCGAAGGGGCTTCTCGATTGAGAAGCCTTCTAGATTGTAGAGCTGTCTCCTAAATAAATAAGATCGACAAATTAAGGATTTCTCGTCAAATAAAATTGTGACAAATTATAAATTTTATTTAGGCCTGATTTTTTTAATAGTCAGATAACTTTTATCTGAGGAATAAAAATGGCGGTTTGACATAATTTTCATACATAAGCTGTCAAACCACCATTTTTATTCCTCAGATAAAAGTTATCTGACTATTGAAAAATCAGCCCTTATGCGAATAGTTACCTAATTAAAAAAAAATCAAACATTTTTTCGAAACTAGAGGATTCTGAATTTGATTTTCTTCTTTAGATTCTTCTTCTCCTTCTTCTTTAGGCTATACTAGTAGGCTATACTATTAAGTTTTTTCGTAGTGAGTAACTGTGGCAAAGTAGCGGCTGTATTTTTTTGTGCAAAACACTGTATCAATTTATTGTGCATTTAACCTAACTTTATTTTAATACTACGAAATTAATATACGTATGGTCCGCACTTCGACTAAATAGGGAATGTACTAGCAAAGGGGAAGATAAAAGGTACCCGGAACCGGCATTCGTGCATGCAACGACTAATGCACGTTGATGAGGCGAAGGTGATCTGTCAGGATCGTGGCAAGTGGCAATCGCTGGTCTCTGCCTACGCCTCCGGTATACAGGCTTGAGTTTGTGTTATGTTATGGTCCGGTAGTCGGCATATCTAGGGCTTAGTTTGTTGATCATATACTATGTACGCTTTTTGAATATTAAAATACTTAAAGGTTTCACAGGTACCTAAATAGAGCTCAACTGTCATATTAAAAAAATATAAATAAAAGAAGGTCCAAAGCTGCGTTGATGTCTTTTATTCGTGTAGTCCGATTTTTCTTTGTATTTCTTTTATTCCTTTCCTACTGTACGAATAGATGAGTAGGTAAGTATTTCGATAGATTTAATACTCGTTCAAATAGCGACCATATTGTTTAAGAGAGTATTGTCATCTTATTGTTAAGGGCAAGATAAAAAGTACCCGATACCGGCGTGCGTGCATTTATTTATTTTATATTAATTAATAAAACAAACAGTTACACAACAAACAGTAGATTAATTTAGTGTCAGTATTAAGGTTAATTTTAATAATGTAAATTTCATCTACTATGAGTATTTATATGTATCTACTATCATACATCTACTACAGTCTATTTATTCTTACTTGTCCAATTTAGTAAACAAGATTCTAACCTTAAAATTCAGATTAGATGCCTAAACTAGACATTTTCTCGCAAATTCATGAACTATGTTATAAAATTGGAAGCGTGTTATCTAAAAGAGTGTTCCAAGTTACTTCATTTATGGAAATATGGCAGTTTTGCACTAAAAAGTTACAGTTTACGGGTAGAATCTTGTTTACTAAATTGGACAAGTAAGAATAAATAGAATGTAAGTAACGTTAATGAACCAAACGAACTAGGTTCGGATCTTGACAAATGGCAAACCCTAGTCTCTGCTTACCTCTCTAGGATACAGAAGTAAGTTTATCTACAAACCTACTTAATCTCTTTACACCTGTGTGCGAAATAGTTTGAGTTGTAGGACAACAAACACGTGTTGTCATACAATTTAAACTATTCCGCAGGCATGTTGTATAAAAGACCCTAAAATAGCAATTAAAACAATATACAATACTTAATTAATGCACACGATAAAATGTATAACTGACCTACAAATTAACTACCAGCACACCTGTCTCTCTCAACATACAGCTGTTATAAATCAAATTAAATAGTTAAAAGTTTCGTTGGTCACTCACTGGGCCTCTAATTAGAGAAAATACAAAATATTTTCAACGTTTTAACTGCTGAGAAGACACTTAAGTAAATACACTTTCAATTAGTTACATCCTGACGTGTTCCATTTGACTGTTACCAAAGTTTTGTTTCCTGTTTACAACGAGAATAAACTTGCAAACTAGGTGTTGCTTTTAATCACAAAACAGGCACAATTTTCTACCAAATTTGTTTTATAAATTTTTAAGTTGAAAGTTTTCTTTTCCTAAATTAAGTAAGTGTATATTTTGTGTTATTTTTTCAGTGCTGTCTTTTATGGAATGACTCATAAAGATGGAGTCTTCTAGCAATACATTTTTACTGGCATACATAATGGTTTCTAATCAATATTCCACAGTCTGAGTTCTTACAAGACAGAGCCTTCGCCCAGAAGCGCTTGTGACCTAGTTAAATTGTACCCTAGCCGAACCGAGTGATTGGAATCAATCACTTAAGTTAAGCAACAACAGGCGCGGTCAGGTGCAGGATGGGTGACTGTCCCGTGACTACAGCGTTAAGCTACAGCGGCAGTCGTTAAGTCATGTCAAAGGCCCTATGGGCGGCTTGATAAGTTCTGACTGTAAGGCACGCCACTGCCCTACAAACCTTCACCAACCCGGACTTGGCCCCCGTGGTGGAGCCTAACCTCCCTGCAGTGGTGACATACGAGGATTGATATCGACATATACTTAGGTATATGCCTACCTAAATTATTAATTACTTACTTAAAATTATAGTTTACCAACTTGAAGAATATACTCGGAATGATTCAGAGGAACCTCTTACTAACCGTAACGTTTTCGTTAACGTCCTAAGTAGTTACCACAAAGAGTCCATTTCCATGTACTAAACTAACGTTAGCGACACGAAAACTTCATATAGTGGACAGGAAGGCCATTAAAACGTTAGGGCGCCTTGCACCACTTTCTTAAATGGGTCTTAAGTGGCGTTAAACCGAAATTATTCATACAAAAGTCAATTTAAACAGTTAAGTGACATTTGAGAAGCGGTGCAAGAGGCCTAAGTGCTATTTTACTTATTACTTCCCCTGCCATTGTCTTTGTTTAGAAGTGTTTCTAATAGCATTTATTTCCCGCCCGTGGGAAAACATGAGTATCGCCTTCAGGTGGCTCCGTTGGACTATTAGACACGTGTGGTGTGTCAACCGTATACCCGCATCGGCCACATCCTTAGGCCCATATTACATTGCAAGCTGAATTTTAAATGAAAAATTCAAACATCTTTGTTAACATGCATATAAACGAAATGGATCACAGATGTAAACAAACTAAAATGTTTACTTATAACACAGAAATCGTATTTACACAGTGTGCCTTAGTATGTAAAAATATTTGCTAAATTATTTAGTAAAATGAGTTATAGAAATAAGGTTCGTAACGGTGCAAACCTCTTTACAACATTTTTTTATATTTCTTTAATTCTAAAAACCTATTTAGAGGCTAAAAATTTCACCCATGCCGGGATTCGAACCCGCAACCTCTGGCTATCCGTACCAGCGCTCTACCAATTGAGCCAATGGGCGACTCACGGCATCATTGAAATTTCGAACCTCTTTACAATATTCTCTGTATTACGTACAGAGATTACGTTCTTTAATTCTGTCTATCATTTTCAAGATGTCCCTCATTTTTAGCATTACTACCACGGATGTAAATTTACATCCGTGATTACTAATTACTTTATATTTCGACAAGACCGGTCTAGATAAATCTTCTGTCTTTTGCCTTATTTGGTTTTTTATCCAGTTTTCTGTTTATCTATAATATAAAAATGAATCCCTAAATGTGTTGGTAATCGCAAATGTCGAGAGCAGCTTAACCGATTTCGTTAATTCTTTTTTTAGAATATTCCTTGAAGCACGAAAATGGTTCTTACGGAGAGAAAAATAAAAAATATATGAATCGACTGTCAGGCGGTACGTAGTACGCTGGGTCAGCTAGTCTATAATATAAAAATTAATCCCCGAATGTGTTGGTAAGCGCAAATCTCGAGAGTAACTGAACCGATTTTGCTAATTCTATTTTTAGAATATTCCTTGAAGTACGAGGATGGTTCTTACGGAGAGGAAAAAAAATAAAAATTAAAGAATTGACTATTAGGCGGTACAAAGTTCGCTGGGTCAGCTAGTATTATATAAATAAAACACACAGTGGAAGTCGTACAAGTTCTATTATTTATAAAAGCTTTACAACGTCACAGGTTAACGCTAAAATTGGTTGTATACAACTATACAACATTGGTTATACTACTGTAATAATTTGAATAATACTCATATCAAATATACGAGTAGACGAAAATACTTACAATAAATAAGGGGAGATACATCAATTTCCTATAAATTATTATCAAGATGAAATCAACGACTGAGCATATGGTAACTGAGTGATAAATATGGGAAAACATTTGGAGCACTATTTGGCAATTGTTAACAAACTTATATTGGAACTATAAACAATGACACAGGGAAAATTATTAATTATACTATTTATATTTTTAATGCACTAACCCGTGCTAATACACGTACGTAATACAGAGAATAGTGTAAAGAGGTTCGAAATTTCATTGATGCCGTTAGTCACCCATTGGCTCAATTGGTAGAGCGCTGGCACGGATAGCCAGAGATTGCGGGTTCGAATCCCGGCATGGGTGAAATTTTTAGCCTTTAAATAGGTTTTTAAATTATTTATTGCATAACACGACTGATATTAATAATTTAAAAGTGGTCAGAGGTGGCATGACCGAAAATCCTTGTGTGAAAGAAGGATATTTTTCCATGCAAAGAGACAATCGTTTTATGGAGGCTACAAAAAGTTATTCGATCGACATAGCTCAGAGAATCAGCAAGCTGAAGTGGCAGTGGGCTGGCCGTATCCCGCGAAGAACGGACAACCGCTGGAGTAAATGTGTCGTTGAGTGCAGACCGCGACTCGGCAAACGTAGTGAAGGACGCCCTCCGACTAGGTGGGATGACGATCTGCGAAAAACTGCAGGCAGATGCTGGATAAGGCAAGCTGAAGACAGGGCGCTATGGCACTCATTAGGGGAGGGCTATGTTCAGCATTGGACTACTATAGCCTGACGACGACGACAAAAAGTTATTAAGTTACCTTGGAGATTACATAGGTATCGTAATAAAGTTTCCGTTACTTTTCCGTGCTGCGGAATGCTTGAAATGCGTTTATTACGATTTGTTTTTAGTTTTATCTTAGACCCACACAGTCAACAGAAAAAATAAAAACGTATGTGTACACAAAAATAGACCTGGAGGTCCCTTAAGTAAACTAATCACAAAAGCAGGCGATCTGAACGAATTTTTTTGCTAAAAATGCTATAAACAATGTCTAGAATGGAATAGGTATACCTGTATTAAAATAATAGCATGTATTAACGCATGGTAAAAGGGCTCATACTCTCTCTCTCTGAGAGAATGCCTGCAAATATTGTAATAAGCAGTTAGCAAAAAAAATACTAACTGATAATTACAATATGTCTGAATATATATTAGAAACCTACCAATACCTGAATTTTTCACACATAAAATAGAAATAAACCAAAATGTACGTAGTAACGTAGAAGCGCTCGTGGCCTAGGCGAACCGAGTGATTGGAATCAATCACTTGGTTAAGCAACAACAGGCGCGGTCAGGTATGGGATGGGTGAGCGTCCGGTGACTACCGCTAGTGGCGTTTTTCCGAGCGCTTCCGTGCTTCGCAAGGCACGTTAAGCCGTTGGTGCCGGCTGTCATATAATGGCAGTCGTTAAGCCATGTCAGAGGCCTTATGGGCGGCTTGATAACTTCTGACAGTAAGGCCCGCCACTGTCTTACAATCCTCCACCAACCCGGACTTGGCCCCCGTGGTGGAGTATGGCCTAGCCTTCCTGCGATGTAGGAAGAGACCCGTGCCCCAGCAGTGGGGACATACAAGGGTTGATAACGATGTACGTAGTATAAACATAGGTACGTAAATTGAAAAGGATGTAAAATCTGAAAGGCATTCGTGTATGCACCAAATTGTAGGAATACCTTCTGCAATATACCCGTAAACTGTATCTGCATTTCTGTCAAACCACTTGAAAGAAAGATAAGATAAAAATTTATAATTTAATTTCTACATTCTTAATGCAATCTTGAAACTTGACGCGGTCAATTTACGTAACCAATAATAATAAAAACAAATAACTCTTTTCTAACTATTGACACTGAAGCAACGGCTTTCCAATTTGGCGTTATTTCCTAAATACGTTGTATGTCGTAATATGACATTACCCTTAGGCTTTGAGTAGGCAACGGGTGCTAATGAAGCTACATGTACAAGCATAACAGTCGCCTATGTGCCTAAGCGCCTCAGGAAAGGTCAACTAGAACTTGTCGTTTGACTGCTACATTGGTCTAGCAGTAAGTTGCTTGCCTATTAGTACAGGTCATGAATTCTATTATTGTAAGAGCTGCCGTAGGTGGTTTTATTTGTAGAAATGGTCCGATTCTAAGCGTTTTTCACGTTCGTCACGTCCTTGCTAAAATAATACCGTTTATAGCAGGTATTAAAGTTTACGACCAGGGAGTCAACTCTCACTTCATTAGCAGAATAATTCGTATACGACTCTCAAGGCCTATAACTTGAATTCTACATAAAAAGTCGAGCGACAGCCAAAACCATTATTTTGAACACCGTGATAGAATTAATATTTAACAAGATTTTTAGAAGAAAAATCTTTAAATAAAAAAGTCTACACCGCTGCCGATGGGGAGACTTCCCGAGACGCTGGCAGTATTCCCACTCTGAATGGCCAGGCTGATGCTCTGGCCGAGGTAGATACCAGCTTTTGGGACGCCCGATGAGTCGATGAGGCGCATCGCTATTTCAGATTGAATTCGAATAAGAAAATAAATGTTTAATGACTCTGTCGAGTTATTTTCTCTTATTTTTATGCAACAAATGTCTAAGCCTTCGAATATTTTGCGTCTACGCTTTCAATTCGCATTGGCGAGAATCGGCTTCCAGGAGAACAGATCGTGCTTTGATATCAACTCTTTCTATGTCCCCACTGCTGGTCTACGGGTCTCTTCCTACATCGCAGATGGGATCGGCATCGTTGGGATCGTGCTTTGTGGGTGATTTGATATTGCGCCCACACATCACAATCAGTTATCCTGGTTTGCTTGCGAAGCTTCTTTATTAAATGCGTTTATATTAACAAACACATTTAACAAAGAGAAGTACTGAAAACTCAAACCAAACTTTGGTAAAATTTCGCGCACCAGAAGTGGGTTATTCGTGTCGGGCGAGCGGCTTTAATGCACAATACATGGTACTTACAAAGCTGACATCGAAATTAACGATCGTCGCGTTCGACAAACGAGTACAAATTATAAAATAACAGTCGTCGTTTAATAATACAAGAAACAAGTTGTCGCGGCAGGAATTAGCATTGGTGGAGTCCTCGCCACCGTGCACCATGCACCGGCGCTCGACGCAAATGCGCCCGCTCATTATACGCTGACAGCGGGCGTTATCTCCTTATCGAAAGTAACCTTTTCGTGGAGAGTGTTATTATATAAAATGTTATAATAACATATAAATGATAATAAGGCAGCGGTCACAGACGCTCGATAATTACAATATTAAAAGTATAAATAATTCAATGCGCTATCGGCGGTATAAGCACGCGACGGACTTCCGGAGAGTCGTTTGCTCTAATTAATGCGTGCGCGGCCTCCCGGGGCACTGGACGCTCACTTGACGAACGACGAAAATTATATAATTGTCTGAGCGAACATGAAGAAAAAGAATGCATCTAATTACACTAGAAATCATACATATCAGTTCTCATAAACAATGCTGCACGGTGAAAAAAAGCCGTCATTAAACTACCCTAAGTAGGTGCCATCGAAAGTAAATTAAAAATGCATTGCATTCATCATGTCTTAATTACTAATAAACGGGATAGATTACTGCTTGTAAATAACAATTGAATATATAAACTATGCATTGACACTTGTGTACGACAAGAAGGAGGGAAAAAATACACTTAAGCGATGCGGGTTGTGCCACGCTACGTAATTACAAAAGATCAATGTGTAAAAAAGTTTGCGCTTCATTCGCCTCCGTCGTGTTGCTTGTTTAGTAATAAAGCTAGGAATGTAATGGGAAAGTAAAATTGACTTTGTAATGTGGTTTAATTGTGTGTTTATTGTTCGTTTCTACTCCGAGTCGGATTATAAATTGATTGTTTGTTCAGTCAGGGGACTTAAAAGATTTTAACTCTAATTCATGGTTGCGTGCCGAATCTAAGCAGAAACGAATTTAGGCTCGTAAAAATATCTTAGAGAACAGTCGGTACCAAATATTATCAAAGCAAACATCTAACACCTTTTTAAATTCGGGAAACGCTGAGAAATCATGTGCTAAGTGCGCAGAGAGATGGTAATTATGGACTTAATATGTAGAGTTCTAGAGGTAGTAAAACACTTAAATGTAAATTAGGTGCGAAATCCACTGTGCGAGAATTTGCCTCTTAATTGGCCGGTTTTTGTGTTGTAATCGCGTGCGACGATCTTGTAACAAACAAAACTTCACAAATCGCGGAATATGAAGTTGTCATACTAGTCGTTACGTTACTTTACGTGTACGGGTAAAGGCCTGCGCAGACGAGGGAGTATCCCCCGGGTACTTTATTGTCCGTCAATATAGATCCATCTCTTATAAATTGTATCGCATAACGCACACGAAGGACTAAAAGTACCCCGTACAAAAAGTCCCTCAAGTTACCGAGGACGTCATGAGACCGGACTAGACAAAAGCTCGGTGTTATCGTTTAAAACGCCTTTTATTTTTCAACTGCATGTAAATTACAACACAATGTAATCTCAGAATATTTGCTTCCACAGCGTACGATTCACTCAATTTCCGGGGAACAAATGGCCGCACACCGCAGGCGTTAAGGCCGCGACAAGTACTCGGAGGACATTTTTACGATTCAGGGACTTTTGTCCCTTAGGGGCAAAAGTTTCTCGTCTGCGCAGGCCTTAAAGAATTTTAGGTTCAACGGTAAGTTAGCTTGAGGTTTGCGGTTTTCGTATCTTCTGATTCAGCGGTAAAGTACCGCAATGTGTTTTTTAAAATAACAGCAAATTGTCTACCACGATATTGTCATATTTTTGTCGAGTGACGAGTGGCATCTCACCAGTGATCATTATTCGTGACACAAAAAATGAAAATCGCCGATTACATAACATAACATTTATATACAGGCACATACATTGCTTCTGGCCCCACACTAGGATACCCTGTGTCGTGGGAAATAGAAACAACGAAATCACAATCATGTAAACATCCAAGACTTGGGGTTTTTTTTGTTCCCAGCCGGGATTTGACCCGGGACCTCTTGCATGGTAGGTAGATGCGCTACCGCTAGGCCACAGAGGTCATCATGGTTAGGTATGGTTGAAGATGATATGAAACGAAAAATTCTGACATTTTCTTTGTCTCTGTCCATAAAATGCGGTCAGAGCCATTATTCATTATAATCATAATAGGTACAATATTTAAGTCAAGAATTGAAATATATAGAGGCAATTGAAAAGACTTTTCAAAAGAGGCTTTTTATTCCTATAAAGGAAAGGAAAGCAGGAAACGTATTTGTTACATATTTGTGTAACATTTACATATTTATGATATAATTTGAAGGTTGTATATTAATTTAAGCACCATTGAATTTGTTACAATCAAAAACTACTATTCCCTCATTTTAAAAAGATTAATCCATTGAGACTACAAAGTCTGCAAGCAAACAATAAAGAATACATAAAACATCAAAATATTAATTTATTAATTAAACATCCTAAAACATTTCTTATTGCTTTATTAAAACGAGCGACAATTAATCCCTCCGTTCGGATGTTTGTTCTTAATCAATATTTAGTTATACAACAATAAAGTTATAATTAAATGCGAGCGATGTGAATAGCGCGTAACAAAATTCATATTTCGAAACAAAGTATCGGGTCCGATAGTGCAGTAGAGATAACGTCCAATTAAAACAATTCCATCAAAACATTTTGTGTCAGGTCATTCCACCTGCCGGCAGGTAATAATTTATTCATAAGGAGTCGAGCGACGGAGTGGTCAGCGATCGCGTATATTTATCGCGCACGTTGCGCGTCGACCGATGGCGGGTTCACGATCCTACGATACAATCTTCTATTGATAGTTTGCATCGGATTATCGAGTGGGGCCGACACAATCCGGCCCACACGATTATTACATTATCAAATTTACAATGTCATTTCCTATTCCGATCACGTTGCTTGCCACGGAGGCTCGTGGAAAGGCAGAAGCCTTACGTGGCTTATAAATCAAAGCCCTCGGCGATAATTAATCTGCAAGTGTTCCTACATACACGGCGGAAAATATGTTGTAATTTCTAATTCTTTAATTAAAAGTGTATAAAATTCTCATGATAGGTTGTAGTTTACTTCTAACATGCTATATAATTATTGACTAGCTAATTATTACCGTCTGAAACTGTATGGTGTCTAGCTAGCGGGGAAACGGACTCGCACGGTAAATTAAACTAAGAGGGGGAACCCCCCTTCGTACCTTGACTTATATATAACATGGCCAAGGCTATAGGTATTATGATAGTAAAACGGGAGAAAAGTAAGAACTTGTAATAGTGAGCAGTATGTTCATAAAATATTACAAAAAACAAATTGAGTTTGTTATGCTTTTACATATTTTGGTTTTTACTCGCAAGACACACGCTTATCCAATTTCTCGACTTTAGTTTGTGAAAATCCCTCAGAAATATATACAGCATTAATACTAAAAAGATTTACATATTTACAAATAAAAGAAAGGTTTAAATAAATATCTATACTTAGATAGATAAAATTAATATACATATTTTGTATATTTATAAAAAAAAAAAGTGAATACAACCCCAGTAATGTTATACTCAGAAATAATGTTCATATAGTAGAAAATTATTTTATCAGCGCTATGATGCCTATGAAATATACGGCAGCAACCCTTGTATGTCCCCACTGCTGGGGCACGGGTCTCTTTCTGCATCGCAGGAAAGTTAGGCCATACTCCACCACGGGAGCCAAGTCCGGGTTGGTGGAGGATTGTAAGACAGTGGGGGCTTACTGTCAGAAGTTATCAAGCCGCCCATGAGGCCTCTGACATGGCTTAACGACTGCCATTATATGACAGCCGGCACCAACGGCTTAGCGTGCCTTGCAAAGCACGGAAGCGCACGGAAAAATGCCACTAGCGATCGTTACGGGTCGGCCACCCATCCTGCACCTGACCGTGCCTGTTGTTGCTTAACTCAAGCGATTGATTGCAATCACTCAGTTCGACTAGGCCAAGAGCCCAATATTAGTATAACCGTCTAAAAAGAACGGTGGGATTTTTCCACTTGAAATATACACGTACCTTCGATTTACTTCGAGCGCCTTTAGTTTATCTTCATTTTTGAGAATTATGGTAATTAGGTATGACGGCTGAGTGCGGAGCCGTTTTTTGAAGACAGTGAAAACACTGAGAAGCTTCATTAAAATAATATGTAGAGTTGAAATTTTAAACTCGATCAGATAGTGGGTGAAGTCACGTAAATAACTTTGTGCTAGACTAATTATGAACAATGAATAGGATTAGTCTGTTGTTGAAGTATACTTTTGTTGCATTTTCAAACGGAAGGTTTCTTCTTTTTAATCGGTCCCTCAATTCTAAGGATCGTGACCATATACAATAGTTCTCCATTTGTCTCGGTCATATGCGCAATGGGATGCGTGCTGAATGGATCCCCCAGCTGCCTTCTTTATGGCATCGGACCTGCGCAATGGTGTTCTGCCTCTCGCTTGTCTGCCCTCTAACTGGCCCAAAACGATCTGCTTCTCTAGGCTATGACGTCGTGACCGCATAATATGCCCAAAAAAGCAGAGGGACCTCTGGCGACAGACTGACGACAGTCGCTTAACGGAAGGTTTACTCATTATCATCCAGCCGACACAGCATTTCTTGAGGTAATAAATAAATTGGAAGAAAAAATCAATCCTCCACACAAACTGTATTAGATTAGATTAATACTCTTTAAAGCACACCAGCGCTCGTGACCTAGCCGAACCGAGTGATTGGAATCAATCACATGGGTGAAGCAACAACACACTTTATAAATTTGTACAAAATGTACAATGTCCAAAACAGTGATATTACACGGGAACTAAATCCTGCACACTTAGTTCAATCCGTACACCAGAGCGTCCGTCAAACATACAAACTTTGTTTTGCAAAAGATGGAAACTAAACGTTTTTGTTTCAAGACCAATCAAAAAGGTATTGCAGATACTTCACTGTAGTTTGTCTCTTCGAATTTCCCAGAAAAGAGTGTGACAGAACATCACTTGAGTATTTACTTAGCGAAATTCTCAATTCAGAAACTGGCCGAAAGTAGCTCAGAAACTGCGACTTAATTAAAGTTACAATCTAAACTAGACACCTGTAAGTATTGGCTATCTATGATGTGTTTCATGGTACAGGACTTCAATAACAATACAAGTTTTCGAGCTTTGAGGAAGAGGGAAAGAGCAAGCACCCATATCGAATGAGAGGTGTCAAAAATAGTTTTTCTTTATAATCCCTCAACAATTCCACTCTGAAGCACTCAAGGCCTAATCAAACCGAGGGATTGGAATAAATCACTTGAGTTAGCCAACAATAGGCGCAGTCAGGCGCAGGATGGGTGACCGTCTCGTGACTACCGCTAGTAACTTTGTTCCGAGCGCTTCCGTGTTTCACAAGGCACGTTAAGCTGTTGGTGCCGGCTGTCATATAATGGCAGTCCTCTAGCCGTGTCAGAGGCCTAATGTACGGCTTGATAACTTCTAACAGTAAGGCCCGTCACTGTCTTACAATCCTCCACCTGTACAATAATCCTGTAAGGCAGGATTAGGATCCTCTACCAACTCGGACTTGTATGGCCTAACCTCTCTGCGATGCAGGAAGAGACCCGTGCCTCATCAGTGTGGACATACGAGGGTTGATATCGTCATTGCACTCTATGACAATAGTATCAATCAATCAGCCGGTACCCTGTCCAGAGCTGAACACAGGATAACCCCAATGGTACGCCACTTCTTTCCTTGGCATCTATGAGATGATGCCTTTTGAAGTTGCACCTATTTTGATTTGGCCTCCTTTTCGCGTTTGCCGGTTTCAGCTGGAAGGACATTACTTCGACAGTACATTGCACCTGGGTCCCAATTTATTTTTACCTACCTGAAACGTGAATATGTTCTTGGTAAACAGACAGACAAGTGAAACTTGTGTGCACAGCTGATAACGGTATTAATTGAATCGGAACCTGTATCTGCTTTGATACTCAATTAAGTAAATATAATTTAATTTAAATTGTAAAGTCTTAATTAGCGTGTGGTATTTATCTACCTATCATTTAAGGCCTATACGAGTAAAAATGTAACGATACTTCTTTATAGTAGCTGGCTGGCGTAGCCGTCTAGCAGAGTTTGAATTATTTAAAAGAATATCGTTACGTTTTGTTTAGGTAGGTGTCAGTCGTGTTGAGACTTGCAGCTAGGATAGGTTTTGGTGATAAAAAAGATAATAAAATAGAAAGTATTTCTGCAAAATCTACAGTTTCAATAACTACAGCGTTACACAAGACTAAACATTGTCAGATTTTTTTTATTAATTAAAGAGCACCAACAGAATGTATAAACAGATCTTGCACTATAATTTACAATTCATAGGTCTTATATGCACCCTTTTATCAGGCTCCCACAACATTTCCAATTTTATTAATTTTGAGTAGAGTTAATACCAACCCTTTGTATGCCTCCACTGCGAGGGCACGGGTCTTTTCCTGCAGCGCAGGAAGGTTAGGCCATACAAGTCCGAGTTGGTAGAGGATCCTAATCCTGCCTAACAGGATTATTAATTTTAACTAAAATGAAAACCTAACCTAAAGCTTATTAAAACGCTTACCAAATGTTGCGCATGAACGCATAAATGCGCTAGCCTTAGTGAGCGCATTAACCCTTTCGTTATCATTATCAGGTAGGTCTACGCGCACGCGCATGTAGTGTGTAAATGATACGTTTCTTTGTATTTGTTACTGGACTTGTATGAAACTTAGGAGTTGCATACAATTTCTACGAAACGCCTACGATTCCGAGGCTATTTAGAAAAACTATAACATTGTTTCAAAGATATTTTTATACACATAATAGATAGATAGATAAATCATTTATTTTTGCTTAAAGGCACACACACCTAAAGCATCACATAAAAAATACTATCCTGGGAAATGTTGATATTTACTCGTAATTGTGTGAAATTTTGATATTATACCAGTAAAGGTATAAATCGTACGCTTTCTGCGAAAATAGAACGAATGACAAGTTAGTAACTGAGTGATAACTTACATACGTTGTTACAGTGACACTTTTATTAAGAACAGACACTTTTATTAACTCTCTCTTTGAGACAATAAAGTAACAACGACAATGTAAAATATTTTTATAAAGTTTGTTACCAATAATTGCGCTTCAAAAGTCAACCGTTTAGTAAAACTCAAACTTTCATCTGTTAAATAACCAGTTTGTCATTTAAGTAATTCTACGCTATCGTCACGAACCTATTCATTGACACCCCGAATGTGATACATTTACGAAATGTATGGATTTCCTAATAACGTGTCTAATATACTATATTTTGTAGATTTTTTTAAATTAATATATGACCTAAGACGTTCAAATCACTTGGTCGATTAGTGACTAGTTACTTCCATATTTTAATAATTTCTAACAATAATCTAATTATTTTTTACATGTAGGATAACATGAGATATGCAAAATACTATACATATGTAAAACCAGAGCTATGTCCTAATATAGCCTGAAGAAGAAGAAGATACGGTAGGTAAACCCTTCCTTTTGGTTTCGCCGTAGTCGGGTATTAAGTAGTGTTGTTTTTTTACTCAAGTAAGTGGTTCATTCTAATGGCATATCATAATTTGGAAAGTCGCGTATTGGCTGGTGATGCTTAGGTATTCTAAGATTTTACAATTCAAATTAAATTATTTTTACTTTATCGATCACTTAAGCCGATTAGAATTCCATCCAATTAAGTTTAAGAGTTTCAAATATAGATATTAGGTATCGTATAATATGGAATGGAATTGAATCTGGATATAAATACGGCTTTTAATTATTTATTTACGAAAAATGCCTGCGTAGACATAAGGATTCTGCATTTGGTTTCGAATATCATATACAAAGTTAAAAAGTTTTAATGTAGTTAATGACGTATATCGTTAACAAGGGGTTGCGACTGCAAATTCAAAAAGGTAAAAGACGAAAGGCGTCGAATGGATGATAATTTTATTATACTTTATTATATTTTATTATAGACCAACTGTCCTTTTCCCTAAATGTGCTATTATTATCAAGCAATTACTATTTTTTTTTTATTAGGTATAACTAGACTGCCCCCAGTTTCTGGTACACTAACAAGCCGTTAATCTAATGTTAACACTTTGACAGCCGATCACGGCACTGGGTCGCGACGCTCAATTTCCCTCCGTGCGCCGATCACGACACCATCTCGTGACGGTTCGTCCTTGATTTTTCATTAAAAATACGAGCCACTGCCGTGATCGGCGTTTTCTATGATTGTTTCTTTCATTTTTTGACTACATAAACACATGCAAATCATTTACATGCGGTGGAAGGTGGGGTCGAGGGGTGGACGGGAACGTTGCGTGGCCGAACGCGCCGGCAGTCACGCGGCAGCGATACGTTATTTTAGAGTTTTTTTTTTCTTGCAAGACATATGTCTTATTATTATTAATTTTTTTCAATAATAAATAATGAAAATTTTTGATTATACTATTTTTATTTTTAATGCACTAACCCGTGCTAAGGACAAATTTAAAAACCTATTTAGAGGCTAAAAATTCACCCATGCCGGGATTCGAACCCGGAACCCGCTCAATTGGGAGAGCGCTGGCATGGATAGCCAGAGGTTGCGGGTTTGAATCCCGGCATGGGTGAAAGTTTTAGCCTCTAAATAGGATTTTTGAAATTTTTTGATTTAATTTTTATTTTAATAATTCATAAGTTATTGTAACATATAAAAACATATCTAAATGCCTAAATATTATACTTTTTTAATATTGAATATACAAAAATGTTGAAAATGGCCGGCGTATGGGAGGCTGCGGCTAACAACAGGCTCGGCTGTCAAAGTGTTAACAACTGTCAGTTGGCCAAAATGCATACGAATAACACATTTGACAGCAAGCGGTTAACAGTAGATTAACAGGTTGCTAGTGTTTGAGAAACTGGTCGTTAGACTATTAAATGGTACTAATTTTGTACCAATCAACTTAATTAACCAGCTAAGTGTTTGTTTAACACTTAGCTGATTTTTTAATTTGTCATGATTTTAGTAATGGAGTCCTTAAACCAAATTCAATCCAACGCTAAGGTAGGTTAGAAACCTACTGATAAATCAACGATTCAGTCAGTATAAAGGAGAATATACTGCTTTAGTTCATATGAAAAAGACTTTTGACTATTGTAGATACAGCATGTTTTTAAAATATCGAAAAACTTCTTCTTCTTCAGGCTATATTAGTCCACTGTTGGACATAGCCCTCCCCCAAAGAGCGCCACAGAGCAAGGTTGCGCCATCATTGGGGGGTAGTGCCCATAATCCCCACGCTGGGCATGCGGGTTGGGGATCGCAGTTTGGTGGAATTGTACTACAGGGGGCGCTGCTGCCCACCTCCCCGGTTTGTGTCTCTTAGAAAAACTAGAAAACCATTTTTCAGTAGGTAGGTATCCGTAATTAAACCTTTTATTAGGGTTCCGTAGTCAACGGTGGTTATAAACGTGGTGAAACCATAAGGTAATCCTTATACTCGTAGTTTCACCACGTTCGTCCGTGTCTTAGCTCAGAAACCATTTGTTCTAGGAAGCTACAATTTGATATAGGTACATATGCATATTTTTGGATAACAACGTGGACAAAACGATACAATAAATTCATTAAAAAAATACCTGCCATGCACCTAAATTAAGAACGATATTTTTTTCTTCTGCCTCGTAGTGTGAGCTATCGTCGAATTAGTTATTTAAAAATATTGTCAGCCAAAGAAAACCATTTATTGAATCAGTTATCCGTTTGTGAAATAAGCTTTTAATTGCAACATGTTTGAGTAGAACTCCCCCCTGTCTCCCGACTAAACAGCTGTTTGTACAAACGTAAAAAACTACACGTCAGTAGCACATATAATTATAATGAAGTTAAAAGAAAAACTATCACAGCTTGGTAGGTTGAACAAGTTAATGAGTAATAGTCGATCAACTTAGTACAGGAAAAAGTCGTAAAAATTCCGTTTAAAATTACTTTAATGAAGTTGTTAGTTCTGTAAGCCCCTCCCTCTACGGAACCCTATACGGCACTATGAAACAACGCTGCACCTAAAACAGTGCCCTCAGTGTCAATAGATAGACCACTTTGAATGAAGAGTAATTTTAATTTGTCAGTGCAATTTTAATATTTTACAATCACAAAATTTAAAGTAGAAAATTTTTATATTTTGGCATTGGGAATGCGGAAAATACAATTGCCTGGTTATGATAACTTTTAGTAGCAGCGATATAATCAAAGAAATTTCTTTCTTACTTTTAATTTCTAGGAAGTTGTATATAGAGGATACTTTATTGTGCATAAAAACGGAAATTACACAGACATAAATAATATACAAACAAATGATTTATCGTGTGAAAGAAATGGGATAAAGTTCTAAAAGAAATTGCAGTTTTACCATATTTACTACATACATACATACATAACCTCACGCCTGTATCCCAGATGGGTAGGCAGAGACCAGGGACTGCCACTTGCCTCGATCCTGACAGATCATCTTCGCTTCATCAACATATTTACTAATTAATACATTATTGACCGAAATTTTTCTTCCGGATGAATTTTATCACTAGTTTATTATTACGACCCATTAGTATCTTAGAAAGTCATTTCATATTAAGGCGTTACACGGTGCTAACTACCGCCATCAAAGGAATAAACTTCTTATAAAAAAACCTATTATAAAACACGTTAGGATTGCAACTTGTTTTATAATAAGTATTTTTTTCTAACAAGTGAACATCATATAAATCTAAACAACTGTGACGACTATTTTAAGAACCTAAGAATAACAACCTAGGAAAAAGGCTATTTTTTGAAAATCTGTTAATATCCTAGATTCTTGTTAGTAGATCCTAAAAAGAGCTACGATATTTATTAAGATTTATTATGTTCACTTTTTCCGACGCGTTATAAAAGAAGATAATAATATCATCTTCCATTGGTGGCGTCTTAATCAATATTTTCTTCCTTTTTATTTCGCGGCTCAGGATAATGGAAGTTAGTCAGTTCTCCATACTCCTATTTCTGGAAACGAACCAACAACGTAATTGTAAACAATTCGTGATAAACGCGTCGATTATTGCAAAAAAAAACACCTTTCCGTGTGCAATTGCTAATAGTTGCCGAGGCAAAAGTACCGTTGTCCAGAGAAAGGGTTAACAAGGTCATACGATTGTACAGTCGGTGATAGTCGGCTGTTCCGCTGTAGCTCCCAATGCAAGCGCAATAAAAGTTTATTTCGAGTAAAGAGTGGGGGCTGGGTCTTGCAGACTATACGCCGTCGGAGGTGTCGATGATGACGCGGCCCGGGAGGCGGTGACCGGCGTGTCTGTCAAGATAACAATCATTGACGGCAGCGGCCAAGTTGATAATTCTGATAGGGCAGAAACAAGTCTAACGTCCGCAGTACAGGCGAGAGGTAACGTTACAAGCTGAAAGTAAATATTATATTGACAACGCACGTCTAGAGTCTTGTATAATTCTTGATAACTCTAGAGAGTCTGCTATGCAACTTGGCCTAGACTCAACTTGGTGTAATACATCTGCTGATGATCGAACGTTATTGTATGGCATGGATTCTGGAACTAACGGTTTTTGGTTATAATTAGTTATTTACTTTTTTAAACAATCAAAAGAGTGTGTATCGCACGTCTAGAATTTTGTATAATTCTTGATAACTCTAGAGTCTGCAATGCATCTCTTGGCCTAGACTACACTTGGTGTAATACATCTGCTGATGATCGAACGCTATTATATGGCACAGATTCTGGAACTAACGGTTTTTAGGTATTATTAGTTATTCACTTTTTTAAATAATTAAAAAGGTGTATATCTATGCAAGGAACTTTTCTACTTTTTAATTTATTTTTGCTCTATTGCAAGAATGGCAGTACAGACAAGTGTCAAAGTAAGCAAGTGTAAGTGAGACTGCCGCAAGTATATTTGGCACGCATTATATACATGTACAGACAGCACAACAACCTTTACATTTCAATTGCAAATTCACCTGTAATATAACTAAGTAGCGTGTACGGATGTAAAAAAATACTGACAAATGTACCTAATTTTCTGGCACTAAACTTATACACTCATATAAATCTAAAAAAGTTTGCTACCCGCTGAGTAGAGGTTACGTTTTTAAAAATATTCCATTCTATGTACGTTTTAAAAAAAATCTTTCCAACTAAAAATTAAGTGGACTTTCAATACCTACCTACAGAACTAAATACACAATATAATGAAATATGTGTTCGCGACTGTACTCCACTTAAGCCTGATTATAAACAGCTTTTAAAAACTCTGTTGTCCCTCCTTTATCTTTGTAGCAAAGTACTAATTACATGTTATTATTTTCATACAATGTTATTACCGAATAGGCGCCTGTTTTACAAAAGTTTCCTTTTCTTTATGTATAATTGTACAAGCGGCCGATAAATGGGCGCTAAGGCAAGGCACACCCGATAGCACGTGAAGCTTTGGTGCTTCGGACCGCCCTTATTGCCAAGTGATAGAGTCGAATTCAGCCCGTATTTGCAAGTGTGATATGCTGTCATGCAAGCCGTATTGAAATGAAAATTAACGACTATATCGTTTTGTTACATTCCGAAAGTTTTTAGGCACAAGCGGCTAGTTAACTCTCCTTATTGCGGTTCGATTGTCTCGCCGTTGAGAGAACTGTATTCATTTATTATTCATGAGGTTTAATTAGGTTGATGTAAGAACGTATCCAGATGACGCTTCACTATAATAATAACGAAGTGCCTATTATTACCGTTTTCGAACCACTTATTCCTTTGTTTTAATAAGATCTCGATCTGTTGTTAAGTTTATTGATAAATTGTCTTGTTCGCGTTCTTTTTCTTCTGTCCTCGTTATAGTTTTGAATATTGAATTAGGTGGGTTATTCTTATTTGCTTTAAGAATGACTTTAAGATGACGTTTCGTTTGATATTTGCATCGATGTTCTCGGAGTTCTCTAAATTTATGACGCCATCTATCCTTAGAGCGATAACGACAAATGGGTAGTAAAGAATTTATATTCTGTTTGCTGACTGTCAAAGAACAGTATAAAATGTAAGTAAGAAAAAAGGCAGCAGGAAAAAAACTCCACTCTGACAATTCTCAAATAATCTTAAACCTTATCTTAAATAATCTTAAGTATCAACCCTTTCTGTGTGCCCACTGCTAGGCACGGGTCTCTTCCTGCATCGCAGGAAGATTAGGCCATACTCCACCAAGGGGGCCAAGTCCGTGTTGGTGGAGGATTGTAACGCAGTAGCGGGCCTTACTGTCAAAAGTTATCAAGGCTCCCATAAAGCCTCTGTCATGGCGTAACGACTGCCATCACAAGACAGCCGGCACCAACCGCTTAAGGTACCTCGCGAAGCACGGAAGCGCTGGGAAAAAATGCCACTAGCGGTTGCCACGGGACGCTCACCCATCCAATCGTTGTCCAGTATTCTTTAATAGCCAGTGTTAAAACAGCACTTCTAGCGACACAAAACTTCAATAAAAATTTGGAATGAATGAATAACATTTTAAGAACCGAACCCTGCGAGAAGGGTTACGAAATGAATCATCCCATAACAAGAAAGCTATTAAAACGCCGCAGTTAAGTAATTATCGTCATTGGTCCACCTTCCGTTTCAGTTGCACAGAAGCCTATCCTATAGTTGGAGGTATTCGATTCCATTACAGCGAGCCCCGGGCTGTAGACTTTTCAAAGACAAGACTGGCCGATCGCCGTGGGCTGGTTTTGTTTGAGAATATTTTCCTAACTAATTAAAAGCGTTAAAATAAGAGGATAAAAACGGGCTTCGTTATCGGAGCCATCGAACCGCTTTTGTCTTGCGTTGTGGCCACCTCTGCGCGGCCGATCCGCTTATATTCGTAGGTCGTACTCAGTAATTAACTAAAACCCAACCGTCCGCGTCCTCGCCCCGATCAGAGGACAAAGCCAAGAATGTGCACGTTGCGTATTGTGCGCCGCATGCCGCCGGCTTAAGATCGAATCGGGAATTTCATCACATCCAAAAATTACTGTAACAAACGCAAAAGTAATCTTCAATATATCCTAGGAAAGTTAGCTTTGTTAATCACGCAATAAGAGTTGTGATTTTTACACAAGTTACGATTTTTAAAAAGTACCCGGTACCCGGCGTGCCTGCATGCAACGTGCACGAACGTTGAAGAAGCGAAGGTGATCTGTCAGGATCGTGACAAGTGGCAGTCCCTGGTCTCTGCCTGCCCCTCTGGGATACAGGCGTGAGGTTATGTATGTATGTATGTTATGATTTTTATTCCATTGGTGTAGTTAGCACCCAAGCGCTAGTTAGCCAATTCCAAGCGCTCGGGAATTTTATCAAAGCTGTATACATAACAAAACACAACAGTAATTAAAAATAATATTTATATCCCAGTAAACTTATGTTGCTACTCAAACTTAATACTCGATCATGCAATAAGAGCAAGGGGATTTTCTGAATTAAGAATTTCACTAAGTAAAAATGTACTTAAGTAACGCGCTCTTTTCTGTCGCGCTCTTTTCTGAGGAGTTCTAAGAGACAGCGCTATACTCGTAGTTAACAATTTGCTTTGCGAAATTCTCAATTCAGAAACTTGTCCAAATCATTCTTCTTCTTCAGGCTATATTAAATCATTGGAGTTCATAAATAAAACATTCACTCTTAAGTAAGAAATGTTTTATTTATGTGCTCTAATGATTTTAATATTTAAAACAATAATATCTTCCTTTTAATTATCCCTTTTTTATCGAAACCCTAGTCAAGCTCCGACTGAAAGACACCTATTTAGGTGTTCTATTTAGAACGTAACGCTTTCCTTTAAAATAATTCAAACTTGACTGGACCAGGTTGGTATTATTAAGAACACCACAATGGCTACATGCTAATATTAAAAATACACTTTTAAAGGTTATAATGCCTAAGCGGATTTACGTGAAACTTGGCGTACAGGTAGACAAAGATCTGACTTGAGACACAGGATACTTGATACGAGTATCCCGGTGATGTGTCCTGTGGGATAACTTATATATAACGTGGGCCATACCATAGTGCGGTATCCAAGTTTGGGGCTAGGACAAGTGATTGTGATTATTATCACGATATACTTCAAATTATGACGACCTCTGTGGCGTAGCGGTAGCGTGTCTGCCTACCATGCAAGAGGTTCTGGGTTCAAATGCCGGCTGGGGACAAAAAAAAGCCCAAGTCTTGGATGTTTACATGTTTATGATGTCGTTGTTTCTGGTTCCCGACACAGGGTATCCTAGTGTGGGGCCAGAAGCAATGTATGTGCCTGTATGTAAAATGTTATGTTATGTTAATGTTATGTAGATAGTAGTCCCAATAGTTGGAACATATTCTACTTTTGGGCAAACTCGGTCTATCCTAGATCTCATCTTCATCCTCGGCCTAGATCTGCCAACAAACTATCATTTAAAAAACCTATTTAGAGGCTAAAAATTCCACCCATGCCGGGATTCGAAACCGCGACCTATGGCTATCCGTGAAAGCGCTCTTTCCAACTGAGCTAATGGGCGACACACCCGGCATCAGTGAAATTTCGAACCTCTTTATAATATTCTCTGTTTTACGTACATAGGTTATTTAATTGTCCTTAGCACGGGTTAGTGCATTGAAAAAAATATAAACTATCATTTAATTTAGGGAATACGATAGAATGTAAAAGTCGCTTGTACGTTTTACAGATTAACCATTTTTTTATATTTCGATAGAGGTCAAGAGTAAGATAAGATGAGAATATTCTTTATTGTATACTGGAAAAACAACAAATACAAAATAATTTCAAATATACATAGTATAATTGGCGGCCTTATTGCTAAAAGCAATTTCTTCCAGACAACCAAGAAAAAAAACCTGTTCTAGGATCTTCTACATAGTTGAATGAGATGAGTATGTATGCATTAAGTGTTCTCTATCTAACCAGCTAAGGTGGTATTTACATACTTTGAGACATTTTAAAGGTGTATACAAAAGTGCTAGGTATTTCAGGCACACGGATAATTAGAAACTTATATTAAACTCAAAATACTGTTTCCCAGACTAACTTGGTACAGTTTGTCGCTATTTTTTGTTGGGCCCACAGTCGATTTTTATCGTGATTCGAATCCGGATAATTAAGTGACTTGACAAAAAATGGAGGCGCGATATGTTTTTGGGCCGTCGACTCCTATAAAGCTAGATTGTAATGAATGAACGGAGATAAGGTAAGATGAAGAGGATGAGTATAGAGGACAGGGGACAGGTTGGCCCTTTGTGAATGGACCTTTTTCGACACATGACACAAATATGTTTTTTATCGAGTGGGCTTTAACCGAATAACCAAGTTAAAGTGGATATGGGCTGGGCATGCAGTCAAGCGGCGTCAGTAGACGAAAGCGTTCGCGGAGTTTTAGCCGAGGCATTATTAAAGCCGTCGGAAAGCATTGTACAAAGTAAACTATAATAGGTTAGCAAACGAAATACACAAAATTTTGGTGACTTTGGATGGGGACTCTCGCTTGCATCCTGGAGGTGTAGATCTGGCCCTGTTGTCTAATACTTACATAGTTTTTCAATAAAAATATATAAGAACGACAATGGTTGTTATTTACCTCGAATTGATAGTCTACAAAGCAATAGCAGTACAATGTCATTCCAGGAGAATAACCCGAGCAAATTAAATAGGCATCTCTCGCGAAGAAGTTCGAATCGCGCGAGGCACCGAGTAAAGTAACACGAGTTATACCTATGCAATGCGATTGGTTACTAGAACACCGATAAATGAAAATGACCATTAGCCGACTAATATGAGTCTATTGAACAACTATGCATTTTGGAGACTCGCCCCCCAGAATGGGACGAGACCGAAAGGATTGCAAGGCATGGCAAGGAAAATGCCTATTCCCAGCTGCAGGCTCTATGTAAGCTGAAAAGATAGAGTGGGCTTGAAATGAGGAATGGCTTATAAATTTTAATACCTAGTTTAACTTGTAACGTTAATGAAGTCGCAGTTTCTGTGCTGCTTTGAAGAAATTTTGTATTTTTATATCACGAAAATCATAGTGAACAATACGAACGAGCGGAAGTTTATAAAAAGAATATTGGAATATTGCCGACATTCCAAATGTTTACTATGGGCATATACTCGTACAAGTCTAACGTCTAAGGGACTTATAGTCTGTTAGCTTTTAGAATACACCTCGGGCTCTAGAGTAGGCTTCGGTTTTCGCCAATTTTCGCCGGATTTCGTACTGATGATCGAGATCTGATTTCGAAACCAAGTGTCATATTAGTTCCGATATTTCTATTACATGAATATATCCGATTCTATCCGATAGTAGCCGAGGTATATTCTAAAAGCTGACAGACTATATACTTCTGTGAGGACTATATTTAGAGATAAACAAAATAATGTTCTCCCCATTAAGATCTCAGGTTTTGGTCCCAAACCAGAATACCCCGTGCTGCGCTAACCTGGCAAGGACATCACAAATATGGAAAAACACCCAGACGGAGGCCACATACACAAACGTATGACGGTTTCCAGTGGGAATCGTGCCCACAACCTCCGAATTGATAATCAGACGTAATACCGCTAGACTAGCGAGGCAGTCATATCGTAGTAGGTACCATAATTATATTTAAGAGTTAAACTCTGCCGTTCTAGCAGCGCCCACGTAAAAACAAAGCAAATGGACTGCCCTACCCTATATATGTAGCCTATATACTGCAGGGCACATGCCTTCGCTCAGAAAGAGACAGAGGGCTTAATTACCACCCGTGCCCACCGCGGATTGGTAATTTCGGGAACTGAGGTAGATGAACACTTCAGACACTAAGAATTCCTCATGATGATTGTTTCCTTCGCCGTTAGCGAGTGGTATTGCCACTAAAGCTTCACAGATGTCCATAACTTAGTAAACAAATTCATTAGTAAGAGGTGAATTATTATATTATGTTGTGTTATTAGGTTGTAATTATTTTATGTATCTATAACACAACATAATAACTCCCAGTACCGTGTCGTATAGGTACATAGAACGCAAACGACGCCTTTTGTTTCTGTACAAACCTACAAACCTCTGGGGCTAGTATTCCTACAACAATAGATGAACACACACGTTCAATACTCGAGTGTTCTCCGTAGGTACCTATTCTAATATTATTCGAAACAGAATATATTAGAGTTAGCTGTCAGCCGGCGAGGGGAGGACAGGCTGTCGAGATTGCTCTGTGTAAACCTGTCTCTACTTTGCATGCTCGTAACAGTACAAGTTCACGGAAAATTTCTCCCAAAGATGGGATGCTCCCCTCCGCCATATGCCTACGACCTACAACTCTTCCTGCATTAAGTTTTTACAAGCACCTTTGTCTGTGCGCATAACTTTTGTTTGAGACTTTACTTAGATAAAGTTTTATTTCTGCCTGCGCTTACTTTTTGTTTCAAATTGTACCGCTTTTCCTATAGCCGTTCTTTCTCCTGTCTTTGGGTAAAATACATTAAATTAATGACTTTTACAAAATTCCAAAATTTATGCTGTTACACTTAATTATTGTAAAGTCAAAATATAATAATGTCAATTACTAACAATTAATTAATTTACATTATTATATTTTGACTTTACAATAATTAAGTGTAACAGCATAAATTTTGGAATTTTGACATTTATTATAATGATAATATACTAGTGAACGAAAAAAACTTAGGAGTAAGTTAGTAACTTAGCTATGTATACTACACTAAGAGTGACATTACTTAGAGGCACATTACCTACATTACTTCTGGCCTAACACTGGCATACCATGTGTCGTGAGACCATAATAACTTGTGATGGGACTTGCTAGCGTTAAAATTTTCTGTTTTCTTTTTTTCTTAGGGTTCCTTAGCTGAAATAGAAAAAAAGGGAACCCCTTAAGGATTTTTTTTGCGTCCGTTGTTGCGCCTGGCTAGTTTTTCTCATATCGAATTGATATTAAAAAATATCAATTCGATAGCTTTTCAAATGATTTAGCCAACAGTTCCTCCTTGTGAAAAATGGAAGTCTCTATGTCAATGCAATAAAAACATTAAAGTAACAACAAAACGACGACAAAGCACATTCAGGCGGCCGCGGGTTCAAACCCCGTGTTCTCAAAGATTTTGTCCTAGCTCATGTACCCGCTATCCCTGGTTTTTTTAATTACTGGTACACAAATCGTCGTGGGGCGTCGGCCTAGAGAATAGCACCAACCCAATTCTTCCCGCGGGTGTCGTAAAAGGCGACTAAGGGACACAAACCGGGGGGTGGGCAGCAGCGCCCCCTGCAGTACAATTCCACTGAACTGCGATCCCTAACCCGCATGCCCAGCGTGGGGATTATGGGCATTACCCCCTATGGCAGCACAACGTGTTAAATGGCCCCCAGTTCCCGGCCGCCCCGCTATTCCTGGCCATGGCAGCGGCCATGGTAACGGCGGGGCAGGGGGTGCTAAGAATCACCGGGCTACCTCAGGCTGCCACAAACAACTGACCCTGGCAACGTTTAACGGACGCACTCTGAGGCTTGACCATCATCTAGCGCAGTTGGAAGCGGAGTTAGAGAACATTAAATGGCATGTTCTAGGGCTATGTGAAGTCCGTAGAGAGGGGGAGAACACCGTAACCCTAGACTCAGGCCATCTTCTCTACTTTCGCGAGGGTGATAAAATAGCCCAGGGTGGCGTAGGTTTCCTCGTCAATAAGGCCCTTACTAACAACGTTGAAGAAATTTCCAGTGTGTCGACCAGGGTAGCATACCTGATCCTTCGGCTGTCTAAGCGTTACAGCATGAAGATCATTCACGTTTATGCACCGACCTCGACACACTCGGACGATGAAGTGGAGGATATGTACGAAGACATATCCAAAGCCTTACATGACACCACGAAGGCTCACTTCAACGTTGTTATGGGGGACTTTAACGGCAAGGTGGGAACCCAGAGTGGCAATGAGTCCCGAATAGGTCCGCATGGTTATGGAGTGAGAAATCACAGGGGGCAAATGCTCGTCAACTTCCTTGAGAAAGAGGAGTTATTTTTGATGAACTCTTTCTTCAAGAAACATCCTCAAAGGAAGTGGTCATGGCAAAGCCCCGACACTGTGACTAAAAATTAGATCGACTTCATTATGACGGATAGCAAGCACATATTCAGAGATGTCTCTGTGATCAACAGGTTTAATACCGAATCCGATCACCGACTTCTCAGAGGCTCTCTGAGTATCAACTTGAAGCTTGAAAGAACCCGTCTGATGAAGTCCACGCTCCGACCTAACCCAATCCAAATCATGGTGGGAATCGAGAAGTTCCAGCAGCTTTTAAAAATTATAGACCCATCTCGCTCCTGAGCCATGTCAATAAGCTGTTTTCAAGAGTGATCACGAATCGTCTCGCCAAGAGTCTCGACGAGTTCCAGCTGCCGGAACAGGCCGGGTTTCGCGGCGGATATGGCACCATAGACCACATTCACACAGTGAGGCAGATTATACAGAAGTGCGAAGAGTATTATCAGCCCCTGTGTCTGGCCTTTGTGGACTATGAGAAGGCCTTTGATTCTGTCGAAACCTGGGCTGTTCTGGAATCCTTACAGCGATGCCAAATAGACTATCGTTATATCGAGGTGTTGAGATGTCTGTACGAAGCCGCCACCATGAGTGTTCAAGTACAGGGCCAGCAGTCTAAACCTATCCAACTGCGCAGAGGAGTAGGACAGGGGGATGTTATATCCGTGAAACTGTTCACAAGCGCGTTGGAAGATATGTTTAAGACGCTGGACTGGAAAGGAAAGGGCATTAACATAAACGGCGACTACATCTCACACCTGCGATTCGCAGATGTCATAGTCTTAATGGCGGAGTCGCTAGAGGAGCTAAACCGGATGCTGACTGACCTAGCTTCAGCTTCGCGACTTATCCGTCTTGGCACGAATTTGGATAAAACCAAAATCATGATCAACGGCCACATTGATCCGAGACCGGTCGTGGTACATGGTCACCTTCTCGAAATCGTTTCCGAATACACTTACCTTGGGCAGATTCTGCAGTTAGGTAAAAACAATTTCGAGAGGGAGGCCAAGAGGAGGATCCAGCTGGGCTGGGCAGCGTTTGGGAAACTACGCCGAGTCTTTCCGTCATCCATACCGCAATGCTTGAAAACGAATAATTTTAATCAGTGCATCCTACCTGTCATGACCTACGGAGCCGAGACATGGACACTCACGAAAGGGTTGGTCCACCAGTTCAAAGTCGCTCAGCGAGCTATGGAGAGAGCTATGCTCGGAGTTTCTCTGAAGGGTAGGATTCGTAACGAATGCATCCGACAGAGAACCAAAGTTATCGACATAGCTCAGAGAATCAGCAAGCTGAAGTGGCAGTGGGCTGGCCATATCTCGCGAAGAACCGACAACCGTTGGAGCAAACGTGTCCTTGAGTAGAGACCGCGACTCGGCAAACGTAGTGTAGGACGCCCTCTGACTAGGTGGGATGACGATCTGCGAAAAACTGCAGGCAGATGCTGGATGCGGCAAGCTGAAGACAGGGTGCTATGGCGCTCATTAGGGGAGGGCTATGTCCAGCAGTGGACTAGTATAGCCTGACGATGACGATGGTACACAAACTATAATTAAATAATTATGGTAATATTTAATATACTCAAATGGTTCTCAACCATTGATCGTCAAGTTTTACGTTACACAGACAATCTTGTATAGTTCTTCGCAATCCGGGTGTTACAAAATCGTCTCCTTCAATTTTCATTACCGCGCTAAGTGTTGTGCAAAATTACGTTCATCGATTTTATTCTATTCCAAGCAGTGAAATGAGATTGGATAGAGTCAATCAAGTTGCTTCCGTTTGAGGTTCGAACCGACTGATGAGCTATGGCTCTCAAAGGGCGCATTTATTGAGGGTGTGTTTACTGAGTACCAACGTGTTACTAAAGCACACAGGTGCGATACAAACAGGCGTTTGAGATTCAGGTGAATTTCACATTCAGGTTATTGTTACGTTGAAATCTATGCCCACACTGTGTTAAGTGCTGGTGTGTGGTGTCGGCCTAGAGAATAGCACCAATCCAATTCTTCCCGCGGGTGTCGTAAAAGGCGACTAAGGGACACAAACCAGGGGGTGGGCAGCAGCGCCCCCTGCAGTACAATTCCACAGAACTGCGATCCCCAACACGCATGCCCAGCGTGGGGATTATGGGCATTACACTCTATGAGAGCACAACGTGGCGCTATTTAGGGGAGGGCTATGTCCAGAAGTGGACTAGTATAGCCTGACGACGACGACTGTGTTAAGTACATACATTTGATATTCGATATCAACCCTTGTATGTGCCCACTGCTGGGGGATGGGTCTCTTTCTGCACCGCAGGAAAATTAGGCCATACTCCACAACGGGGGCCAAGTCCGGGTTGGTGGAGGATTGTAAGGCAGTGGCTATCAAGCCGCCCATAAGGCATAAGTACATACATAGCTCTGTACTATAATTCTATCTGTGTTCAAAAATCTTAGATTTATGTCGTTATCATTAGAAAATTCTCAGTAACTGTGGTAAGCTGAACTAACTAAATTTTATATGACGGAAGAAAATACGCCTTGAATACATTTTGTTGTCGTGTATTTACGATAAAGAACAAACTTCGCAGATTTTGAATATAGAATTGTGTCTACGGCTTAATTTTAGCAGGACAAGATAATTACAATTATTGAAATGATTGCCAGGATATCCTGTATACTTAAATACTCGTATATGTGTGCAATATTTTAATAGACGAACTTGAGTGCACTTCAGTTCATAGTCTTAGCTCCTGTTACGGTAGGTGCCATCGATCTGATACAATACGGGTAGTAGGTATTAGGTACATTGTAGAGGGTCGGACGGCGTGTCCTAGGTATACGTGAGTTGTGATCGGTACAAGCAGCTTTGAAAATCAATTAGCAGCCAACGGCTATTGGTTTGGCACGCTGACTGTAAAACCGAAGGTCTCGGGTTCGATTCCCGGCCGGGTCAAACTAGGAAACGAACTTTTCTAGTTTGTCTCGCGTCTTGGATGTTATCTATCAAATGTATTTATTGTATTAAAACTATCGTCAAGTTAGCGCCTATAACACAAGTCATTTAGTTGTCCTTAGTCTATACTAAGGACAACTAAATGACTTGTGTTATAGGTGCTAACTCGACGATAGTTTTAATATTGAAATTATATTGATAGCCCTATGGCTAACGAGATCTGTGTAATATGTCCATGAATATTTATTTATTGGTAAAAGTCCGTATTATGATAAATGTATGCTTGGAAGTGTTGAAATAGTAAAATATTAAATATTGGTCACCAAAAAATTTAAATTACTTTGATTTAATTACAATTAGTTTACGAGCTTGAAGCTGTTTTTACGTAGAGCATGTTGTATCGCTCGTAAGGAATATCATTTTAGTTACAATCACTACAAATGTATTTATGGTTCCCATGCTAGCGGTATGTTCCAACCACGATCTCTATTAAAATTTGGATGCCGGCGGATCTCTATTGCCTCGCGTATCATTCTAGGGAAGAAACGGTATTCTCGGGCTAGAACTTTAATTTTATCGAAATGTATGAAGTGGTTGGTACCGCTAAGTGTATGCTCGCTGACTGCAGATCTACCAGAGCGCTTATGTTTCACGTCCGCGATATGTTCCTTCACCCGCTCAGCTATGGTACGCTTCGTTTGACCAATGTACGAGGACCCACATTCACAGTCAAGCTTGTATACTCCTGCCTCTTGTAAGGGGATCCTGTGCTTGACACTTCGCATGAATTGGTGTATCTTTCTTGGCGGCTGGTAGATGGTTCTGATTGAGGCGCGTTTCAAAATACTCCCAATTTTGTCAGTCACTGCTCTCACGAAAGGCAGGTAGGCTGGAACTCGCTCGACTGTGTCCGGTTTGACACGTCCTCCGCGACGGACCACGGCACCTGAAAAAGTGCCGAAACGTTGGAAAATTGCAAAAAATGTAATAAACGAGCATAATATAAAACCCTATAAAAACAGTTTTAATTATGTCTACTTCTCGTGTTACCCTAAGAAAATACTATCACTACAAATGTTAAATTGTGCGAGCAGACAGCATGTTTGACGTAAAAAGCCTTAATTTTTAGAGCAAAATAAGATTCATATTAAAATGTAAGTACCAAGGACAAATATTACAGACCTTAAACATTTTTACATTGCCAAAATATGTAGATTTCGCTATGTCAAGTAGAAGATGGCTGTTAAAAAAGTCTTGATTTTTCGTATTGCTTCGAAACGCCGAAAACGGCTTAACACGCATTATTACAGTCATGACGTTATATATGTGCTGAGAATAGGTCTCTTAATATCTTAATATTTAAATAGAATAAAATTAATAAATAAATTAAAAAGAATAATATTTAATACCATGTGAAAAGGTATTCTAAAACTTATCAACTTTGCTCCGTTTTTTTCCTGCATAGGAGAAGAAAACAATTAAGATAGGAAGTGGTTTAAAAATAAATTGTAATAAAAAAAATATTTTTTTAATAGAACAAACAATAACAAAATAAGACCATTTTTATATAAGTTGTGTATCTTTGCACCGACTACCCTTCTCTTATTTCCTTCAGCAACTTCCCGTCGTAAGGTTCTCTGGAAGAAATTGCTTCTAGCAATAAGACCGCCAATTGTACTTTGTATCTTTACATGTTTTATAATACGTGGTCTGGTGTACAATAAACAATATTCTTATCTTATTTTTAATTTTGAAGATGGGGTCCGGTCCAACAACTATCTGAGCATAATTTTTATTTTAAGTACTAGCTGACCCAGCGAACTTAGTACCGCCTAGCAGTCGATTCTTTAATTTTTATTTAATTTTTCTCTCCTTTAGAACCATCCTCGTACTTCAAGGAGTATTGTAAAAAAAGAATTAGCGAAATAGGTTCAGCTGCTTTCGAGATTTGCGCTTACCAACACATTCAGCGATTCATTTTTATATTATAGTTCTAGGGAATACCTTGTACTTGCATCTAATGAGTTTTTTTATGTAATCTAAATGAAACATATATATAAAATCGGCGTCCTGAAGGGATCCCTTCCTAATCTTAAACTGACTGTACTTGTAGACAATCAAGCAGCAAGTGTTGGGTTTCTCACAGTTCCCGTACATGCTAATGCATTCCTTGATGTCTTGGAAGACCTTAACATACAATACTCTATATCTACTTATATCAAAGCCCTGCTTCATCCGTTAGAACTCCATGTCTGTACCTATAAATTATAAATAAAATAAATAAATAAATAAATTTTTGTTTATTGCCAGATATAAAAGGAACATAAAAGAAAATTAAAACTAATGTGTACATCTAAATACAACATGGTAAGGCAACATACACTTTTAGAAAAACACATTTTAAATTGACAGGCTCTGGCAAAAGGTGCCACGCTCAGCGTTGTGCCTCTGAATGTGTGTATAAATACACATCATTCAAAAGGCGCTGATTTTCAGCGAGGCCCTTTTATTCTAACTAAACTAGGAAATTAAATATAAAAATAAATAAAGCCTACATGCAAATATTTTACTGTTAATAAATAAATAAATAAATAAATAAATAAATAAATAAATAAATAAATAAATAAATAAATAAATAAATAAATAAATAAATAAATAAATAAATAAATAAATAAATAAATAAATAAATAAATAAATAAATAAATAAATAAATAAATAAATAAATAAATAAATAAATAAATAAATAAATAAATAAATAAATAAATAAATAAATAAATAAATAAATAAATAAATAAATAAATAAATAAATAAATAAATAAATAAATAAATAAATAAATAAATAAATAAATAAATAAATAAATAAATAAATAAATAAATAAATAAATAAATAAATAAATAAATAAATAAATAAATAAATAAATAAATAAATAAATAAATAAATAAATAAATAAATAAATAAATAAATAAATAAATAAATAAATAAATAAATAAATAAATAAATAAATAAATAAATAAATAAATAAATAAATAAATAAATAAATAAATAAATAAATAAATAAATAAATAAATAAATAAATAAATAAATAAATAAATAAATAAATAAATAAATAAATAAATAAATACATAAATAAATAAATAAATAAATAAATAAATAAATAAATAAATAAATAAATAAATAAATAAATAAATAAATAAATAAATAAATAAATAAATAAATAAATAAATAAATAAATAAATAAATAAATAAATAAATAAATAAATAAATAAATAAATAAATAAATAAATAAATAAATAAATAAATAAATAAATAAATAAATAAATAAATAAATAAATAAATAAATAAATAAATAAATAAATAAATAAATAAATAAATAAGTAAGTAAATAAATAAATAAATAAATAAATAAATAAATAAATAAATAAATAAATAAATAAATAAATAAATAAATAAATAAATAAATAAATAAATAAATAAATAAATAAATAAATAAATAAATAAATAAATAAATAAATAAATAAATAAATAAATAAATAAATAAATAAATAAATAAATAAATAAATAAATAAATAAATAAATAAATAAATAAATAAATAAATAAATAAATAAATAAATAAATAAATAAATAAATAAATAAATAAATAAATAAATAAATAAATAAATAAATAAATAAATAAATAAATAAATAAATAAATAAATAAATAAATAAATAAATAAATAAATAAATAAATAAATAAATAAATAAATAAATAAATAAATAAATAAATAAATAAATAAATAAATAAATAAATAAATAAATAAATAAATAAATAAATAAATAAATAAATAAATAAATAAATAAATAAATAAATAAATAAATAAATAAATAAATAAAAATAATATATGCATGTAGTCAATTAAAATACATATTTAATTATATATGTGTATTTTTAAAACTAAACTATCAGAGTTAGTTAGTAACCCAGGATCTATCCCGCTGTATGCCGGGATAGTAGACTAGTATTAATACTGTATATTTACTTATATCAAAGTTAGGTAGTAATCCCACTATCTATGTCCCGCTGTTTGCTGAGATGGTAGACTAGTTTTAAAAATCTATTTAGAGGCCTGCAAGTAATACAGAGAGTATTGTAAAGAGGTTCGAAATTTTACTGATGCCGGTAGCCGCCCATTGGGTCAGTTGGGAGAGCGCTGGCACGGTTAGCCAGAGGTCGCGGGTTCGAGTCCCGGCATGGGTGGAATTTTTAGCCTCTAAGTAGGTTTTTAAAATTGTCCTTAGCACGGGTTAGTGCAATAAAAAGAATATAATCATAGTAGACTAGTATTAATACTCTGTATCTACTTATATAAAAGGCCTACTTCCGTCCATTAGAACTCCATGTATGTACCTATAAATTGTATATGTGTATTTCTAAATCCCAGAATTTATGTCTTGCTGTATGCCGGGATAGTAGCCAGAGAATAGTCTTTCCTCTGGGATACAGACGTGAGTTTATGATGTATACGTGTCCCTCTCTTTCTCGCTCCCTCAGTGGTGAGAGCCACTGAAAATTCAGACACTATAGTTCCTGGGGCATCTTCTTTAATATAAAAATGAATGGATGAATGTGTTGGTAAGCGCAAATCTCGAGAGCAGCTGAACCGATTTCGCTAATTCTTTTTTTAGAATAGCACGAGAGTGGTCCATACAGTTAAAAAAAAATAAAGAGTCGACTGTTAGGCGGTACGAAGTTTGCTGGATCAGCTAGTATTTTATAAGGATTAGGATTGATCATAGTTATTTCAGGATCTAAGTTAAGATAAGAATATTCTTTATTGCACACCAGAGCGCATGTTATAAAACATGTAAAGATACAAAGTACAATTGGCGACCTTATTGCTAAAAGCAATTTCTTCCGGATAACCTTATGTCCCGAATCGATCTATGTCCCGCTGTTTCCCGGGATAGTAGCCAGAGACTTACTTCCACGATTTTCTGATGTATATTTATTTCTCTCTCTCTTTATCTTATAGTTATAACTCAGACCGTAGTCCCTGGGTATATTACAAGGAGTCGGAATGATCAGTAGTTTCCTCTTATCGTAACGGCTTAATCCACAATAAAGTAATTCATCCTGTTACTGTTTTTCAATCACGAAAGTGACAACTTAATAGGACCCTAGGTAACCGTTCTTACGATTAAGGGAAAGTTCGCTGATTTTGCATGTATGTGATAAGATAAGTATTACAGCGTCCAGTGGCACCATTCAAGTCGGCCTTGGAAACTAGACAGCGGGTTTTTTTAAATTTCCCTTCCTGGTCAAGTGGCTTGTTACTACAGCATAATTTATTGCACTCCGAAATTTTTTATTTTGAAAGCAAGCATTTTGTTGCTTAAGATAGTGAGAGATGGAAATCACGAGGTGAGTTTTTACCTAACAACGGATGACCAAAGAGGCTAATTAAAATATTAATAACATATCTTAATAACCTATTTAGAGGCTAAAAATTCCGCCCATGCCAGGACTCGATCCCGCGACCTCTGGCTAACCGTACCAGCGCTCTCCCAACTGAGCAAATGGGCAAGTTTCGGCATCAGCGAAATCTCGAACCTCTTTACACTATTCTCTGTATTATTTACAGGCAGCCATCCGGCTGAAGTAATTTGTATCACTGCAGCCCTGAGTATCTACTTTGCAGTTAGGTTTTACATCGGGATGATATCTCTCTTATAGCCTGTAAATAGGTTTTTAAAATTGTCCTCAGCACGGGTTAGTGCAACAAAAACAGAATATAAAAAAATATCGTTCCCCAATGTATTAGCAAAACAGAATAATCTAAAGATGAGCCCGTAAGCAACATCAATACACGTGTTTCGCAGATAAAAGCGGTGCTTGATAGGTTCCCTTACATCCGGCTACCCTCTTCACTGTTTGTCAAGTGTTTTGTCTCTCTAGGAGTCATTAAGTTAAGTAGGTAGTGAAACCCTTGAACCAAGAGTTTTTTTTTACTCTACGCCATTCAGCATACTTCTGTTTGGTGATCTGTGACTACGTAGTCGTGCTACCTAAGGGTCAACTTATCTACACAGGGTGTTGCAGAAAGGTCCGGTGAAATTCACGTGGGTTATTCCACTCCTCAATTGGAATCAAAATTTAAAACACACATATTTTTTGGCGATTTCAGAGTTTTTCTTATATGAAAAGTTGTTTGTGTGGATGTGGTGAGGGTAAAGCTTAAACCAGTGTGTTTTAAAGCACACACAGACTTACCAAGGTGAACAAGAAGAAAGGGTTTTTAATTAAATGTTTGTGACGTCCTTGCCGGATTACCATAGTACCATACGTAAGACAGTTGAATCGGTGATAAAACTTTGTAAGAAAGTTCGCTATTTTTGACGTAAGATGTACGAAAAATTACACTTGCGTTGGTGCTGGCGGTCATCTAATAACAGTCGTTAAGCCATGTCATAGGCCTTGTGGGCGGCTTAGCAACTTCTGACAGTAAAGCCCGCCACTGTCTTACAATCCTCCACCAACCCGGACTTGGCCCCCGTGGTGGAGTATGGCCTAGCCTTCCTACGACGCAGGTAGAGACCCGTGCCCCAGCAGTGGGGACATAGCAGGGTTGATATCGATATCGATGCTTGCTTGCCAACCCGAACTTAGTGTATGACATTTCCGAACACTGGGTTTCTATTTATATCAGATGTTACTTGTTTCAAACGTCCATTGAGTCGCAGTTTCTGCACTACTCAACTTTGAACTCGTGCTTTGCTGGTCCCGATTACCCATCTTTCCGCTTTTTGTTTTACCAGAAATTCCCGGCTACGGACCCATTTGCAGTACCCCTACCCTTTAAACAGGTTTCTCACATAGCACTACGGCTGTCCTTACGCCCGTACTCAGGAATAAAACGCAGTCACCGTTGCAAAGTTTTGGAGAAAAAATATTCAGTGTAGCCTGTGTCGTTTGCCATCGGTACACTAAAATGAGAAAATAGGACCGGTCTGTTTTAGCTTACCATCAGGTGAGAGATTTAGTGCAGGAAAATAATATCTTTAACAAGACAGAAACTAACTTAGAGGATAGACTTGATTCACACTCGAGATCCCTTGGTTTCGATTCCACAGTGCGTCAATTTATGTTTTTAACTATCTGCTTTCTGTACATCTATCAAACGACCAAATTGCGTGCAAAAACAACTGTCAGCTCTAACTGTTGAACGGCAGATTGTTAGAGAAAATGGGGGTAAGGTCGCCAAGGAACGGAAACAACTTGAGGAAATCTGTGTGTGAGGCATTCGCACTTCGAAGTTTATCTCTCTCTCTCTCTTTCTATCTCTTTCTTTCTTTCACTCTCTCTCTCTTTTAGAGAAGGCCCGTGCCGAGGAACGTATACAATCTCGTCATCGTCGTGTCATGATTCAAATAATGTTGCTGGTACCTACGTGTCAACTTTGTATACTGTATTTCTGCAGTCTTCTTTATATTCCTTTTACAAAAATATATTTAACTTATGTATGTAAATACGTATTTATAATATAAGGCCCCATAAAACCAATTACTTGGTTTGACTGTGGGAGCAGTCTCGTTTACAGTAGTTTTACCAGATATTTTACATAAGATGCACACTAGCAGTTTCTGATAATAATGAACTTATTAACTAATGGTTTATCAAATAGGCAGCGGGCTCGCAAAAAGCGTGTAGTTAAGTCCAGGAACGCAGTAGGAAGACACGATAACTGACGCAACGCAATTTGGAGCTGAGCCGCAGTGGAGCCTATTCTACAGGCGAATTCAATTAACTGTACAAGGCACGAGAGTAATAAATTCTCTAAACAATCAGAATTCGAGCCCTGTAATATGTCCGTCCGGTTGCATACGCACTGCGGTCGCCCCGCTCTGTTTAATCAACGGGTGAACACGCTGTAGCTATCCTGCGTGGACACATAATATCAACCTATATAACATATTGACGACCTCTGTGGCGCAGCGGTGGTGCATCTGCCTACCATGCGAGAGGTCCCGGGTTCGAACCCCGGCTGGGGATAAAAAAACCCAGGTCGTGGATTTTTACATGTTTGTGATGTCGTTGATGACACAGGGTATCCTAGCGTAGGGCCAGAAGCAATGTATGTGCCTGTATGTAAATGTTATGTTATATATTTTTAAGTATAGTGTTTATGTGTGCTTTCGCTGCGGAATAATTGTTATACTTTACCCGTTCCTTCATTTCCACCGTTTATAGTTTTATAATTGCTTTATTGCAGTAACTTTAATTGTCTTTGTCGAAGTTTTTAGTGCCAGTGACGTTTGCATCGTTATAAATTTCAATTAAGGGCCAGCCGAAAGTAAAACCTGCGGAGATCTCTTAAATCAACGGTGAAGTTTCGTTGTTTTATCGGTGCTCAGTGTTTTTTTTTTCTCTCTTATCTACCACCATCTTTTTTCCGAACGTGTAAAAAGTGACGGCGCCGTGTTCCAGCCCAACCGCAGGCCTGTCAAACGAGCCACAACTTAAATAATTCCACAGTTATTTGGATTCGAGGGAACGTGTAGGTACAGGGAATACAGAAACATAGTACGTCGTAATTGCTCTAAGCAATAAGGCCGCCAATTGTACTGTATCTTTGTAACGCTGTAACACTGTCTTGAATTGGCACTGCTTGCTGTAATACAGGTGTCAAGCCTAGCTTAGCAACAGAAGCTAATCTAATATTGATGATTAATAAAATAGTTGTACAGTCGGTTAGCTTATAGAATATACCTCGGCTACTATCGGATAGAATCGGATATATTCGTGTAATAGAAATATCGGAACTAATATGACACTTATATTTTCATAACTTTTCAAAATAGTGAAGAAAAGTTTTATACAGAGCAGGAAGTAGTATTACACTTGTGTGCTTTCGGCGAAAACCGAAGCCTACTCTAGAGCCTGAGGTATATTCTAAAAGCTGACAGACTGTAATTTTAAATTGTATCAACTCTGTAAGTTTTGTGGAAATAAATTATTCTCATTCTATTCTTACTCTAACAATTTTATGTTTGTTTTTTCCTCGCGTACAATAAAGAATATTCCTACCTTATCTTATGATGATGTACCTACTCATTCATCAGTCTTGGGCTAGCCTGATCTTTGGTTGAGTAAGCACTATTGGAGACGATCTAGAATTTGGGCAAAATCTATTCAATCCGCCTTTTACATACGAACGCTGCGACTGTAAAGAAATATGCTTGTTACGACAAACATTAGGCACCAGCAATACGTTAGACCACTAGAGCCCTTAATCCATCTCCTCGTACATAACGTATACAAAAGGATTATTAACGTAAGCGGATTAAGCCCACTCTCGTAATTTATACCTTGTAGCTCCGAACGACAAGAGTCGTCTCAAACGAGTTTCCTTGTTTTTCTATAGGAACTAATCCATTTTAAAGTACTTTTTATGGAAATTGGTTTCATAAGAGTGATGTTTACACGTCGGCGGTGGTCTACTCGAGCGGATGGCAGGCCATTGTCTCCGGTGTGTAGGGTCGGTGGGTCGCGGGGGTGTTTCTCCTCTGGTGCTATTAGTTTTTACACCCTCCTACGCCAAAAAAAATCGAGGTAAAGCCCCTTACCCACGGATGCACGGAAAAGATGGTCAGAGTGGAGTTTTTTATTTCCACTGCCTTTTTCTCCTACTACAACACGGCCCGAAGGCAGCGGCTTATCTTTTAAATTGTACATTGACATTCAGGAAACAGAATGTAAATTCTTTACGTGGAAATAAATTGATTTGATTGATTGATTGGTGGACATGCTTGTTTGATCAATGAACGAATAATTCTGAAGGCATAAAATATTCAGTTATTGTAATGTAAATACTACTCTCTTCATCTTTCAGTCCTAAGTTTGGCAGAATAAATTTAGCGGTCTTAGCGATAAAATTGCCAATTTTATAGTAGGTATGTACATAACTTAGATATTTTAGTGTTTTATGAACTCTCAAAATGTATGGTGTGCAATAAAGAGTATTCTTTAAAAATCTATTTAGAGGCTAAAAATTTCACCCATGCCGGGATTCGAACCCGCAACCTCTGGCGCGAATAGCCAGGCATGGATGACAAATTTTTTAGCCTCTAAATAGGTTTTTAAATTTGTCCTTAGCACGGGTTAGTGCATTAAAAATAAAAATAGTATAAGAGTATTATTGTAATACTTAACGAGCGCTTATTTTACCCAAAAAGAAATGTGTACAACTACTATATCGTAATTAGAATATTTAATATTAACCTACGTTTTGGGTCCACTAGTGGATAATTTGAAGTGTTTTATTCGAAGGAAAACAGAAACTGCGCTTTAAAAAACTTTACGAGTTAATCTAGGTGTTAATTTTGAAATTTAGATCATTTTGGAAAAATTTGCACTGCATAACTGCAAACTCGACACCGGGAATAAACGAAAAATCGTAATCCATAAATATGTAATGAATATAATTATACACATTTCAAGCATATAAAATAGTTGGTTTCATATGTAACAATATAATAAATAAAAAGTTCATTTCTATTAATACAACTTAAAATAATTCTTGTTTTCAGTAACAGTATAATATATAGGTAATATGTGTTAAAATTAGCCATCCAATTCCATGCCCAGATATTTTATTATTAGGCGGCATTTGATTACTTGACTTACCAAAAACTAGCCGTTTTATTCAAAGGCTGCTTGAAGAGCCCCTATCTAGAATTTCAATATATTCAAAATGGCATTAACCCAACAGCTGATTTACTTCACCTACGTCTACTTAGGTAGGGTGTCGTCACCGATAGTTGGTTGAAACTGAACTGACAAGTCACAAAGTAGTTAAAGATACAAAATAGTAAAAAAATATTTCTTGTTTTGTTTATTATTTAAAATTCCCTACTCAGTTTCAGAAATCATATTTGTTAAATTGTTATTTGAATTATTTAATTTAATAAATAAAAAATTATACTGGTAGGTAGGTATGTCAGGCAGAAGTTGCGGTGGATCGCGTGAATTAATCTAGCCGGTGTGCCCAGATAAATGTCATTCGAATGGAACAGACTGAAGCTGGCGCCTCTCTCCTTTGTTACATTACTGTTCAAGCACCCCAACTTGACTACATCTCGGAAAGTCTTCCTCGCCACAAATTTACCCCTACTTAACCTTTATTTTACTTTCATCGCCGACCGCGAGCGGCGACAAACGTATCGCGCAGCAACGATGTCGTTATCTGATCCGCCGTAAAAATTAATTACGTACACATGTTCATAAATATCTAAGCTGCTAACATTTACGGCTAACGTTCGCTTTCTCGGTTCACGCGACAGCGCCTGCACCCGCGTAATTAGTAAGCCTCGAGCAAAAACTGAACATGTCAAGCACTACTTTATTTAGTAGGAGTTTTTGTGATCACTTCCTGTTGCGAGAGTGAGACGCCTGGACTATTTCGCATATTCCAAAAATGTGGAATTGACTCAAATTGCTCGTTATTAACGATGACAGATGTCGTTGGCGCCAGCCCTAATCTGTAACTGATCTTGGTTCGACTTTAAAACGACGGACGTAGAGGCTATTATACTCTAAAGATTTTATGGGTTAATCTGGACGGCTGATCGGACTTGTTGATATTAGAGATGCAATTAGTGAGACAATAGCCAGTTTTGTTTTATAGTGGAGCCAAAACAAGATGTAGATATAGGTAGGTAAGGTGTAAGGCATGCCTAAGTAAAGTCAGTAGATTATAAAGGTTATATATATTCTTTATTGCAAACAGTAAAAACGAAATAACATTACATAAAATTTGTTTCAAAGGCGAACTTATCTCTAACAGAGATATCTTCCAGCCAACCTTAGCATTGGGTGTTTAAATTAAGATAGCGGTTATGTGAATAGAATGGTCCGTGAGGACACAATTTTGTTGTACCATGGCTACAATCAAAGTTGTAGCCACGGTAACCTCCAGGTTAAAGTGGAAATGAGCTGGCCATGTCTGCCGTATGAACTCAGATAGGTAAACCAAAATTGTACTGACTCACTGGATCCCGCGAAATGGACACCGATGTCATGGCAGACCAAAGCGAAGATGACGGGTTGACCTTACCTAATGCATTCTTGCCGGGATGGACGTTTCGGAGAAATGGAAAACAGGAGTGGAAAAGCCTTTGCCCAACAGTGCGATACAAATTTTGTGAGTTAAAGATTTTTATAATAGGAGACAACGATAACTCCATGGGCCAATTTCTGAATTGAGTATTTCGCTATTCGCTACATAAAGTTAGGTAACGGAACGTTACTTAAGTATTTTTACTTACAGAAATTATCGATTCACAAAGGGATAGTTTCTAAATTAAGAATATCTTTCGCTAAGTAAATAGTTGCTGTCTCTTTGCTGTCTCTTCGAATTTCACAGAAAAGAGCGTGACAGTACATACGTTTCTTAATTATTTACTTAGTGAAGTTCTCAATTCAGTAACCAGCCCTAAGGGCCAGTCTCTGAATTGACAATTTCGTCAAGTAAATAGTTAATTGTAGTGCTGTCTCTTAGAATTCTAAGAAAAGAGCGTGACAGAATGTTACTTAATTATTTACTTAGTGAAGTTCTCAATTCAGAAACCAGCCCTAAGGGCCTGTCTCTGAATTGAGAATTTCGCCAAGTAAATAGTTAATTGTAGTGCTGTCTCTTAGAATTCTCAGAAAAGAGCGTGACAGAATGTTTCTCAATTATTTACTTAGTGAAGTTCTCAATTCAGAAACCAGCCCTAGGGGCCAGTCTCTAAATTGAGAATTTCGCCAAGTAAATAGTTAATTGTAGTGCTGTCTCTTAGAATTCTCAGAAAAAAGCGTGACAGAACGTTCATAAGTATTTACTTAGTGAAATTCTCAATTCAGAAACTGGCCCTGTCTCTTTTCCCGCGTGTGTCCACAACTTGCCTAATCATTTTACACCTCGAAACACTAAATAAAAAAGAGATACCTTCTTTTCTACGTTTTTATATTAACTCTTAAGTGTTATTATTAGCACGTGAAGTTTAGTAAGTAACTCTACACTCAAATTTGATTATCGGGTCGGGACGTTTTTGGGATAAGATTTTATACGCGTTAACTAAATCGTTTCCGGTCCACAGACACCGGTCGACCGCGACCTGAGAGGCCATAGACACCAGTTTTTTTACAGCTTTTGAAACCATTTAAGGCTGACTTGCGCTGACAGCACTACTCATCTGCTCACAAGTTCGCTAAAGGCCTGCGCATACGAGGGATTTTTGTCCTCGAAGGAAGGAAAAGTCCCTAAATCGTAAAAAATGTCCTCCGCGTACTTGTCGCGGACTCAACGCTTACGGTGTGCGGTCATTTGTCTCCCGGAAATTGAGTGCAGCGTACGCAATGGAAGCAAATATTCTGAGATTACATTGTGTTTGATTGAAAAAGAATTGAAAAAGAAAAGGCGTTTTAAAAGAAAACACCGAATTTTGGTCCAGTCCGGTCTCTTGATGTCCTCGGTAACTTGAGGGACTTTTTGTACGGCGTACTTTTAGTCCTTCGTGTGCGCTATTCGATACAATTTATAAGAGATCTATTTCGATGGACAGAAAAGTACCCGGGGGATAGTCCCTCGTCTGCGCAGGACTTAAAGGACATGCGAATGGTGGCGTGGTGGATGGGTCTCCTACCTAAGACTGGCGATGGGTGACCCCTGCGTCATACCTACTCGTAAACGTGCACTGTTCGTAGCTCTGGCCGCTCTACCTCTTTTTTAAGAATAATAAATTTATCAGATGTTTTAGAATATAATTGTAAGTTGTTATTTGCACTCACGAAATCTCATTAAGTACATAGGTACTCGAATCAACTTAAGTAAGTACTTATGAGATTTGATACGATTTCAGAAAAGAGTGAAGTTTTTTATTGCTATGTGTCTTCTAACTACAACTCGACCCCAAGACAGAAATCACAATAACATTGTAAATTGAAATTCCACAAACGAATTGTTAATTCTTTATTCTGATAAGGGAGGGAAAAGGAAAGCTCTATCCAGTAAAAAAGTGAAAAACATCTTGCACAATGACATTGTCACTTTGTCAGTGCTATCTGTAGGTAAATTGTATTACTGATAACCCTATCAATCAGCTATTAATCCGTCTATCCTAAGATACGTACCTATATATTCTATTATCCAGTGACTTGGCGCAAGTCAACTCTATTTGGTGCAAATCTGCCTGACAACACTATCGGCTCTATAGTAGGCTCTATCCAGTAAATAAGTGCAGAAACTTCTTTTACCACGGCCTTTCCAACGTTATCCGTGGATAAATTGTATAATTGACATGCCTGGCAATCTATTCGTTTCTTCCCACATGACATAACCTCACGCCTGTATTTCCAAAATGGGTTTATTCCTGTTCAAGTATTTATCTAATTACTGATGAAAAGACTTGGTGTTTAGGTAGGTAGCAGGTGAGGATTAGAAATTGACGGTCTTTTTTTCCATATCCATTAAGAGTATGGATCATTTTAGAAAACGCCTACTTTCAAGCTGATCAGATGAAAGCTTTTGAATACAGACTAAGACTGTCCAGTGTCTATGGTTAGGCTCTGCAAAAGCTCCTGATAGCCAAATAAACAGGCCAACTGCGAGTCGAATGCGCACATCGAGAGTTCCGTTCAAATTTGCAGATAAGTTAATATCAACCCTCGTATGTCCCCAATAATAGGGAGCGGGTCTCTTCCTGCATCGCAGAAGGGTTAGGTCATACTCGATGACGATGAGTACTTAAATGTAGATAAGTAGTTAAATATTATATTAAATGTCTCTTATCGCGATTATTTTTTAGGTAAAATGTAATTATGTACCTTATTTCCCGACGTTTCGGCAGCGTTACAGTTGCCGTGGTCACGGGTAGACTGAAGTGGCGGGTACAAACTATTTCTGTGGGTAGTCACTTTTGAAACGCTCGTGGCCTAGGCGAACCGAGTGATTGGAATCAATCACTTGGTTAAGCAACAACAGGCGCGGTCAGGTATGGGATGGGTGAGCGTCCCGTGACTACCGCTAGTGGCATTTTTCCGAGCGCTTCCGTGCTTCGCAAGGCACGTTAAGCCGATGGTGCCGGCTGTCATATAATGGCAGTCGTAAAGCCATGTCAGAGGCCTTATGGGTGGCTTGATAACTTCTGACAGTAAGGCCCGCCACTGTCTTACAATCCTCCACCAACCCGGACTTGGCCCCCGTGGTGGAGTATGGCCTAACCTTCCTGCGATGCAGGAAGAGACCCGTGCCCCAGCAGTGGGGACATACAAGGGTTGATAACATAACATGTAACATACTGGACTTCCATTTAATAACAGGTCGTCACCATTATATTATTAAAGGAATCTGATTTTTTTTTCTTTATCTCTTCCAACATATGCATGCATCTGATAAGTTCTAGGTATCATCTAATTGCATAGCTTGAATGTATTGATTGATATGAACGCTTTGTATATCCCCACTGTCAGTTGGCGCGCGGGTCGCTTCCTGTATTGCGTGAAGGTTAGGCCATACTCCACCACGGGGGCCAAGTCCGGGTTGGTGGAGGATTCTAAGGCAGTGGCCTTACTATCAGAAGTTATCAAGCCGCCCATAAGGCCTCTGACCTGGCCTAACGACGGATGGCTTGAAACCTATAGCCATTAAAAAATCATACTTACAGTCTATTTATTCTTACTTGTTCAATTTAGTAAACAAGATTCTACCCTTAAAATTGAGATTAGATGCCTAAACTAGACATTTTCTCGCAAATTCATGAACTATCATGAACATGAACATGTTTATGAAGGGTAGACCCTTAAAATTGAGATTAGATGCCTAAACTAGACATTTTCTCGCAAATTCATGAACTATCATGAACATGTTTATAAAATTGGCGTGTTATCTAAAAGAGTGTTCCAGGTTACTTCATTTATGGAAATATGGCAGTTTTGGACTAAAAAGTCACAGTTTAAGGGTAGAATCTTGTTTACTAAATTGGACAAGTAAGAATAAATAGACTGTACGTGAAAATGTCGAATCATACTACACTCCAAACTTAGACTTTGGTACAAGGGTTGACAACAAGTCACTTTTAGTGTTTCGCAGCTGGCGACACAATTATTGTAAATAATAAATAATCTCGATTCATCATCATAGTCATCTTATCATCATCAGGCTATATTAGTCCACTGCTGGACACAGCCCTTCGTAACTTAAGGAAGGAATAGAAGGACATTCTATTTATAATGGGACCTAACCATTTCACAACCCTGTTACAGAGATTCTTTTCAACATTCAAAAAGATTCAGTAGGTAAGAGTTTTTTTTTCTGATTTTGTGTCTCTTTTTTTTCGGGTTTCCACAAACATAAATTTATAGCTGGGAAAAAATAAAACGCCTTGTTTTTTTTAACAACTTAGTCCCTTTAAAGTAGGTTTTGGTATTCTTTATTGTAAGTATTATCAATATACCTCTAAACATCTCGTGACACATTTTGTTTGTTAACGATTTCCTCTAAACAACATTTACGAGGACAGCTAGTAAAATTATATTTTCTAGTACCAATGCACGCAAATTCTGATGAAAATTGCCGCCATATTGAAAACTAAACTACAGTCTGTTAGCTTTTAGAATATACCTACCTCGGGCTCTAGAGTAGACTTCAAACACAAAACTTCTTCACATTTTGAAAAGTTATGTAGGTACCTAAAGTTATGTGTCATATTCGTTGCGATATTTATCCGATTCTATCCGATAGTAGCCGAGGTATATTCTAAAAGCTATGTATTCCCATACTAAATTTAATTTTTTCATATGTATCAAATGTTATGAAATAGACCAAACGAATCGATAAGAAAATAGAATTTTTTGACTTATTAGAAGTGGTTTAATTTTATAGATATATACCTACTGAAGAACTGGTTTCCTGTTTTTTTTGATAACATTTTGAGGAGACCAAGACATTTTATAAATACCGAAGAACTTAATTGTTTCCAGATTTTGCGCTATTTTGATAACATATTGTCCGTAAAGTCGAATAGAGAAAATAACCAACCGAATACAGGAGTCAGTCGCGCCACAGGATTTCTGAAATCGCTGCTGGCGCCATCTATTACACACATCTGTCAAAAAGATAGCTACGAGCTCGCGAAAAAAATTCCTTCCTGTTATTTGCAATAGAGGGACTTTTTTCACAGTTTAATATTGAGACGCGAATGGGAACTGTGTTGGTACGTACCCAGTGACATACAAAAAATCAAAAAATGGTTCCTGTTATTAGCAATAGAGGGACCTTTTTCACAGTCTAATATTCGGATGCGAATGGGAACAGCGTAGAGGTACCTACCGACGCTCAAAGATATTATATAATTAATATTATTTTCCTGTTATTTGCAGTAGAACGACTTTTTTCACAGTGTAATATTCAGATGCGAATCATAACAATGTAGGTGCAGACAATCAGAAATTTCTGTATAATCTGTATAGTACCTTCTCTAGACCAAATAAAAACTATTTACACGGATTTTATACTCGTTTATTTTACATTTAAACAATTTTCCGACGTTTCGGCACTTTTTGACGTGCCGTGGTCTCGGAAGAACGAGTAAAGTCCGTGTAAAAACAGTTTTTATTATGGATATCTGTGTTTGTTTTTGCGTGTAAATAAGTAGATCTGTCGAAATAGTATAGAATATAAAAAGTATCTTACTCGATATGTTCGTGCTGTAGGTACCTAATTTTGAACTTTCGGATGAACAATGTTTAATAGAACTATTATTTCATGGTTTACTATGAGAATTCGATGTATTGATCAAACCCACAGTTTGACAAGTAGGAAAACTCTGCCAATGTTCATCGAATTGTTAACAATTCGCTAACAATGAATTATGAATTGTAGATTAATTTGAAACAGGCCCATGGTAGTTTTGTCGAAATTGTAATCGCTGTTGATTTTGACAAGTTTAATCTTCATTTTGGGGAAAATAATAAAAATTGTATGCCTTCTGTATACGTAGTGATGCGAAGGAATATGAATACCTAAGCTTTAATGTTAACTTCAAAACGTCACTAACTTTAAAGAAATACATTTTAGTTTTTCGGTAACTCGAAAAGATAAACTTTAATAATGGCATACATACATACATAACCTCACGCCAGTATCCCAGAGGGGTAGGCAGAGGGACTGCCACTTGCAATAATGGCAACAACTTCAAATTACCAAACAATTAGTTTACCGCCTTATTTATTTAAAAATATTTAGCAAACTTACGGCATTATAATGTATGATGAAACGCTAATTATGACATTATTTTCACCATCGCCATTTAAGTAGGTAAGTTTTTCATCCGTTTTTCGTAAAACTTCTCCAAATTGACGAATAGAAACGGTAATATTCATATTTAGAGATTAGGTTAAATTTTTAAATCAATAAATCTATAGATATAGTTTTAACCTCTTAAATACATCCGTATCACACCCGAGGCTCTTGTAGGTATTTTATTTGCAGAGAAAAAGCAAGACATTGATGATAACTTTAGAAAAAAATGTCCTGCTATTAGCTCTGATCTAAGTACAAAACAAGACTATTTTTCGCATAAGCCATGTCGCAGTTAGTTACACGAATTAAGAACCATTTAATGCCCTACTACACTGAAAGGCACGTTAACAGATTTAGAATCGGTAATGAACAGCTGTTAAACAAGTGCCTACACGCGGAATTGCCAAAATTACCGCTCTGATACAGAGTCCACTACTAAATTTAATGTCGAGGTAGACTAGGTAGGCATAGGTACTTAGCCATCCATTTGTAAACGCTGCCTATCTACCTACCTACCCACCGTGAAACACGTATGTGTATGTTCACAAGTGCTAATTTTCCCATGTCCGTGGTGCCATCGATCGATATACAGACAAGTCACAATCTCTGTCTATAAAATCGATTCGTAACTCCACCGGCCTGTCCGTAAATCTGGCGAGGCGATGGCAAGCGGGGTATAATGAAACAACTTGTCCTCGTTCGAGCCATTTTTTGCCGCTAGAGATTTGTTTGCTCGTGGTACAGTGCCCGTGGACAGCCACGACGGAGACCCATAAACATGATCACGTCGGGCCGACTTTGTGCCGCTTTTTTCCCGCTCCCCACCCGGGCGGTCGGCCGACTCGGCCTCCGAGGCGGCGCGACTCGGAGGTGGGGATATTCTCCGCGAATGAGGCCGCGAGCTGGGAGCTGTTACGCGGGGAGAGGGCTGTGGAGTCGGGCGTGGATTGGTCGACACGCCGAGTCTCCTCCCAGGGGGCGGGGCGAAATTCGTACTCTCCTACGGCGGAGGGGCGGTGGTTTCGCAGGACGCGCCAGTCGGTGACGATACACGGGCGTGTGAGGAAGGTGTAAGGAGACCGCACGCGCACGAAGCACGCACGAGCACGGCATGCGAGGTGCGCCCGCCCCGGGACGCTGACGCGCAGGAATGGCCGCGCGTCGCGCAGCCGTCGCGCCTACACTCAACAACTGTGATATAATTACTTAAAATTCTTAATAGTTTTAGTAACGTAAACGTCCGTGAACAGACTTTGAGAGACAGTGTTTTTGTGAAGCCGCCCTTATGATCGTCCCGATGGCAGCGTATGCGCAATTCGGCTACTCGTACCCGTCCGCTTCGCAGGTCAGTGAAACAAATGTTTGTAAATAAGAATCACGTTCAAAGGTATAAGCGAATTCAATCTTGCATGCCCAATCAAATAAATCAGTCAATGAAAAAGGTTTTATTCAAAATGGCACAGAATCTGCGGCTTAATGAACGTCACAAGTTAAACTAGGTGTCCATTTCCAAGTTTAGATAATTTTGGAGAAAAAATGGATCATAAAAATCCAAACAGAGTTAGAAAAAGTTTTTTTTTTATAGTGGGGGTAATTATTTTAAGTAGAATATAGTTTATTTTACATTCTACCCTTGTTTCCATAAAATGTTAGTTGTATCAAGAAAAATCCGATAGGCCTACCCTGTTTATAGTCATCTAATACTTAATTGTCCGCATATTAATCGTCTTAAAGTTTCTGTGACGAAAGAGCATAAAAACATTCAATGTTATTATTAGTTCACAAAGCCATAGTGGCTAGTAATATACTTTAATATATATTTAAGGCTCATGAGGAAAAATAATGTGGATATTTGCATTATTAAGCGTACCACGCATGAAAACGAAAAAGGCCTACAGGCAAGCGATACCGGAGGCGCGAAATAAAACCGCGACTGGTGTTTTCATTGTTAGTACCTATACTAACAGCACATCAACCATTACAGATATACACTCTACCTCGTTACTTTACGATTGACTTTGCAACTAAAGTAAGGTGGATCAGCTGTCAACTAACTAATTTGTTGATATTTTTTTCGTACTGTAACGCAATACTTACTGAAACAGGCTATTTCTAATTATATCTTTTTAGTTCTCAGTTTTCCATCGATTCTATAACAATGCTCACTCTGGATCGACTGTTACCTAAACAATAAGTAACGATTTCCTTCATATAATTCCAAATTTCGCAGGACCGCTGTGCCGGCCAGCTAATAAAGAGTTATCGCTATAGCAGACCCTGTGGTATTATAATATTGATGTGATGTACCTGCCTAACTATTCATAAAACGTAACAGGTACATATAACACATTACAAAATAGTATTAGTGTACTTACTGTTTGTACCTAGTACGTAATAATACGCAAGTTGTCAATTCAAAAAGGATACCTACGTTCCATTTCTATTTAAATTATAATAAGTTGAGTAAAAGTCTTCTAAAAATCTAGTATATTATGTACTAGTCATTTACCTAATAAATAATACTCGTACGATTAAAAAGGCCTAAATATTAAATTAACTTTTTTAATGTATTTCACAGCAAATTCATTGGTTCCAATTAGATTTCAGCATAGTGTACCACTTAGATTCCAGTTAATAATTGTGTCTTACATGTGAAGCGCTCGTGGCCTAGGCGAACCGAGTGATTGGAATCAATCACTTAGTTAAGCAACAACAGGCGCAGTCAGGTACAGGATGGGTGAGCTTCCCGTGACTACCGCTAGTGGCATTTTTCCGAGCGCTTCCGTGCTTCGTAAGGCACGTTAAGCCGTTGGTGCCGGCTGTCATATAATGGCAGTCGTTAAGCCATGTCAGAGGCCTTATGGGCGGCTTGATAACTTCAGACAGTAAGGCCCGCCACTGTCTTACAAACCTCCACCAACCCGGACTTGGCCCCCGTGGTGGAGTAATGCCTAACCTTCCTGCGATGCAGGAAGAGACCCGTGCCCCAACAGTGGGGATATACAAGGGTTGATAACGTAACATGTAACATACTGGACTTCCATTTAATAACAGGTCGTCACCATTATATTATTAAAGGAATCTGATTTTTTTTTCTTTATCTCTTCCAACATATGCATGCATCTGATAAGTTCTAGGTATCATCTAGTTGCATAGCTTGAATGTATTGATTGATATGAACGCTTTGTATATCCCCACTGTCAGTTGGCGCGCGGGTCGCTTCCTGTATTGCGTGAAGGTTAGGCCATACTCCACCACGGGGGCCAAGTCCGGGTTGGTGGAGGATTCTAAGGCAGTGGCCTTACTATCAGAAGTTATCAAGCCGCCCATAAGGCCTCTGACCTGGCTTAGCGACGGATGGCTTGAAAGTACCTATACCCATTAAAAAATCATACCTATGTGAAAATGTTGAAACATACTAGACTCCAAACTTAGACTTTGAAAAGACTAAGTTTAGAGTTTTTTTTGTCCATTTTTTCTCCAGAATGATCTTGAAATGGACACCTAGTTTGAATTGTAACGTTCATTAAGCCGCAGCTTCTGCGCTACTTTGAATAAAACATTTTCATTTCATTTCATATCTACAGTTTGTAACAAACCCCATATGCATTTCATATAATTTAATGCCGCAAATGGTAACTTCAGTATGGAACAGCTGGTCTGATCTTCCCCACTCTAAAAGTTGTTCACATTACCAAGTAGGACCCTCTATTTACGGTTATGTAGGTAGGTATAGGGGGAATTTGTTACACCATTTTATGTATAAACGTAGATTGGAAAATGGTTAACATCTAACAGCTTTTGCAGGTCATCCAGAATTGTAATATCTTCAGTTCTCATTTCCCGTCAATAGAAGGCAGTGTGTCTTTTGCCTACAACGCAGTATGATTGTGTCCTAGTAGAAGGAATTTTTATTTTCATAAAGCTTTGCTTGCTATGTTCTTTCAGTGGTAAAACATAACTAATAAGTACCTAGTGTTCCAGAAGTTGTATTTCAATCAGTTCTTAAGTTTTTTAGTAAGTGGAAAAACAAACACGAATACACAAATTCCTATAGTGGTCAACGTTGTATATTTATTGTAAATCCGTTGAATGTGATGTGTTTTGTTTTGTTTTTAATATTGAACGAAACAACTATTATGAACTGCATATTTGTCGATGTCTGTTATTGGGTCTTGGATGTTATCTATGTATTTATTGTATTAAATCTGTCGTCGAGTTAGCATTTAGTTGTACTAAGTAGAGGGCTAACGAGATCTGTGTCCATTAATGTCCATGAGTATTTACTATTATTAATATTGGGCCTGTAAATTTTTTTCCCAATAGTAAAGATACAGTCTTTAGGTACTATTGGGAAAAAATACATTTGTGTTCGCCGATGATGTCCTTCATAATATAAATAAGTATTGTTTAAACATCAAGTAGAAACTATATCAGCAAAGGGAAGGATAAAAAGCACCTGGAAACGGCGTGCGTGCCTGCAACGACTTAAGAACGTCGACGAAGCGAAGTTGATTTGTGGTGGCAACTGGCAGTCCCCGGTCACTGCCTACCCCTCTGAGATACAGGCGTGAGCTTATATTACCTATGTAGTAATGAAAATGGACTATGTTATTTATTATTCATAACATCGAGTATATTGTAACGGGTCCCCAAAAGGCATCTATTTAGAAATTACTTAAACATGTAACTACCAACGGTATTTAGTAATTATCCTGCGTCGCATCCGGTTATAGAAGACGAAATTCACATTATTATTATCGTCGTAATAAACGGTTAAATTAACTACATAATCATAATCGAACGGGTTCCAATAGGAAGGTGATGTAAAATTACAGGTAAAATTACATACCTACCTAGATAAATACCTTTACTTGATATTACTTTGTTGTTTCAGTTTTCTTAATTTGGAAACGGGGCTGTAATACAGTCTCGTAAATCTATTGCTTTTCGCCATACTTAGGTAGGTATAATTATTAACTGAAAAATATATGTTTAGTAAGTATTTAGGTCGTATTTAGGAAATGTCAGTACCTAATCGCTCTATTATAGGAATTGTAACAGCAAAATGTGGTTAAAATATTTTCGGAGCTTAATCGCGTAGTAATTTATTGCTATTTTACCACGACGTTTCAGTCATCGTGGTCACGAGAAGACTGATGGCTGGCACCCGTTCGCATCTTCGGCTGATGAGGTTTCAGACTACCCTCAATCAGCCATCACAAAGCACTATTAGGGTTGCGACACACTACACTGGCAATGTCGGACGATACGCCATGCGACTTTTTTCCACTCGACCGGATCCCACGTTTGCGACAGTTTGAAACCACCATTTTTTTTTTAAATAATATCAACGGTCCTATTCTATATTCTGAGAATCGAAAGTATTAAAGACAAAACTCCATAGGTACGTTTAAAAATATTGGTATGAAAACTGAAATACCTTTGTTCATTTTTGTTTGATTTTCTTTGGGTATCGATATCAACCTCACCGAATGATTAGGCCATACTCCACCACGGGAGCCAAGTGCGGGTTGATGGAGGATCGTAAGACAGTGGCGGGCCTTACTGTCAGAAGTTACTAAGCCATCCATAAGGACTCTGACATGGCTTAACGACTGCCTTTACATGACAGCCGGCATCAACGACTTCACGTGCCTTGCGAAGCACGGAAGCACGGTTGTTCGTCATGATTTAGCCAAAACTACAATGGAACAACGATGACATAAACATAAGTGTGATGTCGTGTATACAGTTAACGCGAACTGCAAACGTAAAAAGGTACTTTTAGGTAAGTGTCAAACCACCAGGTACGTACAGTTAACAACAGCTCGACATATACATTTTTTAGCATGTTCCCTCGACTGTACTACTACGTAGGTACAACGTAATTGAATTTTATGAGAATAAAATTATGTTCGGAAAATATGTGGAACTGAAATGTTGAGATTGAGTTAACGCTTCTACAATATATAATATACAAAATATAGGCGTAATACATGAATTAGGCACGCTTTGTACAAAAAAGGGTTGATCCAGACTTAAAATAATAATATTAAGGCGCTCTAGGGTGCCAACTAGCGCCACCAATGGAATTAAAATAATAACTATACGTGTTTTTTTTTTCAATAAGTAACCATCATAAAGCTTAACCACTACGACAACTATTTTTAGAACCTACAGTCTAGGACCTAGGATCAACAACCGTTAGCATCCCAAAGTGCCTTAACCTTGATTGCAGGTTAAGGGTGGTAAGGTCACAATAATAATTGAACTTTTCCATTACAAAAGTTTTACACAAAGCCGAAGTACAGTCGCCAAAACATCAACCTTTACAGGATTGTTGCAAATTCGCCAAAGTTGATTGTACCTTGATGCTAACTTTGCAGGTATTTGCACGGTACGCACTCCCTAGTGCGTTTATTTGATTTTCCAGTTGGGTTCCATATCAGAATGCTATGAAGCATTAAGTACTGGGCAAGTTTACTTGAACGGTCAATTGCACTCGGTCAATTAGACGGAAAATTGTTGGAAATAAGCATTTACGAGTGCCTTTTTACCCAACTGGGAAAATAAAGTAGGTTTGTAGCCCCCATAAACGCATGTAGGTTGGTATGTTTCTTTACTTTTATTTTATCTTTATTTTAGAAAAAAATAATCGTTTAAATGGTGATATACATTGTATCTTATGTTAAACGAATAGACCTCCTACTTTCTCATATTTTCCAATAAGTACATTCTATTAAGGTAGGTAAGTAAGATATTGTTCGGACAACTTTAGAAACATAAATGAAACATATATACACAACAGACATATACAATAAAACAGCGTCGTTGTCGTCAGGCTATGCAAGTCCACTGCTGGACATAGCCCTTCCCTAATGAGCGCCATAGCGCCCTGTCTTCAGCTTGCCGCATCCAGCATCTACCTGCAGTTTTCGCAGATCGTCATCCCACCTAGTGGAGGGCGTCCTACACTACGTTTGCCGACTCAAGGACACGTCTGCTCCAACGGTTGTCGGTTCTTCGCGGGATATGGCCAGCCCACTGCCACTTCAACTTGCTGATTCTCTGAGCTATGTCGATAACTTTGGTTCTCTGTCGGATGCATTCGTTACGAATCCTATCCTTCAGAGAAACAAAACTTTAATAATATTGTATTAATATCATCATAAATATAATTTGTGAGCGCTCTGAGGCCAAACGCCTTACTTATAAGACCTTATAAATAAGGCGTTTGGCCTCAGGAGGTTCACAAAGGGGATGTCAATGTGTTCCATATATTGGGTAGATGGCAAAACAGTAATAATGTGAATTGACATTTTCTTAGTTATATACTAAACGGGTCTAATGGCGATTATTTATTAGTTTTACCTAATAAATAATCGCGATTTGACCCGTTTCATATGTACGAGTGTCGCGAATCACTAAGAAATACTTTTGACAATTTCTGACAAGTTGGACCAAATCTTTGAGTTTACTTTACTTATCCAGTTTTTATAATAATTCAATAAAGAATTGAATTAGTAGAATAACAAGATAGGACCAGTAAACGTTACGTAAATAGGCTACATAAACCAATATATATGTACAAATATAAATAGTTTATTGACCATAATAAGTGTTTACATAAGGGATTAGCTTAGTTTAATCATTTCATATGCTAATAATAAATTCTTTAAAAAGTCTTAAAGAACGTTCAGATAATTGCGGTAAATTATCAATCTCAGTAGACGAGTGTACAACGCCACTAATGTGGCCCTTTTAGACTTTTAGCAGGCGGTTTTTTTGTTGATGAACTTGCTTACAGCTTTACCTGCCAAGACGGACAAAATTTCAAAATCTAGTAGGTTTTACTAATTATTCAACGTCATAACAAAATTGCCTACCTTAATCCCAACTAGCACAGCGGACACACCATACCACTAGCCCTACCCCTAGTGGTAGGGTGGGTCCCAAACCATACCACCATCATTCCATCCAGTAAGTTATGGAACAGCTGATATTTATTTTACGATTTCGATGCTTTCCTCAACTAAGAGTTTCGGACTTATGTGGTGATTTTGTTCATTCCAAATATTTTGGAAGTAATACTTTCAGTACTTTACATTTTTAACTTAATTCCGGTTTCGCTTACTTGAATTTTGGCGGAAGAGTCTGTCCAAGTTTCACAGTGAGTAGAGACGGAGCTCGCATCTACGGTTGCTCGTCCCAAGTAAATGAGTCCGGAATCCTGTTAAGAATTCTACATACCTAGTCAATTAATTTTAAAATTGGATAGTAGTTTCAAAGATTACCTACTACATCCCAACTTCACCTCTTCTAATATTAGTCAGACTACACCAAAAATATGGATTACCTTCCTACTAAGATTAATGGTGTGATCCGAATGGAAAAAATCTAATCAAAAGTGTAGTCCATTCGGATCACATGATCCGAGTGGAATATTTTGCTTGGTTTGATGTGATCCGTTGCGACTGTGATACGTTTCTGTGATCCAAGTGGACGTACCCAATTTCAACAGTTGGCGGCGACTTATCACATATTATACTGTTACTGAAAACAAGATTTTTTTTTTAAGTTGTAATAATGGAAATGAACTTCTTGTCTATTATATTTCAACTGTTATATATAAAACCAACTATTTTATATGGGTACTTGAAATCAGAATAATTATATACATTACAAAATAATATTATTTATGCATTACGATTTTTGGTTTGATCCCGGCGTCCAGTTTGGAATTTTGCCATGTATTTATTTTTAAATTTTAATTTAATAAGATAAGAAAATTCTTTATTGCATAGTACCTAAGCATATTTGTACAAAGACGAGCTTGATACTAATGAGTATTTTCTTCCAGCTAACCTTGGGTCATGTAGATAAATACAACATTAAAAGACAACATAATACTAAATATATAGATATATCAAATTAACTTCATAACCAAATTGACCGGTTGTCTAACTTTATTTAATAACTATATTGCAGCTATCTCCATTACCCACATAGTGTGCTGTGCATATAACAAGTTAATAAAATTGCACGTTATGCAATGGTGTATACCCGTCGGTTGCTATTCAGTTGCATCGTTGCAATGCGGTGAAAATTAACACGAATTGCGTAGAAATGATTGTGGCAGCGGTGGGCGTAAAGTGGGCCCATTTGTCTGAATCCGGCGAAGCGGGCCCGGTCACAAGTCCACAATAAAAGCGGGGTCCGGCACGGTAGCAATTTAATTGAGTCCTCCGACCTCATAATCCGGAACCTGCAGCTCCGCCCGCTAAATGTTATTTATAAGCCAAACTCCAAACCTTCCCGCCAGCGGCGTCGCTCCTGCCTGACCGACGTACATTTTAGCCTATTTGTGTTTCAAGCTCACGGCCGTTGGAGGCTTTTGTACGCGTCATTACTTTTACTGTTCTTCTTCGCGCTCACTCTAGCCCGATAATTAATTTACAGCGATTATTGCTATTACTTTACGCTTGTTATTAAACTTGTCGATAATTTAAGAGGGAACGTAGCACTTAAATTGCTGCGCTGCACACGATTGGTGTTGGATTGTGTGTGTCGCGACCGATTATATTAAACGCGTTTTAATACTTTTTCTTGTTATTTTGAAATGTACGGCTATCCCGTCGCCAACCAATGCTTTCAAATCAAAGTGAGTTTCTCTTCTATTAAATTTAAATAATATAAGTACCCAGGGAGAGTATAGGGTTAATTACCACGCGTATGTTATCGTCTCTATCTATATTGTTTTGTCATGTTGACGTTGAAAATATAGAAATAACTATATAAACTACTTTTTTTGGAAAACAAAGTCAGTGGGATAAGATAAGAATATTATTTATATTACATACCAGAAAATAATAACAGAGACAACAGTTACAAAAGAAGAGGTACAATTGGCGGCCTTATTGCTTATAGCAATCTCTTCCAGACAACCTTAAATTGGAAAGATCGCAGAAAGAGAAATTGAAACGGGTAGTTGATGGTCACAGAATATTAGTGATCAGCTATTTTGTTTAGGAATGTATCCCCTCAAGGAATAATTGAGGAAAATAACGGTCGGATGTTTGTCTGGGAATTGCATGACACACTTCTAGATAATATTAACAACATTTTTAAGTAAAGTATCGGAAGATGGGTCAAAGAAGTAAAAAATTCGTGTCCAAGGGCCAAGTCGCCCGGAGAAAACAAGTGACATTTTTTTGCCCTTTAAAATTATCTTGAATATATTAACATAGTTTAACGCTCTGGTAGTTGCGAGTCCTGCAGAATTAATGCGCGATGGCCACCGATCGAGCATGTGGCGACTCGATTGCTTTCATGGCGAGAGGGTCATAAATGAAATACCCACTGTGCATAAACTGCTGGGAATTCGGCCATTCGAATTATCGGCACAATCCGCCGAACGATAATTGAATGGAAGCGCGTTAAATAACCATTAATTGTTGTTGCGGGCTCGATTGATATTTATCAGAGGTGCGATCGTTGGGACCCAAGCGAGGCCCGGCGTTGAGTGCCCGGCTCCGGACATGTGGACACACTACCTATGCGCCATCGCCATCACAGAAAAGCGTTTCGTAAATTGTATTCCCGTCCCGTGCGCAAAGTGGCATGTGCCCTGTCTCGTGCTAAAGCCGTGTCAACGCACGGCAGACGTGCGTCACGCATTTTCGTCGTGCGTGTCACGAAGCCCCAAACATTGCCATCCATTCGACATTGACAATAATTGCGCTTGCTGGACACGAGCTCATTTCAAGGCACATTCCAACATCTAGTCTCATAGAACCACACATTTATATTTACAAGGCTTAGGTAACGATGTAGAGCTACATTATAAGTATGACATAATGCGCCATGCAGCGCAAACACTATGCATTATGTCAGTGCTCCAAGCCAGCGTGAGTGATGTACAATTGTCTACAAACTCTTTAAGTTACTCTGAGTATGTATGTTCACATTTGTATATGCTTGTTTATCGCCGCTAGGAATTCCTTGGCGCTGTCTAAAGTCTTTCAGCGTTTGCCAAAAAATAAAGTCGTCCGCTTTTTGCGTTTGGCATGAAGCCGTAAAGTAAACTCTGTTCACGAGTGTACTTAGGTCGGCGACATTCTGGCGAGGGCCGCGCGGCGTGAAACAGTTTTTCCAAGCGCCGCGCCTCTCGCTGCAGAGCGCCACATAATATTATTTCAAAGGAATAGGGCAAGGAGATTTATGTTTATGACGCGCATTATAGTTGCGTCAATTGAAAACGGACGATGAAGGCGATAAACCTTTGTCGTCGTGATAATACTGGCCGCCTTGTGAAGTTGACACACCAAGTTCAACTCCTTCCTTAAAATCCTTCGTGACGACCATTGTCCTAAAATAAATATTCGACAACAATATAAAATAGGACGTGTTTACGATAACGGGGTGCTGCCGTAAAACTTTATATTTATGTGAATGAGGTCGTTACGACTTTAAGGCTTTTTTGGTGACTTAGGCTGGCTTTAGACGATTACACGATAGTCGGCTTTAAAATGTTAATTACGTAGCACACAAATAATTTATAGAGCAGAACCTAAACCAGTGTGATAGGAAAGGAATTAGTTTGTAGACGTATCAGGAGCATTATCGGGGAATCTCTTTATCTTCCTCGTTCGTTATTATTTAAGTCTCAAGTGTTAAAATACCTGGCGTGGCCAAACGTAATCCTGAAAAAGAAACGGTTTAAATACAAGAAATTTTGAGGTAGTGGAGATCCGTACACATCCGTGGTTATGACAAAGGTAGACTCTAATACACTTTGAAGACTGATCCACTTTTGTTATAGAAGTACGGCTCATTTCTTTGTATTCGACATTCACCCTTGTATGTCCCCACTGCTGGGGCACGGGTCTTTCCCTGCATCGCAGGAAGGTTAGGCCATACTCCACCACGGGGGCCAAGTCCGACTTGGTGGAGGATTGTAAGACAGTGGCGGGCCTTACCGTCAGAAGTTATGAAGGCGCCCATAAGACCTCTGACATGGCTTAACGACTGCCATTACATAATATATGATCGCCGGCACTTTTTTTCTTCTTAGTATTAAGGGTTATGTACTGTCGTGTGCAACGTTCTCAATTCAACGGTCATGCTCGACGGCGGCGGTGCGGCAGAAACGGTTCTCAAATTAAAATACGACTCCCGTTCGTCAAGCTACTCGAAAGAGTAAAAGAGCAGCGTTTACAGCCCAATCATTTTAATGATCGGTTATCGATTTGCTGTATGGCGTGCTCCTCTTAAGGACCAAAATTTAGTGGGGCCGATCACGCCGCCGCCGGCGATTCCCTAATCTATGTGCCGGCACCCTACCGTCACGATATCGTCGACTTATCTTCGTTATTATAATTTTGGAAAATTCCTATAATAACATCTGATAACAATCTAATTATTATAATGTCCTCTTTAACATATCCCGTTGGCCGGAGCGAAATTGGAGCGTCGAGCGGGCGGCTCGAGACGCGGACCTTCGCTAATGTAATGGAAATTATGAGATCATCTTTATACCTTTTAACTGTGCTTTTAAAATAAACACATTACTACGCCTTTACTGTCCGCTGACCGGCTTTATTATGGTGCGTTTTGTGTTTGAAAAGGGCATTAAATTAAATGCACCGTTGGTAGCTGAAAGATAGCGAAATGGCAATTTGTATCAACATTTTGTAGGAGCGATGGTAGCGGAGTGGTAGGACGCCGGGTTTTCAATCGGGAGGTTGTGGGTTCGAATCACGGCATGTCCTAATGAATTTGGTTTTCTAAGTTATGTAGGTACATTTGCGAAGTCATAGTAGCAATATCACTCGCTAATTGTTAGGAAAAACATCGTGAGGAAATCCTAATGGAAGTACTAACATACCTCAGCGCTTGCTACGTACAATGGCCCAACTACGGGGTTAAGTGCGGAAATCGCAGGTCTAACTAACTATCAACATCAATAGGGAATCCCATATTTTCCTACTTATATCCTCAGATGTACCTACTCGCCCTTGACCCTCACTGATGCACTTTTTTTGCTCAGGTACTTGATATAACCACCAAGTGCCAAGTAATTCGATTAACATAATTGTTTATTATTGACAACCGTGAAGCGCTCGTGGCCTAGACGAACCGAGTGATTGGAATCAATCACTTGAGTTAAGCAACAACAGGCGCGGTCAGGTGCAGCATGGGTGACTGTCCGCTACCGCTTTTCCGAGCGCTTCCGTGCTTCGCAAGGCACGTTAAGCTGTTTTTCCCGGCTGTCATGTCATGGCAGTCGTTAAGCCATGTCAGAGGCCTTATGGCTGTTTGATAACTTCTGACAGTAAGGTCCGCCACTGCCTTACAATCCTCCACCAACCCGGACTTGTCCCCCGTGGTGGAGTATGGCCTAACCATCCTGCGATGCAGGAAGAGATCCGTGCCCCAACAGTGGGGACATACAAGTGTTGATACCGATTGACAACCGTAGAAAATACAATGCCGTGGTAGTAAATTATTTGTGCCGAGAAGCGCAATTCCCGGGATAGCCGAGATACAGCCGAGAGGTTAGATTTAGATACAGGTTGCCATGACAATGGGCGAGGTAGGGCGACCGGTAGGTAGCCAGCGTCCATCTCATCAAATATTGACTACGGAACTGAAAGCTGAACCGAATAACACTGTGACAGGGGCATTAATACAGTCAGCCTATCTACATATACCTACCGACCTGTATCGGGGCACTTAGATTTCAGGATTTTTCTTTGATACGTTAATTAGAACACTATATTTATCTATTGGAAGTATTCCATAGTCAACAGAAAATAAAACAGACATTTGGGACATTCATACTTTTTTATATTGCTTGCATAACTGGTGGGGCACGGGTCTCTTCCTGCATCGCTGGAAGGTTAGGACATACTCCACCACGGGGGCCAAGTCCGGGTTGGTCGAGGATTGTAAGACAGTGGCGGCCCTTACCGTCACCAGTTATCAAGCCGCCCATAAGGCATCTGACTATGGCTTAACGACTGCCATTACATGACAGCCGGCACCAACGGCTTGGCGTGCCTTGCGAGGCATGGAAGCGCTCAGAAAAATACCACTAGCAGTAGTCACGGGACGGTCACCCATCCTGCTCCTGACCGCGCCTTCTTCTTCTTCTTCAGGCTCTATTAGTCCACTGCTGGACAATGCCCTCCCCTAATGAGCGCAAGGTTGTGCCCTCATAGGGGGTGATGTCCATAATCCCCACGCTGGGAATGCGGGTTGGGGATCGCAGTTTGGTGAAATTGTACTGCAGGGGGGGGCGCCTGTTGTCCCTTAACTCAAGAGATTGATTCCAATCACTCAGTTCGACTAAGCCACGGCTTTTTTATATTAATCTGTAAATTTATCTACTGTTTTCCGTTTGGTTTCAAAAATATTTTAAATCAAACTGATTCATTGACCACATAATTCACAATACATACCTACTATAGTTATTGCCAATTCACATATTATGCAACATACTGCATCCACTTGTTACAAAATCACGTTACTTTCTTGTTCGATTTTATTGCTAATTAAAATAAAATTCGAATAGAGTACAATTTAGTCTGCAAGTTGGCATGTTTGTCGCTTAAAGATCCAATATATAAATAAAATTAGCTGATGGTCAATTAAATAAATAATCAAGAAGATATAAGCACCACACATAATCTGAATATCTAATAAAAAATATTTTGTCTGGCTACTCGGTACCATGTAGGCATAACTTCATGTTAAGAATTATCTGAAAGATATCACTAATAGTCACTTTAAGATTTTTTTTTTAATTTTTTTAACATTTACAAATTACTTTGCTCAATTTTGGCGGAATTCAGCAAAGTATTTTTAACTTTTTAATGCTATTATGGATTTCAGAAAGTAACGCCTGATTCTATACAACAACTTTAGAAACCTATTTAGAAAAAAATGTTTTTAATATTATCCTTAGCACGGGTTAGTGCATTAAAAAGAATATAATCCACTGGATACAGCGATATCATTCCGATGTAAAACCTAACTGCAAAGTAGGTACTCGGCGCTGCATGTGATGCAAATTACTTCAGCCACCTACGTAATACAGAGAGTATTATTGTAAAGAAGTTCTAAATTTCACTGATGCCGGTAGTCGCCCATTAGTGGGTGGAATGATTAGCCTCTAAATAGGTTTTAAAATAATTAAACTAATAAATAAATAAATATTCATGGACACATTACACAGATTTACATAAAACTTTACATTTATTTACATTTACCCCTATGTATTGACATTTGACGGCCTCGGTGGCGCAGCGGTTTGGCACGCTGACTGTAAAACCGAAGGTCTCGGGTTCCATCCCCGGCCGGGTCAAACTAGGAAACCAAACTTTTCTTCTGTTTGTCTCGGGTCTTGGATGTTAACTATATATTTGTTGTATTAAATCTATAGTCGAGTTAGCACCTATAACACAAGTCAATTAGTTGTACTTAGTATAGGGCTAACGAGATCTGTGTAATATGTCCATGAATATTTATTTATTATTTTATTTATTTAGGGTATAGACTCTTAAAATAATTAAGGATTTTTCACTTAGGCCCACTTGCGTCAGTCCGGGTTAGCTCATTTAACTCGAGTTAACCGGTTTAATCGATCATTTTGCATGCGGAATGATCGATTTAACTGGTTAACTCGAGTTAAATGTGCTAACCCCGGGTGACGCAAGTGGTCCTTAAAAGTTAAGGGAAGAAGTTTCGTTGTAAAGTCATTTGAGTATTTTCCAAAGTTAACACGAGCACTAGACATAATTAAAACTGTTTTTATACGAATTTATGCTCGTTTATTATGGATGATACCCGAGAACACGGCACCTGAAAAAGTGCCGAAACGTCGGAAAATTGTAAAAATGTAATAAACGAGCATAAATCCGTATAAAAACAGTTGTAAGTCATTTTAGTTTTTTTCTTTGTTTCTTTCCAGTTGAACAATCCTTAAACAAAGCGTCCGTTCGCTTGTATGATTTCTTAGTAAGAAATCAATATTTTAAAATGCAGTTAACGGTGCTGGATGGACTTATATTTTTCAACGTATAAGTTATTTGTTCACGAAACATTATACTTTTGAATGTTATCCCTGATAATGAAAATAAAGATAAAATAAAACCTTACCTACATAATTTGCTTTTGCAGCATTCAGGTGGCTTCAAGGAGCAATAGACATGACGTAAGATTTTTAAATCCTGATCCATTTGGTACATATTTATTATTTGCAAAAAAAAAACCTACATTTCAGTACTAAACAGTTTTACGAGGATAAAAGCCATTTTTCTAAAATTATTTTAAATCTGTGAGCTGTGTACAGCTCGCTGTGTCACGGCGTCGAATCTGACATCACGCCTAGGTAAACTATTAGGTAAAATTTGCCTAGGTAAAATTTGCGTATTTTGATGTGAAGAAAATTCATTCCAAAGTCCATTATATGGTGTGCAGTGCCTCTAAATATCAATCTAAATGCGTATTTCACTAGTATTCATAACAAAGCACGGGTGAAGTTTACCAATGTTTACCTAAGCGTGACATCACGCGATGTGATTAGTGTTTCAGTCAAAATGGCTGAAAGCGGTACTATAATCTCTTATTTTATTGAAAATATAGGTAATCTCATTATTTTTATAAAAGTAAATCAGTGTTTTAAATTCTTTTAATATGTTCTTTACCCTAATATCGTTACATCTTTGATTATTTGATACTGTCGTCACTCCTATTCTCATATAAACGTCCTATAGTTTTTTATTTACAAATGATATTTCGAATCGCATTAAAATAATAAGATTATAATTATAGCCTTGATTATAATTTATTTATCAATACTTTTACTACATTTAAATAAATGTACAATGCGGCGGACTTAATGCCGTAAGAATATTCTACTAGTCAACCGCAGGAGGTAAAAGAAAAATTATGATGAGTTTATTTCCAATTCTAAACATGATTGAACCTCGTTGGGTATTCTAAACATAAAGGCCAAGTTTCACTTGTGGATCGTAATCCAGCATGTAGTTTGTAAGTAAAAAAAAAACTACGTACTAATGGGAATTGCTCCTTGAGGAGCCACCTTAATTTTATTGAAGTTGCGTATTTTAAACAAAACCTTGTATAATTGGTTGAATTTTGACCTAATTTGTTTAATCTGTAGGGTTCGGGAAAATGTATTCAAATTTGCTTTAGGTAGATCAAATTTACACAAATTATAGAAAAAGACCTGAGCTTAGAATTTTATACAAAATAATGGGCTCAATTGGTAGAGCGCTGGTACGGATAGCCAGAGGTTGCGGGTTTGAATCCCGGCATGGGTGAAATTTTTAGCCTCTAAATAGGTTTTTAAATTTGTTCCTTAGCACGGGTTAGTGCATTAAAAATAAAAAAAAAGTAAAAAAATAATGGGAGTTGAATTTTTGATGCCTACTTTTACCAAGGTCACCAAGGCTATTAAGTAACTTTACCTACGTTGTCTTTGTAGGACTATTTGTCTACTCCGCGCTTGTGAGTGAGAATGGAATGAGTGATGAATGTTAGCTGCAGTCTCAACTAATCACAGCCGTCCTTGATTATTTGACTAAATGATTGACGAAACCTGGTGATTCGTCAACTTTAAGCCCATCTTTTAGTTTTTTTTCGTACAAATTAGCTACCTAGACTTATTATATATTTAATGCATCAACATCATCATCATCATCATGGGTCGATGATGATAATGAAGCTCCCCACCGAGGGGCACGGGTCTCTTCCCTGAGGAAGGTATAGGGCATACTCCGCCACGGGGGCCAAAACCGGATTGGTGGAGGCTTGCAAGACTAGTGGCTGGTCTTACTGTCTGAAGTTTTCGAGCCGCCCTAAGTCCTCTGACTTGGCTAAACGACTGCCATCTGGCTAAAATATTTTATTTAAATTAGTTAGGTTTTTTTCGTCCTTTTTTTTCCTCAGGCTATATTAGTCCACCCTCCCCTAATGAGCACCATAGCGCAAGGTTGTGCCATCATTGGGGGGGTAGTGCCTATAATCCCCACGCTGGGCATGCGGGTTGGGGATCGCAGTTTGGTGGAATTGTACTGCAGGGGGCGCTGCTGCCCACCCCCCGGTTTGTGTCCCTTTAGTCGCCTTTTACGACACCCGTGGGAAGAATTTGGGTTGGTGCTATTCTCTAGGCCGACACCACACGGCAAGTTTAGTTTCATTTTTATATTTTCAATTATATTTTTTTTATTAATTAATTTTGATGATAAGTAGAATTGTAAATAATCAGTTGTTTAAAAAAAGTAAGCGAGAAAAAGTCTAAGTAAAGAAAAGAAAATCAACGTTTAAATATTTTCAGACATCAACGAGACGCAAACGCGTAATGCGATAGTGTTAACCTTGGCTGTTATTGACTGTGCCATCAGATTTTCTTGCACAAATAAACATTATCTTACCTGTTGGAATCCAGGTACCTACCTACTTTAAGATACATGCATAAGTAATTCCACCAAAGATGGTCGAAAGAACTAATAATGGGTGTGGAAAATGTCATAAATTACAAATTCAATTGGACCATTAACCCTTAAAAATGTTTCTTGAGTGAAATAAAGTAAAATAAGTAGCACCAGTCATGGAGACATGTCTCGCGCAAGTCGTGTTTTTTAGAGATCCGCACCCGAGGATGTCAAACAGAACCCTATTAGTTACTTTAAATCTGTTCATTATTATCCTTTATTACACAAGAAATATCTTACAAGACATTACACAAGAAATACCATGTACAAGGGTGAGCTTGTCCCTGAAAGATATTTCTTTCAACTAACCTTAGAGAGCCGGAGAGGCAGCACAAAGCGGGTTTATGTACGTGTACAAAATAGACTGCAAAAATCTTAAATCACCTATCTACCTATGGGAAAAATAAACTGCATAAAATATATACCTAAAAAAACGTTACTTAGATAAAAAAGCTTTATGCTAAGTAAGGTCAAAGTTATGATAGATATAGACAATGCTCTTTCAGCCGCCTTTTAAACGTGCCAACAATCTGTCTGCCTGCCTGCCTTAGAAGTTGGTTTACCTTCTAAATCGTGATACCATGCAAGTTGATTTTTTCATAGAGTTACTTTTGTTTATAAGGTACAAACGATAACTTAAATAAATGCAACATTTGGTGGGATTATTATTATTATGATTACTACAAAAAACAAAAACAAGCCAAGTGTGAATTGAACTAACAAACTGAACAAAGAAAAAACATTTTGGCATACCTATATACTGTATGACAAAAAAATAATTCTGTGTATAGGTGCATTATGTAGAGAACCCTCCATAAGCAAGTCCGACTTGCACTTAGCCGGATTTTTCCGTCTTAGCCTTTTTTCCCATTCGCTGCTATATAGGTACTTTGCAAGTATAAATTTACCATTGGTCGCAAGGAAAATATGTCAAACTCTTGTAAATTATTACTAGTAAAAAGATGTTTTCCAAAACCGACCATGCCAATACACATGATTTGATGTACAACGCTAAATAAATAAAGTAAAAGAATGGCCGGTGCTGAGCGCCATCTTTTAAATACCATAAAAACATGCTTTTCTGGTACATGGAACTTTCATATTTCATTATTATGTATTGTTATAACTGCGTATATACTGTACTGCTTGTTTTTTTTTATTTACTCGTAATTTTTTTGCCTTTACCCGCATTTCGGCTAATAATAATTGTTTTTCCTTTTCACTTCTATCTTGTTGTGTCGATATTAACCCTTGTATGTACTGCTGGGGCACGGGTCTTTTCCAGCGTCGCAGGTTAGGCCATGCTTCACCACCGGGGCCAAGTCCGGGTTGGAGGAGGATTGTGAGACAGTGGCGGGCCGTACAAGTTATCAAGCCGCCCATAGCCTTATGGAGTCACGTAGTACAATTCCGACATGGCAATTTTATGTTTTTGAGTATTTTATCGCCAAATAAATACTTTCTTTACATAGGTACCCATCTGTTAGCTTAGAGCGTAATTCAACCATCAACGTTTAGAGTAGGTAATTATAGAATAATATTTAATAGAATAGTATGCATACACACTACCTATCTTGTGCACTAAATACCAGCGCAGTGGGTATGTTAGTTAGGTGATATTTATATTGAAAACAGCTCTAGATTTATTGAGTCAGAGAGTTTAGATTTTTAAAAAGGTTTTCTATATTATAGGCCAGTTCTGAATTGAGAACTTTGCATGGTAAGAATTAGACTAATATTATCTTAATTACTTCAACCAGATGTCGTTACCTGTACGTAATACAGAGAATATTTTAAAGAAGTTCGAAATTTCACTGATGCCGGTGAGTCGCCCATTAGCTCAGTTGGAAAGAGCGCTGGCACGGATAGCCAGAAGTCGCGGGTTCGAATCCCGGCATGAGTGGAATTTTTAGCCTCTAAATAGGTTTTTTAATATTAACTTTGCAAAGACATAAGCTCTGCTCAAAATAATCGTAACATTAGTGGGATGCAAATTATGTAAAAATTGTAGTTCAAATTGTATCGGGTCCATTTGCGATAATTTATTATACATACTCGTACTTTCATAACCTCACGCTTGGATCCCAGAGGGGTAGGCAGAGACCAGGGACTGCCACTTGCCACGATTCTGACAGATCATCTTCCCCTTTGTTAATTTATTTAGTAATCTTAATTACATAGTATTTTCTAAGGTTAACACGAGCAGTAGACATAATTAAAACTTTTTGCCGAGGGTAGTAAACTAACCGTTAATGCTTTCCCGGATGACTGAGGTGACCACCTCAGTCATCCGGGACCACGGCACCTGAAAAAGTGCCGAAACGTTGGAAAATTGTAAAAAATGTAATAAACGAGCATAAATCCGTATAAAAACAGTTTTAATTAATCTGAATTACACTGATTCCCTACGTTTCGACAATTTTGAAGTTGCCGCGGCCGTGAGTTGACTGAAGTGGTGAGTGGGCACACTCAATGGGCAACTTCCGTCTAACTTAGATTGGACATTGCTTTCATACCACAGAAGACAGAAAAAATCCGAGATTAAAAAAACATACCATGCAAATATAAAAAGCAAATTCAGGCGTGGGGGTCCCAAAAATGCGAAAGATCAACAAAATATGGGATTTCTTTTTTCATTGAAAGTTTTAAACGATTTCCAAAAAGGGTTAGACGATTAAAGCATTATTTTATGACATAACTGATAATAACTACTGAGATACAACTTCAATATTGCTAAACGCTCCATACATTATAATATGGCGTTATGTGTAAGTTGTGACGTCATGGTTTGCCTACGATTTTTATGACGTGCTTTTGTACTACGTGACTTTATTGAATTTTTAACAATTATGAAAATCTTTGTTTCTAGAGACCTTTATTTTCACTTTAAGACGGCCTCTCTGATTATGTAAAAAGAATTTTTTTGGAGTGTGGGGACATTAGTATCCCAAATCACTAAAATACTATAGTATTAGAATTAGCATAAGAAGTGAGAATTAGCTTAATATGAATAAATTCTTGCGCACCTCCTGCAGTTGACTGGTTGCTTGTAGCATTAAGTCCGCCGTATTGCCATTGTAAACTATATTTACGTGCAACGAAAGTGTTAATAAATAAGTAATCAAGCGTCCGAATGAGCAACATTGCAATTACGAGTACTTGCGCTCCAACTGCTCTTTCATCAAAAGAAGACGTACATTATTTGCAAACACCCCTTGACTGCCCCAAGCTCAGGGCCTGACAGCCGCCCAAGCAAACATATTAATCCCCACTGAACCCCTCTCTTTGCTCAACACTCTTCATTTGACAGATTGGACTAAATTACTAAAGATTTTTCTATTTAATTTAAGGGTAATACAAAATCGTGAGTGTATTGCACAAGCGGGAGTGTTTGCCGAGTCGTCCGACTGAGATAGCTTTTCCTCCCAAGTGGTTTTTATTGGGAGTTCTGTTGACAGAAGCTGTCGAGCGTGCTTGAAGCGGCCGCTTTCGTACACAAGCGATATTAATATGACTTATTTATTATGGGATCTATTGACTTGTTGCTGAACGACTGATAGTTTCATTGGAAAGAGTTTTAATTTCAATTTTTAATTTCGATCGGCACTAGCTGGTCTGAATTGGAAGCTGCCGCAAATAACCGTCAGAAGTGTAAATCTGTGAAGGCCCTATGCTCCTCTAGGAGTTAAAGAACTAAGGAAGAAGATTGAAAGAAAGAGAAAACTTTATTGTACGTAAAAATGGAAATTACACAGATATTTCATAACCTAAGAGTAAGTACAGACGGCGGCCTTATCACTAAAAGTGAACTCTTCCAGACAACTTTTGGATGGACTGGACTAATGTTATTATATTGGAGAAGGAAGTAAATGTACAGACATACATGGTTATTACAAAGGTACAAAATTAATACATGTCTAAACAACAGTGTACATATAGTTATCAATATGTTAATACAAATAATTTACATAAATACACATAATAAAAAAAATATACTATTATATAAATACATGATAATGTTTAGAAGAAGGTTTTAATTTCACGACTTTGCGGTTAGCTCAAAAATTCTAAAGCAGTGTTGCCCACTGTCAATCCACCAAGTGTGGCCTCGTGTCCAGAGAACGACTAAGCCTATCAGAGTACCGGAACTCAAGTAACTTGCTCCGATCCCGACTTGAACTTTAATAATGTTTAGAAGAAGGGTTTTAATTTCACGACCTTGCGGTTAGCCAAAAAATTCTAAGGCAGTGTTGCCCACATTATTTTTAGGAATCCACCAAATGTGGCCTCGTGCCCAGAAAACGACTAAGCCTATCGAGTACCGGAACTCAAGTAACTTGCTCCGATCCCGACTTGAACTGTACAGGGAATGAAAAGACAAATCCGAAAATTGCGGAACACCTTTGAATTAGATCAAACTTGACCAGTGTCCGTACAAATAAATTCCCTTATCAAAATTGTTTAAGTAATTGAATATTTATTTGGGTTATTGCCTAAACAAAAAAATCTCTACTCTTTTTTTTAATAACTACATAAGTATTTTTGTAAAATTAGAAGGTTCGACGTGTGTGCGCGAGTAAACTTGAATCAGCAACGAAATTAAATCGCCATGTTCATGCAATTGTCATTGTGCCACACCACAATGCATTTGCAGAATTGAGGGCCTGGCGGCAGGGGTAAAAAATAAAGAGGGCTTAACTTTCAGGGGCTTAGGCTAAACTAAGTTTTGTAGAGTTTCGAGCTGATATTAGCTTCGAACATTATCCTCCATGACATTATCAGTTTCATATCAGTTTTACTGTCCAGAGCACTTTTTTAATAATTTATAACTAAATATTTTTGTAAATCGCTCGGTTGTTGGTATGGAACATTAACTAACTGGCGCAATCAAAGACACCATAAAAATCACTAGCCACTAAATCCAATGTTTACTTGCTAAAAGGATAGTCTAAATCACCAGAACAAGTGGAAAACCCACTCAGTTGGCAACACTGCTAATTAGTGCCTTTTAGACGCGCCACTACCTGCGGAGCTAACAAAACAACCGAACAAGACATTTAACAGTTTCATCATAGTTTCAATTTTACTCGAAGCAGATAAAAGCAATTTTAATATAGCTGTCAGCCAGCACGCTATCTTTGCGTTTCGGCCCTTTTCATTCGAAGCTAATCTGCGTTGTAAATAGGACGTCACCCGGATAATCACGCGTGCCTATTAATAACTACGTTGATGCTAGCACACCTTATCGATAGACGATCGAAATCAGAATTTCATACCTAAATAGCGGTGTCGAGGCAAATAATGACGGACGGACGAGTGTGTTCGCGTTATCGTCGTACGGGCTACATTTAACTAATTACGGTACAACACGCAAGTGCTGGCATGATAGCGAGTTTGTGTACACAGTACTGGCCAATCGTACTTTACGCTACGACTCTAGCCTTTATTCCCCTATGCCACCCCTGTAGTTGGAGGCGTGCGAGCACACAAACTCTACAGTTGGATGCTAAGTGGGGACCGATGCCACCCCGCGTGCGCAACTAACATTTCTCTGGTGTCACGTGATCCATAGCCTAGCGAGGATAAAAAAGGTAAAATTTGTCACCTGAAAGTAGCCATAAGTACACTTTGATGCGTCCAAAGGATATTCTAAAAAAACTTTTCGCTCTGTTTAATGAAAACAATATTTGTGCCCTCAGAGCATTGGTTGGTCGTTTCAAGTGAGGTCGCTTGTGTGCGCAGTAACTTATGCTATTATTTTCCAAGTCGACCCTGCAAGGTTTAGTGAACGAGCTAGTACGCCTTACTGCCTTGCGCTAAGGTCCAATTTTCTATACACCTAAGGCTAAGCTTCGGTGGTTGGTCAGCGATATTTGATCAAATCTGTTGACGTCCTTCAGAGCCCTCCTTTTCCTTTTAATCTTTTGCCGCTCTGTTAGTATTTGTTTGAAAAGGAAAGAATAGTAAATAATATTGGTTAACCTGTGCACACATGGATGAGTCTGAGTGCTTTCTTTTGAGCCTAAGTATGGATGATTAAACCTTCACTTAAGACTGTAGTATACTTATTTTTTGTAAAGGGTAACCCAAAACCGTATTCCCACATTGACTTAATACGCTTAATGTATAAAACCAACCGACTAACTACATTGTAGAAACCAAAACATTGTGATTCAGTTTGTTAACATTTTATTGGCGTCTGTTTACTAATTACCATTTCTACGAAGTAATTTAATAGGCCTCGGTAGAACGCGACGCTCGCCAAGCAGGTGCGTGCCTAGTGAAGTTACATGGGATGCACGTCTTCGATCATTATCGATCCAGCCGTCCCAAAGTAATTGAATTAATTTGCATCAAATGTGAGTTTAGATACGATAAAGAGTTACGTTTATTAACAAGAATTTAGGGTAGGACGGAACAGCGTATTAGGCCCTTCGTAAGCGTAAAAATCTACACGGACGACATTGTGACCGTTTCAAAACGTTAAGCTGTTTGCGTTGCTGAACCCGGCCTATAGAAAGTGACGTGCAATGTGCAAACAGATAACAATCGCTTCGACCGTCCGGTCCGGAGAAATGCGGGTCACACACGGCGCGGTATCGCGTCGCAGCACCTTGCCGCGTCAAAGTTGGCATTGGTTTTTTTTCGCCGCGCGCTCAGTTATCTGTGCAGATGTTACAGGCGTCGTCTGTCACGTTTCAGCTGCTGGTGGGCAGCAGCGCGGCGGGCACGGGCGGGTCGGCGACCTCGCCCGACGGCGGGTCGAGCTCGGCGCCGCCGCTGTCGCCAGGCGGCAGCGGGGTGGCCGGCGGCGCGCTGTCACCGGGCGCGGGCTCCCACGCCAGCACCCCCGCGGCGCCCTGCTGCGACACCCCGCGTCCCATCATCACGGACCCCGTCTCGGGCCAGACGGTCTGCTCGTGCCAGTACGACGGCGCGCGGCTCGCCCTCTCCTCTTACCCTCGGCTCTCCAGCGCCGCAGTCGGGGTCTACGGCGCCCCGTATCCCTCTACGGACCAAAACCCCTACCCCAGCATTGGCGTGGACAGCTCGGCGTTCTATTCGCCGCTGGTATGTACCGATGTTTGTTATTTTATGGGTAAGTCGGTACAGTCGACGGTACACATTTCTCCTAACATCCGGAAATTCTTCTCAGTTACGCTACGGGCAACTTTTTAACTGTATGTAAAATTTTAAACGCTGTCGACTGTACCATGTCTTCTTAACTCATGTCGATGTCAAGCAATTGTACTGAAAGAACTTGCCAATCAGCGTAAGGAACTCGCTGATTACTGCTAAGGGTGCGCCATCAGTCGTATGGGCTCAGTCAATACGTTCCGGGAGGCTCATTTCATGCGCTGTATCACGTAAGCTCTACATACATATTGTTATACAACAAATTAGCTCACATATTACTGCTTACGTTTTTACAAATATCAGACGTCGGCTTTTATTGGATTATTGGGGTAAGAATATATAAAAATAGTCTGTGGGTTCAAAATTATTTTTACAATAAAACATAAAATCCCCACATCAATTCCACTGTGGGAGGTTGGACACATCGATACCTACAAACTTATTTTATTAAAATGAAAAACTTCAAAACTGCAAAATAATATTATTTTGTTCCTGACTTGGTAGATAACTGGTCTGTTGCACAGCGGTTTTTTTCTACTTCGAAGTATAATAGTCATCGTAGTAAAAGGTATTCACAATGCCGGGTAGTAGAGCCCGCTCCCCCTTTCAGATGAATTTGGAAATTTATAGCCAGAAAATATCAAAAAGTCCTCCTGCAAAAGCATACGCGTAATCCATCATTAGGAAGTCGTCAACGAAAGCTCATTATTCTATTCGAACGCGAAGAAAGGCGGAGCTCAGCAAATTGGTATCAATTGGTCGTTTGTCTGTTGGTTGTGTCGAGAGAGCGCGGTTTTATCGAGCGCGCGATGGAACGAGTCGGCCTTTCCGGCGGGGCGGCTGGCGCGCCGTGAGCCGGTGAGCCGGTGAGCCCGGCCGTGAACCGGTCCGGGCGCAGTCGCGCAGAAAACCGCCGACACCTCTGCCAGAGATGCGCCCGCGCCGCCGCCGCGCCGTTGTGTCACGAGACATTAGTGTTCATTCTTAGATGTTGACCTGGGCCTCGATTCTGTCAGTGAATTATAGTCTGTTAGCTTTGAGAATATACCTCGGGCTCTGGAGTAGGCTTCGCTTTTCACCAATTTTCGCCGGTTTTCTTACTGATGTGATGATCGAGTTCTGATTTCGAAATTAAGTCTTATATTAGTTCAGACTTCGAAATTACGTGTCAAATTACTTCCGATATTTCTATTACACGAATATATCCGATAGTAGCCGAGGTATATTCTAAAGGCTAACAGACTATATAGTGCCATAACAGATACATGATCGTGTCACGTGGGGTATTTTTTCATATCATTGACGCCTACCGTACAGTGCTACACAAGAAATAAGTCTCGCGGATGTACCTGCGCAGATGACCAAACTATGGCTGTGCGGCAAGTTGATCGACCAATCAGATAATTTCATTTAATGGCAGGCCGCGCGCCTTTGTTGATATTGGTTGATTCAACGTCATCGATGCAGGTGACTTTTAGTTTGTCAATATTAGCGTGAGTGAAATAGGTAGCGCTACTGCGGCAAACAATTCTGCACCTTAACCGTATCGGTTAAAGATCATGTTGAATGTACTTATAGCTTCGGGTACTTTCGTTACACTTCTTCCTAGTCTACGCGAACGTAGATTCCCGAAGGGACTTTTATGATGTGTAGTACTGTACCACAAGAGGAGGCATTCGGAGAATTCACGAAACCGACAAGAAAGTGACCGATTGGATTTTTGGGCTCCCTTTCGTATTTTGATGCGCTGTATACTATACGCAAAGTAAATTGACGCCTAGAAGGTTTGATGTAGATAGAGAACAGTTGACTGTAGGTACATAAATAAGGAAATTACACAGATATTTTTTAACCTAAGAGTACAGACGGCGGCCTTATCTAAAAGTTATCTATGTACTTTATGTAAACGCGTAACATTGAAGCAACAACCAAATTTAATCGCCATTATCATGCAATTGTCATTGTACTACAATGTATTAACAGAATCTGGGCCCTAGCGGCAAGTCTCTAATGAGTAAAACTTGAAAGTTAAAGAAGGCTTCACTTTTAGGGGCAATGAATATACTTAGTAAGTTTTGCGCATTTTCAGATTGATATTAGCTTCTAACATCTCTGTCCTACGTAGTAGGTGATAGCAGTTTTGCTGACCAGTTCTTGTTTATTCTTTGCCTCGAAGAATATTACCCCGTACTAAGCTTAATCAGTCCAAGACCCACGAAGGAGCAAAGCGATATTTTATGGAAATGCTTCTAGGTAGTCAAGTGATATTTATTTACTTAGTAGCTAATTAGTTGACCAAAATAATTCTCTAAATTCTTTGGAGTTTCTTTGTCCACTTTTTTTCCAAATGATCTAGATTTTAAAATAGACACCTTGTTTGACTTGTAACGTTTATTAAACCGCAATTTCTGCGCTACTTTGAATAAAACCTTTTCATTTCAATTCATTTAATTTCCAAGGTTTATTTAGGCTATTCATAATTATGTACAAGATGGCGCTTATATGTGTTTACATACAAGAACAGGGACACGTCTGTCAAATTTTACTTAGCATAGATAATTTTTTACATCCGCTTTTTTGTTTCTATGTAAGCTTGTAAACGGCATCTATGAATTGCTTTGTAAATTTGTGCTCAAAAATAAAATTACATATGAGTAAATGTACAAGGGCGTGCTTTACGCGAGAAGTATTCTCTTCTAGCAAACCTTTGGTGTTTAAAAGACTGACTTGAATCACGGTGAAATACAATAATAAACTTCCAAAAACCTAGGAAGATACACCTACGGGAGAGGAGAGAAAAGAACAACAAAATTTTATCATAATTTCTCCTATACTTATTACCTACAAAAAAACGATAATACGTAAATAAAAAATATATACTTAGATACAAAAAATACGTACATACAAGACTTCTGAAAGTTCATCACGATTCCAAAAGTAACTGTAACAAGTAACTCTCTTACACTTTATATATCAGGCGACGCGGAAACGCATTGTTTTTGTTGCGGACCGAGTCCTTGTATAGATGCAAGCAAAAATGAACGAATAAACGTATCCACGACCGAATCCCTTTTATGGCCTTATTGAAGCAAAATAATCGACAGCGAGTGCTACTTTTCGTTCGTTTACATAAATCGATTCTATTTTTAAGAGAGTTTTTTATTCACTTTGTACCTAGAATTCGCTTGAATATAATTGAATAGAATTGCTTCGCGAGCCACGCTAAGCCGTTGTTGCCGGTTGTCATGTAATGGCAGCCGTCATGTCAGGAGCTTTATGGCCGGTATAGTAACTTCAGTAAGGCCCGCCACTGTCTTACAATCCTCCACCAACCCGGACTGAGCCCCCGTGGTGGAGTATGTCCTATGTATCGCCTAACCTTCCTGCGATGCAGGAAGATGCACGTGCCCCAGCAGTGGGGATATACAAGGGTTGATATCGACCTAGAATTTCATTACTACTATCTATAGATACCAATTTATTGAATGACTTATGTATGTTTAATACATTATAAATTTTCAACTTATTATTTCTCCAGTTCAATATTTCATAACACCATTGCACCCATGGTTGCCCGGAAGAAATCACTTTTAGTAATAAGGCTGCCAATTGTATAATATTTTTATATAATTTTTCTTACTGTAATTTCTGTGTACATTAAAGAATATTCTATCTATCTAGAAATAAGTAACATTTAAAGTAAAGGGTAGAATAGTTTATTACAAAAAAACAGCACAACTAGTATGTAGGTACATCATCGTCAGGCTATACTAGTCCACTGCTGGACATAGCCCAAAGAGCGCCACATTGTGCTATCATAGGGGGTAATGTACATATCAGAATATAATTCACATAGAGCAGTATTAAAATTAATTATATATTACTAGCTGACCCCGTAAACTTTGTTTACGATATATTCTCAGACTTACTAAAGAGTATACACAAAAAGCTTCATAAAAATCTGTGAAACCGTTTCGGTGGAGGTAACAAACACTGTGACACGAGATAATTATATATTGGATGTTCACAACATTCGCTAAAATCGTGAAAAAGTTTCGTTTACCCTGCATTTTCGGAGCCGAAATACAATTATTTAATTTGATTATAAATACCACCTAATTGCCATACGTTACATGGAATAGAAACAATTTATTATCAAACAAAACGCAATCACACAAGAGTTAATACAACAATGAGCGATAAAACTACAAACTAACACCGACCATCTATCTATAATATAAAAATGAATCACTGAATGTGTTGGCAAGCGTACATCTCGAGAGCAGCTTTACCGATTTCGCTAATTTTTTTTAGAAAATTCCTTGAAGTACGAGGATGGTTCTTATGGAGAGAAAAAATAAACGAATTAAAGTCTGATTGTTAGGTGGTACGAAGTTTGCTGGGTTAGCTAGTTTTTAATAAAGATAAATAGAGCGGCGGTAGCCCAGAGGTTACAACAACGAACTCGAAGGCGAGAGACCCAGGTTCGATTCCTAGTCATGTAGCAATGACTTTGTTTTCTAAGTTATGTACATTTGTGAGGTTATGATAGCAACACCCACTCGCTTACGCTGAAGGAAAACATCGTGAGGAAAGTTGAGTATCTGCGGTGTTCAAATACCTCAGCACCTAAAATTGCCAATCCGCGGTAGGCACGCTTTGTAATTAAGCCCATAATCTCTCTCTGAGAACAGGCCTGTGGCCTGCAGGCATGTACCGTACCGGCATGTATAGGTACCTCTGAAATTATCATTTTCTATGTTTTTTTGTACATCCACTTCCTTCTCTAATGTATTAGTCCAGTTCATCCAAAGGTCGTCTGGAAGAGATCACTTTTAGTGATAAGGCCGCCGTCTGTACTTTTAGGATAAGAAATATCTGTGTAATTTCCATTTTTATGTACAACTAGCTGACCCAGCGAACTTTGTACCGCCTAACAGTCGATTCTTTAATATATTTTTTCTCTCCGTAAGAACCATCCTCGTACTTCAAGGAATATTCTAAAAAAAGAATTAGCGAAATCGGTTCGGCTGCTTTCAAGATTTGCGCTTACCAACATATTCAGCGATTCATTTTTATATTATAGATAAAGTGTTCTCTATCTATCTATCTACATGGAAGAAAGATGTATAGTGATAGAGATCACTTTATTGTACTTAAAAGAGGAAATTACACAGTTATTTTATAAGACATTCACAAACTTATTTGTGAACGACATTTGTTACCGTCTGGATTGCAGGCTATTTGTCCATTGTCCACTTTGTATGGGCGATTTGGCCAAACGTGAACAGTCAATTGAATTAAAACTAAGTAGTAGGTTTTGTAGTATGAGTTAGTAAGAACCCTATTACAGTAATTAATTTGCATCAATATACCTGCATTGTGAGTTTTTTGCTGCAAGGTGTCCTATGATTTGCTTGCTTTATTTGCCTACCACAAAGTAAGTCCGGTACAAAATCCGTAGTTGAGCCGGGGTCATCAATAAACTAACAATCGGGATCCATTTTCAACAAGCCAAAGTAGTAATAAAACCAACAATATTCACGAAAAGCAAAAACATTGAATGAATAAATCGTTTTGTTTTTTTACCCGGTGACAATGACAGTTCAAACAACTTTTTTTTGTCTAGTGTTGCCATAAATAAATAGTTTACCCTCAAATCGAGATTATTTCTTTTAATCATTTTATCACACCAATAATTGAATACGACATATCTAGCAAGTATTCTAATGCCGTTGCATTAGTGTGCATTATATTTTACCCAAATAATACTAAAACGCGATGCATTAGAAACTTCAAATTGTTTTCTGTGCAATTTGTTTTCCTTAAATTGCAACACTGAAATAAAAATCAAGGCTGGTTGACAAAATAAAGACTGGATTTGAGATAAAAGTCTTATTAGTTTGTAACTGTTTAAAATGTCGATTGATACAACGAGATAAGCAAAAATATTCGTTTTGAAATTAATTATAATCAGGGGTTATTTCGATTTTACTCTTACATTCTGTCCACGTTTGGCCCAAAATGGACAATGTCCTTTAGGTTTTTAAAATAGCAATCCCTCCTAAATTGCTCCCGTAAGTAAACCCGGTCGTCAAATGGGCGAAGCACACGTGAAATCCACTAAGCCCAGAAAATCCTGCTGAGGCGAAAGAAGATCCGCTTTTTGCCAAGTGCGAAGTGGGATTTTTCTCTCTTTGTGATCTTTAAAGTGTTCGAAACGTTCATTGCGGGAGCTTTTATTATGCCAAAGTGTGACAAAAATATGACTTAAGGCCTGTTCAGGAAAGTATGTCATAGTAATATTATAAACGCGAAAGTTTGTAAGTATGGATGGAAGGATGTTTGTTACTCTTTCACGGAAAAACTACTGAATGGATTTTATTTCAACTTTACACTAATATAGCTTATACATTGAAATATAAAATATAAATAGGCTACAATTTATGGGGATATTGTGTGAATTGTCCAAAATATGGCGATAAGTGTCAGTAGGAAAACATCTAACATCTGTGAGCTATTCTGGCGTGCGCTGCCAAAACCTTCTGTACGCCACGCTAGTAAAACTACTCGTAATACTAATCCTGCGCAGACAAAGTCGCGGGCACCAGCTAGTTTAGCATAAAAAATGGCATATCATTAGCAGTCTATGGGTATATATAAATAATAAATATTCATCGACATATTACGCAGATCTTGTTAGCCCTATACTAAGTACAACTAAATGATGTGTTACAGGTGCCAATACAACGATAGATTTAATACAACAAATACATATATAACATCCAAGACCCGAGACAAACTAGAAAAATTCATTTCCTAGTTTGACCCGGCCGGGGATCGAACCCGAGACCTTCGGTTTTACACCCAGCGTGCCAAACCACTGGGCCACCGAGGTCGTCAATAATATACGAGTATGTTCTACTGCAAGGCATATGCATGCTTCTCTCTGAGAGAGAAAGATTTAGGTTTCCTCTTGGTTTGTTGGTAATTTAGCAAATGCTTAAAACATCGTAGACATACGTAAATATGCAAACCCTGGGGTACCAGCGTTCCGTTCGAAAAGCAGGTACTTGCTTAAAAGAAAGCAATTGGTTTTACAGAGAGATTAATTTATTAGTCCCTCGTTACAGTCTTTATAATTTTTGGGTTCCGGACCCAATGGGTGCCAACAGATCCTATTAATATGTATACAATGTTTGTCTGGCTATTTCTCTCTTGAACCGTAACTTAAAATTTACACCTCAGATCATAGAAAGATCTGACATTTACACTGATACGTGTTATTGTGGCGGTTTGACCAACAATTAATAAATTTAATGGTAAAAACTGGCTAACTGCGTATCTGGGGCGTGCAGTTTCTGCAGAAGGGGGGCCAGCTTATCAGAACTAACAATTTCATCAAAGTAATTTCCAAAATAAATTTCATGTTTTTTGTATGAAATTCCTCTCTATAAGTTGATCGCCTATTACTTGTTAACTCGTAAAGCCTACTAAGCTGTGATAGTTTGCCTTTCATTTATTTGATATTTAGGAAAACTATTGACTAAACAAACATAATGATTTCACTTTATTGCCCAAGAAACATTAAATAGGACATTACGTAAGAAATAACATGGTCAAGGCGAGGTCATCTCTGAAAGAGATTTCTTCCACTAAACCTTAGAGAGTCGGAGAAGCAGTAATATTAATTTGTTATCAACCCTTGTATGTTCCCAATGCTGGGGCACGGGTCTCTTCCTGCATCGCAGGAAGGTTAGGCCATACGCCACCACGGGGGCCAAGTCCAAGTTGGTGGAGGATTGCAAGATAGTGGCGGGCCTTACTGTCAGAAGTTATCAAGCCGCCCATAAGACCTCTGACATGGCTTAACGACTGCCATTATATGACAGCCGGCACCAACGACTTAACGTGCCTTGCGAAGCACGGAAGCGCTCGGAAAAATGCCACTAGCGGTAGTCACGGGACGCTCACCTATCCTGTACCTGACCGCGCCTGTTGTTGCTTTACCAAGTGATTGATTCCAATCACTCGGTTCGCCTAGGCCACGAGCGCGTAATATTAATTATTTAGGTTGAATTAATTTATTTAAGTTCACTATTTGTGGTAATGCTCTGAAATTTTGAACGTACCTTAAATCCACCTTTTAACCGGGAAGTCGAAGAAATTTTGTCTTAAATAGCAAGGGAAATTTGGTCTGTACTATTTTTATTTTTAATGCACTAACCCGTGCTAAGGACAATTTTAAAAACCTATTTAGAGGCTAAAAATTCCACCCATGCCGGGATTCGAACCCGCGACCTCTGGCTATCCGTGCCAAGTAGGTAGTCGGGGCTGTAAGTGATGCAATCTACTTCAGCCAGATGTCGCTGCCTGTACGTAATACAGAGAATATAGTGTAAAGAGGTTCCAAATTTAACTGATGCCGGTGAGTCGCCCATTAGCTCAGTTGGATAGAGCGCTGGCACGGATAGCCAGAGGTCGCGGGTTCGAATCCCGGCATGGGTGGAATTTTTAGCTTCGAAATAGGTTTTTAAAATTTGGTCTCCTATTACAAGAAAAGGTGATTTTAACAAGTTTTCCGCTTTGCTTTCTATCTTTGTCCGGTTAATAGCGCAGCATAAAACCAAGTAATAAAAATCTGTAAAGTGTCAGTCAAACTCGGGGTCCCAAAAGTAATTCATCACCGTCATCATCTTCATCAACTCATCCGGCCATCAAAAGAAACTACATACATACATACATACATACATACATACATACATACATACATACATACATACATACATACATACATACATACATACATACATACATACATACATACATACATACATACATACATACATACATACATACATACATACATACATACATACATACATACATACATACATACATACATAACCGCACGCCTGTATCCCAGAGGGGTAGGCAGAGACCAGGGACTGCCACTTGCCACGATCCTGACAGATCACCTTCGCTTCATCAACGTTCATAAGTCGTTGCATGCACGCACGCCGGTTCCGGGTACTTTTTATCTTTCCCGTTATCTATCCCGATGTATTGCTAATACATCCCCTATCTAGTCGATGTATGTCCGCCTGGGACGACCCTTACCAGCCCTTCCACTCACATTCGCAATATATATTTGTTTCGTCAATCTTTCTTCCTTCATCCTCTCCACATGTCCAAACCAATGCAACATTCCTTTCTCAATTCTAGTCACTACATCCTCTTTCAGTCCACAACGTTCTCTAATCAGACTATTGCGTATCCTGTCATTCAAAGAAAATTCAAAAGAAACTATTCTTAAAAAACTATTAATGAGAAAACACATTTTCGATAAATTCGTTATAGAACATCTGAGGTGGCATGGTACCCGCGATATACAAGTGTGACTCGCGCTTGGTCGGATTTTTACAAAGCACCAGCACAAGCAGTGGAGTGTTGATGAACCTTTACATAAATTCCTCGCAGCCACCCCGCAACGTAACTGAGTAGATGGCAGGCATGTCAAGGTTGCAGTGCGGTGGACTGTACCTTTGTCGCGCTGAATAAACTCGTACGGCTTCCCGCATAGCCATCGGTCAATTCGGAGTGCAAGTAACTTCATGTAAACAACTTTGTTCCTGTTACTGCCACAAAATAAATGCTGATTGATTTCGCACGTGTTTTGCCTGACCATCGTATGAAACCGAATGACATAGGCGGAAAAGAAAATATTTGTTTGTCAGAAGCAAAATTACTTTCTCCCTATCTTCTATTATATCAAAATGATTCTCTGAATGTGTTGGTAAGCAGAAATCTCGAGAGCAGCTGAACCGATTTCGCTAATTCTTTTTTTAGAATATTCCTTGAAGTAGGTACGAGGATGGTTCTTACGGAGAGAAAAAAAAAAGAAGCGACTGTTAGGCGGTACGAAGTTCGCTGGGTCAGCTAGTCTTCAATTAGTTCATATTAAAGAGCATTACTTGAATGATCATTATATTTGTTAATGTTTGCGTTTTTGCAGTCTGTCAAATAAAGTTTAGCATTATATTTAAAACTTTAAAAGAAGAAGATATTCAAAACTTTACTCTGTTAAAAATATCATGCGCGTACTATATGTTTTCGTGTTGTACAACATAAATTCATCTTCAATTGCCGGTTAAAGATCTCTATCATCGTATTTACGTTGCAATACGCTCTATGACCCTGTGCATGTCTAATAACAGGTGTTTAAATGTATGTACATTGTCATTGTGTGCCCTACACCCGTACCTACTCACGACAGGCTTGGGTTATTTCGTGCATGCGACAATTTAGCGAACAATGACGACTGTACGCCACACATATACCTACCTAACCCATTCCTCGCTCTGTAAGTCTTCACTGCGCCGCAGGCCATTTTTAGCTGTATCACACATCGCCAAAGGTTCAACTTCGTCTGGCGGATCTGCACCAGAGACTGCAAGAATATGCAACAGCCATTTCTGTAGGCGCGCGACTCCGGTGGCGCCGTCTCTTCGTGTTGCTAGTTACTTACAATACAATACTAGCGCCATCTTTTATCTATTGTTTACCTGATGATCAATAATGGATGCCCGCTTTTAATATAGCTGGTTTGTAACAGGCTGGTGACCTGTTTGAGACAAAAAGTCATGATAAGTCTTAGGACACAATGCATTATCTGTGCACTTACGTATCATCGCTAATGACATAGAGCAAAAAACATGTATCTGTAAATACCAGTACTAGAAAGTCCAATTAGCAACTCAGCGAGGCAATCAACACAGAACGGAAATAAAAAACAAAAACCACGCCGTATTTTTATACACACAGAAGTACAGAGAATAATGAACGAGCTTCATCTTCATTTAACAAAATGTGGCAAATTGTGAGGAGGGCCCATAAAATCTTTCGTCGGTTTGCCGCTACATCTGCGCCCGGCCGCTCGCTGCGTCCTGCGGTACTATTTCTCATTCGTTTATTGCAAACGGAAATTTTCATTGAGTTTCACCCCCGCACTGTGCGTTATATTGATAGACATAATGACGGAGACATCCGAATTTAATGACAGACGTTCGTTGAAAAGATATAGTGTTTAATCTTGTAAAATGAAATAAACAACATCATTTCGAAGCACACGAACGCATTGATTATGAAAGCATAAATCCGTGTAATGGCATTATTTCAAGTAAGATAAAACGCTTTGAAGTTTTAATTTGATGCGGCAACGAAACTGGTTGAAGAGACAGGAGACCTCTTTCGAGGACAATTGTTTGAGAAGTTCTACCTTGATTCCATTATCGCGACTAAATTAAAAGTTCGATAAGTCGGCGCTAGGGACTTGGCTTGACTGTAAAAACGTTACAAAACGCCAATTTAAATACAGCATCACTAATCTTAAGTCAAAGAGAAGAAAGAAAGCACAGATTCAATTAAAGAAGGGCTATAGAGGGAGTCGAGTAAATGCAGAGAAACGGTAGCGCGACCGAGAGAGAAAAAAATAAATGAAAGTGAAGAGGAATCGAGTGAATTGAGAATAGCCATTAAGGTGTTAATGAGGGTCTTATAGAGCCGTCTCCGCCCTGTGGGTGGTCGGTCCACACAGCCCGCTTTGTTCATTAATCACTGCAGATTAAGTACCGACCTAATTATCAAATCTGTATCGGGCCACGTATCACGATATGGTAGTCGGAGCGTGCGCTGCAAACAATACCTTGTTACCCACGATTTTCAGCCCTCGCGGCACAGAATACATTTTGTATCTGCAGCCTCTCATTGACATTTAATATTTTTCATGCTGTTTTGAGCAAGTGGCATCATCAATCGCATCTGCGGAATTATGCCTCGGCTCAAATAATATTGTAGTGTGGTTAGTAAACTTGACATTTCTGCCACATAACACAATTATTAAAATTTGTTCTGATCCCAAAATATTTTAAACATCACGAATGCCAAATGAAAAAACAACTGTACTACTGTACTGTGCATTATGTTCGTTGTACTGTACTATGTTATGGCTTAAGTCTCTTATGTACTTAATTCCTGGTGTACGTACAATAAAGAATATTCTATCTATTGCGACAAAAATGTGTTAAGTACATACATACATACATACATACATACATACATACATACATACATACATACATACATACATACATACATACATACATACATACACCCTTACATACATACATACATACATACATACATACATACATACATACATACATAACCTCACGCCTGTATCCCAGAGGGGTAGGCAGAGACCAGAGACTGCCACTTGCCACGATCCTGACAGATCACCTTCGCTTCATCAACGTTCATAAGTCGTTGCATGTTAAGTACACTTTGTGCCAAGAGGTAAACCAGTTTAGGTAAACATAGGTATTTAGATGACAATGATGTCTGGAATTAAAACTAGTACAATGCACTAGTTTTATGTTTTATATTAAGTATGTAAACTCTGTTAATTACTTTGAAAAGTCTAAATTTAGATTTTTTTGTCCATTTTTTCTCCAACATTATATATATTTTGAAATTGATACCTAGTTTGAATAGTTACGTTCATTAAGCCTCAGTTTCTGCGCTACTTTGAATAAATCCTTTTCATTTCATTTCGACTAGAATCAAAGCTATGTTCCCTATATCCGAAACCAAGCGTGTTACCACGAACCCATCAAGACTGTCTAAATTGCCACTTGAATAAAGGGCGTCACAAGCGGTGAAGATACCGTAATATTTAATCTGAAGATACCTACTTATTGCTAGCCATACAACTTACAAAAATATATAGGTACCTATTATCTTCGATATGTGTGATGTTCCAGTGAATTGTATAGCGAACGATATTGTATCTTAAGATTGATATTTTATCTTAATATATTGTATTTTTGCCGTGTGTGACGCCGTTTAGCATTAACAATTTTGTTGAAAATTTTACTAAGGAAATACTTAAGCAACGTTCTGTCACGCTCGTTTCTGGGATATTCGAAGAGACAGCACTACAGTTAACTATTTACTTAGCAAAATTATCAACACAGAAACTGGCTAGTCTTTCGATTTTGCATTTTTGCCTTAGTTAAGGAAACGTTCCAGGTCCTTGGTATATTTAGATGAAACGGTTATATTCAAAGTAGCCCAGAAACTGCGGCTTAATGAACGTTACAATTCAAACTCGGTCTCCATTTCAAAATCTAGATCATTTTGGAGAAAAATGGACAATAAAACTCCAAACTTAGTCTTTTCAAAATTCATAATTAACAGAGTTTACACAATCATTGTAAAGCATAGAACTTATGCATTGTACTGACTTTAATTCCAGACATCATTGTCATTTAAATACTCCTTTATATTATATATATCTATATCTATAGTAGATGACAAATTTTATATTTTCCCTTTTCGCACAAAGTGTGTGGTACATGTTTTTTGAACAGCGTTTCAGGTAATCTTAATATATCTTCCGGATTTTATTATAAACGTTATAAATTACTATATTATAAACCATTGTAGTACCCAACATTTTATCATTGCTTATCTTAGTGATTTTGTAGAATTTATATTCTTTTTAACGCAATAACCCGTGCTAAGGACAATTTTAAAAACCTATTTACCTGTACGTAATACATATATTATATATTGTGGGCATTACCCCCATTGATGGCACAACCTTGCGCTATGGCGCTCATTAGGGGAGGGCTATGTCCAGCAGTGGACTAATATAGCCTGAAGAAGAAGAAGAATACAGAGAGTGTTGTAAAGGGGTTAGAAATTTCACTGATGTCGGTGGTCGCCCATTAGCTCAGTTGGGAGAGCGCTGGCACGGTTAGCCAGAGGTTGCGGGTTCGAGTCCCGGCATGGGTGGAATTTTTAGCCTCTAAATGGGTTTTTAAAATACAAAACTAAACCTAAAAACACAACCTAATAATTATGTGGCTTATTTTTTCGCTAAGCTACGGTTACAATTTCTATAGAGAATCGATTGTCTTCATGTGAGTAATTAATTAGCATTCTGGTCTTGGTTAAATAATAGGTACGTCTATTTATTCTTACTTGTCCAATTTAGTAAACAAGATTCTAACCTTAAAATTGAGATTAGATGCCTAAACTAGACATTTTCTCGCAAATTCATGAACTATCATGAACTATGTTTATAAAATTGGCAGCGTGTTATCTAAAAGAGTGTTCCAAGTTACTTCATTTATGGAAATATGGCAGTTTTGGACTAAAAAGTCACAGTTTAAGGGTAAAATCTTGTTTACTAAATTGGACAAGTAAGAATAAATAGACTGTAGTTCCAGTTCATGTGTTTATTTGCGTCCCGCTCCTAATTAGTACAGAATCAAAAGAAGAAAAGAATGTTTCACCTCGTAGTGAGCGCTTTTTTTCGCTTCCGATTTTATTCAGATTTTCTAAGTTTAAACAGTGCTTTTATCGATGAACCAGAAATTGAACAATTAACGTAATTAGACACACATGCATATATACATACATAACCTCACGCATGTATCCCAGAGGGGTAGGCAGAGGCCACAGACTGCCACTTGCCACGATCCTGACAGATCACCTTCGCTAAAAAAAGCAATACAAGAAATGAATTATATCATAAAAACAATTTGGATATTACACTTATAAAATAATATAGTACCCTGGCCCTTGAACTAGGTTTTAGGCCTGTCTGAGACACAAGTCAGTGTTTTACAATAATCATAGTGCTAGCTAGTGTGGTATTGTGCTGTTTATAGGGGCTTTTTTATGCTTTTTAAATGAAAAAGAAAAAATAATAATAATTAAAAAATAAAAAAACGATATTCAAAAATAAATATAAACATGTACACATGCAAACATGCAGAAAGAAAGAAACCGTTTATGTTAATTTTGTGTACGTGTGTTTGTGTATGTGTGTATGTATGTATGTATGTATGTATGTATGTATGTATGTATGTATGTATGTATGTATGTATGTATGTATGTATGTATGTATGTATGTATGTATGTATGTATGTATGTATGTATGTATGTATGTATGTATGTATGTATGTATGTATGTATGTATGTATGTATGTATGTATGTATGTATGTATGTATGTATGTATGTATGTATGTATGTATGTATGTATGTATGTATGTATGTATGTATGTATGTATGTATGTATGTATGTATGTATGTATGTATTTATTTATGTTAATTATTTGACTTATGAACGTTGATGAAGCGAAGTGGGACACAGTAATGACGACTAGAAATAAAAACAATAAATAAATAGATAAAATCGTTATCCGTCATTATAGAGATTATGTGCGTAGTATGGAGATCACTGTTAAAATGCGGAACTTTGTACCTATTTGATTGATAAAAAATATTTTTATTCTGATATCGATATCAACCCTTATTATGTCCCCACTACTGGGGAACGGGTCTCTTCCTACATCGCAGCAAGATTAGGCAGTACTCCACCACGGGGGCCAAGTCCGGGTTGGTGGAGGATTGTAAGACATGTGGCGGGCCTTACTGTCAGAAGTTATCAAACCGCCCATAAGGCCTCTGACATGGCATTCTTATTCGTATATAAAACACATGAACAGCCGCAAAATACGCATGTTACGTTTGTATCACGCTTTGTTTGGACATGTTATGTCATATTTTAAGAAGTTACATTTTATGTGGCTGTTAAAGAAAGATTTTTCGTTTCATTTTCATTTCATTCGCATACTCTCTCTCTGAAAGAAAGAAAGTGTGTTTAACACGTGGTCACTGCTGGCCGACTAGCGAATTTACCACTTCAGACACCCGGTTCCCGCGCGATGTTTTTCTTCATCATAAATATGCATAGTTTTTCTGTCCTTTTTTCATTACCAACGGACTTAACTTGACTTAAACCCACGCATGAATTGCGTGCTAGAGCAGTAGTGCAAGATAAGTTGAATACTTCATTATATTTAAAAAAAAACACGTCAAGATACGAAAAAATACTCATTGCAACGTTATTATTACAGAAGTAGTGTAAAAAAGGAAACTACATTATAACGGGTACTTTTAAAAGGTCAACAGCAGTATAAATTATAACAATTTCGCCTGACACATATACCTACTGGTTTTGCAACATGTCAGACGTGCTAAGGTATACTGCGAACACCGACTAGAGCACATGTCCAAATTAAACATGTGTTTAGGAACCTTTTTAGAGGCTAAAAATTCCACCCATGCCGGGATTAGAACCCGCGACCTCTGGCACGGATAGCCACGACAACCGTTGGAGTAAACGTGTTATTGAGTGGAGACCGTGACTCGGCAAACGTAGTGTAGGACGCCCTCCGACCAGGTGGGATGACGATCTGCGAAAAATTGCCGGCAGATGCTGGATGCGGCAAGCTGAAGACAGGGCGCTATGGCGCTCATTAGGGGAGGGCTATGTCCAGTGGACTACATAATATAGCCTGAAGAAGCAGAAGAAGAAATAGTTTTTAAAATTGTGCTTAGCACGGGTTAGAGCATCAAAAGAAAACATGTGTTTAGGAATTAAAGAGATTTATTGTGCAATGGCATCCGCGGTGGGCGGCAATTCCTTATCAAAAGGTACATCGACAGCGATGTGACATAAATGCGTTATACTCAGATTATGTGCCCAATGATAAAATGTTGTAAGGGACCGCTTAGTTCTGATTGACACCCCGTGTGTTTACACGGGCCATATCATGACGTGCACTGATTTTCTATCGGCTGTGTTATCTACCGGTCACATAAGCATTTCAACGATACCGCTTCTAAGTGGTACGTTCTAGAGTTGGCATTGCTGCGTGAAAATGTGTCATTTAATCGATACCTAACATGGCGTCTGCGTGATTACGATACAGTCACTCTGATGCCCACATAGAATTAGGGCCCTGGCAATAAAGTATAATATTAAGGCAGGCACGTCTGAGCGAATGCCAAATCCTGAGCTATGTCATTCTTCTGACTGTCAAATTCTATATACATTTTACAGACCATTGGAACCGCTGCCTTATACTTTATTGTCTGGACCTTAGTTCTGTCAGTGAATTGCACTACAATGCACTCATAACACTATGGCGTACGTATTTTTTTGAATAGAATGGGTGACCCCTTTCGTGACTGCCGCTAATAGTATTTTTTCCGAGCGTTTCCTTGCTTCACAAGGCACACTAAGCCGTTGGTGCCGGCTGTCATGTAATGGCAGTCGTTAAGTCATGTTAGAGGTCTTATGGGCGGCTTGATATCGATCAGTCAATCAATCAAATCAATTTATTTCAACTTAAAGAATTTACATTCTGTTTGCTGAACGTCAATGTACAATGTAAAATGTAAACAGCTGCCTTCGGGCCGTATTGCAGTGGAAAAAAAAACTCCACTGTGATCATCTTTTCTCAAGTCATCTTATACCAAATACATCAGTTGCCACCTCTGCAGCTCTGAAAGTAAGGCCTGCCACTGTCTTACAATTCTCCACCAACCTGGTCTTGGCCCCCGTGGTGGAGAGTGGCCTAACCTTACTGCGACGCAGGAAGGGTCACGTGCCACAGCTGTGAGGATATACATAGGTTTAATACATGGTCAGGCTAAGGATTAAAACAGCAATGAAGGGAAATCATCAAGCTCGTGCAATTATCATTGTACTACAATGCATTAACAGAATCTAGGGCCTGGCCCCTGGTGCGCCATAGAGTTGTAGAGTGATATCCTCCTTCATACTACTCATCTTGGATATTAGTATGTGTGTTTTGTCAATGGCAGTGTGGTGATAATGGAGGACTTGCACTAAAAATGTTTTAATGTAATCGGAGCGCCCATGTTAAAAGATAAATAAACGTGGTATTCATTTATGTATGACTAATAGGTACTTTTCGTAATACTGTCGTAAACGGTCGAAGAGTCATTCTTATCACGTGGAACAAAACACTCATACAAATTAGGCTCAAACTACGACGTCACAATTTTAATGTATGATGAAGTTAATATTTGAGTTTTCTCGTATGTTTTTATACATGGTAACAGAAATCGTTGAGAATTCAATGAGAAAACTACATAATTATAAGAAGGTTTTATGACTAACTTTGGTAATTTTTGTGATCGTGAAAGCTCCGAAGAAAATATTTTCATTGTTTTATATTTGAAATTAAAATTTAAAAGTGGTTTAATTAACGCAAAAAAGTACAAAAAACAACTTAAAATAGACTAAGTTAATTACATACTTAGTTAATTTAGTGAATACTTAGTTAAATAACGCTATGCGATAAAAAGGATATGCTCAGTTAAATGCTGCGTGTGCAAACATCAACGCAGCGCTGATGTTCAGCACATCCCGAGTAGGTATTTGCTAGCAATTGACACGTTGGTAGCTAGACATGCAACTAGCCAATATTAGAAATAAAAAAATACTTTATACGGAATAGGTCTAAAGGAGATATGCAGTCTCCTTTAGACCACACATGACATATTGCGCAAATTAAGTACAATTAAGCAAGTAGGCACTATGATTGTTAAGAGTAATAATAATAAGACTAAGTAGCATTTTTCAAGTTTTTGTACGTCTTCTTTGGTACAAAAGCAATGTCGCTCCAGTCTAAGTTACTATTTCTCCATGATTCGGCACGTCGGAGGTGCCGAATCATCAGAGTCGGCAGTAGGCTCATCCAGATGACCCGGCGAAAAGTAATGGGTCTAGTACAATCGTCAACTCGTGAACCTTAACACGCGTGCACTGTGTTGATCAGTTATCTTAGAGGCATTGTAACAAAAATGTAAGGGGTGACCTGCTATCAACTGTCCTTGACGACTGCGAGATTACACTCTAAGGGGCTACCTGGAACTGACTAGTGTGTAGAAAATTATCTTCTTTTGAAGATAGAGTTTAGAGTTTATAGTACCATTGTCTCCTCATAATCGTCGACCTCATTCACACTGTAAAAAAGGAATTTGAATAATACTTTTTATTTATTGATTAATACTTTTTGAAGTACTACGTTTTTGCAAAAAGTGAACATCAACAGTCTCAATAATCGTGTTAGTCATTTTTAGAACCAAAAGCCTAGGGCTAGTAACGGGATACTTTAAAGCATTTTTGGGAAAAACGCCAGTTTTGAACGGAAACAGATTTGAGTAATTACTAACCGCACGCTTATGCATAATGAGGATGTCCACTTTTTGCAAAAACGCACTATAAAAGATGAAACGTTTTTATCCATTGGTGGCGCTGGTTAATACAAGTTTGCCCCATAATAGTAGACGTATCATCACCATGTGCAGATGTTTAGGTCATCAGCAATAATCGAAATGTAGACAATGAATATGAGTTGTAGTCGTTAAAACCATCAGAAGTCTACTCTTATTTCTCGTAAAATGCATTTTTCACTGCACACAGTAACTAATTTAACGAATGCCTGCTATGCAGAGCAGATTCACTGGTTCCCTAGTATGTTAAAAAAAACTTTACAATGTTCAGCTAACGTAAATCTCACGAATCTAACATCTAATGGCCATTTACATATTATAAAAGGTGGTAGTAGTAAAGTCTGCTGCGACTCATTCTGCAAGGTAACGCAGAAAACGACATAACTCCAAAATAATGTAGAGTGGTTTAACTCGAAAATTTAAGAAGTAATCCCTGCAACATCCCGCAATATCACAGAATGTTGTAGTGACAATGATAACCTACCTTCGATAGCAGGTCCATGAAAATCTTCTTTCACCATGATTATTTAAAGCATTTTTCGGAATTGACTCCATCCAATAGATCTCGATTTATGCGCTCCGATTTTTTGTAGATACCCAGGAAAAATGCAGGGAGAAACCTTATAGTAATATCTTTTACAATTTTCAGCTGTAATTTGCATCGTTGCGGTCAATTTAGGACTGTTAACGATTGGACGACAAACAATGTCAGCTAACCGAGCCTGAGCGACCCTCGTCTCACCTCGAAAGCGTTAATTGTTCCGCAAATATACTCATCTTTACACTAAGCGTTTACTCAATGACTTTAATGAGTGGGCAAACAGCAGCGGCTGCGGCCGCGGTCGCGCGGTCAGCCGCTCCCGCCGACTCGGCCACTAATAAATCTTTAGCTTTTCCCCGATTTCCCGACGTCCCGCGGTGACTCTGCGTCCCCCCGACCACTACCCAGCCACTCTTATAAATTACCAACACGCTTTCACGATAAATCAAACAATACCCTGGCCAAATGTATTTACTATTGTTTGAACACACTTGGAACACCACTATCCTGACCGATGTGTGTGTCGAAGCATATTTCATTGGCGATCATTTAGTATGGATCGGTTAATCCCGATTTATGTAGCCGCGTTAGACGCGACTCAGCAGTATCGGGGAAAGTGGTCCGTGTTCGTCCTATTGTTTTGGCCACGGCCGGAAGCAGAGGATATTAGGATGCCTCTGGAGCCAGCCAACTCACTTACACACACGATCGGTCTTAAGTAGAAAGTTGCTCTCCGTATTCTGGTCAGGAGGAAGTGGTCTAATGCAAGCTAATTGAAAGTTTGAGGGGTGTCTGACAGGGGTCGTGTCTTGCTGCAAATTGTTATTTTTGTTTTTGATCTAGGTACTTATATCATTTACCAAGCGATCTGTGACCATTTAACGACATAAAGGTGCGTTTCTTGACCACTATCTACGCCGGAAATGAAAAAAAAAGCGTCATAGATATAAATTATTTTTTTTCTGCGGCCCTGATGTTTGTGGTGGTGGGCATTAGTCGACTAAAACTGAGGAGTTGATGAAACTTAAGATAAATGTTTGAATATAAATTATTATTGAGTTAGTTTTACAACACTGCGCTTTTAATAAGACGTTATAATGTAGAGTTCCTTAAAAGACATTCATTAACGAGTTGTTGACTGGTTACAAGGGGTGTTGTGCAGCGGGGAAAGGCGCAACTGTTGCTTTACTATCAAAAGGACACGATTCGATTGCCGGTATTTTTGTTTATAAGTTGTTATTAGAAGTAAAAAATATCCGTCTATAAATGCGAAAGAAAACATCGAGAGAAAAATGTGCCCAAGTCGGATATCACCAAATCGTATTGGGCGTACTTAATTTATTTAAACTACTAACGATGCAGGAGTTCGTGGGTATGAAACCTGCATGTAGCTGCAACATTTATGAAGTCGTAGTAGCGATACCACCTGCTAACTGTGAAAAAAATTATCTTGAGGATATTATATGTGTCTGAGTGCTTAGTGCGAGTTTGACAGATCCAATCGAATAACTTTACTACCGCGTTAATCGAGCATTGAGTAGTGAGTATGAGTAAGTTAACCGTTCGAACTGGCAAAACGCTGTCACAGTACAACTCGCACTCGCGTTTATTCGTGTTTTGGCTGGTAAACGTGTTCACTTCTCAACGTAAACCATTACAACTCGCACTCAGCAATTTTAATTTCCATACTTGTCGCTAGGTGGCGCTTCCTCGATGCCATAGAAATATGAGTTTACGTTAACGCGATCGAATAGTTAAAAAACTCGCACTAAGCACTCAGAGGTGTTCAAATACGAATACGTTCAAGTACCATAGTGTTTGAAATTGTCAAACCGCAGTGGGCACACACACCTACTCCTCTCGTACTCACTCTGAGAAAAGACACAGTGAGATGCATAAAAAATACCTATCACCAACGTTTTAACATCAGTATCGTGTCTTATTCGTAACTTAATCCATCCGTTATTAGGCACTGTATACGGTTCTTCAATAAGATTCCTCAAGAAAGATATGTTAGAATCTGTGCAAATAAATCTATTATTACGTTAAGGATTATTTGGAAGACAAACATGCCTGGTATTAAAATAATGTTAACGGGGATGATTATGCTAGTGTAATGTAAGTTTAAGTTGAAAACTCTGTTAATTACGTTAAAACCTGTTTTGAAAAAAAATGTGGAGTTTCTTTGTTAACTTCTTCTCTATATAATTAATTGTGAAACTAACAGCTTTGACGTTCATTAATTAAACATTATTGTTTTTATCGTAGTCTCCAACTCGGACTTGGCCACCGTGGTGGAGTATGGCCTAACCTTCCCGCAATGCAGGAAGAGACGCGTGCCCCAGCAGTGGGGGCATACAAGGGCTGATTTCATAAAATCGTCGAATATTTTTTTTTACTTTGCAAGTTATCTGGCGGGATATTTCAATTCCTCCAAGTTTTGAAGCGAAACTGCGCTACCACGTTAAAGGTTCTCTAGTGTAGACAGTGAAATGGCAAACCCGGCGTCGGATGCCCATCGATCTGAAGCCGCTGGATGACATTCACCGAAGACAGAAACAAGTGGAGACTGGCCTTCTTCTTCTTCGGTCCTTTAAGTCCTAGGGGAGCATAGGGCCTCTACCATAGAGGTAGTACTTCTGACGGTAGTTCAGGCCAGCTAGTGCCGATTGACTGACTTGTGGACCAGCAGTGTAAAATTGTGTGCTGATTTTCAATTTAACACTGCTGGTCCAGTGTAAAATTGAAAATTACAGATTAGACAACTGATTTCTTGTCTACAAGCAGTGGTAGCCCAGTGGGTAAAGCAATGGGCTCGGGAGAGAGACCCAGGTTTGATTCCCAGTGCGGGCATGTAAACTTTGTTGCGTGTACCTAAGACTTTGTTGACTTTCAAAGATGCATTTAATATACAAGTTTAAATTCTCTGCATCTGATGTTAAAGGTAGTTGTCACAGTTATTCAGATTCAAGATGACCACTTTTAGTAAAAAAAACTAATGCAAAATGATTTATGATTTTCATTCCGTTGATGGAGTTAGCAGAGTTAGCATCGCTAACGCCTTAAAAAAGATGAGCAAAATGACAACAAAATGAAGGAAAAAAATAAGAAAATCAAAGAGGAAAGTTACAAAGCCTCTCTAAGTTGGTTTTGCAAATCATTCGACATGCCTGAGCGTTCTTGCTTGATGTGTCTCTCAAAGTTAGCAGAGCAAAAAATTACGATTGCCACGAAATTGCAAAATTTAACGCTATTTATAATATTATGACACATCACCTTCTGAAAGGCATTGTGCCATTAGAATCTAAGCGGACCACCGGCGGGACACCCGAAAATAGGATAAATTATAACGACAAATGCAACAATGTCATCAATGAAGACGTTCCTTGGTACAGCGTGCACCAAACGACTATGGATTCAGTGGAAAATTATCGCATAGAAATGCTTCAGAGTTCGTGAATTCCGAGTGAGTTTTTTGCGGGTTATTGTAGCGATTCGGACAGATGTCAGGCGCAGGGGAACTCCGGGCACAAAAGCGCCCCGGGGGCGCATTGTCCCTTCCTACCCGACCTCCCCAAGCCAACCATTAACACTGACACCTCTCCAACATTTATTTCTGTATCAAAATAACACATATAAATTACGCTTCTTTATTCTGAACTCTGTAGAATAGTTATTGCCCTAAATGGTTTTTAATGTCCCCATTTTATAAGTAATTTTATACATTAACTCGTAACTTTACAGCTGCATTTATGCCCCCCTCCGTTGATGGCTATTAGCAAGACATCAGATAAATGCGTCACATAAGAACTATAAACATGGTCGCCCTTAGAGGTATTATTTATGTGCTCAATTGAATGGAAACTATTACATTGTTCTACTACTCAGTGCACATACTACACATACACTCACCATCACAAATACAAATCTCAGTGGGGTCTATTTGGGTAAACCGTTTGAATTTGGAATGGATTCATCGGTGATTTATTCCTTTGCCGTTGGATTGAGGTCGATTCGTGGACGCGTTGCGGCGCGGCGGCGGCGGCGGCGGCGGCGCGGGAGGCGCCGCGACCGAGTCAATCACGGAGGTTCAATAATTGATCGCCCTCGGCTCCGCTAGCTCCCCCGTCCTAATTACATACCTCTCTCGCCCTCCACACGCTCACGGCTCATTAAGGACCGTCTGTTGTTTGTTCTCCTAATTAAAGCGGAGTTTTATCGGTCTTGGGGCCTCGTCTAATTGATATCATTGCGAGCGTTTACGATCATTGAATTACTGAGGCCGCGATCGGTTACCGTCGGACGGGTTCGGCAGTTAAACGTGACCGCACATTGTCTGCGTTTGAGCTCCAATTGAGTTGTTTAATCCCAGTTTATTGTTTGTTTATTTATTTATGGAGGCTCGTCAAAGCGTCGCGACGCGCAGTCGCCATTTGTCTGACAGATGACGTTTCCCATTGATTTAACGTTCGTCTGTTTCACTGACAGAGGTACCTGCGATCATGACGGGGAAAAGCTTTTGGTTTTTAAATTTGAGGTGACTCTCAATTGATGGGATTTTGATTTTAATTTTCAACCAAACACTCTCTGTTTAAATTTCTCTCGCTGGAAATTTTATTTCCTCGAAAGCTATAAACCAATATCGACTTTGTATTGTTATCGAAGTTAACAACTTAATTTCCAATCACACCCAGACCTTTCTCGCCTCATGTAGTTAATAAGATGTGGAAACGAATTTTTTCCATCCAACAGCACAATATCATGCACAATAAAATAATGCTAACACAATGCCAATAAAATATCGTAAGAATGGTCCGCCAACTGGAAAATAGCCAATTTCGTTTAAATCACAATCCAACGATTTTTTGATACCCATGAAATTACCGTAACGAAATAAATGTTAAATAAAACGTAAAATAAAATTATTGTGCCTCCACAAACAAATAATTGGAATGGGAACCTACCTCGCGAAGCCGCGGCGCGCCGCCCGCGCCCGTTGCCGTTTTATAGCTTATTTTGGGGGAAAGCTTTATTGAACTTAGCCACGGCGGTGGCACCCCCAATTCATCCAAATATCAACCCTATATCATGTTGAACAAGCATCAAAATAAGTTAGCTTACATCGTTTACGCCACCACCGTGCGGCATGAAATGACTTTTTCGTTTGTATACGCTCTTTATCCACTTAGAGTCATCCTTTTTTCCACTCCTAACAATTCACTTTTAGGTTTCGCTATTCGGGCTCGGTGTCGTCACTGGGGTTCGGTATTCAGTTAGATAAAGCGTAATAGGTAAGGTCCACATGCCTTGACTATGGTCAAAGAAAGAACGGGAGGTAATTGTTAATTCATCACCGACATAGTTGTAATATTAAACGTGACTAATCGCGATTATTTATTAGGTAAAACGTAATTCCCGCCGTTTCAGCAGCTTTTCAGTTGCCGTGGTCACGGGTAGACTGAAGTGGCGAGTACAGTCAATAATTATTGAAGTTAGGTGGTCTACCCTCAAGTCAGTTTTTCGCAGCGGGCCGACATGCAACACTTACTACGTCCGCGGACAGGTCCGGTGATAAGGCGCGTGATTAATATATAACTATGTGTGAGCATAGCAGGTCATTAAGAAATATTATCATCGACAACTTTCAGTGCTTGTTATTCACTTTTAATCATCAAGGGCCGCTTTTTACGTTATGTAGTTCGTATGTTGCTTGATGACCTTTAACTATCAGTTTGCTTCAAAATTAAATCTTACAGTTTTATGTTGTATAGTATATATTATATTATATTAAATTCTTTATTGTACCTGTAAAGTTTGTACAATTGGCGGGCTTAATACTAAATAGTATTTTATTCTAGCCAACCAACACTGGCTAAGGATATATACTCCTATATGGCTATAGTAAAAGGGCTGGAAAGTGTCACTAGGTACTCTTCTCTTTTTGTGAGAGAAAAGAAATCATAAGATTTATTTTGGTTATGCTTACGTAGCTAACATAGGTATCTGATGTTGTTTGATATTTAACTACCACTTTGCTTCAAATGTAAATCCTACCGACATGGCTACAGTAGGGGCCCAATTATGCGCAGCAAATCCTGGTTCAGGATTTAGGACGCCTCTCTCTTTTATATAAAAGAATAAAAATCTTATGATTTATTTTTGTTATGCTTGTGTAGCTAACATAGTCACTGTCATACATGATTGATGACTTCAAGATAAATATAATTTCTTAGCTTGTAATAAGATTAAAAAAATATATATACTTATTTACAAATGAAATGAAAAGGTTTTATTCAAAGTAGCGCAGATACTGCGGCTTAATGAACGGTACAATTCAAACTAGGTGTCCATTTCAAAATCTAGATAATTTTGGAGAAAAATGGACAAACAACTTCAAAGTCTTTTCAAAGTCCTTAATTAACTTAGTTTACATACTTAATTAATATAAAACATCTATTACTTCGCATCAAACTCTAAACATCACAATATAATATATAATCTTAGCTGACATTATTACATTAAAACTTAAGCAGCCATAACTTCATTTTATCATTCGTAAAGTAACTATATATTACTTATTACTAGCTACCCGTGTCCTGGCAGGGTGACCATCTAATATAACTTTTCTTACAATGAGACACGTGTGAACAATTTTATGTCGTATATTAGACTACGTATTTACATAAAGGTTACAGCGTCGGAATGGTCCCTTCACCCATCTAGTGTAAGTGAAGATACCACTGGACGCTGTATAAATCATCTCATTAAGTAGATGCAAAAAGGCCAATATTATTACATATGGCAATCCTAAATGGAGCTGTAAGGTAACGGGGCTACCCAATAAAAATAAAAAAAATCTGGAAATACACCGTTAGTGTTTACTAGCTGTGGCCCGCAGTGTTACCCGTGGTTTATCGATCTTCCCATGGGAATAAGATACTTTCCCGCCGAATTAACATAGTTTACATAATTAATTAATATAAAACAACCATTACTTTGCATCAACCTCTAAATATCAGAATATAAAATATAATCATTACATTAAGACATTATGACATTGAAACTTAAGCAGCCAATTATTTGTAAAGTAACTATATTATTTATTACTAGCTACCCGTGTCCTGGCAGGGTGACCATGTAATATAAGTTTTCTTACAATGAGACTCGTGTGAACAATTTGATGTCGTATATCAGACTATTTACATAAAGGTTACATGTGGCAATCCTAAATGGGGCTGTAAGGTAACGGGGCTACTCAATAACAATAAAAAAATCCAGAAATACATCGTTAGTGTTTACTAGCTGTGGCCCGCAGTGTTACCCGTGGTTTATCGATCTTCCCATGGGAATAAGATACTTTCCTGGAGTAAAACATAGCCTATGTGTTAATCCAGGGTATCAGCTAACTCCATACCAAATTTTATTAAAATCGCTCTAGCCGTTTAGACGTGTAGAAGTAACAAACATACACACTCGCAAACTTTCGCCTTTATAGTATTAGTGTAATTAAAATTTGTCTATTTTGTGACCTAGTGGAACTTTTAACACACCCAAGTGCAGCTATCCGCCAGGCTGAAGCCGTGGGTAGAACAATGGACTCGGAAGCGAGAGTCCTAGGTTTGGTTCCTAAGTTATGTAAATTTGTCAAGTTATAGTAGCTAGTTTTATTAGTAACGTTCGTTAAGCCGCAGTTTCTGCGCTACTTTGAATAAACCTTTTCATTTCATTGCAATACCGCTGGATAACTTTGAGGGAAAGCTTTGTGAGGAAACCCGAATATCCGAGATGTTCAAATACCTCAGCGCTGGAAATCGCCAATACTTACTCTCTGAGAGAAGGTCTATGTCCTGCAGTGGTGTGTTTATAGGCTACACAAAAACGTGCAACTATGAATATCATGAAAATGTCGTGACGTGCGGTGTTGCCACAACGTCGCAGTGCGAACAAACTTCAGGTCGGTTGTTTATTTTACGGTTTATTCTTGGTGACGATTGACGTCGGCGTGAGTGATTGATGTTGTGGAGTCACGCCGAGATCGGAGGAAGTCACCGCTGGCAGCTCTCTCCCTCTAGGTCAATAAGTGCAATCAGAAGCCGCACCGATACGTATGATGGGGTTCAAATTTATGAACCGTCAAATAACTCATCACCGCTTTAATGCAATTCACTGCCTCGTTTCCCGCAGAATAAACGAGCGGCGTAAGAAATACACCGCCCAATTCTGTTATGAATGAATAGTGTTGAACTTTCGGCCTTTTTTGTTTTCCAGAGTTGCCAAGTATCCTAGTTGGCGCTTATTTATGGATCTAGCGACGCGTGTGAATAACGTTAATAGTGGGGCCGGCCCCTTTCGCTACTGTTTGTGTTTATTTGGGGGTTGATGTAATGAGTCTATCTGGCACCGAGTCTCGCGAACTCTGCTGAGAATTGATTAAAACGTTGTTAGGCGCACTCTTACGGAAAGAGGGGAATGAATTGGTGTCGGGTGCGATTTTTATAGGGTTAATAAATGAGCGTTATCACGCCGTTTGCTTGCTGTAAGTAAAGCGATAACTTAGCCACATTTGTGACTGCTGTAGCGTGTGATTAATATTGGCTGTAATTCGATAAGCCTGCTAGTGTTAAAAGAAAATTTATGGTACATATGATGATGGTATCAAGCCTTCGTATGTCCTTACTGCTGGGGCACGGGTCTCTTTCTGAAACGCAGGAAGGTTAGACTATACTCCACCAACGGGTGCCAAGTCTGGCTTGGTGGAGGATTGTAAGTAAGTGACCGGCCTTGCTGTCAAAAGTTATCAAATCGCTCATAAGGCCTCTGGCATGGCATTACATGACAGCCGGCAGAAAAATTAGTTCCTACATAACAAATAAAAACGTTATAACGCCGGATCTTCTCATAATTTTATGTGCGCACAATGATAGGTAGCATACCTAAAGGTAATGGTATCATTAAGGGGGCGGGCAGTGGCCGCGTGGCGCTCTGTGCGATGACGCTAATGCGAGGGGCGAAACAATCATCACTCATAGTTAGCGAGTCCCTGACCTCAGAGGGTTAGCCCTGTCACTGCCAGAAAAAGTGCAATTTTTATCCCACTAACACAAAGAGTTAGATGAATTTGTCACGCGCGACCCCTTGCAGCGTCGAACGTTGCGTAAAAACTGCTGAAGAAGAAAGAAGGAAGAAATCTATTTAAATTAGTACAGAATCTCGAAGAAAGCAAACGAAATATCGGGTGATTATTTGGTCACTTAAAATTTTCACAGAAATTGTACACGACATTGAGCCAAAATAAAAATAAAAAAGAATTACGAAAAGTGTTAAAAGTGTTTTTTCTATAAGGAACTCCATGCATGCAAGTATCACTAGCGCCTCCGATGGCAGAAAAAAAAAGAAAAGTGTCAGTACAATCTCCCAATAATGTTTGTAGTATTTTTTAGGATCCACGCTTCTAAGAACCTAAGGCTAAGAAGCTAAGGTTTTAGCTGCGTTGCATTAACAGCACCGTAAATGAGTGATTGATGAGTGGAGCTACTACAATGGACCTACTGCTATGGAGCTACTATTAATGCCAGCGCTCTCCCAACTGAGCTAATGGGCAACTAGCGGCATCAGTTAAATTTCTAAACTCTTTACACATACTCTCTGTATTACAAGCAGCGACATCTGGCTGAAGTAATTTGCATCACTTGCGAGGACCTACTTTTTAAAAAATGTGTGTATTAACAGTGAAATGTATTTTCCCGCAGTAAAACGTGGCCTATTTGTTAATCCGGGGTGTCAGCTAACTCCATATGAAATTTCATTAAAATCGCGCTATATAGGCGTTTTAGACGTGAAGAAGTATTAAACATACACACTCACAAACATTCGCCTTTATAATATTAGTGTGATTTCATAATAACGTATTTGACAATAATATTAGGGGTTAAAGTATGAAATTGCCGTTTTATTGCAATAGGTTCTTTGAATTGACATACAATCTTCATGGTTTGAGGTTTTCGAATGAAACTTTTTTCAAATGGTTTCTATGATGTTCTTTTTTTAAAAAAATGTGAAACATTTAAATATCGACTTTCAATTGTTTTTGTTATTCAATTTAGACAAGAAAGATGGATACTGCGAAAATTCGAGTGATTTTTGAATACGAGTTCCGACGCGGAACTAACGCGGCAGAAACAGCCCGCAATATCAATGCTGCGTTTGGAGAGGGGTCTACTATTGAACGCACCGTGCGATTTTGGTTTAAACGCTTTCGTGATGGAAATTTCGACTTAAAGAACGAGCCACGAGGAAGACCGCCCACAAAGGTGAATAACGATGAATTAAGAGAGATAGTGGAAGCCGATCCTAGTCAAACTACCCAGGAATTAGCGGCATGGTTTAACGGCATTAGTAGACCCCTCTCCAAACGCAGCATTGATATTGCGGCTGTTTCTGCCGCGTTAGTTCCGCGTCGGAACTCGTTTTCAAAAATCATTCGAATTTTTGCAGTATCCATCTTTCTTGTCTAAATTGAATAACAAAAACAATTGAAAGTCGATATTCAAATGTTTCACATTTAAAAAAAAACCGGCCAAGTGCGAGTCAGACTCGCGCACCGAGGGTTCCGTACAAACCTGTATTATAGACCTGAGTATTTGGTATGAATTTCAATTTAATACCTCTACGCGTTTATGAGGAAATGGGTAGTAAGTTTAAAATTATTAAAAAAATATATATTATGTGATGTAACTAAAAATTTATGGTTTTCGTAATTTTTCCTTTATCTATGCTATAAGACGTTGCTTCGTACCAAATTTCAAGATTCTGAGTTCACGGGAAGCACCCTGTAGGTTTTGATTCCCTTGCAAGTGTCGAAAATTTGCGGCATAAACGGCTGTATCTTTTGATTGCGTTGGCTTAGAAGTTTGATTTTTTCACAGCTTCAAGGGACAGTAGACCTGAGTAATTGATATAAATTTCAGCTTCATACCTCCACGCGTTCCTGAGAAAAAGGGTCTTGACAGACGGACGGACGGACAGACGGACAACAAAGTGATCCTATAAGGGTTCCGTTTTTTCCTTTTGAGGTACGGAACCCTAAAAAAGAACATCATAGAAACCATTTGAAAAAAGTTTCATTCGAAAACCTCAAACCATGAAGATTCTATGTCAATTCAAAGAACCTATTGCAATGAAACGGCAATTTCATACTTTAATCCCTATTATTAAGAAGGCAATGAAAACATTACAAATTTATTTTCCTCGCCTTTTTAATATTAAGGTAAGATAAGAATATTCTTTATTGTACACCAGAGCACATATCATAAAACATGTTAAGATACAAAGTACCTACAATTGGCAGCCTTATTGCTAAAAGCAATTTCTTCCTGACAACCTTACGACGGAAAGTTGCTGAAGGAAATAAGAGACGGGTAGTCGGTGCAAATATGAATATATTAAATACACTACGTATGTGATTTCATACTAGCACGATTAAGCAATGAAAACGACACAAATTTCTTTTCCGCGTAAATAAATGGAAGACAATCACAGTCGACACTGATGTTGCTCTGCTTTCAAAGGGGAGACAAATAAGCTTGTATTAATATGCTACTTATATTGTGATTTCATACTAACACGATTAAGACAGTATTAAGAAAGCAATGAAAACGACACAAATTTATTTTCCGCGTTAATGAATGGAACACAATGACAATCGACACTGCTGTTGCTCTGCTTTCGAAGGGGAAACAAATAAGCTTGTGCGTTTTATCCACTTACGGTGCGACGTATCACCGACGCTCCATATGTATCATAATACTTTTCATTTTATTATCAGAGGAATTCAGAGTTTTGCACAATGCTTAGGGGAGCGTGAAGGGGAGCCGGGGCGCGGTATCGTTCACAATTTTAATTTAGTTGCTCCTAATGTATGCCGAAAGAGGAACGAAGAGGGCACACCATGTGCCCTCACGCACTACAGGGTGACTCTGAACTCGATTGAGAAATTTCATGGGGTCCTTCTAACCATGAAAAGAAATTAAACTACAGTCTATTTATTCTTACTTGTCCAATTTAGTAAACAATATTCTACCCTTAAACTGTGACTTTTTAGTCCAAAAAGTGAAAAAAGTTTAGTGAAATATTATTGATGTCATTACTGTAAACGAAATGACATCAATAATATTTCAACGTAAAGAATATACATTCTGTTTCGATATCAACCCTTATATGTCCCCACGGCCGGGGCAGGTCTCTTCCTGCATCGCAGGAAGATTAGGCCGTACTCCACCACAGGCTCCAAGTCCGGGTTGGTGGAGGATTGTAAGACAGTGGCGAGCCTTACTGTCAGAAGTTATCAAGCCACCCGTGAGGCCTCTGACATGACTTAATGGCTGCCATTACATGACAGCCGGCACCAACGGCTTTACGTGCCTTGCGAAGCACGGGTTCTGTTTTTTAATCTGTGCTGTTTGCTGAATGTCAATTTACTACGTAAAATATAAGCCACTGCCTTCGATTGGTATTTTAGTGGAGAAAAAGGCTGCAGAAAAAAACACTACAATTTTGTTTCAACATAAAGAATTTACATTCTGTTTGCTGAGTGTCAATGTACGAGTACCTACTATGTAAAATGTAAGCCGCTGCCTTCGGGCCGTATTGTAGTGTTGAAAAAGGCAGCGGAAAAAAAACTGCACTCAATTGCCGACCGGCCAATAAACCTTTTTTGAAGTTTTTTACTTCCTTGATAGCGTTTTATATTAATATGTCTAATTTTTAAAAATGGGACATGGTCATTGCCAATCAAGAAAAGGACGGATTAAAGATTCACAAAAGTTTTACGTACATTTTTCGTAAATACGTTTCAATTACGGACAAATCATTAATAAAATTAATAACCCTGTTTCCCTCAAGAGAAAACGCATTCTCTCAAAATAAGCTAAGGATTTCACCACCACCCTGTAGCGTGCCGTTAAACAACTATCACTGCCCTAAGGGTGCGCGGAGCCTTAATAGTTTTCCCCTCTGTATCCATACATTATGCAAATACGCTGGCGATATGTCAGCCAGTACACTTGGGAGTTTTATTGTTGTTGGTGCGTTTATTCCCTTTTATTAAGTTAACTTTAATTAAATTGAAGCCGACGTATTTGTTAGGCCGATTGACTGAAAGGAATTACGCGTCGGGATTTATCTGCTTACACCCACCCTTGAGGACGTGTGGCTCATTTACAAAATAGGTTATGGGCTTTCAAAAGATTAGTTACTCGTTTGTAGTATGTACTTCTTCTTCTATAGGCTATATTATGTAGTCCACTGCTGGACATAGCCCTCCTCTAATGAGTGCCATAGCGCCCGGTCTTCAGCATGCCTCATCCAGCATCTGCCGGCAGTTTTTCGCAGATCGTCATCCCACCTGGTCGGAGGGCGTCCTACACTACGTTTGCGGAGTCGTGGTCTCGACTCAAGAGCACTTTTACTCCAACGGTTGTCGGTTTTTCACGAGATATGGCCAGCCCACTGCCACTTCAGCTCGCTAATTCTCTGAGCTATGTCGATAACTTTGGTTCTCTGTCGGATGCATTGTAGTGTACACAGGAACGGTTCTTATTTTGTATTTTATTTGTTGTTAAGTATTAATCGCGGGGCGCGTTCAGTGCGTGGATGAGTAAACCATCTATGACTAACGCTAGTGACATTTTTCCGAACATCGCAAGGCACGATAAGCGTCCGGCTGTCGTCAATAGATGGCAGTCGTTAAGCCAAGTCAGAGGCCTTCAGGCGGCTTGAAAACTTCTGACAGTAAGACCAGCCACTAGGCTTGAAAGCCTCCACCAATCCGGACTTGGCCCCCATGGAGGAGTATGGCCTTCTCAGGGAAGAGGCCCCTCGGTGAGGGCATAATGAGTTGATGATTTGATGTGAAGTATTAATCTATTTTTATGTTCATAAAGTTTCAAGGTAATCAAATACCTCAGCGCTTGAAATTGCCAATCAGCGGTGGGCACGGTAATTAAGCTCATACTCTTTCTTTGAGAGAAGGCTTGTGCCCTGCAGTGGGACGTTTATAGGTTGTAACGGTGCAAACCTCTTTACACCATTTTTATATTTCTTTTTCTATCTATCACTTTCAAATATTTAAAATGATGTCACACATTTTCGAGATTTCCCTCATTTTCATCATTACTACTTTCCATCTTGACTAGACCTGACTATTTTACCTGCTTATTGAGTTTTTATCCAGTTTTCGGTTTTTATTATAAATATAAAATAAATAAAACAGTACAAATATAGCACAAAGTTAAAGTTGTTCTAGCTTTATTATTTAGTAAAGTTCTACAACACTACTATAGCGCCCAACGTGGGGCCTACATAAAAAAAGTATTTATGGCACAAACATATGGTATATTTAATGGTATATCAAAAGAGTCTTATCGCGATTATCATTAAGGTAAAAGGTAAAAGTGACTTGACATGAATCGGCCCTCTCTACCAAAAATACCATGCACAATAATGTGTACGAAGGACGATCAGTGGAATGTTACCTTGAAGACCCTAATTTACACCGACACCCTCATAGAACTAGTTTAGTAAGCTGTTGCAATCGGTGTGTTTATACTCTCCTGTGATGTTTCAGAGTAACCCTTACGCGCTGAAGGAGGGTGGCAGTGAGATGTCAGCTTGGACGTCAGCGGGCCTCCAGCCCTCCGGCGGGTACTACCCCTACGACCCGACACTCGCTGCCTACGGGTAAGTCCCTGGGGCCTCGGCCAGGCCCAAGACCGGCACCACTTTAGATAAAGTCCGCTGTGCCTGGATTAAGATAACACTCACCCTAGCGAAACTATCTCGCTAATAGATTGCATTGCGAAAGGCTCGTGTATTGCGCTGGCGACTCGTTTTGAATCTAATGGTATTTGTTTATGTACAGTGTATGTGACTATCTGGCACCCCTGTTTAGTTTGTGTACGCACGTCGCGACGCGGGCCGACGATGAATTGTTTTGCCTCGATTTTGTGAGTATCAGTGTTATTTGAGTTTTGAGTACCGAGTGAAAAATAAGGATGTTTTTTACAATAGACAGATAGATTATCTATTACAGATCACCAGTTAAGGTGCTTTATATGTGCACGGTGCTAACGAGCGCCACCAAAGGAGAAAAATCTTATCTTCTTTTATAACGAAAAAAGTGAACGTCATAAACCTAGTAGCTCTTTTTAGAAACTACTGACGGAAACCTTGGTCCAAGAATCGATGACTTTAAAGTATTCAAAAAATCAGCCGTCTTAGCGAAATTCTAAAGTCATAGGTTCTAGACTGTAAGCTCTTAAAATAATTGTCACAGTTCTTAAGATTCATGAGATGTTCACTTCTTGTAAAAAAGGAATTATAAAAGTAGTTATGATTTTTATTCTATTGGTGCCGCTAGTGAGCCCCCCGTAGCGCTTTAATAGTCACAATTCGATCCGCTATTTATAAACAATATCTAATGTGATCTATCACTGAAAGATGGTAGGTAGGATAAGATGTGAACTGTGATAGCTAGTGGTGGACTGTACGAGACTATTATGAATACTGATGGAAACGCGGATTATATGATAGAAAGTTAAAAAAAAACAAAGCACAATTTCAAGACAGATTTTAGTAATCCGGACAACTAATGTCACCACTTAAAATAAAAAAAAAATTATAAACAGAAAAAACTCGCACTGCAGCCAGTCGCCAACAACTAAGGTGTCGCGTTCTCTTCATCTAGCGTTCTATAGGCTACGTACAGAAAACACGACACCGGTTGAGGTGAATACATCATACCACAATTTACTACTTCCTTAACTTAGTCGTTTTCCACGCTAGGCCGGCTTATAAAAACTTTTGACACAATGTAGAAGGAACGTCCGGTGAAGTATACGACATCCATAAACTAGCTGTGTTTCCTAAAGCCAGACCGTTACCTCCAGACAGATACGAGTACATCTGTCCCCACAGGACTCCGTATCTATTCCTCCGTGCACTTTACGTAGATAACGCACACCACAATAACGCAATGTACAAAGTTTTTGATAAGCTAGTTTATATTAAATATTCAGCAACGAGCCTCGACGACGATAAGGGCACTCTGCAGCTCAATATTTGGGAAAGTGTCGCTCCCCGGGACAAATTACCGCGTAACCACACCCGGTTATTCGCCGTCCCTTTCACGTCATAATAACATTTAAAGGGTGCGAGGAAGACGTATACGGTGACCACTTTGCACTAGTGACTGATTAATTCACACAGTTTTTTGTGTTTGAACCGCGATGGCACGAGGCGCGCGACGGGCCTACGCTTTCAGAAAACTGATCAGCCGGTCAAACGAGTCAAAGAGTTTGCCACGAACATACTAAGTGTTTGACGCCTAAACATAAATTCAGTCCCGAACGGTGCGTTTGTCAAAACAATCTATCAGGTGGTATCAATTAAAGTGAAGCTTTACGGGCAATCTTGATATTCATCTGTCCATGAATCACTCTGAAACTGTCTGAAAATAAAAACATATCATGGTACATCAAAGCGGAGTTATGCTGACAATTTGGCCCCGCTCGCCTTAAAATATAGCGGGCGCGGTGCGTAATCTAAAAATAATTAGAGGCGACATTAGTTTTTATGCGTAAAAAAGATGTAGAGATAGCGAGACGCGTAGAGCACGGAAATACCCTGTGATATATCGCGCTCCTGACATGCCCGCCTCAATTGTTCCCTAGGATAAACACACGGGATGATCTCTTCCTAACAAAAAAAACATGGACTTAATACAAATTGGGTTGCAGTAAGTAGATAGACCTAGGTCCACTTAACACTTCATGTAAGTCTCGTAAAGCAACACGACAAGTGTTTTAAAGCAACGTATTTAGGATCATAGCCAGGAAAACTGTATTGCATAATGCATATTCAACTCCACGCCTTTTTCTTTCTACGAAACTCTTGTCGGTTTAAATGTAGTGAACCTGAACGAATTCGCAATAAAATGAGAATTACGAATGACAGAAACGTGAAGGAAATTCAGCGTTTTGTTTTACCTTTTCTTACTATTCGTATAGTAAATTTTTATACTTACTTGCACTGTGAAAAACACCTTTCAAAACCACCTAAAAATACACATTGTTATTATTAGATGCGTTCTACAACTGAAACATAAAAAAAACAACAAAACCTCCAGAATGAAACGATAGCATTTCATTTCCAAATAAAAAGAGCTGGACTGAACTTCCGTTTGCACAGCTGTTACTCGCGTACGAAGTCGTGGACGAAGTCTAGCGCGATTTGAAACAGGGCGGGTACCTGCACAAAGTTGGGCCGGGCCAACAACCGTATAAATAGCCGCACAATGAAACAAGTGCGATGAAAAGTGCAAGAATACGAGCAAAAAAGTTGCTCACGGTGGTGCCTGCACTTCAGTTAAACGGCCCCGGCGTATTATTTGAAACCGCCTGTAATCTGCCATGCCCGCTTCGCGCCGAAATGAAAAATTACGCAGCTATTTTTAACACAAGTCTCGAGCAAAGAAAAACGTACAAAAATTAGAGAAAAGAGACGAGGGAGCACTTGTAGCGCACCATTGAGATCAAAATACGCAGGAAATTACTGCGCCCCGGGCGCGCTCCCGTACATATAGAAAGAATTATTTGTGTTGCGACGATTTAGGCTGTTAAAATAAACCAAGCAAGGAATGTGCACTAACGAGGCGCAACGGCTAAACGAGCCTTAATTTGTTTAGACTTCGTTATGTGACGTTTCTTTCAAGAATATAACTCGCATAGCTGCAACGCTCGTAGTCGCGACTACCTGAGTGAAAGGTTAAGCAATACAGGGCGCGTTCAGTGCATGGATGGGTAAACCGTCTATGACTGACGCTAGTGGCATTTTTCCGAGCGATTCCGAGCCTCACCAGGCACGATAAGCAGTTGGTGCAGGCAGTCGTTAAGCCAACTCAGAGGCCTTAAGGCGGCTTAAAACTTCTGATATTAAGACCAGAGCCTCCACCAATCCGTACTTGGAACCCGTGGTGGAGTATGGCCTATACCTTCCTCAGGGATGAGACCCGTACCCTTCGGTGGGGACATAATGGGTTGATGATGATAGCTGTAACGCAATAAACAGTTGTTCAAAGCTTAACTACATAGTAAAAGTTCCCTTAGGTATATTGGTAGAACTCCATTGCCAAATGTGTATGGGGATTGTGTTACACCTTGTATCAGACTGTAATTCTAACAGGTGGAATGTAATAAATCCATCAACATGTAATATTAATGGCATGGAATTAACATGCGCTTAGTGGTGGAATCGGATACCAATCAATCCATGTTTGCGTAATTATCTTCGGACCGTATCTAGTACCTACTTACCTACAGAATCGTCTAGATTACAAAGACACTAATTAATCATTGAATGCCCAATTTCGGAATTTAAAGAAGTCACAACTTACAGTCTGAGAGTCGGAAGCCAAATTATTGCACTGAAAGAACAATTTGTATCAGAGTGGAAGCTATTTAATAAAATTAGTGTTGCAAGGCATCATTATTGTTTTTAATTTACTATTTTATCTCTGGAAACTTTTTCATTGTTATGGTTACACAGAAAGCAATATTGAAATTGTGCACGAATTCAGATGACACACCGTTGATAGATTTTTTAAAAATCAATTTGCACTGTTGTCGTAAAACCATTGCGCTGATGACAAAAACTACCATACCTAGTTTTGTGGCGAGTCTAAAGAAAAAATAACTTTCTATCAATTTCATAAAAAGTGAATCTGAATGAAGTGGCTTTCAACTTTCGTGAGCGTTGACAATTTTTTTGCAATCGCTATTTCGTTTAAAGCATATTTTTACGTAACATACGCGTATACTAAATACATCGAATAATATTTAGTAAAAGTAATAGTTTTAAAAACCAAATGTTTCAAATCATCATCAGCCATTTGACGCCCACTGCAGGACTTAGGCCTCCACTATGGTTTCCCAAGCTTCCCATAAATTTTCATACATCGTTATCAATCCTTGTATGTCCCCACTGCTGGGGCACGGGTCTCTTCCTGCATCGCAGGAAGGTTAGGCCATACTCCACCACGGGGCCAAGTCCAAGTTGGTGGAGGATTGTACGACAGTGGCGGGCCGTACTGTCAGAAGTTATCAAACCGCCCATAAGGCCTTTGACATGGCTTAACGACTGCCATTATATGACAGCCGGCACCAATGGCTTAACGTGCCTTGAGAAGCACACGGCAGTCACGGGACGCTTACCCATTCTGAGCCTGACCGCGCCTGTTGTTGCTTAACCCAAGCGATTTCAATCACTCGGTTCGCCTAGGCCTCGAGCGCTTCGCTCAAAATACAAAGAAATCGTCTTGAGTATAATGTAGAGCATAGCGACAAAATTAAAAGAAATAGTTTTGAGTGCAATAATTCGGCCACCGACGTTAGGTGGCGAGCGGACTTAACACAAGATGAGCAATAAACATACACCCTCGACAGACAAAACATTACCTCGACACACCACTCAAATAACTCCAGTGCGCCGACAATGGAGCGGAGGCGTAGACTCGAGTCGCACTTGTGTTACGAATCCTAATTCTAATGCCACCCTGTCGTGTCGGAGGGAGGTGGAGGTTTAGGCATTGTACATGCGTACCGTACATAGGTTGCGAAGGGGGCACATGAGGCCGCAATTCCCCTAAGCGGGCAGATCGTAAACCTCCGATACCGCGAATTGAATACGCCACTGCTGACTGTAGAGGTAGCTGTAGAAGTACCGTGGATAACCGAGCCGGGGGGGGTGGAAATTTTCAAATCAGTTTGTGTAGTTCTTGTTTACTAGAGCACGATACCTAAGAAGTGTTATTTTGCTATGCAGCCTATAAATGTCCCATTGCAGGATACTTGCCTTCTCTCGGAGAGAGATTACGGGCTTAATTACTACGCGTGCCTGTCGCGGATTGGCAATTTTAAGCGCTGAGGAATTTGAAGACTACAAACACTCGGGTTTTCCTTACGATGTTTCCCTTCATGTTTGCGAGTTTGCTACCATAATTTCACAAAATAAATATTCTTGTCTTATAGTTTTTACCATTTTTTTATGTTAGGGAGCCTTTCCACGTCTTTTCCATGTTTATTGGTGTGTTTAACAAGTAGGTAAAGTCGAATAAGCAGTTTAAGTGTAACAAAATTTACTTTACCATTTTGTGATTACTACCATTATAACAGTTTTGGTCAACATTATTTCCTGACATTGAATTTACAAAAAAAATTAACTACGCCTAAAACCAGCATTTTAAAAGCTACAAGTATGCAACTCCAGAGCCTAAATTACGACTCACGCTCGCCTTTTTTTTTGCAAGTTCACATGGAACCACCCCTCGCATTTTTCGCCGCGAAAATTTGGTTAAATCTGGGTAATCCAGCGAAAACGGCTATACAGTTTTCTAACAACTCGACTTAAGGTCGCGTCTCGCGGCGTCTATTTTACTGCTTAATTATAAAGGGACAGTTAAATCCCACACTTCCTACAGGGACGAAAGTAGAACAGGAAACGTCACAACGAATGAATCCAGCGGTGTGTTGGCTACAACGCCTTATAAAATTTATAATATCTACTCACTTAGATTACAGGCCGTTGGTTTGTGTTGTCTGTTCGAAAATTAACATAGATACAAAGTGTTTCCGCCTTTAAAAGAATTAACGTGCCCGAACCCAAGCGATTATGAGAGAGCACTGTGTGTGGACTGAGTAAATTAATTAGAAAGCTTACGAAATGCATGCGACCCTTACGGTGGCTTAGGAGATGAAAAGCGGGGTAAAGCGGTTGCCTCCTTGTTTGTACCTACAAGAGATGCTCGGTGTTAAGGGCAAGTTGGATACAAATATCCTTCACTTCAAGTGGAAAACAAAAGGACCAAAAAAGTTTAAAAATGAAAGATTTTTTAGTAAGTTAAATAAATATCAAACCAGAACGTTTCGTTCTGGTGACGTTCGCCATTTATAGTAAATAGATTATTTATATGTGAGGGAATTTAACACACTCGGGTAAAATACGGTACCGCCTTTCGGCTGTTATAAAATAATTCTGTTAAGTATTTCGTAAAAACTCAAATAGAAATCTACATAGAATAACATTGAAAACAAAAGTCACCGAGGGTGCCTAAGGTTCTGGTGTATCAAACTCCGTCACCTTCCATGCAATATATCAAACGCAATGATTTAATCACAACATATCGCATTGCACTTATGGAATCTTCAGAGCGCATCGGAAACTAAAAGCTTTATTACATAATTGCACGTTAGTTGGCAAATTGAGCGCCAAGAGTACAGCGGCTGTCCCGTTTTGGAACTATTATCAAGTTACATACTTGATGGAAAGCTCTTCGCCTTAAGAGGGCAGACGCGCTGTAGCGTAAGCGCCGCGACGCCTCGCTGTCGCCGCCCGCTGCCGCAGATTTCTGAAGAGCTTATTCGTGTTCTGACTAATACAGTTCGGTTTAGGAGACTTTGTGGAGACGTGCCACCGACAAGGCACTTAATGCATTCTGATTATTTCTGATGCGCTTCGCCTTTAACTTTGCTAGCAATCCATTCCCAAACCGTAGATTAGGCTACGTGTTTATTAAACTTCTACAGTAAGCGTCAGCGCTTAGAGAACAGCAGGCACTTAAATATTTATCTTACTGAAATTAAAGCGTATCGGTGTCTATAGAATTCCAATAATGCTCAGGCAAAGGTCCGGCGGACAAATAAAACAATGTCCGCGCGGCGACGGGACGGGCGGGCGGTTGTCGCAAGGTCGCTGAATGTCCGGCGTGGCGCGTCCGCAAGATGGCGTCGCGATCGATCCGAGACCGCCCACACTGCCCACGCCTGCGCCGCGCCGCCCGTATCGCTGCAACAGAAGTGCAGCGGACCGCCCTCCGCACAGACAACGGTCCCCACCACTTGACGGATCGCGGACCTCGTCGACGATCGCTTCACACAATCCGACTTGGCAACTCAAATGATCAGATAAAAACAAAAGCACGAAATACGCAAGCCAAACGCCGACAAATCGCATTACACTTAGCTGGCGGAAATCTCGCGGAGACGCAGCCGAAGCAGCTTTCTCAGCGGCGCAATTTGCGCACGCCAAAAGTTTGTAGGCTCATTTTTAACTATTTTCACGCGGGGAACCTATTTATTGGGCCCCTCAGACCGCGCCTTTGTCATGTCGACGGGGAAAATCGAAGTCAGGTACGAGTAACTACCACAAGGGGAGAGAGCGTTTCGCCACAAATACGTTTAAAATGCGAATGCAAATGAGACCCTAGGCCCGTAAAAAGTGTATCGAACGTCGGCGCCGCGCTTTATTTTTGCTGCCGTTACGAGAAATCTATGGCCCGCGGCTGCGGTGAATTTGAATTCCGTTTTATTGCACGTATCGTATTTCACAGATACACGATATATTTTAAAAAGGAGTTCATCTTAATAAAAAAACTAGCTTGATTTAAACTTCTGAGTCGCTTCGATCTCCTAAAATCCAGTCTTTCTTTCTTCAATGCGTTTGATATTTACTATATTCATTGCACAACAAAACATTCACGCTTATTCCGTCTTAAAACTTGTCAAGAAGCTAAAGTCTGGCCTCTACATACAGGGAGACCCTTACTTTATATGCGCCTATAGGTATTATTTAAATATTCTAAGAAAGTTGTACTTTCAAGCACAAACTATATGAAAAATTATTTAATTGTTGGCTTTTTTAAGCAAAATGGATTATATAAAAAAAAACTCACCAGTGTTTTAGCGTTTTGATACATAGAGAAAATAAATAGCTGAAGCCGAATCTTCTATCACCGTTGAGATAGCTTCTGCAGTAGGCATTAATAAAATTAAAGGTACTTACAATTATGCCTGCTCAAACTATTTGAAAAGTAAACAAACAGTCCAGATTGTTCGACGAAATGGCCACTCACAAAGTCGGGGCTTGATTCATCGCCGCGGCTAACATACTTGCGAATGTTATGAGGCCGGAAGCATTGTCCGTTAGGTATTTGTAAACGTGTGTTTGTCGACAGATACGGCGCCGGATACGATCTAGCGGCGAGGCGGAAAAACGCGACCCGCGAGTCCACCGCGACGCTCAAAGCCTGGCTCAACGAGCACAAGAAGAACCCGTACCCAACCAAGGGCGAGAAGATAATGCTCGCCATCATCACCAAAATGACGCTCACTCAAGTCTCCACGTGGTTCGCGAACGCGAGACGCCGCCTCAAAAAGGAAAACAAAATGACCTGGGAGCCGAAGAACAAAACTGACGACGACGACGACGCAATGCTGTCCGACGAGGAGAAGGACAAGGACGAGCAGGAGGAGAAGATAAAAATTCACAAAGGTTGGTAAATACCTCTCGACATCCACTAGTCAATTCCACAACCGCAAAACCGAGTTTGTGCATAATGCCCGAAGTTCCGCGTACCGCCGCGGCTACTGCGGTTGCAGTTGGGTGTATCGCAAAATGGTATCAGGCCCGTTTACGGACTGCGCTACCCAGAATTGACTATTGGATGTTGATTAAACACTTCTTTTGTGTGTGGTTTTTAATTCATTTCGTGTCTTTGCAACGCGATGGTTAAGTTTAGTGTTTTACTGTCATAAACCTTGTCTGCGACTGCGAATGCCAAACAGTTGTTTAACAACAACTGTTTGGCATTCGCAAAAACATAATGATGTTTTACGTAAAACATAATGATGTTTTACGTTGGGTTCGGTTCGTGCCCTACACTGTTTGTGTTTAACGCCCGTATATACTCGTATTACGTGCGTATACAGAGATACATTACATTTGAATTGCGCTGGTGTTGTTAACCGTTTAAAATTGGTTTCATTTTGTCGGTGTATAAATCGTCGGGTGAATTGGCTGTACGCGGCGGAGGGTGTTCGGGAGGGGAAGGTCGGCGCTGGGAGGGGTACAAGCAGAGGAGGGGTAAGGGGGAGATTCAGGCGTGTAACTACGCGTAACCGCTTCTCGCTCCCGGATTTCCTTTCCGTAGTAAAATGGGCGGCGCCAATTTTATATAGCGTTTCTTCCAAGGCTCTCTCAGCGACGTTACACGGCGGTCGGCGACAAGCCCAGAGGTCGGCTGAGCTTGTCGAACGATCTACCCTACTTCATGTTCTTGCCAAAGGATTTGTCGGGCACTCGGATCGTTTCTTTTTACGAAGAAATTTCGCTGGAATTCGTGTAGGTAAGTAAGGGTTTATGTGTTTTTGTGTCTTCATAATTTTGGTATCGTTCAGCTTAACCCAAACCAAATGTTTTAAAATATTTTTATTTGTATGGAACACAAATTCATTGATTTCAAATGATTCCATTCACAAAGAATCATCAATAAATTATATAACATTATAAGCCATTTTATAATGTTCTATAATTATAATTGTAACTATATAATCTATAATAATAGTCATTCTATAACGTTCTATGACTACCGCCAGTGGCGTTTTTTCCGACCGCTTCCGTGCTTCGCAAGGCACGATAAGCCATTGGTGCCGGCTGTCATCTAATGGCAGTCGTTAAGCCATGTCAGAGGCCTTGATGACTTCTGACAGTAAGGCCTGCCACTGTCTTACAATCCTCCACCAACCCGGACTTGGCCCCCGTGGTGGAGTATAGCCTACGACGCAGGAAGAGACCCGTGCCCCACCAGTGGGGACTTACAAAGGGTTAATATCGACAGGCCGTTCTGCAGTACTGATCATACAGAGAGCCGAGCTTTCAGCCCCTTTTAGAGTTTTACAACCGAATCAAAAGGTACTTCATGCCTTGCAAATAATGGGCATTAGGAACACGAGTATTTTTGTTGTTGCAACGTTTGCAGCCCTCCAGCGATTGGCTGAGGGCGTCACGCGTAACGCTGAACATACGCCGTCTAATGAATCGCGTGGCGCACTCAACGCTCTGTCACACTATTGTGATGATTCACAAAGAGCCTCCTCAATTTGGAGTCTGTAATGGCGTCGCGGTTGACGAAAACAGAAAACCGTGGGGGCTTGAAGTTTTGCTTGGCTATGACTCGCAGAATTCGTTACGCTGGAAAGGGTGATAAACTTTTCTGCGACGTAGCTCTCCTGGAAATTATTTCAACACAAGTAAATTCATATATATACACAAGTAATTATAAAAGTTTTAGGTAACGAATCAAATAATAGGTTTCAATAATTATTAGTCAGTGGCAGGTCACATTTGTACTTATATTTTTGTTTTAAAGTCACCCACAACATACTTAACTAAGGATCTGTTTCACAATCTGCAGATAAAGTTCCGGATAAGCTATCCGCAACCAGGGCTGCCGTTTGTTCTAAATTTGAAACCATAAACGAACACACGCAATATAGGAAAAAAATATTTAAATTTAGAACAAACGGCATCCCTGGTTGCGAATAGCTTATCTGGAACTTTATTTGAACATTGTGAAACAGGGCCTAAGTATATAACCTGACGGCTACGTAATGGACGCAGGGTTACCTGCTAGTCTTCTTTCATGCACTCTTTTACGTATTCAGGTGTATTGAGATGTTTGAAACAAACATGTAAAATAAATCTACGATTGTAGTTAGATATCAGGAAATCCAGTAAATTCCCTAACATTGTATCATGTATATTGTCACTTCAACGCCACGACGTTTGAAGAGATTTGTCATTATTCAAAACTAACCCTGCATTATAAGGGCGTCGGCTGCGGCGGATGGCGTCGAGACAATGGCGCTCCCGCGAGCCCTCTCAGTAAAAAATCGCGCGAGTGGAACGCGCCTTGTGCTCGCCACAAAAAAGCAAACCGCAGAAGACTTCAGGCGAAATCCTACTAAACGTAATTTCGGCGTGAATTGGAAAACGAAAACCGGATCACGCTGATAAATATTAATGATTTGAAATTGTTTATTTCTCCAGTCTTGCAGTTGGTTTTTTTTATATGACAAGTCGTATTTTCTGTTTAAATATATGTCATATATCTTAAGTTAATTATATGTTTTTGCGTAAATAAAGGTTGCTCTAAGGATTATTTAACTGAGTTAACCCATTGAATAGGTATAACTACATTGTCCTATTACATAAAAATTGATATGTACGAAATTATTTTTTTTTGACAATGAGGCCGTTCACTTTATAAACTAGCCAAGTGCTAGCTACGTACCAAGGGTTCCTGCTACCATAAATATATTTTAATTGAGTTAACACAGAAAAGTGCGTTACTTAAAAGCGCCGTTATTTTTTAATTCTTAATATCATAATATGTTGAAACGTCACGTTTTCTGTTGGACGAAAGCTCTATCCGACGGAAATTCTCGGTGCGAATATCCTAGGATAGCAAGTTTCACCATACAATAAACATGAGGCATTTACCGAATTGAATTTTTTTTTCGTGAAAATCCCCTTTAATTCTCGTCTGGGAAAATATGGTTAGAATAAACGTATCTCTAATTGTCGCCTACAAACAAGCCTTCTGTGTCGTGTCTCATTTCCGTGGCTTAGACGCCCCGCACCCCCTCGGGCACGGAAGCGCCTGAGAGCCGACGCGTCTTATAACACAATAACACAACACTCCCTGTTCCCCACTCTTAGATGCAGTCACTGCGCCTTTTCGGAAGGATTATGTGGAGATTCCAGTTGTCGACTTTTGAGTTCCATTTAATAGGTGTTGGGTGTTTAATCAACCTTAATTTATGATGGGTGCAAATATTCTCGAGTGGAGACCATGAATTGACAAACGCAGTGTCTGACGCCTAATAGCTCGTTGGAAGGACAGTGTACGTTAGATTGCTGACAGCAGTTGGACTAGGACTGACCGAGGGCAGAAAGAACTGAAGTGCTCATAATCGTTCTCTGCAAGTTAAAATAGGATGTCCTACGTCCAGTAGTGAACAAATTCGGGCTGATTGGTATGACGCATTTACGCATTTAAGACAGCTTTTATTATACAAACCAAAATTTAATTCAATACCTCCCTAAAGCTTCAAAGCTGACACGGCAGTCGTATAATGTTACCTAGACCAGCCTTAGAGAACTCGCCTTAGAGATTCACTCAGTGCAGTCTACTCCAGAGCCGCATCATTGTACAAGAGTATATGTGTAGTACTGACAGGTACTGCTAACCTCTAACAGGAAAACACACACATAAATAGGCTAACGGAAAAAAAGGAAAAAAGAAAAGAATGTATGACAAACACAAACCCATTAGGCTAAGAATAACTTTTATATTATTTACGATTTGACCTTAATTTTTTTTTTATAATTACACCATGTTTTTAACATTTTAAATTAATAATATATTAGCTTTATTTGACATTTTATTAATTTCATACCAATTGTATATTTATTTTAACTTTTTATTAATAATCTATTTGACTAAAAGGTTGCCTCGATATAAATGGTGGCAGTAACCTCGACCAAAAATAAAAAAAAAAACCTCTAACAGGATCCAATCTCTTGTCGCATTTTTACCGCTAAAGCCGTTGGGAACTGCAACCATAACCCTGGGCTCGGATTCCACGTCATAACTGGAGCTGGGTTCCTGTCGAAGTTAGCCATCGGTTTACTTGATCCTATTGGAGCAAATGGTGCCCACTCATCGGGTCATTCTGGAACATCTGAAAAGCAATTGATAGGTATTGAATGGATAGAACATTTTAACATAACATAACATTGACATACAGGCACATACGTTGCTTCTGGCCCTACACTAGGATACCCTGTGTCATGGGAAACAGAAACAACGACATCACAAACATGTAAACATCCAAGACCTGGGGTTTTTTTTGTTCCCAGCCGGGATTCGAACCCGTGACCTCTTGCATGGTAGGCAGGTGCGCTACCGCTACGCCACAGAGGTTGTCATATTATTATAGTTATTCGAATATCTATAATAATAATTATGACAACCTCTGTTATAAGCAATGTATGTGCCTGTATGTAAATGTTATGTTATGTTAATATGTTCAGTAAGTAGTAGTCAATTTTAAGAGCGTTCAGGACAGTTCTCTTGCTTGCACCTTTCATAAATTTAAATGACTGGAAAATAATGAGTACAATTTTTCCCAAATGCAAAAAACAAAGACACTAAGCAATAAAATTACGAACTTTTTAGACAAATTTTAAATTTTAAGCATATAAAAATATGCCCAAAAAAGCTTATGTATATATATATTTTTATTTATTACTTTGGACTAAACGTTTGTGGATGTATATTTTTATGCTCGAGTAAGATTGTGCTCTGTATTTTTCTTTATCAAACAATAAAATATTTCTATAGAAAAATTATTTTAAAAGATCAGCACTTCAGATTGAACTAAAATCGTATAGAATGCTTGTGATTTAATTTTCTAGTGGCTAAATTTTCTACAGTTGTCAAAAGTATACTCAATCTTTCACAATAACCAATAAAACCCAAGCGCAGTGTAGGGTTCCAGAGATGGAGGATTATTATACGGAGGTAATAACGTCATCAAGGTAACTGTCGATGAAATTTGTACGAAGTTTTCCTTTCATAAGTAGGTTGCTTATCACTCGTTAGACTGTAAAGCAGATAGTTCTTCTAAAAAGTTCATAAAATGTGCTTCTGCCCTGAGTGCTTAGTGCGAGTTTGACAGATACAATCGAATAACTTTACTACCGCGTTAATCGAGCATCGAGTAGTGAGTATGAGTAAGTTAGCCGTTCGAACTGGCAAAACGCTGTCACAGTACAACTCGCACTCGCGTTTATTCGTGTTTTGCCTGGTAAACGTGTTCACTTCTCAACGTAAACCATTACAACTCGCACTCAGCAATTTTAATTTCCATACTTGTCGCTAGGTGGCGCTTCCTCGATGCCATAGAAATATGAGTTTACGTTAACGCGATCGAGTAGTTAAAAAACTCGCACTAAGCACTCTGAAGTTTTCCACGTTTCCACAATCAACCGTTTAGCCAGGTAAGAGAGAGGACGCTATTTTTCTTTCTAAAGCTTAATGTTTAGCAAACGAAACCCTTAATAAAAAGAAGGTTTTCCTACACCAACGTTATTGGTAAACGACCAATCCAACGATACCCCACACAATAGTATAGGCAAAAAATCTGCTTTCTAGTACAGCTCGTCTCTGTGCTAAGCCGCAGTCAAACGGACACAGACATGGCGAAACTATAAGGGTTCCTTGTTGACTACGGAACCCCAAAATGATAGAATATGTAAGCGAGAAGGAGTGTAGACGTCAGTCAGGCCTTCATAAGGCTTATAATTATTCTTAAGGCCACAATAATATCATTATCGACCTCTGTGGCGCAGCGGTAGCGCATCTGCCTACTATGCGACAGGTTCCGGGTTCGAACCCCGGCTGGGGACAAAAACGAAAAAACCCCAGGTCTTGGATGTTTACATGTTTGTGATGTCGCTGTTTCTGGTTCCCACGACACAGGGTATCCTAGTGTGGGGCCAGAAGCAATGTATGGCTGTTGTGTCGGAAAAGTCCGACAAGGGTCCGCTCTGATTCGCTGCTCTTCCAAGATAAGAATGGAGATGGACCTTTACCAAATCAAAATATATCCGAAATATCCGTAATTTTATTTTGAGACCACAGTGTTACACTAAGGATCAGTTTTTGCACTGTTTCACTAATGTATTCGTCTAATTATTGTCTCTTGACTATAATGTTAATTTGTTTGTAATGTTAATGTTAATTTACAAAATTTTGCCTAAATGTTTCATCTACAATTTTTTCGACCTCAAGTCCGATTTTGTATATCTAGCCGAAGAATTTAAGTTGAAACACCTAATGTATAAAAATAACAATGTTTCTTACCTAACTCCTTTGAAAGGGCTCACCGATTTCAATGATTTTTTTGTGTTTATTCAGTAGGTCTAAGAATAGGTCGTAGGCTGATTAATATGGCAAAAACAACGTTTGCAAGGTCAGCTAGTAACACTATAAAAGTAGGCTTAAAGGACAGTATATTTTTTTTTATAAGATTTTTAAACTCTTAGTGCACTTTTTTTGTCTATCAAAACAATACAGCATCAGGGTTTCCAGGCAAAGTAGTTTTTATAGTACGTCAGAACAAATATGATGTAAGAACGACGACATCAACAAATATTTCCGCAACCCATAAGCGTATACAAACAAAATATCTTACCTCTGACATTTGTCACTGTACTCTACATGCGTAACTATTCTTTCACTAAAATGTCAGTGTTCACGACGTGTAATATATCATTTTAAGTCACGCCAAACAAAGCCAATATAAAAGCTTTCACACGCGATCCCCGAGAACGTCGCTGTAGTGCAAACAAACACACAAAACTATCCCGCTCTAAGCCACTCATGAATAAAAGCTTCATTTTCGGACCCCACCAATAAATGTTAATTTTTGTCGTAAGCACACGCATTGCAAACAAAATATTAATCCGGCGCGCGTTAATGGAAAACGAGTACAGAAGTAATACAAACAAGTGAGCATTGGCTGGGGTGCAGCGGCGGACGCTTGAGGAGCTATAAATTGCAGTAGGCCAGCCAGGGTTGGCTGCGAAGTGGCCGGCGAGAGCGTGCGCGGCGTGCGGCGCCCCCGCCCTCGCAGTCGCGGGCGCCGTCCGTCTTTTTATTATTTCTCACTTCGCCCCGGAGCCGCGGTGACTAAAGGGGAAAACCACTCGACAATATCAAACCGGAGAGCGCACGTCCTGCGAGGGTTTCCACGATACTTCGCCAATCCGCCCTCGGCGTTTCGCGTCCAATTTAGATAAATCTAGTTTGCATATCTGGAAAACCATTAGGCGCTCATACCACGCACGGTTGCGGCTAAATTTGTTAGGACGAATTAAGGCTGTACTTTGCTTTTGTTGCTGCCAAATGAAGGGTTTAATTTACTATTTATTATTGTAAACAGTAGTTTTTTTTCGACGCGTTATGTATAAAAAAGACATTAAAAAAGATTTGTCAATCTATAATATTCCTTTCAGAAACGTTGTCATCATCGCATGTTTACTAAGTAAAATTTAAATTATGCTCAGAATGAAAGAATCTAGACAGGTGCGTGCGCATAGCCGTCTAGCGTAGCTTTAGACACCTTTGTGTTGTGTGGCATTAGTTTTGTACTAAGTAATAATACATTTCGCATGTAGGTATTTTTCTGTAATGATATCGCTGTACCCACATGATTATATATTTTTTTTAATGCACTAACCCGTGCTAAGGACAATTTAAAAATCTATTTAGTGGGTACAGCGATATCATTCCGATGTGAAACCTAACTGCAAAGTAGGTACTCGGGGCTGCAAGTGATGCAAATTACTTCAGCCAGAAGTCTGTACGTAATACAGAGAATATTGTAAAGAGGTTCGAAATTTCACTGATGCCGGTGAGTCGCCCATTAGCTCAGTTGCAAAGAGCGCTGGCACAGATAGCCAGAGGTCGCGGGTTCGAATCCCGGCATGGGTGGAATTTTTAGCCTCTAAGTAGGTTTTTAAATTGTCCTTAGCACGGGTTAGTGCATTAAAAAAAAATATAAACTATAATGGCATTCTAAAAATTATAAACTAGCACCGTTATCAAACTAAAGGAGGCCAGAGACATGCCGTTGAAGAAAGGTTATCACAATAGTTTTGTAAATTTTTATCATAATTATTATCTCTAACCTCATCCACATGTTCTAATAACACCTAAGCAAATAATATAGGTCTTATTTTCAAGCACTGTCAAAAACGTCTTTAAATTGTAATTCCAACTAAGTATTTAATGCTATTTGTATTTTAGCCTCTACTATTTCAAACCCCGTTCCTATTCTTCATATTTAAATCAATTTCCTTATAAATTTCACCCCGCCGACAACAATGTCACACAACAATAAACGCAAATATCATATCGCCAGTATAAATTGACGGAACGATCCAATCTTCGTTTATCTCGCGCCCGTTGTGGGTCTTTATTACACTAATACAATGAAAATTAAAACAATTTGCCGGATAAATATCTTCGCGCGTAGTATCAGTAGCATCCCTGTTTATCCCCATTGTAGAGAAACGCGGATAACCCCTCTTAAAAGCTAGAAGCAGTCAGCATTAAATGGAATAAAGCGAATGAAGTCGAGCGGTCGCGCCCTCCCTGGGTCCCCCCGTTCGGGTCTCCGAATTTCATTAGCCACCCCGTGCCTCCTCCAAAAGCCACTTTACAACAGAAAACGGTATTATGATAATACTTAAAGCCATAGAAAATTTTGCTGAATAAACATTCCTATGTAATTGCTTCGTAACATCGATATTTAGTCTGAGTATGAGTAGTCATTTTTGGATTCAGTATTTTATCAATTTGTAATTTTTTTTTATTTCCGGAATTTCTCGGTCGGTCTTTATTTGGGTTGACTTAGTGTCTACAGTATATTTTATACTTTGTTGTCCTGATTTTTTTGGGTGGTCTGGCATCCTAAGAAATAGATCTCTGATCTATCTAGTTCCCCGATCTGTCCACAAATCACTTCTTTTATACCACTGCTATTGTAACTAATTTGTGAATGGAGAAATAAAGATTATTGGTATTGTGTGTATTTTAGGTGTTGCTGAATTTTTATTTAGTTCTGGTCATCAGACTCTTTTAAAATACGTTTGTGTAGCCAGTTTTTTTTGGGGACTTTGGGCGAAACTATTTTGGAGTGGCAAATAAAACGATCCGAAATAGAAGAGCCGAAGTAGCGGCCACTTCGTTGACCATTAATTATTGCGACACGGAGTACATTCCTGGGATGAGACCGCGGTGGGGCGAAGCGGCAGCCGCGGGGCGCGCCGGGAAATGCGAAATAAATGCTCAACTTAAATGCGAAAGGGATCGATGGGCGGCTCGCCCGCGGCAGGGGAATCGCGCCCCAAAGTGGTATTTTCACTTCGCTAATCGGATAACCACTTAACGAATGGGTCACTGCACGCCAAACGTATTTTCACACGACTTTTCTGGGGGGACCAGAGGATTGTGCGTCTTACGACCTAAAACTTACGTCCCGAGTGTAACGGTCACGTCGATTACCTATTGAATCCGTATCACATCGATTTTATTTGGGGAATAAACATTTTAAGTCCCTCTTTATTGCTGTTGCATTAGTTCTGGCGTGAGTCGGATGCGACTAATCTTATATCGATAAATGTGTGCTCACGCGCGTCGCGAAGTGGTTTGGACACAAATCATGATTTATGTTATCTATTGTCTTTACAGATGAGGAGAGGAAGAGCGACGAGTTGCTGCAGGGAATGCACCATCAGCTACTGGGATACGGAATCAAGGACGAGTCGAAACGCGGTGCTTCCGAGTGCGGAGTGCCGATACCTGCCACGAAGCCAAAGATATGGTCTCTGGCAGACACGGCTGCGTGTAAGACTCCTCCCCCGGCCGCGCAGCCCTGGCCGCAACACCCCTACGGGCCAGGACCTGGAGAGCGCGCGGCGCCTCCCGATGGCAGCTCCAACGGCTTCGCGCTCCCGGCTACGGCTGGAGCCAGTCCTGCGGGAGGAGCGTATGGCCGGTACGGGGGCTTCCCAAGCGGACAGTATGGTGGACAGCATCCGTGCGTTCACCCGGCGGCGTTCCCGGATGTCCAAACGGATACACCGCCGCAAACGCCTCCCAATATGAAAGTCCCGAGCGTTGCGAACCCGCTGGGCAGCGGTGGCGCCGCTCCTTCGGGCGGCTACTGCTTTCCACGGCACCAACAGTCGCCACAACGCGACCCCTACCACAACCAACACCACTCGGCACCTACGCATCTGTCGTCACAATCATCCCATCACAACGACGCCTCCGCCGCCTTCAAACCCTTCTACAAAAGGTAAATATCAAATTGTTTGTCTTTGTGGTTAAGTGAACGCGCGCGGTACGTACTTTATAAGCCATGCACATAAAATAATACAACAATGTCAGCACAGCCAAAATCTACCTCACACACCTTTTCGCGTCCTAAAACATGCCTATTGTATCAGAGTCCATGTACTACGTACACATCGTGAAAAGAGTGAATGTTTCCTATTCCAGTTCACAACAACTCCCCAACGGTTTCGTGTCGGCTGTCTGAAAGCGAACCGCGCCCTACTAGTGGTGAGTTTCAGAATTGAAATTGATGTACTTACAAAATACGTACACCGCACATAGTTTGGTTTGAATTAAAAATAAAAATAGTGTTCTGGTGAAATCCATGAAAGGGAGTAGCGGTTTGCTAGAGATAACTCGGTTTTAGAGTCAAAGTCAAGGTGTCATGTCGGTAATTGAAAACAATGGAGCTCGGCGTCACATCGGAGGGCGACCGGGCGGACGCTACGAAGCTGGCGAGGGCGAGAGAGATTGCAATCTTGCGTCATTTGTCAGTGTCACCCAGCCACACACCGTTCGCCTACGCGGGCGGGTGACCTGCCCAAATTAGCTATCTCCACCGTTGACATACTCAGCATCCATTCCATTGTGACAATGTTTAGGATTTCGATAAAGAAAAAAACGCTTTCGTATTTGAGATACAATATACAGGCGCGCAAAGTATAAGAGCTAAAAACGCACAAAATACAATTGCTGTTCACAATCAACAAGTCTCACAGATTGTAAATAAGACAAGTTTTCAAAATTTATACTTTGACCGACCTTATAGTAAAGCCATAAAGTTCAATATAAAGTGTACTAAGACGATGTCTGCAGGAAAAAAGACACACATACATCTTACCAAATAGGTATACGACAATAATAAAATCGATCTCCACTTAAATAAATCTGTACTCGCGTTAAAATTGTTAGGTACAGTTGACAGATGTTGAACCTTTCCATTTTTGCTGCTATTGTTCTAGTACGGCGTCGCAGTCGACAGTTCGTAAGCATAAAATGGCAAATTAGCAAAAGGTATGGCTCTAGACATCATCTAATGTATAGATATCTAGGGATAAAAATATCATGTGCGTCTTCTACAGCATCAAGGGTGTCAAATACTTTTGTCTCTGGTCATAAATCAGTGGTAGAGGGCTCTAGAACGTAGGTACAAGCAAATTTACAGATACAAGTACTACGTACAGATAAACAGCCATAAATAAAAATCGCTAAATCAGCGGAACTCATTTGCGATAGTCTGGGCCGTGTGAAGAAGAATTCTATTGGAGTCCAGTGGGAATATTTGGCGTATTTTTCTAAGAGACAACGGACGTTTTCTTAGAAGAGCCGGCGGCATTCAGTGGCTCATTACAATAAATTTTCACCAAGACACCGCCGCACAGGATGGCTGCGCGAAGAATTTTGTTTTAGCCAAACGCTCACAAATTCACTTTTATAACCTTTTGTGTTATTTTGGTTTTCACGCCTTTTTGTCCGGCGAATTCCTTGACGCGAAAATAACCTTCTTATCGCGGCATTCCTTTAAAGTAGCCCCAAAAAAGATTATCACGATTAACTTCAGTCTTAGTTTTATAAAGCTTCTTACTTTATATTATTTTGTGAAGATTCATTGGGTTCTAGTGGTTTTAGTAAGTTGGTATTTCAAGAGTATTATTAAATTTATGTTGGTCAACTCATCTACGAAGTACTTGCTAATTAATCTATTCAATAGCATTCTAAAGTGCAGTGAGTCGATTTTGTGAATGTACTTATATCCTTATATATTTTTGTCTCTCTCTTCATCCTTCAGTCCTTTTCATCCTAAGGTTCTGAAAGACATCGCTATTAAGATTTTCATACCCTCTTCAAATGTAGGCACACAATTGCACACAATGAGTATTAATCTAATCTAATCTAAATTGCACAAAGGCTACAATAAAAGCTATTCTTGAATTTCGTTTGCAAGTACCGTTGCGCATGTGTCATTGTTATCATGTACAATTTGAATATCGTTAAATCACGCCTACCAAAGTACCAAGGTGTGGTTTAACTCACCTAAGTTCTAAGGGTGTCAGCAGTGCGAGGTAACGAGCGGGCAAGCCACACGGAGGCCGGATGGACTTCACTGTCCGATAACGCATCCTGTCCACATGCGTGGGCGCTGAATCTCAATGGGCCTCTTCATTCACAACACAGCCTTCACATTAAAAGCTTTATTTTTTTTTCACTCGTCGTCGTCCTAATCTCTCCTCTTATCTTGTGAACCTCGCTCGGGTTCTCTCTGTTTCATTCAGTCGTAGGTCGACCGAAGAACCTGTTTGACTTCTTTTTTCATTGACGCCGTGGATGACCGCGGCCGAGGTCGAATTTTTATTTCTTTCAAATTTCGGTTTTCCGGTCCGGACGATTCGTTAATAAATTCTCAGATAATGAGACTGAACGTTTCGTCACCTCAACTCGATTGGTTTGGATCTCTTTTTTTCTCGTTTTCGTTTGATATGTGTGAACGCGGCGGCGGTCCCGGCCAGATAGAATCGAAAGGGCGATGGGACAAGCCTTTGTTTTTTATTGATATAAATACTTACTACAATTCTTTTGACGCTGGCTTTTTGTGTGAACTGGAATAACGTTAAAGCTAGAACTTCCATAACATATCCATTGAAAAAAATAACTCTTTTCAGCTGCGAAACTAATTTAACAGTTAGAGATGACTCTCTAAAATACATTAGCTTTCATATGACAGAGAAATTGATAGATATTCTTTATTTTACACAAATAAATGTGAATTTTGATAATTGTGCACGATTTAGATATGGTAGTTGAGACCTAAAATTATTCGGGACTGTTCTGTAGACAGAACAAGCTTTATTCTGAAAATTAAATTTTAAGAGTCTATTCCATACATACAACATTATATTGTAATTTAGACGTTTTTTTACGTTGTTTCAGGTAAAGCAGGCGAAACCTGGGTCGCTGCTATTAGCCAACGAATAGCAAGTTCCTAATAGTCCACCACAGTGGCGCAGTGTTTCCGTCGAGAGGTTGCAAGCAAATCGTTATTAATGAACTTTGGCTCAATCAATTCGTTCTTATTTTCTAAACGTATTGGACTGTTGTATTACTTTTATAATATGTTGTAAACTTTATGAATATTATTATGTAAGATTGCACAGAATGTTAAGAGATTAATTTCAGTAGGTTATTTCTGATGTTTCAACCGAAGGTACTTGAGAGGTGTTTATTTTGAAGTTTCTCATTATTTTCATACAATAAAAAAAAAGGTTAACTGTCTGGAATAAATATTGCTCAGTATTTTCATAAATCTAAGACTAATAAGGGAGGAATACCTGAATGTGTGTTTGTATAAACGTCTAAAGTTCTACTGTACATGTAATTTTATCATCCACGACATTTATAAGTTGAAGCTATTTATCATACTTCATTTGTATAATTGCTAGTATAAGAGCTAGTAGTAGATAATAATAATACTACTATATTTGGTAATTTGCTATTACCTACTACTTATTTGATCTTCCATTTTATTTGCAAATGTTTTTCATAACCGTGTCAGTAAATCCAGCCCATAATGGGCTGGATTTACTGACACGGTTATGAAAAACATTTGCAAATAAAATGGAAGATCAAATAAGTATTACTGATTAAAATGTTCCTCGAACTCAACTCATCGAATTAACAAAATATAACACATTTACGGCAGATCTATTAAAATTTTAACTTTTTGTATCATTATTTTTTGTTCAATACCTTCTCTACAGGGTGTTACGAAATCCCCTTAAAATGTCCCCTCCAAAATGGGGTGTGCTACTTGTCAATAGAAAACATTGTTGCTAATGCAAATACATTAAAAAACAATATTGTTGAAAAAACAAATTGTTGACGAAAAAACATTATTGTTAATGCCGCACGTAATATCCTTACCCACTGTTTCTCGTACATTAACAATTATCAGCTGTCAAACGTTGTTTCTGTATGCACTTTGGCCAACTGACAGCTGTCAACAGTAGATTCACGGCTTGTCAGTGTACCAGAAACCGGGGGTTAGTATGGAACAGCAGATTTTTGTGCTGGATTTCGAAGTTTTCCTCTTAGTAAAAGTTTTACGAATTGATGAGTAGAACACCCTAATTTCGGATGTAAATGGCGATGTTTTTACAACCTTTGTAAATGAATAGATAAATAACAATCGTACGTTTGTTGTCCTCGTTGATGTCCTATGTAAATAGTTAAGATGTTTTGTAGATTTTCGATTTTAAGTTGAATTTTCGTGAAGTGTACAAAGTTAGTAGGGTCAGTTTCACTGCATTCAATGTTGGAGGCACTTCGGGAATAAACTTTATAAATATTGTTTAAAAGTATTACTAGAGTACGTGTAAATATTATTCTGAAAGAAAAAAAATATTTTATTTAAATGTATTTCTGAGGGTCGATTGGAGACATGGTCCGTACTCAAAACTTGAATGTATGATGGATGTCACGATATAGTCATGTGGTTTATCCTTATACCTAAAGAATAATATATCACCTGAGACATTTTAGTACCTACTCTAAACAAGCGATATAATTAATTCTGTCACCAAATAGCTTGTAAAATGTTCAAACTTTGTTCAAAATCTCTCACGTTTGTCCATACCTACCTATGGTAAGTACTCGTATATGTTCGAGGTTTTAGTTATAACGTTGAAGTGAGAAAAGTTTAGATGTTTGAGTTCTATTTTTTTGGAGTATCGATTTGAACCGAGAATTAACTAAAACTAGAAGATTTACACCACTATTTATAAAAACACGATTTCTCTAAAGCACTTGTTAGAAGCAGTTGATTTCTTTTCTAGTTACTTTTCCTTGTGAAATCTTCATTTAGGTACTAAGTGGTACTAAATGTTCATATGCTACTTTGATTTATACAGCATCTAATGGCACATTAACTCACACTAGATGGGTGAATGGGTCACTCCGATGCTGCAGTGCCTGGGACATTGTTTTAGATGGAGAAGGCTTGGCCAGCACCTATACCATTCTGGCAGCTTAGTCGGACTATCCGACAGAAAGGACTAGTCAATATGTGTGGAGCCCAGAAGCGGTTTTTCTCACGATGTCTTCTTTCAAAATTGGAGGAGTAGAGAGTTAGTGGAGATTTCAAATTCGTAGATGAAATCACCATCACAGGCTATTTCAATTGGCGTTTATCGAGTGTTCTAAGAAATCGTGTTTTTATAATTGAGACAGTAACATTTATTTGTAATATTATACATAAATATTAGGGTATCGTAACCGGTCACAGTTTTCAGTTCGGGGAATGTGTGTAGAGTGGCGAAATTATTACATTACGTGAGTCGTGACCAAATCGAATACATTCGCTTAATATTACATGTTCTATACATAGATTATTTATAGAATATTATAAAAAGCTATTATTAAGTAAAATAATTATGTACCGATTGTAATTAAAACTTTATTTGAAAAGTAATGCTTATTTATTTCTAAGCAATGGTTGCTTCCTTTATTGCTTATAAGAACTTGATCGGGATGGTGTTAATGTTAGGTACGCAATGCAGTGGTTACGCCGTTGGCTCAGATTGTTATGTAATGGCAGTCGCTAAGCAATACCAGAGGCCTTATGGGTGGCTTGATGACTTCTGCCTTCTGACAGTAAGGCCCGCCACTGTCTTACAATCCTCCACCAACACTCGGACTTAGCCCCCGTGGTGGAGCATGCCTAACCTTCTAGAGACCCGTGCCCCAGCAGTGGGGACATACAAGAGTATGAGATATGAGATAGAACAACTCCCTCTGAGGACACACTTTGCTCAAGTCTGAAGTGAACTGTCCGATTTATCTCACCGCCGTGTTCGTTGGTGTCCCCCTTGTCGTCATAATAATAATTATGACGACATCCTTTTTATTCACTCCATAAAAGACCAGACCTCGTTATGTTGCCTTTCGCATCTAATACAAGCAAGATGGCCTACTATGTGAAAATATTCATGCACATACATGCACGCCAAGAAATCAGAAACAAAACTTCACATCACAAAATATTACACACAGTAGGTAGGTAAATAATCAACTTAATAAATTTTACATAGAATTAGACACAGTAGATACTAACTCAAACTAAACTTTTAAATTAAAAATTATTACTACTATGAACGTTTTCTGAAGATTTCTGGAAACTTCAATATCAACTAAGCATAAAAATATGGGGAAACATATAAAAAAACAAGTTCAAACACATCGTCGTCAAGATTCGATGGTCATTAAATATTTTAAAAAGTGCTGTGCTATATTTTTATACCTGTGTCGGGTAAGTAAGTTATTTCGTTTAAATGCAGCCTTGTAATTCTTTTTCTGCAGAGGTTAGATCTGCTGCCGGTTTGATTTTGATTGAAAAGCATTGGCGCCGAGAGTAGGGGACAAGCAGATCCAGTAATTAAGAGGTAAAATTTATCATATACAAATATGGCTCTGAAGAGTATTTACTTCCGTCAGAGAGGGCATAAAATAAAATTAAATGAAAAGGTTTTATTCAAAGTAGTGCCGATACTGCGGCTTAATGAACGTTACAAGTCAAACTAGGTGTCCATTCCATTATCTAGATCATTTTGGACAAAAAATGGACAAAATTCTCTAAACTTAGTCTTTTCAAATTCCTTATATAGCAGAGTTTACAATTTTTACAAAACCCATGCATTTTACATGCTTTAATTCCAGACATCAATGTCATCTGAATAATCCTTAATATTATAGTAGCCATTTTGGCACAAAGTGCACTGTACACATTTTTTGAACCGCGTTTCAGTCAAACCTAATATATCTGGGATTTTATTATAGAACCGTATACATTGCCCATGAAGGATGTATTAAACTTTGCCAGCCTAAATCTATGGGATCAAAAGTTTATGGTTATTTCTAGTATTAACATTGTGTTGGCTAGCTGCAAAATTGCTAATATTTTAAAATTGCTAATATTTTTCCTGACATACATAAAATTTTCTTAGACATACTGGCTGGCAACTGTCAGGATGTTTATTTCTTTAAAGAAATCTCTTAACGAATCTCTACTGCCTAGCTTATAGATGAATCTGATCGCTCTTTTCTGCGACGATGGTCTCAATGTCCGCTGCCCGTCCCCACAATAGTATGCCATAGGACGTAATACTATGGAAGTAACTAAAATAAACAAGCCTGGTAGTTGCGACGTCAGTTAGTTCATTCGTTTAACAGCATGTGCTGCAGAGCTAAGCCTATTTGCCAATTTTTCTATATCAAGACCCTATTGAAGCTTTGCATCAATTGTGATACCTAGAAATACAGTTCCTTCGACAAGGTCTATTTAAATATGATTGAGAGACTATTCTTTACCTCTATTGTTCCAGGATTTTTTTTTAAGGAATTACTTAATGTTCCAGGTGTTCATGGTGTAGGCTTATCGTCAGTAGTGTGGCAAGACATTAAAAAATATTAACTTATAAAATTTATAATAAGTAAAAATTTATAAGTGTCATAATTATAAATATGTAGTTGAAAATTCATATTATTACACTATTTTTATTTTTAATACATCCCGTGCTAAGGAACAAATTTAAAAACCTATTTAGAGGCTAAAAATTTCACCCATGCCGGAATTCGAACCCGCAACCTCTGGCTAGCCAATGGGCGACTCACAGCATCAGTGAAATTTCGAACCTCTTTACACTATTCTACGTACTATATGTAATACAAAGAATAGTGTAAAGAGGTTCGAAATTTCACTGATGCCGTGAGTCGCCCATTGGCTCAATTGGTAGAGCGCTGGCACGGATAGCCAGAGGTTGCGGGTTCGAATCCCGGCATGGGTGAAATTTTTAGCCTTTAAATAGGTTTTTAAATTCATATTATTACAATTTTCAAATTAAGGAAATTTTCTCAAGGTTGAATGTTTAAGTTTTCCCAGTCCACATTCTGAGCAATCTTACGATGATACAAATGTTTAACAGATCGACAAAAAAACACCTATTCTAAAATTTTATCGTGATACAGTAAATCTCTAATCTGAAAATGCAATCATAAAATTCCACAACTTCATCAGCGTATCTTATTGTTAGATCAAGTTGCACCGTGCTTTCATCCAGTAGTTTTTCAAACATATTGAAAGAGTTCGTGAAGATAGAATTAATAATGATACAATTAATAATTTAAAATCGAAGATAGAATTAAAAATGAAGATAGAATTAAAAATCGGGTAATCATTTTATCAAGGCTCTAAAAGCTTACCTAATGGAAATGTGTCTTTAAAGTATCCTCGAATTTAATAATGCGACCAATGAATTTTATTATTAACACTTAATTTGACAAAGAATTCTATGTAGGTAATTGTAATAATTTTTTTTCCCTTTTGATCTTTTGTTTTCTAATGTATAATTTGTAAATTAATTAAATTAAATCCTTACTTTTAAGTATTTTGCTACGCCTTAATTGGTAAAATTACACGTGCAATATCTAATTACAATATCTATGAATACTGTAATTTATGGCAATAAATGAATTGAATTGAAATTAATAAAAATGTATTATGACTTCGATAACACTGTTTCTAATGAAACTATAAATTAAACTGTAGAAAACTTCAACGAAATACAGAATAAACGTTAAAAGATAGTTAACAAGTAGTAAAAAGTTATGTTTCAATAGTGTTTCCTGAAAAGGTGAAATAACATGAAAAATAAATACTGATTGAAATATGACAATTATCATGAAACATGAAATCTTATCATACGTATAGGTGGCGATTGATAGTCAGAGAGGATTTTTTTCCCTCTGACTTTTTCTCCACTACAATACGGTCCGAAGGCAACGGCTTACATTTTACATAGTACATTGACATTCAGTCAGAAAGTATTTTTTAATTTGAAATACATTTTATTGAACAGAATGAATGGTGTAAAAAGACACTGTCACGCTATGTCAGGAAATAAGCTGACTTATTCCTGTTGAATTGATATTTGGTAAGATAGATATGTTTGTTCCGATAATTCAATTAACAATTATTTTTGTAGACAATATACTCCGTAAATAGACTAAGGTTAACATTTTTATAACAAAAACTGCCTAAGGCGCCATTAAAAAGAACTAAAAGCAGGGAAAGGTCGATAATGGGCTCACTGAAGTAGGTACTCTTCGGCTTGAAAAGGGTCTCACCCTAAACCCAACAACTTTCAAGCCTTGATTAAAGTCTTAATAAAAACCGATGCTCTTTTAATTTTCATTTAAGTTCACGAGAGGGTAGAGTTACGTACCTATTTTCCCTTTAAACTTACTTGATAATAACGGTTAATAAATCTGGATTTTCGCTAATCTACGAAATTTTTTGGTATGAAGGATATTTTTCCGTGCCGTGAAAATACTTATTTGGAACGTTTTTGTAGGTGCTAATCATCACCAATAACACGACAGTTGCTTGGAGAAGTCAACTTAAGAGATGGCTCAGTTGGTTACCATGGATGGTTACCATTTCATCTGATGCTATAAAAATATAGTCTTACAGGTATCTGTTATATCTAGGTATCTCTCATATTATTTATTACTCCTGCTTTATTCTTGAATATTCATTGGTATCTTATGAGATCCACAACTATAAGACCCTAGGGAAAAAGACAAACTAGTCATGCAAGAAATATTTGGAGATATTGCCTTTTGAAAGCTTGACTTATGCCACTTTTTCCCTATATTAGATTTTTTAAGCGTCAATAACTCCGAGACTAATTAGTTTTTTACCTTGTTCGGTTTACTATCTTGGAGTAACGGAAATTCCCCACAAAACTGCATTCACAGATTAGTTTCGAAAAAAAGTGACATGTTAGTCTTTTTCCCTGGAGTCTTCAAAATAAAGTTCAAATATGTTTTGGACTTTACATGTGCAGTATGCCAAAGTTGCATGCACACAGTTTTTTTAAGCAGAAAGCAACTTCAAACTAATGTGAGCCTTCACTTCATTTTACGATTGACCAGACAGTCACATAAAACAGTCATATACACGCAGAAAGCCAAACTAAACAGAAAACTATTGCTTTACTTAATCAAATCCGTAACTATCGCAATTGTATGTGTAATAAAACCGCCAGTGGTCATAAAAGTGCCATAAACATTGACAACACAAATAAGGACTAATAACCTTTGGAACCAATCAAACTTTGTGAGTGTGCTATACTAATAAAGGTGCACTAACGTGCCAGGATTGTGCATCATTTCCTCTTTCTGTAGGTACCCTAAGATATAATTATAAAGGACGGCCTCTTTGGCGCAACGGTAGCGCATCTGCCTACCATGCAAGAAGTCCCGGGTTCGATCTCCGGCTGGGGACAAAAAAAAGCCCAGGCCTGTTTACATGTTTGTGATGTCGTTGTTTCTGGCTGCCACGACACAGGGTATCCTAGTGTGGGGAGAGATACAATGTATTTGCCTGTATGTAAATGTTATGTTATGATAAATCGGACGAGATTCGCAGGAGAGTTGAGGAGAGTGAGATGGCGTGACAGGCAAAAGGCCTATGCTCAGCTCTATTCATAGGCTAGTTAGAGACAGGGTCTGTTAGTTTCTAGAATATACCTTAGTTACCATCGGATATATTCCTGTAATAGAAACATCGGAACTTATATGACTCTTAACTTTACATAACTTTTCAAAATAGTGAAGAAATGTTTTATACAGAGCAGGAAGTAGTAGTTCGGCGAAAACCGAAGCCTACTCTAGAGCCCGAGGTATATTCTAAAAGCTAACAGGCTGTACTTTGATTTAGAACACTTTTTCGAAACGAGTTGTAATGCACGCTCTGCCTTCCTGTTGAAAAAAAATTACAAAATCACAAGTGGCTTCTGGTTGACGCTCCAGGAGACTTAAGAGGTTTAGCCCGTCCGCGGTGGGCACGTGTGTTAATTAAGCCCACACTTTCTCTCTGATAAAAGGCTTATGCCCTGCAGTCAACCATATACATGCTATATAAAATATTTTGCAATAATTAATAAAGATCCTAGCATTTTTAGTGCCGTGAGAGGGAATACCGATAGAAAGTACAAATACAGCGAGTCCCCAACATTTCCGCGTCACAGAGCGATAGTTCGTTTTATTAGCCACGGCTATACGAAACTATCAGCTAGGGTTGGTACTCTAGATGAGTACGACAGTAAAATTGTTTGTCGAAGTTGTGGGCTATTAATTAGAACAGTCATAAACATCTCCTAAAGCGATTTGATCGTCAAAATATCTCTCAAGCATTGGAAATGGGCACGATCTACATGACAGGGATAAGGTAAAGAGATTTGAGAATTTTGTTTCTCAATTAACATAAGAGGGAGGGAACTCATAGAGTTTACATGACACGGATAAGGTAAAGGGTTAAGAGTTTTGTTTCTCAATTAACATATTATACAGTAACTGATGACTTAATGATAAGTGTAAACCAAAATATGCTTGATCGAGTAATAGTTTGGTAATAAGCTAAGTTGTTATAAGGTGGCAATATACACTTTTTTCTTGTGATTTTAGGTGGATGGTAAATAACTAACTGTAGTGCTGTCTCTTCTTTTTGTTTATCAGTAAAGAGCGTGACAGAACGATACTTAAGTATTTCCTTACAAAAATTCTCATATGAGATACCGGCTCTATATATATGGCAATATTCTTTGAATGAGATGCAAAAAGTTTACCAGTCCGTTTCCTTAATTAACATCGTTATTCGTACCTAGTACAGGAAAGTAGAACATAAAATGAACTAGTTGAACGGACAAACTAATTCCCAGTAGCGATTTGTCTCCTTTAGGGCAGACAGTCACTAGCGGCCGTTCACGACCTGCATTCGATTAGCTTCTCCTTTGGTTCAAAAGATGGCATAGCTGGTTGCAACTGCATTATTATCAGAAGCATTTCTGCTCTCTTTGTAAAATGGATCTCTGTAGAAACAAAGACGATTTGTTCCTCATTAGATATAGCCGACGGACCAATCAACCTTTTTTAGTTTTTGTGTACCTTTATCTACATCATGTCTAATTTTTTAAATTGGGAGTATCAATGCCAAACGGGGAAAACGATGGATTAAAGATTTTTAAATTACTGACACGTTTTATTAAATTTTCATGTGCATACATTTCATTAGGTAAATACTTGTAACACTTGTATAACAGAACTCATTAATTGATATTCTTTTCCCTGTTTGTGAAATAAAGTGTTCTTTATTTTCATCTTTATATAATAATATCGTGCAGTGTTTGTTATCGGACTCCTCCGAAACGGCTTCATAGATTTTTATGATGTCTTTTTCGTATAACCTACCAAATGGTAGGTTTGATAATAAAATAACGTTGTTTTGCGATTTAAATAAGCCCCTTAAGCTTAATAAAATCGGGGTCAGCTAGTAAATAAATACACGAATAAAGCTTAGATTTTTTACTATGCTTTCATTAAGTAAACTGTCTGGTCAAGTAGACTAAACTTCATACAGTAAATATTAATAATCAGTAACGAGTTTATTTAATATTGTGAATTGCACTACCTACTAATTTTGTCTTCCAACCATGGGTACCTATTGTGGTAGATAATGCTAAAAATTAAAAAGTGAAACTGACTTTGCTAAATTACGGCAAAAAATATGCCGGAATTTAGCAAAGTGATTTTCACTTTTTAATGGTATCACGGATTTCCGCAAAGTAACGCCTGATTTCATACAATAATGCTAAGTAGTGAAACCCGCCTACGTACAGTAAGCAATAAAGAAACTTAATAACAATAGTAGTGGGAACCATTCACTGGACCGAGTATTTTTAAATAGGCAGCAATTTATCTTGACTAATTAAGTGCACCAGAAACAACTGTCCCGAAGTAAAGTATTGGCCCGGCAGCACCTGCCAATAACCCAAGGTGTCGGATCTAATTCAAACTTGAGATTTCCGTGCCGCCAACGACGGTCAAATTTATTCATACCCTCGCATTTATCATCGCTGTCCCTCCAAACAGTTTTTCACATATCTGAGAAAATTGCCGGGGCCAAATTCTAACACGGCCGGCGATGGACCGCGCGGCTCGCAGGAGAATTCCGTGCACCTTGGCCAATGCCTATAAATCAAACTATTGCGTAATACCCTCTCTCTATATGCATGGAGATTGCCTCGAGGCCCTTGTTTTATTTATAACAACTCTAAACTGATTTCTGCACATGATTTATGCGATCGGGAAGTGTTTAGGGTTGTTTACATATTTTTAGGGCGTTTCCATATGTCCAGTCAATGACCTGAGCACACCTAAGCTACTAAAAGAAGACAAAGGATGTAAACAAAAGAAATCCAACTTTAATCTGTGGTAGGGACACGTGGTTATTAAGCCCGAATCTCAATCTGAGGGACGGCCTTAAGACGTATGCTTCTTCTTCTTCTTTTCGTGACCAGTTTATACTTTTCCTGTCCAATAGGGCTAGTGCAATTGCAGCAGCGTTGGCCTCTGTTAGGTCCTCCAGAGTTTAGGTGTGAGGGCACAATGGGCAATGGAGCAGGTGCACCATGGATTTCGATGAGGCTCCACAATCACATTGCTCCTCCTTTGGTGCAATATAACCCCACCTGCTTAGGTTTCGTCTGCAGCGACCTACTTGGGTCTGGAGTCGGTGGAGTGAATGCCACGTAGGCCACGATTTACATAAGCATACCACGTAGGTATGCTTATGTAAATTGAAGTTAAAACATACCATAAGCTCACGGCTGAACTCCAGAACGGTAACTGGGAGAGACCGTGTCTGCCAGTTGCCACGATCCTGGCGGATCTGATATACCATTTACCTAATAAATAATCGCGATTTGACCCGTTTAATATATAACTATGTCTGAGCATCGCGAATCATTAAGAAATAGGTACTTACGTATATTTACCTAACGGTCTATACCGACCTGCGTGATTCACACGTTCAGTCCGCACCCGTGTATATGTTCCTTCTAATCAGACTGATAAAATTAAACACCGAAGTTGTCTAACTGTCAAAGATACTAAATATTTCATTGCCGTTTAATATGTTTTCTATTGTATGTGTTTTCCAATATCAAAAGCGGTGATAGCGGAGCAGTAGATCGCCGGATTCTCAATCAGGAGGTCGTGGGTTTGAACGACTTTGTTTTCTAAGTTATGTGCATTTGTGAAGTTATTGTAGCACAGTTGAAGGTAATTATCATGAGGAAACCCTAGTGTTAGAAGTGTTGACCTCTGTGGCGTAGCGGTAGCGCGTCTGCCTACCATGCTAGAGGTCCCGGGTTCGAATCCCAGCTGGGAACAAAAAAAGCCCAGGTTTTGGATGTTTACATGTTTGTGATGTCGTTGTTTCTGGTTCCCACGACACAGGGTATCCTAGTGTGAGGCCAGAAGCAATGTTTGTGCTTGTATATAAATGTTATGTTATGTTAACATACCTCAGCGCTTGTTACGTACAATGGCTCAACTATGAGGCGTAGTGCAGAAATCTCAGGTCTAACTAACTAATATATTTTCTGTATCTAAGGTCCACGACAGAGATAAATAAATAACCGCATCCCCAAGTTTGGAGATATGAGATATGGTAATAAAAAGTGTTAGAAGGTGTGTTATTAACAAAAATAACTATTAATAAATCTCTATGACTTCGATAAATTTGTTTGGACCGCGATAGGAAACGAGCGCGCTACCGGGGTAGGTACTGTAACGATACTTCTTTATAATGGCTGGCTGGCTGACTTTGAATTATTATTATTTGAAGGAGATCGTCATATTTTTTTTAGCGCCTAGACTAGCCTAGCTAGGTGTCATTCGAGCTCTAGCTAGGCTAGGCGATGCAAAAATATAATAAAAGTACATCAGCAATTCATCAGTCTATTGCTGCAATACACATTTTAATATTATATCGCCACAGTATCGTATACATTGGGTAGCTACTTGTATAACAAAGCAAATTCTGTTTTATCAATATACTCACTTACTAAATGCAGTTGCAAGAAAAAAGTAACAGACTGGCTGCTAACACTTAATTATGATTCTACTGAAGATCTCCTAAAAATAATATGTTAACTAAATCACAACAAAAAAAAAAAAAACAATAATAATAAACATATATATTACAAAATTCAAATTCAAATTCAAATAATTTTATTTCAACGTAAAGAATTTACATTCTGTTTGCTGAATGTCAATGTACAATGTAAAATGTAAGCCGCCGCCTTCGGGCCGTATTATACACGGTGCTTCTACACACACACACACACCCTCACACACCCTCTCACACACACACACACACATACATACATACATACATACATACATACATACATACATACATACATACATACATACATACATACATACATACATACATACATACATACATACATACATACATACATACATACATACATACATACATACATACATACATACATACATACATACATACATACATACATACATACATACATACATACATACAGTACGCATGCATCTTATTTTACTACATTGCCATTTTATAATTTCCTGTCCAACTCAACTAAAGAAAAGAAACAATGCACTGTAAGTTTAGTGAAAGTCTGGAGATCTGTCCCCAGTCTCTCACATAGGAATAAGTCCTGATTGTTCAAATTGTATTATATTTTGTGTGACACCTCTGTGAGAAGGAAATAAATAAATTACTAAATATATTACTTACTTACAATACCACAGCCGGCTTTCGAGTAGAATTCTCGTCCACAGTCAGTCCTTCATACGAATGAATTTAGGGACTTAGAAAGCAAGCCCTTAGTCCATGAGTTAGCTCAGATTCCATATCGTAAGATTGATCGGCATCAGTAAGATTTGAACATACTTGTTTCCCGACCAGTGAAAACAAAACTTAAAGTCCAAGTATGTACAAACATATCTATAGAAAAAAGAATCTATACCGGTAGATATTTTTGATGTCTATATAGGTCCCACTGCCTGGAGCTAGCTTTCTCTCGGAGAGAGAGAGAGATAGAAAGGGCTTAATAAACACGCGAGCCCATCAAATTGGCAATATCAAGCACTGAGGTATTTGACCTACCCAGATACTGCACTGCTGTGTGGTGTCGGCCTAAAGAATAGCACCAACCCAAATTCTTCCCGTGGGTGTCGTAAAAGGTGACTAAGGGACACAGTGGGCAGCACCGCCTCCTGCAGTACAATTCCACGAAACTGCGATCCCCAACCCGCATGCCCAGCGTGAGGATTATGGGCATTACCCCCCAATGATGGCACAACCTTGCGCTATTGCGCTCATTAGGGGAGGGCTATGTCCAGCAATGGACTAATATATCCTGAAGAAGAAGAAGACCTATACTTAAGTCTCCTCGCAATGTTTTCCTTCTTTGTCAGCGAATTGTATCCCTACTTTAACTTCAATAATGTACATAACTGAACGATACGATATCAACCCTTGTATGTACCCACTGCTGGGGCACGGGTCTCTTCCTGCATCGCAGGAAGGTTAGGCTATACTTCACCACGGGGACCAAGTCCGGTTTGGTGGAGGATTGTAAGACAGTGGCGAGCATTACTGTCAGAAGTTATCAAGCCGCCCATAAAGCCTCTGACATGGCTTGACGACTGCCATTACATGACAGCCGGCACCAACGGCTTACCGTGCCTTGCGAAGCACGGAAGCTAAAATAACTAAAACCCAGTTAAAAAAAAATATTCTCAATAAAAACTAAATGTTTGCTTAATAAAGATCAATACTGTTTCACAATTATTAGACCATGTGGAGAAGAAGCTGGCAAGGAAACTCCTTAAACAACTAATTAATAAAACATAGTCATTGGTATATAGCGGGATTCGAACTCACGACCTCCCGATTAAGAAGCAGGTGTCCTACTGCTCTACCATTACGACGCGTGATAAAAGCTCCAAAATATTCATCAACAAAGATAAGAAAGATACATACATACATAAGCTCACGCCTGTATCCCAGAGGGGTAGACAGAGACCAGGGACTGCCACTTGCCACGATCCTGACAGATCACCTTCGCTTCATCAACATTCTTAAATCATTGCATGCACGCACGCCGGTTCCGGGTACTTTTTATCTTCCTCTTTGCCAATACATCCCCTATTTGGTCGATGTATGTCCGTCTGAGTCGTCCCCTACTCACATTCGCAATATATATTTGTTTCGTCAATCTTTCTTCCTTCATGCTCTCCACATGTCCAAACCAACTCAACATTTCTTTCTCAATTCTAGTCACTACTTCAGTCCACAACGTTCTCTAATCAGACTATTGCGTATCCTGTCACTCAAACTAACACTACACATACTTCTCAAGGACCTCATTTCTAGTGCATTAATTCTACTTTCTTGCTACGTTCGCCACACCCAAGTCTCGCTACCACACATAAGTTTGTAACGGTGCAAACGTCTAAATATTTTTTTTTATATTTCTTTACTTCTGTCTATCATTTTCAAAGTTTAGAATTACGTCACCCATTTTTGAGATTTCCCTCATTTTCAGCATTGCTACTTCACCTCTTGACTAGACCTGACTATTTTACCTGCTTGTTCCATTTTTATCTAATTTTCTGTGTTATCATAAACTAGCTGACCCAGCGAACTTGGTACCGCCTAACAGTCGATTCTTCATTTTTTATTATTTTCCCCTCCGTAAGAACCATCATCGTACTTCAAGGAATATTCTGAAAAGAGAATTAGCGAAATCGGTTCAGCTGCTCTCGAGATTTGCGCTTACCAACACATTCAGCAATTAATTTTTATATTAAAGATAAAATATAGTATAAATAAAGCACAAGGTTTAAGTCGTTGTAGTTTTATTTTTTATTAAAAGATATAGAACATTACAAGTTCTAGAGACAAACTTCAACAGAGATTAAAGGCGATCCATTATGATTCAGGAAGCAAACGCTCCCGTGGAAACGGGAATAAAGATTTATCTCATTAATATTTCTCATCGGATCGAAATTTCGATGTTGGAGAATACTTTCACGGCTTCGAGACGCATAATACGGCAAATCAATGAGAAATTCCTACACGACCGCTGAGGGGCCACAACTTCTCAAGTATGTAGGCACAATTTAAACTCCAATCGCTCATTCTCTAGCTACCTACCTCTTAAGCCGCGTTTTCACGGTGTTAGTTCGCTCGGTCCGAGTGCGCCATCCGAGTAAACTGATGCTTCTGATTGGCTATTTGGTTGTTGTCACGAAAAACCGTCCAATCATTAGTTCAACCGAGCATTAGTTTACTCGGATGGCGCACTTGGTCCGAGCGTACTAAGACCGTGGAAACCTGGCCTTAGAGACTTTGTTAGAGTCTTCGATAGCAATATTTTTTGACATAGTTAGACCTGAGATTTCCGCCCTTAGCCTAATAGTTGGGCCATTGTACGAGTACGTAACAAGCGATGAGGTACGTTAACACTTCAGACACTAGGGTTTCCTTACGAGATTTTCCTTTACCGTCAGAGAGTGGTGTTGCTACTATAACAACACAAATGTACACAACTTAGAAAACAAAGTCATTGGTACATAAAGGTATTCGAGCCCACGTCCTCCCGATTGAGAAGCCAGCGTTCCACACCGCTCCGCTACCTCCGCTTATTTTTTGACGTTTCGATCGACGATTCAAAATTGCTGAGCCTACGACTTGTTGACATCGGTAGGTACGGCTACATGACTTGTATCTTTGGTCATTTTTGGGTACCTACACAATGTTGCTAGTACCTACAAACCAACTGTAAGGAGCCTCAGTGAACCTGGCGGGTGAATAATAATACAGCGAGTACGCTTGTAGCATCCACATCCGACGCGAGCTTGTACCGATATTTTATTGCGCTCATTTCGACCTGCATGAGAACACGTCTCGCGGCGTCTAATGAATAACTGCATGGCGCGCTAAGAAGCTCGGAGCTTGTCAATTTCGCGGTATAAAATTCCACTTTAGCGGGCTGACAAAGGCGGCTGTCATCGTGTCGAGGAGCGGTTGAGGGGTCAGCGGGTCCCCGGAGGCTAAGCCCTCATCTCTCGGCGGCGACACGCACGTCCACCCTACACTCGCCTAATCCGCTCCTACTTCTCACATAAATCCATCTAATTGATAATAAAAGGAGGACTCGGAAGCGAGCACACTGTCAACCAGGACCGCTCTAATAGATTTTTACAGTGACTTCTAATTTAATGCGACGGTTATCGAGTTAATCGGTGGTAAATATCGTTTAGCGCTAATTATGTGCAGCCCGCCTATATAATTTCCATCGATTTGTGGGGGCGAAGGCGCACGGGACTTGAGCGCATTGTCTGCCGAGGCGCCCCCTCGCGCGACGCCTCCAAGAATTTCGACTTACTGCCGCGTTCGGGATCACATCAATAAAATAAAGACCGCGAAATAAAAGTTCAATGCAGCGCGATATTGCGCCGCGTTGTATAATCTGCGTGCTGATGGTGAATTTATTAGAACGACTACACTGGTGTCCTAATAAAAGGCCTCCCTTAAAAATATTGTCAAGTGAAACGGAACGTTTCGGTGTTGTTTATTGGCTTTGACGAACTTGGGTTTGCGAAAGTAATGGGGAACTGGCGCCAAACTTAGATTGAAGTGGCATTGCTTTTACACCACAGAAGACACAGAAAACTCAAGAAAAATTAAAAAAATATTAACATTTTAAAACCTACTGAAAATAACCTAGCCCAAGTCCTAGGACTTTAAAGCAGTTTTGACAAAAACGGCCGTTTTAAGTTTTAAGTTGATGTTCCTAGGTTCTAGTTTTTTCCTCTGTGGTTCTAGACTAGTCTAGGTTCTAAAAATTGTTGTCACAGTTGGAAGACTTATGATGTCCACTTCTTGAAAAAACGTATTATAAAATAAGTTATGATTTTTTCCTTCCATGGCCTCACTTAGCACCTAAAGTAACTCTTTAGTTAGACCTGAGATTTCTGCATTTAGCCTCGTACTTGGGCCATGGTACGTGGCAAGCACTGAGCTATGTCAACACTTCGAACACTAGGGTCTCCTCGCGATGTTTTCCTTTACAGTTGGCGTGTGACATTGCTACTGTTACTTCACAAATGTACGTAACTTAGAAAGCCAAGTCGCTGGCATGCCGGGATTCGAACCCACGACCTCGCGATTGAGAAGGCGGCATTCTACCGCTTCGCTACTAGCGCTCTGGCTGTTCCGACTTGTGTTACGGTACATAAGATAGGAAGAAAGGTATATAATATGAATGTATAGAATATATAATGTATATATTCTACAACAGAAATATAGACAATTAGGCAAAACGTCTTGCAAAGCAATTCTATTTCTTTAATAAGGATAGTGCAACTACTTCGGTCACAGAATTTCATAAAATTATATTTAATTTTTTCATAGGACACGGTCGCGGGCGCGGTCCCGTCGCGGCCAATAACGCGGTCAATTTATATGAAAATAGTAAAAGAAAAGAATTAATAAAGTTTGATAATTACAAATGTTTAGTTATCGACAGTGAAGAAACTTTTTAGGTTTTGCGTCACTGAAATAGTGCGAAAATAATTAAAAAAAATACTTAAAAAAATTCTTTGGCCATTTAATCTACGTAATGAAATGATTTTTAGACCGCGACTCGGCAAACGTAGTGTAGGACGCCCTCCGACTAGGTGGGATGACGATCTGCGAAAAACTGCCGGCAGCTGCTGGATGCGGCAAGCTGAAGACAAGGCGCTATGGCGCTCATTAGGAGAGGGTTATGTCCAACAGTGGACTAACATACAGCCTTAAGAGGAAGAAAAAGAATGAGATGATTTATACAGCGTCCAGTGGTACCTTCATTCATAGATTGTTGAAGGGACTACTCGGACTCTTCAGTGCCTGGGCCATTGTTTTTAAGAGGAAGCCGTCTTGCCTAATACCAAAAACACCCTGGCAGCTTAGTCAGCCTAGCCCACAGGAAAGGCCCTCTATGGCAATAAGTCCGGCGTCAGCCAAGACGCTGGTTTCCTCACGATGTTTTTTCTCAGTTAGCATGTGGTTACCACGAAGTTGCAGATGTTTGTAAGTTTGAAAATTAACCAATTTATTATTTACAATCAAACCTAGGTCTCTCGCTTCCGAGTCCAATGTTCTACCTACTTAATAGACATAGCAGCATAAACAATATTATGGACATATTACAATGTTCATACTCCAGCCTTCACCCAATTACAGCCGCAATTATTTTAAACAATTCAACAACACACTTGACTGACAGTTACTTACAATTACTAATTATCTCATTTATGAACTAAAATGTGATGTGTTATTGAAATAAAGTACCAGCAACTTCGTCCTTGTGTAAATGAAATTAAATTAAATGAAAAGGTTTTAGCAGAAACTGCAGTTTAATAAATGTTACAATTCAAACTAAGTGTCCATTTCAAAATCTAGATAATTTTGGAGAAAAAAATGGACAAAAACACTCCACACTTAGTCTTTCTAAAAGGTAGATACCAATAATACCAATTTCCAGTTTCTGATTTAGAAAAAAAAATCTCTTTTTTTGCTCTTGTTTTGTAATACATCAAGAATATTTTAATTTAGGTTTCTATAAGTTGATTTTCTTGAATGCACTTTAGCCATCTGAAAAATCTCATTCAATCGACATGTTTGCACTCAAACGGTCCGCCCACCCTAACCAAGTCTCCCACACATACACACATACACACACAAATACACACACCACACACACCCATAATGCAGGTCCTATAAAGAGAGACAAATTAGTTCGGTACGTCATTAGCAAAATTCCATAAAATTGGGGGTGCGATAATCTAGGTATTTCTGTCAAACTTCATAAAAATCCGTTCAGTTGGTGCGTGATTAATCGATAAAAACCAAACATGAGACCTTAAATCTAAATGTCATAAAATTAGTCGAATACGTTGGCTGGGATTGAGGTGTTCAAGAAAACTACTTACTCAACTTATTTACTAGGGAATTTGTTGGAGCTTTTTGTGTCCGTACAACATAATGTTATTATAATTTATGTCATACTAAGCAGGTGAAGATATACGAGCGAGTCATTCATTTTATTAAACATGTTTGCTAAGTCGATTTTGTTATTTTTTTGTCGTCCGGCCGCGGGCATCTATCACGCAGCGTGCGGGCGCTTTCTCGCTTAGCTCTTATTATATACCAATGAGTTCCGGACTGAGACGGGCCCGGGGCCAGTCCCGTCTAGTCTCCTACATCATCCATGTCTACAGCGTCTTCACACACACATTAGTATCCCCATCTGTCTATCGCCACCCATCGACCTTTTAATTTGAACACGAAAATGTGTCAAAACACTTTTTTCTTCAACAAATGCGTGTTGTTATCACAACGTACACGGGTACCTAACATGAAGTAAGATTTACATGGAGCGAACAACGGGGCCATCCATTATGCAATTTCGCAGGGAGAACGGCCAGCTCTCGCAAAAGCACTTTGTATTAAGTCAACAAAATTCAAAAACCATTCAGAGGACATTTGTTTTCATGAATAATAATATGTAAATACTTTATTATAGACACGAGTGAAGCGCACTCCAGACTACTTTCCCGCCGAGCGGGCATACAAGTGCGGCCAAATTTACTGACCGAAAGGCGCAAGGTAAAAACATTTTCGTGTCGTGTCATTTTCACCTTTTAACCACTACTTTTATTTGGATTTATTTCATTAGGGCAAACAAACAATTGTACAATAAGTGGTAACAACATTTTAAGTAACATTGAAGTATTTTAAGTAATTGTACAACCAGAAACGCCTATCACGAATTGGAGAAAAATAAAGGAGAGTTTTCAGAAAGCGGTAACTTTCGAATTATTACTATGATAGATATTAAACTTACAAGATTCATATGTTCTTATTTTAAACAACGAAATTAAACTTGAAATGCACTGAAATGTACTTTTTACAAAGTTTTTTTTTTCATCTACAGATGTTGCTAACTGTTAATTATTGGATCAGAAACGACGTGGAACAATTTAAAGCCGGCTTTTGTCTTTGGGATATAATATAATATATTATATTTTACATCTTAAGATATAACAAGTTATCGCTCGTTATACATTTAGTACGAGACCTGTTCACACTGTGCTGTAATTATACTATAGCTAGCTTTATAGCTAGATGTATGACGAGCGATACATTATTATATCTGAGAAAAAGAAGAAAAAACATTTATTAGAGAAACACACACGCCACAGTAACAAACAAACTTAAGACATATCATACTAAATATAACATTCACAAAAAACAAAAAAAAGAAGAAAAACGAAAGGTCACTGCATGTCACTGCTGCTATAAATTAATGGCAACTGACTCAGCAATATGCTGATGGTCAAGCCTTCAGCGCTGATTTTCAGTCAGTGCCAGGTGCTACCCCACGAGCGTCACAGACTGCGGTGCGATAAAATCATGGGCAATACCATATTGAGTGGAATACCTACTATATGTTATACAGAGTAAAATACTTATATGTTATTTTAAGATGTAATATATATTATATTACATCCCATAGTCAAAGGCCGCGGCTTCAGTGACGATGACACAGAGTTCCATGAAAAACGAGGTCATTTCACGAGTATGTCAAATAATCGGTGCCGCAAGTGTAGACTGGACAAGAGCGCACGCAGTCCGTCCCGAGAGTTTTACAGATTTTAATTTTCCTTTTGTCTTTCGATCACGAAATGTTTTGTGTACGTAGATCTGCGGGAGGCCAAGACCGCCCGCCGCGGTTTCCTTCCTACACCATACCACTACAAAAACGGTTGTTATAAAAATGCACGACGCACAAAAAACCTCTTATGTTGTGTGACAAGTGGTCTTTTGTTTATAATATTCCCGTTGATTTGCTCGGTTTGTTTATGAATATGTTTGTAACACTCGTCCGATGACAGAGTTCTTCTTAAGTTAAATGGTGACTAACTTGTGAGAAATTTGTTAACCGCGCCTCGTTGTACCTACATTGCAAGGCTTAGCGTTCTAGGAAACTGTTAACTGTCATATGATATGACATCCGGACTACCAAATACTTGTGCGGCTGACCTTTGAGATAACAATTAATGTTTGGTCTAGCTTTATTTTATCGTGACTAAGTAGTGTCTATCTTTACGATAAATTATATCCAGGACGTTGACACAAATCATTGGTTGATTGCTGACAAATTTAGTAATTTGTAGCCTAACAAATACCGGCGCGGTATGACTAATGTTTACTCAGCGAGAAGGAATGACAGTCTAATATTTTGACACATTACTATATCATTATCTTTGACATAGGTCAAAGATCAGGAGCAAGCCTTGCTGAGAATAGACTGATATAATCCTACCAAGGCATGAATGTGAAAAAGGAGCCAAGTTCAAGTGTAGTTTTATTAGCGGTTAGTTGCCAACAAAAGGAGTGCGATTTAAATGGATACCAAGTTCTATAGAAGTAAATTTAATCAAATATTCTGAAGTTAATATAAAAACAAGGTAGTTAGTGCTCTTTTACAACTGTATTTTTTATAGTAACTTAATCTATGTAACTAGCCAAGTCAAATATTCAGTAAGAATGAGACTAATAATATTGTAATAACCGAATGAATTCAAGAGTTTTCTAAACGGCGCATATTTTATTTGCAAATCCGAACACCCTTTGAGCTTGGCCCTTTTATCTCATGTGGGATATCATTGGTTTCCTTAGTCACCAACTCCGTGATCGATCGCTCTTGAGTGGCAATTTCAAGATACTGTGCGAATCAAAATGACAACTTGACAACGCACTCACGGGCGATTTCAGAAATTATTTTATACTACCCTATATTTTGTAAATACCAACAAAATTATGCATCAGTAATTCTGCAATCATAAATTATTTTCATTGTTTTACTTTGTATCCTCCTCTAACGACCTCTATGTAGGTAAAGTTTTTAGATAACCACAAAGCAGTCAATTAATAAGTAATAATTTTTTTCACGTTCTTGAAAACTGTAAAAGTGAAATTTATGATATTTCGGTAATAAGGCGGGCCTTAATAAGCATGCAGAATTGTAACTTTGTAAGTACAATAGATTTTAAGTTATTTATGAGTGCCGAGTTATTTATCAGTGACTTATTAATATAGATAGAAAACACTTTATTGCACAACTAAAAAAAAAAGAATTGCAACCATGATTTCTTTAATCTAAGTGATGCTATACAATTGGCGGTTTTATCGCTTAGAGCGATCTCTTCCAGACAACCTTAGGACGGAGTGGATTGTTTTTTTATGACCACCTACATTGTCTAAACGATGAGGCAGGTTCTCGGAATATCGAAATCAAAAAATAAATATGATTGTTTACATATTCCACTCGTAGATATTGCAGATTTTTATAATCACCTAAATTCCAATAACTAAATTTAACAATCTCACAACACAGGTAAGCCGCCTAGGTCAACTTGAATATGACTTAAAATGCTGCTTGACACGCAGCAGCATTTTAAGTAAAATTCGATTGACTAAGATAGCAATTACGTTTTACTTAAGATACCTAATAGTTAACCCTTACAGAAACCTAGCTGTATTGTAGGTACTGAGGAAGAGTAGGGGAATTGACAGCGAATGAATCTCTGAACAGTGCTGATGAAAGTGAAAGTGAAATTGTCTTTATTGCCAACAAAATATTAAATAAAGTACAATAATTGAAATAAATCTTAAAAACTAAACTTGACAAAAGGCTTTATGCTCAGCTTAAAGTCGTCAGGGAACATGCTCTAATGAGAGCTTTATTTACACGTAAAGTACGTACGTAAAGAAAAAAATATTTATTATTAACTGATTAACACTTATTAATCTTCTAATTTCGAAAATTCCATGACAATACCGGGCGAGAAGAGTGCGGCGTACCCACATTAAACATTTCTGAACGGGATCGGGAAAATATTCAAATTCTCCTAACTTATTGCATGGGTGGTGTCACTTCCGTGTTATTATATATATTATTCAGTTTATTTCAGGCTACTAATCTCTTCTATGATAGAACTTCACGTACAGGTAAGTTCGTTTAATCAAAAATTGTATTTGAATAACATTGAGTGGCTGCGCCATGTCCCTTAAGCCTGTATCGGGGTCGACAAAATGTTTGCACAAAAGGGGTCAACAATTTAGACGTGAAGTCTGGTATCATCCGATTTATTTACGTCTCTAATAAACGATGAAATTTCAGCGTCATCTGAGATAGGAATAGAAATAGTATCATGCAAAGGCTCAACCTCTGCAAAAGTGTTGTTGGGAAAAGGCGACGAAAATATTTATTAAGATACGCGATGCTTATACATAGTCATATATTGGACGCATCTAATGGGGCTAATCGCGATATTTATCACATTGTATATCGCGATTAGCCCCAGCTAATATAGGTACAACTGTGTATAAGGCAAAAAAAACCTGAATTTAAATACTAACTTAAAAACAGAGGATATTATTGTGTCGTAATGACGTAATGACGATTAACTAACACGTAATTACTTTAAAAATCGCGATTAGACCCATCTAATATAAAACATGAAAAAAGGCAACGAGAACTGATATACAAAACCTAACTTAAAAACTAGAGGACATTATTGTATGAAGAAGAATGTCATAATATACGCGATGCTTCTACATAGTTATTATATTAGAGGGGTCTAATCGCGACGTTTTATCTAAGTACTAAAACATGTTACCTTAAATATCACGATTAGACTCTTCTAACATATAACTATCTAAACGACAAGGAAATCTCAGATACAAATCCTGACTTAAAAACAGCGGAAATTATTGTGTCATAATGATGGTATGAAGACGAATGTCATAATATACGTTTAAATTATCAAATAAACGTTATTTGGATGAAAACATACAAGTTGACAACACGTGTAGCCGCTATCTACTCGAATGGATCGGCACCCCGGTGCGCGGTCTCGAGTTTACAGCATTACTCACTGTGACCTAATGGTCGGGGATAAATCAAGTGTATGCCTAAAAAAACACAAACGGCCCAGAATCGGACCAATGTTCGATAAACAGAATTCATGGAAATGAACAAATCTCACAATGCCCCGGTGTGCCGGTGGTCTGCGCTCGCAATTGGGCGACTGTATTGCGAAATGTCATCTTGTATTGATAGGGCGCCTATTCGCCCGTCTGTCCTATGGATTACCGTTATTATTAATATGTACTTTTGACGACCTCGGTCGCGCAGCGGTTTGGCACGCTGACTGTAAAACAGAAGGTCTCGGGTTCGATCCCCGGCCGGGTCAAACTGGGAAACGAACTTTTCCAGTTTGTCTCGGGTCTTGGACGTTATCTATGTATTTATTGTATTGAATCTATCGTCGAGTTATTACCTATAACACAAGTCATTCAGTTGTACTTAGTATAGGGCTAACGAGATCTGTGTAATATGTCCACGAATATTTATTTATTTATTAAACCCATGTACAATACGGCATTCGAAGGGTCTAAAACCCTTTTTTATAAATTTTTTTGTAAGTCAAAGTAAAATAAATTATTCACTTTAAAAACAAAATGTTTACTTAATGAACATGAAAGCTGTTAGTTTTACAATTTTATGTGACAAAGTTATGTGCAGAAGAAAATAAGAAAGAAACTCCACATTTATCCTTTTAAAACGGATTTTTTAACGAGTCTAATCGCGAATATCGCGATTTCACCTGGTAAATAATCGCGATTAGACCCGTTTAATACAAAACTGTGTATGAGCATTGAGTATTTTTTGTCATTAATATATAAAATAAAACTTACTGTCCGCTCAATTTGTTTTAAGACGAATTTTATACCAAAATTTCGGCACTATAGTTTATGCTGTGATTCCCAATTAATAAGCATTAAAATATATGTTACTTCTCCAGTAAGCATAGTTTTTCTTCTAATTTTCCAGAAAACTACCTAATTTCGAAAATTCCAGGTAACCGTTTTATTTTCTAAAACTTTTAAGGATCATTTCATCAATGAAATATTATCACGCAGTTACCATATACAGGGTGTTAAGATATTAACGCCTGACCCGAGAGCTACGGATACTCGACACTAAAAGATACTATTTTGAAAAAGAAGTATTTATGAGTTACAATAAATAAAAAAATTGTTATGTGAGATGTAGGTAACAGAGACAATAAAACAGCGCTACGCTTGAAATCCCGATACTGCGCGTTGAAATTTCCAATTGTATGGTTTTCTATTTAACTTCGTTGTCTAACGTGCATTTCGCATCACAAAATGTGAAAGGAGTAACGGATGGAGTGAAAAAATATTTGTTGTTCGTAGCACATCCAATTTCAATTCGCGCTTGGACAATGCAACCGCTATATTACATATTATATTATTTTTAATACACTAACCAGTGCTAAGGACAATTTTAATAACCTATTTAGAGGTTAAAAATTCCACCCATGCCGGGATTCGAACCCGTGACCTCTGGCTATCCGGGTTCGAATCCCGGCATGGGTGGAATTTCAGCCTCTAAACAGATTTTTAAAATGGTCCTTAGCACGGGTTAGTGCATTAAAAAGAATATAATCATGTGGGTGCAGCGATATCATTCCGATGTGAAAACCTAACTGCAAAGTAGGTAATCGGGGCTGCAAGTGATGCAAATTACTTCAGCCAGATATTACATATTGTGCACTAAAAAACTAAATTTAAGAATTTTTTATACATCCTTTTTTCAGCCCAGCAGGCCTTCTCTCAGAGAGAGAGTGTGTATGCGCTTAATTACCGTACCCACCACGGATAGGCAACTTCAGGTGATAAGGTGAAGCGATCAACTCAGACACTCAGGTTTTCCTCACGACGTTTTCCTTCAAAGTTAGGGAGTATAAATTATATTACCTACTTTAACTATACCAAACTAATTTAACCGAGCAACATTTCAATAAACCTTGCCCCCTAGAATGCAAATGGGAGATAACGGCGCCCGCGCATGGGCGCAATTTTTGTCGCTGTTGCGATTAAGTGAAAAGAGCAACAAATTAAATTCTCCCACGCAAAGATCCCCCGGGCCCGTCGAATAAAGAGAGACATTACTCCCAGTCCCAAATGAAAGTAATTCATAAAACTGAGCGGGCTTTTGATATGAAAATGCCCCTAATCCAAGGCACGCGCTCCTAACTCCGGGAGGTGACCTCGGTTTGTTTGTTTGTGTTCCTCCACATCGTGTTGTTATTTATTTATCACAACTTTAGACTTTTCAATACTCACAAGGAAATTTATTAAGCGCCTGTACGTACGCGCAGTGCGATATAAATTATAACTTATCCGGAGATTAATGAATATAAGTATGTTTTGATCTTTGTGAGGCATTTTTATAATTTATACCTCGAATCTCAGGAATGTCTGTCTTTATTAACTTTATTGGTTATGATTTGATAGTTAGTAAGGCTGGCGTTTTGTTGATTTTGTATTTCAAATGAATGATAGCCCGGATTTACATTTTTATGTCGTCTACTTTTTTAAAGATTTAACCATAAATACACTATATTTTAAGTTAAGGTACCTACAGATGGGGGAAAAAAAGGAATTTCTACTTGACAAATGTAATTCTGTGGTAGACTTATTTTGGCACACTGATTGAAGCGGTTGTATTTGCGAATTAAATGCCATTGTTAGTCGCGGCAATAATCATAATATTTAAAACAGTAAAGGGGCAGACCGATTGTTTTATAAGGGTATCATTAAAAGCCATTCGGAGCAGAGATCAGAAATAACAAACACCAAAACGGTTGATAAAACGACTGCATCCCTTGTACTGCGTGTTTATGTTTTAGAATAAGTACCTTATGATTGAATGTTACGGGCCAATGGAATCCTGTCCTTGCAAAATATTTTATAGTTATGGTTTCGAAATTTTATACTAGAGTTAAGTACGTACCATTGTTCCTTCTTATGCCTCTCCACTGACGGAAATTGGCCGTTATTTCTCCATGTACCATTCCCTAAGCGTTATTGTTTTAATTATGATTAAGTTATTTTCATTTAAAGTTGTTGATGATAATTGAGCACAACGTGAGTAATTCTATAGTAGGTGGGGTGTAGGAAAACATCGTGAAATAACCTGAGTGTCTGAGGTGTTCAACCACCTATCAGCGCTTGTAATTTTCAATCCGCGGTGGGCACGTGTGGTAATTATGCCCATACTCTCTCTTTCCGAGAGAAAGCCTGTGCCCTGCACTGTGACGTCATAGGCTACATAAAAAAATAACAATGGCGCACCCTGTCTGTTCTCTCTATTACCCGTATCCACACTAACAATTGTATCCACACATGTTTCACCCAGAACACTGAGTTGGTCCTTCTAAACTCATACACCATCTCACACACACTCACGCATACTCATCAAACACACAGAGAGGTTCACATACACCAACGGTGTATTGTAACTACCTACATTAATTTATATTATCTTTATAGTACGACTACCCTAATTGTTAACTTTTGTATTGTACTGCTTTTAACGTACACATGTCTAAGCTACATACCTACTATATTGAAAGTGAAGAGCACTGTTCCCTGAGATACAGGTCCAGAACCTAGTTCAGGCACAGAAGATAGTTTATATGCAGCTTTGCCTCAAATATTGTAAGTAATACGCTTAAAATGTAAACTTGTAAAAAAATTGAAAGAAATAAAGATAATTATTATGATTATTATCCACACAGACAGTGGCATACGTATGGGTGTAAGAAAACATCGTGAAGAAACCTGAGGGTCTGAGGTGTTTAACCACCTATCAGCACTTGTAATTGTCAATCCGCGACGGGCATGTGCGAGAATTACGCCCATACTCTCTCTTTCTGAGAGAAATCCTGTTATCCTGCTGTGGGACGTATATAGGCTACATATAAAAATAGTGGCGCACCCTGTCTGTCCTTTGTGTTAAGCACCGTATGGTGCCCTACTGTTCTGTTTTAGTAAAAATATATTTCTGTTTATAATTCCGTGTTTATTCGATCATGATAATATTTTCACCAGACAATTAATAATATATAGACAGAAACTAAATTAAAAACGGACATAGGTATAAAAGACAATATGTACAAAAAGTAAAAAAAAAAAAAACAATAAGGTCTGTCGCCAACACTTTCTATTATCCGTAGTCACACTAACAATGATATCCACACAAACAGAGAATATATCCAGAGGATATATACAGTTTCTCTGCTAGCTTATTAAGCATGATTCATTGTATGTATTGGCGCTATTTATCGCTTTTACAAGCATGTATTTCCTCCGTCATCGATTAGATCAATTTATAAGCTAGGCAGTAGAGATTCGTTAAGAGATTTCTTTAAAGAAACTGACAACCTGACAGTTTCCAGTCAGTATATCTATGAAAACATTATGTACGTCAGGAAAACAATCAGGAACTTTAAAACTTTGCGTAGCCAACACAATGTAAATACTAGAAATAAACATACACTCTCGTTCCCACTATCTGAATAGGTAGCAAAGGTTAATAAATCCTTCATGGGGCCTTGTATACGCTTCTATAATAAAATCCCTGAAGATATATTAAGCTTGCCTAAAACGCGGTTCAAAGAATGTGTTAAGTACTCATTGTGTCAAAAGGGTTACTATAGCATAAAGGATTATTTAGATGACAATGATGTCTGGAGTTAAAGCCAGCAGAATGCATGAGTTCTAGGTCTTAAAATAATTGTTATGTAATTCTGTTAATTAAAGACTTTGAAAAGTTTGGAGATTTTTGCCCATTTTTGGCCAAAATGATCTGAATTTCGAAATGAGCACCTCGTTTTACTTGTAACGCTTCATTAAGTCACAATTTCTGTGTGATTTTGATTGAATGGACTGTATTTTGTAAGCTGGTGATTAATTAAAACCGAGATTTACTATTTTTAAGTCTATACTCGTATTATAAAATCAGATACACCGCGTGCGGGAGCGGCAAAACACGAATTCACCTTACAATAGTGACAACATAACAATGTAAATCAATGCTGCCACAATAAAAACATGGTAAAATAATCTATGTCGCGAACATCTTCCTGGGACATTATTATGTAAGTATCCACTGAGTTGAGTGACGTTGATACCTTTTTTAAGCTACTCCAGGTGTCAAATGCATACATTTTTGACACTGTCGAGTTGTCTAAACGCTTAACTTGATAGAGTGGAATGTTACGTAAGGGAAGGGCTGGTCTAGGACAAACTAAATAGCTTCTTTATCACTAAACAATCGTAACACAACCAGCGCCTGCGTTTAAGCCAGTGGCAAGCAATAGCGTGCGCTTAAATAGGTACCTTTCTCTGTTTCGACTGCAACAGGCGTACGCCTTTGTGTTCAAGAAACTGAATTGCTTTGGCGAACTTTCCAGCTGTTCTTTTACGATATTGCCTTTTTATTTAGCCTTATTAGCACTATATGGCCGTGAATTTATAAAGCCCCAATAAAGTTCTACCAAAAACGTGTAGCGGCTGATATAGAGATGAAATGTAGTATAAACAGGGGAAGTGCCGTGTATGCCCTGTTGTAAAGCTGTTCGGTCTCGACCGGCCCAAACGAAAAAAGAAACAACATTATGCATATAGTCTCCAAATATCCCTATAAAACCTCAGGGCTTTCCAATCAGCGACATCAAAATAACATTTTAACGTAATTGTGTGAATAGATGCGTCGTATGTTTGTTACAGGATAGTTTGTTATATTCCTGTAATGTTATTGTGCAATGTTGATATCTCACTTTTACTTGCGTGCAAAAAAAAATGGTGGTCAATGGGTGAAAAAAGTGCACCATAGAGCTCCCGAGACACCTACAGCGAAGACGGTTACACGGACGATTTGGCTTCGCTTCGCCATTGTTCAAAACTATGGCAATAATTTCGGTATCAGGCAGCACAGCAGTCATTTCACAGAATCTGACGATATTAGGGCGGACAACATTCGGACATTTGTAAGCAAACATCTTAATGTTTACTAATGAAACATTTCGAGGTACATTGATTGATGATAGTCTGCTCGCACGGGTTTTGTGTCGCGTCCTATTATTCTATTCATAAGTCGCGCCACGGGACGCTTCGCGAACAGCGTTGGTGGCTCGCTATTGTTCCCCCAACGCAGGAGAGACACATTCGCCAAACATTTTTTTCTGTTTCAATTTAGGTTGGTACCTACTTATTTCACTCCCTTTTTTTCACTTCGGTTTCTTTTCCTCAAGTGAGTGGGTCATTTAAATTTCATGCGTATTTTAGCAGAGTTCGCAGATGGGTTTCCATTAGCAGTGAATGATTAAGAGCTGTGAGGTGTGTATCTAGTGGGAGGCTGGGGTGTCGAAGATGCCAGCCTCCCCAGGGAGTGTGTGGGACCCCTGACTCGAGTGTGGTGCAGAGCATGCAATTAACTCCTCTGTCGGAGCATTATCTCGGCATTAGGGCTCCGGCGGCGGAACAGGGCACCCTCTGCCTCACGACATCTGTATCAGTGCTGCTTACATACCCACACCTACCCCTAATCGTTGCACACTAATATCTGGTGAGTGCATCAATTCTAATAATGCTTATGGCTATAATGGATTCCGTATGTTTATCGCACGACGAAGACGATGATTTGATTAAGTAGTTAGGTGGTTCGTGGCGTTATGATTTCGGGTCAAAATTTTGCCTATAGTTTTAACCAACCAATCTAAGTGGAGCCTAAGTAGATTTTACAATATAGAAGTGATAAGCTTGCGTTGCTTGTAAAATTTAAATTGACTAGATTATTGTCATTAAGAAGGAAAGTTGTAAAATAAAATTTACTTAGTTAATTAATAAATTAGTAAATTTACTTAAAAAATACTTAGTTTAGTTTAATATGTAACGTAATGTTTATCTATCCAGATCAGTCATTTTATGTATATATTATTGCTCTTACTGAGATGAGTATTAGATAGAGCTTTATTTCTTTGCGTTACATTATAAAATCGGTTCAAATGTTTTACGAAGGAAACAACAAATTCCTTTATCTGCTCAACTTATCGTGACTCAATACAAACGCCAAACAAAAATTTTAAGCGTCAACGAATGTCACCACTCCAGCACAAAAGTTAATCATGTTAGCGCGGCCGGGGTGGGCCGGGTGTTGCAATCTCATTGTCCCTGGTTCGAATCTGGAGGCACCCCCACACAGATTCGTTGCTTATTTAATGCAACGATGCACACGTAAACATCTAAATAACTTAACTCTGACACATCTCCCCCGCTCTCTAATTTCACTAAGTAGTCGCATCTTACAAAATGTATGGGGAAGAACATTGAAACAGAATGTTACTGCGTCGGTTTAATGTCGCACCGTTGCAGATACGTACTCTGTCTCCAATTAGCGTTCCGAGGGTCCGTGACGTGATTGGCTCGCCTAGTAATTTGAATTGAAACCCAGCCGGCTGCTGCTTACGAATCATTTTGGGGAAATTCGCCGATACATAACCCAATGACTCTCTTACGAAAAGCAGATTGCCAGATATTTGAATGGAATCACTAACGATTAAAGGCGTCAAAGTGCAACGGTGTCGGTGCATTGATAACTCTATCGACTGGACGCACAAATCTGTGCACTTCTAGCTCGACTAGGCGGCCCCAGCGGACTCACCCTCGCTGCTGCCACTCACTGTCAGAGCTTACGCAACCCAACTGACAGCCTCCAAATAATTCGTAACGAAAAATGTGTTAATCGCACTTTCACGGTTCGCGCGTCCAAATTAGATTAGCCCGATGACAATAGCAACATCTGTAACTGAAAGAGAGTCGTCATATTTTGACAGGTAGCGTCAATGCGTCCCGGCCCACATACACGTGTCCCACGCTAACTGGCATCGGCTCAACGGTCGGTGTCACTTTTTTTCTCACAAAAGTTGTGATTTCACGCGGCGCGAACATTCATCCGATTGTGTTGCGAGTTTTCGTTATCTTGTATAAGAGAGCGAGCTAGGTGACATTGAAAAAATAATACGTTTGGGATTTGACGGCTCCCCATGTGCGCACGGCAGCTTCCTTCTATAAACGAAACGGAATGATAAATTTATTAAACGTATACAAATGTTTGGACATTTTTATTTTTTTTTAAAAACCTATTTAGAGGCTAAAAATTTCACCCATGCCGGGATTCGAACCCGCAACCTCTGGCTATCCGTACCATTTTTATTTTGCTGTCGCTTAGACGTAGGTAACATAATTCAGTTCACCATATGTTAAGTCGTTACATTGCTTTGAGTAGGAAGTGGGAAAAAAATGCTTTACGACTCGAGTACGAAACTATGACATATAGTAGGCCTTTTTCTTTACCTTGGGTGATTCGATAAACAAACTTTTTGTGCCCGCTAAAGATATTGATAAATGTGTCCATTAAATTAATACGACTGTGAAACCACAGCAATTATAGTAAGCTTATATCTTCATAAACTGTCTGCAATGCCAGTGAGGTAGGATCTCGTATAATTAACGGTTTTTTTCCTCTTAATGGTGGCCGTTAACAGTATTAAATGTTAGAAGTTCGTAACAATCATTATCAATCGGTGTGGTTTGTCAATTCATAACGTAACATAACCTCAAACCAGAGGAGGCACAGAGCAGAGACAGCCTCTTGCCACGATCCTGACAGATCCCCTTCGCTTCATCAACGTTTATTAGTCGGTGCATGCATGCACGCCAGTTCCGGGTACTTTTTATCTTCCCCTCTGTTAATATATCCATGTCCGCCTGGGACGTCCAGTAACCACAGTAACCACCCACATTCGCTATATATATTTGTTTTGTAAATCTTTCTTCCTTCATCCTCAAAGTGAAAAGAATTTTACCATCGCTTCTTAATTTTTTTAATTTTTTCTCTCCGTAATCTAGAACCATCCTCGTACCTACTTCAAGGAATATTCTAAAAAAATAATAATAGCAAAATCGGTTCAGCTGCTCTCGAGATTTGCGCTTACCAACACATTCAGCGATTCATTTTTATATTATACTCGTAGAGATAAAAACAAAATGCTTACTTAATGAACGTCAAACCTGTTAGTTTCACAATTGATAGGTTATGTGGAGAACAAACTAACAAAGAAACTTTACATATTATTTTCAAAACAGATTTTAAGTTAATTAACAGAGTTTTCAACTTAAACTTCAAATTTCATTCTAAGAGCCAGTTTCTGAAATGAGAATTTCACTAAGTGAGTAGTTAACGATAGTTTTGTCTCTTCGAATTTCCCGGAAAAGAGCGTGACAGAATGTTACCTAATACTTAGTGAAAGTCCCATTTAAGAAATCGGCCCCAAAAATGCCTAGTCCGATTACTTATATTTATGTAGGTATCTTAGGTAAATAGTTATAAAGAAAATCCTTCCGCCAATTTAGTCAGCCCACGAAATCTTTCAAACGGAAAATTTGCCGGCTCATTAACAGGGGTTAGGTGACACGACCTCTCTTTAATTCGAGGTTTTCGTAAGGATCTCCCGGTCGGCCCTGGTAATTATTCACTAGGGGGTATATAAAGTAATTATTATGGGGTAGCCCTTTTTCCTTGTCGCAGCAGTCCCCCCCAAGACCCCTTGTGCTAATCACCTCCCCCGAGCGCCTGATGCCGATGACGGCTCCTAAAATGTAGCACTGAATCGGGATGACAGAATTTTAATATATATTCTTGTTGCGTGCTACGTGGTCTTGGAGTGTCCCAAGTTTCTATGAAAATAGTAGCTAGAATTTTTATTTCAAAATACAACTGGATAAAGCTTTCTTAAGTATTAAAATGTCTGTGCTGAGCAGATATTTCGATGTATAAGATGCTTATGATGAGAGTTCCTTTTCCATGTACCATGGCATGTACCAATGACTTTGTTTTATTTAAAGTTACCAGCTGACCCAGCGAACTTCGTACCGTCTAACAGTCTATTCTTTAATATTTTTTTATATTTCTCTCCGTAAGAACCATACCTACTCACACTTTAAGAAATATTCTAAAAAAAGAATTAGTGAAATCGGTTCAGCTGCTCTCGAGATTTGCGCTTACCAACACATTCGGCGATTCATTTTTATAGTATAGAAGACTAGCTGACCCAGCGAACTTCGTACCGCCTAACAGTCAATTAATTAATTATTTTTTTCTCTCCGTAAGAACCATCCTCGTACTTCAAGGAATATTCTAAAAAAGGAATTAGCGGAATCGGTTCAGCTGCTCTCGAGATTTACGCTTACCAATACATTCAGCGATTAATTTTTATATTATAGAAGATATAAATTTTTGTGAAGTTATAGTAGAAATACCACTCGCTATTCTTGAAGGAAAATATCGTGAGGAAACCTGAGTGTGTGAAGTGTTTAAATACCTCAGCGCTTAAAATTGCCAATCCGCGGTGGGCACGCCTGGTAATTAATCTCATACTCTCCCTCTCTCTGAGAGAAAGCCCGTGCCCTGCAGTGGGACGGTTATAGGCTAGTTAAAAAAAAGATGTTATAGATACAAGATTTTAAAAATCTATTTAGAGGCTAAAAATTCCACCCATGCCAGCATTCGAACCCGCAACCTCTGGCTATCCGTGCCAGAGGCCAGAGGTCGCGGGTTCGAATCCCGGCATGGGTGGAATTGTTAGCCTCTAAATAGGTTTTTAAAATTGTCCTTAGCAAGGGTTAGTGCATTAAAAAGAATATAATAGATACAAGATGTTATTGTGACTTCTCTGACGTCACCGCAATAGTAATACAAACAAGAATTTTTCGGAAAATTCTGCGTATGACACGCAGCCTGGCACTTCTTTATCAGCAGGATCTAATAGAAGCGAAAAAGCTTTAAAACGAAAAATATTAAGCACAAACATAAAAATGAATGCCAACTAACAAATTTTCAACCAATAATTAGGAATACCCCTAATTATTGGGGGTTCCTTCAGGGTTTTTGAAATGAAACGAAAAGGTTTTATTCAAAGTAGCGCAGATACTGCGGCTTGATAAACGTTACAAGTCAAATTAACTGTCCATTTCAAAATCTCGATCATTGTGGAGAAAAAATGGAGAAAAAAACTCCACAGACGTTCAAGCACACAAAACCTTTCTTAAAAAACATAGTGAAAATATAAAGACCGACATGGTCGAAGATACGTAAAAATATCGCACAGGAAAACCGAATGCTCTGTAAAAAGCTCACTAAGTGATGCAATGAGGAGATTTATATTTGTTAGAGGTAAGTTGTTCGTCTTCATAAGGCTTGACATTTCATTTCTGTCTAGGCGAGCCGACAAGATGCTAACCCTCCTTGTCTTCTGCCTCTTCCCCCGACACCCTCACTTCCCCGCCCCCTTTACTCTCTCGAAGGGCTCCCCTTGCTAGCTATGCATAAAATCTTGTCTTATTACTTCCAACTTTGCTATTATATTTGACGAGACGAAGTTACCAAGTTATTTTGTTATTAAAATTTTTGGTCGAACCGCTGTGGGATAAATCTAGCTCGAAATTGTGAATGCATAAATTATGAAGCGATGTCTTATTTGACTGAAGGGACTTATGGGTTTGCGGGTCTGTGTATCAAACTCTGTTGCGACATGGGCAGCGACAAGTTTCACCGGTTGTCATGGAAACTAATTGTTTACAGCAACAATTTCAGTGAACTCGGAGTCAATACTGCGGCGGTACCTCACTGCCAGATTCCTAATGCAACCTAGAAGTCAATACCTACGTGTGGAGCTAACGAGGCTGTGGGCTTTCTCATGACAGATGGATATGTCCCTAGTAAAATCGGGGCGCATGCCTAATTTAGTAGTGATCATTAAGCTTTACCTATATTATGAGAAACACACTAATATTTTAAAGGGGAAAGTTTGTACGACTGTTACCTCTTTAAGTCTAAACGGCTGGAGAGATTTTAGTAATATTTGGTATGGAGTTAGCTGACTCCCTGGATTAAGACATATTGTACATTTTACTGCGTGAAAATATCTTATTCAAATGAGAAAATATAAATCGATAAATCGCGGGTAACACCGCGGGGCACATCTAGGTTACCATAATTAGAAGAAGATTTTGTCAACAATTTTTTTTTTAAAGTTTCGTGGTTGTCTCGGTCAAACATGTAAGAAACCCATTAATTTTACTAGTAAATTCTTATTTTTTTGCAATTTCGTGTGTTCATTAGAGTTCATTAAAGTTGATCGTCGAAACCTAACTCAATAACGTTTTTTTTGCGTAATTGAGAAAAAATCTACGGTTATTCGTGCGGTTTTTTTAAGAGTCTGTTGGATGTTGTGGCTAGATAAAAAATGGAATGTTGATTCTAAGTGTAGTAAGATTCACTCACAAGATTGTATGTGGAATTATTCTTAAGTTTCGTCTTGTTTCTGAAATCAACAATTGTGATGACATTTTTTCAATGTCTTCCAATTTGAGTTATTGATAGATAATACATAGATAAACTTTAATTATGATGAGGATTATATCAAGCCTTTGTATAGAGACACGTTATCATTTATAATATAAAATTTTTTCGCTGAATGTGTTGGTAAGCGCAAATCTTGAGAGCAGCTGAACCGATTTCGGTAATTCTTTTTTGAGAATATTCTTTGAAGTACGAGGATGGTTCTTACGGGGAGAAAAATACAAAAAAAAACTTAAAGAATCGACTGTTAGGCGGTACGAAGTTCGCTGGGTCAGCTAGTCTATAATATAAAAATGAATATCTGAATGTGTTGGCAAGCGCAAATTTCGAGAGCAGCCGAACCGATTTCGCTAATTCTTATTTTAGAATATTCCTTGAAGTACGAGGATGGTTCTTAGGGAGAGAAAAATAAAAAAAAATAAAGAATCGGCTGTAAGGCGGTACAAAGTTCGCTACGTCAGCTAGTTGCACATAAAAATGGAAAATACACAGATATTCCTTTACATAACTTCTCGCTAACTGTGCTCACAAACACAATCACCACATATTATCTATATATATATATATATATATTGCGTATAATATACGAGGCTAATTAATACACGTCTCACTGGTTCGAGCGGCTACAGAAGAGAGAATGAATGACCGAGTGAGTGAATGAAACAGTTTACGGTTTAGTCCCGGTGCAACCTCTCCACTCGCGGGCTTCGCCAGAGCTATGCGGAGAGTGTACACACGGCGTGAGTGAATGACTGTGTCATGTCGCCAAGGACCTCTTGAAATTGTCAATCCGCGGTGGACACGCGTGGTTATTAAGCCCATACTCTCTTTTTCTGAGAGATGGCCTGTGCCCTGCAGCGAGACGTATACTCGTATAATGTCATAACAGACAGGGGCCTTGAAATACTTATATTACTATACCGTCCTTCAAATTGCAAAAAGTCCCATGTCAAAAAAAAAAACGTCTTTCCACCAAATTTGTATGAAAAATTTAAAAATTACAAAGATAGCAAGACTTCATAATCCTTACCTACTCAGGCTGAAACTATAATTTCTTACACTTACATTCAGAATCAATTTTAAAAACCTATTTAGAGGCTAAAAATTTCACCCATGCCGGGATTCGAACCCGCAACCTCTGGCTATCCGTGCCAGAGGTTGCGGGTTCGAATCCCGGCATGGGTGAAATTTTTAGCCTCTAAATAGGTTTTTAAATTTGTTCCTTAGCACGGGTTAGTGCATTAAAATAAAAATAGTATATTCAGAATCGAGTTTTCCTTCAATTTAGGCGAAAGAACGAAAATCGTGTTTTTTGAACATTGACATTTCGCAATATGAACGACGATACGAATATTGTAAGAATAAAAATAAGAATAAGAATATTTATTGTGAGCATAGACATGGGTTACACATTAAGCAGTAACAGTTGCTATTAAAAATAGATTCACCAAATCTCACCTTAACACAGAAAGGAAAAATAAACAAGTCTGATTTGATTTGAAATGCTTGTGCGCATTAACAGGCCAGCATCACAGGAGCTAGGTAGTTCAATTAAAATCGCACAAGGTACAAGAGCGAGCAACGGAGTGGTGCGCGCGACATCTGTTCCTTGCCTTGCGACAAATTAACACCAAGTCGAGTTTACTGAGCTGCTCCGAAAACGGCCAGTTGTAGCGAACGTAACGAGCGCTAAAGCTTCCTTTAAACCGTGCCACCATCTGCTACACGCACTAAATTCAGCGCTACAACGCTTTGTTTTATAAAATTTGTAATCATTCTCACATTTTATGGCGGTGAGCGGGGTCCGTTTCGGAAAATTTGATACGACTATAAAGCCTGTAATTGTGTTAGCATTCCAGTTAATTAAAAGTTATGAATTTAGAGGCACAGCTTTGTAAGTCCTTTCTAAAAGTGAGTTGAGTGATCGTAATTTAACTAATTGCGTCGTAAAAAATGAAACAGACGGTATATTTTTTTCAGGTTGTCCGTTATCACAGGATTTCACTTAGAACAACCTCATTAGAAAATTAATAATAACTTTATGAGAGATTTTCTTTCTCGAAATCTCCCTCTAGAGCACATTGTAAGCAAGATGCGATTGTTTTAGCTTGCAGACTTTCTTTAGATCTTTTGTGTACCAACTATATAAGTAGTCCACTACAATGTTGTAGCTAAAAACAAAATATTTTATTTTCAAATGTTTTATTTTTGTACTATGTTTTGTACCCTCTTTCTTCCTGTACTGGATTTTAACAGGTTCCCTCAAAGAGTAATTCCCATACAAATTCACCTATTCCCATGCAGAGATATTGTGGTGTTCATTTACAATAGACATGCCGAATCGCAATGAACATAAGATAAGATAAGAATATTCTTTATTGTACACCAGAGCACATATTATAAAACATGTAAAGATACAAAGTACAATTGGCGGCTTATTGCCTTATTGCTGAAAGCAATTTCTTCCAGACAACCTTACGACGGAAAGTTGCTGAAGGAAATACGAGACGGGTAGTCGGTGCAAATATGAATATATTAATACACTTCTTATATAAATGTAATATGGTATAGGTGCTGGGCTAGCCTATACCACCTATAAAACCATGTCCCAGGCACTACAGCGTCGGAGTGGTCCCTTCACCCATCTAGTGAGAGTGAAGATGCCACTGGACGCTGTATAAATCAACTCATGCAAAGAAAAGACCAATATTATTATCTTTATATAAATAACAATATACAAAAATAAAGAATTACATAATATAGTTAAACATATTGAGTCATGGAGCTCTGTTTGCCAAAGGGACATCTACAGGATGTAAAAAGGTCCCTTTATAAAATGAACCCTTATAAATGCGCAGTACAATCAGTCACATGGCGCGACGCAGCGTGGGCAGACCGTCTACCAGATAGTCTGATGATCTGGTTATGGTGGCGGCGAGTCCGGTCCGAAGACCGGGACACTTTTTCCAAGCTTATGTCTAGTGCCCGAAGAAGCCTGTGTCCCGCAGAGAGCGTCGAATGGCCGATGGCTATGATGATGAAGGGCTTAAAAGGGAACAAAAGTTTAATAGTTGTCTGATCTCAACTGTACCTACAGTACATTTGACAAAATACCAATTATATTATTTTTAATGCACTAACCCGTGCTAAGGACAATTTAAAAAAAATTCTATTTAGAGGCTAAAAATTCCACCCATGCCGGGACTCGAACCCGCGACCTCTGGCTATCCAGCTACCTGTACGTAATACAGAGAATATTGTAGAGGTTCGAAATTTCACTGATGCCGGTGAGTTGCCCATTAGCTCAGTTGGAAAGAGCGCTGGCACGGATAGCCAGTGGTCGCGGGTTCGCATCCCGGCATGGGTAGAATTTGTAGCCACTAAAAAGGTTTTTGTGGAATACATAATATAGCCTGAAGAAGAAGAAGAAGAAATAGGTTTTTTTGAAATTGTCCTTATGCATAAAAAGAAAAGTATAAAAAATCCAATTATTAATAATAATATCTACACTTTGAAGCGCTCGTGGCCTAGCCGAATCGAGTGATTGCAATCAATCACTTGAGTTAAGCAACAGCAGGCGCGGTCACGTGCAGGATGGGTGACCGTCCTGTGACCACCGCTATAGTGGCATTTTTTCCGAGTGCTTCAGTACTTCACAAGTCACGTTGAGCCGTTGGCGCCAGCTGTCATTAATGGCAGCCTTAAAGTCATCTCAGAAGCCCTATGGGCGGCTTAATAAGTTCTGGCAGTAAGGCTCGCCACTGTCTTACAACCCTCCACCAATCCGGACTTGGCCCCCCGTGGTGGAGTATGGCCTAACCTTCCTGCGATACAGGAAGAGACCCGTGCCCCAGGAGTGGTGACATACAAGGGTCGAAGTACACCAACTATTTCATACTTTAAATCTGAATTAGTTCATATTTAACAAACCGTTAAATGGTAGACTTTTAGTCCGGATTTACTTACGGGTGTTGTTATATCGGAAAATTCCGACCAGGTTTCGCTCCGATTCGCAGAGCTTAATCATGGTGAGCAGAGACGGAGCTCGCGTCGTCGGTTGCTTGTCTCACACTGAGTCAAATCCGGACTAAAAGTCTACAATGTGTTGTGCTTACGAAAGTTTTAGTTCAAAAACCGTTAAATGGTTTGTTTTCGCAATGGTAAAAATGTTAAATAACAGTCTGAATTATTTGGTCAAAGACTTCACACGTCCGACTCGCCCTTTGGTGGTGCCGTATGTTTACCCTGTCATGGGTGCCAGGCAGTGGTAAACTCATTGTGTCGCAACAAAAAACTAATGCGATTATCTAACTTTTACTCTTATGTACGACAAAGGCGATGATAAAAGCGCATACGGGGATTATACTGCGGCATTTGCCGACGATGTTGACAGTAGCGAGAAAAAAAATGCGCAGATACATGCATTCAAGCTACAAAGGGCAGATGCTTACGTCATAAAAATTAAGTAAATCAATAAATTAAAAAAAGAGAATGAGGCCGTGTCAAAATATTTTCCCACAATTATTATGCGAATCCGTGCCATAAAGGGCAGAGGGTAGAAAGTTTGATCGGAGAAGTGAGTTATAAAAATAAATACATGTTACGTGTACATAGTGTGTATGAAATATCAGACGACTAATGACCTAAAACGCGAGGGGTAAGGGGAACAATGTTAACAGTCATCATCGTTACATAGTTGGATTTAGGGATGTACACAACATGATCAGATTCTTTGACGCTGAATCAATCGTCCGTGCGTTTTTAGGAAATACCTAGAAGAGTACCTATCTTCGTGTGTATCGTCTATATGTCGTAAAAATCCATACAGGTGATTTTATGTGAGCAACAAATATCAGAACACTAATTATGCTTAAAATAAAACAGTAACCGATGAGATGTCAGCGCAAAAGATAAGCGAACAAGACTGACCTGCAAAAGCTTGTTGGTTTCGACAAAGCTTTTTGCAAGGGAATTTCATTTTAATATTTTATGTGTAATGATCATTTTCTTTTACCTATAAAATATGGTTAGGTTTCTTTGTACAGATTTCACTTCAAAACGTCTGACAAGGAAAAGAAGTAGGCTATGATAAACGTTAGAATTTATCTGAGGCAGTATGCTTTGGCTAATTATAATCATTCAATCCGAATCTGTATTACGGCACATTGTTACCTATAATATAAATTAGATCCTTTAATTCCGTTCTATTTCCAAAAACAGTTAATGGATTTTCAATCTTTTTTTAATTTTAAGGCCAATGTTTCAATGAATGCCTGTCCCAGTGTTGTATATACGCCTAAGCCCTGGCGACCTAGAAATAGGACATGACGAATAACTTTCCTAATTCACACCCAATGATTTAGTAGGAAGTCCGGAAAACCTACTGTCCAGGTCGAAAATTTTCATCATCATTTTTTAGACAACAAGAAGAAAAAGTTCTTCAAAATCTACATAGTTTTAGAAGAATTGAATTAACTGTTACCTCTAGGGGTTTTTCTTCTTCTTCAGGCTATATTAGTCCACTAGCATGTTATAGCGCAAGGTTAAGGAGATATCCTCCAGGGATTAGGAGGATATATTACCAATAGTTCTCTGGGAAACTAATAAACTACCCATGTTACGAACTCTACGCTGACGAAGTCTTCGTCGGTGCAGAGAAGAAGTAACTTACGTCATTCTCTTCTGCCGACTCTGTGATTGAATCACGAAGATCTTATATCCCCGTTCAATTACAGGGTGAATTGGAAATTGTTAGTAGTACTGTTAATGCCCTAACATTTGCAAATTTCGTTCATTCGTCTTGTTAAAAAAATACATTAATGTTTTAAAAGTAATGGTGTAATGTTGTTATAGATGATCGCGAAATGATTCCTAACTTTAATTACATTTGAAATGGCATAAGACTGGATGTATTTTTTTCTGAATGTATCTTTACTTCTCTTTACTTTATAAGTATCATGTTTGTAATGTCCTTGCCTGATTGTGAGATATCTCACGTATACCTAGTTTAGGACCAGTGTAAGTAATTGTGTTTTATGGAAGTTTCTTTTATTATTTTATTAACAAAATAACTATTAACTTAATTGCCAATTCGCTTAAATGATTTTTTTGCCAGAGTCCGATGTGGTTTGGCTCTGATTCGCAGTATATGAATCCGGACTTATGTTAATAATTCGTGTGTATTTCCATGTATCTATGAATGACTGACATGGTGTCATTAACTTTTTTTACGTCAATGAAAAATATAGTACGTTTGCTGATTATTTGATATTTTAATGTTACTTGCTTAAGTCCACAATTATGTTGTACTTAATTCACGTTCACACTGGTCCTTTGAGCCGGATAAAGTGAAGGTGAAGGTATGAAGTGAAGCTACATAGGTACTTAGGCACAGGACTACATTGTGGCAAATAACACCAAAATATCAAATAATCAACAACGTATCTATATTCCTACATTGACGTTGGAAAAGTAAGCAAGTGGCACCCATCACTCATCCATAGACATAGTCCCGTGGTTGCACTTAAATTTAAATCGCTTTCTAATGTGCTTGGCTGGTTTGAATATTACAGTGTACCTATTTTATTTTAGGACCAGGATTTGGTGTTGCGTGGAAGCAATTGTCATTAGGTATTTTATTAGTAAAAAAAACTAAAGTTTACAGTTTAACACGTGTAATCTCATAAGAACAATACATTATGTTCACTTAAAATCAGAATTATTAATTAATTAATTAATTAATTCAGTTAACATGTATGAGCTTACTAAATAGCAACAGTTAAAATTATCATTTAAACTGTTGCTATTAAAAAAAAAAGTATTCACTTAATACCAGATTTTTTTCCTACTTGTTTTTTCGCCAGAAGACTCCGACCTGGTTTCGTTCTGATTCGAAGTAAGCGAATCCGGAATTATGCTAATAATATGTAGTGCTTCCGAAAGCTTAAAATAACTATTTTTTTCCAAATTTCGCTTACGAATTCAAAGTCGCCCTGTAGACCTAGCTGTTACAGTTTTAGGAAGGTCGTCGCTCATGAGTGTATTTCTCACGTTTCATTCAACTAACATCCCTAGTGTGTGCCAAAAGTTGGGTAGGGCCATAAATACTCCGCGGGGTGCCCGGGCCTGAACGACCGCACATATGCACGTGTTAACATTAGCTCCGTAGTAGTTAATTCCGTGTTGCCCTAAACTCACTTAAGAGGGTAAAGCAGCATTCGCGACGAAGAGTTTGTTTAACACTTACCCTTTCTAATAACCACTCACTGCCTAGTCAAACCGAGTGAATCAATCACCTGAGTTAAGCAACAACAGGCGCGGTCAGGAGCAGGATGGGTGACTGTCCCGCGATTACTGCTAGTGGCATTTTTTCGAGCGCTTCCGTGCTTTGCAAGGCACGTTAAGCCGTTGGTGCCGGCTGTCGTGTGATCGCAGTGGTTAGGCCATGTCTTTGACCTTATGGGCGGCTAGATAATTTCTGACAGTAAGGCCACTGTCTTGCCATCCTCCGCCAAGCCGGACTTTGCCCCCGGTGGAGTAGGACCTAACTTTCCTGCGACGCAGGAAGAGACCCAAGCCCCAGCAGTGGGGAGATAGGTATAAGGGTTGAATCATTCGAATAACCACGCCAAATCCGGGTTGGTGGAGGATGGTAAGACAATGGCGGGCCTTACTGTAAGACGTTATCATGCCGCCCATACGCCCTTGGCTGAGGGACTTGGTCTTCGTGGTGGAGTATCGCCTAACCTTCCTGCGATGCAGGAAGAGACCCGTGGCCCAGCAGTGGGGATATACAAAGGGTCGGTATCAATGACCACGCGGTAGCTGAATTGTGAGAATTCGGACTTAAAATCTGCGATTTTAATTTTTTTCTCAAATTTCTGTTTTTTCTTTTCTTAGGTCGAAATCGAACGGTTTGAATGGGTCATGGGTATGATCACAATAAAAATGCAAGTAGTCGAGAGCCGCCACTTTGAATGGAGATGTTTTAATCTAATCGGAAAGGCTGTGCTAAAATATAAAGAGCTGTGGCCTTTGCATCTACTTAATGAGATGATTTAAACAGCGTCCAGCGGCACCTTCATTCGTATTAGATCGGTGAAGGTGCCAGTAGGACGCAGCAGTGGCTAGGACATTGTGTTTAGATGGTGTATGCTTGCCCAGCATCTATACCATCACCATCAACCCATTATGCCCCCACCGAGGGGCAAGGGTCTTTTCCTGAGGAAAGTATACACCATACTCCAAACGGGGGCCAAGTCCGGATTGATAGAGGCTTGTAAGACTAGTAGCTGGTATTATTGTCAGAAGTTTCCAAGCCGCCCTAAGGCCTCTGACTTAGCTTAACGACTGCCGTCTATCGACGGCTGATAGCCCCAATTACTAGCGTGACTTGCGAAGCACGGAACCGTTCGGAAAAATGCCACTAGCCTTAGTTATAGACGGACACCGATCCATGCATTGAACGCACCCTATGTTGCTTAACCTTTGTGGTCGTTTAAGATCACTAAGGCAGCCGGGGCTACGAGCGATACCTTTATACCATACTGACAGCTTAGCCTAGCCCACAGGAAAGAAAATCAATGCGTGCGGAGCGAACCAAGTCTACGTTGTATTTCTTCAACGACTGCGTGTGGTATGAAGATGCAAAGGCCATATTTGTTTAAAGACGACGTTATTTCGTTTATAACATATACGTTTATAACATAACGTTTATATAACCGAACGGGGGACGCGATTCGCCGGGCGCGCTCACATTACACGCAAATACATTGTTACATTGTTGTCACTACAACGGCCTCGGTGGCGCAGCGGTTTGGCACGCTGACTGTAAAACCGAAGGTCTCGGGTTCGATCCCCGGCCGGGTCAAACTAGGAAACGAACTTTTCTAGTTTGTCTCGGATCTTGATGTTATCTATGTATTTATTGTATTAAATCTATCGTCGAGTTAGCACCTATAACACAAGTCATTTAGTTGTACTTAGTATAGGGCTAACGAGATCTGTGTAATATGTCCATGAATATTTATTTATTTATTATATTATTATTTATTTAGTAGGCTTACATAAGTCGTGTCATATTTCAATTTTATATTCTCACTTCTACACTCAGCTAAAACTAGCAATGAATAAATGAACTTGAGCAGCGGTAGCCCAGTGGGTGGAATAATAGACTCTGAGGTGAGGGACCCAGTTTGATTCCTAGTTCGTTCTTGTACTAAAGACTTTGTTGTCTAATTTGTGATTTGTAAAGTCACAGTAGCAACGCCTCTCGCCAACGGTGAAAGAAAACATCGTAAGGAAAACTGAGAAGAGTGCTTGAGGTGTCCAAATACCTCGGCGCTTGAAATTGCCAATCGGCGTTAGGCACGAGTGGCAACTAAGCCCATTCTCTCTCTCTGAGAGAAGGCCCGTGTCCTGCAGTGTTACGTTTATAATAATAATATTGGCCTTTTTGCATCTACTTAATGAGATGATTTATACAGCGTCCAGTGGTATCTTCACTCACACTAGATGGGTGAAGGGACCACTCCGACGCTGTAGTGCCTGGGTCATGGTTGTATAGATGGTGCTTGCCCAGCACCTATACCATCCTGACAGCTTAGTCGGCCTAGCCCACAGGAAAGACTAGTCAATACGTGCGGAGCCAACCAAGCCGCGGGTTTCCTCACGATGTTTTCCTTCACAGTTAGCGTGTGGTATTGCGACTGCAAATTCGCAAATGTACGTAACTTTGAAATTAAACAAAGTCATTGGTACATGCCCGCACTCGGGATCGAACCTGGGGCTCTCGCTTGCCAGTCTATGGTTCTACCCACTGAGCTACCACCGCTCACGTTACGTTACGTTTATAGGCTACATAAAAAAGGGAACTTCGTTTAATTTATTTACTTTTCTAGTTATAAGTAAGTTTGTAATAATGTTTTAAGTGTATCTTTAATTTTAACTCACAAAACGTAGTTTTACTGTGCTTTCACTTTACTGTTGTTGTCTTGTCTTTGGAATTAACCTTTTCTATTTTATCCTATTCTAAAAAACAAAACATAATGACTTCGATCTGCGATATGACTTCGATCTGCGACATTGTATCTCGAGCACAAAAAAAATGCTTACGGCAAATGTTCCGAATAGCACCAGACGTTAGCTGCAAAACGTATTTTAAGAAGTATAAATTATTGACATTACCGTCGATTTATATTTTAGAATTAGCAAAATTTGTAAAAGGTAACCCAGAGTTATACGAAAGATTGGACAGAAAAAACATACGGGACTTAGATAAAGTTAAAGTACCCAAAGCCAATACAGCTATGATGTAGAAAGGCATTTTGTGTAATGCACCATTGATTTACAATTAAGTCCCAAAAGATATTAGAAATTTAAATTATAATTTATTTAAAAGGAAATTAACCGAATACTTATTAGAGAAATGTATTTACATAATAAGTGAATTTTTGACTGCCAGGTAATCTCGATGTCGATAAAATTGTTAACCTATTGTGATGTGTGACATAATGCTAAATTCTGTAATAATTTAATTTCAATTTAATTATAATTTGTATAAACTAATTATTGACCAATTACAAAGTGACATCAAACTAATAATTAATTTGACATTTTGATAATTTTGATAATGATAATGATAATTTTGTTTTTTTTATATTTGTACGCCGCAAGGAAAAATATGGAGCACCTGAAAGTTTTTTTTTACCTACAACTGTACGCATTACGATGTTTGTACCAACCCATATTTCACAAATAAAGTATTTGTATACTTTATTTGTGAAATATGGGTGTATTTGACATGTATTTGATCTTTATGGCGTTACAATGTTACCTAAAACAAAACAGTCCTCAAGTCAACTTCATACAGCCAGTGTTTTTAACATCCAATAAGGCCCTGCAGCAATTTTCAAGTGACTCTTGCGATTTTTAGAATGTTTCCACCGTGGCCCCGGGCTTGTTGTCCATTATAAAGAATGTTTTCCTTTTGTGCGTTTTGCGTGCCCCATTTCGCTACAGGCGTACCCTGAGTCCCGATACTATTAGCGAATTACAGTACAAGGTTAGAGCGATGGTAGCGCAGCGGTAGCACGCCCGCTTCTCGATCGGGACGTTGTGGGTTCGAATCCCACCATGTATTGATGATTTCGAATGATTTTGTTTTCTAAGTTACGAACATTCGTGAAGTTGTAGTAGCAATACTGCGAAGAAAAAATTCGTGTGGTAACCCCTCGTGCCCCATTTGGCTGGTTATCCTTTTGTATTATAAATTTATAATATACCATTGACGCCTAGAATATTTCTGTCGTCCAAAAAATATTTCAAAATACGAATACCTAAAGTCCAAAATATTTATAAATATTTATTGTTGACACTGCAACATACCTCGGCGCTTGCGACGCACACAATAAGGCTAAGTTTAGTAATCTAAGCAATAAGACCGCCAATTGTCAATTTAATAAAATTACTTAGATTTATGAGCGGCTTGATAACAGTAAGCCCCGCCACTGTCTTACCTCCTGACCCAGACTTGGCTCCCGTGGTGGAGTATGGCCTAACCTTCTTGCGATGCAGGAAGAAAACCGTGCCCCAGCAGTGGGGACATACAGGGGTTGATATCGACGATCAACGACTTAGATTTATGAAATCATGGTTGTATTCTTTTTCTGGTTGTGCAATAAAGTCTTATCTATCTTTATCTGTCTAAGTGAAGTAATCTCATAAGTATCTAATTAACTACAATACAAATTGCCGCCTAGAAGAGTTCTTCCCTCTGAAAAACGCAGCTTATTTGGCTGGCTTTTCCTTTTCTATTATAATAGACCTACCATTGACGCCTAGAATATTTCTGTCGTCCAAAAAATATTTAAAAATTCGAATACCCAAAGTCCAAAATATTTAAATAGTAAAAAAAGGCGAATACGCGGATGAAACAAATATTCAAACAAAGTACAAGGCAACACACAGAACTAAATACAATTGCGTATTTTTAATTTTTTTTAAATTTAAGTTATTAAGTTAAATTTGAGGCCTTGGAATTCCCCTTTAATATTTAATAGAATTTTACATAAAAAGATAATTTAATATTTTACAAGAAAGATACAGGGTGTTATTTTTTACATGTGGTGGGTATGTTATTCAAATCAATCAAGCGTTTAATCATCAATCTTAGAATGCCAAACTAATTAATTTTAAAAATTAAATGCAGTCTTACTTCAGTAAAATCATATCTACAATAATCCAAGTACACTTTTTATCCATGTGGGACACCGTGCATAGCGTATGGCTAGTGCACTATACAGAGGGTTTCAACAAGACAAAGTTTACACATCAAAATCACTTGTTCTGGTCCCAAACTAGGATACCCTGTCCTACAGTAACCAGACAAGGATATCACAAACGTGAATGTACCCAGAATGAAGTAAGTACGGAGGCCTCAATCGGGAGTCGAACCCACGACCTCTGTTTTGGTCGTCAGGCGTGGTAACCGCTAGACAAACGAGGCAGTTACTCGGTAAGTCCTTATGCCGCAGCACTTATATGATTCCCTACTTTTGTAAGACAATTAACTAATGTTAATAATTATTAATTCATATTTAAATAGGTAAATAAGCACATTATATCAACGTTTTTTTGTTTTTATATGAATATGCACAGACATGTATTAAACATGACATGTATGTATTATTTAAAAACCTATTGAGAGGCTAATAATTTCACCCATGCCAGGATTCGAACCCGCAACCTCTGGCTATCCGTGCCAGCGCTCTACCAATTGAGCCAATGGGCGACTCACGGCATCAGTGAAATTTCGAACCTCTTTACACTATTCTCTGTATTACGTACAGGCAGCGACATCTGACTTAAGCAAATTGCATTACTTACAGCCCCGACTACCTACTTTGCAGTTAGGTTTAACATCGGAACGATATCACTGTACCCATATGATTATACTATTTTTATTTTAATGCACTAACCCGTGCTAAGGAACAAATTTAAAAACCTATTGAGAGGCTAATAATTTCACCCATGCCGGGATTTGAACCCGCAACCTCTGGCTATCCGTGCCAGCGCTCTACCAATTGAGCCAATTGAACTAATGTATGTATTATTTTTTAGCCTCTAAATAGGTTTTTAAAGACATGTATTATTTATTAATTGACATAATTCGCTAAGTTGGCCTAACTATAAAGCAATATTTTAATTTTGTTTACACGTTTATTATTATGTTGACTGTATTTACTGTTATGTTGAACGAATGTATTACTGTACTGACTGAAAATCAGCGCTGAGGGTTCACGCCCCCAGCCTATGCTGAGTCAGTTGCCTTTTGCATCAGCAGAGACACACCGCGACAAAGTTTGTAATGTGTTTTTCAACACACTTGCTCGTAAAGTGACTCTTATAACACCGGTTTAAGAACCATAATGCTGTCCATTATACACGCGTGCGTAATAATATTACAGCACAAGTGCTGTAATGAATATAGTTTTAATTTTATCAACTACAGACAAATAATGACAGCAAAGAGTTTTCATATCTAAAAATAATAATTTAATTTATATTTTATGCACGTTAGTATCAAAATACGATAACTAAACATTTATTTTCATCAAATTGCAATCAAAATAAGAAAAAGATAGACATATCTAAAAGCCAACTTGTAATTCAGAAATATCGATTTATAGGCTGTATGGAAGTTGTTACATTTGCCTACATTTGACAGCGCGCAAATTAAAAAAGTAGGCGCGCGCCATTTTCAATCTCAGTTCTCAAGAAATAAAACTTTTCATTGTTTATTGCGAAAATGTCGAGTTCGAGTACTGATACTGAAGAGGATATGGTTTTAACTCCGCAAGACATGTATAAAGTTCACTCTTCCAAATGTCAAAACGGTAGACAGCAATGTTTTACTGGGGAATGACAAATTAGACCTTGTGAATGAAACTGTATTTCTAGGTATCACAATTGATGCAAAGCTTCAGTGGGGTCCTCATATAGAAAAATTAGCAAATAGGCTTAGTTCAGCAGCATATGCAGTCAAAAGAATTAGGCAACTAACTGACGTCGCAACTGCTAGGCTTGTTTATTTTAGTTAGTTCCATAGTCTTATGTCCTATGGCATACTACTGTGGGGACGGGCAGCAGACATTGAGACCATCTTCGTCTTGCAAAAGAGAGCGATCAGATTCATTTATAGGCTGGGTAGTAGAGATTCATTAAGAGATTTCTTTAAAGAAACTAACATCCTGACAGTTGCCAGTCAGTATATATATGAAAACATTATGTACGTTAGGAAAAATATCAGTAACTTTAAAACTTTAGGTAGCCAACACAATGTAAATACTAGAAATAAACATAAACTTTTGTTCCCACTATTTAGGCTGGCAAAGGTTAATACATCCTTCATGGGGCATTGTATACGCTTCTATAATAAAATCCCTGAAGATATATTAAGCTTGCCTGAATCGCGGTTCAAAAAATATGTTAAGCACACTTTGTGCCAAAAGGGCTACTATAACATAAAGGATTATTTAGATGACAATGAGGTCTGGAATGAAAGCCAGTACAATGTATGACTTCTATGTTTAAAATAATTATGTAAACTATGTTAATTAAGGACTTTTGAAAAGACTAAGTTAGGAGTTTTTTTGTCCATTTTTTCTCCTAAATGATCTAGATTTTGAAATGGACACCTAGTTTGAATTGTAACGTTCATTAAGCCGCAGTTTCTGTGCTACTTTGAATAAAACCTTTTCATTTCATTTCATTTCACATACTTAATGAGGCGCAAAATGCCAATGAAAGTTTGATACCCGAGAAATCTAGGGAAAAATATGTCGCAGCGTATGAAAATTTCCTAACATGGAAAACGGAAAAGAACGCGAACTCTTTTTCTGAGTCAGTATTTTTAGCGTACTTTTTATTTTTATTTACCTGTGCTTGTTTTTTATTTTCCTCACAAGTGTGTTGAAAAACGTCGTATGACACTCGTGAGCATTGGTCATTTACAGACTCGGTTCCATAACTGCTCTCGCCTTCGGCTCGAGCAGTAAACCCACCTCGTCTATAATGACCAACTTAGCTCACTAGTGTCATAATGTACTATTTTAGTTATTTTTGCGGTCAATACTTTATCTTTGTATTTTAATTTAATTTGTGTGTAACTGTTGTTGCAATAAATGTTTTTCTTTCTTTTCTTTCTTTTCTTTCTTTTCTTTCTTTTCTTTCTTTTCTTTCTTTTCTTTCTTTTCTTTCTTTTCTTTCTTTTCTTTCTTTTCTTTCTTTTCTTTCTTTTCTTTCTTTTATTTCTTTTCTTTCTTTTCTTTCTTTTCTTTCTTTTCTTGTGTTGTTCTGTTTTGTCTTGTTTTGTTCTTGTTTTGCATTTAAGGTTAATGATGGCAATCATGTAATCTTAACATACGTATACATAGGTGGCCAATGATTTATTAGGTTTAACTTGAGATGTGATGGTCAGAGTGGAGTTTTTCCCGCTGTCTTTTGCTCCACTACGCTACGGTCCGAAGGCTGCGGCTTACATTTTACAGTGTAAAGTGACAATAAGCAAACAGAATGTGAATTATAAAAATAAAAAAATATTTGATTTGATTTCATACATGACACAATTTTGCCTAAGCCTGGCATTTAAAAGTACTTAAAATTTTGTGGACCTTAAATTTCTTTCAGAACCCCACTACTCAATTCATTTGCAGCTATGTTTGGAACGTTGTATAACTTTTATAAATAATAATAAACTGGAACGACTTCAGGCGTTGTTTTATTTGTAGTAATATTAAAATAGAAAAACTGGATAAAAACGGATAAGCAGGTAAAAAGTCAGATCTGGTCAAAGGGTAAAGTAAAGGGTAGTAGTGATGAAAAATGAGGGAAATCGAAGAATGTGTGACGTAATTTAAATATTTGAAAATGATAGATAGAAAAAGAAATAAAAATGGTGTGAAGAGGTTTGCACCGTCACATGTTGTACACAAGATGGCATTATTCTGTACACAAGGTGGCATTATTGGCACTACGCGCTGCACCTAAGATTGTTACCGTGTTCCAACGAGTATTATTCCCGGTAGCAGCGAAGTTTCATCGATCCGACACTGGCCCGCTATCAACACGCATAACGCTTATTTTTACGAAAGCGGACCATAATTTGAATGGTCTCGGTCGTATTACAGCGACGTTATTTGTTGATTAAGGCGGGGCGGGCGCGAAGCGGGAAATACTCTATATACAATAAAGCCTACCCTCCAGCACCTACTCTATTGACTTTCTTCCGCCACTTTCTTATCGTGTTATGATAAAATAACTTAATGGCCACAAATCTAAATTGAACCTTAATGACGTGGCGTAGGACACATTGTACTGCTTCTGAATGTAACGGCCATAATTCCTTTCAGCGCGGCGGCGGCGGTACTTCTTAAATAATAAAAGCTCTTTGTAAAACTTTCCCTCCTTGAGCGTTCTAAAGCTTTTCGGCATTCAGTAATTAATATTCATGGAGGCTCCGCTGGAGGGGCCGTGTAATTAATAAACTTATATGATACTTTTGTTTGCAATGTCATTCCTGAAACCGGGGGGCTGGGACTTGAGTCGCGTCTGTTTGTTCCGTTGTTTGCTTGCGCAAGCGCTCTGCATTTCGTAAGTTAGGTAAGTACCTAATCAGAGGGAAAAATTTAATTTCCCGACGAGTCTCTGAAATCTAATTAAATATGTAACCACATGGTTATTAGAAGAGCGGTAAAACGGCGTTTTTCCGTCGGGAATTCCTGGATAGAAATGGCCGTGCCGGGATTCCCGGCATGTACCAACGATTTTGTTCTCTAAGTTATGTACAATTGTAAAGTTAGGGTAGCAATACTACTCGCTAACGGTGAAGAAGCAAAATAGTGAGGAAGCCCTAGTGACTGAAAAGCTAAGCTTAACTCAAGCGCCACTCAATTAACAAATGAAAAATAATAAATAAATAAATAAATAAATAAATACAAACTAAGATTAAGCATCGAGGCAGCTACCTATTTATTAATGTGAGGACCCACTTTAGTACCTACTCAACGAATATCTTATAGGACAGAGATGGTCAATTGAAAGGTATAAAAAACGAACACCGAATTGTAAATTAATACTTTATATCAGTAAAAGAGGAGTATCATTTAATTTAATTTGAAGACACAGGTAATTTGACAAAACTTCTGTAGTAAAGTTATCGAGTATAGCCAGGGTTTTCTGATAACCTGAGTGGGGCCCGACCGGAGCGCAGATATCGAGAGCGAAGGACATCACGCCATGTTAATACAAGGGGAATGAAGACTGCCCATAAAATTCTCAAAAGGTGCCGTGTTGTCTTCACGACGGTCGGGTCTGTTACACCGACGTATTAAATAACGTTTAACTTTCTGCTTCAGACCGGTTTATTCCAGTTGTCCATGGACACGAATCGTAAGATTGATATTAACCACTCATACGTAATAGAGAACGTATTAAATACAAAAATTACTTTAGAAAATAAAATAGATTTTTAAATAGATACTTTTCAAGAATTTGAATTAAAATAACCAACAAGGTTGTAGTCTTTATCAAGAATATATTGTTCATAAAGGGCAAAAGCTCTTCCATTTTTGTCAAAAACGGAGATTCAAGATCTGACATGTAAATATTAAATCGGTAGGTACCTATCCAAGTGCTTAGTGCAGAAGCACTTAATTGTATGAATTGCCGTTAATGTAGAATGCTACAGAGGATGCAATTGTTAGATATTAATAAATAAAGAACGAGAGTTTAGTAAGAAGAAAGTCAACAAATAAAAACTGTTGAGCTGAGAACTCTCGTTTTAAAACTAGGAAGGCAACTGAAACGCTTAATGCATGCAAATAATTTGCATTACTTATTCATCAGCGAAACGCTATCCCCGCAAAGCACTTAAGCACTTAGCGCAAATATATCGATTCTCGGTACGCGACATAAACGCCCCGGGGACTCGGTAACAATGTAAAAACGCGTCAGAGCCCGAGAGTATACGTGATTCACTTATTTGTTTTCGTGTGCGGTGAGTGAGCCGAGCCGAGACGAGCGCAGCGGTGCGCCCGGTTAAACGAGGGTTAAAAGCATGGAGGGGTCGGCCCCGCGACCTGTGAATGAGATAATATTATAACGTGTAAGGAGTAAAAGAGCCGGCGTTATCTTCTACACCAGGCCGAATCCTGGCCACTTTAATGGGAAAAGCATGTTAGAATTAAACTAAACAAAGACGACGCATCAATTAGGGGTATTTCTTCTTTTTTTTGTATAAAAAAGGGCTTGACTTTTTTAAAGGCTTGTCCGCTGACCGAATTGCGTGCCAGCCTTTTCGTTATTTTTTACTGGCTTATTTGATTAGATCAGTCTCAATGATTCCTGAGTGGACTTCAATTAAGCCGATAATAAGATAAGTGGATGCAAACATTAACCTTAGTTAGCGCTGTTTAATTACTAATAGACAAAGTGATTTCGATAAAAAGTTACCAGTTTACAAAACCCACAAAAACTTTTGGTTTTTGCTGGAAATATGCCATTTATTTTTGGGCTTTACGTTAAGTCTATAATGTAGGTAATAGTGATTTTATGCAAAGTTTGCTAATGACTCTGCTTAACTATATTTGCTGGACAAGTTACCTACTAACGAACGCGAATGCAAAAAATTACTACTTGTATGAATTTTTCAAATTACAATTATATTGGCTATAGGAAGTTTTAGGCTTGTTTTTGAGAAGCACAAACAAGATTTAAATTCTCTCTTAAGTAGAGTGGATTTAACTCTCAAAGTTTGTAAAATTACATCAACAAATCTTAAGAACCTCTTTAAAAACACTTTTGAAACTTGACACATCATATTTACCTATAATAATGTATTGGAATCTTGAATCCTTGCGAAGCACGGAACGGATCGAAAAATGCCACTGGCGTTAGTCATAGACGGTCACCCATCCAGCCTGGCAGCCTGGGTGATCTAGACGTTTGTGATCGTTAAGATCACCCAGGCTGCCCGGGGCTTAGGCAACATAGGACGCGTTCAGTGCACGGATGGGTGACCGTCTATGACTAACGCCAGTGGCATTTTTCGATCCGGTCCGTGCTTAGCAAGGCACGTTAAGCAGTTGGTGCCGGCTGCCTTCGATCGATGGCAGTCGTTAAGACAAGTCAGAGGCCTTGGGGCGGCTTGAAAACTTCTGACAGTAAGACCAGCCACTAGTCTTGAAAGCCTCCACCAATCCGGACTTGGCCGCCGTGGTGGAGTATTGCCTGTACCTTCCTACCACAAGGAAGAGACCCGTGCCCCTCTGTGGGGACATAATTGGTTAATGATGAAATGGGAAGTCTTCAAGAAAGCTTAAGAGGTGTCCTTATGCTAACTAGCGTATTTAACTTTTACAGAAAATATGATTTTTTTCTTTGGCAAGTAATACCGGTTAGCATATAAAAAAAAATCTGAATCCAAAACATTACAGCACTAAAACGACAAAAATAATTTAAAGGAATATGACCTTTCAATACGAAGTAGGTACATGAAAAGGTATCATCATAAAAGTCCCTTCGGGAATCTACGACTAGGAAGAAGTGTAACGAAAGTACCCGAAGCTATAAGTACATTCAACATGATCTTTAAGCGTAAAGGTGCAGAATTGATTGCCGCAGTAGCGCTACCTATTTCGCTCACGCTAATATTGCCAAACTAATAGTCACCAGCATCGATGACGTTGAATCAACCCATAGCAACAAAGGCGCGCGGCCTGCCATAAAATGAAACTATCTGATTGGTCGATCAACTTGCCGCACATCAAAATTTGGTCATCTGCGCAGGTACATCCGTGAGACTTATTTCTTGTGTAGCACTGTACCTACTTCTATATTTCGGATTTCGTGTCCAAAATGTGTTTGCTGGTCGTGCATCTAATTTTATACGAAGGTGTCTAATTCTTTTGACTGCATTATATTTATTTATTTATTTATTTATATATTTGGTTTATTAGGTATGTAAAACAGTTAACAATCTTAGTAGGTAGACTATAATTGTAGTATTTACTGCAGAGCTAAGCCTGTGCTTATTAATTTTTCAATATGAAGACCCTATTGTAAATTTGCTGAGGTGGTGATGCCCAGAAATAGGTACGCCGATACGATTCGAAATACAGTATGTTCCAGTTTTTCTTATCCGATTGGATGACCGCGGGACCTGGAAAGTCTACTCTTTCATTTAAAAATATAATTATCCCGTTCACCCAGATGTCGCTGTCTGTACGTAATACAGATAATATTGTAAAGAGGTTCGAAATTTCACTGATGCCGGTGAGTCGCCCATTGGCTCAATTGGTAGAGCGCTGGCACGGATAGCCAGAGGTTGCGGGTTCGAATCCCGGCATGGGTGAAATTTTTAGCCTCTAAATAGGTTTTTAAAAATTTGTTCCTTAGCACGGGCTAGTGCATTAAAAATAAAAATAGTATAATCATGTGGGTACAGTGATATCGTTCCGATGTTAAAACCTAACTGCAAAGTAGGTAGTTGGGGCTGTAAGTAATGCAATTTGCTTAAGTCAGATGTCGCTGCCTGTACGTAATACAGAGAATAGTGTAAAGAGGTTCGAAATTTCACTGATGCCGTGAGTCGCCCAATTGGTAGACTCACGGCATCATTGGCTCAATTGGTAGAGCGCTGGCACGGATAGCCAGAGGTTGCGGGTTCGAATCCCGGCATGGGTGAAATTTTTAGCCTCTAAATAGGTTTTTAAGAAAGTTACTTAACTAATCGAAACATTAACATTGTAAGGGTATGGGAAATTTACATGTTGGCGTAAACAATTGTAAAGCATGCATTTACTCAAATAACCAAAAAAATGGTCTTTATAAAGCTATATCACACATAAAACTAATCTACGGAGTGGTAGGACTTTTTGACTTCAGTAGAATCACTAAAATCTTACCATGTAAAGTAAGTTTAGTAAGACCTCAATTTTGAGTGGGTGCACTCTGTTTCATTACGTTGCGAACGATTATGCGGCAAAAAAATATTAGCTACGAGTATGATTCATTGATGGTAGATTAGCTTTTGATTGGTATGCCCTATTTCGGACTCTTATGGCCTTGACCCCTTTTAACAGCCTTTGGACAGTTATTTCGCTTTTACTGTCGTTTAAAGTCACTTTCGGCGGGGGTATTGCTAAGAATAGCTGCTTTTAGCGAAAATCGATTAAGACTGTTGCCCATCCGATGTATGCTAAAAAAATTCTGCTGATAATTTTGAAACAGTTTAAAAACGAGATTGGATACTATTATTCATTATAGGTGTCGTTATTTAACACTTTATAAGGTATCAAGTTTGCTACCAAGTGAGATTAGGGTTTGGTCGTTTAAGACTGGTATTAGAGCCATATTGCAAACGCGCTTACCACTGAGATCACTCTTGAGTTCCCAAATAAATATGCAAAACAGCAACTTGACCACTCAAAAGGCATCTCAAGGTAACATTTATACTTTATTGAAAGTAAGCTCTACCTACATACATTGTCGCTACTCATAAAACAGACGCGTGACCAACTGACAGACAACAGTCAAGACTAAAACAGCGGAAATGTTTCTCGCGTAATAAAGGAAGGAAAGACCAGAAACTTCTATTTATTAGTTACTTAGACATTAAAATATGATGGGTTTAATCACGATTATTTATTTGGCAATTACCTTAATTCCTGATTCATGTTTAACTACTGTAGGTATGAGCATTGCATTGCACGCAACTAAAAAATGAAGAGTCCATCGTAGGAAAGGTGAACTGCCGTAAGCAAGTACAGTCCACAAAACATCAGCGTTTACACGCGTGCACCTTACTCAGTTACGTCACGAGAAAGGTAGATGTGCTGTCGACTGCACCTAAGTTGGCATCTTACACTTTAAAGAACACTCGTTTTATCCTTAAGGACCGAGTGCCTTATAAAAGTTAAAAGGGGTAATTGGTGCAGGTAATTAAGGCATTGGAGTTATGCGGAACGCATTGACGGACCATAAAACTAAATATCTCGGGTCCGACAAAACATCAAACTGCAAGGAACATTTTATGACGGCGAGGCCGATCCCGTTTTTATTGTTGTTGTAAAATTCACGATCCATTATTAATTATTACAGACATCATTAATCTACTAATCTATTTAAGGACGCGCGATAAGAATCTCATTTAAAGTATTGAATGAAGAGTGTCCGTAGTGGACTCGAGATAGGCTTAAATGATCTCGGTGGCACAGGTATTATGACAGTGTTGCGCTGCTATACAATTTGAATTTTATGTCTGTGATACAAGACTCATATTGCTTCGGTCTATGGTTGTTGTTAGGGCACTATGGCATTGTTGCTCTGAGGTCTGATTTATTGCAGGTTGGTGTTTAAACGACAAATGCATCGAAACAGATACGAGCGATATGTCCGACAGTGGTGGACCCACGTTGCCTGCTACACACGGTACTGGTGATACGTAGAAAGTTCTAAAGATATTTTTGTTGGCTATGAAACATTTGTTAGACTTGCAAGAGATGCAGAAAGCGTTAAGGCAGTGGTAAAACTATCAGTCTGTTAGCTTTTAGAATATACCTCGGACTCTAGAGTAGGCTTTGGTTTTCGCCGAAAACACACGAGTGAAACACACGAAACGTACTTCCTGGTCTGTATAAAACTTTTCTTCACTACTTTGAAAAGTTATGTAAATTAAGTGTCATATTATAACTTAACATTTACATTTACATACAGGCACATACATTGCTTCTGGTCCCACACTAGGATACCCTGTGTCGTGGGAACCAGAAGCAAAGACACCACAAACATGGAAATATCCAAGACCTGGGGTTTTTTTTTTGTCACCAGCCGGGGTTCGAACCCGGGACCTCTAGTTCCAATATTTGTACTACACGAATATATCCGATTCCATCCAACAGTAGCCGAGGTATATTCTAAAAGCTAATAGACTGTAGATCTCTATTAGCTGGCGTTGTAACTAGATTGAATTTCAAGGGTTAGTTAGTTAGACCTGAGATTTCCGCACTTAGCCTCATAATTGGGCCGTTGTACGTAGCAAGCGCTGAGGTACGCTAACGCCTCAGATACTAGGGTTTCCTTACGATGTTTTCCTTCACCGTCAGCGAGTAGTATTGCTACTATAATTTCACAAATGTACATAACTTAGAAAACAAGGGTTGAAAAACGTAACTCTAGCAATTGTTTCTGGACCCCCACGATACAGACTAGGTCTGTGGGTGTCACCGTAATCTCATAATTGTTCACAGCCAAAATGTTGCAATCATGTACCTATTTTATTATGAAAACTGTATTTGTAAACTTTATTTTATGCATGCAACCTAATTAAACAAATTGGTAATTGTTTAATGAATTAATTATTCTTATTCTAGATTGTAAGGTCTTATTTAGATGTTGTATAGAATCAGGCGTTACTTTGCGGAAATCCATAACAGCAACTTGTATAATAATAATAATAACATAATAATAACATGCATTTGGGAGCCTGAGGATGCCGCGTGTTAGAGGCGAAACGCGTCGCGTGTTTTCTCACACAAGTATTGGTGTTGGTGGTGGTGTGTTCGTGACTTGCTTCTGCTTGAAAAATGGGAGGGAGGGCGGTGCATTAGCTAACCGCATGGTTCTTGTGGGATTTTTGGCGGAAGTTATCAAAGTAATTTTAACTTTTTAAGGTCTTATTTATAAAAACACAATTCGTTACAACACTCGCTAAACTTTATACACGGCTAGGTATACTGTCTTGTGGACTTTACAAGGAAAGGACAACTACAGACTATAATAATCTGTCTCTGAGGAATGTTTTAGAGAGACCCTGTTTTAATTAAATAGACTTTATTATCTGTCTTGCCTTTAGATGTTATTACGAATTTTTTTTTTACCTACTATATAATTTCTGCTGTGTGGTGTCGGCCTAGAGAATAGCACCAACCCAATTCTTCCCGCGGGTGTCGTAAAAGGTGACTAAGGGACACAAACCGGGGGGTGGGCAGCAGCGCCCCCTGCAATACAATTCAGCTGCGACCGAACTGCCACCGAACTGCGATCCCCAACCCGCATGCCCAGCGTGGGGATTATGGGTATTACCTCCTATGATAGCACAAAGTGGCGCTCTTTAAGGGAGGGCTATGTCCAGCAGTGGACTAGTATAGCCTGACGACGACGACCACGATATAATTTCACATTTAATTAATTAATTCAATTTAAATTTCATATCACATCGATCAAGATTAAGTATCATACATAACACAACACTGATCGAAAAAAAATTCATGAGGTGGAAAAACTAAAACAAATGAACGCAGTCTATAGAATAAATAAATCGGACCATCAGCATCGTGTGTGACGTTATAAGCTTCAAAGACCGGATGGAGATTTCTTTAGAACATAATGTTACAACAAAACTCTGATGAAATCATGCCTTAACGAAGTAGATGGGCTCATGAATCTTTATAAGGCATCATAGGTAGACTTACCTGCAACGATCCCGAGATATTGTTTAATCGTGTCTTTTTAGACTTTGTAAACGGAGTCCTATTCAAAGATTAACGATCTATTTACCTACCTCCTGCCTTATGCCTATGCGGTTTATTTTGTATAGATAAGTGATATACTATATTTCGTTTCTTAATAAGCTTTTGAAATTATTTCCCACATTACGAAAACGGCGTATAGTACTTCGTAGCAGATATAATTTCCCTCGATAAGCCACGTCAGAAGCCTTATAGGCGGCTTGATATCTGCTTAGTAAGGCACGCCACTGTCTTATATCGCTCCACCAACCCAGACTTGGCCCCCGTGGTGGAATATGGTCTAACCTTCCTGCATTGCAGGAAGAGACCCGTGCCCGAGCAGTGGGAACATACAAAGGCCTTGATTTCCCTGGATGTAAATTTGTTCACATGCAGTGTTGTATCTACGTTTTTAAAAGAAAATATTTAAAAAAATATTCAGTATTTATCTAAAAACACTGCGTCTTGCCGAATTTTCAAAGTCATGGTCAACGGGAAGTACCTTGTATGTTTTGATGTCAATGTGAGTGGTAAAATATGTGGCATGAACGGCGGTATGTTTTAATTGCGATGACTTACAAGTTTGATTTTTACACAGCTCCAACAGATTACAAAACTGTTTATTTGCTGCTGTCACACAAGCGGCAGTCATCCGTGTTGGTGTGCATGTGAATGAAAGATGAGCCATGTCAAAAGCCTTATGGGCGGCTTGATAACTTTTTAGTGAAGCTCGCCACTGTCTTATAACGATCTACCAACTCAGACTTGGCCCCCGTGGTGGAGTATGGTCTAACCTTCCGGCGTTGTAGGAAGAGACCCGTGCCCGAGCAGTGGGGACATACAAAGGCCATGATTTCCCTGGATGTAAATTTGTTCACATGCAGTGTTGTATCTATATTTTTAAAAGAAAATATCAAAAAAATATTGAGTATTTATCTAGAAACACTGCGTCTTGCCGAATTTTCAAAGTCATGGTCAACGGGAAGTATCTTGTATGTTTTGATGTCAATGTGAGTGGTAAAATATACGGCATGAACGGCGGTATGTTTTAATTGCGATGACTTACAAGTTTGATTTTTACACAGCTCCAACAGATTGCAAAACTATGTATTTGATGTTAAGATGCAGACACACAAGCGGCAGCCTTCCGTGTTGGCATGCATGTGAATGAAAGGAGAGAAGGACTGGCCGCGCCGCTGAAATTAAGTGACAAATGGAAATTATATATTTACTAAAAGGCTAGTAAATTAAGAAAAGAATATAATAGAACAGAACAGAACAACGGAATAGAATAGAATAGCACATGACACATACAATTTAAAAAGAATAACATCAGATAACACGCTTATGGTAACAATTAAAAATAAATTAAGGAAATAATGAAAAATCATACAGCCGTGGCAAAGTGACCTCGGATAGTGGAGGCACTGTATGTGATGGTACCAGAAAAGGTTCTAGACTCAGCGTATGTCACAGGTTACCAGTAGACTACCCGTGACACTGATATTCTGTCAGAACGTACGAACGTGAGTACGTAAGTTACGTACGAACAATCAACGGACCAATCAGTTTACGAGTATAAATATATATAAGTACTCGTACATATATATATTTGATACTAGCTGACCTATTTTCAGACCTACGCAAAAAGGTCGATCAAGGCGTTTTGGAAGAGTTCGATGACCAAACACTATCACGTTATTTAAATTAGATTAGATGAGACAACCATGCCTAACAGTCGATTCTTTTTTTCCCCTCCTGAAGAACCATCCTCGTACTTCAAGGAATATTCTGAAAAAAGAATTAGCGAAATCGGTTCAGCTGCTCTCGAGATTTGCGCTTACCAACACATTCAGCGATTCATTTTTATATTATAGATAAGGTGTTCTCTATCTATCCACTAACCATGAAGTAGTTACTTAGAAAACGTCTAAATTACGAGCATTATCTTACATTTTTTGGAAGTTGCTGGTCAATCTTAGTAAATATTATGTCGGTAACCTCCTTAAGTCTTTGTAGACCTCCAACTTATTATTAACGCAGTGTGTGTGCGTACCTAATCATTGAAAGGTCTCTGTTTGGTTAATTAAAGCACTGTTTTAAAACCCGAACAGACATCAATTTAATTAGTTGCTTAGGTATTCGTATTCATTTATTCAGATTACCTATCAACATCTTTAAATTTAATACTTTTAAATTATATTACATCTATACCTTAGCTTCTTGGCTTACAACATAACCCTTTGCATGTCCCCACGACTGGGGAACGAGTTTCTTGCTGCATCGCAGAAAGGTTAGGCCATACTCCACCACGGGGGCCAATAAGTCCGGGTTGGTGGAGGATTGTGTCAGAAGTTATCAAGCCGCCCATAAGGCCTCTAACATGGCTTAACGACTGCCATCACATGACAGCCGGCACCAGGCGGTACCGGCAGCCGGCGAAGCATGGAAGCGCTCGGAAAAATGCCAAAATGACACATCAACAACATAGCTCAAGATTTTTTTTCTTGTCTTCAATAGCGCCGACCTCACATCAACTAATTGCATTTATTATCACCCTTTTAGTTACAAAGTTGCTCGATATTTTTACAGGCAGTATTTTTTTTCGTAATCTCTAAATGCATTTAATTCTTGTTTCTGATAATTAATGCACAGTACGGGCCTGCCAAGAACTTAACCTGACGCGCTCTTTGTGCCTTAGAAATTTCTAGAAAAGTCCAACATCCTACTCTACTGAAGAATATCGTGACGGACTACCAAACTGAAATTCAGTTATTGTAATCATTCAATTTAGTTACTAGATAAGATAAAGATAAGATAAAAACGTTTTTGCCATATAAAATATTACATCATATAGGTACAGACCCCCACACTAGGCGATGCACTATAATTCAATTACATAATATTAACATAGATTCAACTACAATACTGATTACTTTTGACCAAGGAAATAATCTACAAAGAAGTGACAGTCTGCTGGACGACAAAAGTGTAAACCTCTAAAACGCCGCAACTAATAAAAAGTTAGCAAACACACTGGGAGTTATAAGGAATTCCCGAGAGCAGTTAATAAGAGCAGGTCTAATATCGCACGGTTTTCCTGAAACAATTCCAACTCGCTGGCAGACAGTCAACACGGCTCGCTCAACGTCTACAAACCCCAAGTTAATCGACCCGATGCCGCTTCTAACATGTACAGTTGACCCAAGTCGATTGCATTCGAAAATTTCGGTGACAATCTCAGAATTCTCCCTGGACAGTGCCGGAAGATACAAAATACATTGTGACGGGTCTTAAGATCAATGGCATTTAAAGTTATGAATGGCAATCAAGGAATATTATCATATGTGTAAGTGGCAACTGAAGTATTAGATTTAAGATGACTTAGAAAGTATGATCAGAGAGGAGTTTTTTTTCCTCTGCCTTTTTCTCGACTACACTACGGCCCGAAGGCAGCGGTTTACATTTTCATGTTACATTGTACTTTCATATTCGGCAAACAGAACGTAAATTCTTTACGTTGAAATAAATTGAATTGAATTAAATGTGATGAAAATATTAACAATTTTATTTATAAAAACATTATTATTATTAATTAATTATACTTTATTGCACACGAAACATTTAACAGGACATTACTCGTTTAAAACACTGTTCAGATGCAATTTCAATAATCTGTTTTTCCCTTTACAACAGACTATTCAAAGTGCCTCGGAGGAGTGTTTTAAGGAATCGGAGGTAATCATAAGTAACCGTGTTATATGTTAAAAAGTGAAGTTAGTATTCCGCTGGCTCAGTGATCAAAAGTGGGTTTTGGCCTCCAACACAAAAAGTTGCCACTTGTCTAATCACCTGTCTGGAGCTCAAGCAGAAACTTCAGCACTTCATACTTCGCTTAGTAGCCCATAGGTGGCCTCTGCACCGCCCGATCCTCTCCCTTTCTTTTTACGTGAACAAACCAACGGTGGGATTTTGTTTCTCCGCGGGTGTTGGATTCTGGAATCAAGGGAAAACTCCTGGTCGTTTTTAGCCGTCCAACTACCATCCTCCGTCCTCGTTGCACCCAAAATCTTTGTCATCATCTGCCTCTCAGCAACCATTAGTTTAGTTTCCTCCAACGCCTTTCATGATAGCTCATTAGTCAGGTCTCCATGCATCTGCACTCGTATTCTACATACGTTGGCTGTCACCTTTATCTTTGACTACAGATTCTTAGGCACTTTTAGAACTAAAAGTATTTCGTATACGAGTAGTATCTACCCTACAACATGCTTGCCTTCGTGAAGTCTTCAAAAAATACTAGGATCACTGCGCATTTTTCCATGATTTTAGTATAGTTTTTTTATATCAAGGAATTGTTATCATAAATTTAATTTAATTATAATATAACAGAATGATGTATTGGGAACAATAAAATATCAATTATAATTAGCAATAACTAAAGAACTTAAACGTAAAAAATTGGCATTGTAGTTCTACAAGAATTGTTATGGCCAGGTAATTTACTTATTTACCTTTACTCCATTAAAATCGAATATAGTGTATTTCTGCAAACTTCGGCAATTTTTATTAGGTGGCGCTTCTAATTTATTCACTTACATATAAAATCATAAAACCCTTGCCTAGAAAGCAAAGTTGTAAAATACAGAGATGACCAGGAAGTCAATTTATACATACAGGCATATAATACATACAGGCATATATGTTGCTTCTGGCACCACACCCTGTGTCGTGGGAACTAGAAACAACGACATCACAAACATGTAAACATTCAAGACCTGGGGTTTTTCTTTGTCCCCAGCTGGGGTTCGGACCCGGGACCTCTTGCAGCTGCACTACCGCTGCGCCACATAGGTCGTCAATAATATACCACTGAAATGGTAAAAAAAATATCGAGGTTATATTGCTAACTGTACCCACTCCACCTTTACTACCTCGCCCGAAGTTAAACTTGGTAGTTGCTTGCTGCTTACTTCAAAGTTTCGCCCGACTTGATTGCGAATCTGAAAAGTTCACTTCGCCCCGCGCTGCGCGGCTCACATGTGGCGTGAGCTAACGTCCAAACGAAAACAATCCCTCGGTCACACAACTAGGGTACAAAATAGCATGACGACCATAATACAACTTTCCATGTGCATAAACTATTGCTTCCACGGTATTGTTCTCCTCTACCAGAATATGAATGAGTCCCTAAATGTCATAGGTTGTTTTGTTACCAGTTGTCGTGGTTGTTGTTGTATGTATTTACTGTTTTAGGGTTCCGTACCTCAAAATAAAAACCCGAATGCTGAGCATTAACTACTAAGCAGGCGGGACCAAGCGTTCCACGCAATTTTGAATTTGTGCCATGCTTACTTGCTTATTGCTTATGACTCCCGCAATAACGATGATTCGATTTTGATCTTAATTGTCAAAATCGGACAATTCGTTCATAAGTTATGAGAGAACAACGTATCGGACGTACATACATACATACATACATACATACATACATACAATTATATATATGAGCCAAATACATTATCCTCCTTTTTTGGGCTTCGTTACAGTTGGCTAAAGTTGTATTAGTAGCTCTACACCCACTTACCCGGTTTTGACTTTCTTTAACCACTGGTTTTTATTTATTTTGCTATTCTTAACTAGCTTTTGCCCACGACTTTGTCTGCGTGGACTCCAGAACTGGGTAGAACTAGTACTACTATACCTACTCATGGTTGTATTATTTTTCTGGTTGTGCAATAAAGAGTTCTCTATCTATATATCTATCTACTGCAATTTCTCAAATGTACGTAGCATAGAAAATAAATTCGTTGACAGGTATATTTCAGCATTCGAACCCACGACCAAATTTTGTGTGCGCCATATTTTGATAAGCCGATTTTATATGATAGATATATGAAACATCCGGACTTTCACATATACCTGTTCAACTACAACCCATTTTATAATTATAATAATAGAAGGAAAAGGTTTGTATAATACGCTGTTTATTTTGGAAGTAGTTTGAATAACAGATGTCATATAGACATAGAACAAGAAAAATAATATACGACATGCAACTGATGCCGGTGAGTCGGCCATTAGCTGAGTTGGAAAGAGCGCTGGCACTGATAGCCAGAGGTTGCGGGTTCGAATCCCGGCATGGGTGGAATTTTTAGCCTCTAAATAGGTTTTTTTTTTAAATATATGTGCAAGTTTAACAGAAACACTAACACATTATCATATTTAGTCGCAATTTCAGTTCAACAATAATTATTCTCCAATCCGCAGACTTATCTTATAGTTGGCGAGCAATATAATGTTTGTTTTTTTTTCATCTAGACAAATACGGGGCAGTTTTAATAGGTACATAACAATTTGCAGCGCACCGGTAGAGAGGTTTAATATAAAACAGCGGCGGAACTGCGAGCGGTGTAGTCTGTGAAACTCTTGCAAATTGCTCTAAGCTGCGAGGCGCGCGACCAACAATACCCTGTTGCCGTTCTCAGAGGTTCTCTATTAAAGCCCAGCTCCAATTGTTGAATTGCGTACCTACCTTCTTTCTAAGGCGGAATATTAAAAGGCATTTTAAATAGAGGAAATGTCAAAAAAGTCTTGTTTATTAGACGTGAAGTATTAAAAACATTGCCTAAGGGGCTTCGTTAGATTCACTAAAGATACCAATGGACAACCACTTAGTTCTTTTGAGATTATTTTTGGTTCTGCTTCTTAGTTTAGTTAATAATTTATAGTGACCATCTTTTTTCTTGTTGGATGTTTTTTTTATTGTAGAGGATTTTTTTTTTGAGAAATAATTAATACATACATATATAACCTCACGCCTGTATCCCAGAGGGGTAGGCAGAGACCAGGGACTGCCATTTGCCACGATCCTGACAGATCACCTTAGCTTCATCAACGTTCATAAGTCGTTGCATGCACGCACGCCGGTTTCGGGTACTTTTTATGTTCCCCTTTGCTAATACATCCCCTATTTGGTCGATGTATGTCCGCCTGGGACGTCCCTTACCAGCCTTTCCACTCACATTCGCAATTTATATTTGTTTCGTCAAACTTTCTTCCTTCATCCTCTCCTCATGTCCAAACCAAAGGAGAAGTAACTATTTTTTAGAAATCGTAGTAGCATTAGTTATATTAGAGCCATTGCTTTGTAGTGATTTCAATTATTCTTAAAGTGCCTTTAAATTGTTTCCCATCATAAGCAACTAATGGTATTATTACGGTAACAGAAGCTAAGTAAGTAACCGCTACCGCTTTGGTACCCTTCCCCGTGACTTCGATTGTGCACACCATGATAATAGCTAAACTTAAATACTGTGGCATGTCTGGACACAGTTTACGTCGTACTGAATAATCGCAAATAATCTGTGGTAATAGTAGGGGATCCAGGGAAACAAAGGAGTTCCCGGGTCGAATCGTTTTCCCGGGGAGTGCCTCAAGTTTGCTTGCTGCAAGGATTGTTTGCAATATTAATTATTATATTTACAGCGCATTTGAGAAGTACAGTCTGTCAGGATCGTGGAAAGTGTAAGTCCCAGATCATTGCCTACCCCTCTGGGGTGAGGCGTGAGTTTAGGTCACAATATGTTTTTGAGAAGTATCATAAGTAAGTGCCGTTACCACCTCTAGGCCGACGATACTCGATTGTAATATATTTTCAATCTAAAATGCTTTCAAGAACCAGCTGAAGTTACTAATGTGATCCAGACAGTATTCTTGATAGGTCTGTTAAAAACACGCTAGAATCAAATCCAACCAAAACTAAATATATAGTTTTGGACACAAAAAATCTATATCAAGAGGAATTGAGATTTGTGGACAATGTGATTTTAAGGTTGGGTACCTATGCATTTTATAGTATAAGGGTCCTAGATGGCTGAGAAACATCTGCCTATTGTAAGTCTAAAAAATAGATAGATAGACATAGAGAACACTTTATTGCACAACCAGAAAATATTACAACTATACTGGTGAAGGCTGCAGATATTTTTTTGGAAAAAGTTCAGTCACGTTAAAAATATCGCTAAAAATGACATGTTAAAAGCAACGCTATCATGTTAAAAATATTTTTTTTGGATCCACAATCTGGGGCTAGATAGCGCTTATTAAAAAAAGCGGCCATTTTCCCCCGACTCCGTCAAAAGAAAGGAGACTATTTCTTTCACAGGTGGTGCTAATAAACGTTTTGGAGCCCCTTAATTTACGCTTCAGGGCTGACGAGAGGTTGAGAACGAAACTACTCGAAACAGAATCCAAGAAACAATCCAACTACCAACCTCGTACCTTGTTTGCCCTCCTTTAATTCTCCTTCCCCCTTACCCGCTTCGACTACATCTTTAAATTGAAACATAGTAAGAACAAATCAATTACTTTTTTTTTCAGATATTTCCTTGTAAAAATAAACAGAAGGATGGACAGTTAAACAGACAGTGCAGACTTTGAAAAACATCATAATATTTTTTAGATTAATAATTGCCTTCTTTCGTTTTCTATTTTAGCTAGAACTTTGTTGAAGAGTTTAACCAAAGATTTCTGTGCTGGGAGTCTTCCTCTCTGAAGCATCTCCACGTAAATTCCTTCGTCACCAGACGCTGACCTTCGGCAAAGCTTTATTTTTCTCAAAGGTCAATATATTTCTTCCTCTTCAGCGGTTATTAGGGCCTATGTTCTTCTAATGCATTGTGCTACAATTACAATTGTATGAACATGGTGATTGAATTTTGTCGCTGCTTCAAGTCTACGCGCGCACAAACATTGAAGCTTCTAGGCGTTAATGGTATGGAAAAACACCCCACGTGACCCGACCATGAATCTGTCATGATGGTACTATAATGCACGTACAGAATCGAGGCCCAGGTTTTTGTCCAAGAGTTGTTCTGGAGGTGGCGCTCTGGCGTCAGCTACGTCTGAATCTGTTGTCGGTCCATTGTAGTTTTACTTTCTCTGATCTTCACTCCATTTATTACAGCGTATAATATATTTAGCTTTTTTCGGATCTCTATTTTCTCCGACAGTTTGATCTCATGTCTTTCGTGGTTACTTTTTAATGATTTTGTATATTGATTCCGGCTCTCTATGTTCTTTTTCTGTTGTAACAGCCATCTTTTTCGAACTTTCCAACAGTGTTAGGGTGCTGGGTGTTGACTTTATTTCTTTCGGTCTTTGTTCACCGCCGTTATGTTCCTTAGTCCTTGTTACGATATTATTTAGGTGTTTGTTCACTGTGTTAACATCAAAATTCGCCACTATTTACTGATTTTTTAGCTCAATCTGGTATTCTTTGTGCAAGAACGGTTCTCCGTATCAAACTTTTTGTGTTTTCTTAGCAGCTTGGCACGTTCATTGGACATGTTGTACGAGTATAATTAATATGCGAATGTTTATTAGTATTTTTACTTACACAGTATGTTATATAATACATACGTACCTCATTTATGTATTATATTTCCAGTCATAGTACGCGCATTTAAAAAAATTAACATTTAATATTTTTTTTTTTTTAAATAATATTTACATACAGGCACCTACATTGCTTCTGGCCCCACATTAGGATACCCTGTGTCGTGGGAACCAGAAACACCGACATCACAAACATGTAAACTTCCAAGACCTGGACTTTTTTTATTTGTTTCCAGCCGGGATTCGAACCCGGGACCTCTTGCATGGTAGGCAGACGCGCTACCGCTACGCCACAGAGGTCGTCAAATTGATCGGTGAAATTAATCAGCTATTTAATCAATCAAACAAAATTAATCAGCTATTTAGTAATGTTAAGCTAAATCAACATGTGTATCGAATATTACATCATATATGTGTTCCTTCCTCAGGGAAGAGACCCGTGCCCCTCGGTGGGGACATAATGGGTGATGGTGATGATGATGATGTGTACAGGGCCAAAGTTGCTTACTAGCGCCAACAATTATCATCTTTTTATATCGCATCTTTAGAAAGAGTGAACATAATAAATATAGGAGCTCATTTTGAAATCTACCGACAAGGACTAAGCCCAAGAATCTAGAATTTTAACGCAATTTTGCCATAACGGCCGTTTTTCGCGGAAATAGATTAAAGTCCGAGGCTGTAGGTTAAAAAAATATGTAGTCAGTTACTAATACTTATTTACGATGTTTACTTTTTGAAAAACATAAACGTATTTTAAAACAAGTTATATTTTTTATCTCGTAGGTGGCGCCTAGTTAGCACCGCCTAGCGCCGTAAAGAAAAGATGGACTGACAATTTGAGACACAAACACGTCAAGTTGACTTGGGCTTAATATTAGGGTAGAATCGCATTGTTTGTACTCTGCGGAACCCCAAAAAACGCTATTTCTCCGCAAGCCTATTTCTCAACTACGTGTGGCAGTCGGTAATTATACTAACAACCTCTAACTGGAAGTCTATAGTGCGGAAGCAAAACCCAATTTTGAACCTTCATTCATTAACACACATATAAATGAACATACATTTGACTATACTTGCTTACGAAATCCGTATCCGTAATCCGTAAAAAAATATAACTTTCACAAGCAGTCGTACTAAGTTTTTTTGTACTGTTGACGGATAGTAATATTTCGTTAGCGCTCGTGGCCTAGTCGAACCGAATGATTGGAAGCAATCACTTGAGTTAGGCAACAACAGACGCGGTCAGGTGCAGAATGGGTGACCGTCCCGGGACTTCCGCTACTGTAACTTTTCCGAGCGCTTCCGTGCTTCACAAGGCAAGTTAAGCTGTTGGTGCCGGCTGTCATATAATATCAGTCGTTAATCCACGTCAGGGGCATTATAGGCGGCTTGATAACTTCTGACAGTAAGGCCCGCCACTGTCTTACAGTCCACCACCAACCCGGACTTGGCCCCCGTGGTGGAGTTTTAGCCTAACCGTCTTGCAATACAGAAAGAGACCCGTGGACCAGCAGTGGGGACGTACAAGGGTTGATATCGATCGATCGAATATTTCGTTAGAAAGTACAGTCCACTGCGCATCAACCTTCTAAACCGACTCAACTCAGTTACGTTATGTGCGATTTTGTAAATTAAAATGTGAAATCCAATGCAAACGTTGTCGCACGCACTGCTTGCAGAGTGTAGTTTCGACAGAATTGGAACTGTAATTTAAAAATTTACTTCCATTTGACGTCGCGTGCGTGACTAAAGAGAGTTGAGAGGGGTCTCCAACCCTTTAGCTTAAAATGAACGCATTAGTACCAATCTGTGTACTAGAGTTATTGGTTGAGGGACATTTTGTAATAATAGAGCGTCGTCAATTTTACAATTTAGTTCAATTTGGAGTGAAAATTCGAAGATCGTTGAACAAACTCATTCAATTGCCGTGGTTCTAACTTAGAAGGTTCGGGTTATCGTTTGATCGATAAAGTAGATAGCATGTGACTTACGCTACGTATTCTCTAATTATAATGCAGTGGCGGGCGATTAACATGTAAAACACCGCCTAGTCCAGACTCCATAAATTTGCTTTAATTTGAAACTGTTTGTTTAGCAATTGCTGGCTTTCAAGCGGAGGTTACTTATTTTTGTTATACTGCGACTCATTATTCTATTTATTTTAATTCTTTATTGCACTAATTACATGAGTAAATGTACAAGGGCGCGCTTAATGCAAGAATCATTCCCTTCCAGCAAACCTTTGGTGTTGAAGTGACTGGCAAAGACTGTTAAAATACAATAATAAACTTACATAAACATAGGGACATACATTAACTTAGACCTACAGGGGCTAGGGGAGGGGGGGGGGGGGGGGGTTGTGGCGGTACTGAATAATAAAAATTAGGATAAAGTTAAAGTTCTAGCCCGAGAAGACCGTTTCTTCCCTAGAATGATACGTGAGATCGTGGTTGGAACATACCGGTAGCATGGGAACCAGTGCTTAAGTGCATGAGACCCCCTTGCTAGAAGTGTGACTGTAGAATAAAAAATAAAAAATCAATTTAATTTCAATTAATAATCGGTATCTTTAAGTTCATATAAAGTAATTAGTTTATAAATTTAATTTTAACTTCAATTACTAATAATTTAATATAAAAAATAATTGGTTTGTCTATTTTGGAACGTAACTTCATAATTAACTTTTGTAATTTTTGCCGAGGGTAGTAAACTAACCGTTAATGATTTCTAAAAGACACCTGTCACCTCAGTCATCCGGGACCACGGCACCTGAAAAATTGCCGAAACGTTGGAAAATTGTAAAAATGTAATAAACGAGCATAAATCCGAATAAAAACAGTTTTAATTATGTCTACTGCTCGTGTTAACCTTAGAAAATAAAAATTAAATAAACGGGTAAAATCCGTATAAAAACAGTTTTAACTAACTTTTAATGAATACGGGAGAACTTCTTATTTTTTTGGATTTTTTTTTAACACCATAAAACAAGTTACGATTTTCCACATCGGTGGCGCTAGTTGGCACCATGAAGCGCCTTAATTCAATGTCTCTTCGATCTTGGCGGCTAGCCCGCCTCAGCTGGCTGCACAATAACATCGGCCCTAGAATTCCGAGGGGACCCGACCCACCCATTTTATAAAGTTTAAATAAGATTTTAAAAAGTCAGCCGAGACTATAATGCTTTATGTTGTCAAAAAGGGGATGTAATATGGTCCACTGAATAGTGAAGTAACGAGTGTTTTTGCCCGACTGATAGGACAGCAAGGTTTTCGATAATTAGGTACGAAGGAATGTATATTCGATAATTAGCTACCAAATGAATAAAGAATAAGAATAAAAGAAATTTATTTCATGACGAACTTCAAAGTACACACTTATTGTAACAGCTTTATGACATTGGTACTTACTTAAAATATTCTGCTTATTTACTTAAGGTGTATTTAAAAGACACGTCAAAAGCCAAACTAGGTATAGCTTGTACTATGGCTCTCGTCGCCACCGTTCGGAGGCCAAGTTTTTTTACTTTACTATAACAGAGGTTAAGTACATCAACATTTTATCTATTAACCCAAAAGAAATTAAGTTTAATGAGACATGGACGACAAAGTAGCTGACAGCAACGTTATACTGTGAAAGGACAAACTAGACCTTGTCGAAGAAACTCTATTTCTAGGTATCACAATTCATCCAAAGCTTCAATGGGGTCCTCATATTGAAAAATTGGTAAATAGGCTTAGCTCTACAGCATATGCTGTTTAAACAATTAGGGAACTAACTGACGTCGCAATTGGGGAACTAACTGACGGCTTGTTTCTTTTAGTTACTTCCACAGTATTATGTCCTATGGCATACTACATTGAGACCATCTTCGTCTTGCAGAAGAGAGCGATCAGTTTCATTTATAAGCTAGGCAGTAGAGATTCGTTAAGAGATTTCTTTAAAGAAACAAACATCCTGCCAGTGGTCAGTGTCTGCTCTACTTTGAATAAAAACATTTATATTACATTTTGAATTAAAAAAATATATTATGAAAAAAGAAAATATTACTTTTCGCAGTTTCTCTGCCTAAAAAATATTCGATATAGACACATTTAATTAGATTTCGAGAGACACATCGCGAAATTAAAGAAATAAAAATAACCGTACCTAACGAAAGTATTATATTTGTTATCCCGTATCAATGTAACAAAACAGATAGATGGATAGATACCACTTTGTGGACAACCATGAGGTAGGCCTTAGTCCTACTGTGGGTGTCAAATGTCTGATGAACTCATTATATTATAAGACATATATTATTAAGAATGTTAATGACACTCTTTGGTACGTTTTTTTAAATGTTTCTTAATTTTTTTTATGCAGTCCATAAACGTCGTTTCCTTATTTTAATTAATAAAAAACTTCTGACAATTAAATATTATAATAATATTAATGTTACAAATAACAAAGTTCCCTTCGTTGCAATTTAGAAAAATAGATTTTTTAACGTTTTAATTTTAGAGTTCGTAGTTAAAAATCAGTTTTTCAGATTCTTGCAAATGAAAATCTCTTTAATTTGATCATCAATTTGATGCATTCTGCAAACTCGATTAAACCACAGATTAACAAGTAAACTCTGCTATGCAATATGGAATCCGGCCCTCCCCGTTTTCGACCTCGCCTGGACAAAGGCGTCCCCAAGACATGCCACTTTACTGATTAACAAGTAAACTTTGCTATGCAATATGAAATCCGGCCCTCCCCGTTTTCGACCTTGCCTGGACAAAGGCGTCCCCAAGACATGCCACTTTACTGATTAACAAGTAAACTCTGCTATGCAATATGGAATCCGGCCCTCCCCGTTTTCGACCTCGCCTGGACAAAGGCGTCCCCAAGAGCGTCACCATTCTCATCCACAATAATATGCCCCACTTTGTCGGTGCAGCTAGGTGGTCCATGCGGAGTTGATATCTCTATGAAAATAAAAACTGGTTAATTATCCTAAGCCAGCTTAAACAAGTTCTGTAGCAACACCGCAGCATATTTCTACGTGATTGATAATTCGTTTGTTACATTTAGTTAAATTTTCATTCGGCCAGGAAAACCAGTCTTCAGAGAACACTATTGAACTTGCATATTTCCGCCTAAGGAAAAAAAACATTTCCCTCGTATCAGCTATTACTGATTTCCTGGATTTAAGACTTTTATTTGCGTACAAACTACCCCGAAGTAACTAAATATACCTACTGATGTATTTATTTTATTTAAAGCTTTATGTTCAGAAAGAAATTGCTACTGGCCGCAACAAAGCCCTTAGTTATTGTAGCTCTACGTGACCCAACGAATGATGTTGCAAACGTGTTCCTACTATTGCTATCCCTACAGTGCTTCTGCGTAAGTATCACTACGATTTCATATAGATCCGTCAGTAGTAGCAGTTCCCATAGAGTTAAGTAAACAAATAGACATTCAAGGAAATAATTATAGTATTCTTGGCAGTTAGTTCCCTTTTTTTTTGCCATCTTGTCATCTTTCCCATTTTTTTACCATTAGTTATAATACTGAAGGTTAATTTTTTTTTTTTTTTAAAGATAAAGATAAAGATTATTTATTTGTCAAACATGAGTTATAAGTATAAGGCTGTTAAATAATATTAAATAATATGTCCTGTGCATGTTTTGTCCATTGGGACTTACAAAATCTTTGAGAGAGCACCATAAGTTGTCTTTTGCATATGTCAAAAATGTGATAATAAATATAATTCAATAGTAATAAATGTGATAATAAATGCCTATCCTATAATGAAACATTTTTAAAGGGTATACACAAGGTCAATGAAGGTTAATAGGTTAATATGTCTAATAAAGTAATTGCTTATGTCAGGGTATATAATTCATTCAGTCAGGAATTCCATTAAATTATAATAACATTTATCCAACAGCATTTTTTTCAATTTAAATTTGAATTGGTCCATATCTAATTCTCGTAAAGATTTTGGTATTTTATTGTAGATTGTAGGCCCCATACAAAATACACTCTTTTGCATAAGTGCAGTGTTGGCTCTACGAGTACAGACTTTACTTTCGTCTCGTTGTAAGCGAGTTTTACAATTACAAACATTCAACCACAAAACAGCGATTTGCTCATTGACTCCAAATGCCTAAAACAAAAACGAATCGTTCTTTATCAGTAAAAAAAGATAATTGGAATCCTCTAAAATCAATAAAATAAACAGACACGTGAAACGTTTCGGTCATCGCAGACGGTTTGTAGACTATGCCTAAATTTAAGAATGCTTTATCTAAATTCAGCGTGTGTATATTTGATCTTGACATTAGAAAATAGATGGCAGTAGCCAGCGTTGCAGAGTCGTACGTAGATTTGCTACCCGATGCAAAAATAAGGAAGCATATGTGGGACGCCTGGTCTGATGCTATTAAAATCTGTCTGGTTTGTTTCTCTAATAAATGGTCCAAAATAGCCAGAATATTAGCCGCTTAGGTGATAATTGGCGTAATCATCTGTGTAGCCTGGCAAACATAATTTTCTCTTTTGTCGTCACTACGCCTGCCACTTGGTGGGGCGAGTCAGCGAAATAACGCATTATTCCGGTTACTTTTTGCGCCAGCTAAGCGATTTCTTCTAGGCTTCGATGGATTTCTGCCGGACTTGAGTTTTCCTCTTGCTTGACCATAGGTTACACAGAAAATCATTCGATACTCCTTCAGCGGCTAGAGTTTGCAAGTAACGCACGGACTGCGTTCGATTATTAACGTGGTGTGCAGAAGCGGTTGATGAGCTAATGCTTGAATTTACTAAAACATTGCTTCGTTGGAGTTTATTTTCATTTTGTGGTAAAATTGGCTGCCTTACTTCTTTACAACGGTCCGAACTACTTTTCTGCTTATACGAACCCAGTAAAGGGTCTTCAGGCTAAAATTTTGGCAGCTTTGCAGTCATGTCTTCGATTTTTGCTGCTAGATACAGTAGGAGGTATTTAGTCCAATTCTTCGTCTAAAGTACGTAAAGTACGGCATCTCTTAATTCAATTCTTCATCTGACTCATAAATTGATTTTTGGTAGGAACTGCAAGAATAGCTATTTAACCGATTGATATTTCGTGCAAACTTTTCTGTAGAACGGGAGCAATTGACAAGCAACGACCTTGATAAAATAATAATATAACAGTAATCGCTATAGCTATTGCGTTACTACCCAGTTATGATTTTCTGGACCAACCCCATAATTTTTCAATTACTGAGTTTTGTAAAAATCTTTATAGGTAGAAATCAACAGAAATAACTCGTTCTTTCTGGTAAGGAGAGGAGAATCAATCATCGATGATCAGATTATATCTTTACAACAATATCTTTATCAATACATGTTTTTGTTCTCGCAATTTCTCTGGAATGCCCAGCGGCTTCGCGAGTGCGACGAGAAAAACGTACCTCGAATTCGGGTCAATCAAAATATTTTATTAAGGTGATCGTTTTGGAGCTCTGCTGGGAGATCCCACTCTGGAAATGTCCAGTTCTGTAAGACTCCACAGTCTGTGCAAAGGGTCGCATCGTTATTCTCGACGCGTCCGTCGGCGGAGCCTCTTCACGCGCCCTCTGCGTCGATGGTCTTTGTTATTATCATCGCTTTTTGCCTCCACATACCCGGACTGCTCAACCGAGATGTCCGCGCGTTGCGGACGCACTATAAAGTAACACACAACGTAATACCTTTTTCGTGGTAAGCGCCAATGGTTGGCGGTCACTTTTCTCGTTTTTCTCGGTCCTTGACCACTCTTTTGGATTGTCTTAATACGTTTTCGCTGTGACAGACTGGGTATTAACGATCTTAAAGACCTATTGAGTCCGATCAAATTTTTTTACAACTTAACCAAAATATTTGATGCTTTATCATGTCCATTTTTGTATCTTCTTCTAATGTGTATAGGTGCCGAGAAAATTCAACTATAAAGACATGGAGAATCTAAAAGAGGCAGGTCTCACTAGGTGCCTTGGTGATGCCCTGTACGAAGATTGATAAGGACGGGGGGGGCGTCATCAAGTCTGTGTCAGAATGTATGTCTTAGCACATCATCTATTTATTTCAGCACTGATTTTCTCCTGAATCGACTATTTTTCGATGGCTTTATAATAGTTGTAAGAAGCTACATTTTTTCAAGTCGCGGTTGACACTGTTTTTAGAAAATTTCAATTAAGTTCCAAGTTATTGTACTGAATGTGAGTAAGAGGAAAGTACTGGTCTTTGAAAAAGATGATGAAATGACTGAGTGCAAGATAACGATTAGAGGCGAAAGAGTGGAACAAGTAAAAGAATTTGTTTATTTGGGGAGCCTGTTTACGAGGGATGGAAAGTGTGAAGGTGATATAGAAAGAAGAGTAAATGCGGGAAATTGTTTAAACGGTGCCTTGCACTCCATTGTGTGCAGCCGAAACATCTCCAAAAGAGCTAGATTGGCTATTCATAGTGGCGTGCTGGTCCCAACACTTATGTATGGTAGCGAGACTTGGGTGTGGCAAAAGAAGCAAGAAAGTAGAATTAATGCAGTAGAAATGAGGTCCTTGAGAAGTATGTGTAGTGTTACTTTGGGTGACAGGATACGCAATAGTCTGATTAGAGAACGTTGTGGACTGAAAGAGGATGTAGTGACTAGAATTGAGAAAGGAAGGTTGCGTTGGTTTGGACATGGGAGAGGATGAAGGAAGAAAGATTGACGAAAAAAATATATATTGCGAATGTGAGTGGAAGGGTTGGTAAGGGTCGTCCCAGGCGGACATACATTGACCAGATAGGGAATGTATTAGCAAAGGGAAAGATAAAAAGTACCCGGAACCTGCGTGCGTGCATGCAACGACTTATGAACGTTGATGAAGCGAAGGTGATCTGTCAGGATCGGGGTAAGTGGCAGTCCCTGGTCTCTGCCTACCCCTCTGGGATACAGGCGTGAGGTTATGTATGTATGTATGTGTGTATGTTATTGTACTAACGACATTTACTTAAAAGACTTGGCTCTTCATGAGAGTTGATATTAATTTTAACAGTGAGAGTTCAAGCATACGACGTTTGACAATCTACTTCTATGAAATGGCGTTGTGGGCGTCAACACTTCATATTTCATGAGACCAATGGGCTTCCGTTATCAGAAAAATCTGAAATCAAAAACACTTTTGCCAATTTTTATTTGATATCTCGTTTGTCAAAACTTTTCAAGCCGTTTAGGCTACGAGATAATATTTTTGCACAAGTCAACACACTGTATCTCAGCGTCTATCTAAGTAAGTATATAAATCGATTTAAATAGGCATAGTTGAAAAACTGTGATTATGGATAAAATACATAGATAGTTGTGCCAATATCATAATGCACGACAATTAGAGGAAACTTTTGGATAAACAGATTGATAGTACTGTCAGATATCGTTTGAAAGCTTCACCATCAATATATTTGAGTTAGATTTTCCTCGATACGACATCCTCCACGCGCTCCTTCCACAGGCCAGTTTAAAAGCTTATGTTGGAATGAGCAATTTTTCAAGACCTTTTTTCATTAATTTTTTTACAATACAATGCATTTTCAATGCGCAATGTACAACAATATTTTTATTTTTATTTCTACTTCGCATCTTGTATTGGCGCATGGGTGCAAAATCAAATAAAATCATTGCTCTGATTTGTTTAGTTTTTAAAACGCAACATTTTCGGGCAAGAAAACGTAACACTATCATAGTAACGTCTATATGGGAGAAATTTAAATAGTTCTATTAAATAGGCATCAGGCTACGACTTTTGAACTAATAAAAGTATGAACCGGAACAAATACATTTAGATTAGATTAGAACTCTTTATTGTACACAACAGAAAACCATATATAATTGACGGTCTTATCGCTAAAATCCATCTATTCCAGACAACCTTGGGATAGATAGAACTGAAAGATGAAGAGAGTAGGTAGGTAAGTGTACATGAAGTCTATTAGGAAGTCTTCCTATATAGGAAGAATATTTACATAACTGACTTACGACTAATATTCATATATTTAATAAAATACATAAACTAAGCCTATTATATATATAATAAATATTATTAATTAATTTTATTAAATTGTTATTCATGACTTTGAATCTTCTGTCTTCGATTGACTTAGGTATTCAAAAATTGGCGGGCATAAACTTGGCCAATTTTTTATCATTTATTGTATTCTGATTGCGACTCTAGCTGACTAACTTTGACATTTGCATCAACTCCTGTCATATCGTATCATAAAAATAATTCTAACTCATATTATCTTCACTCATTGAATGTCATATTTTATGACGTTTGCACCAATTTTCTCGCTGAAGTGATTAATTTTTATTACGAGTACAATCGTATGGCACATCAAAATAGACACTTCTTAAGCATAAACGGTAGGTAAAGTTATAGCTACTGTCTGTCTAACTCGGGAAGATAATATAATTTTTATGTTTCCTCAATTTCGTTCGCTACAATCATAGGTAAAGCACCACCACCAAGCAGCCACAGTAACTATAAATTACATTTGATTTATAACAAAAGTTCGACTAACGACTTACTGGCGTTATCTATTACTTGTTGTATTTATGTTGTCAAATTTTGAATTAGGAATACGTAACAAAGCATTCTAAGTACCACAATTTTCTATATAATATAAAAATTAATCGCTGAATGTGTTGGTAAGCGCAAATCTCCAGAGCAGCTGATTCTTTTTTTCGACCGATTTCGCTAAATCTTTTTTTAGAATATTCCTTGAAGTTGTACGAGGATGGTTCTTACGGAGAGAGAAATAAAAAAAAATGGACTGTTAGGTGGTATGAAGTTCGCTGGGTCTGCTAGTTTTTAATATAATCTGAGAAGCCAAGTTTAAAGTAAATAAAACAAATGTAACGGTGCAAACCTCTTTACACCATTTTTTATATTTCCCTCATTTCTATTTAACATCTTGACCTGACTATTTACCTGCTTATTCCGTTTTATCCATTTTTCTGTTAATATATTATAAATAATATATACAAACACCTTAAATAAAGCAAAAAGTGAAAGTTGTTTTATTATTTATAAAAGCTTTACAACACTACACAAATACAAATATTTCTTTACGACCGATCCTTTTCATAATATAAGTAACCTGTCGAAAACTTAATTCAGTCAAGTGGTTTAAAAACGCGCCAGACAAATTGGACTCAAACTATGAGGTCACGAATTGCACGAAACGCCTCATAATGTATGAAGCTTTTATCAATATTTGAGTTAGCTCTTATAATAATGCTTTTATCCGTCTTCACTCTTATAAATTGAACGTTCAGATTTCAATTTAAATACTAAAGGCGGTGACGTCATGATCATTGTAGTAAATTAATTTCTCATACTTTTTGGGATCCTAAAAAACACTGTTTTTTTTTTATATTTTTCCCTCAGTATTATGTATCTTCTATGGCATCAAAGTAATGTCAATTCAATGTAACTTAGACGCAAGTACCTACGCCACATCGGCGATTATTACAATCTTAACAACCAAACCATAGGTACAGTCGACTAAGTTATGATAAATACGAAAAGTATAGTGGGACTTCTAAATTAACAGATTAAATTCAGGAAGTTTTTAAGGGGTGATGAATGTTTTATAGTAAAAACTTGACAAGTACCTATGATCTAAAAATTTAAAAGTTTTAGTCAGTTGGAAGTACTCTAGATTTTTGATGAACTATATGTGAGTGAGTGAAACAGTGAGTGCTGAAAACTACAATTTTTGAACTCGCAAATCTCGTAAACTCCTGGCTGGTTACATGAACTTTAAAACTATGTTTCAGTAATCATGAGCACTCTGAAGATAAATACTCAATGTTGTATCGTCACAGAATTCGAAAGGGGATCGAAAAATACTGTAATGGTCTTACGTAAATATATGCACAATGCGCGCCGGCCGAGATTTGGGCCTGGCGCACACTATACGCATTGATGGGAAAAAACACTCATAGAACTAAAGTTATCGCCAAACTTTTATTTGGGTGTCTCCGGATTTTTTTCCGGGCTCACTTTAGTAAAACTAAGTATTCTATTTTGTTTATATCCTGAATATTTAAAAAGTCAAAAACGATGACTGTAACGTCGTTGAAACGTCGAGGTAAAATAGCAGTAAATTACTACCTGATTAAGCCCCGAAAATATTCTAACTATGTGTACAAGTCGCAAAAGTTTAAAATATGTTATCAAAAATAGAAGTTTTCAATGCAGCAAAACGTGCCAGATGTATCAATGTCGAAAACAAAACAACGGCAATCGATACCGTTTATGTGTAGGGCCACTATAGGTATGTGTAGTGCCAATTCCCCCTGGAGCGACACGTTTATTTTGGCAAACATTGAAATCCTTTACAGAGAAAGGAGTGAAAATGAAAAGTAGACACGGGTCCGATAAATAATTGAAGGCTTCGATTCGAGGAGCTGCGGGAATACCAGGTCGTGTAGCTGGAAGATCTTAAGGGAACCATCCCTCACTCCGCCCCTCACTACTGAATTATTCTGCAATAACACACTTGTTATAGACGTTTCTGGAGGAGTGATACTTTTATGATTTACTCGCAACTTTTATTGGCACTTAGAGGAAGGAGGCGATTTATTCTCTGTTCAATATAGGCGTGGAGTTTATCATTTTTTGAGTCGCGACTGGTTCCCCTATGGGCTGTTGAAATGTTGCCGTTATTTTTCACGTTTAGGTAAGAGATGTTAGCTGCTGTCTTTATTTCGTATACCCATTATTTTTAGTTGTTTTTCAACATTCATTTTCGGATTTCTTCAAGCGTGTTTTGGATCAACGTCGTCGTCGTCGTCAGGCTATACTAGTCCACTGCTGGACATAGCCCTCCCCTAAAGAGCGCCACGTGCTATCATAGGAGGTAATGCCCATAAAAGATCAACGTAAAAGCAGTAATTTATTCACTTAGAACAAATACAATATTTGAGTGGCGGTACCCCAGAGGGTAGAACAATGGACTTGGAAGTGAGAGACCCAGGTTCGATTCCCATTGCAGGCGTGTACCAGGATTTTTTTTTAGGTTAAGTACATTTGTCAAAGAAAAGTAGCAATACAACTATCCAAATTCTTCCCGCGGGTGTCGTAAAAGGCGACTAAGGGCCACAAACCGGGGGGTCAGCAGCAGCGCCCCCTGCAGTACAATTCCACTGAACTGCGATCCCCAACCCGCATGCCCAGCGTGGGGATTATAGGCATTACCCCTCTATGATGGCGCAACGTTGCGCTATGGCGCTCATTAGGGGAGGGCTAATGTCGAGCAGTGGACTAATATAGCCCGAAGAAGAAGAATACGACTAGCTAACGGTGCAGGAAAAACACTGAGAGGAAACTTGAGTGTCGAGCGCTTCAAATTGCCACACGTGCCACCATATTATACGCGTGGTATTTAAGCCCATACTATCTTTCTCAGAGAAGGCCTGTGCCCTGTAGTGGGACGTTTATAGGCTACAAACATTTATGCAGCAAGAGACCCCAGCAGTGGGGTCATACGAAGGGTTGATGTTAAGAAGATATACCTGGAAGAAAAGGTCCTTTATAAGATTACAGAATTATGTGGGCTTAGGAATTAATTAACAATATGTATTGTTGTCTAGGTGCACTATAAAGTTTGTGATGTCCTTGCCTGGTTACCATAGTCATATTCTTTTTAATGCACTAAACTGTGTTAAGGACAAATTAAAAAACCTATTTAGAGGCTAAAATTCCACCCATGCCGGGAGTTGAACCCGCGACCTCTGGATATCCGTGCCAGCGCTCTCCCAACTGAGCGAATGGATGACTTACCGGCATCAGTGAAATTTCGAACCTCTTTACAATACTCTCTGTATTACGTACAGGCAGCAACATACCGTACCATAGCCAAGAGTATCCTAATCAGCAACCAGAACAAGTGATTGTGTTATGTTGAAGTTACTCGTATGTAGCGGTCCTATGTAATATTTTCATACAAGATAAGCTGGCCTTAAAAGCAACTGTTCTTGGAATGGTAATAGTGTATATTCCACGTGTTATCTTTACAAAGGCTTTATTTGGGATCGCAATTTTAATTAATATGAAGGTTTAATTATTTTACTTAAGTAAATCGTAAGCATATCTTAAATTAATTGTTAGTCGAAATTTTTTGGTCGTAACTTTAACAATTTTATTGCTTTATAACGAGCACGGGTGTTACCAACTGTATATAAAGCTTATCATAATAAGACTATAAACTTTAATTTACAAGTAAAAATAGTATTTTCAGTGCCACAATAGAATATAATTTGACTTGTCATATTTATTTTGTGTTAATTTATTGTTACTATTTTAATTATTTCCCGTTAGTTTTATTGTAGTATAGAATGGTCAAGTTTTCTATTCCTTGGTAGGGAAGCTTAAAAAAAAAACACTGTTACCTAAGTACTCGGCGGATTGGTTCTGCGGAGCCAATGTATTGACTAGTATTTCCTGCCAGTCAGTATATTTAAGAAAACATTATGTACTTCAGGAAAAACATGAGTAACTTTAAAACTTTAGGTAACCAACACAATGCAAATACTAGAAATAACCATAAACTTTTGTTCCCACTCTTTAGGCTGTCAAACCTAACAACATCCTTCATGGAGCTACGCTTCTATAATCAAACTCTTGAAGATATATTAACCTTGCTGAAACGCGGTTCAAAAAATGTGTTAAGAACACTTTGTGCCAAGATGACAATGATGTCTAGAATTAAAGCCAGTACAATGAATGAGTTCTATGTTTTATAATAATTATGTAAACTCTGTTAATTAAGGACTTTGAAAAGACTAAGTTTGGAGATTTGTTGTCCAATTTTCTCCAAAATGATCTACATTTTGAAATGGAGACCTAGTTTGAATTGTAACGTTCATTAAGCCGCAGTTTCTGCGACTTTGAATAAAACCTTGTCATTTCATTTCATTGTGGGCTAGGCTGACTAAGCTGTCAGGATGACATAGGTAGGTACTGGAAAGCCTGCTCCATCTAAAACATGTCCTAGATACTGCAGAGGTGGTTGATTTACCCGTCTAGTGTGAGCGCTTGTAGAACATAAAATATTAATTAATAGGGGATGGGCCATGGTACATTGATTAAAGCCCGAAATAAATTGTATACCTGATACCAAACGTGTTTCAATTCAGAGGCCATAGAGTGGCTTGAAAACTTCTGACAGTAAGATCCACTAGTCTTGCAAGCCTCCACCAATCCGGACTTGGCCCCAGTGGTGGAGTATGGCCTATAACTTCCTGAGGCAAGAGAGCCGTGCCCCACGGTGGGGACATATTGTGTTGATGATGATGATGGTGAATGTGTTTCAATTCAACCTTCAGACTATTAAACAGCGCGTCAATAACACGTAAGAGGAAACAGGACGGAGGCAAGATGCAAACGATCGAGTGAAGTGGAAGAAAAATGTTGAAGAGGCCAAGACTCACACTGGGTAATACAGAGAATATTGTAAAGAGGTTCGAAATTTCACTGATGCCGGTGAGTCATCCATTAGCGCAGTTGAAAAGAGCACTGGCACGGATACCCAGAGGTCGTGGGTTCGAATCCCGGCATGGGTGGAATTTTTAGCCTCTAAATAGGTTTTTAAAAATTGTCCTTAGCACGGGTTAGTGCATTAAAAATAATATAAGTCAATAACACGTTGTATAATGGACACCTAACACCTAAATAATAGGCTTGGTATTATTACGTTTGGGGGAACGTTTTGAATTCAATAAAAACCGAAATCAGGTTTTTTGATAATTCGAGCAACACGGATATTTTTTTTATTTTTGTTTCCGTTATGTTAAAGTAAAAATACAATTCTCACTTCAATGAAATCTTGGGGCAAGTTCCTCATTATTACTGTTCATGTAGATTCACAGTGCAATAATGTGAGTGTAATAAAGTGTCAACAAAGCTAGGTTGATTTCAAAACTATGTCGTGACGAACCGTGATAATAATCGCGATCGGATCCGATCAGAAGCTATACGATTCTGACATTAAACGGCTGTAGACTGTGGTTTATAGACTTCACTTCCCGAGTAATAAAACCGGGTTGTCTCCGAAATGCATAATTTGTACGACAGTCACGCGCATTACGTCGCTAAACGGTGTCACTTAGAACACATTTCACACTAAACTCTCCTGGATGCCCCACGATCATAGATAAAGCCTTATTTTATGTTTCGGCATTAGCATCGTCTACTGCTTGTTTATGGTCGCGACGATATTAATATTTCTTTATATTGAACGTGCACGCACGAACGGTGCCACCGCTCTTAACAAAATTGGAAACATTAACTCATTGTGCATTCATTGCGAATTGATTTTGGAATCTATCTACCTGCTCTTCCTCTTGCTTGGTCATTCATTGATCTAACCGAATGCGACCCAAAAACCTGACTTTCAAATCAATTCTATCAATTAAGGGGGACACAACCACACCGCCGCAGTATACATTGCCGCCAGCCCTTTGACGCTTGATTAATTCCGACACAAAACTGACCTATTACCCGTTTATCTAATGCATCTAATCGATTCAAAGCGCCCCGCTGCCCATCTGCCGGTCGGAATAAAACCATATCCTTAAAATTCCCCAAATTCCCACAGAGAAAAACAATAACCAACTCGGCAACCGATACGACCGCCAGAACGGGGGCAATGTCACGTAATAGGTTCTGCTTCCGCTGCGTTTATCAAAAAATTTATTTGGACATTCCTAGCGCGTCGGGGCAAGCTGAGCGGCGACGGGATGTGTTGGTATTTAATTTATCTATAGCTCTGAAAATGCCGAGGTCCGGCTGCGCGGCCGTTATTGCCGGGGTGGCATCGGGTGCAGGGGTTCCCCGGGAGCCGGGCCGCCGGGCCTGCGCTGGCTCTGGGAGTCCACGCACTTCCGCTATGCCAATGATTTATCGCCGCTTACGGCATTTGCGGCGTTAACCGTGTGTTGTCCGATCTATTGTCCGAGAAGCTAGAATATGGACGCGAGGAACGCTCAAGAATTATTGGCGAGGGTTCCGCGATAAATATTTTTTGATTTCACGTCTTAATCCGGGGGTCGTGCCTGCGTTACCATTCAAGCTTCGACCTTTGTGATAGGTATAAGACTAATTTTGTTGTTATTTAGGCGATGCGTTAATAAATTAAAGCGTGAAATGTATACCGTCGTTGGTTCGGATTTAAAAAGTTAATCTTTATAAATGTTGGCAGGAATAATTCGTGGGTTTTTTAAGTTGCCTGGTTTTTAAGGCTTTATGTCGCTTGTCAATGTATGGGTGTGTACTTAAGACTAGCAATGGCAATTTTAAAAAGGAAACGCGGGTCTCTTTTATATGTTGTCTGAAGATTTAGATTGTGCTTTGTTACAATATTCCTGCAAATATAAATTTAATTAATTTAACTAAAAAAAGTTATCGACATAGCTCAGAGAATCAGCAAGCTGAAGTGGCAGTGGGCTGGTCATATCTCGCGAAGAACCGACAACCGTTAGAGTAAACGCGTTCTTGAGTGGAGACCGCGACTCGGCAAACGTAGTGTAGGACGCCCTCCGACTAGGTGAGATGACGATCTGCGAAAAACTGCAGGCAGATGCTGGATGCGGCAAGCTGAAGACAGGGCGCTATGGCGCTCATTAGAGGACGCTATGGCCAGCAGTGGACTAATATAGCCTGAAGAAGAAGAAGAACTATAAAAACATTATATTTCCGCCTTAAAAAGGTAGCCCCACACAATCCATGGTTACGTCATTCCCGTAACAGCATACTATTTAAAAAGCATCTAAGAAGGGCTTCCTTATGATTTAGATTGTGTTTTTGTTACAAAGATAAATTTAATTAATTTAACTAAAAAACAACAATTTCTCCGCTTCAAAGGCTGCCCCAAACTGCATTTGAGGAGCAGCATACTATTTAAACTGCATTTGAGGAGCGCTTCCTAAAGATTTATATTGTATTTTTGTTTTTGTTACAAAAATAAATTAAATTAATTTAACTTAAAATACTCGACTTCTCGTCGTCAGAGGCAGCCCATGCGAACTGTAGTTACGTCTTTCCCATTACCACATACTATTTAAACTGCATCTGAGGAGGGCTTCAAGTGATCGTGTTTTTATAAATAAGTCCGGAATAATAAGGAACAAGTTTAGTCGCTTTCAAACTACTGCTTACAACTTAGCAATTTTTAATGACTAGCGCATAACTATGTTTCTATAGTTATTCATTTAACCGGGCGTGATTATGGTCGGGTATGTCATACCCTAATCATCGGCTGCCTGAGTGATCTTAAAAAACGATCACGAAGGTTAAGCAACACAGGGCGCGTTCAGTGCATGGATGGCTAAGCCGTCTATGACTAACGCTAGTGGCATTTTTCCGAGCGGTTCCGTGCTTCGCAAGGCACGTTAAGCAGTTGCTGCCGGCTGCCGCCGTCGATAGATGGCAGTCGTTAAGCCAAGTCAGAAGCCTTAGGGCGGCTTGAAAACTTCTGCCAGTAAGACCAGCCACTAGTCTTGTAAGCCTCCACCAATCCGGACTTGGCCCCCATGGTGGAGTATGGCCTCGGTGGGGACATAATGGGTAGATGATGATGTCATACCCGAGAAGTTTTCAAACGCAGATTATTTAATGTTATTGTTGCCAAGCGAGTCCAGCCTGGGTAGTACGATGTCGCGAGTCGCGCCGTTTGACATCGAAAGTCGCAACTTTCCAGTACATTAAATGTCAAATTCTGACATTCCATTGCCAGAAAACGCGTGACTCGCGTCATCGTACTACCTAGGCTGATGTTTCAGTAGCTGGAACTAAGGGTGCGAGATAAGGGTACATTTACCTCCTAGGTATACTAGGAGGTTTATGGGTATACCGTCGGGATTAGTGTTGCGCCGCCCGGGTGACGGTAGATACACGAGTCGCGACTTGGGTACTATTTTGCTTGATCTCATAGGATTGTTCGGTTCATTTTCAGTTATGATAATAATCGTTATCAAGCCTCGTATGCCCCCACTGCTTGGGCAGGAAGGGTAGGCCAAACAACTCCACCACGCGGGCCAAGTCCGGGTTGGTGGAGGATTGTAAGACAGTGGCGGGCCTTACAGTCAGAAGTTATCAAGCCACCCATAAGGCCTCTGACATGGCTTAACGACTGCCATTACATGGCAGCCGGAACGAACGGCTTAACGTGCCTTGCGAAGCACGGAGGCGCTCGGAAAAATGCCACTAGCGGTAGTCACGGCACGGTCACCCATACTGCACCTAACCGCGCCTGTTGATGCTTAACTCGTGATTGATTCCAATCACTCGGTTTGCCTAGGCCACGAGCGCATTATCTTATTATGATAATAATAAGATAACGTTATTAGGTATATTGATTTAACATATTATTTGCGAATTTGTTCGATTTTACACAAGAAAAACCAATACCTATTTTAGCGAACTTATATATTTTTTTTTTTTTTTTTCAAAATAAGGCACTTAGAATTTGAATAAAACGAACGCTTTTTGAACATCTTTTCAAGCGTTCTACAAGGAGCTTTCTTCTTTTCGCTACGCTGCTAGTATTTTACTAACACATCTTGTTGAATGATTACTACCTACTATTAATATGTCTCATGTCAAAAAATATAATTGCACAATCAAACATTTTATGTCATTAACATGTTGTTTCTATAATTGTTGTTCCGGGTATCTCATACCCTCCTGATTGCTGGTGTAACCATTTTTCACCTCATTCACGCCGTGTTAACGGGTCTAATCGCGATGTTTTATTAAGTAAACTTAATTGCCTCGTTTCCCAACGTTTTGGCAACGTCGCTGTTACCGTAGTCACGGATCAGCTGAGGTGGGGAGTACAGTTAACTATTGTAGTGTCGGTAGGTCTAGCCTGGAGTCACTTGTATGAATTATATTCTTTTTAATTATATTCTTTTTAGTAACCTGTGCTAAGTACAATTTTTAAAACCTATTTAGTGGCTACAAATTACACCCATGCTGGGACTCGAACCCGCGACCTCTGGCTAACCGTGCCAGCGCTCTCCCAACTGTGCTAATCGGCGACTTACCGGCATCAGTGGAATTTCGAACCTCTTTACTTGTATGAAGTTTACCTAGTGAACAAATGCGATGTGACTCCTTAATAAAGCGTGATCGAGGTGAAAAATTGTTACACCAGCAATGAGGTGGGTGTAAGATACCCGGAACTATGATATGATAATGATAAACAGACACCCGGCTCTAGATTCTGTTAATGCATTGTATTACAATGACAACTGCATGAACATGGCGATTTCATTTCATTGCTGCATAAAGTCTAAGCCCGCATAAGCATCACACCTTCTAGGCGCCAATGGTGTAAAAAACACACCACGTGAACCGTCAATTTGTCTGACATTGTACTGTAATGCACTAATAGCATCGAGGCCAAACCCGAATGCGATTGCGATACGTTGGTGGCGCAACGATAGAACTTTTGCTTCGCATTCGACAGGTCCTCAGTTCGATTCTGCATGGTTTTTGTTTTCTACGTTGCGAACATTTATTTACTATTTTATTGTTTTATTTTGTTAGGCACCTCATATACCTGTCCAGGGCAGATTATAAAATTATTACAAAAAGATAAAACTACGTGCATGTACACTATTTATAGGTAAGCACAGTATTTATATATTTTTATGCCTGTATTTATTATTAAGTACTTATTACTTATATACGTCCCTCTGCGGAGCACAAGCGTTATCTCAGAAAGATAGAGGGCTTATATAAATTAAGGTAGTCGTCATCGTCAGGCTATACTAGTCCACTGCTGGACATAGCCCTCCCCTAAAGAGCGCCACGTTGTGCTATCATAGGGGGTAATGTCCATAATCCCCACGCTGGGCATGCGGGTTGGGGATCGCAGTTCGATGGAATTGTACTGCAGGGGGCGCTGCTGCCCACCCCCCGGTTTGTGTCCCTTAGTCAAATTAAGGTAATCCAATATAATATTTTAAATTTGAAGTTGGTAGGTAACAGCCCAGTTGCAATAACCACTTGCTGAACCGAAGCTAAAATCTCAGAACTAAAAACGGCCGGTTTTGGCACCATTGCTAACTAGTCCCAGATCCGTATTCCTAGGTTGTCTTGTGTCCTTAAAATCAAAACCGCAACATCACCTGAAGAAGTAGACAAAGATGGCCCCAGACGAAGAAGTTGCAGTTTTTCTCTAGTGTATTACGCATTGTAAGATATCGTCGTCATATTGCAAAATGCGCCATGTGAACAAAAAATATTTACGTTTTTTCACCAAATTTGTATGAAAATTTTAAAAAATACAAAGAAATTAGCAAGACATCATAATCCTTACCTACTCAGGCTGACATTATAATGTCTTAAACTTACATTCAGAACCAAGTTTTCCTTCAATTTAGATGAAAAAGCGAAAATAGTGTTTTTTGATATACTCGTAGACCATTTTGCAATATGATCGACGATATGCAACAATCATAAATAATTCATAATCAATTGAACGATCATAATACCCAATCAACTGTGTACTCTGCTTGCACTGTTTTGTTTTTGTTTATTTACAAGTGTGTGTGCAAATAAATATTTAAAAAAATCATTTATCTGTCTCTCTGATAGAACTCTGTCTTGTCTATTGTTTTTGTTGCACTAACCCGTGCTGAGGACAATTTTTAAAAACCTATTCAGAGGTTAAAAATTCCGCCCAGTTACGATTGTAATCTTGTATAACTTTTAATAAATAATAAAACTGAAACGACTTTGAATTTGTGCTTTATTTATGGTATGTTTTATTGTTTTTTTTTTTAATATAAACAGAAAACTGGATAAAAATGGAATAAGCAGGTAAAAATAGTCAGGTATAGTCAAGATGTGAAGTAGTAATACAAAAAATTATTAATTTCCCTCAATCACAAAAACGTGTGACGTAATTTTAAATTTTGAAAATGATAGACAGAAAAGAAATATTCTTTTTCTGCCTTTTTCTTTAGCTTCTGCCTACCATGCAAGAGGTCCCGGGTTCGAATCCCGGCTGGAAACAAAAAAAAACAAAACAGGTCTTGGATGTTTTACATGTTCGTAATGTCGTTGTTTCTGGTTCCCACGACACAGGGTATCCTAGTGTGGGGCCGGAAGCAATGTATGTGCCAGTGTGTAAAATGTTATGTTATGTTATGTTAAATATAAAAAATTTTGTAAAGGGATTGTTAAAATTGTAAGCCTTTTTATGTATTTTGTTTTCTAGTGTGTACAATAAAGAGTTCTAATCTAATCTAATCTAATCTAAAGAGGTTTGCACCGTTACACGGTTAGCCAGAGGTCGCGGGTTCTAGTCCCGGCGTGGGCGGAAATTTTAGCCTCTATATAGGTTTTTAAGAACTCTCTCTGATAAAATTGCAACTCCAAGGTATTCTAGTTTAGGTACGTCTTATAGTTTGTTAGCTACAGTGATTTGAATCCAAATCAATGGGAAGAAATCAAGAGCGGCAGGAATTCCCACACCGCATATGTTTACAAATTGTCAAGCACCAAATAACTCACTCAACGCGTCATTGAGCCAACCGCGCCATGTAACTGGCATTCGAGACAAATGATGGATATAATTATACGACTTTTTTTATGGTAATGATTTCTAAGAAACTAAAACAGTTTATACAACCACGATTCGTAGTTAATAATAACCACTTAGTTTACAAATGACAATTCGATGTTCATCGCGCAGTCGATTAACCGACCGTTTAACAAGTAGACTTTAGCTGGGCAATGTAGCACGAAATGTCGTAATAAAATACGAATTGTACTTTTATGAAACTCGGTCCTGGTGGTGGAATTTATTTGTATACACCAGGGCTTGTAATCGCCTATACGCAGTGGGCACGCTTGATGCTTAAGCCTCTCTCACGATCTATTTCTCTATTAAATGATACACCCTATGTACGTCCCTCTTCCTCTTCTTCTTCAGGCTATATTAGTCCACTCCCGGACATAGCCCTCCCCTAATGAGCGGCTTAGCGCCCTGTCTTCAGCTTGCCGCTTTCAGCATCTGCCGGCAGTTTTTCGTAGATCATCATCCCACCTGGTCGGAGGGCGTCCTACGCTACGTTTGCCGAGTCGCGGTCTCCAAGAACACGTCTACTCCAACGGTTGTCAGTTCCCGTGCCACTGAAGTCTTTTATCTAGGTATAAACTTAATCACCACCAGCCCTGACTTGGCCCCCATGGTGGAGTATGGCTTTACCTTTTTGCAATACAGAAACAAAACCCGTTCGCCTGTAGTGGGGACCTACAAAGGTTTGATATCAAACTTAATCACCACTGCGGATTGTCAATTTAAGCGCTAAGGTGTGCGGACACCAGTCGCGTTTTTCCACGATGTTTTTCTTCACATTTAGCGACTGACACCGCTACTACAAATTCACATGTACGTAACTTCGAAAACAAAGTTTTTCTTAGGCGCATGTATGTCGAGGATCAAACCCATGACCTCTTGAATGCGAAACAAACCATCTACTGACCTCACTACCACTATTCTTCTTAGGTCTGGGACACCCAAGTAGGACGTGGGCTGAGGGTGTGAACTCTATAGATGTTAGCGCCCTCACCCCGACTCAGTACATTTTGTATGAAAGTTAAATGGAGAGACGACGCGTCTTTTCCACGCCCTCACCCCACGCCTTAACTGTGCCTTATCCCCGTCTTTTCAGGGCTGAAAAGGCCTTTACCCTGCAGTGGGTCAGTGTATGAATGTTAATTGTGAAGACGGCACGTCTTTTCCACGCCCTCAGCCCACGTCTTCTATGTGCCTTCTCTCCGTCTTTTCAGACCTGAAAAGGCCTTTACCCTGCAGCGGGACAGTGCAGGTACGTTATTCTAATAAGAACTTCTGCTGCATGCTTAAGCCTACGTTACAAAGAAGTATTTTTTCTTTAACTCCGAGGTAGCGTTGATCAGTTACCAGTTACAATAAGTATGCGCCAAGACGGAGCATGGAGGTGCCAATTAAACCTCCACAAACATCCTGTAAGCCGATATTATCGTATCGTAACACCCATCGGAACTTGGAATAAATTAAATAAAATGCCAATATAAAATAAATTAGAAATTGTTGCCGCACAGTGCTGTATGTTTAAATTGGGCTTTACATAAGCCCAATTTAAACATACCTATGGTACAGTGATATCGTTCCGATGTAAAACCTAACTGCAAAGTAGGTAGTCGGGGCTGTAAGTGATGCAATTTGCTTAAGCCAGATGTCGCTGCCTGTACGTAATACAGAGAATAGTGTAAAGAGGTTCGAAATTTCACTGGTGCCGGTGAGTCGCCCATTGGCTCAATTGGTAGAGCGCTGGCACGGATAGCCAGAGGTTGCGGGTTCGAATCCCGGCATGGGTGAAATTTTTAGCCTCTAAATAGGTTTTTAAAATTTGTCCTTAGCACGGGTTAGTGCATTAAAAATAAAAATAATATACCTATGGTATTACGACAACTTTTTAGCCTAGTAAAGGGACGGTTTTTGCTTGACTTAAATCGCCTTGAATCTAAGCTATCTTTATACATCTGTATATCTTGAGCCATTATACCTAACAAGTTCAAATTTATAATCCATGTTATAAAGATAGAAAATACTTTATAAAACATATTACGTTAAATTAGCGAACTTCTTCTCAAAAAAATTAGGGCAAATATAATGAACATTGAAAAATTATCTGTCACAGCTGAATTGACTTTTAATGAGTAAGATAAAAGGTAAAAAGTAATAGGCGACCAACCTATAAATGGAAACCATGAATTTCAATGACAATTATTTTCATAACTTTGTTTTGTAAGGCAGGTAAAAAACCCCTTGCCCTACGAAACCCTACATTGGTCGTGTACCAACACACACTTGGCCGTTTTTATTATTTGTTGTTAATTATAGGGACTGCTCCGTAGTCACAATTTGTACAAACAAAGATTTCTTTGCATTTGGTTTTTAAATATTACGTTACTTGTGTACTGTGAACCACTCTACTATTGATATACCTCTTATTTTTGTGTTTTCTGTAGATTTGAGCATACACAAACTCAAGCGTATATTCATTAGTCGCTGCACTCACGCCAGTGTCGGATACTTCTTATTTTGAACCTCGCTAAAACATTCCCTATTCGGTCGAAGCATGTCCGCCTGGTACGTTGTTGAGCAATCAGATATAGGTAATAGCACATTTCTGTGAAACTCACTAACAACTAGGTTTGAAGACATAAATAGCACAGACAAACAGTTCACGAGACAGCGTGAGCATAATTATTTAAAACCTTTCATCGCAGAACCCCAAAACGCACTGGCAGGCAGTAAAAATCAATAAAACTGAAGTAATATTTTTATCTTCTTTTAGTACTTAAGTACGACATTTTTTTTTCTCTACCAAACACAAAATCATGTCGTTAGGCAGTCGAGTGAGTCCTGAGGCCAACCTAATACGCCGTGGATGCGACCTAAAACAATGATCGTACAAATAGACCTTTGTCACGCGAGCGTGGCTAATCAACCATCTTCGATGTATTTCAGTGCTACCCGACAAGCTTTATTTATTATGCCCCGCCGATATCAGACGACAGTTTTTATTGCTCTTCCTATTGCGAGCTGTTACATTTCATAAGGAACAGTTGTTTATTGATTACCAGTTGTGCTCTTTTTAATGGCCTCTCGGTTTTTTATAAGACTGCGTGCTCGCGTGACGCGTTGTATCTACCTAACTATGTCGTTTCAACAAGGTAGCCACAGTTTGAATAGTATACAAGTACCTTCGCAGTGAACTAGTTTAGTTCGGCTTCTCAAGCTCTATCCAAAGTTTATACTGTAGAAGGGTAGAAGGCAAATAGTGATGCTTTATTTTAGTATGACGTTGACGTCACTCAGTAGGTTGGCCGCCTGCCCTTTGGGTGAATAACACTAAGGACCTCCATGCAGTGACACGCCACCACAGAATAGATTCTCAGTTCTGTTTCCATTGGCGCCACCAATAAAAAAAAAAATCTTAATTAGGTGCAGCCCTTTTATTACATAACATTTCACTATGTCGAGTTAAGCATTTAGAAAACTCCAGTCTCCAAATAAATATGCATTTGACAGCTGGTGTACCTTAAAAAAAGTAAAAATCAACGTCACTCAACTCAAATGCCTCTCATCGTTCTTGCGAAAAGTGTCAGACTAATCTCTCAATCGTGTTAATAGTGATTCTAGCGACCCATGGCCGTGAACCTTGGCCGCAAAAAAACAGGACTATATAGCATTAACGCCAAAACCTATCAAACTGAAAAAGAAAACTGATGCAATGTGCTTAAAAACTGAAAGCTGATTGTAGGTGGCAGCACTGTTGAGTGTTCCTAAGAACCGCCATATTGTATAAATTTTGTTGTTTGGTTTCGCTTTGGAAAATTAAAATATAGTGAGCACAGCGGTTTTATTCAATACTTTGCGGAGAGATTCATCACCTGTACATGAATTGCGTCCATAGTAAGCTTCAGGTTGAAAATGGGCAGCACATAGTCTTGATGACTTTGCAATTTTCTACGAAAAGCGTTCTCCCACAGTTTTTTTCTTTTAGGTTCCTTGGGAAATAAATGAATTCCCGTATTTTTGCAACCAACGGCCACGCAAAGTCGTTGTGTGATATTATTCACAAAACAATTGATTTGTTTACAAACATACTGTGGAGAGCTGTCAAATCAATGGTACACACAACAGTGGTGACATCTGTAGTGAGCATTATAGCAAACGCAGTGAGCCTCACTTTTGTATCTGTGTTTTATTATTAATCTGTGTCATAGTTCATCGACGTCAACGGCTAATTTGTGGTCAACGGTCAAAGCTCTGATTGTTACATCCTTCTTTTCATTATAATAAAATAAAACCAAGTCTCAAGCTTATTATCTTTAATTTCATCAGGTTGTGGGCCGTATCGATGGAAATTTGTTACTAACGAAATAAAGGAACAAGTGGCTTTCAAGGACAAAAGCTGTTTGCCAATTTTAGTAGCATGTGTCTTTTTTCCTTATAGGTTAGGTATTGTACAAGTACGTAATTGGTGGTGATACTTAGCATCGCGTCGGCCTTGAGAAGGCCCCTAACGAAGCAATTCCCATACAAACATAATAGTTTTAATTTTCAAAGGACATGGTGAAACGCATTAATATAAGACAGGTTTTCACGGTCTTAGTACGCTCAGACCGAGTGCGCCATTTGAGTAAACTAATACTTCTTATTGGACGGTTTTTCGTGACAACACTAAAATAGCCAATTAGAAGCATTAGTTTACTCGTATGGCGCACTCTGTCCGAGACAAGTAAGACCGTGAAAACGCTGCTTTATAAGCCGCGTTTTCACGGTCTTATTGCGCTCGGTCCGAGTGCGCCATCCGAGTAAACTAATGCTTCTGATTGGACGGTTTTTCGTGACAACACTAAAATAGCCAATCAGAAGCATTAGTTTACTCGGATCGCGCACTCGGACCGAGCGCACTAAGATCGTGAAAACCTGGTGAGGGTACACCAATAATAGGCGTTCAATCGTGTTAAGACATACGAATAAATTCATTAAAATGAAATTGGAACTTTATGAAGTTTCTATGGGAACGCTTATGAGCCACTAATTTCTTTTTTATTCATATATTCTCGATTCCAAGCTCGATCGAGACTCAATTTGTGTCGTCAACATAATGGTAAAGTTTTATTGCGATTCACCGTGTCTTTAGTGAGACCAGGCACGAGTCTTGCAAGCCTCCACCAATCCGGACTTGGCTCCCGCGGTGGTGTATAACCTATACCTTTCTCAGGCAACAGACCCATGCCCCTCGGTGGGGATATAGAAAGTTAGATTAGAAAATTTGTTACTGCACAAGAACCTATAGTCTAGGACGTAGAATCAACAGTCTAGAACTTTAATCGATTTCCGCTAAAACGACCGTTTTTGGCGGATATTGATAAATTCCTACGTTCCAGACTGTAGGTTTTAAAAAATAGTTGTCACAGTTGTTAAGATTTCTCATGTTCACTTTTAGATAAAAACGTATTATAAAACAAATTATGATTTTTTTCCAATAGTGGCGTTAGTTAGCACCCCAAAAAGTTTCTGGTGCAGTGCTCCATAGTTTGCTGTCATCTTACAACCTCCGTTCAGTTTTAATAGTGAAATTACGCTTAACAGCAACAACTCCGCGACGAGTTCCACCGCCATTTCGATGTCGATTGTAAAGATGGAACATGGAAAATGGTTATAGTCGTTGCATAAAATCATCAGCTGAGAAACGTACACGTTTACCACGCTGATAACTAGCTCTCGTCCCTCCCACTGGCTACTATTGGCCCGCTGGTCGGCCGCGCCGCCTACACTCCTGCGCACTTCAACACTATCGGCCATAAACATGAGCCTTGAAACCATTATCGTCGCTACTATTATTTCTCGTCAATTGGACTCACTTTGGGATCCTCTAAATAGTTCTTCTAGGACTGCACATGTTTGATTTATTGCCCGACTGAGAAAGCGAAGGGGGTTTATGCTCTCCGCGCGTGTGTATGTCTGTCTGTCTGTCTGTCTGTCTGTCTGTCTGTCTGTCTGTTGGTTTTTAGTGTGAACTTTATAGCTCAGGCCAAACGACTCGACCGATTTGAATAAAATAGATATCAAATAAAAGTCTCAAAAAGTAAATGTCCCCCGATTTTAGTGGAAACCGATTTGTCCTAGGATGTTGATACTAAATTCTTCATAATTTGTAAGTGTAATATGTCAAATGTAAATAATGTATACTAAGTTCTAGATTGTAAGTTCCAAAAATAGTTGTCACAGGAATTAAGATTTTTGATGTTTACTGTAAAAAAAAAACAGGAAAACAATTAAACAAGTTATATTTTTATTCCATTGGTATCGCTAGTTAACAATGTAGTCGCAATGGTCATGCGTTATTATAATATATTAAGTCAAAAATTAAGGTAATAAAATTTTACCTAATAAGAAATCGCAATTAGACGCTTTCGTAGATGTTAAGAATGAGGTCCTGCCTGATGCTGATGAGGTTTAAATTTGAACTAATAGAGAATTTTCATTTTCTATGAGTCGCTGGCAGGTAGTCTTGACTGTGCGAGTACTAGCTTACCCCGTGCTGAGATTTATACAACATTTTGAGCGGGACCCGTTTCATAGAGTTTACGATTCGATGTACATTGCAAAATCGAATAATCCACATTTTAATTAGTAGACTGTGCTACGCAATGTAACTCTTATTATCGTAATAAACCACAAACTATTAGTTAGTATGTAATACGCTAGGATGGTATTAGGAAATACCCAAAGACAAAATTTTAAGGTTCGCTAAGTATCAACTTTATACACATATGACGAGATTAATGCCGATTTTTTATTAGGTAAACTAAAATCCGAAAAATATAAGTAACTTGAGGGATCACGTAACCTCGCTACAATAATTGACTGTACTCGCCACTTCAACTTACCCGTGACCACTGCAACCGCAACGTCGCGAGACATCGGGAAATAGTTAAGGTAATTAAGTTTACCTACTAATAAACAATCGCGATTAGACCCGTTAATTGTACCTATAACTAAGTATAAGCATCCCGAGTCGATAAAAAACTACCTACCTACTTATTAAATTAATTCAACGAAGAGACGCCGAGGCCCAAGAAAAACAAGAAAGCTTAAATCCAAGGGAGCGCCTCGAAATAAAACCCCATTAATGATGTCCAACGATGCATCAATGTGTACAAGTCAGTTGATCAGAATGGCAAGGCGGTGTGAAATGTGGCGCCAGCGCAGCGGCCGCGAGACAAGAGATGAGGACAGCTCGGGAGGGGAGGACGTGGGGGGTCGAGCGAGGGGGAGGGTGAACAAAACCACCTTCCGCCGCCGACGCCCGCTGCTCCAATAGCAAAAAGTCGATGGCACGACGAGGCGACAACCGCAGCGGCTCGACTCTGCGGACGCCGCCGCGGATAAAATCGACATAGAATTAAAGGGAAATACAAAAATCACTCATTGTTCTCATGAAATGAATGTGCCGGGAGTTGAATGTGGGGGTTTTTGTTTTTTAATGAAAATATTCTCATACTTTAAAACGCGATCCCGTGTGGCGCCGCCTAATGATTCGTCCTTTTTGCGTCGGGGCTCGCCGATCGGACACTGAAACATCTCTAGGCTTTCGGTGTGTCGGCTAACATGGCGGCCTTCCGGCCGCTTTTATTTTGCTACTGATTCAGATGTAAATTAACCAGTTTGGGTAGCATTGTTCTTTGTAAATTGGGTAATGCAGGTGGAGCACTGGGAATTATATCGCATAGTCTAATATTTTTATTTTGCCCATATTACTTCACATAAGTCTCTCGGAGAGAGTGTGGGATTAGTTACTACGCGAACCGACCACGGATTGGCAATTTTAAGCCCTTAGGTATTTGAATATCTCAGACACTCAGGTTTCCTCGCGATGTTATCGTTCACAGTTAAAAAACAAAAAAAAATCTTTAGGCACAGAGTTGTTGTAATTAGCGTTGTTTTGCCATGTTAATTAGCCTACGACGTATTCTCTGAGCTACCCAAAATGCTACACAAAAAACCCATAAGAATCTGGTAAGCCGTTTCGGAGGATTCCGATAAGAAATCCTCATCGAATGCTGATTCATCGAATGAATAATTAAAAATCATCATCTTGTATTACTAACATGGTATTCGATGACCATAAAACAAGATGAGGATTTTTAATTATTAAATTTTTCTTTAGGACTTTTATGCTTGGGTCCCCATTACACCAGGTTATTATTAAGTTCCAATATATGTCCTATAATCCCGCAAGGTGTTTTAATTGGCATTTAGTATAATATTATCATCCAAACTAGTTAATTTAATTAAAATTTAAATCAAGTAAATTTCAAATAAAATCCTTTTACCCAAAGAATATCGCCTCGGCAGCCGCAAACGATGTGCAAGATATACCTTTATAAGTATTAGACATACCTACATGAACTAAGTCGCATCCATAAATTACTGTTAAGTTGAATTGAATGCTGGAGAAGATGCGATTGATTGAACGCCGATTGTCAACCAGCAGGATTGACGCCATTGACGGACGATTGAAAGCTCTCTCCCAACCTGGGTACGTGTTTTAGCGTATAATTGTCCCTTGCGATAAAATAGGAATCTCAGACGAAGACAAAATAACCTCAGTATTCATTTAATTAAGGATACAATTACCCTTTTTCAAAGGACTAGAATTGAACGCTTACTATGACAATTCGTTGTACATTGCAAAGTTGATTCATATCAACCCTTTGTATGTCCCCACTGCTGGGGCAGGGGCCTCTTCCTGCATTGCACGAAGATCGCCCATACTGTAACACGGAGACCAAGTCCGGGTTGGTGGAGAATTGGAAGGCAGTGGCTGGTCTTACAGTCTGAAGTTAACAAGCCGCCCGTAAGGTCTCTAACATGGCATTATAAGCCGGCAACATCGGCTTAGCGTGCCTTGCGAAGCACGGTAGAGCTTGGAAAAAATGCTGCTAGCGGTAGTCACAAGATGGTCACCCATCCAGCATCTGACCTCGCCTGTTGTTGCTTAACCCAAGTGATTGATTCCAATTACTCGGTTCCGTTAGGCTACGAGCGCTTCCAAAGTCGATTAGCCCACATGGACTTTACTAGAAGACTGCTACGCAATGTACTTCGAATTGTCTTAATAATCTGCGAATTGCTGTTTTATGAAACTCGGCACTTATGAATTTATCTGCTGTTGGTTTAAGTGTGATTTGTTTCCGTCTCAGGAGTGATGGAAAAATGCTAAAAACGTTTTTAACATCTAGTGACAATTTTATTCAATTTGTATTTTACTCAATCTGACATAATAATTAATACTGATCCTATTTTTTTATTATATTTATTGTTTTTATTTTCAACTGACATTAGTGTTTTATTTGTAAATATAAAATTATAGGTATTTTTTTATTACTTAATATTAATTAGATTTTAGTTAACTTATTAATTTAATCCTTAATTTAGTATTACTTTACATTCATTTGTAATTCATATGCTGTTAAATATATAATTAGTGTTTTAAAATTCCTTCTACAATCAGAACTGACATCATATAAAATGTTTGTGTGATAATATTAATTTTAAGTCTTTGACATTTAATATTATTACTTTTATTGGTGGTGCCTCTTTCCACAATTTGTACGCCTCATGAGGCAAAGCATAATTAGAACTAATTTAAAAGTTAGTTTTCACCCTGTCAATGTACTTGTGCTTGACAAATAAATATCTTGTCTTTGTCTATGGCATCTTCTTCTTCTTCAGGCTATATGTTAGTTCACTGTTGGACATAGCCCATATACTTTTTTTATTTATTTCTTTATTTCAGGCGCAAAACACCCATAAATTTGTTAGTGTAGTAAATCTAACCTTTGTTAGTGCAGAAATAACAAAAGCTATTTCTACTATGCCTAAAGTTGCTCAGTCCGCCATTTGCTCCCATGTGCTGGATCAGGTATGACCAAACTGCACAACCAGGGCCTATATTCTGCTAATGCATTGCGCTACAATGCCTATTGCATTAACAGGGCGATTTAATTTTGTTGCTGCTTCAAGTCTGCGCGCACACACACATGGAACCTTCTAGGTTATGTTATGCTTCTGTCATGGTTATGCTTCTGTCGTGGTACTTTCATGCACTAACAGAATCGGCAACCGCACATAGGATGCTGTTAGCAGTAACACAGTGAGGCTGACCGTTTACCGAGAATGGCATGAAAGCCACTAGTGAACATTCCAGATTAAATTCAGTGTTTTAGCAACCCCATAAGCATCCTTTTTATCCTCTCTAGGTACGCACCTTTGGTGGTGCAAGGGCACAACTGCAGATGTTGTAATTTTACAGGTGAACCATTTTGAAGTTTTTTTTCTTTCATTCAATGTGTATTCATTCGGCTTTCTGTTGCTTCAAAGTGATTATTCATTGGATGAAACACGACCCATATATTTGTGAAAGTGACTATGTACCTTGCAGGTGCAATTTTTTTTAAGAGTTGTATGTTGTGCCCTTGCACCTCCGAAGGTGCAAATAATACAATACAACACAGTTACTTATATCCACATAACCGCACTAATATCCACATAACCCAAGGTTAGCTGGAAGAAAATACTCATTAGTATTAAGCTCGCCTTTGTACAAATATGCTTATTGTGCAATAAAGAATTTTCTATTCTTTTTTCTATTCTACTTGTCCTGGTCGCACACTAGAATAAACTATGCTATGAGAACTAGGAAAGTACATCACAAATATGGAAATATACCCAGGCTGAGGACATGTGTACTATCGTACGGCGGCTCCGTACCTCCGGCATGGTAGTTAGACGTGATAACGCTAGACTAACGAAGCAGTCAAAGTTCGACTTACCGTCGATTTCTCTAGCTCTGTCAATTTTGAAATATATGTTTTATATTTCTGTTAGTTTCCGTGTACAATAAAAAATACTCTACAGTCTGTTAGCTTTTAGAATATACCTCGGGCTCTAGAGTAGGCTTCGGTTTTCGCCGATAGCACACGAGTGTAATACTACTTGCTGCTCTGTATAAAACTTTTCTTCACTATTTTGAAAAGTTATGTAAAGTTATGTAGCCAGTTCCGATATTTCTATTACACAAATATATCCGATTCTATCCGTTAGTAGCCGAGGTATATTCTAAAAGCTAACAGACTGGATATGCCTAGGCTCTTTGAGCGAGTTCGGATGTAAATAGTAACTTAACAGTTTGTTATTATGCTAGAAACTGGGATTTGAGATTTAGACCGCACCGATTTATTGTTGCTAACACCTTTGACGGCTAAATAGGCACTTTTCTTCTAGATTTGCAGATGTAACTTTAAGCTAGATCACTCAGTAACACTTCAAGGTACACAGACATATAACATTGCGATGAAAAAAGTACTTTTAATAACTTTTAAAAATTTAAAAAGAGGAGCGACTGGCAAAACAATGTTCACCTGGCGGTTGCGCGGGTGCATTTACGTGGGACACTCAGAAAGTTTTGAGAAACTGAAAAACTAAATTCTATGAAAAAAATATTTTTATGAAATCTTTTCAAAAAACTCTCCACCAGCCTCTATACAAAGTTTCATGCGTCTGAACCAATTTTCAAAATATTTTTTCCAGTCCTCCGCAGACACCTCTTTCACGGCCTTCTCAAACGCTGCTAGCGCGTCTTCCGGCGATGAAAACTGTATCCCTTTGAGCTGATTTTTTATTTTAGGGAATAAAAAGAAGTCACACGGAGCCAAATCAGGACTGTAAGGAGGGTGTCTCAAGACTCTGACCGGTGTGGAGTCCAGGAAGTCCCTCGTTTTGATCGCAGAGTGCGCGGGCGCGTTGTCGTGCTGAAGAAGGACCCCGCGGAGCCTAGCGATCAATTTTTTTCCTGCGCTCCTCGATCGCTTCACTTTCGTAGGCGTTGGTTCATTTTGAAACAGCCAAACTGTCGACTGACGATTTTTTCTGGATCATATTAATAAATCCAGGATTCGTCACCTGTCACAATGTCGTAAACGCGCCGTGACGAACCAGCATTAAATTTTTGTAACATATCACGGCACCAATCCACACGGGCATGCTTCTGAGCTTCGGTGAGGTTGTGCGGCACCCAGCGAGAAACTATTCTTCCTACGCGAAGGTGCTCGTGCAAAATCTTGTGAACACTTCCTGAACCAATCTGCAGTATATGCTGAATCCTTCACACGTAATTCGTCTGTTTTCTTAAATTAAATTGTTTACTGCCAGCACACTTTCTTCGGTGACAGCCGTCGTAGGACGACCACTCCTTTGTTCATCCCCCAAAGTAAGACGACCGCGTTTGAACTCGCTATACCAGCAGTAGATAGTTGCTTTTGAAGGTCTTTCATCCATAAAAGCAATTCGAAGTCGATCAAATGACTCATCAGGTTTTAAGCCACATTTGAAATCGCAAAAAATCATAGCACGAAAATGTTCTCGATGCAGATCCATTTTTAATGAGACAAGAAAATTTGAATTGGCTCTCAAAAAATGCGGAGGGAAATTTGAAAATCGAACAGTAGTATTTTTACTTTTAAATAATCGACGTTTTCAAAACAATTACAAGTGGCCAGCCAGTGTCTTATACATAAAAACTTTTTTCGAAAATTATTCTGAGTGGCCTTTATGGTTATGCATTTATGGTTATGCATTTGTATACATAAAAGTGCTAGTAGCAATGCCACTCGCTAACGCTGAAAGAAAACGTCGTATAGAAACCCCAGTATATTAAGTGTTAACATACCTCAGCGCTGGTTACGTATAATAGCCCAACTATGAGGCTAAGTGCCTTAGGTCTTACTAGGTACCTGACTACCGTCATGTGACATATTTGCTATTTTTCGGCTCTTGAAATTGACCATAAAATGTAGTCTGATCAGACTACCAATGTGCATTACTAATTACGCTTTTCCTCAATCGTATGTTTGAAAATGCGTTCTCTGATAAGGGTTTGCTATTGAAAATCTGTGTGTTTAAACCATTTTTAACGAACTAACTTCAATTTTATTTAAAATCCGCATTTCCATTAACTCTTTGCAACTCTAGATAGCTTATTAAAAGTCCTCAGCCTCAGTTCAAAAGTACTTTAGCATCCTATTGTTTGTGGTTCTTTCTGAAGGCAATCTTAACAGACTCAGTAAGTTGAAGTGACCATTTCAAAAACTCTCATCAGTATTGAATCTCGCCCTTATGTCAAACGCTACAGGAGCGGCCGCGGTTTTCACCGTAATGTTGCTTACCATACATAAACGTTCATTTGTTTGTTATTCCATAAGAGCTAGCGCGCACTGGCAACTTTAAGTTGCCCGATAGTTTGATCGCTTGGGAAATCAGTATGGGAATGTATGAAATTGCATGCATTTTGCGATTAAGAATCAGCCGACTAAACTATCGAAAAGGACTATACGGCCCTACGGCGAAGGCAGCGGCTTTCACTTTCATATTACATTGTACTTTGACATTCAGCAGAATGTAAATTGTTTACGTTGAAATAATTTGAATTGAATTTAATAATTAAAACTGTTTTTATACGGATTTATGCTCGTTTATTACATTTTTACAATTTTCCAACGTTTCGGCACTTTTTCAGGTGCCGTGGTCCCGGATGACTCCGGGACCACGGCACCTGAAAAAGTGCCGAAACGTTGGAAAATTGTAAAAATGTAATAAACGAGCATAAAGTCTAAAAAGTTCTAAAAATTGTTGTGTTAGTGGTCAACATGAATGATATTTACTTATTGAAAAAAAGGTATTACAAAACAAGTAATGATTTGTATTCCATTGGTGGTGCTATTAGCACCCGAAAGCGCCTTAGCCGCAATTAGCGAGCGATAGCGACTAAACTGTCGTCCGACTAAAAATTGCCAGTGTGCGCCAGCTTTAAAGCTGGCGATGCGGTGTCGAAAGTGGGAATAAATAATGACAGCCGTGCGACTCCGAGAGTCGTGACACCTACTCTAGCACTAATGGAACGACGACTTAAACTTGGTTTGTGTTGTGTCGGTAATCAAGATTATTCGTATACTTTACTTCTTCTCCTTTTAAATGAGTCTGTAGGTACTTAAACGTTCTTTCATTTATTTTCACTATTTATTGCACTAATTATATAATATGTGAATGTACGTGCGCCTGGCGTGCTTGTATTTTCTTTCAGCAAACAGTTAAAAAAATGAATTACAACACTAAAGTTATGATAAAATTGTAGGAAAACGCTGGAATACATTACTTAAACCTAGAGTAGAGTCCCCCTCCTCAAGGGGAGGGAATATTAGAAATTAGGATAAACCTGCAATAGCAATACGCATATTATACATATTGAAGATAATGGCGAGGTTCTGATTACGTAACCTAATGAATGTGTTCATATTAAAAAATTAAAAAAACTCATCTTGATGTTAATGGCCAACTATGGAGCCCTTCTCTGCGTGCTCGTGGCGTGACAAATACTATACCTGTATTTTATTTTATTTTTAACTTTTCGCCACACTATTGTCCATCCCCCATTAAGATTTCCGGTTTGGAGGAAAACAACTTTGATTTCTGAGAATAAATAATTTAATTTTTACAATAATAAGAGAAAAAAAAATAATAATAATAAATTTACAAAAACATGAAACTAACAAAGATCTCAGCCACGTTATCAAAAGTATAATCAGCTTCGATTTAATTTTATCGGCAAAAAGCTTCCTGTAAGAACCAAACACATTTGCGATAGCCTTCAAAAGACTACTGCTGCTGTTTCATACTCGTTGCAGCAAGGAGACAGTTTTTTTGGGTATTGTTGTATTAAACGCGTCAGTGCTCAAAGTAAATTAAAACTATAACGGAACTGTAAAATGTGTATTTTTCTTCTTTGTGATAGACATCAGCGATCTGGCAAGTTTTTCTGTCGAAAAATAAGTTATCACACTGGCGATTTGCGAGCGATTTCAAAGCGAGTCGAGCTCGCAAGCCGCGACGATACTGCGCTATAGCGGCGAGCTCGCAGCGTGCGATCCACGTTTTGGACGCTCAGTAGCAAAATTTATTGATCTGGAGAGGAAACACTACTGTTTACTTTGTTACTTCGAAAACGTAGGAAACGAAAGCAGTACAAGTCAAAGACGAAACTGGGAAGATACATTATCAAGTAATGGACCGGGAGAGAGCGACTACTAACACACAAATTCTGAGACGTTCCTCGAAGTTTTCCTCAACTCCACTCTAGCTCAACCGAGGAAAATTGTATTTTGAAACGTATTAAATTTCCTCCGGTCGAGCAAGTTTCTCACTCGAGTCGAGGAATCAACTGTCTCTCGGAATCAAGCTCCTCCGCCTGTCGAAACTTAGCAATGCCAGCGCCATTGCTAACAAATGCCAGCGCCATTGCTAACATAAAAAAAAATATTCTCACTCGAGTTAAACCACAAACTATATTAGTTGCACTCCCTCAAGACACTCCAAATACTGACTGGTATACTAACTCAAGGAAATGCTGAATGTCCTCAATGAATAGGGGTGTTTAGTATCCCATATAACTAGACGATTTTGAAATTTAGTTGTAAATAACTTTGTATCTATTGCATCAACGACGATTGAACTTCTAAACATGCTACGTCCGCTTACTCTCGTATCTTTGATATGACTCTAGTGGGACTGGGTGAACTGTCCAACGCGTTTGTACAAAATGTCGTCAATGCGGTCTCTCAGTTTATTGATTGATTGAAAATGTTTATTCAAATAAAAATACAGAAGTTGTTTCCGCCAAACTGCACAACAGTTTTTTGGCAGATGCTCTTGGTTCGAGGCGAGCCTGATACGCAATCGCATCGGTGTGCACGCCGCGGAGTTTATTAATTGATTGAAGATGTTTATTTAAATCAAAATACAGAAATTGTTTCAGCCAAACTGCATGACAGTTTTTTGGCAGATGCTCTTGGTTTGAGGCGAGCTCGATACGCAATCGCATCGCCTTCAAATCGCTCGCAAAACGCTTGTGCGATACAGCTCTATCGCAGATGCATAGTAGCATTCCGAGCCATATAGATAGATAGTCAAATCTCAAATAAATGTCTATAATAAATGTATTGACCACGTTTCCGTCATTTTAGTTAATGTGGACTTCGTGTTCATGTTTGCATATTAATATGTTTCGACTCGATTCACCTTAAGGTCATTCAAATTGAAATTAGTTCGTTTCGCTGGATTGTTTGCAAGTATTCGCATGTTTTAAGGTTACAGTCTTATTCGGCGTAATAAAACCGAGACTCACTTGAGGCTTGAAAATTCGGAAACCGCTTTTACGGCTTGTACAACCTTATGCAGTTTTATTTAATTAAAGTTGATTAGGTAAGTTATAAAGAAATTCCAGGAATAATGAGGGTTTTTATAGGGGAAAAAACGGCAATTTAGGCAAATAACTATGACGCGATATAGAAAAATAAACCTACTATTGCGACATCACCTGCAACTTGGTTCATGTGGCATTTAAACAAAAATAACTTTAGGTATAACTGTGTTAATCCGGTGTCTGTGTGCGTATCAGTTTAAAAAGAAAATTTCACCAAAATCATACCGATTGTATAATAAGATCCTCCTGGCTACTCTATAAAAGGGTTTTTTTAGATCTTCGTACTGGGTTCCATTTAAACTGGAAAAGGAATAGAAAAAAGCGAATGATTGTTTTTTTTTTTGGTTTTTCAAACTTAATTTTCTCTCTTTTTAGCCTATAAACCTATTTATAGGCTAAAAATTCCACTCATGCCAGAACTCGAACCCGCGACCTCTGGCTAACCGTGCCAGCGCTCTCCCAACTGAGCTAATGGGCGACTACCCGGCATCAGTGAAATTTAGAACCTCTTTACACTACTCTCTGTATTACGTACGTAGGTTTTTAAAATTGTCCTTAGCATGGGTTAGTGCATTAAAAAGAATATAACTAATTTCCTTTGTTAACTGTTTCTGATGAACTCGGGCAGTCACTGGACGGTCACCCATCCTGCACCTGACCGCGCCTCTTGTTGCTTAACTCAAGTGATTGCTTCCAATCACTCGGTTCGACAAGGCCACGAGCGCTCCTTTGAACGCTAATTTGTCTTTTAATAATTTCTAATTTCTTCTAATTTATACAATAAGAAATCCCAAGAAAACCCGTTAGTGACTTCCTAAAACATTTTCCTCGACTTATATATTCGATTGTCAACCAAGTTCCCTTGCGTGATACATAAACGTAACTCACATAAAGTTTGAATAGTAAGTGGTTAATTTCGGGAAAATAAAAATTGCTCCCCGGCTTAAGAGAATTGTTTTAATCGATAAAACATTTGATTTACTTTACGACGAGGTAACATTTGGTGTGGGGCTATTAATGATTTCCTTAGATCGCTGCATTAATTATAGGTTATTAAAGTTTTTTCATAATGACTATGTACTTTATGTAAAAAAAGAATCGAGTATCCTACTCTATTGCTAAAATAATTCCATTTTTTAAGTTTTGAAAATTTCTTTTCTATAAGCCACTGTGATTTTAAATCGTAGTAGCGTTTTTAAGCAGTGAAGATTTAATTGTTCACGATAAAATTTCCCTAGGGCCTTTACTTTATCGATTATCGATTTACATTATGTTGTACTGCTGTATTTATAAAACATTAAAGTGTTATTATTATTATTATTGCGAACTATAAATGCCAAAAGAAAATAAATCTTTTTAAGGCTCTTTGAGGCGCTAACTAGCGCCAACCAATGGATTACACGTAACTTTTATCATCAAAATCACCCGATTTCGATTAAAGCCCTAGGATATTGATACTACGTTCTAGGCTGTAACTTCTAAAAACAGTTATCACTGATATTAAAATTTTCGTTGTCTTTAAAAAAAAAAACGTATTATAAAACAAGTTATGATTTTTATTCCATTGGTGGCGCTAGTTAGCACCCCGAAGTGCCTTAAGCGAGCAGTACTCGCGCGAAACGGATAGCCAGAGGTTGCGGGTTCGAATCCCGGCATGGGTGAAATTTTTAGCCTCTAAATAGGTTTTTAAATTTGTTCCTTAGCACGGGTTAGTGCATTAAAAATAAAAATAGTGTAATTAGTACCTACTTCCTTTCAAAAAAGTCTCCCTATTAATTCCCAAGACTTCGGTAGGACAGATTCCAAGGACCTTGGCCACCGACATTCTTGCCAATGTGATTTTATTACATACCCAATTCTCAGTCTAATATGCGAAAAACCATAGCGACAAAAAACAGGCGCCATCGAAAGGAATCTCGAGATGCGATGTACTGTCAGCAGTGGCTCAAGCCCTTAGACAATTTTTTACAGAGTTCTTTTCGGTTTTGTGTTAAAATACACACCTAAGCATCATTACCTATAAACACAGCTCTTTGTGTCTGCCTTTTGGAAGAAATAAGGGCAATAAAGTGGGAAGATTGAGGTACTGGACGGATGTAGATAAAGTAAGGAGGCGGCTTTTTTTGGATGATCAGTAGTAACTTAGTTGAAGAATGTTTACGTCATATTATTTTGTTTAGGGTCTTAGTACTTAATATTAACCCTCGCTACTTCAAAAGACTTAAACTATTATATTTTTTTCTGGACGTCTCGTATACCTACTGAGATGCACGTCTTTCTATAATATATGATCTGTCAAATTGGCCACTGCTTTGTAGAAATAAAGAAATATAAATACCAACAAGTAGACAACAGACTTACAAGAAAAAAAGGTGTCAATGCAAAAAAGCCTGTGCCATACAAGTGGCTTCATAATTCCTTTGAGCGGAAAAGGAGTTGCGCCTACGCAAGTCGCCATCGTCAGTACGAGAGACCCCCGCCTCCCTCGCCCCCCTATGCCCACCGTCGCCGATGCCAGCTTTACTGTGGCGCCTTATTATGTTACCTTTGTTTCCAAATTTAATTGGCTCCTCAAAGATAACTTATCTTGATAATAAACGACTCCCAATAAACCGGAGGTCGGCTACAAGCGACTTGTGCTTCAGGATAAGATTTCCTGACTCTACACCTATTATATGAAAATGTTTTGGAAGGTGTCTCGATAAAGTTTTATTGTAGGTTTTATAACGAAGGAGGTTATGTAAGGCTAAAAATATATGTTCATATAAAAATGATTGCACTATAGGGAATATTTTTTTTTGCCTTAATTTGATTACATCACTTCCCAATCGGGTTACATTTTTTTTTTATTATTTAAGTATTTGAAGGAGTGCCTATGTAAGAAATGCTGTTTAAAGAATTTTGGTTAGCGTCGTCGGCGTCGTCAGGTTTCGAGGAGATTGGCGTGAAAGCAAAGTTTTCTCTAGAAGGCGATGGGCTCTATTCAAGAACAAAACTGTAGTAATTGCAGTAATAAATGTACTCCGTTTCAGATTACTTTGCCTTAGTGGATATACATAAACTGAATCTTAAAGCCGTTGAAATACGGAAATAAATAATGGCACATAATGGCAACACACCAACGGGGTGCCGGTGGCCGTGGTGGTGGTGGTCAAAACAAATCAATCAAATCAAAAAGGTTTTATTCCAAATTGCACTGAAACTATGGCTTAATGAAGATTGCAAGATAAGCTAGATTTCAATTTCAAAATCTAGATAAGTCATATTGGCGAAAAAAATAACAGCAAATCTTCAAACTTAGTTTTTTCTAAGTCCTTAATTAACAGAGTTTATATAATTATTATAAAACATAGAACTCATGCATTAAACTGGCTTCAATTCCAGACATCATTGTCTTTTTAATAATCCTTTATTTTAGATAATAGTAGCTCTTTTGACATAAAGTGTACTTCACGCATTTTTTGAACCACGTTACAGGCGTCTATAGAACTACTGCTGCAGTTAATGACATAAGTATGGACCGACACCACCTTCGCCATCGTCAGCGCATTGGTGTGTATCATCCTATAGAACATCTACAGTTAACATCCCGAAGCTCAAAACGCCTAAAATTATAACACCTAACGGTTGTACTATTTTTATTTTTAATGCACTAATCCGTGGTAAGGAACAAATTTAAAAACCTATTTAGAGGCTAAAAATTTAACCCATGCCGGGATTCGAACCCGCAACCTCTGGCTATCCGTGCCAGCGCTCTACCAATTGAGCCAATGGGCGACTCACGGCATCAGTGAAATTTCGAACCTCTACACTATTTTCTGTATTACGTACAGGCAGCGACATCTGACTTAAGCAAATTATCATTTACTACCTACTTTGCAGTTAGGTTTTTACATCGGAACGATATCACTGTACTCACATGATTATACTATTTTTACTTTTAATGCACTAACCCGTGGTAAGGAACAAATTTAAAAACCTAACGGTTGCTTGATCTAAATTCAAAATGGTGAAATTTCTAAATGAAGAAACAGTATTTCATCGAAGTTTATAAACATAATTTTTAACAATAACTAGAATACCTATTATCTAGAATTCTAAATACGTTCGTTATTTAGAATCGACGCAATGCTCAAAAGTAGAATGTAGAAATTTTTGGGTTTTATGTACAAAATGGGGATAATGAATTGAAATTGGATATTAATGCCACAAACACAGCCCTTTATATGCTAATCAATACGAATAAAATTTCTCGAAGGATAATCGTATTCACGGAGGAAATAAAAAATATGTTTCACACTTTTGAAGTAAAGTTCCGACATTTTTTTTACACTTAATTCTGCAAAAACTGTCAAAGTGGTTCTTCTTTGCAAGGGTTCTATCCATTATGCCCATAAAAAAGTAGACAATAAATAAACAAAAAAAGGTTGTGCCAATGAAACTGCGGGGGGGGGGGTCATATTTATAACTAGCTGGTGGTCGCGACTTCGTCTGCGCAGGATTAGTATTTCGAGTAGCAAATTATGACATAAATATTTTTTAAAACCGCCTGACAATATTTACATGTTACAGTCGCACTAAAATAACTCTAGCGGTTTTGGCAGCGCACGCCAGAATAGCTCGCAGATGATAGATTTTTTCCTACAATTAACTCAATAGCTTTATAAATGTAGCCTATGTGTTATTCTGATGTATAAGCTATATTATTTTAAAGTTTAATTAAAATCCTATCAGTATAGTCTCTACGTCAAAAAGTAACAGACAGACATCCATCCATCCATCCATCCATCCATACTTACAAACTTATGCGTTTATAATATGAGTAGAATTTGACGTTGATGATATTTTGAAAAATAAAATTAATCTGAAATCAATCACATATGATTAGAGAAAAAAACACTTTTACATTGGTATACACGGTTAATAAAAACTATCATCCATTTGATTGCCTTTTTTAATTAATATGTGGTAGATATATACATCTTCCAAACATCAAAGTAATTGACATTTCCCATTCTCCTTTGCATTGTACAAATAACCAAGTTTTTAATTTATTTTAAGCAAGTGTTTCTTTAATTTAAAGGTTGACTTCATTAACCTTAAAAAGTCCATTGTAATGTTAAACCAAATTACTAAATTAGACATTCCGTTCCAAATACAATATGCATAAATGACCTTGTATTTACTCTGTAAACACTTTCCGGATGTGGATATTTGAAAATGAGGTTACATTTGCGATATTTATCACAATTTAAGCATCGTTGTAAAGACTTAACTGTAAATAGCTATTATCAGCGGCTGATCCCGAACCCAAGACTCCGGTCGCAGGGCTGGTTAGAGAACATGTACACACTTACACACACATACAGACATACACACACAATACACATACAATATAAATACACACACACATTTGAAATCGTCATTTAATTATCATTGTTTACATTTAAAAAAAAATGTTTAAGTAAAAGATAATGTTCATAAATTTATTGTATCATCCACTATTAGGTATTATAACACTATCCTAGTTGTGGAAGAGCGGTGTCTACTGCTACAGGTAATTTTATACTTACAAGTAGATGTCCTCAATGTATCTAGTATAAGAAGTAGTGGATAACGAAATAAAGAAATTTGAATTTGAAAGGATATTGACCATTTTGTTTGGGCATCAGGCTAAACGCGAACAGAATATCAGTAAAAAGATAATTTGGTCAATAATTCTCATTTATTTTTAAACAAATAATTTTGCTTTCTTCGTTGTAACCATTGAACGTAAAAATAAAAAAAAAATTTGCTGGATCGACATTCTTGTTGAGATGAAAGACGCCAATGGCCTCCATTTTTAAAAGTTTCAAGTTTTTTTAGGTACGTACATGTTTTAAAACTAAAAAAATGTGACCGACATAATCACAAAAAAAAGTTTTTAAAATATGATTACCTATCCTATATTATCACAAGCCAAGTCGTTAAAAGATGAAAACAGTTATAGAACATATTCATGCCGCACGAAGACGAAGCGAATAGACAAAACAGTTTGTGATTGACACTATTGACAGCTTTTTTTTTTGTTGCCAGAAAAAAAGTAATCGATTGCCGATTCGATTCTTGCCTATTTTTTTTTTCATTTGCTCGTGAAGGGTTTGTGAGAAGCTAAAGGTATGAATTGATACACTTTTGCCTATTTATTCATTCCACACAAAACATTGTTTACAAAATACACTAAAAAGAACATAATATAAATCATGATATGAATTATTTCCCAATCGAGAATAAATTAATAATTAGTACTGGCAACACCAAAGCCGAAAGTGGCAAAAAAAGACAGGAAGAAAACTTATTAAATTGATTGTTTTTATCGTTTAAATGGTTACTCCGAAAATATAAAAAATATTCGTGTTTTAATTAATAATGACCATTTATTACTTTGTATCATTATGAACATGCTGTTCACGCATAGCCGAGAGTGGTCAATGTCCTTTGAATTTGAATTTGAAATAGGAACACTTTCATTATCAATTACAAATAGAGCTTCATGAATAGGTTTTATTGTATTCCCAACTATTATTATTGTTATGATATTATGAATATTATGGTATAATATTCCACCACTATACTAAATTTCATATATAATGTAGATGTAAATGAGTTATGAGTAAATTTATTATTAAATTGCACTCCTAGCCGAACCGAGTGATTGGAATCAATCACTTGAGTTGAGCAACAACAGGCGCGGTCAGGTGCAGGATGGGTGACCGTCCCGTAACTACCGCTAGTGGCATTTTTTCCGAGCGCTTCCATGCTTCGTAAGGCACGTTAAGTTGGTGTCGGTAGTCATGTAATGGCAGTCGTTAAGCCATGTCAGAGGCCTTATGGGGGGCTTGATAACTTCTTACAGTAAGACACGCCACTGTCTTACAATCCTCCACCAGCCCGGACTTGGCCCCCGTGGTGGAGTATGGCCTAACCTTCCTACGATGCAGCAAGAGACCCGTGCCCCAGCAATAGAGACTGATATCGATCTATGGTACTAGTAGTAGTTAGACCTGAGATTACCGCACTAAGCCTCATAGTTGGGCCATTGTACGTAGCAAGCGCAGAGGTACGTTAACACTTCAGACGCTAGGGTTTCCTTACGATGTTTTCCTTCACAGTCAGCGAATGGTATTGCTACTATAATTTCACAAATGTATATAACTTAGAAAACAAAGTCATTGGTACATGCCGGGGTTTGAACCCATGACCTCCCGATTGAGAGGCCGGCATTAGAATGCCACCGCTCTGATGATATCTATGGTACTAATAACAAATACAAATACCCATAGAAACAGAAATACCTATAGAAAATTTGGCACGATAATCACGACTGCGTAATTTTTTAATCATAAAACATCGGTAGTTTCATGTTAGAAACATAGACACCCAGAATGTGACACGTGACAAAATATAGGTAACAAAAAACAAGGTCCCTCTTGGTAATTTATTGCTCCTTTTAGCGAAAGGTTTGGTGTTTACAAGACGTCTTTTATTTAAATCTAAGTTTTCGATTTATCGTTTAGGGGCATAAAGATAAGCGAACATTTTGGGGACCAAAATTATTGTTGCAACTAAAGCCGGAATGGGTATCCAAAAAATAGGTCGAGTCTGACTATGAAAAGCGGTGTTTTACGACAAAAGTTTTTTTTTCAATGTAGGTACTAATCCTGAAGTAACCGATTGCGGGGATCATATAGAGATATAGTCAGCAAAAGAGTTTGTGTATCGTTTATGATTACTCTCGTTTATGAAAAATAATACGACTTATTTTGTGACCGATTAGTTTTAGTTTTAGGTGTTGGCCTTTATAAGGCTTATAATATACATAACACTCTATCTGTAAGGTTTAAAGGCACTGCTGGGGCACAGGTCTGTTCCTGCATCGCAGGAAGGTTAGACCATACTTTACCACGGGGGCCAAGTCCGGGTTGGTGGAGGATTGTAAGACAGTGGCGAGCCTTACTGTCAGAAGTTATCAAGCCGCCCATAAGGCCCTTAAAATGGCTTAGCGACTGCCATTACATGACAGCCGGCACCAACGGCTTAACGTGCCTTGCAAAGCACGGAAGTGTACTTACTTTTTTGTGAATAAAATAAAAAATAAAAAAATACCTTAATATTATTATGTTCAGTACCCTTCACAGTTAAATGTAATTTACAAGGTAGATGTTTTTAACTATAACTTATGATCTTCACAACAAATGACCCCATAATATCCTCATAGTAATAACGCGCTATATGCTTGACTACGAAATAAAGATCGCGGAGGCTGCCAAACCTACTTGATTTGTACAAATGATCTTAGCCTGGTTGTATTTGTATGTTTGTGATATCACAGATGGTGAAGCAGAAGAGGTCTGTCAGGATCGTGGCAAGTGGCAATCCCTGGTCTCTGTCTCTCTCAATGTAATGGTATTTGATTTATTAAGTCGTCATGAAAATTGGTACTTTTAACGTTACAGTTTCTTTTACTTGCTTTACATCCTTATATTTTTTTCAATACACTAACCCTTGCTAAGGACAATAGGTTTTTAAAATTGTCCTTAGCACGGGTTAGTGCTAAGGACAATTAATTTTAAAACCTAATTAGAGGCTAAAAATTCCACCCATGCCGGGATTCAAACCGCGACCTCTGGCTATCCGTGCCAGCGCTCTTCCAACTGAGCTAATGGGCGACTCACCGGCATCAGTGAAATTTCGAACCTCTTTACAGTACTCTCTGTATTACGTACAGGTAGCGACATCTAGCTGAAGCAATTTGTATCACTTGCAGCCCCAAGTCGCGGGTTCGAATCCCGGCATGGGTGGAATTTTTTGCCTCTAAATAGGTTTTTTAAAATTGCTTTACATCCTTCAGGATTTCGCTGAAAGTCGCCGTTCTATTCTTCTGAGCAGATAATAAATAAATATTGATGGACATATTACACAGATCTCGTTAGCCCTATACTAAGTACACCTAAATTACTTGTGCTATAAGTGCTAACTCGACGATAGATTTAATACAATAAATACAAAGATAACATCCGAGACGAACTAGAAAAGTTCTTTTCCTAGTTTGACCCGGCCGGGGATCGAACCCGAGAAATTCGATTTTACAGTCAGCGTGCCAAACCCCTGCGCCACCGAGGCCGTCGAGCGTCGATAATGACGCTGAGATACGGCCATTTTGTACTGCTGCATCACACACGCCACACAATGGTTTTCATTGCAATTATCTTTGTTGTGTTACATTACGCATGCAGACTTTTTAATTGAGCATTTTGTTTTTGTATTATTTTCAGCTTTTGTTTTCTTTCTTTTGAAAAGGTGTGTGTATGTGCCGAAAAGTGCAATTAATCTGTATCTATCTTTAGAATAGGGACTAAACCTGAACTGAACGAATTATCGTCGTATAAGAATCTCAATACGATACCTTTTCGCAATCTTTTTATATTAAGTCTTTGGTGAAATAATAAACAACCCATTTAAGGCCCTAAAAATTACAATCTATTTTTAGTGACAACCATAAACAATAACAATTTTTCTATTAAGTTTATCAATAATTAGTGACAGAAATTATTTTGTAATTGGATCTAATTTTAATTTTATCATGTGTTGGCGCAATTATTTGTCGAAAAATTGCGTTCAATTTGTTTAAAAACCCTGGCAACAACTCGTGACACGTATACAGACACTCAACAATAATGGAAAACGGTTTTAAACTAACGGCTCCAGCATAATCAACGCAAACACGAATATATAAATCGAACATGAATAGTAAATTAAATTGAGGAGTTAACCGCGCCGACACAAAATGAAAATCATGACTCTGTAGGTACTGTAATATCAGAGAATGGACCGGAGTACCAGCAAGATCTATGCCTTGTTGCTTGCACGACAAACATTGCGGCAGTGTCAAACTATGACAGTTTGAAAAAATTATTGTTTTTTCAAACTGTTTTATTATAAGAAATAATAATACTTTACAAAGAATTTTAATGCACACTCAAGTTCAATTATCCGTAAGTTCCAGTTTTCGATATGAACCCTTAGATGTTCTTACTGATGGGGCACGGGTCTCTTCCTGCATCGCAGGAAGTTATATAAAAATATAGTACAATTCCTTGACACCATCCTTGAGACACTTACTTATGACACCTATTTGAATTGTAACGTTCATTAAGCCGCAGTTTCTGCGCTACTTTGAATAAAACCATTTCATTTTATTTCGATTGGCGGCCTTATTAGTAAAAGCAAAAAACATTTAATCTATCGTTCTAGCGTAGATATTCACGTTTAACAGAAGCATCCCCAAAGCACGCCACAACTTTCTGTCCTAGTCCATCCCCATCCAGCAGAAATTTGACTGAGATTTTCGGTCTAGTGATCTAGTGAGCTGAAGGTAAATAAATATATTTCAATGTCACTGCGTTACATTTAGTGACTGTGCCAGCTGGAATGACTTTGAGCGGGCGACAAGCTGCGCCGATAAGATATATGATGTGGTGAGGTAGAATAAAAATTATATTGTAAATTATAATACAACCGCGACCAGATAAAGGGCACTTCACTGCGGACTAATTCGCAGGCAAAGCTAGTATTCAGTAAATTATCTTTATTCTCATTAAAATTTTACGGTCGTATTATTAAAAACCTAATATTTTCACCAAGTGTACCGAACCCTCCATAAATAAAAAATAAAAAACAACACAATCAATCTGTGGGAAACCACAGATGAAATAAAACGCCTCCAAGAGATTTTTAGTGTAGGTAAACGATTTTATTCTAAGTCTGTACAGGCACAATTCCTACTCACACTCCAAGAGCGCCAACTAAATTAGTCTGTGGAGATTTTACAAGGAAATGACATAAGTCTTTCCTTGTTTTTATACAGTCTTCTATAAAAATCGATTCCACTAAAACACTCTTAATACCCAGTTAAAGCCGGTTCATCCGAAATTCTTCTCAAAAACCGTCTTTAACTCCACCTTAACAGTATTCAAGCGGGCTCGACATTTTTTAAAATAAGACTGTTAATCGGCGAAAATCAGTTGCATTCACTTAGAGTAAAGGAGCTCTCTTAAAACTGGAGTCGTATCGACGAGAGAAGTAAAACAAACAAGTTCAGAGACAGACAGCGGATCGTTTAATCAGTCTGTGCAGCAGACATCGGCTGCGGTGTGGGGAGGGAGTCTACCTTCCACTAAATGACCATCCCTCTATTTTGTTAACCCATGCCACCGCATCCACAAACAGTATACTCGGTGAGTGCGGCGAACAATGCTCTTAGCAGTCGACTAGACGCGGCAGGGCGCGCATTCGCACTGATTTACCCTACGGATGCGTCCCGTGACTACCGCTAGTGGCATTTTTCCGAGCGTTTCCGTGCTTCGCAAGGCCGTTGGTGGCGGCTGTCATATATTGGCAGTCGTTAAGACATGTCAGAGCCCTTATGGGCGGCTTGATAACTTCTGACAGTAAGGCCCGCCACTGTACAATCCTCCACCAACCCGGACTTGGTCCCCGTGGTGGAGTATGGCCTAACTTTCCTGCGATGCAGGAAGAGACCCATGCCCTAGCAGTGGGGACATACAAGGGTTGATAACGATAACGAAAACCCTACGGATGTTATACGAGATTAAACTATCTGTATTTATATTCTTTTTAATGCACTAACCCGTGCTAAGGACAATTTTAAAAATCTATTTAGAGGTTAAAAATTCAACCAATGCCGGGACTGGAACCCGTGACCTCTGGCTAACCGTGCCAGCGCTCTCCCATTTGAGCTAATGGGCTATATTTGCTTAGAAGTAAATAATGCATAAACGCCAAGTAGCATTAATCATGCAATGTTTTAAAAGAATATTTTTTAAAAATAATAGTAATAGAAAAAGTTAAAGTAAAAATGATCTGTTACCAACTAAGTTACATGGGCTTGATTGATAATTAGTTAATTTTAGATAACCCTTGACCCAGTCATGGTGTAATATCATCATCATAATCAGTAGGTGTCATAATCACTAGGCATAGGCCTCTCCCAAGACCAAATCGGACTCAGTGGCGTCACTAAGTCCGATCTTCGGCCCACATTAAATTCAACCTTATCATCTTTCTAAGCAAAATTTTCTAAGAACAAAGTTCTAAATCAATGAAAAATTCATACAACTTATGCCTGCTTAAGGGTTAAGTGATGTTTCCCGAATCCTAAATTGATTGAACATTCTGGATTTATGTCGATTCATTAACAGAGTCAAAATTATTATTCTCAAACCTGGAACTCACGCATCGAATTTGAGATGATTTATACAGCGGCCATTGGCACCTTCACTCATATTTGATGGGTTAAGGGACTGCTCGGACGTCGGAGACCTGGGACCTTGTTTTTATATAGAGTAGGCTGCTCAGGCAAGCTGAAGACAGGGCGCTAAGGCGCTCATTAGGGTAGGGCTATGTCCCAGCAGTAGACTAATATAAAGCCTGAAGAAGAAGAAGCCTTCCCAGCACCTATACCATTCTGACATCTTAGTAGGCATAGCCCACAGGAAAGAAAAGTGTCAGTGAATACTAACCGAGCTGCGGCTTTCCTAACGATGTTTCCCTTCACATTAAGCGTGTGGTATTGCTACTGAAAAGTAGCAGATGCAAGTACGTAACTGAGGTGTTCAACTAGCTCAACGCTTGAAATTTCTCATGGTGGATACGCGTGATAATTATCTAAGTCGATACTTTCCCTTTTTGAGAAATGGCCTGTGCCCAATTGTGGAACTTATAGAGAAAAAATATACATTTGCGCTGTCTATTCCTTCATGCTATCTGCACAGGACCCCGTGTTATTTCCGCGCCCTCGCCCGTCGCGGGCGAACGGAAACAGCACCGCCCGCCCCCGGATTCATTTCTCGTTTTCGCTACTCTTTTGTCCTACAACGAGATTCTCAACCTGTCCCACTCTCACAGTTCAAAGAAATTTACTGTAGCTAGGGAATGCAATCCCGCAAGATAATTTCAATCCAGGTATTTGCGGGACTGAACCGTCTTAGAGCCGCTGGATCCAGGTGTTAGCGGGTTCCAGCAAGGCGGGCTTAGACCTCTGAAATGAAACTTAATAAAGAACTAATGAACACCGTTTTCATGGTTTTAAATTTTATGAGCCTTCTTGGTATTTATACTATTAAGTCAAAAAGTGACATAGCGACATAATGAAGTATAAGGAACGTTTCGGCAATTGAAATAATCAAGTACTGTAAACATCAAAAATATAATTTTCCATAGTTCCTCAATTATCAAATTGACAAACACGCGGCCCCGCGATCAGAGTAACATGTCTGATTTACGCTTCTTTGTACTTAATCGCCCGTCCAGGGGTATCCCGCAATTATCGACCTATATGACTCCCGCAAATGATATGCGAATCTAATTTAGTTATAATTATTTAAGAAGCGGTAGAAAGAGCATTAACTATCTCTGTCATAACATTGAGCTACCTATATAGGTATGTATGTACCTATATTTCCTTCGTAATTATGTAGGTTATTCAATATTTATGTTTTGTACACGTATATAGTCCCGCTTTTTACTGCTTCTCCGACTCTCTAAGGTTTGCTGGAAGAAATCTCTTTCAGAGATAAGCTCGCCTTTGTACATGTAAATTCTTATGTAATGTCCTGCTAAAAGTTTCGTGTGCAATAAAGTATACTTTATAGTTATATGCGGATTCCCAGTACTTTGGGATTGCATTCCTTAATTGTAAAAATGTACCATTTTTATCGTCCCACCTATTTTTTGTCATAATAAAACCATAATGAAAATATTATGAAGCAAGTGTCGGTAAAAATGCCAGTATGTACCTAAGGAATGTCCGAAGCGCATATTCTTCGACAACATAGAAAAAGGGCAAGACACTAATAAGTAAAATAACTGATTGACTAATGAATGTTGATTAAGCGAAAGAGATCTGTCACGTTCGTGGCTAGTGGCAGACAATGGTAACCGCATACCCCTCTGGGATACAGGCGTGAGTGTAAGTATTTGTATGTACAACTACTATGTTATAAACCTATTTAGAGGCTAAAAATTTCACCCATGCCGGGATTCGAACCCGCAACCTCTGGCTATCCGTGCCAGAGGTTGCGGGTTCGAATCCCGGCCTGGGTGAAATTTTTAGCCTCTAAATAGGTTTTTAAATTTGTTCCTTAGCACGGGTTAGTGCATTAAAAATAAAAATAGTACTATGTTATAGTTAATTACAGACACGATCGATGTTATGAACGAAGCGCGAGAAGGTTGCTCCACTGACAAGATTATAACTTTTAAATAGAATGATAATTACACATTAGTTATGAATATTAAAAGGTGTGTGAAGTTGTAATACGTTTTATAAATAATAAACTGGAATGAACTTCAACTCTGTGTTTTATTTACAACGATAAACAGAAAAACTTGATAGAAAAACAGAATAAGCAGGTAAAATACGATTTATGTCGTCCGGACTAGTTGAAACGCAAAGTATAAACTAAATAGTAGCATTGAATTTGAATTCAATGATAGTAGGTAGTGTAGTAGTGCCAAAATGTCAAGGAAATCTCAAAAATGGGTGACGTAATTTTAAATTTTAAAAATGATAGACAGAATGAGGGATTTTTCTGACAGCTAAGAAAAATAGTTCCTAATTTGTCAGTAGATGGCGTTTTTAAGTAAGGGTTTTTGTTTTTTAATGGGATATGACACTTTCCAGTTTATTCTGTGGTCCCAAACAACAGATCACGTGGAATTTCCTCCCTCTTTTCTTTTTGCTCTTGCATTATTATTGTTATTTGATTTTCGTGCTAAAATCATGGTTGATCAGTTGACGTTGTTCAGTTGATCACAGATTAGATTCCTTCCAGTCGATGAAATAGCAAAACAGCAATAAAGTTTTTACCTGTGGCAAGCAATAACAAACAAAAAAAGGTAAACCCTTGCGATTCAGCGCCATCTCATCGTAGCTTTTAGAACTATTATTTTTTTTAATAGCTGTCAGTAAAATCCCTCATTAAAGGAATATAAAAAAAATAGTGTAAAGAGGTTTGCACCGTTACACGTGTTAGAAGTCGATAGATTTAAATACGTGATTTGATTATTCTTAATAAAGTAAAGAACTTAATGTTATTTAGTCAAAACACGATATTTCCATTCGTAAGAAGTGATTAAGACATTTCATTTGAATATTTCATCACAATTTATGTGATCGATTCGTGATACCGTGAACGAGATTCGACAAGGTGCAATATCCTCGGTAATATTCAACACAGGACTTATCAGCAATATCCGTCGCACCCTGGTAAGAGCACCTTCTCCGAGCAAACAGCGAAGCCGCCGTATTCACTGGCTCACAGACCGTCTACTAATTTCGTATGCAATTTTATTCATCAACCTCCAGGTATAGAACAACGAAGAAATGAAGGATCAATTTCCAGATTGTGATATACTCGTACTTGTAAGGTTCTTCGAAGACTGGTCAAGTCGGAGATCTAATTCTTCTTCTTCTTCTTCAGGCTATATTATGTAGTCCACTGCTGGACATAGCCTAATTATTAAGGGACCTAATTATTTGCACCCAATCCAGAACGATTCGAATTCAATTTAATTTATTTCAAAAGTAAAGTCATCCATCACTACCTAAATCTTCAGTAATTTGTCTTTTTTCCCACTATTTTAAATTTCATATATAATATAGATATAATTAGTAAATTACAATGTTCAATATTGCACTACCTGCTAATCTTGGTAGATAATGCTAAGTAGCATTAAGCTCGCCTATGTGCGAAATTTTTATGCAATAACAATTTTAATAATTATAATAATGTTCGGAATCACAAGTGGACCAAACCCTCTTCGGCTTTAAAATACGTACATGTAACTTCAAGCAAAATAATGCCGTTAGTTAGACCTGCGATTTCAGCACTTAGCCTCATAGTTGGGTCATTGTACTTACGTAGCAATCGCTGAGGTATGTTAACACTTCAGACACTAGGGTTTCCTCGTGATGTTTTCCTTCACAGTTAGCGAGTGGTATTGCTACTATAACTTCAGAAATGTACATAACTTAGAAAACCAACTAATTGTTCTTCTTTTTCTTCTTCAGGCTATATTAGTCCACTGCTGGACATAGCCCTTCCCTAATAAGCGCCACAGCGCAAGGTTGTATCATCATTGGGGGGTAATGCCCATAATCACCACGCTGGGCATGCGGGTTGGGGATCGCAGATCACATAACATAACATTTACATACAGGCACATACATTGCTTCTGACCCCACACTAGGATACCCTGTGTCGTGGGAACCAGAAACAACGACATCACAAACATGTAAACATCCAAGACCTGGGGTTTTTTTCATTTTAGTCCCCAGCCGGGATTCGAACCCGGGACCTCTTGCATGGCAGGCTGATGCGCTACAGCTACGCCACAGAGGTCGTCAACTCAAATTGGTGACTAATTATACCTATACCTGCCTGCATACCTGCATGTAACTAATTATTACATGCAGGTATTCGAACCCTCGACTTCCGATGAGAAGCTGGCGTCCTACCGCTCTAAACGCGCGTATTTAAGCTTAGATAAAATGTACCTACCTGCTTAACATTTTCAATAAAATGGTCTCAAAATAAATTACTTTCAGCATTTGGCCCGGGACGTGTTTGTATGTAGATTGACGGGGCTTTTAGCGAAATATTTAAATGTGAGTCGATATGTCTTCTGAGGTGAATGCAGGAGCGCTAATAACGGCTGCTTCAGCCACCAGCCCGGTATGTATGAGGCGTGAGAGAGGCAAACTCGGGCGACCCCAGAAACTCATTTGGCTTATACAAATATCCTCGCTTTCTTTTATTTTCTTGCACACGTCTTAAGAGACGCCGACGATGCGTCTTTTCGTTTTATTTCCGTCTGTCATTGGCTCTATTAAACGTCCGGGAATATTAACTAACCCGAAATCGCCAGATCAAAGGCTCTGTTTTGTTACTTGCTGAAATACAACTCTCCGTAAACGTAATGTTTTATAGGAAATTTTTGGTATTAACTTCAATTGGGGCAATGTATACGCTTCTATAATAAAATCCCTGAAGATATATTAAGCTCGCCTGAAACGAGGTTCAAAAAATATGCTAAGTACACTTTGTGCCAAAGAGCTACTATAAAATAAAGGATTATTTAGATGTCTCGAATTAAAGCCAGTAAATACAATTCATGAGTTCTGTGTTTTAAAATAATTGTGTAAACTCTGTTAATTAGGGACTTTGAAAAGACTAAGTTTGGAGTTTTTCCGTCCATTTTTCTCCAACATTATCTAAATTATACTATTTTTATTTTTAATGCACTAACCCATGCAAAGGAACAAATTAAAAAAAATTAAAAACCTATTTAGAGGATAAAAATTTCACCCATGCCGGGACTCGAACCCGCAACCTCTGGCTATCCGTGCCAGTTTTTTTTTTACCAATTTTTAGCCTCTAAATAGGTTATTAAATTATCTAAATTTTGAAGACACCTAGTTTGAATTGTAACATTCAATAACTAGCAGTTTCTGTGCTACTTTGAATAAACCTTTTTATTTCATCCCGAATGAAAAATCAAGTATTTGCCATGTAGGTAAAGTAAAGAAATTAATAAAATAAACAAAGCTGTACGTACATATTGAAGTTACATTGAATCTGTTGCAAATAAATTACTTATTAAGTAACTTAAAATTAAGCCTTAAGTATCGTTTATGCAATAACATCTAACTCAACTAATCTTTAGTTGTTATTAGCGTTCTAAAATTAAGGGCTGTCCAATGCAAAGCGGCGCTTCCAAAAAACTAAAAAAAATATAATCTTCTCGGAATTTTATGAAAAAAGTCGTTAACTAACAAAAAATCCATCACATATGAATAATTTTATAACTGTGTAAACTGTTACCTAAGTCGTGAGAAAGCTGAATGACATCGACGGCACATCAACCTTAACACACGTGGACTCATCTCGAGTTCGTTAGGAGCGACATTGAAAATCTAATATACCTGGAAAAATCTCGTGTCACAGTGTTTGTTATCGAAAACCCCGAAACGTCCGATTATTATAATTAGGTACGAGTATTTGTGTTTATATAAATAGGTCTGAGAATAGGTCGTAGGCTAATTAAAATGACAAAAAACCATTTGCCGGATTAGCTAGCAAAATATAACAATCCGATATCAACACTTGTATATCTCCACTGCTGGGGTACGGGATTCTTCCTACATTGCAGGAAGGTTAGGCCGTACTCCACCACGGGGGCCAAGTCCGGGTTGGTGGAGGATTGTAAGACAGTGGCGGGCCTTACTGTCAGAAGTTATCAAGCCGCCCATAAGGCCTCTGACATGGCTCAACGACTGCCATTACAATGTCACCCGGCACTAACGGTTTAACGTGCCTTGCGAAGCACGTAAGCGCTCGGAAAAATGCCACTAGCGGCGGTCACGTGACGGTCACCCATCCTGTACCTGACCGCGCCTGTTGTTGCTTAACTCAAGTGTTTGATTCCAATCACTCGGTTCGACTAGGCTACGAGCGCCCCTCATTGTGCCGTTTTAGAAAAAAAATAAAGACCCTAGGGGTGATGTGCTTTTTGAAAAAAAAGGTATTCCCCGAGTACCTACTGCGTGGGGGCATATAAGGGTTGATATCGACAGTGAAAAGGCAAGTAGTTCGGCAAGTAGTTCAAGAATAGCATTACAAGAAGAAAAACATTTATTTAACGCCACATAGATATACCAAATTTTACAAGAAAATGAAAATACAGAAAAGAAAGCAGGAATAAAACAAAAGCAGAAGAAATGAAAAACTACACAAGAATAAAACGAAAACAATTTCTAACGCTACAGATAGTTATAGACTGTATGTAGATGCAGCGGAAAAAAGGCCTCATGCTCAGTACCTACCAGCTGAGGGATTGCACCCACAGCACTGATTTTCAGCGAGGGCCTTCCGGTGACAACAGACTATCATGCCCTATAAAATGGCACATGAAATTGCTTGGAGCATTTTTTTAACGGCTTCACGATAGTTGAAGATAATAAAAACTGGCAATGTGTAAGTTGGGCCAAAGTAATAAACGAACGGATACTAAAATATTTATTACAAAATCTTATTTGACACGTGCATTTTGTGTCATTTTTATCAATTTTGCTAATGTAACTTTAAAAAAAACTATTTCGTCAATATATTTTTCGGCAATAAAAATTAAACGAGTGAGAACTGGTTAATATAAAATCACTCAAGTGCGTGTAGATCGCGCAGCTTAGGATTCCGTAGAAGAACGGGTTTTTTTGTACTGGCACATACTATGCTTCTGGCCCGACACTAGGATACCCTGTGTCGTGGGAACCAGAAACAACGACATCACAAACATGTACCTAAGCATCCAAGACCTGGGGTTTTTTTGTCCCCAGCCGGGGATCAAATCCGCGACCTCTAGCATGGTAGGCAGATGCGCTACCGCTGCGCCACAGAGGCCGTCAATTTTACCTGTATTAACAACTCCATCAAACATTTTTCAATGGAGTTTGTTCGAAGTTTTCCTTTTATTAGTTAGTCGCTTGTTCTTACTCTTTAACTCGTAAAGCCTACTTAGCCATGATAGTTTTCCTGCTAAGTTCATTACATGTGCTACTATTGATTGTATTACTATTTTTTCTAGATTTCTACAATCAACCGTTGAGCCGGAAGAGAGCGCAGGACAATAATTTGCGCTCTACAACGGTTTTCCTACTCACACAATATTTTTGAACGTTTAATCCAACGTGGAGTATCCACGCTACGGTGTAAGCGAGATTATAAGCCCGAAAGGGAAAAATGCATCACAAAATAAGGCATTTTTTAAAGATAGTCGGGCGCTGGATGGACGGACTGGGTGGAAAACAAAACCCTAAAAATGCATGATGAATAAGAACACCTAGCAGTATCAATGCGAGAAGTTCATACACAGGGACTAATACCAGACTAGACTGGCCATTCAACATTCACTTCAAACTTCTGGTTCCAACTTACTGGACACAAACAGCTACATAAGAGCTATACAAGAAGACTCAAGAGGTCTGAGGGGCTTGACTCATAAGGCAGTCGCAAACAGTACTCTAAACATTCAAGTGCTCTACAATCTTTGAACAAATCTGATTAAAGTCTGGCGACCGATGGCAGATGCAATAAAAAAAACAAGAAGTAGACGCATACGAGTAGATGTAGATATTCTTAAGTTGATCGACTGGTCGGTTGATTGGTTAACCTGCATAGCATACTTAGTGGTAATAGATTCTTTTTAATATCTTTACATCGCACTATGGAAAGTGGAAACGAAATGTAGACCAGCCAGAGAGGCTTTACCAACAATTCTAAGCGCCTCAAACGCAGCCTGCTGCGACCTGCGCAAAGTTGTATCATTTTATTATGGGTCACTGCACTGCCCACTGAATTCCCATAGTGTGGAAGTGTTTACTTTCCCACTGTGAAACTGACCAACAGCCCGCTTGCCGAGGATGCCTTAAGGAAGACGAAACACCTGCCCACGTAACTATTGGCTGTCAAAGAGTATAGGTATTTGTGCACGATCATCCGCCATCGGAAAGCTGGGATCCCGCTGGTGGATATCGGGACGCCAGCAGTAACATTAGAGCACTGCTGGCTTTCTGGAAAGAGATTGACTGGCTGGAGTGGCCTAACAGACCCAATACGTACTTTTGCCCAAATTTGTGGCTGGTGCGGAAACCGCAGAACAAACTAACTTAAAATAGTATCGCTACACTCAGATAGCAATTAATTAGAGTTGTGATACCTAATAATTAACAAACGGTACACTAAATAAAAAATAAGGTAACAACAACAACATAACATTTACATACAGGCATATACATTGCTTCTGGCCCCACACTAGGATACCCTGTGTCGTGGAAACCAGAAACAACTACATCACAAACATGTAAACATCCAAGACCTGAGTTTTTTTTGTCCCCAGCCGGGGTTTGAACCCAGGACCTCTTGCATGGTGGGCAGATGCGCTACCGCTGCGCCACAGAGGCCGTCCTAAGGTCACTATGTACCAATAATATTTTTAAATGCCCAATTCAACGATAGGTATACTCCATACTAGATTAGCGAAGTTTTTTCATACAGATAAGAGTAGTTTCTCCATACTAAATTAGGGTAGTTTTTTCTCTTCATTTTGTTTTTGTGATGTGTCTCTGTTGCCGACCGGCTAATCAACCTTTTTGAAGTTAAATATTAAACGAGTCTAATCACGATTATTGATTAAGTAAAACGTAATTAATTACCTTATTTCCCGACGTTTCGGCAGCGTTAATATATGACTATGTATGAGTATCGCGCATCATTAACAAATACTTTTTGGACTTTTCTATTTCTTTGATAGCTTTTTCCATTGGTATTATGTCTTATTTTTACACATGGTATCCCAATTCTCAAAAGAGACCCCACTTTTGATCTCCGCCATGCAAAGTTTATCGACTACGATTATTTTCTTTGCCTCCTTAATAAAATAACTTAATATAATAGTCACTGCTTTTGACGCTACGTAGTACCTTTGTGGTTTTTCTTGCCAGTACTCCTCAGGTCTTCCTCAACGCAATCCTTCCATCTCTTCCTATGTCTTCTTCTGAGTTTATTCTGTAGCCGGGTCTTTTTGGAAAAGGCAATTGATTGAAGTGACCCATTTATCTACGACTTAATGACTTTCGAACGCTTCTAGCAAAATAAGTAATAGCTTATGGTGGGACGCTTTTTATTGGGTGTTTGTTGCAACCCTTTGTGGGTTCTCCTGAACAGTCTTATTGAATATACTATTTTTATTTTTAATGCACTAACCCGTGCTAAGGAACAAATTTAAAAACCTATTTAGCACGGGTTAGTGCATTAAAAATAAAAATTGTATAATCATGTGGGTACAGTGATATCGTTCCGATGTTAAAACCTAACTGCAAAGTAGGTAGTCGGGGCTGTAAGTAATGCAATTTGCTTAAGTCAGATGTCGCTGCCTGTACGTAATACAGAGAATAGTGTAAAGAGGTTCGAAATTTCACTGATGCCGTGAGTCGCCCATTGGCTCAATTGGTAGAGCGCTGGCACGGATAGCCAGAGGTTGCGGGTTCGAATCCCGGCATGGGTGAAATTTTTAGCCTCTAAATAGGTTTTTAAATTTGTTCCTTAGCACGGGTTAGTGCATTAAAAATAAAAATAGTATAATCATGTGGGTACAGTGATATCCTTCCGATGTTAAAACCTAACTGCAAAGTAGGTAGTCGGGGCTGTAAGTAATGCAATTTGCTTAAGTCAGATGTCGCTGCCTGTACGTAATACAGAGAATAGTGTAAAGAGGTTCGAAATTTCACTGATGCCGTGAGTCGCCCATTGGCTCAATTGGTAGAGCGCTGGCACGGATAGCCAGAGGTTGCGGGTTCGAATCCCGGCATGGGTGAAATTTTTAGCCTCTAAATGGGTTTTTAAATTTGTCCTTAGCACGGGTTAGTGCATTAAAAATAAAAGTATGTCTTATTGAAGTTTAGTCCACTCTTTTTTTTTCACTCTGGCCACATGTCTCCTTTATGATTGTTTTTCAAAACCTTTAACCTCTTTCTCAACACAATCGTGCCACTGCTTTCTGGGTATTTTGAGTTGCCAGGTCAATTTGGTAACGGTTTACTGTTCTGGGGTCATCCATTATTACCAAGTGGCCTCTAAGATATATATGTGAGTAAGTATCTATTGAGCTCAATTGGTAGAGCGCTGGCACGGATAGCCAGAGGTTGCGGGTTCGTATCCCGGCATGGGTGAAATTTTTAGCCTCTAAATAGGTTTTTAATATTGTCATTATGTTTTTCAATTTCTTATAAAACAGTGTTTTTATCTTTTTTCTGTTTGCGGCGACGATGTTTGACAAAATATACTTAAAAATATGTGTTAAATGGAATGGTTCTTCTGTGTAGGGCCATCGTCTACCGAAAATAGTTGGTGAAATTCACACGCAAAGCGTGAATTTAATCAAATTGTATTATAACCACTGGCATTTTGATAATTGTAAATATTCTAATTGGGAGTAATCAGGAATCGCTCATTTTTGAGGTAACTCTATGCATGCCGGAATATTCGGGAAGCCATCGCTACCAGAAACTGGCGGTAAGTAGGTAGATTCAGAGCCAAGTATCAGATGGGAGTGAGATGTTAGAGAACCAACGCTTCGGGCTGCTAACTAGCGCTACCAATGAAAAAAAATCACAGCTTGTTTTATAAAACTCAAATTTATCCAAACATTTACATGAGAAACCTTAACAACTGTGACAATAATTTTTAGAACTTACAGCCTAGAACTTTGAATCAACAACCAAGGACTTTAATCAGTTTCCGCCTAAAACTGCCGTTACGTTATCAACCCTTGTATGTCCCCACTGCTGGGGCACGGGTCTCTTCCTGCATCGCAGGAACGTTAGTCCGTACTCCACCACGGGGGCCAAGTCCGGGTTGGTGGACGATTGTAAGACAGTGGCGCGCCATACTGTCAGAAGTTATCAAGCCGCCCATTCTGACATGGCTTAACGATTGCCATTACATGACAGCCGGCACCAATGGCTTAACGTGCCTTGCTAAGCACGGAAGCGCTCGGAAAAATGCCACTAGCGGTAGTCACGGGACGGTCACCCATCCTGCACCTGACCGCGCCTGTTGTTGCTTAAGCTCAAGTGATTGATTCCAATCACTCGGTTCGCCTAGGCCACGAGCGCTTCGGCCGTGTTAAGCGTCAATCAATTAAACTTCTAGTCTATTGATCCTAGGTTCTAGAAGGTAGGTTTTAAAATAGTTGTCACAATTTTTAAGATGTCTCATGTTCACTTAGTGTATAGAGGTAAAAACGTATTATAAAAGAAGTTACAATTTTTTTTCATTGGCGCTACTTAGCAGCCCAAAGCGCATTGTGAATTCATTCATTTCCGCTGGTCCAGCAATCTAAGGCTGAAACAAAAGACGCCATGTCTCCTTCTCTCGAGCTGTCTCCTGTTACAGGAGACGCGTGAGCGTGAGCTTTAGGTGGAAGGGATTCAGGCTGTATCTCTTTCAACAAGAAGTTCACGCAGTAACCTTTCTTGCAACGTCTCTCCAGCGACATTGGTGGCGTTTCTCGTACGCCTAAAATCCTAAATAGAATGGAGACTGATCTATGAGGAATATGATTTTCCAAGGGCTGCAATTCGATATTGGTTTTTACTAGGTAGGGCGAATTTGACAAAATTTCGTATATTATAATTTTTTTCTAAATTGTTTTTTTAATCTATTTTACAATTTTTTTTTATCTCTTACGTCTTATTATTTTACGATTTCTCGTAGGCAGGTGTTTGTATTCTTGAATATGGAGTTGGATTGTAGCAAGGTTTTTTTTAAACGTATCCCACGATATCATTAATTTCACAGTTAGTTTCAAACAAAACTAAAAACAATCGTTTTGGCCAGAAAAAAATGCGTTTAAAGTTTGGAGTGAAACGCGAAATTTTAAAAGCATAAAATTTTAAACAATGGCCGAACTAATCAAGCGTGTAGTCTTAGTCGGCGATCTGTAAGAACATCCGTTTTCCCTCTATTTAATTCGACAACCACAGTTATTGCTAAGCGTGAAGAGCTTTAAAAAGACAGCCTAAAATATGGCTAATTGTGGCAATATTATACCTACTTATTTTCCTCAGTAGAGACAGATCATGTACGAGAACCTATTAGCGACTTTTTCTGCCAAATTTTATGGCTGCTAATAGATATTAGGAAAGAAAAAGTTGCCAGTATCATCTAACGCGAGAGTGTGTAGTGACCAGTGGCAGTCAAAAGATTAAGGTCAGGGCATAGTAATGGTCGGCCGCACAGTAGTGCGAACCGTCAGAGTTGGCGACCGATAACGCCGAGCACCGAGAGTCAAGTGACGCTCGACACGGCGCCGCGCGCCGCCCGACCCAATTGGCCGCTCACCGGGGGACCGCCCCCCGCCCAGGGGGAGGGGAGGCCACGCACACAAACATCGCTCACCTAAGATAATTTATTTTATGTTACACCGTTTGAATATTTTATATCTGTGTGAGTTTTTTCGGTCGGTATGCGTGCAGTGTGAAATATTCGCACGATAAGAAAGAAGAAGAAGGGAACAGATCGATGGCCGTTGCGCTTTTTGATCTGGACTATGTGTTATTGTTGTGATTGTTAACGTTTTATGTCTGTAGGAAGGGGATATGGCACTCACAGGTCATAAATAAACCGATTGATCTCAATTGTTACATTTCCTCAAAATACGACTGTCTTAACTATCGAGAAAGAGAGAAAATCTTTTCATTTCACCTCTAGTGATTCTACCTTTAGAAGCACTTGACTTAAAAAATCTAATAAGCAATAAATCTACGTGGAAAGTTTTAAAGAGTAGGTTTAACCTACGAAAATGGTATTGAGCTGAAATACTTCACACTTGATTGGTGCGTAGGTATTCATAATCTCAAAGCCTAATAGTAATAATATTCTTATCTATTTATAAAACTGCTATGACCATCAAATACGAGGTACACAAAATTTATATTGTATGACACACACGTAGTTAGTATCGAGTCGAGTAAACCCCGTTCATACGTACTTACAACTTTACCAAAAGTACCAACGGCCCGAGCTCTAATCAAATGCAACCTATCATTAAGCCGAAGCATCGACCAACTTGATCGTCGCGCGCATCGCCACTGTTAATTATCACAATTATAATAAAATAAAAGAGACCGCTCCGCACCAACACCAACATAAAAAAATACGAGAAAAGAAAGAGAAGCGTTTTAAAAAAAAGGAGTGCATCTACTCCCACCTCCGTCGCCCCCACCGAGACGAGCCGCCCCTGCGCCGGGAGCCACCCACCGCACCGCAAAAATCGAGAGCGTCGGCAGCAGCGCGGGGTCAAACGGCGACGCGAGCGTGAAAAGAAGGAGCGCTGCGAGAGCGTCACGCACACAGCGACCGCGTGCGTGTGCGCGCCGAGAGGGACGGCCGACGCGAGAGCGGGACGGCGGCGCCAATTACTATCACCTGGCGGGCAGCTACCGCATTACCCACTGCCGCCGCGCGCGCGACCACGCGCCCGCTGCACCACGCGGCTGCTCCGCTCCTGTGACGCTCCGACGTGCACCGCAATCGATATTCGCACCACCGTGGCCGGCCACTGACGCGATCCACCCCGCGGGGCCACTCACTACGCCCCCGGTAACCACTGTGCGATGCGCCGCGACAAACTTTTGCCCACGTCGAGGACCTAGTGCGCCCCGAAAAGGGACTTCTGAATGCAACTGTGAAGTGTGTGCGGACAGTGACGCAGACTCGGCCGTGATAATTTGCAACTAAGTTATACTGTCAAGTTTCAAAGTGACGAAAAATGACGTCCCAGTTTGCCTTCAGAGGATCACCACCGAATCAGGTAAATAAACATCCATTTATAGGATACTTTGAATGATTGCTCAAGTTTCATATGCTGAGCGATTTTAGAGGAACGTGTAACTTAACTTTGGTAGAGTTCCCAATATTTGTTCAATTATAAGGTGTGCTGATGTGGTTGAAAATAAATCGGATAAGAGTTGGATTTCACAAAATAGGCATTTGTTAAAAGTTTAATCTACAATTCAGATTCATTTAATGTTTATCATAACGGTACATAATTAAGTTACAATTCTACATTTTTGTTTATTTCTGTTTTAAAATAAATTACATTACCTACATTACTTTAAAATAACATAACTTGTATAGCATTTAAAAAAATATGTATTAAACACTGTTACAAACAAAAATGGTAAAATAATGACACAAGCTGGTACCTACAATTTTATTTACGCGGTTTTTCATTATTACGAGTATGCGTTTCTAAATACGACGTAGGTATATATTCAAATAGTTGGTCAATACATACGAATATAATATGAATACTTTGCTTTTAAAACCTTTTATAAACCTAGAAAAAAATTACACAACTCTATTTGTTTTTTCTGATTTAACATCATGATTTGAACGTTCTCCGCGTGAATAATTTGAAACCAAAGGATGATGGGCACAAATGTATGGAACCTGGTCCTGGCACCAATCGGAATGAGTAATACGTCGTTGGAAAGGTATTTTTTTGTAGAATAAGAATAATCGAAGCGCTAGTCCCGATTTTCTGTCCAATTTGAGTAATCATACGTTAAAAGTTTTTTTTTATTTAATTTTTTTTCTGTTGTTTTAATTCTTTTTGATATTTTTTCGACATTGTATATCGATTTTAATTACAAATGATCAGCATTGATTATTATATTATCATTGTTTGTTTATTATCGAAGTAAATAAAACAAGTTCAGAGTAAGTTTTATCGTTTAATGTGTTTCATCCATGATAATGTTATTTAAAAATAGTGCTGGTTCAGTAAAGCCTTCATGTCTAGCATATCCTAAATACCACACAATAGATATAATATGCGCACAGGAACCTATCGTGCGGCGTCCTGTCAAACATGTGCAATAATGTTGTAATATGTTTCTACTATTTCTGTCTAATAATATATAGCAAAAATATTGTTTTGATCGTACATGTCGGGACTGTATGCGTGCACGCAACAGCCACGCATCTTCGTGGATCCCATATTCATGGATATCCTCCAAAGCAGCTTCTCTATAAGTTTCTATAAGATATAAGCCGTTGTTGAGGTGCTCGCTGCAATATGATTTTGCCAGTTTTAACTGATATGTCCCCAATGACAGCAAAATCACGTCCTGTTCCCTCAATCGTGGAAAGTCTTGAATGTCATTTGCTTCCAATCTCTGGAAATTGGCTCTTCTGTTGTTTAATCTTTTTGCTTCTACATAATCATATAACACGTTTGGGGTTTGCCTTCTTTCAACAATTTTTTGTAAAAAAGCTTCTGCGTGTTGGCTATCGACAATAGGCCTGTGGAAGTGATTTGTAATTGCTGCTGCAATCATAAAATCCCCGAACATATTAGGCATTGTGTTATTAAAATATTTTTGGCGCAACAGCTTGAAATCTCTTTTGAAACGCCCGTTAACCACTTCCACTACCCATCGGCACATTGTCACCAGCCGGGAATCATTTTCTTGAGAAGTCGTGAGCTGCGAATCTTCCCGGTTCTTCGTCGGGGGGACGTGAAATTCGTAGCCACATGCTTCTATATGCTGCAGACTATCCCTGAACCCGCGGTCCAAAATAAATACGTCATTCGGCTGAAGCAATATATGAAGGGGATTTTCCTCGTCAGTCATTAAGTCGCTCATTATCTGCGCATCAGTTTTTGTTGCAGCGTATGGTCCTTTAACATCTATAATGTATCCGTCAGTGGTTACGATTAAAAATGGTTTCAAAAAGTTTTGGAACTTGTGTAAACTGTAGGATTGCCTCTGAAACAAAAAGTTTGAACTCTTGTATATATAAATATACGTACCATCGCAAATAATAATGGCTTTATTATTGTCTTCATTTCCATACAGTGCTTTTGGAATCCTCAAGTTTCTCTCCAATATATCTTCTCTATTCATGTGATCCACTCCCAAGTGTCGCACAACGTAGTCAGTGCTAAGACACTCTCGTGCGATGGCCAACTGGCGTTCGAGTTTTCTCCGAGACATGTTAAACAACGTCGCAAGTCTCGCGTTGGGTTCTCCTGTGCGTAGTTTCGTTAGTAAAATGCCCAAAGTGGTTCTGGGATCTGCACTTCTATTTCTTAATAATGGATTTTGCTCTAAGATGGCATTAAATTCATCATTAGTACGTCCAGTCCAAAAGTGCATTTCTTCTTCATTCATGCCTCGGTCGCTAAAACGTAATCTGGGTGAGTTTAAGGCATTTCGCATTAGGTCACAAACATCCCTGAAGTGGGCAGCCGTAAAGTCATGGGAAATGTTGCAATGTTGGGGCAAATCATCCCAATCATTCCCATTAAGGTGATCGTGACATACTCTGGCACTGTCGGGGATATACAATTTATGTTGAGAAAATACGTGGATTTTAACAACATTTGGAATTCGATGGCGGGTTTCATTAGCGCAGCCATGAAAGATACAATGCGTCGCGGTATTAGGTGCTCTCATATATTCAGGAATATGAAGCATTTCTTCTAATTGCGGTTGTAGTTGTTCTTGCGGTTGTAGTTGTTCTTGCGGTTCTGCTTGTTCTTGCGGCTCCGGCTCGGGTTGAGGGTTTGCATGACCTCTAGTCGCATTTTCGGCTCTTTGCCAGCATCGGTAACATACTCTTCGGGTGTTGTCAAACACGACCTGAAAATGATATATGAAAATGTAAGGAAAAGAAAAACAACTTTGGTTTCCGAAAAATACCTAACAAAATAACGCATTGGGGGTCATTTGTGGGAGGGATTTGTTTTTCTGTCAGAAGGTGTGCGAATCGTCAAATATATGCCACAGATTCACAGATTTCTCAGAGATCTGGTTGCGGTTTTCTGTAGTTGTGTGTACGAAAACAAGGCATACACACAACCACACAAAACCGCAACCACAGTAATTGGTTGTGGTTTTGTGTAGGCCTTGTTTTGGTGGTAAATACATCGTGGAAGACGTAAAAGTAAAAAAGGAATCACTTGAATGTTCTTTAAGCGACCAGAATCACTTATCAATCGGTTTTCACTTTTACGTCTTCGTTACCTCATTTACTAATAGAATAGATATGGGATGCAGTTGCACATGATTTCAATTGGTTTCCTTTTATATCGAAGGTTCAGTGAGGATCGAGTGGAAAAAAAAAGTGCAATAGGTACAAACCTCCAGAGCAGCGTTTTCTCGTATAAATGTTACTAGCTCCACGTGTGTTCTTGTCAAGGCTTCCGACAGAACGCGTACTTGATATCTGCCTCGGTATAGCCTTCTTCGGCACATTACACAGTTACGGTAACGTTCCATTGCAACGAAACAATCCAATCGTTAAGCACCCAAGTCCAATATAAAGCCACGGTCAACAAATAAAACGGGTAACAGAGTCCAAAATGATGCCAAGGTCAAAGTCGATGTGAACAATAAGGAGCGTAATAACGTAGCACTTAACACAATATCAGCAAACGACTGACTACCTGCGCAAGCGGCCAAGCGTTCCTCACCCTAACATACCTGCCCCCGCGCCGTGTCCCGGAGCGCGAGAGGGGTCAAAACCGAATTCCAGCGTTACCCGTGACCGTGAGTGGGAGAGAGAGCGCAATGTCGCTGTCTCGCTCTAATGATTTATGACAGAGTATGCATAGATGTGATTTTCGTAAAAATCATGAGCATCGGTTGAGTTAAACCAGAGATATGAATTTTTCTAATTTCTATTTAGAGCAAAAAATGGTACTTTCCGACGAGCATATTTCAAAATGGACTATTCATACGGATTCGTCTTCATAGAATTTATTTTTTCACTTGAAAAGAGCTATCCAACGACATATGACTCATCTTGATTGGACATAAGGACCAAAACGCCCATCATCCTTTGTGTAGTTGTACGAATGAATGAAAAATTCTTTATTGCACTAAAACAAATTTGTACACAGGCGAGCTTAATAATAGGTAGTATTTTCTTCCAGCTAACCCACGATAATGCGGACAGTGGAAGGGGTAGTGCCAGTAAACAATATAATAGGTATAGGAGTGATTTATTACATAACCTAGGTTAACTAAATATTATAAATATAATTTAAATTTATAGCTATTTTATATACATACGTATATAAAATAGCACGAAAAATATAAAATGATAGTTGTACACAAAAGCTACAATTTGTAATCAACCCAAAGTCGTGTTTCACTCCTTTACCATAGGTAGGTACTTTGCTGGACTTATTATACGGTAAAAAATTACCATATTAATAATTCACATTATTTTAATACTGTATTTGTTTATAACCACAGTTAGCTACAGGTTTAGGTTTATTTTTAATTCTTCAAAAGAAAACGCAGCGCAGAAGCGCAGTGGTGCAGCTCTGTGATGAAAACGTACTATCAAAAAGTATTAGCAAGTAGCAACAAAATCAAACGGATCCCAAACTAGGATATTCTGTAACTAAGCAAGAACGGTGGCAGATATGCAAACATTCAGAATGTCTTCTCACGATTTGTGCGGATTTATGACTGTGGATAGATTGAGGCAGAAGGTGAGTGGATACTTCTAAATTTGGAGCCCTTAGGCCCACTTGCGTCAGCTCGGGTTAGCTGATTTAACTATTGATAATTTTGCATGCGAAATGATCGATTTAACCAGTTAACCCGAGTTAAATTAGCTAAACCGGGCTGACGCAAGTGGGCCATAGTGCAGATACCAAAATTTTATACCAATCGACTACCTATAATTGCGACATGTCATGAAACATTACCAAAAAGGCCTCGAGTGGTGACCACGGTCACCTCTCTTAAACAAGGTTCTTAATTAATGTCGTGCTTTTTTATTTTGGGTTTTAAGGGAAAAATATAATAAATAAGAAGTTTTTCGTAGTTATGGCTGCGGTGCTGTGCTGTACAAATTAAAAATTAATAATTTTGCAATTAAATAGAAAACCCAAAGTATGCACCGGCCTCAGGAGACCCGAGGGCTGGTGCTTACTTTAGCCAAAGTTTAAGCCTCGCCATACAGGGAGGTCTTACAATCCTCCACCAACCCGGACTTGGCCCCCGTGGTGGAGTATGGCCTAACCTTCCTCCAATGTAGAAAGAGACCCGTGCCCCAGCTGTGGGGACATACATGGGTTGATATCGATACAAGGAGGCAATGCCGCCAGCCTTCTTGGTACTCTGCCGCCCGACAGCGATCTGGCTCAAATATTTCATTTAAATTAGAAAATAGGTATTTGGTTTAGTTCCATTTTTATAATAATAGTGTAAGTAGTGAAATATATATGAAATATATAGGTACGTTGAAATAAAATTGATTTGGATACAACTCCCTTAGCTGTCTCCATAGCCGACAGAATATAGGTTTTTGGTTTAGTTTCGTTTTTATATTTATAGTCTAATTAGTGAAATATCTATGATTTCTTTGTACTGTTGTTTCCTGAAAAATATAAATACAATAAATGAAAAGAACTTTCGTAAGCACAACACATTGTAGACTTTTAATCCGTATCTACTTACGGATATTGTTATATCGGAAGAGTCCGACCAGGTTTCGCTCCGATTCGCAGAGCTTAATCATGGTGAGCAGAGAGCTCGCGTCGTCGGTTGCTCATCTCACATGAGTGAGAGCTCTGCGAATCGGAGCGACACCTGGTCGGACTTTTCCGATATAACAATACCCGTAAGTAGATCCGGACTAAAAGTCTACAAAATGAAAAGAAAATACCATTTTTTGTTCTATCAGGGTTTTATAATTTTATAATCATGAAGTGTTTCGCTTACACATTTCGATGTAGGTAAGTAATCGTTTGTACTTTCTTTAGTGAAATTACAATTACAAATGTATGTAAATAAATTTTGTTTAAAAAAGCATTGTCTGGCTAACGTTGTAAATACATAGGTACTACTTACTAACCTTATGTTAATTTTGTGGATTTGTTTGAGTCACATTTGTATGGACATCCTAATTTTATATTATTTTTAATGCCCTTACCCGTGCTAAGGACAATTTTACAAAATCATCCTAATTTTGCCAAAACTAACTATCTACCCTTTACTTTTCCAATTGGTTACCTAACAAAAGCAGCCCAAATATGTCTCTGAGGAACACAGGGTCTCTCTCAGAGTTTGTTCACTTTCACTACACACCTTCACTATATTTTTCTAACTTAAAAAAAAGACAAAAACAATTTATTTTTTGGGTTTTACATATAATTTCTCAAACTTAAGAGACACTAATGATAGTAAAATCTTATTCAATTTAGTTTTTTGCGTTGTATTCCAAACGTTTTCTAGTAAAAATGGTGAGATAACTCAACATTGAGAACTGCTTGATACTTTATGAGGGCGTCACTGGTAAATTGTGACGTCACAGTTCACGCCCGATTTCTATGAATCATTTTGTATGCGTATTAAAAAGTATTGAAGAAAAAAAAACATGATACCACGATAACAACAATTTCCTCTTTATAATTATAAATTATATATAAGTTGCTCTAACCAGCGGCTACGCCTGAGTTGGAAATGATTCCACGGGAATTAATTACCAATTAATCTAGTATCCTACGTCCCAATTCAGATCTCTGTTTATATTTACGCCAAGTCTGGTATAAATCCGTTAAGCCATTACTGCGTCAGAGTAACTAACGTCCAAACAACTTCACACACTTTCACATTCATAATATTAGTAAGATATTTCATCCAGCGAAAAAGAAACTGAAATGAAATGAAATCAAATTTATTTAATTAATAAATAATCATGGACAATTTACACAAATCTCGTTAGCCCTATACTAAGTAAAAATGACTTGTGTTTAAATGACTTGTGTTATAGGTGCTAACTCGACGATAGATTTAATACAATAAACACAAAGATAACATCCAAGACCCGAGACAAAGTAGAAAAGTTTGTTTCCTAGTTTGACCCGGCCGGGGATCGAACCCGAGACCTTCGGTTTTACAGTCAGCGTGCCAAACCGCTGCGCCACCGAGGGTGTCAACGTTAAGAATCTACATTCTTATACTAATTTTATTTTTAATGCACTAACTCCTGCTAAGGACAATTTTAAAAAACCTATTTAGAGGCTAAAAATTCCACCCATGCCGGGATTCGAACCCGCAAACTCTGGCTATCCGTGCCAGCGCTCTATCCAACTGAGCTAATGGGTGACTCACCGGCATCAGTGAAATTTCGAACCTCTTTACACTATTCTCTGTATTACGTACAGGCAGCGACATCTGGTTGAAGTAGATTGCATCACTTACAGCCCCGACGACCTACTTTGCAGTTACGTTTTCACATCGGTGAAAACCTAACTGCAAAGTAGGTAGTCGGTGTAAAGAGGTTCGAAATTTCACTGATGCCGGTGAGTCGCCCATTAGCTCAGTTGGATAGAGCGCTGGCACGGATAGCCAGAGGTCGCGGGTTCGAATCCCGGCATGGGTGCGATTTTTAGCCTCTAAATAGGTTTTTAAAATCTACATTCTGTTTGTTGAATGTACAATGCAAAATGTAAGCCTCTTAATTTCGACGCCTCTTAAGGTGAAATGTACTTGTATTAAATGTAAAGATAGTAAAGAGCTTACGAGTGCCTAGGTGTCGCTTTTATTAACACATTACCTACGTCCGCCGTGAGAATAACTATATGTTATTGGAAAGCAATTAAAGTTGTATCAATATGCAATACCATTTATGTTAACATGACTGTGGTGGCACGGCTGTGATGGATGGCATAAGAAACAATACCGCGTTTGTATTCCACTAATTGGCGTCACTTGGCGCGTGTGAATACGATGAAAAAGACGTTCTCCCATAGTATCGTAGAATCACTATAGCGTTACGGGCTAGAGAAAAAAACACGATACATCTAGATGGGTGCACAAAATTAATCAGCTGTCAGGACAGTAAAGATGGCGAGCAAGCCTACTGCATCTTAAAAGCGATGACCCAGGCACTGCGAGAGGTCCCTTCACCCATCTAGTGTGAGTGACGGTTCCTCTGGACGCTGTATACATAATCTGATTACGTGAGGCAAAGACAAAAGTTTTATAATAATTACTTTGTAAAAAAAAATCTTATTAATAGGTACTTATAATTAATAGTTTGTAATTGTGTGTTTCAACTTGTACTGTTATTGTTCTTTTATTATTCAGTATTGTTGGTGTTTTGTTCATTGTTCATCTTAACTATTGAATTAGGGACTCCCTGTAATGATTGTTAAGTTTATTGAAATAAAATAAAAAAACATACTTCCTCACAGCAAAATCACTTGACCTGGCCCTAAAGTCTAATACTTACGTAGGTTTTCAATAGAATGAAATAAGCACGACAATGGTTGATATTTGCCTCAATTTGGTACTCTACAAAGCAATAGTACAATGCAATTCCAGGGGTATAACCCGCGCAAATTAAATAGGCATCTCGCGCGAAGATTATCGAATCGCGAGAGTCGCCGAGTTAAGTAGCACGGGTTAAACCAAATGGGATTGGTTACTAGACTGCCTATAGTATGAATGAAACGACCATTACCGGACTAATATGACTCTATTGAACAACTATGCATTTTAGAGACTCACCCCCTAGTCCCAAACTAGGATACAATGTTAAACTGGCAAGAACCTAACAAACATAAAGATATACCCTATCAATCACCAAAATGTATATGCGATTATTCACAATAGTATTTGCTATGACATGATACTAGAAGCGCTCGTGGCCTAGAAGCGCTCGCGGCCTAGCCGAACCAAGCGATTGGAATCAATCACTTGAGTTAAGCAACAACAGGCGCGGTCTGGTGCAGGATGGGTGACCGTCCCGTGACTAACACTAGTGGCATTTTCCCGAGCGCTTTCAAGGCACGTTAAGCCGATGGTGCCGGCTGTCATGTAATAGCAGTCGTTAAGCCATATCAGAGGCTTTATGGGCGGCTTGATAACTTTTGACAGCAAGGCGCGCCACTGTCTTACAATCCTCTATCAACCCGGTCATGGCCCCGTGGTGGAGTATGGCCTAGCCTTTCTGCGATGCAGGAAGAGACCCGTGCCCCGGCAGTGGGGACATACAAGGGTTGATATCGATCGATCGATGATAGTATACCTTTTCGACTAGCTGTTATCAATAACTCTACGCAATGTAATGTAATCAAGTTTGATATTCAAAATGAAAATTGTAGTGCTAGTATTTGTGGTGTTTATCACGACGAGGGGGACAGTTAGCCCTTGTGAAGCACTTTGCCACTGCAGTTATTGCTGTTCTGAATTAATAAAAGTTTCCAATATATCGACTTCATTAATGAAGAGCCAGTTTTATCTACGAGTGCATGCGATTTATTAATGAATTACCAGAACATACAGATAACAGTTTATTAAATTTCATAACGCGGGTGTATTTTATCTCATTGTATATACGGGGCAGTTATATTAGCAATAATTGCTAACTGTGAAGGAAAATGTCGTGAGGGAACCTGAGTGTCTGTGGTGTTTAACAACGTCAGCGCTTGTGAATTGACTTCTTTTCATCACAAATACCTACCGATGTTATTTTGATTTTTTAAAAGATATCACGAAGATACGAGACAAGTCTTTTTTTATTTTCAGAAATACGCACGTTTTCTTATAATTTTTTCAAATTTAAAGTTTTAAATATTTTTACGGAAGTGACGAAACCACGAGTCTCACAGATATGTTTTCCATTGCCTAACATCCTAAAAAAACATAGTTACAGTCATTTTAGTATTTCCAGGACCATAACTTTTTTTTTATCTTGGCAAAGGCATGTTAACTGAAAGCCACGTTGTGACGTCATCAGCGTATTTTTGTATTTTTACTATTTTCTCGGAAATGCAACCACAGAAAATACTGAAAGTAATTTTTACGAGCTTTACAAATCCAAATCTCGAAATGGCTTTTCAAATAAGAGCTCAATTCAATTTTGTAAACATGTCAACTGCCCATGACACGGGTGGTAATTAAGCCTATACTCTCTTTTTTCTGGGAGAGGGCCCGTGTCCTACAGTGGGATGTATAGCTATAGGCTACATAAAATATAGATAGATAGATTGATAGAGAACACTTTGTTGCACAAACAGAATAAAGAATGCGACCATGATTTCTTAAATCTAAGTCATGTTATACAATTGGCAGTCTTATCGTTAATAGCTATCACCGATATACAGTCAACAATAAAAATAAACGACAGCAGGTTACTCGCTCAGTTACTGTACTCGTCACTTCAGTCTACAGTCTGTTAGCTTTTAGAATATCCCTCAAGCTCTAGAGTAGGCTTCGGTTTTCGCCGAAAGCACACGAGTGTAATACTACTTCCTGCTCTGTACAAAACTTTTCCTCACTATTTTGAAAAGTTATGTAAAGTAATAGAAATATCGGGACTAATATGACACATATCATATTAGTTCCGATATTTCTATTAAACGAATATATCCGATTCTGTCCGATAGACTGACTGTACCTACCCGAGACCACGGCAACTGTAACGCTGCCGATGGGTCTTGAAATAAGGTAATTACGTTTTACCTAATAAATAATCGCAATTTGACCCGTTTAATATATACTATGACAGTAAGTTATTTTGATTTGGATAGAGAAGAATAGAGAACACTTTATTGTAAATAAAAAAGTCTATTACACCGATAATTCTTAAACTAATTTATCATTTCCAAACAACTATTGTCTAAACTCTTTCCTCTTCGTCGTGCCCGGTTGACTGGTAGAAAATGCTTTTAGCACTAAGCCATGTTGTTTTTTTCATGTAAGTGCAACAAAATGGATGATAAAATAGTAAAAACCTCTGAATAGACTGAACTAATACATTGGAGAAGGAAATAGGTGTACAAAATCGATAAATATTCCTAAAAATGCAATGAATCAAAATAATTCAATTACTTATAAAATTATGTTAGATTTCGTTTTTTCATTCAAAAACCTATTTAGAGGCTAAAAATTTCACCCATGCCGGGATTCGAACCCGCAACCTCTGGCTATCCGTACCAGCGCTCTACCAATTGAGCCAATGGGCGACTCACGACATCAGTGAAATTTCGAACCTCTTTACAATATTCTCTGTATTACGTACAGGCAGCGACATCTGACTTAAGCAAATTGCATTACTTTATTTTTTGTGTGAGTTCTCCATATACGAACACATTTGTGAATTTTTAACAGCAACACCACTCGCTAACGCGGCGTTTACATAATTCGCGCCTAGAATTGTCAATCTGCGGTGGGCACGTATATTAATTAAGCCCGTACTCTCTCTCTGAGTATAGCCCTATGCCCAGTGGGACGTATGAGGATATCAAGCCTTTATATAATAATGACCACACTGCTGGGGCACAGTGTGACGTAAAGAAGCTGCATTATTGTGTACACACAAAGACGGAGTTGATTGTATGCTCGTACATAGGTCGATGTACTGTCGACTGTACTTACTCAACTGATTGCATGTCATTCTAAACTACTCACTGAATAATTATTGTACTTAAGGTGTGAGTACCAATTTTTTTTTAAATTATTTCTTCGTTTGTATGTTGCCAGCTTTCGACAAATTTGAATTATCTAAAACTGGCAGCAAAAGTGGTCGGCGACTCTACTTACTCACCGTTTAGCTCATTCAACCTACTTACTGAATAATTCTGCGGTGTTTGTACCAATTGTTCCTAAAATAATCTAAGTTTTCGTAATTCGAATTACCTAATCTGGTAGGTAAATACCACCATTTACGACCGTACAAAGCTATGTAGTTTGTCAAATTGAAAATATTATTGGCCTCAATATGCTTACTAAGAAAAAAATATGAATCTGATGATTGATTCAATTAGATTGAGATTCTTCGTTTATATTTTTATACTCTACATTCACGAGTTGTGTGATACCCGTAAATTCAACGCGGTAAAGGGTAAAGGTAAACCTTGTTATTCATTTAAGAAAGTTTCCGTTTACCTTTTATAACTTTTGATGCTCATATATACGAGTCAATATGTAATATATGCATTTTAAATGTAATATATAGATTTAACGGATCTTATTGCTATTGTCTGTTATGACAACTTTTTTACCTTAATTACCTACCGACGTTTACCTTTACTTTTAAAGTGTACCTATGGAAATACAAAACTCTTGATAAATATTATTTCAACACGCACATATCTCGGCTATATTATGTTTAACGGTTCCAGTACCTACCTAGTGATTGTTTATGAGGTAAAGGTAAACCTTGCGAATTAAGGTAATTAAGTTTTAATGTTAGAGAACTATAATTTAGATGACGAACATAGGCCAATAATATCCTGCGAGCTTGTAGACCGTGCATTTAGTAAAGTTATATAAATAAATATAAATATTCATGGATATATTACACAGATCTCGCTAGCCCTATACTAAGTACAACTAAATGACTTGTGTTATAGGTGCTAACTCGACGATAGATATAATACAATAAATAAATAGATAACATCCAAGACCCGAGACAAACTAGAAAAATTCGTTTCGTAGTTTGACCTGGCGGGGGATCGAACCCGAGACCTTGGGTTTTGCAGTTAGCGTGACAAACCGCTGCGCCACCGAGGCCGTCAAATTATATAGACGCAGATATTTCATAAAATTTGAATGTGAAAAAATAAACTCATAGAACTGTGTATTAGTCCAAATTCGACATTACTTCACAAACACATACCTATTCTAAATGTGAGTGATGTTTGTGACATAATCGTAGTCAACTGAGTGATAGAATTAGTTTGAACTGCACATACAGTCTATTTATTCTTACTTGTCCAATTTAGTAAACAAGATTCTACCCTTAAACTGTGACTTTTTAGTCCAAAACTGCCATATTCCCATAAATGAAGTAACTTGGAACACTCTTTTAGATAACACGCTCCCAATTTTATAAACATAGTTCATGATAGTTCATGAATTTGCGAGAAAATGTCTAGTTTAGGCATCTAATCTCAATTTTTAGGTTAGAATCTTGTTTACTAAATTGGACAAGTAAGAATAAATAGACTGTAGATACTTTTCATTATTCTCATAGCTAGAGCAACCTCAAAAATGACACACACTCAAATTCGTCATTGGTGATCTACTTCTAAAGCCTTATTAATAAGGTGCCTATTCACCCCTCCATCAGCACTATGGGATTACCCTCATTATTTCCTACTTGGCGCTGGAGCTTACAGTTTCGACCTTGCAAACCTCAATCGCTGCTACAGATCCGTATGGGATCTTCTGCGTTAATTGCTTAGTTATATGCTACTCCTTTTTTAAAAACTTATTAGAGGCTAAAAATACCACCCATGCCGGAATTCGAACCTGCGAACTCTGGCTATCCGTGCCAGCGCTCTTTCCATCTGAGCTAATGGGCGACTCACCTGCATCAGTTAAATGTCGAACCTCTTTACAATAATCCCGGCATGGGTGAAATTTTTAGCCTCTAAATAGGTTTTTAAATTTGTTCCTTTAAGGGTTAGTGCATTAAAAATAAAAATAGTGTAATTGCTAATATGGATTCACAAATGTACATAACTTGGAAAACAAGGTCATTGGTTTGTTTTCCAAGTTATGGTCACGTGCCCGCACTGGGGAATCGACCGTTTTTTAATTCAATATAAAAATAACCATGAAAGAATAGTTTCTCTAAACAAAAACCTCCACTAAATTTCCAAAATTATGAATGTCCTATGAAATAGATGTGAATCTCTTAATGTCGTGAATTTCATAAACTTACCTATTTTTTACGTAGCCTTCATGTTTGTGTCCCACTCCTGAGCAATCCTTCCTCAATGCAGTCCAGAGTATATCTGTCCTGTGCCACCTCAGACCACTCTGGCAGATGTAGGTCGAGATCATCTCTCCATCGTCTTCTAGGTGGGCCTCGACTTCAATGTTCGTCGTGTGGCGCCCACTCGGTGGCGAGTTTCGCCCACCTATTGGGGTGCATTCGACTAGCATGATCAGCCCAACTCCACTTAAGTTTCGCCGTCTGGACTTACCTCGATATCGACCCTTGTATGTATATAGCCACTGCTGGGGCACGGGTCTTTTCCTACATCGCAGGAAGGTCAGGCCATACTCCGCCACGGGGGCCAAGTCCGGGTTGGCGGAGGAGAGGAGAGAAGGACTTACCAATATCTACAGCTATTATATTTTCGAAATTAGAAACTTGCAGAGTAAAAGTTGTTAAAACCTAATTGACTTGATTCAGGAATGGAGCACTTCATTTCATCACGACATGTGTAAATCCGTTTGGCCTCTATCTGGTCTAAAAGAAACATACTTACAAAAAACATTACCTTCCCCGCCTTTGCTCTCGTAGTTGGTTAAAAGGCAAGGTGAATAATGACTTAAAAGTAAAATAGCCTTCTTTTTAATACTTCTCAAGTGCCATTCTGTTCATGGTAAGTTTTATTTCAATAGCAATTAACTGCAAGAATGGGCTGTAAACGTTACGTGGCTCGTTTCGTACTTTTTTTAAGCCCGGCCAAAGTTCTAAAATTAAGTAATTGACCTAGCGGTGACAGCGCAGCGGTAGAACGTTGGCTTCATATTCGGCGGGTCGTGGGTTCGAATCCCGGCATGTATCGCTAACAGTAAAACAAAAGATCGCGAGAAAACGTAAATTTCTGAATGTTCACTTATTCCGCAAGGCCCACGTGGTGAGTAAGCCCGTAATCTCTCCCTATGGGACAAACTTTTGGTATAATACGATATACAATACAAAGGTTGTCTGGAAGAGATCGCTTTTAGCGATAATACCGCCAATCGTATATCATTACTTAGATTTAAGAAATAATGCTTGTATTCTTTTTCTGCTTGTGCAATGTTCTCTATCTATCTATAATAAACAACTTACTGAGTGAAATATTTAATTCAAAAACAGGCGGTAAATTGCAAAAATGAACATAAAACCCAACTACCCAATCATTTTCATATCAAACGAGACATATAAAAGTTTACCGACAAAAACCTTATCAAGTAACCACGTAACATTTCATTTAACATCTGCATAGGGTTTGAATAGTGCATTTCCATTTATTAAACAAGCTGGAACAAAAGGCGACAGAGTTGCTTTTATTTGGGTCATGCCAGTCTCGTCAAGCCTGCGTTGCGAGTGTCGAGTTCCAGATTAATATTTTGTACCTCGCGAGTAGTTCTGTTGTGGTAATGCTGGCTGCGTGTGCGCAGCGGCCGGCGTGGCCAGGGAGAGCGGCGCGGGCGCAGGCGGATGCAACACGCGTGCACGGCCCCGGGACACGTAGCTCGAAACACAAAACCGACGCCATTCATAATAAGCCATGAAGAATCATCGTTATTCTTGCATTTCACCGTTCCTGCTAACCTGCTTTTTTGTTTGATTTACCTCGTGTAGCCTTTGGTCCTTCGCTCAGTTTAATAAAGCATGGTAAAACGGCCTGGATAAGTAAGCGTCCGTCTGGCGCTATTGTTCCTCGTAATGAGCCAAATGTAATGCAAGATTATTTTTTATGGTTGTACGTTATACGATATGACTTTACCTACGATTTACTTTACTAGTTCATAAAAGCCAAAGTGTTTAATTAAAGCATCCCTTCTTTTATTATTATTGTAGGTGCTGAAGGTTACATTAAGCTTAATTAATATTATAGTGGGCATGTAAGGGTGCTGATAATTTTATAGGGTGGCTGTAGTTTTGCATAGGTGGTCATTTAGGATTGTAGGCAATCTTAAATTAATTAATTAATAGTTTTAATTGCTTTATTTTTCTTAAAATTCATATTAAAGTGCTCACGCTAATGCAGTCGATTAGGCCTTTTGACTCTGTATTAGAGAGAAGCTATGCAATATTTAGTGAAAAACGGTGCTAAGAATTTTGTTATTGAGTTTGTGGTTTTCACTTTGTGATTCCAAAAACACTTAGCAGAGATTTAGTTATTCATCGACAACGAAACAAAATGGGAGTAACGGCTGATCCCCCTTCCCTATCGTAAACTATTAATAGGCTGACATAAGCCACGAAAATAAATTTCTAATATTTTTTTTTGCATCAGAATTAATTATGGTTTTGACGTGGTACTGGTGGTGCCTGCTTGGCCTAATTCTTCGCCACCAGGTGGTACTGAATTAGGCAAAGCATGTCTCAACCTCATTAGATGCAAGAGCAGAAGACAGATTGGACACACTTGAAGGGCCATTCCTATAACACCATGGTCCTTGAAGACCACTTTCAAGTAAAGTATAAAATAAACGCAATAGGTTATTTATGATACTCGGCACGATAATTTTTTCCCAGTATTGATAAAAATCCACAAGCAAAATATGGTAAAACTTTTATTATCGCTTCGAATTGCGTAATATTCTAGCTTATTTACTAACTCAAAATTTTCTTACCTTTCATTTGACATCCTATCCGAAACGATAGTAAAAAAAAATCAGAGACCTCATCTGAAATTGTACAGTTACAATTACTATACAAAGATTGCTATAATCATAAACCTTTCTTTTCGCTCTGCCGTAGTCGGGTAGAAAATTATATGGCGGATAGTTCATGTTAAACATTTTTAAATTGATTTTTTAACGTACAATTTAATGTCAAGTACATTATATTGTACAATAAAGTACGGTATTTATTAATATATTGAAAACAAATTTTATTTATTTGTGTGATTTTTTGATTTTAAAAGCTAGGTGCATGAGTAACTTTGCACTTGGAAAAATACTCGTCTTTCGATAGGATACTAGACTAGCTAGACGAATATTTAACAAAAAAAAGTAATATGCTCTGAATTTTTGATGTTTCTGCATCGTTTCTATTTAGCCGGAAGGGATAAAAAAGTAGACCAAGTTAGTTTTTTTTAATTTTCATTCCATGTTTTACTTGTTGAATTTGTAAAAAATGAGCCATAACCACAAATAACTTACTGTTTTTTGAAAATTTCAGTTGTTTTTTGATTGCCTTTCATGATATAGGTATGGATGCTCGTAAAGATAAACCAAACGTCCAGGGTAGAGTTCCTAGCTCTGAAAAACAAAAAGTGAAAAACATTTTCTAAAGAAACTATTACAACTAATGCAATTGCTTGACAAAGAAGGGTGTCACTGACAAATCCCACTACGTAGTGGCCACCGAAACTCCTCGGTTCCTAATCAGATAGTTGAATGACTCGATCCTTCTCAGAAACGTTAGTTAATTTCTCCGAAGCGAGGGCGTACGCGGTGTTCACGCGGTTAGTAGGTAATATTTTGTAGTCTCTCGTTACGGAGGCGACGAATTCAGATATAGTATTTCTCGTGCAGTCAGCACAGTTCGACTTTTACATTTTCATTGCAAAGTAGCGCGTAATATCATTGCGTAGAGTGCACGCGTATTATGGCCGGCGCGCCGTTGTGTGTCGGAGCCGCAGACGCAACCGGCTTTCGTGGTCATTGTGTTTGTATGTACCACACACACGCGTTGGTAGTTATCGTCAAATAAAACCACCACTCAGCGTAGAGGCGCTTTGAAGAAAATCTGACTTAACATGTCTGGTTAAAGAGGAAGTTCTGCGTCAGTAACAAGGTTCATTATTGCTTAATAGATCTGAAAGATCTGCGGCAAGCTGAAGACAGGGCGCTATGGCGCTCATTAGGAGAGGGCTATGTCCAGCAGTGGACTAACATATAGCCTGAAGAAGAAGAAGAAGAAGATCTGAAAGAGAGATAGGGCCGGCTTCTGAATTGAGAATTGTACACACTAATTAGAGGCGCTCGTGGCCTAGGCGAACCGAGTGATTGGTATCAATCACTTGGTTAAGCAACAACAGGCGCGGTCAGGTACGGAATGGGTGAGCGTCCCGTAACTACCACTAGTGGCATTTATCCGAGCGCTTCCGTGCTTCGCAAGGCACGTTAAGCCGTTGGTGCCGGCTGTCATATAATGGCATTCGTTAAGCCATGTCAGAGGCCCTATGGGCGGCTTGATAACTTCTGACAGTAAGGCCCGCCACTGTCTTACAATCCTCCACCAACCCGGACTTGGCCTCCGTGGTGGAGTATGGCCTAACCTTACTGCGATGCAGGAAGAGACCCTAGCCCCAGCAGTGGGGACATACAAGGGTTGATAACGAACGATAAGACACTAAATACTTAAGTAACGTTCTGTCACGCTCTTTTCTGAGAAACTTGAAGAGATGGCACTACAGTTAACTATTTACTTAGCAAAATTCTCAATTCAGAAACTGCCCCTAATATAAATAAAGTGGTCTCGACCTGAAAAGTATTTTTAGCACCTAACTCTTGCACTTACATAAAGACAGTTACAGTTACGTAAAGAGGTTCGAAATTTCAGCTCAGTCGGGAGAGCGCTGGCACGGTTAGCCAGAGGTCGCGGGTTCGAGACCCGGCATGGGTGGAATTTTTAGTCGCTAAATAGGTTTTTAAAATTGTTCCTCAGCACGGGTTAGTGCATTAAAAAAAGAATACAAGACAATTCAATAATGTCCGTTTTTTGTACACTTTCATCCAGTAAACTCGTTTCATACATCGAGTTTGGCATAAAAATAGCTCGCACTCGCGCACGTCGGCGTCACAACACCAATGTGTGAGTGAGCAAAGCCAAGCATGTTCCAACTACAAGCGACAAGGTTGGCAAGTCCAGTCAGTGCATCACTTTATTCATTGTGACGGGATAAATAATAACTTCATATTCAAAAGGCAAGACTTTCTTTTTAAATATTCTAGCACCTTGTCGCCACGATAATGATGACACTTCCCCAAGGATTGATTTTTTTCATAGGCTGTACTGTTAACTGCACTTTAATTATAAATATTATAAATAAATAAAATAAATATTCAGATCTCGTTAGCCCTATACTAAGTACAACTAAATGACTTGTGTTATAGGTGCTAACTCGACGATAGATTTAATACAATAAATACAAAGATAACATCCAAGACCCAAGACAAACTAGAAAAGTTCGTTTCCTAGTTTGACCCGGCCGGGGATCGAACCCGAGACCTTTGGTTTTACTGTCAGCGAGCCAAACCGCTGCGCCACCGAGGTCGTTAAATTATTAAAGAAGTTTGGTGGTCCTGCGGTAGACTGGTCCATATGGCCTTACATTTATTTTTTGATTGCGAAATGTAGCGTTTGTTTGTTGTGGATTGTGCTTGGTTTATAAATTTTTTTAGTGTTTTTGAGTATTTTAAGTTTATCTTGTAAGTTTTTTGTTGAGTAATATTTATACCTGAGTTGTCTACTTTTTTTACATGATAGTCTTATTCCCGGTGTTAGCCATTTCAAACCGGTGATGTTCGCTTTAATTTTAACTCGTATTGTAGGAAAACATAGTAAGAAAAATAAATCGTATGTATTCTTTGAACTTGTTAAACGCTAAATCTGGATCTTCTATTTCTAATACATCAGACCAAGACAGTGATTTCAAGCAGCTCTGAAATTTCTCTACATTTTCTTTACTGTAATCTTTCTTTTTTATGAAGTAAAATTTTTTTGTTTCAACGCGTTATCCCGTTAAAATGACAAAAATTGGCAGGTATTGTGATCAGACAATCCACTTTGTAGAGCTTTAGATGTCTCTATGTTCTCTAAGTTACTTGCAATATTGTCGATACATGTGCTTTGCCTGGTTGGTTATGTGTCATTTATTGGGTTGTAATTTATTGACATACAAAATCATTTCTTTCCATTCATTCCATTCAAATGGATCCATTCCTTAGCAGTTATTACGTGATTTCGTTTTTGATCCAACGTCAGTCAACTCTGCATCAATCTTGCAGAAAAAGTTTTCATAAATATCCTGCATGACATGAAAAACTCGTTCAGTCGAGTTGAGCATGCCATCAGCTATTTCACGTATCATCAGTCGACGGTCTCCCAAAACAGTATAGAGGATTTTATTTACAAAACCTTCCGTGATAACCTTAATAAGACTTTCTGGGCGCTTTGCATCATTGGTGGCAGTGCGTCTAGAACTGAAATCTGTGAATCCACGAGACGGCACTGATACCTTGGTTTGTTTTGAGGTTGTACCTACTACGTAAAAATATTGTTTAATTAATTCTTGAAACACTATTTTCTCCATCGCTTTTTCTGCCTTAATAATATTGAGCTAAGTGTGGAATACAAAAGTGTGATATCAAAGCTGTGTTAAAAGACAGTTCTCGTCTTTAAAAATGCATGTTGTAATTAAATAAATATTTAAATATTTAACCTTTTAACATTTTTCGGGAATTTATATAGATAGATGTACAGATATGATGAACGTTTTCATATCGAGGTTTCCAGTTATTAATTGCTGGAACTAATTTGTAATAGAGTTACGAATATGTTCGCTGAATACCGTGCTAAAAGAAATAAAAAATTAGTGTTACATTCATAACGCCTTTAATTTAAAAGAAGCGTCAGAAAAACAAGACTACAATACTCGTATCAGGGAATCGTTCCAAATAGCTGGTATGGCAATATCTCTTTGGTGGTAATTGATAACAAGACATAATAATAATTTGATTTCTAGACCATAGAATTACATAAATTGAAGGACATACGACAAGCCCCAACTCATATAAATTTATATTCTTTTTAATGCACTAACCCGTGCTAAAGACAATTTTAAAAACCTATTTGGAGGCAAAAAATTCCACCCATGCCGGGCGTCGGCATGGGTGGAATTTTTAGCCTCTAAATAGGTTTTTATCAATTAAAATTGGCAAACGTTTTATCCGATTCTCGATCCCAATGTGGAATGAAATACACATGTAGGACAATTACTGGTGGTGTTTCATCCAGTATATTGTCGACTAAATTAGGTGCGTACATTTCCTTTACTTCACACCTAGTCGCCTTATGCCGTCTGCAGCGGTTGTCATTTGGATCGTTCGGGGAGATGTGTTTATTAGACGATGTCGGTTCGTTGAAACACAAAACACGTCTAATTCTAGAGTTTTTGTTAGTTAAGAAATAATTGTCGGAATTTCTATTTTTGCTTCAAATGGTAGTGTCAGTTTTACTACTTTTAGTGTTAGTTACATTCTGTACGTTGTTTCATTAAGTATGAATTGTTTTTAGGGTCAATACAGGTCGACAATGGAAAATTGCGTACTCATAATATAGTAGGCTATTTTGGTTTGAAATATAAAACATCCTATCGAACAAAATCTCCAATCCTAGAGTTTTTGTTAGATAGGATGTAACGGTCGCTCTTAAACAAGAATTTATATTTTTGCTTCTAATGCCACATAAACTACTTTTAGTATCAGTTACATTTAATACGTCATTTCACTTAGTATGAATGATATTTTTAAGGTCAATACAGATCGACGCTGCACAAATGCATAATCGAAATGTTGAAGGCTATTTTGGTGATTCCGCCGATTAAAACGTAACAACAGGAGTTCATAGCTGGTAATAAAGCGGGTGCAGTACGGATGTTTGGAAACGCTTAAACTTTATTGGTCAGAGTATTGCTCGATAACTCTAATACGAATATTCGCGGATGTCGCACTTCATTAATTGCAATTCTTGGTACTAAGTTATCGACATAGCTCAGAGAATTAGCGAGCTGAAGTGGCAGTGGGCTGGCCATATCTCGCGAAGAACCGACAACCGTTGGAGTAAACGTGTTCTTGAGTGGTGACCGCGACTCAGCAAACGTAGTGTAGTACGCTCTCCGACTAGGTAGCATGACGATCTGCGAAAAACTGCCGGCAGATGCTGGATGCGGCAAGCTGAAGACAGGGCGCTATGGCGCTCATTAGATTAGAGAGGGCTATGTCCAGCAGTTAACTAACATATAGCCTGAAGCAGAAGAAGAAGAATAATTCTTGGTACTTGCCGTTCGGTGGATTCATAAATGATACATAATCTATACAAACAGAACAATAAACATTGTAAATAAAACGTCTTCGTAATTTTTGAAGGTGACCAAGCCGCGTTACACAAAAGATACGAACCTGAATGCGACAGTCGGTTGTTGACCTTAAAGTTGAATAAAGAAATAAGATTAGTTATGAAAATCGTCAACATTGAATTTTTTAACACTGTTAGGTATTAAACAATTGAACATTAAATGAACTGAAAAAGATAGAAAAAAAAATCTATCTTGACTTACCTAAAGCCTACGCTCAAGGTAAATCAAGTTATATTCTACCCGACTGCGGCGAAGCCCAAAAAGAGGGTTATGTTTTTAGCTTTCATTATATGTATGTAGGTATGTCCGATTCTACGATCCCTCATAAAGTCATAACTCTTTAGGACGAGGTCTTACCGACCTCAATCCATTCGTCATGTTTGCACGAGCGGCATAGGCTAGAAGAAATCATCATAAATCCAATAAAAAATAACTAAATGTAAAAAAATCATTAACTGTCAACCATTATGTACCTAAGTAGGCGGGGCCCAAATTCAGCAATATAATTAATTGCAAAGTAACTAGGTTGGTCCCGCCGTCGACTGCTGAGCGGTTGGGTTGTTAGTTATATTTTTACTAACTTTTGCCCGCGACTTCGTCCACGTGGACTTTAGTAGCTACAAAATTTTGCAACCCCGTTCACTCCCTTAAGGATTAAATTGTAAAAAAGGCCGAAACACGAGTTCGGCCAATTGTGTGGAAGAGTATTTATTTTAAGTTCCAAGAAAATTAGACAACATTCTTAATACCTCCCATACCAATTTTGGCAACCTTTCCACCTTTAGAAGTTGAATTTTAAAAAATCCGGTCTTATTCCTTGCCTAAATTCTATACAAAATTTCAGCTTCCTAGGTCCAACGGCTTGAGCTGGGCGTTGATGAGTGAGTTAGTCAGTCAGTCAGGACTTTGAATTTTATTTATATCGATTTCAGTATTTTTATAGCAGCTTATTTTCGAAATCGCTCATGCAGGGACCGCTGTTCTGAGATGCAATTTTATGAATGAGTTGTTTGAATGAAATGCAATAATAATAACGTATAATGCCTCATTGGTCAACCGAAGAGAAAAGCGAGCTGTTGAGACGTGTACGTGTCCGAAACGGAACGAATATTTCTCTCTCCCGACGTTAAAGATCTCATTCCACCTCCCCATAAAACAACTATTAATAATATTGTTGTACGATTAACGGCTTGAGGAAATTCGATTAAGTTGTATCGTTGTATGTAACACTGCAAGGAGTCGTGTTCACTTTTCGGGGTCAAGAACGTTTCTCGACAATGCATCGTAACCGGATAACCAATTCTTTTACGAAATTATTACACTTCTGGACACGTCTATTGGCCCACCTTGCATTTTCAGTTTCGTTTAGTCCTAGCTAAAAAATTATATTAGGTCAGGCAAAAAGTTTTTATGTAGTCTTGAACCAGGCACATTCATAATTTTATTCAATAGTCTTTTAATGTATCAGCTTTAAGACTGCATCAATAGTTTTTGTTCAATCTAGCAATCATATTTAGGTTTTAGGCCATCTAAACCTAAACTCTAAGGTGGGCCAATAGATGTGTCCAGGAGTGTATGTATGTTAGAAAATATCAAGAATTTTAAACAACGTCGGTAGTCATTATGAACACAAATTTAACAAAATATATAAAGTCTTACGATAAAGTTTCGCAGACTAATCTTAGACGCGGTTTATGAAATAAGTTGAGTACCTATACTCTGTATAAAAAGTCTACGATATTAGGAAGACTGTACTAGATCCGTAGGAAGACGTTTTTTTATAATTTACATACTGTAGGTACAGGAAACAGCATCTCAAAGCACCACGAGAGTTTTAGAAGTAGGCATATATGCAGGTTTGTATATTTTTTATTCACAGTGGATAAATATATGAAAAGAGCTTTCACATTTATAAATTAAAACAAAAGTATTTTATTTCGATTAATATTTAATATTCACAGGTGCTTTTTAAAAGACATTTGAGTACCTACGACATGGGTCGCACTTTGACAACGAACTTTTATACTGTCGGAATAAAGAAGATATGTTTGGTGAAAACTATTAAATAAAAATATTAGCCGAAGGATTTTTTTGCAGAAACCTGCAATCAATCAGCACTTGTACTTGTCCACTGCTGGGGTTAGACCTCCCCCAAGGCACGCCACTTTAATCTGTCCACGGCCATCCTCATCCATCCGCTACCAGTAATCTGCCTAAGACGGTAAGTCCAACGAACTGGTGGGAAAGATGTCAGAACGTCATATAAATAAAATTTGTTAATAAAAATGAAAACGTTCTGACATGTTGACCGCGGTCCGGACGACGCAGCGTGGACACTCCCCTACCAGATGGTCTGACGACCTGGTAACGGTGGCGGGAAGTCACTGGATGCGGACGGTCGTCAGACCGAAAATAAAACTGCAATTCGTGGTTTATTATGATAATTCGATGTACATCGCAAAAAACACTGATGCACTGAACACTGATTGCACTGATGGCCGGTGTTCCAAAAATTTTCTGACCTGGCGACAGCGGACCGGACAATGCAGCGAGGGTAGGCCCTTAACAGATGGTCGTCAGACCGAAAATAAAACTACAATTCATGTTTTATTATGATAACTTGATGTACATCGCAAAAAAACACTGATGCACTGAACACTGATTGCACTGATGGCCGTTGGGATGAAAAAGTTCTGTCCTGGCGACCGCGGACCGGGCGACCCAGATGGTCTGACGACCGGACGATAACAGTGGCGGGGATTCGCTGGATACGGACGGCACAGGAACGGGAGGCTTGAAAAACTATGAGGGAAGCTTGCAAAACCATGTCTTGCAGTGAGCGTCAAATAACAGATGATGATGATGTACATTGCAAAGAAGATTAACCCACAGGTTAAAAACAAAGCTCTGCAACCGAATGTATCTCGGATTATAATAACAAACTACTAATTGTAGTTTTGTGAAAACAGGTATGACAATCGAATACGTATTGCATAGCGTATTAACTCAAATATTAAAAAGTAAATGACTACACAGTGAACATCAGATCGCATTGACATAATAAAATACGAATATCGTTTTATATTTTTTGTAAATGACTACACAGTGAACATCAGATCGCATTGACATAATAAAATACGACTATCGTTTTAATATCGTTATGTGTGTTATGTGTATTGTATCTTTGTGGCTTCAAATAAATGTCTCTCTCTCTCTCTCTCTTTATAGAACGCGGCCCAGGATTTCAATGAATCGATAGGTTGATTGATTGGCTTATTAGCCTGTAGGTACTCGTTCACTGCTGGACTGGATAAGCCTCTCCCAATGCACGCCACTTCCCTCTGCCTGTGGTCCAGGAGTAAAATTTACTTGATCATGACCTATGGACATATTCCCATTTTTTTTGTAATCTTTAAAAAGTCGAACATTTTCTTTTGTGTTCTCTTTAAATGCTACACAAAAGTTGCATCGCGTTGGACCTACTGTACTCAACTTCATCATTAGCGCGAACACTTAAAACCGTATAATTAACTTTATAATCTGAGTACAAAAAATTAAGAACACAAGTATCTCTTACCCACATTTCCATGTGATCAAAACAGCTGATAAGGCTCTATTATAAATCGCCGACACTGTTATAAACCTTTTTTCATTGCCGAAATCAAAATGTTGAAGCTAACATAGCGTGTTCGCCATTGGCCGAATAATAAACAGCTTAAACATTAATAAATTGGTGTTAACGCAATAATAATATTTTTTAGTAGTGAACGCAAGTGACGACAGCTACTAATTATACCTAATTATCAATTCTATTAGCTGATCAGATATACCTAAACTAAGATGCACAGTTTCATGCAGAGGTCATGGATCAAATGAAGAAACGAAGGTACCAAGCAAATTTATTTTTTTAATTAATTTATCTGAGCAAATATTTTTCTAAGACATCCTGTAGACAACCGTCCGAAAAATGCTTTAATGACTTTTATTATATTAGACTGCATTCATTATCACCACTGTACACTATTATTACGTATTTATCTTTACATTTACGTATTTATCTTAACATTAGTGCTTTGCGGTGAATGAGAACGAAAGCGAGGGCCCTTTTCAATGTGTATCCGTCCCTAATCCCTACTTAATTAGGTAAGGTGTGAATATCTTTACTTGAATTATACCTTGTGAGGGTGGGTCCAATTTTGTGCCATCAGTATAATGTTATTTACATACGTATCTACAAGGGATGTGGTCGAAAAAGAGACAGATACTTTGTTATTATCTTGTTATCGACCCTTGTATGTCCCCACTGCTGGGGCACGGGTCTTTTCCTGCATCGCAGGAAGGTACGGCCATACTTCACCACGGGGGCCAAATCCGGGTTGGTGGAGGGTTGTATGATAGTGGCGGGCCTTACTGTCAGAAGTTATCAAGCCGCTCACAAGGCCTCTGACATGGCTTAACGACTGGCATTATATGACAGCCGGCACCAACGGTTTGACGTGCCTTGCAAAGCACGGAAGCGCTCGGAAAAATGCCACTAGCGGTAGTCACGGGACGCTCACCCATCCCGTACCTGACCGCGCCTGTTGTTGCTTAACCAAGTGATTGATTCCAATCACTATGTCCGCCTAGGCCACGAGCGCTTCTGTTATTATCTACAGGTAATTAAATGCTTTTTAGGTTTTTTTCATACACTATTATAAAGAAGTTGCAACTATACGTTCAAACAAAACTGCGGTCACATGTCGTATCGTTACTATATTATAATATACAGTTATCAACAGTTGGAGTTGATTGATAGATTCCAGCGAACAAAAATTCGCAAAGAGGATTAAGTGTTTTCTCTTGAAGATATCGTCGTCGTGTCGGGTGTAGCAAGGTATTTGCATCACTATTCCAAGCATATTACGGTGCCTTTTGTGTATATTTATGATCGATAAATAGACTTTAAAAAAGTCATCGTATGGGCTGTTAATTAATAAGAGTTATTCCTATTCACGCGAGCCTTAGCGTTATAATAAATAGCTAAGGCGGGATCACTCGTTTTGCTACCGATACGTTCTTGTCACGAAGGTTGTAGTCTCAGCAATGCCAGTTTTAAAATATGTATTTCTATGTTATTGTACGCTCTGCTAATGAATACGTGACAATTTGAACATATTAATAATAAAATCTGCTCGCCAGACCGTGTAGTTTTTGTTAGCAAACCACTTCGAAATGACGCATCGCTTGATTGCTGGAAATTTAATTTGATTTTCTTTTTCTAGTGCTTTTCTTTCTCTCTATTAATGGAGGTTGACAGTCAGGTCTTTTCATACTTCTCTGTTCAGTGTGAACTTTCGTTTCGTTCCAAATGTATAACGATATCAACTAATGTATGTCCCCACTGCTATGACACGGGTCTCTTCCTGCATCCTACGATGCATGTACGCCACTACGGAGGCTAAGTCCGGGTTGGAGGAGATCTGTGTCATTTCATGACAGCCGGCACCAACGGCTTAACGTGCCTTGCGAAGCACGGAAGCGCTCGGAAAAATGCCACTAGCGGTAGTCACGGGACGGTCACCCATTCCGTACCTGACCGCGCCTGTTGTTGCTTAACCAAGTGATTGATACCAATCACTCGGTTCGACTAGTCCACGAGCGCCTCCAAATGTATATCGAAGGGTTTAGGGTTGGTGATAAAAACTTTGTTTTTTTACATTATTTTATTTTAAGCGCACGATGCGAGGGATCCATCGTTGGTAATTGTCATAATAACAGATAATATCGCAAATGTCTCATGTCGAGCAATCTATGATACCTTAAAGAAGTTAATATCGTCGAATAAGTGGACTTAGGTAATACCAATGAGTAATAGGGGGTACAAAGGAGAATCCATAAAGTCACAATTAATAAATTATAAATATAAAGTTCGCAAATTATTTGAACGAGTAAGTAAAATTATTTGCGAATTTTACTTACTCCTTTATTAATAGCCCATTAATGTAGCACACTTTGAGACATAGGATCAAGTGAACTCTTGCGATTATATAAAAGCTCACGGGTACGCCAGGCCAAGTTCTGGGCCACTGTGCATAATAACTGGACACTTTTGATGCCATGTGTGTCATTCCCATATGGGCATTTTTATTAATTTTGTAAAAAAAAATATTGTCACCGAACAAAAAAGAAAATTTCACTTTTATTTTCATAATGATAATTGATAATATTGTTTATGAACCAATAAACTTATTACCATTTTATGACACATGTAAGATACAGGAATTTATTTAAAAAATCTCTTTAAAAATTACAGTCGATCAGATTTCAAGTCACAAACAACTCATTACGACATAAGATAAGAATATTCTTTATTGTACACCACAGCGATTTGTGAAGATACGTACTACAATTGCTGGCCTTATTGCTAGTAGCATTTTTTCCAGACAACTGACAACAAATCGATGAAAGGAGGCACGCTCTAATTATTAAAATTTTAGGTTAATGATCATATTGGTCATTTCTAAACTATTATGTACTTCTTAGGAAAAAGAACTATCCAAGATTTCGTCTCAAGAAATACGTGATATATAATTACTTGCTAAGTTCCTTGCCTTCACGAGAACAAACAGCAGTGTTTTGGTAAACTTGCAAAAATGTGTGTAAAAACCTATTTAGAGGCTAAAAATTTCACCCATGCCGGGATTCGAACCCGCAACCTCTGGCTATCCGTGCCAGCGCTCTACCAATTGAGCCAATGCGCGACTCACGGCATCAGTGAAATTTCGAACCTCTTTACACTATTCTCTGTATTACGTACAGGCAGCGACATCTAAATAGCCTCTAAATAGGTTTTTAAATTGGTTCCTTAGCACGGGTTAGTGCATTAAAATAAAAAATAGTATAAATATGTGTGTATTTTACATTTACTTCATACTTGGAAAGTTATAAAACACTATTCAACATCAGCTAATGACTTGCTAAGTACGATCTGTAAATTTAAAATACAAAGTAAGATACAATTATACCATTACAGTTGAGCACAGAGCTGTTTAAAATTTACTTTCTCTGGCGTACATATTTTTGTGTGAAAAATTTGGTGGGTTATACACTAACTGGTATTCGCGACTTCGTCTGCGCAGGATTAGTATTTCGAGTGGCTTATATTAGCGTCGCGTAGAAAAGAACTAAAATTATGACATTAAAATAATCACATAAATAATTTATGGGTCGCATTTGAAAAATATAACAGCCTGAAAATATTGAGATTTACAGTCGCACTATAAAAACGTAAGGATATTGTCAACATAAGAAATTCGGTACCTAACCACTTCGTAGCCCTAATCATAGGTCTATAGGCAGCTACTGCAGTACGCTCCTATAAGCCATATTTAGCGTTTTTTTTAAACATTTCCATCGTACATTACATATGAAACTCTCGTGGTTTTGGTAGCGCATGCCAGAAAAGCTCGCGAATGGTAGGTTTTTCCTGCTTACTTATCGACATATTTTGGACAATTCACATAATATCTTTATAAATTGTAGCTTATGTGTTATTCAGATGTATAAGCTATATTGTAGTGTATTGTAGCTATATTGTATAGTTTCATTAAAACCGATTTGGTAGTTTTTAAGTGACAAAGTAACAATCATCTCACATACCATACTTACAAACTTTCGCGTTTATAATATTAGTAGAATATACTTTTACCTATACCATTGTAACTGTTTATATTATCTTTAATTTTGTAGTAGGAGACTTTGGCCGCGCCCTAATAACTGTCAAGTTTTTATCAAATTACTATACGCGACTTTAGTAATTTATTTCTTAGGGCTTGTAAAATACAACTTACTCATACGTTGTCCTTGTACAATGTCTTACTCATACGTTAAATGTCTTTATAGATATTCAACACCTAAAGTGAAGCGTCTCTCAGATCCATTCGGATAGAATGCACTTATGGCAGTGGCAAGGCGGAAAACCTATATATGACAGTTGACATTCAGCAATAAATATAGATATGGTCTGCAGTCCAGCAGTTAACCCTATCAGATTCACTGGTTTACTTTGTTGCGATAGTAGATAGATAGTATATAAACTCTGAAACGGATTGAATACCCCGAATATTTGGACTATATTCACCAAACAACACGGCTACAATGTGAAATGTTGTCGATATAGACGAAGTCTACACAATATTTGAATTTCTATATATCTATTGCATATTTGCATTCGATGCATAGATAATACGAGTACATGTAATATTTAGTTGTGATGAACCACATTAAAAATTTAACTGGAAAAGATATTGTCTTGAGGTTTGCAGCAATAGTGTTCCGGTAATCTGAATGTATTCTTGTAGGCTAGGTACTTTTAATGAATCCCAAAAAACTATATTATCTACAGTCTATTTATTCTTACTTGTCCAATTTAGTAAACAAGATTCTAACCTTAAAATTGGCATTAGATGCCTAAACTAGACATTTTCCCGCAAATTCATGAACTATGTTTATAAAATTGGGAGCGTGTTATCTAAAAGAGTGTTCCAGGTTACTTCATTTATGGAAATATGGCAGTTTTGGACTAAAAAGTCACAGTTTAAGGGTAGAATCTTGTTTACAAAATTGGACAAGTAAGAATAAATAGACTGTACATCGTTGGAGCTCAAACTGTCTACTTTTAAGTAGGCACACATAATGAAATGCTACTTACAAAAATAGAAGAGTGATCTGATTAACGAAACGTGCTACCATTCCAGCCGTAATCCGTCGAGAGTACCGCAAGATGTGGCGGTAAAACAAATTATTAGCGATGCTAATCTCCCAGTAATTAACCCAATGTTTAGCCGGGGAAAAAATGTGCCAGATCTGGAATCATTCGCACGTTTCTCAAGAGCATGGAATGCAACGCAGGCGCAGCTTGGCGTGACGCCCGGCTTATCAGCAGATCTATCAAATTGTGATGCTTTTTCATTCGTCGACTATCTGCGAAAAGGATTAAATCAGAGTGTTGGCGTTCCAACAATTCTGAGAGCGCGAACATTTGACGTCTCTTAGAATCTAATAGGGTACACGCTCAGCCATTGTTTAACATTAACACTCGTTCTATTAAACGACTAACGATGAGCTGTGTGAGAGTGATTTCGTTTTATCATTAGCTCTGAAACATACAATATTCCTCGTAGCTGGCTTCACAAGTATTTTTATGTAGTCTATAAATGTCCCACTGCAGGGCACAGGCCTTGTCTCTTAGAGAGAGTATGGGCGTAATTACCATGCGTGCCCACTGCGGTGCCCAAATAGGGGATGTGTTAGCAAAGGGGAAGATAAAAAGTACCCGGAACCGGCGCGCGTGCATGCAACGACTTCAAGGCACAGGCTTTGTAACATAGAGAGAGTTTGGGCGTAATACCATGCGTGCCCACCGCGGTGCCCAAATAGGGGATGTGTTAGCAAAGTCGAAGATAAAAAGTACCCGGAGCCCACGTGCGTGCATGCAACGACTTATGAACGATGATGAAGCGAAGATGGTCTGTCAGGATCGTGGCAAGTGGCAGTTCCTGGTCTCTGCCTACCCCTCTGGGATACAGGCGTGAGCTGATATATGTGTATGTACGCCCACTGCGGTTTGGCAATTTTAAGCGGTGAGGTATATGGACACCTCAGACACGCAGGTTTCCTTGTGATATTATCCTTCACCGTTAGCGAGAGGTATTGGTTACAGTACTGAAGTACATAACTTCTGATCATCATCATAGTCAGCCGGTTTCAGTCCACACTGCCGGACATAGGCCTCTCCCAAGATACGCCACTGATACCGTTCTTCGGCTCTCCTTAGAAATAACTTAACTAAAAGTAATAACATGACTTAGAAATAAAGTCAATCGTACGTGTCCACACTTGAAATCGCACTGGGGTCTCTCGCTTCAGAGTCTATTGTTTTACCCATTGGGCTACCGCCGCTCTCACAAGTATTGATTCAACTTTATCGAAGCGGCGCAATTGCCTTGATGGCGACCTTTAATGCGAACTTTCTCACTTTGTATGATAACTCGAAGCAAGACGGCATCACATCTAAATACGAAGCTTTATGCTACGGTCGCAGGAATGATTCGAGTGTAGCGGGGTAACCTTCTTATCGTAAATTTAATACTTTAATGAGACGTCTGCTTAAGGGCCGTCTTGAGGAAAAAAAGTTATACTCCATCGTACCTGGACAAAGGCTCCCTCACGGCGTCACCCACGGTTAGTAAGGCAACGACATGTCATCGATATTTTTTGCCCGGTCTGATGTCTCAACGAAATTCATGGCATTGGGTCCGATTTCTCTAAGATTACTTTTTTACATATTTAACAAATAGATCGGACCCTTATTCGGCCGAATATTCAGTTACATGGTTTAACACTTAAAAGGGCTTAACGACTCTAACACATCCTGCGGGTTACGGTAAAAAAAAGTCGACAAAAAGAGAATACTTCTCGTGTTTGTTTTTTAAAAGATGTCTGCTGGAGATAAGGCTCAGCAGCGGCACTTTAATCCTCGAACAGTCCGATATTTAAAAGGGATACGATGACAACTTTTTTGTGTTCTTTATCTAATAAGCACGCATAAGTACGTTACCTACACTTGTGAACAGTTTTTACGTTACATTTTGTAGGTCATGATAGCCGTTTTCGATAAATCGATAGTATCGCTGTAGATACTGGGATCAAGAGGTGTCTTTTAGTTGAAATCGACTCAAACGTTCTGTCTTTGTTGGACGCCGCTTTTGCATTCCTTCAAAATTAATAGTCGTATCTTATTTGTGATCGCATCGGTGGAACCCTTGAATTGGATGCGAGTGGTTGTGGGTTCGAATCCCGGCATGTATAAATGACTTTGGATTCTGATGTTACGTACATTTGCAAGTTCAAAGTAGCAATATCCTTTGGTAATTGTGAAGAAAATAAAATGAATAAACCTGAGTATCAGAGGTGTTTACATACGTAACCCCAACTCTCTCTTTCTGAGAGAGGACCTAAGCCGTATAGTGAAACGAACAAAGGCAGGCGTTTTATGCTTATGCTGTTGCTATTGAACTAACTTAACTTTCGACTAACTTGACTACAGTTTAACTAACCTATAGGTTCACGCAAGCAAATTATAAAATCGCCATTTATTCAGACTATCAGTTTTAGGTTTGTAAGTTTAAAAAAACTAAGTTAAGAAATCAAAATGCTGAAAAAATAACATTGTTGATTTGTGAATGAAAACTTGCATCTATAATAATAACTTTCAACAAGTACAATCACTTGACCTAGTCTCAAACTAGGATACCCTATGCTATGGTAACGAGGCAAGAATATCACACATACCTATAGAATAATCTGGGATTATACCCAGAATCAAATGCTAGGATCCAAAATGATCTACCATCAACACGGTGACTTTATGAAAAAAATCTTTGCAAATACTATTTATCTAAAGGCATTTGTTTGTGATGGGTAACAAACCCACTAAAACGACGAATAAAATAAAATATACGTGCCACAGGCAGATAACTACATCAAGCATTTAAAAGAGTCTAGGCGATTACGTATAATGCATAATGGCCGACCGGTTAATGAGTAAACAGGGATTGCTTTCAGAAATCATGTCGTCTCATCCAACACACATTCGTAACATTTGAACGGATTGAATCCCCCTTAAACACCGGGCGTCGATTTCAGCCGCTCCGAGCTACAGATCGATATAAGCCTTATTACAACGGTTCGTAAGGTCGAACGATTGACGGTACACGAGTTGAACTATAGCCCCGGAACCCGCGATATACAATGTTTGGCGAGAAGGATTAAATAACTATGTAGGTAATACAGGGAATCGACGCTGAACGGCTTCGGGATTACCTCAATAATACCCTCAACACAACAAATGTTTTTAGCCCTGCGTATACGTTATCGGCGTGTATGTACAAGAATGCTCATTGAGGTCCGCCAGTGGGCTGGCCGCGGCCCCACCAACTGTGGTGGCGTTTGGGGAGTGAGCACGCGACGTCGAAGCCATATTTCTCAAAGACAGGTCACACACAACTCGCATCTAAGTCTATAGTTAACCACGACATAACTCTACTACACTCACTACGTCTTGACAACGTGCCATCCGTGCCACATTGATTATAGATTACAATACAGAAACTTTAGCTAATATCTGATTTCAGAGCCATACTTTTGTGATTGAACCGTTTTTTCTTAGACGAGAAACATCCTGTAAAAACATGGGAAAGTACACAATGGCGGTATTAATTATGAATTCTTTTCAAACATCTGACAAGGACTTGTGTCATAGGAGCGCTGCGGTGGTATTCCTCGGTATTTAATCCCATTGAAATAACAATGCATATCGGACTGCGCGGACCATTTTTCATCCCAATGACAAATATTTAGAAAGTTATTTATCCGCGTATGGATCTGCACAGTGCTCTATAAACTATAAAGGGCCGGAGAGCTAAGCTCGCAGCCCGGCTTTGTGCTCGGACAGCGGCCGGATGTTTGTTCTGCGACCGCGATATCGATTCAGGTAGTTCGGTGAAATAAATCTATTATAACAACAATATGTCCCTCTATTGTCGTCATATTCAAAATTCTTGAATCGGATCGCATTAGCGCGACGACGGTAATCTAATTTTGACACAATGGAGACACGGTGCACGGAGCGTCGCAAATCATGCTTCTAAGGGAGCAAACGCGTTGACGACGCAACCGGCACGCCCATTCGACAGATTTACTCCACTATAACCTCACCCCTTTCCCGCCATCTCATTAATTTTACGTTTCGTCAATATATGCATGCTCTATCCGATTTTTTCGTCCATGATTCATTCATCTTTTTACAATTACCACTCGATCAACGTTAATAACGGTACACCGAACCCATTTTGTATGCAAACATTTCAACCACGTCGGCACACTAATCGAAACTGCTCCCGTAATAACAAAATAATACGTGTACGCTCTGCGATTTTGTTGAAAGCTGTGCGGTCGGTGGGCTCCGCGTGGACTGCAAATGCGAATGATGAAACGCGCCATAAAGGCATTTCAAAATTTACAACTTACAGAGCACCATATCGACAGCCTCCAACAGTCCGCCGCCGGCGCAAGCGGGGATGAGCGGGGGCGCGGCGGCGAGCGGTGCGGGGAGGCCGAGCTCGCCCACCGCCGCAGCTCCGCGGTGCTGTGACACCGGACGCCCTATCTTCCAAGACCCTATCACCGGACAAACTGTCTGCTCCTGTCAGTACGAGCTGCTCAACTACCAGCGGCTGGCGGCGTCGGGTGTTCCCCTGTCTATGTACAGCGCGCCGTATTCGGACGCCGCCGCCGCGACCGCAGCCGGCATGGCGGCCTACTTCCCCGCTTTGGCCGCCGACCAACCGCCATTCTACACGAATGCAGTTAGTACGCTTATTTAATCACTATTAAGGCCTGCGCAGACGGGGGGACTGTCCCCCGGGTACTTTTTTTGTCCGTCGATACAGGTCTCTTATACATTGTATCGAATAACGCACACGAAGGACTAAAAGTCCCTCAATTTACCGAGGACATTAAGAGACCGGACTGGACAAAAGTTCGGTGTTTTCTTTTAAAACGCCTTTTATTTTTCAACTTCATGTAAATTACAATACAATGTAATTTCAGAATATTTGCTTACATAGCGTACGCTTCACTCAATTTTCAGGGAACAAAGACCGCACCCCGGAGGCGTTCAGTCTACGACAAGTACTCGGAGGACATTTTTTACGATAGACTTTTGTCCTATGGGGACAAAAATCCCTCGTCTGCGCAGGCCTTTAATACTTTCAGGCGGCTAATTGATATCGATTGTCAATCGCAATAATATTACACCTTCGGGCAAGCGGAATTAATCTAATTAAACTTTATCTACTATTTCACTTTTACTAACCCGATTATAGTATTGGATGACGAAAGTACCTCCAGGTATGCCGGTAAGCCGCTAAGTACTATAGGGCATCAAGATTGCTGTCACGAAGTCAGAACGGAATCAATCTTTTAGATTGCATTGTACGCGGCAAGGTTTTGCGGTTTTGTATGACACTAAGTAGCTAGTGTTGTAAGAAAATGCAATTGCACTTTGAAAAGAGATCAACCCGAGAGTATGTTTTTCACTCAGACTGTCTGAGAATCTAGTTAAACCTTGAAGGGAAATAACGTTGCTAGACATGCAATTTTCTCAGCTTGTACATGTACAGTACGGTAGATCGTATGACTAAGATTTATTTATCTATAAGCTATCGTGTTCCAAATTGCGTTACAATGAAATGCAATATGTCAAAAATAACGTCTTATAATGTACTGGTATTTGGGCAAGATTATTAAATAAACGCACTTAATTTTAATTCAAGTCGGCCTTAGCGTCAAGAGTACGGAGTCTGACAGAATAGATACGTTACGTTTGACTAGATTAGTTGGCGTAGAAAAGAGGTTTTTTACCTTATCAATATGTTCATACTGTCGTTCACTGCGATACATATTATACCTACTAAAGAATAATTTGTTTCTTATGAAATAAAAAAGTTTTATTCAAAGTAGCGCAGAAACTGCGGCTTAATGAACGTTACAATTCAAACTAGGTGTCCATTTCAAAATCTTGATCATTTTGGAGAAAAAATTGACAAAAATAACTCCAAACTTAGTCTTTTCGAAGTCCTTAATTAACAAAGTTGACATAATTATTTCAAAACCTAGAAATCATGCTTAAACTGATTTAGCCTCAACTCTTTGACCAATTAAGTGGGTATCAAAATTTCAGTAAGGCCAAGATGCTATGAGGCATAACATAAATAAACAAGTAAGAATCTTAATCCGTTGACGTATTTCTTTTGTCCATTAACAAAAAGAGGTTTCCTGCCTCTGCTGGAGTTATAGTAAGTATAATAACTTAATATAAATAAAAAATATATCATTGTAATTTCACAGAATAAAATATTTTGTTGTGATCCGCAGCGTGATTCATAAAAGCTCACACAACTAACAATATACGTTTTGATTCTGCTATTCTCTCGAATAGTTGTGACACGAAGTTTTTATGTCAACTACGTGATTTATTACGAGGACAAACACTGCTCCACACAGGTATTATCAACTATAAGGTGTAAATTATTCAAACTTAATTCGTTACAATCTCGTGTTTAAAAAAACTTGTATCTTATTAGAAAATAAAAATATTTATTTTTGAGCTTAAAAGCTTTGCTACAGTTCGCCAGCCATGCATCCTGCTCACGGAAGTTTGAGAGTCACAGAAATCCATGTGTGTGGGTAGTGACTTTGAATGATAATGATCATAACAACATAAAAGTAGCCAAGGCACGTAATATACGACTGTAGTAAAAACTTTTTGAGGAAGGTGTTAAAAGGTGGGGCTGGGAACGTGTCGTAGCAGATGATTCAATCATTCATAAAGATATGGATCATATATCATTGGCGGCTAAAGTGTTAAGCTGAGCTGACCGCAGTTACTGCTCTCCAAAAGACACTACTTAGTTTAAAATTAAAAACTTTACCAATGGGTCTCTGACACGAAAGTATTTAATTATGACAATGATTCTTGAAACTTACGATAGCATGCAAAAAGCTTTGCTTCAACATTACTGTCACACGAAGTGCTTCAGTCGTATACTATCATAAAATTGCGACTGGATTTTTTTATTTAAATTTTGTAATACTGAATTTTCAAAACGACATCCGAATTCTGCTCATTTACTTTTAACACTAGCATTTTTAACTTTTAACGTTAGCAAAAAAAAACTCGAAACAGTCACCTTTATTTGTAGGTAGTTTTTTATCCGATACCTCGTTAAAAGTTACAATAGCACGAAAAAAAACACTACACACTTTGACTACGCCACTACGTTACTAACTCTACTCGCTTAAACAACTTACAAAGAATGAAAATGAAAAAATAAAAAAAGATTATGTAATACTCACTATTAAACTTTACCTTTGATTAGATGCCTGCGAAAGAACAGAAAAAACGAAAAAACAGATAATGTTTAATAGTTTAAATAAATTCAGCAACTTCCAAACTCTTCAATCGATTCTAAGTATTTCTGTCATGGATGTTATACTAATTTACCTCCGTGTGTAATAATTCGACTTTTATCTCCCAGACGTCTTGTGTTGGGACTGGGCACATGTGGCTACGTCGCATCACAGGAAGCGGACATATGACTATTGAAAGACTGTTGATTTATAGTTCTAATGAAGTAGACCAAAAATAAATCTACGCCGCACACAACTCTAATGGCTCTATAATAGATTCGTGTTAAAGTCAGTAAAAATTTATGATTCGTTAATTTATAGAACGTGGTGATGAATAATTTTACCTTTTTAGCGCTTTACGATCCATTGCAAGGATAGAAATACTTTTGAAAATGCATTTTCTCTGTCGACGCAAATAATTTTAAGGTTTTTATATTTTCGGATAGTATGTACTCGTACATTATGTACATTGACAAAGACTGTTCAGTTTTACGATTCTTCGTTTATACGTGGGACACACAGAAAGGTTTATGGACATAAAAAAGTGTTTTATATATAAATATTAATCATTAAATCTTTTCAAACACTCTCCAGCAGCAATCTAGGTATACAAAGTTCCGTGCGTCTGTGCGAGTCTGTGGCAGACACCTCTTTTACAGCCTGCTCGAGCGCATCTTCCTTCGACAAAAATTGTATCTTTTTGCATGTTTTTAATTTTCGCGAATGAAAAGAAGTCACACACTGCTAGGTCAGGGTCGTAAGGAGGGTGATCTAGGAGTTTGATCGTCGTGCTGACCAGAAAGTCCCCCGTTTTGAGTGCCGCTGCATACACAGCACTTAAAACACAACACTCAAAGCGCATTGTTTGGAGCTGAACAGTATTGTATGGAGCCTGTATTTATTCGCTTGCTACTTACAACAGAGAAACCTTCTGCCAAGTATTTGGTAGTAAACCGCTCGTTGTACCTTCTTTGGTTCCGTAAAGGATTTGATACTAAATAATAGTCAAATTGAGAAAGCTTGCGATCAAAATCTTTGTTTTGAAACATCCAAACCGTCGATTGAGGGATCGATTCTCATCATTTATAAAAATGTCATCACATGCCAATACGAGGTTGTGCGGCACCTAGCATGAAATTTCAAAATTTGAAATTGGAACGTACTTATTAATACCTAATCATATTTTTAAATTCCATAATTTTTTTGCGTAGTACTTTCTGAGTGGCCTGGTATTGACAATTGCACCAATATTCGAGTTCAAGATTTGCGGATTATAATCTTTTAAATTGGATACCACATGCAAAAAACTCAAAGCATGAAGACTATTATATTATTAAAACACTAAGCTTTCTCGTGCTGGCTTCGTACATGACATTAATCAATTTTCGCCACTTAAGTTTCACGCTTGAGCGCGATTCATCATACATAGAGTACAGTTAGGTGAGTAGGAAAAGATATTAATAATTGCGACACAATGCATACGGCATAAGTTAGTTACTGCAAGGCTTAGTGACATTATAATGAATTAACAGAAAACTGGAATTATATCAGAAGGTAGGCAACAAAGAGCGACAGGCGACTGGATTACGCCGTCGTACTTGAGTAAAATTTATTATCGGATTTTCGATTCGGCCACCAATGAAGTTGTTGGACAACAAAATCTTTTGATAGATTTATCCCGGCTGACCGCATTAAGAATCGCTCCCAAGTTATTTTTTAATGCGGCGACGCCATAAATTGTTGGATCCTCTGGTTCAATAGGGAATTGGTCGTTTTGCACATTTTTTTCCGTTCCTGAATACAAATTCGCTCAGATGGACTTACAAATTGCGTAAATTTTCATAAATTATAACACATTAATCCACAATACTCGATCAAACAAAGTCATCATGTTTTATTGCAAATAATGTTATTCAAGAAGAATTAGTATTAGATTGATTCACTACTGCGTGCCCTAACAATGACTACTTTTTCACATGCTTTTATTAGATTCATCCGTACGTAACCGAAAAAAAATTTTAAATGCCATCAACATGTAAACATTCTATAAATTCAATATGCTAGTGTGTAATACAGATGGCAATACAATAAATTGGTGTATCTTTCGAGCTGATGTGACGACAGTTCCAGAAGTGGATGGTGGAATTTTTCAATTCTTCTTTGTGAAACTTCTAACCAACAAGTGACATGACATTATGTAGTTGAAATGTCATTGATTAGTAGTCGATACTTATGAGGTTCCCTGCAGTATCACTAGAACCCCAACGGAAAAAAACCCATATCTTTTTAACAGATAGTTTAAGAGTCAAACAAATCTCTCAAAACATGATAATGATTGTAGTATGTGATTTGAAATAAAATGAAAAAGTTTTATTCAAAGTAGCGCAAAAAGTATTATTTATATTTATTTATATGTCCATGAATATTTATTTATATCTAGGTGTTCAAAATCTAGATCATTTTGGAGAAAAAATGGACAAAAAAAAACTACAATCGTAGTCTTTTCAAAATTTTAGGGCCAAAGACGGAGAACCTGGCATTATGGACTTGGGACTATGGGGCAGTTTCTGAATTGAGAATTTCGCTAAGTAAATACTTAACTGTAGTGCTATCTCAGAACAATACTTAGGTACCTATTTAATTAGTGAAACTGTTAACTCAGGAACCTTCCCAAAATACAGTTTATGCCAAAAACTGCTTTTTTGGTGTTCCTTCTGACTAGTTCCGAGCTTTCGTTTGCCTTAAGTTCACAGCCATAAGGCCTACAATTCACTATTGACGCGATTTGAGAGATTGACCTGACCTTTTTTGCGGTTCCGTATCAACAAGGAACCCTTATATTTTCGCCATGTCCGTAGAGCCTTAGCACAGTGACAGCAAGTGGGTACCAGAAAGCTAAACTTTGTCACAAATACACAAGACATATTAATTACGCCAACAAAACGGTTAGGATAAAATCTTTGAATTAATTTAGTTTATCTGCTTTTAATTGCCTAACTCAAAGCGCTGTGTATATGTCATAGAAAAAAATCGTTTGCTTTTAAAGTAGTACTGTCCTAAATGCTTATTGTTCAGTTTTTTTAAACCGTGATTAGCTTACGATTCTATACGTGAATTGTCTGTATACTTCTTGCGTAGAGCTTATCTTAGACATTAAGAGACTTATAGTTTAAAATGAATGAAGATACAGTTGTCGTCGGAGAAATGATTGATGCACCGTACAGATCCATTAAATAATAACAGTTAAGACGAAAGGTTAAAGCGATCGATCAAGAAATCAATCGCTCAAGGATCATTTCAATAATGGATTGAGTTGAAGTTCCCTGGTTGTATTTTTATATTTAAGTAAGTAGTAGGAAGCAGATAAAGGAGATTTTAAATACTAATTCCAAAGTTGTTGTTCGTTTATTTTATTTTAGTAATACAGGATGTGAAGTTATAGTAGCAACACCACTGGCTAACTGTGAAGGAGAACATCGTGAGGAAACCTAAGTGTTAGTGGTGTCCTAATATCTAATGCCATTGCTAATCCTCGGTGGGCACGCGTGGTAATTAAGCCCATTACAATATTTTTATTTTTAATACACTAACCCGTGCTAAGGACAATTTTAAAAACCTATTTAGCGGCTAAAAATTCCACCCATGCCGGTATTCGAACCCGATGTAAAAACCTAACTGCAAAGTAGGTACTCGGGGCTGTAAGTGATGCAATTTACTTCAGCCAGATGTCGCTGCCTGTACGTGACACAGAGAATAGTGTAAAGAGGTTCGAAATTTCACTGATGCCGGTGAGTCGCCCATTAGCTCAGTTGGAAAGAGCGCTGGCACGGATAGCCAGAGGTCGCGGGTTCAAATCCCGGCATGGGTGCAATTTTTAACCTCTAAATAGGTAATTAAGCCCATGCTCTCTCTCCGAGAGAAGAGTGGAACGTTTTGTTTTCTCCACAGAAAAAATACCTTTTGAACAATATTTTCTGATTTGACGGTATCCCGTCTGGTTGCGGTGAGTTGACAGAGGTCTTGGTTTTAATTCCCACTGGCAGCCCGCCCTAGAACCACCACGGTGGCCACGGTCTATCTTTTTTACCCGACTGCGGCAGAGCCCAAAAGGAGGGTAATGTGTTGGGCTCGTATATCAGTATGTCCGAGTGTATGTTCACTCATAACTTCTTAACCAATGGACTGATTTTGATAAATAGAGTCTCTATCAACTCGTTGCTTGTCGTCGGAAATTCGAGCCGCTTAGCCACACTCGGGTAAAAATACGCAATTCTCATGTGTGCTAATCATGTCTTAAAACTAACTGCTAGACATTGAGTCACTGACCTCTACGACCAGTGCCTAGTTATTTGATGTTTTATTTGTTACCTGTTTGGAGTTACTGGAACTTTTAGTTGTTTTCTAATAAATAAAAAATCGGTGCGAAGAAACCGAAACTTTTTAGAAACAAAAAAAGGATAGATACAGAGTGTCGAATGTTAATTAAACTGTATTTACTGGAACGGTTATGCAAACCGACAACAAATTTGAAAGATATAACAATACAGTACAATACAGTAGGTAGTCTGCTCTATATAAAATATTCTGCGCCGTCTCATGGCGATCACTCGATCACTACACGAACGTAATGCTCGGTGCAGACTGATTTCCCATTTACAAAGACACTACCATACGCCCTCATTGCTTCAAACAAAGAGAAGAGAAATAATTTTACTAAAGAAAGTAAGAGGAGTAGAAACTAGAAGTTTTGTTCCGTCCAAATAATTTAGTGTACCTTACTCTAAGAGAATTTCCGATCAAACATACATAACTAAGATTAACGATGTCATTTTAAGAACACTCTATTTTGATGTAAGGCAAGCCGAGACATCTGTAGTCACTATTATGTCTGAAAATCTACACACCGAAGCCAAAAAAATGCCAATTAACTACTTAGTGTTCACTTAACCTAAATCGCCTAAAGGTTGTATTCATTAAATAAAAAATGTGTCTCTATTTGTCTTCTGACCGGCGCGAGCATTATGAAGTGAGATACATTTAATGCAGGCCGGAAGAGATCTTAGCCTCGGCTCAATTGCTTACTATTATACCATGTTTCCTTTGTTTTTAATCCTAGAATCCTTACAGGTTCATAAAAAAATTTAGAAACTAATGTTATTCTAAACACAAGGTGTCCCTAGTATTTCTAAATGATTCGCGATACTCATACATACTTATATATTAAACGGGTGTAATCGCGATTATTTATTAGGTAAAACGTAATTACCTTATTTCCCGACGTTTCGGCAGCGTTAAAGTTGCTGTGGTCTCGGGTAGAGTCTACCAATTAATTAATTACGTTTACGTTACGGTAATTACGTTTTACCTAATAAATAATCGCGATTAGACTCGTTTGATATACAATTATGTAGAAGGTGTCCGTCTGACTTAACGCGAGTTACTGCTATATTTGCACGAATTAAGTTTACTGAAGACTAGCTTCCAGCTGATGTTTATCTTCAATGAGTTATTGTTCGATTGCATTAAGGTATATTACAATGAAAATTGGCGAAAAAGTCGTTGATTTAAAGCGAGTCAGCTTTATAAGGCCATCGTTCCCGGACTCTTGGGGCTAAGTAGGTCTTCTTTCGTGAAATTTCTGTGCGTTTATTTAATGGCTTAGCCGAAATAAGGCTTGTAAGTAAAGTCGTTATTTCCAACACATTGTATTTAATTGTTACACCATATGGATCACAGTAACGTGGGGTAGGGGTACCATAATGTAACCAATCTGAGCACAGGCGAAAACTTGGTGGCCTCGATGGCGCAGCGGTTTGGCACGCTGACTGTAAAACCGAAGGTCTCGGGTTCGATCCCTGGCCGTGTCAAACTAGGAAACGAACATTTCTAGTTTGTCTTGGGTCTTGGATGTTATCTATGTATTTATTGTCTTAAATTTATTGTCGAGTTATCACCTGTAACACAAGTCATTTAGTTGTACTTAGTATGGGGCTAACGAGATCTGTGTAATATGTCCTTGAATATTGATTTATTATTAAACTCTATTCGCTTGCTTTATGGGCGACTTTCCAACGAAGGTTGATCTGCCTAGTGTTTAGCTAGTGTTCCGCACTTAGCCTTATATTCAGGCCAATGTACGTAGCTGGGCCGTGATCTCACTCCAGCCAGCCGTCTCTTCCCAGAGAGCCAGCAGTGCACCAATGTTACTGCTGGACTCCCGGAGGGTCGGCGTCAAATTGATCTCCTATCAACTGTACAATTCGATCGAGCGCAAATGCAAAATTGACCGACACATTTCCTTCACAGGCCGCTGGTATAGAGTTGAAGGAGAATTTAGCAGCAAGCGCAGCAACCTGGCCCTACCCTACAGTATATCACCCATACGACGCAGCTTTCGCGGGATATCCTTTTAACGGGTGAGTTTTTCTTTTCGCTTTCTGTTTTCACTTACTGGCAAACTTATCCTACCTAATCTATAATATAAAAATGAATCGCTGAATGTGTTGGTAAGCGCAAATCTCGAGAGCAGCTGAACCGATTTCGCAAATTTTTTTTTTAGAATATCCCTTGAATTACGGGGATGCATCTTACGGAGAGAAAGCTTTAAAGAAATCTGTTAGGCGGTACGAAGTTTGCGGGATCAGCTAGTCTATAATATAAAATCTATAATATAAAAATGAATCGCTGAATGTGTTGGTAAGCGCAAATCTCGAGATCAGCTGAACCGATTTCGCTGATTCTTTTTTTAGAATATCCCTTGAAGTACGGGGATGGTTCTTATGGCGAGAAAGCTTTAAAAAAATCTGTTAGTCGGTACAAAGTTCGCGGGATCAGCTAGTCTATAATATAACATCTATAATATAAAAATGAATCGCTGAATGTGTTGGTAAGCGCAAATCTCGAGATCAGCTGAACCGATTTCGCTGATTCTTTTTTTAGAATATTCCTCGAAGTTCGAGGATGTTTCTTACGGAGAGAAAAATAAAATAAAAATATCGACTGCTAGGCGGTACGAAGTTCGCTGGGTCAGCTAGTTTATAATATAAAAATAGAATCCCCGAATGTGTTGGTAAGCGCAAATCTCGAGAGCAGCTGAACCGATTTCTCTAATTTTTTTTAGAATATTTCTTGAAGTCCGAGGATGGTTCTTACGGAGAGAAAAAAATAAAAAATTAAAGAATCGATGGTAGGCGGTACGAAGTTCGCTGGGTCAGCTAGTACCTAATGAATGTGAAAGTTTGTGAACGTGTTTGCATGTTTACTCAATACGCAGTAACAGCTGAACTTGGCACAGATATACAAAGATCTGTATTGAGACATAGATAGGATACTTGATACCAGGATGGTAATGCTTCCCGTGGGTAATATTTTATTGTCACCGTAACCATTTTTCAAATCAAAATCTAAGATTACCTATTGCTGGGTAGTCCCCAGGTTGTATCAACTTTCCAGTAATTGGGGGTCATCGGACTACTCTTCTTTCCTCTGAAAACTTTTGAATTACAAAAAAATTGCCACAAAAATATAACTCAATGGCTCAGCAACGGTAAACAGTCATAATGGAAATCGATCAATCAAATCCAATAAGTTTTATTCAAATTAGCCCAGAAAATCCAACTTAGTTACAAGCAATAAAGTAAGTTGCCATTTTGGAGAAAAAATGGACAAATATTTCAATGAAAATAAATTTATTGGCACATAAGTGTGAAAGTAAAAATTTATTAATTCTAAGCTAATACAATCAAATTATACTTATACTTACTACCTACTTACCCAATTTTTATATATATGAAGTGATTATAATGTATGAGTAGTTACGTTAAAAAAAACGATGGACGTTAGAACGTCAAAGTTCACGCTTTATTCACCATAACTTATAAAGAAAGGACATTATCCATCAGACTCTATCTGAGCATCTATTTCTTAAGACAGAAACTGTCTGTTAACAGAAAAATAAGACAAAGTTTATTAATAAAATCCTTGGTATAAGAGCAGGGCCTATACCCCTTAATGGGCAGCGATGGGCTGAAGATGATCTAATGACTTGTATAACAGTGTACGTAACAGTTGACATACTATGTGTTAAAAGCCAAAAAGTAAGCTATATAGAGTTGACAATATGCATTGTCTTAAAAAAAAGGTATTCACTTACAACCTCTTGGCTGCCCTTGACAAATGACACATGACAGCAAGGAGGCTCTGAAATATGCCAACATTTAATACATTCAGTAGCAGTAATATTATTATAGAAAGATAGATAGATAGAGAACACTTTATTGTACATTAAAATGGAAATTAAAAATTTGTTTCTTAACCTAAGAGTACAAACGGCGGCGTTATCACTAAAAGTGATCTCTTCTAGACAACCCTTGGATGGACTGGACTAATATATTGGAGAAGGAAGTAGATGTAGTAGAAGTAGAAATAGATACAAGATTAATACAAAGGTATAAATGAATACATGTCAAACAGCAGTGTAAATATAGAGGTGTGATGGGAAGGGATTTTTTCGAGTAGGTTTTAGGAAGAGCGAAGAGAAAGGATGTGATAGGAGTGAAGAAATACAAAACGCTCTTTTAGATACGACTAGGAAGGAGTTGCTGGATTAAACAGTACGCAATACAGAAGTGCGTATTCTGACGAATTTTATAACATGGTCTCGCTTGTCGATACGAGTATAACTGTTACATTCCATTGATAAGCGCAGCAGTTCCTCTGCTAGTTCATACAGTTCACATTCAGGTGAACTCAACTGTTTCATAAGGTGTGCAAAGTGCAAACTTGACAAATAGATTTCGTTTGCAGCTGCAAACAGCGCAGCGCGTAATTGCTGATGAAGATTTTTCGATTGACAATAGCTGATCGACGGCAACGAGGGCTTTGGGAGTTGGCATAATTATTTTTTTACCAATTTGACGTATGGTTACTCCATACTGGACCGTCGGAGCTACAGTTAAGAGTTTTATTTAGTCAGTTTTCCAGTTCGATGTTGGCCGGCGTACGGAAAATCTCTAAAAAGGAAACAAATCACCATGAAGCCCGCTGGTCTACCTCCGTTTATTCTTTTAAACTGTCAATCTATGTATCCGGCTTTCTCCCTTCATTTGTACTTTTTGTGTGTCTAGCCTCACGTGGTACGTAGTTATAACTCTGAACGTGTCAATAACTGGCTTTTAATCCATAGGTACTTTAACCATTGCATGTACTTAATGATATGATTTATAAATAGAATACTCTTTATTGTACACAGAAATTATATAACAATATAGTACAATTGGCGGACTTATTACCTAAAGCAATTGCTTCCTGGCAACCACAAAGCGTTCAGTAGCATCTTCACAGGCCATGAAAGGCACAGTGAGAGGATTCTTGCGATAAACAATGCAAATAGAGTTTAACTTTTAAACTGCGCAATTATTATTTTTATTATTATTATATGATTCCGAGAGCACTGTGTTTATTTTTAATCTCTACAAATGAAACTAATCAGAATAACGGGCAAAATTGTTCATTTGCAAGGTAAATGCTGTCAGTTAGTGTCAGGTCAGTGTTTCGTGCAAGAACGTTTTATTTCGTCAAAGGTAAAACAAGTGAAAACCCAAAAGAAATCTAAATAATGGGCGACATAATTTCGAATTTTTATTTAAATATGATAGCACAGAATTAAAGAAATAATAAAAATGCTGTACAAAGGTTTGCACTGCTCGAACGTTGTAGTGCCTGAGACTTTGGTTTTATACCTACCATCCTGGAAGCTAAACTAGAAGCGCTCGTGGCCTAGGATTGTAGCGAGCCTTACTGCCAGAAGTTATTTAGCCGCCTAAGCCGCCAACGCCTGTTGTTGCTTAACCAAGTGATTGAAATCAATTACTTGGTTAAGCAACAACAGGCGTTAAGCCATGTCAGAGGCCTTATGGGCGGCTTGATCTTCTGGCAGTAAGGCCCGCTACAATCCTCCACCAACCCGGACTTGGCCCCAGTGGTGGAGTATGGCCTAACCTTCCTGCGATGCAAGAAGAGACCCGTGCCCCAGCAGTGGGGACGTACGAGGGTTGATAACGAATCCTGAAAGCTTATTAGGCAAAACCCACAGGAACGTCCTAGTCAATACATGCTGAGCCAATTATTACGATGACTTCCTTCACAGTTAACATTCGGTATAGCTACTACAATACCAGATGTACGTAACCTTGAAAATAAACAGTCGTAGCTGCAAGCTTCACTGGGAATCGAACCTGAGTCTCTCGCTTCCGAATCCATTGTTCTACACACTGATCTACTAATCTTCTATATAAATAAAATTCAAAGTTCTGACTGACTGACTCACACATCAACGCCCAGCCTAAGCCGGTGAAGCAGGAAGCTGAAATTTTACACAGAGGGTCTATATATAATGTAGGCAAGGAATAAGACTGGATTTATTTGAAAGTCAACCCCTAAGGGGGCGAAAAAGTTTGCCAAAATGTGTATGGGAGGTATAAAAATTTTTGTTGAAAATATCTCAAAACAATTGATTGAACACGTGTTTCGCCGTTTTTTTTTTGTAATTTAACATTTAAGGGAGTGAACGGGGTTGCAAAAAACTAAAGTCCACGCGAACGGAGTCGCGGGCAAAAGCTAGTTACTTATAAATTACGCTTCTTCTTCTTCTTCAGGCTACATTAGTCCACTGCTGGACATATCCCTCCCCTAGCGCCATAGCGCCCTCTCTTCAGCTTGGCGCATCCAGCATCTGCCGGCAGTTTTTCGCATACATTAGCATACACGTGTCCGAAAAATTTAATCAAGTACATTCTGTACGTAATTACAAGCTCAGTACATAATAAGAATAATTAATACTATCTTATTTTTGTAACGCTTAGTTGCGCGATATCAGATTGTGCGGACGATCGCCATCGTTATCATATCAGGCTATGTAGTTTCTGTTTGAGACTATACATTTATGTAAGTTGATAGCGGCAAGAGGTAAAGGTAAAAAAACACGCGTTTATTAGATATGTATGTTGTTGTATCAGATAATCGGAACAGTACCGAGCGTTTGTCGGCAAGCCTTTTGGTGTCATGGCGTCGTCGCTGTATTGGTCACCGACGCCTCTTATCGATGTCAATATGTCGATTTTGCCGAATGTGAGTTTGATTGAAGTTTAGTAGTGGGTGTGTAACGGTGAAAACCTCTCAACAACATTTTTTTTACACTTCCTTACTTATGTCTATCATTGTCAAAAATTCAAAATTACGTCACCCATTTTTGAGCTTTCCCTCATTCTTAGCATCAGTCGGTACCACTTCATTACTACTTTCCATTTCGACTAGACCTGACAATTTTCACCTGCTTATTCTTTTTTATACACTTTTCTGTTTTTATTATAAATAAAACGTACTATAAATAAAGCACAAAGTCGAAGTCGTTTCAGTTTTATTATTTATTAAAAGTTTTGCAACGTCACAAGTTCACAAAAAATAACGCATCGTATTGATTTATAAGTATTTACTATTTTTAGGGTTCCGTGTAGCCGAGGGGATACAAATTTTCTTCTTCTTCAGGCTATATTAGTCCACTGCTGGACATAGCCCGCCCCTAATGAGTGCAAGTTGGTGCTATCATTATGCCTTTTATGCCCATAATCCCCACGCTGGGCATGCGGGTTGGGAATCGCAGTTTGGTAGAATTGTACTGCGGGGGGTGCTGCTGCCCACCCCCAGGTTTGAGTCCCTTAGTCGCCTTTTACGACACCCACGGAAAGAATTTGGGTTGGTGTTATACTCTAGGCCGACACCACACTGCAACAAAATTTGGGGGTACAAAATTTCAGGGTTGACTGGCGTTTCGTTTCTGCATGCGTTTCTCATGGCGTGAACACGCCGAAACGAGCCTGCTTCAAGTTTGTTTGTCGTATCACGGCACCATTCCACCCGGGCCTGCTTCTGAGCATCTTACGCGAAGAAGCACGTGGAGGATTTCGTGGAGGCGTCCTAATCCAATCTGCAGCAGGTCCTGAATCTCTTCATACATAACTCGCCAAGACTGTCTCCAAGACATTCGATACCCTTTTATGTCCCCACTACTGGTGCACGAGTCTCTTCCTGCATCGCAGGAAGAAGACATTATGCAAGACAATAATGTCTTGGTTTTAAAAGTTTCACTGTTAGCACGTTTTCTTTTGTAACAACCGTCAAAGGGCGACCATATCACCTTCATCGCCTAAAGTTAGTCGACCTCGCTAGAATTTGTTATGCCAACGATATACGGTTGCCTGTGAGAGCCTTCATCCACGAATGCCGATTAAATTTAGGCTACGATCAGACGTACCATTCGTCTGATTTTAGGCTACATTATATTTTGATGTTTGTAGTATTCTTTTACAATCACTAGGATACCTTCTGACAGCAGAAGGTATCCTAGTTGAGGACCTTGACAAGGGATTATGAAGCGTGGATGCTTTGTTAGCTGAGCTCGTCACTGGGAATTTAGAAGCTCCAAGCTTAAGAGATATACTTTAGTTTTTAGGGTTAATATGACAAATTATTCGGTACGCTGCACGCGTCTTAGTGTCTGCTATGATAAACAAGTTTATTAACATTCTGTTATGATTGAGTTAATTAACAGATAATTTCTTGGTGTTTGGTGGTTAAATGGCTCGGACAATGAAGGTTTATTATATTACCCACCGTTTTTTCGGCAAAGAGTTCGGGAATTTCGGGAAGCTAAGAGTATGTTTTAAGTGGAAAATCCTAGACATAAAATAGTCACACTCTTAGTTTATAGGAAAACATAAATACGGCAGAAGTTTGACTTGCAGTTTCTATTTTTTTCATTTGTGATGCTAACCGAACTTTTAATACAGCTCTATAGATTCGAAAATGATCTGTCGCATTTTGAAAGTTAACGTTTGAGTACACTCCTACAAAACACATCTTTGCTGCGATTAGCACCAACAAACATTATTGACAATATAACCAGAAGCTATAAGCAATCAACCTATGTAAGTTGTTTGGTCATTTGGAAGCCTTACTCAATAACATCGTTGTCTGTCCTTTACACAAACTTACATACATACATACATACATACATACATACATACATACATACATACATACATACATACATACATACATACATACATACATACATACATACATACATACATACATACATACATACATACATACATACATACATACATACATACATACATACATACATACATACATACATACATACATACATACATACATACATACATACATACATACATACATACATACATACATACATACATACATACATACATACATACATACATATCCTCACGCCTGTATCCCAGAGGGGTAGGCAGAGACCAGGGACTTGCCACTTGCCAGGATCCTGACAGATCACCTTCTCTTCATCAGCGTTCATAAGTCGTTGCATGCACGCACGCCGGTTCCGGGTACTTTTTATCCTTCCTTTTGCTAATACATCCCCTATCTGGTCGATGTATGTCCGCCTGGGACGACCCTTACCCCTTCCACGCACGTTCGCAATTTTGTAGAATTTTCCAGTACAAATAGAAACTTGTTACAATCGACACGGCGGGCAAGCGTAATAATTATAACGATTGTGTTATGAAACGTATATGTACCGTTACTTTTCTTTTTAAGAAATTCAACAACCATATTTTAAATACGTAATAAATTAAATTTATTCGACACGTTAGACATTGTGGCTAAAACAAGACACTTATACGAGTAACTCTGCCGAAAGAACCCAAACTTAATTCAAAATTGACTAAAGTAAAAAAATAACAATAACTATAAAAAGGAAAACTAAACAATAAAAAGTTATGTCGCCAACAGACGCTTCTTATCCATAAAAGCCTTCTCATGAATAGTTTTTGCATCGTGTTTATTGTTTAACACGCCATGATAATGTAATTTTAATATTAATTGATGCTCATGACCTTGCTGAAAAGTAATATCGATTTCGTCATCGTCATCACAACGGCCTTTACTTTGCAACGAATATATATGTGTGTTTAAATGGGTACATTTAGCATCAGGAGTAATAATATACAGATTTTTAAATACTTACTATACCTGCTTATAATTTTTTCCATTGACGTCCTTATTAAATAATAAAATGTGCTTTTTGGACAAGCTACTTATTTCTTCAAGATGATAATCTTTATAAACCTTTATATGCGATTATATTCTTTTTGTTGGACTAACCCACGCTGAAGACAATTTTAAAAACCTATTTAGAGGCTAAAAATTCCGCCCACGCCGGGATTCGAACCCGCGACTTTTGGCTAACCGTACCAGCGCTCTCCCAACTGAGCTAATGGGTGAGTGCCAGCATCAGCAAAATTACGAACCTCTTTACAATATTCTCTGTATTATTTACAGGCAGCGACATCTGGCTGAAGTCATTTGCATCACTTGCAGCTCCGAGTACCTACTTTTAGCCAGAGGTCGCGGGTTCGAGTCCCGGCATGGGCGGAATTTTTAGCCTCTAAATAGGTTTTGAAAACCTTTTTACGTATAACATGTACCTTTTCATCTACGTATTTTTTTGTATTGGTTCTTCAAGTAAATAGAACTGTCTCTTGTTATGCGTTTATAATCATGATGGAAAAAGAGCGAAATTATGCATACTGTACGGGCAGAGAAGAGACCTTGTACGTTGCTAGCTCGTAAAGCCTTTTTAGTGCAAACTCTACTACACGACATTTTTCAGGGCAATTAAAAGGAAATTTCAGTGGAAACTTATGCATTTGTGGTTGAACTTTATAGTCCAGACTGACTTCAAAGACTGTTCTTTGCCGATTGTGCTAAATCACACTCGGTGATTTTTTATTATACCAAAATACATCTTCAAAGTTCAAAGCTTTAATGATAGTGTAAAAAGTAATATGTTTGAGTAGGCATATAAAATTTAAATTTAACTTACATATGAATTGTTATGTTTGGATTTCGTAATGCCGTTTTCTACGCTCTAAATAAATATTTTCTATTGATATAATTTAGTCCAATAGTTGACATTATCTTGAAGCTCTTTGACTAAATTAACACATTCAAAAGCTCTTTATTAGTAAAGTTATGATATCGATTTCATCTAGCGCTAATAGTATTAAGGTGGCAGCGTGAGGCTCTGCTCTTGATTTATTTGCTTTTAATTGCACCGCTGGCTTCAGCGCTGCAGCGCCGCGGGGTTTCACGCCTACTTGTCCGCTGAATGAATATTGATTAAACAAGATCTCTACATTGCATCTACATGGAGAAGTTACTTTCGCAAATCCCGATACTTCCTAGACTCTCACATACTTTCTAAATACAGCTCACTAAGCCCTAAATATAGAGACAGATGGTTGAAGCGAAACCACCAAATAGTCCGCAGTAAAATATCGCCGAAAATGTTTAACAAATAATTGCGCGAATGTTTTAGCATAAATTCCGATCGTGGAAGATGTCTTGGTTCCGCAACGGCAATAAAACAAAGCGGCTGTAAAACTAACATTACAGGTGTCCATAACGTAAAATTTGGTAACAACAACGCGGCTAATAAATAAATCATCGTGTCAGACACAAATAACAAGCGTTAAATAACACAATTAAAAAGTTGTTAAATGCATGGGGGCGTTGGCTCTAAAACATCGTAATAGACGGTTTTCAATAAGAGGAGCAAGGCAGGTGTGAGCCGTCAGGCCGGCCGCTTATCCCGCGATACGTATCTCATACCTTAATCACTCACGTCGGCAACAATCCGTAATGATATTTTACTAAATAAACACGAAAGCGGCCCGCCATTAAATGCAATTAACTCTGTTACCGCGTGCTGTTGCGTCGTGACTATGATACACGATTGGGTTCAGTATTACCTGCTCAAGGTAGACGCAATGTGCAAAAAGCTCATCGGAAGACATTCCACATACGACATATTGTCAGATTTATTAACACAAGAATACTAAGTGCGATGACCATGGATTTCCATTCGGCTCAATTCGCCAGGCGAAGTAGCACGTACTGAAGAAATTTAAGAATGAAATATCTTTACTTAATGGAATGGTTACAAATTCTTCTGCTTATATTAGTCTAATAGAAAAAAAAATACAAAAACGTAATTTTATGTGACTATTACCATAACTAGACTATCTAGTGGCCTGTATTTATGATTAGTAGGCCCGTGTCTCTTGCAAAAGGCGGAAGACAGTGGTGGTGAATTGGTGATGTCATGTTTATCAAATAATATTGAATCTAGTACAATTATAAGGCCTGTATACGTCCCGCTATAGGCACAGGCCTTCTCTCAGTAAGAGGGTATGTGCCTATAGCGGGACGACGTTCTATAGGAACACTCAGATACTGAGTGTTCCTATAGAACGTCGATGTTCAGATGAACTCAGATGTTCCCTCGATTAGCTACTATTATAAGTGCACAAATGTACTAAATTTATAAACAAAGTCATTGGATTCGAATCCATGACCTTCCGAAAGAGAAGCCGGAGCTCTACCGCTCTGCTACCACCGCATTAAAGAGAGCTTTGTGTCAAACCAATCAAGCAAACGTCTTTGAAGAAGTATCACATTGAATAAGGTTGTTAAGAAGGTACGATAGACTTTTAAGTAGGAGCGTCACTTAATCTTCCGGCCGCTGTTTATTGTAAGTAACAAAAGGGCTCGTCGTCAAGTTCCTAGCAACAATTAGCCTCGGGGCAGGCACCGCATGAAATGAAGAGTGACGGCTCGGCCCCAAAATTGAGTGTAACAAACAAACCCTCTTTGCCCCTCCATAGTCAGCTCATCTCCGGTCATCTGAATTTCGCTTGTCAAGGAAGCTGCGGTGGAGGAATGCCCATGGATAGATAATTAATATTCAGGGGACAAAGGTCGAAGTGACTCTAACCGGACTGTAGGACCCTTTCGGGTAGTAAAACTTCTAGAGTAGTTGGTCGCAGTTATCATTGATGTATGTCACTATGATTTGTAATAACACAATTACAAAGATAGCTTTATAACGGTGAAAACCATTTGTTTATTCTAAACCATTATATATATATTTTTTCATTCTGTCATATACCTATCTATATAATATATATAGAATTATACTGTACGTGTGTATGCCACTGAACTCCTCCTAAATGGCTGGACAGATTTGAACGAATTTTTTGTATGTACTTGGGTGGCGCCCTGGATGGTTTAGATTCACAAATTAGCTCGCCAGATGGCGCTGCATGCAGGAAAACGTCTGTTGGGTCCGCTAGTCATATTTTGTATTGAGTCATAAATTTTGATTTATAATTTAACATTACGTCAAACACATCCTAGATTTCATTTGCATTTTGACTTGCCACTTCACGTTTGACAAAAAAAACACTACTGTCAATAACTTTCACCTTGCAAACTATCCAATTTTCCTATTTTTTGCAATTTAATCAGTTTTAAATCAAATACTGTGTTATTAGTTTTCGGTGAAATCCAATAATTAAAAGATATTAAAACCAAAAAAACAAGAACAAAATAATTATACGGTTTTTGAATCAAAATTTAAAATTACGTCACCCATTTCAGATTTCATTTGCGTTTCAAATAACACTACTGACCTTGCAACTATCCAATTTCCCTATTTTATTCTGATCAGTTTTACCTACACACTTTTAAACCAAATACAGTGTCCTTACTTTTCGGCGAAATCCAATAATTAATTAATGAGATATTAAAAGCGAAAAAGGAAGGATCCCTTGCCAGGAATGGCGTCGATCACCATGAGCGGCGATAGCCCGTTAGACGGCCACCACCGGCGGTCGTCAACCGAGCAGCGGCGTGACTCGCTTAGTAACCACTGCCGACACTTCCGTCCAGCGCCGACATAATTACAAACGGAAAATAATTCAACAGCACCACACATAGACGAAATTCAAAGTAATCACCGATGTGCCGGGAGTCCCAGGAGAAATGCGCCGCACGTACTATTTGGGACCAACCGATATTTTGTGCGCACAAAGTAACGCTTACTCATACCCACCGAAGTTTATTTACGACAGGAAGCAATTGCGATTGTGTGCTTTTATGGTTATAACTTCTACTTATGGAGATGTGTCTGTAGCAACCATCCACGGTTTCTGTCCGCACTTCTTAACAAACGCTTCGAGATCTTTAAAGCAAATTAACTCTGGATGTATTTTTTTTAATTAATAATTATCTAGCTTTTGCCCGCGACTCCGTCCGCGTGGACTTCTTTTGCAACCCCGTTCACTCCCTTAAAGTTAGATAAACGGCGAAACACTTTTTCAACCAATTGTATTGCAGAGTATTTATTTTAAGTTTCAAGAAAGTTAGACAACATTCTTTATACCTCTTCATTCATTCTTTTCGCCCCCTTAGAGGTTGAATTTCAAAAAAATCGGCTTCTTATTCCTTGCCAACATTATATATAGACCCTCTGTGCAAAATTTCAGCTTCCTAGGTCCAACGGCTTGGGCTGGGGGTTGATGAGTGAGTCAGTCAGGACTTTGAATTTTATTTACATAGATATGACGTATGTTTTTTTGCACAAACAATAACATCCCTCGTTCACGTTTCCTCGCTAACACATTTCTAATAGGGCGTAGGAGATGGGGTAACAAATATGATGGAAAAGATGAAATTCTTCATCTTTTCCATCATGTTTGTTACCTCAACCTCAAGGGAATCGACGCGGACTTTTCTTTCTGTCGTGGCCATCGCAAGGGATTAGTTTTCGCTACTTTTCCACACCTATTGTAACGCTAGAAATGTATCCCTAGTTGGCTACACCCCAGTATTACTGTGGCTTTAATTTCATCAATTGTTTAGTGAATGCGTCATCCATATGTTAGCTCTGGGGTACTTGCAAGAAAACGTGCTCGCCGTGTTCTGTACAGACCATGCCGGACATGATGTCATCGTCCACACTAGCGCACGCTTGTCCGTCTCCGACCACAGCACACAGTTAATCGAGGATGCATGTATAGACAACGTTTTACAGCTCAAAGTGCCAGTCCTCCCGTGTATTACCAATCTATGGAACAATAAAGAGTACGCGCGTGAGCATATAAATGAGCGGTGTAGTATGCAAGGGACGCTCGTTCGTGCCATTAGTAAGCGTTGCCCGGTACGGAGTAATTGACCGGCGGCGGGCTAATTTCATTCTAGGCGCATTTGAAGCTTCCTCTTTCCTTTTTCCTATCGGTCAGTGGCAGCTACGGAGCTACGCATGATCTGATGTTACACTTTAGTCAGTTTTATCATTATCTTTCCACGATTTTAATGACATATTGTTATACTTATTTTGTATCTCTCGAAAGCCCTACGATATCAAACCACCGTAAGGCATAAAATTCAATGTTCTCATAGATACCAATAATAAAATGAGACGTGACCTTAGATAGTAATTGAACCGCAGCCGGACACTTAATTTTCACTATTTTATACGTTCTACATAATACGTCTTGTGAGGTCTGGACGGCCGTTGCTATCGCTTCCCCCGGTGGCGCCGGCGCACAATACAGACGATCATACGACTAATAAGTAGCGTGCTACGCTTCAGTCGCAATGTTTGATTCATGCTCTCAAGAGTCTTAAGAGTGCTCCGTCGTACAAAAAATATGCAAATTTCCTACGAAATACGGAAATGATTTGTACTAGGATTAGACGGGAACAAATCCTCGATGCTATTAAAAAATTGTACATTAAAAATATTTCCTTAAAATTAAGGAAGTTTTGGTCTTTTAATAACTAAAATAATATAGTTATTTTAGTTTAAATTACTACTATCTATGTATCTAAAGATAAGATGAAGATAAGAGAACACTTTATTGCACAACCAGAAAAAAAGAATTGCAACCACAATTCCTTGAATCTATATTATGTTATACAATTGGCATTATTATCGCTTAGGACGATACTATCGCTAGGAGCGACTTCTTTCAGACAACCTTTACAATATATGTATAAATCAACTCATAAAATCATAAAACGCAGTATTTACAGCAAACTTGCTCTGATCAAAGCTTGTTATGAAGTCGTAAGTGAAGAAGATTAATTATTAAGCACAACTATACCATAGGGGTTAAAATTCATATACGTACCCAGCAACAAGTGAGATAAAAAAACCACCACAAAAAAAACTACAAAAGCAGATTGGTCTAATTCGAGATATCTAACTTGACGCAGACGAAGCGGTATAGGAATACGTGCGCATGTTAATATCAAGCTCCGCTGACTTAACAAGCGATCGTCACAAGTCTCCTCTCAATCCACTCAAAAAAAAGAAGGAACTATGGCAGTGTCGGCTACTTTGAGAACGATAGTAATAAATATATTTATTAGAAAATAATAACGAGCTAAAACATAAAGAATGTAATGTTTTTGTTATTTTATTATTATAATTGTATCATCTTGTCACATTATGATCATTTTTAAGTAACGAATATCTATCTTCTCAATTCTCTCAAAAAAGAAAGAACCATGTCAGTGTCTGCTACTTTGGCGACGAAATTAATAAAGATATTTATTAGAACATAATAAAAACCTAAGAATTGCAATTTTATAGTTATTTTTAATTGTAATTGTATCACCCCATCATTATGATCACCTTTAATTAACGAGTATCTATCTACGAGTATACAAATGCTTTGGGCTATCTTTTTTGTATAACTTTCACTCATGCCGAAAGGCTAGTGCAGGTGACAGTTGCCAATGGGATACAATTTGTACGTTAGGATAGCTATCTCACTGTAAACCGTGTTTTTAAGCAATAATGTATTTGTGAAGTTTCAGTAGCAAAGCAATTCGCTAATTGTGAAGGAAAACATCGTTAGGAACCTAAGTGCCTGAGGTGTTCAAATAACTCAGCGCTTATCTAAGCCTATTCTCTCTCTCTAAGAGAAGTTCTGTGCGCTGCAGAGAGACGTTTATAGGCTATATAAAAAAAAGTTAATAAAGGGCTTGTTTTTGTTTATATCCTACACAAAAGAAAAAAAATGTAATTTTACAGCCTGTTAGCTTTTAGAATATACCTCGGCTACTAACGGATAGAATCGGATATATTCGTGTAATAGAATCATCGGAAGTTATACTTTACTACATAAATTTTTAAAATAGTGAAGAAAAGTTTTATACAGAGCAGGAAGTAGTATTACACTCGTGTGCTTTCGGCGAAAACCGAAGCCTACTCTAGAGCCCGAGGTATATTCTAAAAGCTAACTGACAGTATATATTTGATTGATCAAATTACGTGCTATGGGCGGAGAAAACGTGAGCGCTCGCGACAACGGGCAAATCTTCCCAGAGTAACTGCACTTTGTTCATGTGAAACAAACAACATGTTTATGATGATTTATCATTTTATTGTCGCTCTTAACTTTGTGCCCTTCATTGATTTAATGTTCTCAATATATTTCCATACCCTTTTTTCTTTCCCAGAGATTATACCCGCACAATAATTATGAAATGAATGAAGTTTGCTGTAGATTGTTATCTCTTCACATAAGCATGCTATTATAAACCTATTCAGAGCACAACCTGTTAGATTATTCGCAATAAACTGTTTTTATCTTAATAGTTCTATTAAAGTAATAACGTAATAGAATAGGCATTACCGAATAGGCGTCCAGTGAAAGGCATAAGTACATCAGTTATTTTATTAGGTACTTGTTGGTGAAACGTGTTTAAACAGAAAAAATACTTCTATAATTATTTGCGAAACTAGGGATCTTGCTTTGTGAATATCTATAAAAATAATCTTCAACACAATTGATTGAACGCATGTTGCGCCGTTTTTCTAAATTTAACACTTAAGGGAGTGAACGGGGTTGCAAAAAAAATTCCACGCGGACGGAGTCGCGGGCAAAAGCTAGTAAATAATATGTTCTGAAATATAAAAAAGTGAAAGGACAGAATTAATTTTTAAATTAAATTTTAAAATGACATCACCCATTCCAGATTTCGTTTGCCTTCAACACTTGCTACTTATCTTTAACTTAAGAATACTACTGACCGTTTTTCATCATCAATCCATTATGTCGCCACCGAGGGACACCGAAGGAAGAGACCCTCCCTGAGGAAGACAAAGGCCATGCTCCACCACGAGGGTCAAGTCCGGAATGGTGGCGTCTTACAAGACTAGTGGCTGGTCTTACTGTCAGAAGTTTTCAAGCCGCCCTAAGGCCTCTAGCTGTGACTGCCCGTTTTTACCTACTTCGAAATTATATCTTTTCCGTTTTATTCTTTATCCATTAGTTTTAAAGATAAACACAGCGTTTTCCGTGCTTCGCAAGGCACGTTAAGCCGTTGGTGTTGGCTGTCATGTAATTGCAGTCGTTAAGCTATGTCAGAGGCCTTTTGAGTAAGGCTCGGATAACTTAAGTAAGACTCGCCACTGTCTTACAATCCTCCACCTACCCGAACTTGGCCCCCGTGGTGGAATATGGCCTAACCTTCCTGCGAAGCAGGAAGAGACCCGTGCTCCAGCATTGGGGACATACAAGGGTTGACATCGACAGCGTTTTGAAGTCATACGCATGTTAGAGTATCTCCATATATAACTTTATTGCGTCGAACAATAACTTAAGTAGAAGTTATTTTTCCCATGTTTCCTAGATTTCATACCTAATTAATAACGCCTTGATAAAGCTAACGTGATTGCTACAGCGAGACACAAAAACGAGTGTCTTTACTTATAAATTAATCCAATATAATACAATAGTATCGCGGCATCTGATTGATTGCCACTTTCATAATAGCACGATAAAGTCTCTCGGTAAAATCTTATACCATGGGAACTGTGAGATTTTACTATTATCTTCCTGTAATTCTAATAACAAACGCAAGATAACCATTTCAAATAAGTGTTTTTGTTGGTGGAATGGGAAACAAAAGCTCAGCTAAATTGGTGAATGAGCTTAGACAATTTTTGAACTAGAACTCTGCGAGTCAGAGCCAAACCATATTTTAACATATTTAAGTCAAAAATAAGTAAAGTTATTTAAAATTTAGATTGTTTAACATTTAGATTGTCTACGTTCCAGAAGTTGATTTTTGTTTTTAATTATTTTTTGATTAAGTTTTAAGGTTTTTAGTTTGTGTTCCTTACTTTTAAGTAATTTTCCAGTGTTGCTATATTTAATGTCGAACGCTGTATACATTCCATTGGGTGCACAACAGACTTGTTATGTCAAATTTCAATTTCGTATTCTATTTGTGTAGCCCTGCCTATGTATCTTAATAAATAAATAAATAAATAAATAAATAAATAAATAAATAAATAAATAAATAAATAAATAAATAAATAAATAAACCAGAGAGCCGATTCTCGCAAAATATTCGAATGCTTAGACAATTGTCGCATAAAAATAAGATAAGATTGTAACGGTGCAAACCTCTTTACACCATTTTTATTTCTTTTTCTATCTATCATTTTCAAATATTTAAATTACGTCACACATTTTTCGATTTCCCTCATTTTTCACTACTACTACTTTACCCTTCGACCAGATCTGACTATTTTACCTGCTTATCCGTTTTTTACCAGTTTTTCTGTTTTATTATACTATCTACAAATAAAACAACACCTGAAGTCGTTCTAGTTTCTTATTATTTGTAAAGGATATACAACATCACAAGATGACTCGACAGAGTCATAAGACATTTATTTTCTCATTCGAATTCAATCTAGCATGGCGTTCAGAATACAGATTTTGGCAGTCGCTCGACTTTTTACGTAGGATTCCAAGTCAGAGGCTTCGTATACGACTTATTTGCTAATGAAGTGAGAATTGCTAATCCCAGATTGGAAAAGCCTAGTAACAACTTTTCTTTTATTTTTTTAAATTAGTTAATTTTTTTTAATAATTTAAAAAATATATATTTTCAGCAGTTTCTACAAGAAGGCTTAAGATGCTGTATTTTTTTTGTATTTATTTATCCTTTTTGACATCAGTGTTTAGCATGGCAAATAAATAAATCAAAAAAAATATTGAACTTTTCAGCAGTTTCCATGAGAAGGCTTAAGAAGCTGTTATTTCTTTTATATTCATTTATCCTTTTTGACAGCCATGTTTAGCATGAGAAATAAATAAATTAAAAAAATATTGTACGTTTCAGCAGTTTCCATGAGAAGGCTTATGAAGCTGTAATTTCCTTTATATTTATTTATCCTTATTTCTTAGCACGAGCAAAATTTTCAATGTTGATAAACTTTTTATTCTGATCGAGTATGTCTTTAGTAAATGAAACTCAAGCTAAGTTGTTGTAAGTTATCAAATAAGCTGTGTACAATAAAGAATATTCTAAGTTTGTATGGGCATCGCTCCGTGAGGCGCCTTCTTAAAGCTACATCAACCCGTTTTGATAGCAAGACATCGTTACAGTAATACGTACAGCAGCCTCGTTATCGGGGACTACATAAAATTTTAAGGTCAAGCAAGATGAACAGAAAAATAATTTGCCAAAGATAACACACATAATTTATGTCTTGTTTGCGTTTCAATATCATAGCAGTGATATTTAATTAAGTAATGAATGAAGCTTCGAAACAAATTGAAATACGCCGTGGTAGGTGGAAATGGCGCACGAATTACGCAGGTGAGTTTTCGGGAAGGTGAAAAGGGGGGTTAGTACAGCACTGGGTTTGTAATAACTTCTGTAAGCTACCTGTGCTTTGTTCTTAGGTCATCCCTAACCACAGTGCTATGCAGTGGAAACCCGATTTATTTTTATTCTGACGGATTTTCAGTTCTTGATCTCGTATCACCTTATACTCGTGGTAATGAGGGATGGGGTTTACATGTTACGCACTTATCTTTGATTGCTCTAAAGCCGTTTTCACAGTCGACAGCAGGTCAACCTTTCGTTCTTATTGTAAAATCAGTGGTACCGTAACTGAGTACAGTGCATCTGAATAAAGGTTGATGTGCTGTGGACTGAAATTGATTGGCACCGCACACCGAAGAGGACCAAAGCTTGTAACCGAAGTTCCCGTTGGCATTCACTTCATTATGAAGGTATCCGATTTGGGTGATTGAACTCTTTGTTTAAAGTTTATTTAAAACTAGCTGACCCAGTGAACTTCGTACCGCTTAACAGTCGATTCTTTAACTTTATTTTTCTCTAAGTAAGAACCATCCTCGTACTTCAAGGAATATTCTAAAAAAAGAATTAGCGAAATCGGTTCAGCTGCTCTCGAGATTTGCGCTTACCAACACATTCAGCGATTCATTTTTGTATTATAGATGAATATATTATATTTTATTTACTTTCAATAAAGATTTGTGAAAGTGTAAAGTGTGAATATGCAAAACGATTAGTGCTAATTGTGTTTTACATTGAAAAGAGCGTAGTAACTGTGAAAACAATATTTAAATAAAATATGACGCGTTGACAGCACACTCTAGGCCGACAATTTGCAATATTTATAAGATATAGGTGTTTATTTTGATTTGTTTTTGTACCGATTAGGGAAATTCCAACATTGGCCAAAGTCAGTGGCAGTGATAATGTAAGCAAAATACGTCACTGAAGTAGATCGCTTATACGTCTATATAAATAGCTACATTATACGCCTTTCTTTATTCTCTATTTTTTTACCTGAACAAAAGCTCTATTAAATCGATGTAAGTTTGATTCAACCATACATGTGTAACTCAGTACAGCATTAATAGAGAAGATAGAAGACATAATCTTTGTTTGGGTTACCTTCTTCTTCTCCCTCTTCTCCCTCCTCTTCTTCTCCTTTTTCAGCATTTGTTTGTCCACTTTCGGACGAATGCCTCTTCACAAGTCCTCGTTCATCGCGATCGTTCTGCGGCTAGTGCAGTCCAGGTTGATGCTGTAGTAGCCCTAATATCATCCGACCATTGTGCAAGTCGTCTACCTACATTTCATGCTCCTATGCTTGGTCTCCACAATAAGACATTACGGCTCGACCTTCCAATACTAAACAATATAAATTTACATTTGTCGTCGTCGTCTTCAGGCTATACTAGTCCACTGCTGGACATAGCCCTCCCCTAAAGAGCGCCACGTTGTGATATCATAGGGGGTAATGCCCATAATCCCCACGATGGGCATGCGGGTTGGGGATCGCAGCTCGGTGGAATTGTACTGCAGGGGGCGCTGCTGCCCACCCCCCAGTTTGTGTCCCTCAGTCACCTTCTACGACACCCGCGGGAAGAATTGGGTTGGTGTTATTCTCTAGGCCGACACCACACAGCAAATTTACAGCGAAACCCACAAACTTCATTCAACGTAATTCATAGCTTATCCAGTAAGAAATAAGCCCCAGGTCGTAGTCAAAGCAGTCGTCAGCTTTTCATTTTCAGACGCTATCAGCAAACTACTTTAGATCTATCATCCCACTCGTAATCCTAGTATCCCCACAAATACCTTTTACCAGCTTTTTACCAGTTCTTTGGCAAATGTAACCAGGTCGCAGCCACTTCAGTTTCTTAATGTTTGAAGTTATGTCGATCGCCTTAGTTCTATGCAACTGTCTTAACTCTGATCGTTCAACAGGTTCAGCTGTTAATCAGTTTCATCCATGTCATTCATGAAAGCCACTACCTTCAGGCGTCAGTCCATCACTTTCATCAAGAACTTATTGGTGCTAGGAAACTCCTGGATATATAATGTATAGCTGCGGTACATTGAAGGAGGGGTGGTCGAATATGCGCGGCAGTTGTTTCGATTAGGTGTTTTTATGCACGGGACTGACCAATTAGTCGTCGCATGGCATGTCCGAGCGGCTATCGGGGTAGTGGCCGCGTGCGGTTGGCCGTAACGGCTCGTCACCGGCGCGTAATGTGTTTCTGGCGTGCCGCACCCCTAACCAACCTATCTGCCCACCAGCATTTAGGACCTGTATCGTACCTTTTAAAAGTTCGTCCATACCCGAGATTGGTAGTTGCGTGCGGCCATTTTTATATTACGACCACGAATAATTAGCTTTATCTGATAGGTTTTCTTTACTCCCCCAACATGGTAATTTACTTGTAGCATGGAAGGCTCTGTTTGGGGTCGTGTTTGTGCTTCCTAGGTAGTTGTGTTAGTGGCATTGGGCTTTTATGAACTATTAATGTCGGCACTATTACGTGAATTATGTGGACATACAATAAAACAATTTATGGCTTATTGGCAACCACGCCCAAAGAATTCCCTTGCTCCTCCAATTATAATTTTAGCCACTCAGCGTGTTAAAATAACGTCGTTTAGTCGTTTTGTCATCCTTGAAAGAGATGAAAATTGATACTTTGTCGTTGAGCGATTCAGTTTTCAGATCCAGTTTCTAGGGTTCCGTAAAAAGGTTTCCAGCTTAAACTCAACCTTTCTGTTCGTCCGTTCATCTTTTCGTGTAGTCATTTAAACATTTCACTGACATTGGTTTATTATGGCCTATTTTCTTACAAATTAAAAAGAGTGTTCTAATGCAATAAATAAATTTTAGCATTTCTGATATTCATACAAAAATTTACGTCTACTCGCGATTATTTATTAGGTACAAGTAAGACGTAATTACCTTATTTCCCGACGTGTCGCCAGTGTTACAGTTGTCATAGTCATGGGTAGACTGAAGTGGCGTGTACAGTCAATTATTGTGGGTATACTAGGGTAGTGGGTAGTCAATTACTTTTGGTTTTTCGTAGCTGGTCGACACGCCGTTTAATATATAACTAAATAACTTTTAGTTTTTTTTATTTAGTATCGTAAAAACGTTTACATACACAAGTAAGTTGTTATTACATTGCAACAAATAAAAAACAGGTCAAGTATATGTCTGACTCCCGCTAAGAGTCCAAAACTCTTTTTACATTTGCCGCACCCACTGCAATAATTATGGCTTAACTATTTTGACGTAGGTTCATATCGTACCTGCATTGCATGTTATAATGTAAGATTTAGTTTGTTTTGTAATTGTGTTTTACTACCCGTTTATGTATATTTATGAGTGGGTGCAAATGTAAACAAATTAATGTATTATTTATCTATTTAATTTTTTCCTAAAATCTTAACATCGTAGCGAAGGGTCCCCCGGGGAGCGAGTCCTACTCGCACTTGGTTTTTTTTTATAAGTATCTATCCCTTAAAACAAACGCACTCTACCTTTATTCACTTCGAAACATAGCACCGTGAAATGTTATATGGGGCGCCGCTGATGTCATTGGTAAACTCAAGCTCTGGTGGAAACTTAATATCTTCGGAAAGCCTATTTTGTCATTTTAGTTCCGTCGAGTTGATACTAGCGGCGGCGCGTTCACAGTCGTATGATGTCCTTTGCTATTAAATTACATCAAGATGTTTCTTTCTGTTTTTGTTCATTGTTCCACGGGTGTTATAAAGCAACTATGTATGGTCAAATTTTTAGACAAATATACTACCAAAACACCTTTACCTATTTAAAAAGATTAAACACTGCAATGATCTAGTGTTGAAGCTTAGCGTGTATAGTCTGATAGCTTTTAGAATATACCTCGTGCTCTAGAGTAGGCTTCGGTTTTCGCCAATTTTCGCCGGTTTTCGTACTGATGATCGAGTTCTGATTTCGAAATTAAATGTTATATTAGTTCCGTTATTTCTATTACACGAACATATCTTATTCTATCCGATAGTAGCCGAGGTATATTCTAAAAGTTAACAGACATTGTTTTGAGCCTGATTAATGGTACACCTACTGGAATAAGATGAGTTTCAGAGTTGTTTACCAAATTCCATTTTTAGCTGTGCCATTAAGCAAACTTTCGTAGACCTAAAACTTTCCCAAATCTAAAGAGGGTTCAGAAATGACACAGATGAGTATGTTACTGTTTTGTTCCGATGAATAGTTGTGGTATAGTAGCGACTACAGTGTGTCAAAACGTTTTTTGTTCATCTTACTCATCCTCAGTACAAAGCTCTGTACAATCTACTGTGTACGGCAGCGTAGATATTTCTGTCAAACTGAGAATACCAACTTCTTTGGAAGATGGCTACTAAACTACGTACATATTTTTATTTTACTTACAGGAGCTCCAACATACTTACAAGCATAGTTTCTTTGATGGCTTTCCCATATAATGTTTTGCTTATTATTATTATTAACGCTTCTATTGCTCATAAGTATAGTTGACAATGGCAATGCGGTGGACTGAAGCCTACACGCATTTTCTACCAGTCAAACATAGTAGGTACACGAAAATAAGTGTTAGCCATACGAAAGTGCTAGAAAAAAAATTATAAACTTTTCACTGTTATAGATAGATTGATTGATAGAGAACACTTTATTGTACATAAAAATATTCTTTTTGTTGCACTAATCCTTGTTAGGACTATTTTGAAAACCTATTAAACTAATTTAGAGGCTAAAATCCCATACCGGGATTCGAACCCGCATCCTCTGGCTAACCGTACCAGCGCTCTCCCAACTGAGCTAATGGGCAAGTGCCTGCATCATCGAAATTTCGACCCTCTTTACAATATTCTATGTATTATTTAATTTCACTGTTGTCACTGATAATACCAGGATATGCCCAATCTGTCGCGCCACGCGCAGTAAGAGCCATCGTGGAATAGCCATTTGTCGCTGACTGTGCATCGATTTTATCGGTTTAGCAGGACAACACGGTCGTACTCTGTATCCAGCCCACCATAATCCCCATCCATTAGTGCGTTGGTCTGACCCTATACGTATAGGTGAATAGGTCATCTGTCTATCTATCTACTATTTTAGGTCCGGGATGTATTTCCGGAACATAAACGTGGCCTCATTTTTTGCGGTAATTCGCATATTCACGTTTTCATCCACATAGACTTTAAATAGTCCTTGCCATACAGCTGCTAGGTATATGCTTGTATTTTATATTTACCGTCTCTTACTGCCGTCACTGCCCTTCAACTCTATATAAAGATAAAAGTTTGCTAGAAAAGATGCCCAGCCTAGTAAATTTGCATTTTAGAATGGTTTGATAAAGCGTTAAAATAATAACAATAGCAACAAGATTGATATTAGGTATCCATGCTCACAAAATCAGAAAAAAATTAATCATATTAATAATTTACGCAGCCCCCATGACACGGGTTGCCAATGACATGAATCCAAAACTCTATCACTATTAACAGTATGAAAAACATTTACATTTTTACTCTCTTTGCATATGAGGAGGCATTGGCGCGAGTTAGACAACGTTTGAGTTCAGAACCTACTTCCAACCACTTAGAGTAGACTATTAGCTTTTAGAATATACCTCAGCTATTATCGGACAGAATCGGATATATTCGTGTAATAGAAATATCTTAACTAATATGACACTTCAAAAGTTTTATACAGAGCAGGAAGTAGTATTACACTCGTGTGCTTTCGGCAAAAACCGAAGCCTACTCTAGAGTCCGAGGTATATTCTAAAAGCTAACAGACTGTACCACTCTCGAGTTCGTTTGGTTACAGAGATCTAAACGCAATCAAGAAAACAAGAGACGCCGAATAAAAATAAAACAATTCGAATGAACAGTAACCGCGGCCGCGATATCTTAGTTTAATAAGAACGAGCAATATTTTTGTGTTTATCTCATTTTTATGAGTCTAAATAGAAAGCATGAGGTGGGGCGAAAGATAGGGATTTAATTGAAAGCGGGGGTGGGAAGCCGCAACCGCCCGCCGGCGGGGGAGGGGTGGTGCACGGTGCGAGGGAAGCTAGATAATAAAAAATGAAGCTTCGCCGAGCTATCTCCCGTGAGCGCGGATGCTGTGAAAGTGGCACGCCTGTGGATAAATGAAGCTTTTTTGTTTGTGGAATACGCCTAAGCGCGACGTCGCTCCACTTTCGCATTGTCACTTCAATTCTATGGGTGTTAGTTCTTTCATAGTGGGGCCGCGGCATCATTAAAGTCGGCGTCCCTGAAGTGGCGTTTTGTATAATAGGTATTTGTGGAAAGGTCTACAGCATCAACTTGAAATGTAGGTGAATGGGTGATATTTCACTTTAATGTTGTTTATTATAAACTTTATTCTAATTAGATTAGTTATCTGCCGACCTATATTTTTTCTGTTACGACAGTGTATTAATCTCAAGGAAAAGCATCGTGAGGAAACCTGAGTGTCTGAGGTGTTCAAACACCTCAGCGCTTGAAGTTGCCAATCCGCGGTGGGCACGAGTGATAATTAATCCATGCTCTTTCTCTGAGAGAAGGCCCGTGCCCTGAAGTAAGACGTTTATAGGCTACATAAAAAGACTAGTATTTCCGTATGCACCTACATAAATAGTTAAATTCAATGAAGTAACTAAAGAAACTAAAAATATACTAATAAAGTTTCTGTAACATTCAGTAAGCCACTAGCCAAACAATAAAGTTTTTATACGTGAGTAGGAATCATCTATTATATTTATTTATGAGAATCTTATTCGATCGAGGGCGAGAAGTATTAAGTCAACAACGAACTCAACAATGGAGACTGCCGACACACCGGCACTCGGATTGGAAGTTAAACTCCATACCAGTAAGACACAAAATTGACTGTCACTTGTGGAAGAGGGGCGACGCCCGTCACGTTCTGCGATTTAAGTGACAGTTTTATTAATTTCCTATACAACTCATCCCTGCTATCCACCCTTCTCCGTTTCCGACGTTGAACCAGCGTGGCGGCATATGGAGCCGGCAGCGTTCGAGCCGCAGTTCACAACCGAAAAGATAGAAATCCAAACAGCTGGTTCGTTAGAAGTTATTAAATTGCTGCTACGTTGGACGACTATTTAATAACACTAGCTGAGCCCGCAAACGTTTTTTTTTCATATTGATTAGCCTATTCTCAGGCCAGGAAAATATACACAACACATTTCAGAAAAAATACTCGAGCAGTTTCGGAGGAGTTCGAAAACAAACGCTGTGACACTAGATTTTAGTGTGTTAGTTTATTTGTAACACAATACACGTGTCTTTGCTATCAAAAGAGATTTACATTATTAGATAGATAGATAGAGAACACTTTATTGTACAGAAAATTGGAAATTACACAGATATTTCTTAACCTAAGAGTACAGACGGCGGCCTTGTCACTAAAAGTGATCTCTAAATTAGAACACTAAACAAGACATAGCATACAGTACAATAGACTTTAGGCCGGTTTCTGAAATGAATATTACACTAAGTAAATACTTAAGTAACGTTCTGTCACGCTCTTTGCTGAGAAATTCGATGAGACAGAAGATAGTTAAGTATTTACTCAGGGAAATTCTCAATTAAGAAACTGGCCCTTAAACCTCATGTCCAGGCCTACTAACATTTACAAAGGCGAGCTTATATTAATGTAATATTAAGAAACGAAACTTAATTTTTGAGTAGAAGATTACCTTCTCAAAAATTAAGTAACAAGTAAGGAAAAAAAATACGTAAAATCCCAATAAGGATCAACTTAAGTTGTAAGTCAGATAAAAACATCTATGGCTTAAATAAACGTTACTGAAAATACTAAGTCTCGTACAAAAACTTTGCAGCTGTGCATTCCACTGACTGACCGCATGTACCACGAAGGAATCCCCGTAGCCTCCAGTATTGTGGATAGTTCTATTAAATCCATCTAAAGTAACCTACATATTGACGTACAGTGGTCCCGAATCAATTTATTACATTACAGCAACATGACTAACAAGCATCCAAGCATAAAGTTAATATAATACGATAAATTCTGTTTAATCCGTATAACGGCGCGTGGTCCAGTCAACAAATGCACACGTAGCCTTTTCAGATAAGCTGTATCTTAATGCTGGCGCAGCAGACGGAGGCTTATCTCGATTTCAATTATTACGCGAGCTCTTTCATTGGCCCACCAAAATGGGAGCGGGCGCGTACGAGGGCAGCTCGCTCGAGATTGGGGCGTTCACCACCCGCGTTATCTGATACCTAGCCCAAATCAGACACCCACTTGGAATGCTTGATTGTCACGATTAAAAATTTAAGCGTTTCGGACCAAGTGGAAAGTTTTCACGTTAGAGAACTCAAGAGCGAGGGCGAGTTTCTAGGTTGTTCAGGCGGTGCGTTAATATTACAGTAGCTCCGAAACGCTAGGCGAGACTGACATAATTTGAATTTCAACCGTTTTATTCATCCTTTCGTCTCTCAACAGATACGGAATGGACCTCAACGGTGCGAGGCGGAAAAACGCCACACGTGAAACGACAAGCACTCTGAAAGCATGGCTAAACGAACACAAGAAGAACCCGTATCCCACCAAGGGCGAGAAGATAATGCTCGCCATCATTACCAAAATGACGCTCACTCAAGTCTCCACGTGGTTCGCGAACGCGCGACGGCGTCTCAAGAAAGAAAACAAAATGACCTGGGAACCAAGAAACAGGGTCGATGACGATGATAATAACAACGACGATGATGATCACAAGAGCAATGACGGAAAGGACGGCTTAGGTGAGTCAAAAGTATCCTAATTTCATTGATGCACCAGCCAATGACGATTAGAATCTTTATAGACACGCTGGCATGGCAAGTGACCTTTTTACCTGTGGCTGTAAAAGGCTGTTGTAAATTGCTTTTATGGAGGAATATTACTTCTTTATAATGTATAAAACTAGTTACATGGTCTGACGCACCGTTAAACTTTGATAATACAGTAAAATGAGGTCCTTTAAGCCGGATATCATAATAATAAAATATATTGCATTGTGAGAATTAAATTTATACTTTATCGTTAAAGGTGAACTTTCCTTTTGTTTAGATGGGAAAGACTCCGGCACAGGATCCAGCGAGGACGGCGACAGACCTCAGCAAAGGCTAGAATTACTTGGACAGAGAACCGAGTCTGAATGGTCGGAGTCTCGTGCAGATAGTGGACCAGAGTCACCAGAGCCCTACGATAGGCCAATTCATCCCGCATACCAACATTTACCATCGCGGGCACCGCCCGGGAGCACTCCCGCATCGGTAAAGCCTAGAATTTGGTCACTAGCGGACATGGCCAGCAAAGAAGGCGATGCCCCGACGCCTCCGTCTTCGGCATCGGCTTTCTATCAGTCCGCTGCAGCGGCGGCAGCTCGCCTTGCCCATCCCTACGGTCGGCCGGAGCTTTATCGTGGTCTGTACCCCCCGACCACGCCTGCGGACGTGGCTCTGCTTGAGTACTCGCGGTCTTTGGCGCTGGCCGCCCCGGCCCCCGCCCCACCAGCCCCTTCACCTTCCTCGTCGTCGACGTCGTCGCTGGCGGAGCCGCCACCCCCTCCGCGCGCCTGACCGCCCGCCCCCCGTCCGCCGCTCGCGCTCAACAACAATCGCGCTCCGTTAGCCCAAACAGTGCCGCGAGGGCCGCTATGTAAATACCGTCTAGATTAAAATATAAATATGTATACATATATGGTTAGTTAATAACAAAATGCACCGTTAGCGAAAGCGTAGATGTGATAGTGGACACAGTGTGATGCCCACACGAGGTTGACAACTCTAAAGACGTCGGAGCGATTCGTGCGCCGGCCGACCGACAATACTAGGTGCTATTACACGTTGGACCTTGCGACATGTTGCTACAGTTATTGTTGGGGGTGGATGAACGAAGTGATTTCGGTAAATAGGTATTAAGGCCCACTTGCACCGCTTCTTAAATGTCACTTAAGGAACCATTTTAATTGAATTTTGTATGTACGAAAAAAATCAACTAAATGCCACTTAAGCCACATTTAAGAAAGTGGTGCATCCAGCCTAAATGTGTTATGTTTTGCCTAGAAAAACAAAACTGTGTTAGTAACTATTATTTGTAAGTATATGTTTCATTGGTTTTCAAACTGTTTTCTTTGCATCTAGTGCCTAGTGACGTCCAAGTTATATTATTTTAAGTATGTATTATGAACTTTTACATTAGAAACTTATTTATTAATACGAGGTCAGTAGTTATAAAGCAAATTTACCCTTTTTCATACGAATACAGTTTTCAATTTTGTTTATACTTGAAGACGACAAACTTTATCCTAGACGCTGATTTCTGAATTGAGACATTCTCTAAGTAAAAACATATGTATTTGTAGTTATATCTCCTCGATTTATCAAAAAGAACGAGACTAAATGTTTAAGACACATAAGCATTTACTAAATCTTTATTTTTGTTCATTCAACAGAACGTTTGCTTTACACATAGTACTTCAAGTTATAGTACACGACAAGATTAAGGTTGATCTTCTAACTCCTATACGATATCTGAGCGTGATAAGTTGATAACATTTTTCAATACAGAAACCAGCGGAAAGTCCATTGCGTCATTATACCCCCAGTACCTACTAGACTCAATTTCAAATTTGAGTTTTGTTGGCATAAGGTCGAATCACCGAAAACTATAAATAGCGGAAAGTTAAACACTGGAATTCGTGAACTTTTGAAGACCAATATGTAGTAACGCTATGGACTATGGACTTTGCAGAATTGTTGGAAATTTTGAAGAATCTGTGTGTGTAATTTATTTCTAGTCAGCTGACTATGATTGTTCACTTGACAATCATATGAAATTAAATCGTTTCATTCATCATGACATGATCTATTTAGCATTTAAGTAAGTTTTATCTCATGTTTAGTGATCAAACCAGGATTAGGTGATTTTGTGATTTCGATCTTGGATTTTCTTTGTCTATTTTTATCGGGTTCGCAAAACAAATGTATAATAAATGTCTAACATGGCCTTGTATAGTTAATACTTTAGACTAACTACGTTAATCAAGGAATGTATAGTGTACAACCTGTTTTTTTTTCTTACACTATGTAAAATATTTACTTTCCAATATTGTAGAGACTGAAAGTCCAAAATTGAGTCTATAGTTTTGTACATAACATCGCTGTTGTAAGTATAGGTAACTTACATTGTAATAATAACGTGAATATTTAAGAGAACTAAACGCAATAACTTAATGACCGTATTATTGTAAATAAAAATATACTGATAAAAGACGTGAACCTTTATAATGCTTCTAATACATACAAGTGTACACAACGAATAGCGACGAAAATGGGAGGACGTATGGATAGTTACTTTTCACCGCAGTTAGTGGCTCTGGATCCGAAGAATGAGAATTTAGGCGAATTTTTATCGATAACATAATTATCTTCTTGGGGGGTGGAATGAAACTCTTCTCAAAATCTATCCTCATTTATTCTCCTAACAAAACTTTCTTAACAAAGTTTTTAATGCCACCAGCAGTGAGTAACGGATTTTTTTTAGAAAAAAGATGTATTGTGGAAAGGTACTAAAGTCGTTTTTCTGGCGAAGCTGTACATTGTACAGGGTTATTTATAAAATGCGCAATTCCTGAAAAACTGTAGTTATAGTTTGAGTTTTACAAGAACTGTTGTTTATCTTTCTCTGATGATGATTTTTAAAAAACGTTGTTTTGTACATAACTTCACAAGTAATCGCGCTTTAAGCCATCTAGCGATACCTCAAAAGTCAGCAAATCATTTTACAATGTCCATTCTAATGAACACAAATGATCTTAATAATCATTTACTCTCAAAAAGCACCAGTATACCCTTATATTTGTATGAATTGTCATATATTAAATGGTTCTAATCGCTATTATTTATTAGATAAAACGTAACTACCTTAAATACGTTTTACCTGATAAATAATCGCGATTAAACCCATTTCATATATAACTATATATGACCATCTCGAGTCATTGGGAAATACTATTTTTATGTAACTATTATTTAAAGAAACATCAAAAGTAGTAGAGAAAAATTTGTTGTAAATGACAAACTCTTGTATTTGGTATTTTAAATTTAACCCTGTATTGTGCTCATTTAAAAAAAATATTTTAGTTAAGAGGTAGCTCTACATTTAGAAGTCTGATTTGATTTAACGATCCGTGAGAACTCCCATGAACGTGATGGTATGTTTTTGTTTGTTAGCACCTACAACTGTATTTTCATTTTAAGGAAAATGTTAAATTATTTTCAATTGTAAGCTTGACGTCTTCATTCCGCTCTCAAAGGTGTGTGAATAGATGCAATAAAACTGGATACAGATACAAACTTCTGCGTTTACTTATCTGAACAAAACGTCAAGCTAACCTCTGATTGTTTACACCCTAACATGAAAGTACTGGAGAAAACAGCGCTGAGCAGAAGCGACTGGCGCATAGGTGGGCTGAAAATGATGACGAGTATTTTTTGACGATTTCATTTCACTCTGTTTAAAAAGTCTGTGTTAAAATGAACAACAAAACTACAGATTTTTTAAACTGCCTCTGAGGAGTATTTCAGTGGAACCGTTTTTTGTAAATAAGACCGTGTGGGAAAATAACTTAAGCAGCGCAGTAAGGGCCTGCGTAAGCCCTTACGCGCAAGCCCATTCTTAAAATAATCCAAAGTCTGTGTCAAAGTGAACAACGCAACCACAGATTTTTTAAGCTTTCTCTGAAGAGTGTTTTAATGGAACCGATATTTTGGAGTGTGGAACTGTAGTGCAACCGTAATCGCTTGCAATAATAAGGCTAAAATTGCAGTCACTAATCACAGTCCTTTTAAGGTTCTTTCGGTGTCTATTCGATATGAAGGCTCTGGCTATCCAGATTCTAGGTTACCACATAAATGGCTATTCCTGTAATACCCATAATATAGTTGTTTTGACCCACGAGCCTTTTCTCATTTATTATTATAATTTAAATTCAAAAGAAAACATGAAAAAAACAAAATTACATTATTTTCCAAAAGAGTAGATGAATATTTTTTAAGAGTATACCTATAATTTTACACAATCTACACATAATATATATTAAACGTGAAACGTCTTTCAGTTCCGTAGTAGGTGGTGACTTGCCAAAACCACAGGCAACGATAGTTTGTCGCCTCGGTGGGAGCTATAACTCTATAACTAGGTGGCTTTTGAAAATTATTTATATCTCGTTGAGAAGAGCAAAATAGCCATTACTCAAATTTTTCTATTCGATCCGCTAGATGGTGCCAGTCTCGTGTAACACTTATTGCGCTGCTTTGAGCTAAAAAATAATGCTTACCATATTCGGTGGAACAAGGGCACAACTGCCCATTTTTTATTTTACAGAGCAATTTTTTTCTCTCTCAATGTTTTATTATTTTCGGCTTTGTACTGCTTCAATGTGTTTATTCTTTGCATGAAATATTACCCATATATTTGGGAATATGGTTATGTACTTTACAGGTGTTAAATATTTTTTACGGTTTTTCGTAAGTTATGCCCTTGTACCACCAATGATGAGGCTTAGAGACGTTTCACGTAAAAGGGAAAAAAATCAATGGGGGGGGGGGGTCTGTGTCACAGAATTATTGTTTAGTTTACTACGAATTCGAGGCAAATAATGGCTATGGTCGTGCCGTGGCATTCTATTCAACAACTATTATCCGAACAATATTTTTATCTTATCTTAACAATGACTTTATTAGACTATAGGGCCTTAATAGCCGACTGATGTGCCACTACTATATCTGCAGTCGGTCTTCTGTGACAAAAGGCTATTTGGGACCCGGTTCACAACAACGATCTGTTACTGTGTATTTATTAAATAGTTTTTACTGCTGCATATCAAGGGAGATCCTCTTCATCAAACGCCCAAAAGCAGTAGCGACTCTTCAGATGACGCCCTTACTCTTTAATAGAGACTTCCCTCAAAAACCCCGTACACCAGTTATTTCCAAGGCCAGAGGAACGAAGAACAAGTTACTCATTAACAGGGTATAGTTTAAACATTTGAGTTCAGCAACCGCTTCGGCAGCAGACCAAGGAGTTACAGTCGTGTAGACCAAATAAGATGACATCGACCCCAAGGATTTAAAACCACGCTTCCCCATCGATACAGTAGTAACCCTTGTAGTCAATAACGAAGGATACCGCCCGTAAAAAGTGCTCTCCGAAGGATTAAATTGTAGCGTGACGTCTTACTCACGATCAAAACGTAATGAAGCCCATGCCAACTATGAGAACCTTCCGCACCACCAGCGGTGTGGTTGACAGATACCAATCAGACCAATCGAAGAACCACCGGCACGCTAAAGGCAAAAAAGTATTAATTAACCTTACATGCGGCGAAGGTAACGCATAAACTCGCCACTCGGAACTAAATATTTCCTAGTGCATTAAAAATAATATAATCATGTGGGTACAGCCATATTATTCCGATTTAAAACCTTACTGCAAAGTAGGTACTCGGGGCTGCTAGTGGTGGAAATTACTTCAGCCAGATGTCGCTGCCTGTACGTAATACAGAGAATATTGTAAAGAGGTTTGAAAGGAGACGGGGATTTCTGGGCCCGATTGTAAATAGTTGAGATATGGTTGAAAAAAAGCGTTGTATTTTCTATTTTAAATTATAAAAAATGAGCTCAATTCACAATCTGGAAGACGAGAAATCTTTAAAATAAGTTTATGTCCCTAATAAAATAGGATACCGATTACTTTAATCGATTAGTCTTCATGTATTAAATAAAAAACACCTGCACCAGATGACTGATACAATCAAATTAAATAAATACATTTTAATATACTTAATGTCAACAGTTTAAAAAAATCCAAACATTAACTTGATCAAAAATATATCTCTAAATTGATTCTCGTTTACGGATCGATTTATTTATTAACCGAGTTTGGCAACTGTATTTTTAATCTGTGTCTGTGCCAAGAAAAACACACCAAAAACATACTCTATCTACGAAAAACATCCTTGGTCTGTGGTGACAGTGACAGGCGTGAAAGCTCCCTGACTCAATCTATGACTCGTCTACAGTCGTCTTCTCCCAGAATAATAGAGCGTCTTCTCGTATCGTTTAGTGCGTTTTTTTTTGTTATTATAATTCTACGACCAGTGCTTTCTTTCTACAGACTTACGATCTTGCTAACTTGTACGGACACGGATAAGTTTAGTAAAAGTTTCATTGTCAACTTGTTGCATAGCCTCACTTTTACTAAATCTCTTATAACTCTGCTCTCAGATTGCCAAAATTCGCAGAATTTTCCGAGATGGTTTGCTAATATTAAGCTCTAAATTGACATCTCTTTCACCTTTTTACACCCAGGCCCAAGAATGTATGAAAGTGTATCCGTCTGCTTTCACTGATGCCGGTGAGTCACCCATTAGTTCAGTTGGAAAGAGAGCTGGCACGGATAGCCAGAGGTCGCGGGTTCGAATCCCGGCAATGGGTGGAATTTTTAGCCTCTAAATATGTTTTTATAAATCGTTCCTCCAACAACTTACTCAAAACTCACCTGACACATCTCCTCGGCCCAGGCACGCTGGTGATCAGGCTCCTCCTGCACATCGGTGCTGCGAGATTGCCATTACCTCAAAGCCTCCTCTGCAAAAGGAACACGAAACCCGTCAACGTTGACTTGTAAGAGTCACTCGATCCAACATCCCCCGTGAGGAGGCCAAAAAATTTGATTTACCCACATTTGTTTACAGAAAGACGCTAGATGCCAGCTGCTTCCAATCGGTCTTTTTTGAAATCCATAGAGGATTTCAGCATCAGTGAACTTCTTGTGAAGCGCTCGTGGCCTAGACGAACCGAGTGAAGGGAATAAATCACTTGGTTAAGCAACAACAGGCGCGGTCAGTTACGGGATGGGAGAGCGCCCCGTGACTACCGCTAGTGGCATTTTTCCGAGCGCTTCCGTGCTTCGCAAGGCACGCTAAGCCGTTGGTGCCGGCTGTCATATAATGGCAGTCGTTAAGCCATGTCAGAGGCCTTATGGGCGGCTTGATAACTTCTGACAGTAAGGCCCGCCACTGTCTTACAATCCTCCACCAACCCGGACTTGACCCCCGTGGTGGAGTATGGCCTAACCTTCCTGGTATGCAGGAAGAGACCCGTGCCCCAGCAGTGGGGACATAAAAGTGTTGAAAACGAACTTCTTGTGGCTGGATGACGATGACGATACCCGTTTGCTTAAGGGTCGATCGATCACGATGGTGTGGTACTCGCAAACAATTCATTTGGCAGGCAATTTATCATAAAATACTGGAATCATTGATCTTTTTATATTTTCGACTTTTATTTCCTACTTTTTGGAGTGATATTGTTTTTTTAATGTTAAATGTGGTAATTAATACTAACAATGATATAACTATAAGCCATTAGTAAATTATGGTTCGGTAGTACCTTAGAAATAAAGCGCACTGTAGTTAATTCTATAGTGAAAGGTTTTTGTAGTTTATTTCCCAGTAAATTTAACAAAGCCTGAAAGAAAAATAAAAGAAGAGAAAAAAAAACTATACGTTTATAATGTCCATATTACCATATCAAGGGTTGGCTGGAAGAGATTTCTAATAAAATAAGCTCGCCATGTACACTTTTTTATTTTTGTAATTTTTATGTGTGCAATAAAGTACTATTACTGTACTCCATAGGTGGTCCAGTAAATAGATTAAACCCGTGGATGCTGGCGCAGGTAAGCTGATTCTACTGAGGAGTAAAAACATTCAGCGCATTTTAAATGTATTTGTTGTCTTTATTTATACTACAAGTGACCAAGTGAATCCCATCGCTTCTAGTACCTATTTATATGACGTAATACTAAAATCACAACGTGTACAACCTACTAGCTACCCTGGGCAAAGGTTAGGATGCTCCGGAATATGCCTAGATGTAATATATTTAGTTGCAGTTATTTTGGTGTTTTTTGTCTACATTACGCTCAAATTCCATTAATATGGAATTTCTAGACAATCAGTCATTTAAATCATTGCTACAAGGGCGTCACAGCGGCTCTGCGTAGTTGCAACGCAAAGATTCCTACGCGGTGAATGCCACTCAAGTGCGGCGTCAGCGCTGCGTCGACCCAGCGTCAAAGCAGATATCACCGACTTCACAGCGTTGGTATTTTAATGTAGGTCCTTTTTACACCTCCTCTCCCCCTCTCCTTGTGCGTTGCGTCGCCGTCCGCCATTTCAACCCATCGTTCACATATATATATATATATATATATATAGAACCACGGAGCGTCACCGTTCTGTCGACGCAACGCTAACGCAACGCACTGTCAACGTGTGGCACCTCTCTAACCGCATATTCTGTTAAGACCTAACCATGTCCACACAGATCCTTTTCATTAATTGAAACCACCATTGTATTATCTTGGTTATACAAATGCCCGTATAGGCAATTCTCAGCATTCTTGGTACACCGATGCGGCCCCACAACACAAACATCCTCTTCAGGCATCGCTATATAAATCAATCGATTAAATCCACCGTAATTAGTTTTACCTCGACTGGTGCTGGCCTCCCGCATAATTAGACATCAAAGCTTCCCAAAGGTAAACTCTTTATTATGAATGTACACAAGTTTCTTGGAGTCCAATTGGGGCTGGTGTCGCACCACTCACATACATCATCGGAGCGGAGCCGCTTTGATGTGGTCGTGTCCGGAATGACGTCAGAAGCGGCCGACTTGATACGCTGTACATTCATTATTTGCTCACGTATACTAGATGAAAGGCGGTCACAACATAAATAAACAAATCGTGTGAAGCACTGAAAGGACTTAACGGAATCGTACCACGGGGTGACGTCAGAGTTGAAAGAGACATTTTAAGGCGACATTCTGACAATGATGTGACACATAAATCAGTAGTTAAAAAAATGTTGAGAAAGAAAAATAATACAACGGTATCAACCCTGTCTATGTGTTCCCACTGGGGTTTCTTACTCCAGAAATTTGTAGAGCAAAAAGAAATGAAAAACGTCAAAATTGTGGTTTTCTATTGTCTTATGAGATACTATCGGCCAAATATTTTATATTTCTTTTTGTTTCAACCATAATTAGATGCACATAAAATTTGACTTCACTATTTGAATATCATATTGATAATGATAACGTTAGTGAGAGAGATGTTAGTAAAGAAGTTGTATTCAGAAATTGCTCTAAGCAATAAGGCCGCCAATTGTACTGTATCATTGTAATTATTTTTTTGTTTGTTTTTTCCTGGTGTTATCTCAAAGCGTTATACCGTTACTATCAAATAAATAGCATTATTGTTTATACCGTTTATCAATATATTGCCAAAATTTTGCATGGGAATCATGACCGAAATTACATTGAAGCGACATTGTATTCATACGCTAAACACAGAAAAACTTTGTAGTTTTCAAATTCTTGCAAGTTTTTGCAATTTCTCCGTTCCAGCTGCATAAACTATTAGGTGAATGAGAGCTCTACAATTGACAGTTTTCATTCTTAAGTGAGGAGTTGATGAAAAACATCCCTGTTAAGTCTTCTAATTAACATAAATAATTTAATTTCGCCGTATTTTATGACTACATCTCTTCACTATGTTTCTTCTTAATTCATAAATAGTCACACTTCTATTGAAGTTATTAATTAATCAAAAGTCAAGTGAGCCGAACGTAACTTGACAATAATTTATCAAATGGAATTCGAAGTGTTCTATCAGAACACTGCATACCAACAAAGTTGTGGTTGGACCAAAAAGGTGGTCAATAGTCACAACTTCCAAAGTCCCAATCAAGTTTCTCGCGGCAATCACGCTTTATTGTCACATCGAGATGCTTGCTTTGTTGTATATTTGCTCTTCTATTTATTGACGTCAGTCGGGTTGTTATAATAAAGCTATCAAAACGCTTCATATATTAAAGCAAATCTAACGTCGTCTTGCGAGTGACTCGACTCGAGGATTCCATTCAAACTCGTGAGAGCGATATGCCCTGACCAACAAGCCGATAAAAAGTCTTTAGTTATTTTTACAAAAGTTCTCTGAGACGGACGTGTTGTGTAAATAGTTCAACATGTTTCTGTAACAAAGAATTCTTAATAGCCGATGACGAGCAAAAGTCAACATAACAATCTACGAGTTGATTGCTCATAATTCTATGCACACTTGTACTTGTAATAAAGCCCAATTCCCCACGATTGAGCTAAGTCACTTAGAGATGAGTGGCTTGAAATACTTTGTTTGATTCTACTTAGTAGTGGTAGTAGTTGCTTATGAGTTTATATATTGCAGATTGGTTTTGCAAAAGCTATTGTATGGTTGCAAAGTGGTCAAGTGGTACCTACATAGTTTGAAGTGCACAGCATCTGGGAATCAATGGGTATCGATACAAATATATGTTCGGTTTATGTTACGAATGGAATCCTCGAGTCAAGAATTCCAAGTCCGTAGCAACGACTGCTATGCCATCTAAAATATTGGACATCTCAATCTCAGCTGCTGTTTTGCTCTTTCTTTCGAAACAAACAATGAATCGGGGTCGTCAAAAGAATGCATGCATAACTTAAAAATTCTTAAACCTCTGTTAATCGCACAATGGCACGATGTCACGTACCTATACGACTACCTTTTGAAATACTATGTGTTTCTACTTAATTTTATCATTCAATTAAATTAATCTTGTTGCTCTCAAAGCCGATTTCATTAGCGTTTATACGCGATATCAATAAAAGTTTCATTATAAATCAATGTTTATTTTTGGACATGGGTAGCCGACACAGTTTATAATTTAAGCAAATTAAATATACATTGTTTTGAATTGAATGTCTGGCTCAAGCTGGAGAGCAATTCATTCGGATCGGTTAGATAGATAGAACACGTTAGAACACGTAGAATTTAGAGATTATCCAATCAAAGTTGAATCAATTGACAGTAAACAAAAGCATTTGCAACGACTTGTTTATAATAATAAAGTAACTTTTCCGCGATTTAGTTCGAGTGAAAACAATTGTCTATGATTTCTAAACTGCCCAATATTTTTTAGGTATTTCCACCCCAATATAGTTTGAGTTTTACAACTTTTGATCTACGAGGTTTGTTATCTCATAATTTCATTGAATTCGCTCCGTTGTGCGGTGTACTAATGTCTCAGCTTTCAGTAAATAATTGTCCTACATACAATAATTTAACCATGAATGTTATCCCATAACTGGCCCCTAAAATAACTCTAAGTATGTAAAAAAATGTCGACGATTCTCTACTGGTTGAAAGGGCAATGCAAGAAACACAATTTCGAGTTATATTATGTAGGTACCTAACTTACTAAGAATAAGAAGAAAAAAGAGATTGTGAACATTCGCAATGATGTAGATCGAAATAATAGGTTTTTTAAAAATGTTGGCAACTCTAATTATTGGTAGCTACTATTGTTTCATTTTGGATAGTTCTTCTTGCTCATATTTTCCAATTGCTAAAATGTCTGAAAAAAAATCTGTGCGGATTTATTTTTAAACATGGTCGAAGGATTGACGGCGAAATTGCGTTTGATACTTCAAGAGCGGGATTTCGTAGACCCGTGGGACGCGTCAAGCCAAGTTTGAGTGAAAAAGGCAGCGGACTCACGTGTTGTGTTAGTCCAGTCAACGAGGGGCCCAAAAACTGATGTAGAGAGATAAAATAAAAATATACATATATGCATTTTTATATGATTAAAAGAATATCAACAATATGTCTGTTGTAATTGTGTCTCATAGACATAAAATTTAGGTGGGTCGAAAGTAGCTCAAGACTTTTAGGTAAGATTTGATATTTCGCAGCCAATACGAAGTCAAGTGTAAAGTTTTCCTATTTTATAGTCAAATACTCAGATCTACGGGTATAAAATAACCGATTACTTTAACTTTAAAAACTCAACTTGCGTATGCATTATTTTGCAAAGAAACAAACTAGTTTTCTTTTAAAACAAGTGAAAACGAAATTCCTCCAGTTTAGATCTCAATTTTTAGAGTCTATAGTACTGCACTTGCGTTGCAACCAACTTGGAACCTTTTTTACGTTTCTTGTTTTGGTGTGATCATATAATATATAATATAACTTTAAACGGACAAAGAAAAATATAAATTAGGTACCAAGACATTTAGTATGAAAGCTAACTTTTGCTCTTTTCATAATTATACAATCGAATTTGGTTATGGTTGACAGACCGGTGCTGACAAAAATATTAATCCGTCCGGGTTGATCAAATTGATATTTCAGGAGCATTCAAAAATATAATTGAATCATGAAGAATTAACACATGTGATGTGTATTTTTTTTAAACAACATCCTACTATTAACGAACTTCCGAAGATAATAAGTCACCAGAAAAAAGCACATTACGATAACTTGTAAGAATCATTCAGTTTCTACGTTTTTTTAGCCAAGATGAACCTTGTTGGCAAACAGACTATGCTTTTACTTTAATTATAGCATAAGGTCTGGTCGCAGGACGCAGCCCTGGGCTAATGCCGAAATCCCACCACCACTAGTATGGGCGATCTGAATGATGGCTTGTATTATTTTTTGCGGACATACCATGTCATCGGAACGATTGTGGCCGGTTCCCTATGATTTATCGCTGTCCATACAACAAATACGACACAACATTATACGATTCTTTATTTCTTCTTTAAGCCATATTAGTATTCCGCCAACAATTCTGTCCTGCATCGGTTTTGTCATACCGGCTAAATGTTATTTTGTTGGAATTTCAAATAAACAATTGTTAACGTTGTTTTTTGTATATATTAAAAGATTTATAATATAATTAATGCGGGTCTTCAATCAGCGATGACGAGGGCTCCTGTTGGAATATTTAGAGCGCTCATGAATTAAAACCACCCAATTACGTCTTCTTCTAATCGGATATGGTACAACTTAATTTGCTACAATATAACTAAAACAATCAGGTGCGTGATCACTTCATTTGGAACTTAAAATTCAGCATGAATATCCATGTTTCCATTTCTTCTAGCTTAGCAAATTGTGTAGTGCCAATTCAGTTACACTTAAATATATACTTAACAATACATTATAAACCGCAATACCTACTATGGTTATGCCAACTATTAAGCCCAGGAGCTCAATGAATAGTTCGTGTCGGGGAATCCGTACAAGAGGCCCATAATAAATCTCTTTGAGCACGCATGGGAATTAATTGGTTTCTAGCACTTCATTGCAATACTTTTTGCTAACGGCCGGCCAGTCGTTCGCTACAGATATTATAAGTGCCAGTTACCAAATACGAGGGCTGACTTAAGCAATATGTAACGTATAGGCTGTTTTTGTTGACTCCTTAAACGAATACTTATTTATTAAGGTTTAGCGATTCGCTTCGATTTTTATACAAACAAAGGTGCATTAATTTGGAGTCCGCAAGCATTAAACATAACCTCTTGTAAGGTGACTTCATTTAATTATTTGTAAGTGTCCGATAATACATGGGAGGCCTTCTCAGAGAGCTTGGGTTTAATTGCCTCTCGTGCCCAGAGTTCAAGCGCTAACGAACATTAGAGTTAAGAATACCTTAGAACAAGTAGTATTGCTACTACAAGTTCACAAATATACCTTCATGCAGGTACGCACAGAATTGCCCTAAGAATATCCAGATGGATCACCATGGATCACCATCTGGATATTACGAAACTAAGCCATTATCATATTGAATCTGCCTAAACGAGAGTTTTTTTTACGTTTAATACCCAGATGGGCTTTGAATTTGAGCGGTGGCTTTAACTTACATATACGAACTTAATTTTCTTATTACATATGAAGAGTAATTAGGAAGCATCTTGGACACTACGAACATTTAAATTTTATGTTCATTATTAAGCGCTGAACTTCTCAAAAGTGACCCCAAATCCCCGGCCTGCGCACAGATAACTCTTAATTTGCATATTAACGAGAAACTTTGCACCGGGCAATACCGAAAAATTCACAGGCGAGCGCGAGAACGGACAGGTGCCCACTCCGACTAATGCCAGACCCGAGGCTTCTACTCTCTAACTCCATGTTAGGTAAGGTTCAAACTAGAGAAAATAACAGGTTTCAGGTAAAAGGCCTCAAACATGAATATGAGAATCAATTGTCTTGGAATCCAAGCTTCGATAATAGTGTTTCACAAAGTATAACCGGATGACTTTGAAATGGAGCCCAGACACTATAACAATTTAGGACAATTGGAACGTTGCCGTCAAATCGTACGCCCGGAACCATCTTTAGTTCAATAAATAAATTTAAAAAAATTGTTAATAAAATAGTTTACCCGCTATCGTGGTCCCCGGAACGCTGCTGTAATAATGGCAATTCAAAAAGACTAGTTTATTGTTGCACAAAATTAATATAATAAAATCTTAAGAAACACTATATTAAAACTAGACCAGGTATTATTAATAATTGTGGTATGAATCCTTTGTAACTATATCTGAATAATTAAATTGTGACCACATTTTTAATTAGGAACGCTATTAATAGGGATCGAAGTGTTTAGAGTAGGTTATAGTAAAGATTGTGTTAGTTCTTAATTTTAAGTCGCAATCGGTTCATCTCTTTTTGTATTTTTACTCAAGATATGTTATACTTTTCACTGCCGAAATAAATAGGTGCTAAAGACAAAAATATACAGAACAGCTTCGCAGACGACTATTATTCAGACGTAAAATTTAACATCATTCGATATTCCTTCGAAGAAACAAGTCATTCCTACCATATGATAGGAATGAATTATTCCTTCCTACAATTTCACGCTCAATAGCGACACCAGTCCTGGTGATTAGTCGCTAACCCGTTGCCAATTAAATGAGCGCACGACCTGCGGCAGAGTAAATCCTTCTGTGATTGGTCCATTCTGTGCATGACGTGAACGTTGATTAGGCGATATTACAGCGTGAGTGACGGATGGTTTTATACGAAAGATAAAGTAGTAAGTTCTCAAGTTCTCAAAAAAACCTCCTTTTTGACATCCCCGTGCATGGTACGGCAGGCTATGCGAATTCTTTCACTGTGACAGCAGTGCGCTTGTGGAACGCGCTGCCCCTATAAATACGCCAGGCCCAGTTAGTTGATGTGTTTAAGAGTAGAATCCATAAGCACTACTTCGGAATTCAGAGTAATACTCCTATATAGGTATATTTTTGTAGTTTATATATGCAGGTATGTATATATATATTTATATATTTAGTAATATCATTATAATTTGTATTCTAAGTATTTATGTTATCCATTCGGTATGTTGATAAGTTTTTTTTTTTTGTTTTATTTAGCTGATGCGATTTTATATGATAATTTATTTACTATAACTCTCTCCGGGCACTACCCGCACTACTATCCACATAACCCAAGGTTAGCTGGAAGAAAATACTCATTAGTATTAAGCTCGCCTTTGTACAAATATGCTTATTGTGCAATAAAGAATTTTCAAAGTTCTTTGATGGCGTTAGGCTAGTAGAGCGACAAAAATTCAAGATTGTAAAATTTGTTTATGCCACACCTGGCCATAAAGTGGCTTTTTCCGCACGCTGCGCGTACTGAAAAAGCCGCTTTCTGGCCAAGTGTAGACATTAAAAGATGTACACAACACGGGAGGTAATAAAGAAAGCTCTCGATCGCATATTTACGTCCCTCGCTTGCAGCTCGGGCCGCAAACTTCTGCGATCTCGGCCTTTCTTTGTATTACCACCCTAGTTGTGTAATGTACTATTTCCAAATCATTTTCTCTTTTCATTGTCATTGCCTTTAGTATAAGTGATTGTTGTGCCTTATTTCGCTTGAAGACAAATAAATATTTTCTATTCTATTCTATTTTATTCATTGCATTCGAACTATTTGCGTTGTATATAATTGATCCGTGGTGTCCACTAAAGATAACACGTATGCTTATTAAATTCTTTGCACCATTATTTATTTCTCTATGAAATAAGCCCGGTGTTCTACAATGGGATATATACAAGTTGTGACCAATCACCGTATATCCGACAAAAGAGGATTCTACTCGATAACACAAACAAGTTTTACTTACGAGTAATGTGGGGACTTCATCGTGTTGAAATTACCCGAGTGCTTAGTGCGAGTTTGACAGATCCAATCGAATAACTTTACTACCGCGTTAATCGAGCATTGAGTAGTGAGTATGAGTAAGTTAACCGTTCGAACTGGCAAAACGCTGTCACAGTACAACTCGCACTCGCGTTTATTCGTGTTTTGGCTGGTAAACGTGTTCACTTCTCAACGTAAACCATTACAACTCGCACTCAGCAATTTTAATTTGCATACTTGTCGCTAGGTGGCGCTTCCTCGATGCCATAGAAATATTAATTTACGTTAACGCGATCGAGTAGTTAAAAAACTCGCACTAAGCCCTCAGTCCTTTTATTGACTCCTGTGCTAAATGCTTATTTTTGCATTATTTACATTAAAGTGCGTTCTTGGACCAAACAAGTAAAATTGTACTCCTTTGTCCACGTTTTTTTATAATGTTGACCACTAGGGACGTTTTTAATGAAAATCGAAGTGATGGTTACAAAAAACCTTTTCATAACCTGTCGGTGAAGCACATCTCTCTGCTGTGTGGTGTTGGCCTAGAGAATCCAACCCAATTCTTTCCGCGGGTGTCGTAAAAGGCGACTAAGAGACACAAACCGGGGGGTGGGCAGCAGCGCCCCCTGCAGTACAATTGCACCGAACTGCGATCCCCAACCCGCATGCCCAGCGTTGGGATTATGGGCATTACCCCCTATGATAGCACAACGTGGCGCTCTTTAGGGGAGGGCTATGTCCAGCAGTGGACTAGTATAGCCTGACGACGACGACGACGAAACACATCTTTGCTGTAAGTTTGTTTGCCAATGATTTAAGTAAGTTTAATGTAAGTTTGATACTTGAAAATTAATTATTCAGCTTTGGTTTTGTCAACACTTTTATTCAAAAATAAAACAAAAGTGAATGACAACACAATATATTTACTCAATATATTACGTAAAACAAGAATAAATGTTTTGCCTCAAATTTCGCTAGATACCCTATAATTTGATCGATTTTACTGGATAAACTCATTTTAGAGTTCAGCAGGTCTGCATATGTTATTTTCACTGTTACATTTTCGTCTACATTTATTTTAGGTCTTCGGAGAAACTTCATCATTATAAATATCGTTGCCGGTTAAATTTGGCCGATACTCTAAATTCAGTAAGCTTTTTGTATAATATATGCCTCAAAATTGATGGGCAATGGGATTGTTGTTGTATTGTACATTACTATTTGCAAAACAAATGAAATGTTAACTTTTCTCTTACGTTTTAAGTTTTTACGTTCAAATTCTATGTGATCTTGAAGAATTTTAAATGTCAGCGCCTTTCTTTGCTCGTCAAATTAATCGCTATTTCAGACATTTTGAGACTTCATTTCTTCCATTCATAATTTGAAAAGATTGTGATTGTGATTTTTAAGCCTAGCAAATAGCATGTCAGAAGTCACTTATGAATTTTTCAACTCTAGTACCTTGAGTATTCTAGGCATAAATACAATGTCAGTCCAAACCAATTTTGAAGTAAGTTCCCCCTTGACCATGGGGTACAATTTTGGCCCCAATTATACATTGTATAGTTTTTACTACTACCTCTTCTTCATATGCCGTCTTCTATCGGAGGTTGGTAACTAATTCGGCTTACTACTTACTACTGATTTGCGTCACTTACTCAAAGCCAATCAGATTTATTGCGGGCTGACTTAGGTCACAGGGTAGGTATTTATTGATACATACACAACGTGTTAGTTTACACATCAGAATACAGAGTAGAGTCTGTGGGAGTAAATCTCTCAAATCCAGCACCCTATCCTATGGCCCACCCATTTGACAAATATTGCCGCTGCTCTATTTGTTTCCGGTGCTGAAACTTCGATTCCCACATATTTATTAGTGACTAGAATGTAATGATCTATGTTTTGCTACGGCTGTTGTTTTCTATATACGCCCATATGGTCTTTTTGTTTCCATATATTCACAAATTTATGAAACAAGCGCTAACGAAACCCGTGGCTTAATTAACTCGGCAAATCTTCCTCATTTTCCTGTGAATCCATGCGACTAACTATAGACTGTATCTGAAAAATATTTCAGGCGTCGCAGCCTCAAAATGGTCGCTTCTAATGGACCACGGATATAAACAGTCTTTCGGCCATTTTTACTCCTGGGAGTTTCACAGAGATCTATTTGAGGATTTTCATCTTTAATACCTATTGAATGGAGGTATTGTTACCGAAATCGAAGTTGCCCCAGTAGGTTGAGCAATAGACTCGAAAGTGGGAGACTTAGGTTCGACACCCAGTGCGGGCATATATGACTTTGTTTATTTTCAAAGTTATGTGTAGTAGGTACATCTTGCTGCGTGGTGTCGGCCTAGAGAATAGCACCAACCCAATTCTTCCCGCGGGTGTTGTAAAAGGCGACTAAGGGACACAAACCGGGGGATGGGCAGCAGCGCCCCCTGCAGTACAATTCCACCGAACTGCGAACCCCACCCCGCATGCCCAGCGTAGGGATTATGGGCATTACCCCCTATGATAGCACCACGTGGCACTCTTTAGCGGAGGGCTATGTCCAGCAGTGGACTAGTACAGCCTGACGACGACGACGACGTGTAGTACATGTGCAAAACAGCAATACCACACGCTGACTGTATAGAAAAACGTGGTGAAGACACCCGCGGATTGGTTGGCTCTGCAAGTATTAATTTGTCTGTCCTGCGGGCTAGGCCTAGTAAGGTATCAGAAGGGTACAAGATCTCGGCACAACTACTCTATGTAAAAACAATGTCCCAGGTTTTAAAAACCTATTTAGAGGCTAAAAATTTCACCCATGCCGGGATTCGAACCCGCAACCTCTGGCTATCCGTACCAGCGCTCTACCAATTGAGCCAATGGGCGACTCATAACATCAGTGAAATTTCGACCCTCTTTACAATATTCTCTGTATTACGTACAGGCAGCGACATCTGACTCAAGCAAATTGCATTACTTACAGCCCCGACTACCTACTTTGCAGTTAGGTTTTTAACATCGGAACGATATCACTGTACCCACATGATTACACCATTTTTATTTTTAATGCACTAACCCGTGCTAAGGAACAAATTTTAAAAACCTATTTAGAGGCTAAAAATTTCACCCATGCCGGGATTCGAACCCGCAACCTCTGGCTATCCGTACCAGCGCTCTACCAATTGAGCCAATGGGCGACTCACAACATCAGTGAAATTTCGAACCTCTTTACAATATTCTCTGTATTACGTACAGGCAGCGACATCTGACTCAAGCAAATTGCATTACTTACAGCCCCGACTACCTACTTTGCAGTTAGGTTTTTAACATCGGAATGATATCACTGTACCCACATGATTACACCATTTTTATTTTTAATGCACTAACCCGTGCTAAGGAACAAATTTTTAAAACCTATTTAGAGGCTAAAAATTTCACCCATGCCGGGATTCGAACCCGCAACCTCTGGCTATCCGTACCAGCGCTCTACCAATTGAGCCAATGGGCGACTCACAACATCAGTGAAATTTCGAACCTCTTTACAATATTCTCTGTATTACGTACAGGCAGCGACATCTGACTCAAGCAAATTGCATTACTTACAGCCCCGACTACCTACTTTGCAGTTAGGTTTTTAACATCGGAACGATATCACTGTACCCACATGATTACACCATTTTTATTTTTAATGCACTAACCCGTGCTAAGGAACAAATTTTAAAAACCTATTTAGAGGCTAAAAATTTCACCCATGCCGGGATTCGAACCCGCAACCTCTGGCTATCCGTACCAGCGCTCTACCAATTGAGCCAATGGGCGACTCACAACATCAGTGAAATTTCGAACCTCTTTACAATATTCTCTGTATTACGTACAGGCAGCGACATCTGACTCAAGCAAATTGCATTACTTACAGCCCCGACTACCTACTTTGCAGTTAGGTTTTTAACATCGGAACGATATCACTGTACCCACATGATTACACCATTTTTATTTTTAATGCACTAACCCGTGCTAAGGAACAAATTTTAAAAACCTATTTAGAGGCTAAAAATTTCACCCATGCCGGGATTCGAACCCGCAACCTCTGGCTATCCGTACCAGCGCTCTACCAATTGAGCCAATGGGCGACTCACAACATCAGTGAAATTTCGAACCTCTTTACAATATTCTCTGTATTACGTACAGGCAGCGACATCTGACTCAAGCAAATTGCATTACTTACAGCCCCGACTACCTACTTTGCAGTTAGGTTTTTAACATCGGAACGATATCACTGTACCCACATGATTACACCATTTTTATTTTTAATGCACTAACCCGTGCTAAGGAACAAATTTTAAAAACCTATTTAGAGGCTAAAAATTTCACCCATGCCGGGATTCGAACCCGCATTGGAGTCGCCAGAGTCGCCAGAGGTTGCGGGTTCGAATCCCGGCATGGGTGATTGCCGGGTGGTCCCTTCACCCATCTGGTGTGCCTAAAGGTGCCACTAGACGCTTTCTAAGTCATATAATTACTTTTTTATATTGTTGCCATTTTATTTTATAGTAGCTGTTAGTAATTATTGACAAAACGAAGCAACTTAGAATCAAAAAATGTTATACAAAGGAATTTTTCTAATATTTTTTTTGTGAAAATATATTACATACGTTTTAATTGTTATTATGCTATTTCAATATTTCTGAATTGCACCGACTACCCGTCTCTAATTTCTTTCTTGTCTCCGTCTATGGTTGCCTGAAAGAAATGGCTTTTAGTAATAAGGCCGCCATTTGTACTATATTTTTTATATTAATTTCTGTTTCTGTAATTTCTGTGTACAATAAAGAATATTCTATCTGTCTATCTATCTAGACAATGCAACAAATCAAACCATCGCGTATATCAGCATATTATATAGCACTTCAATCACATACATAAGTCACCCTTTTTGTGTTTTGTATAAAACACTTGATGCACCGGATAGTTTGTAAAGACATATTTTTGAACCAATTCACGTAATTTTTGTAGTGAGTTATAAATTTGCAGTCAGACTGACATGAATTGAATACCTATTTCTGTGATTTTCTTTGAAATACGAGTATGTCCTGAATTATGTATGAATTTATTGACCAAATAAGAAAATATTATTCCTGCCCGATAGGTATATAATATTTTACATCTGGCTTATTTCTATATTGTATTTCAAAATTAATTCGAGATTCATAAAATAATTTAATTCTATCCCTCTTTACGTGAGTACTGGAGACAGAAACGTTTTCTGCTCATATTATTCAATATTGAGCAAATTATTAACTAACGTTATTTTTTATTAAACTTGTACTTTGTACTACGCACGGCATATCTAAGATTTTTAAAATAAAAAGTGGTACTCATAAAAACATGATTTCACTAAAACACTTCTAAAATGCATTTTAAGTATTTTTCGAAGGAAAGACCTATTCAAAATACATTTGAGGAGTGTTTTCAGAAATCGTGTTTTTATAAATAGTGTAAAAGTCAGTGTTGTTCTAGACAATTTTAGCCGTAAATAAGCGAGTTCGGCCCCTTGATTAGGGGATAAACAGGGAAACGAAAACGAAGAGATCCATACTCGGTTGGAAGCGGCTCATTAGATCCATAAGCTGAGATGACAGCTCCATAAATAGTCGACAAGGCGTCTCCTAAATAGCATAAATTTCGTCGAAATTTAAGGTGGAGATGGAGAGAAACGCCACCGCATTTTAGTGTATTTGTAGCGATATGGTAGTGTGACGAGATGACAAAACATCTGTTCAATTGGGTGTGTGAGAGTCTTCAAAATCGCTCCTTCCAAATCGTTTACCGCATCCGAGACACCTCGCAAGCGGGCCTAATGCGGTGGTCGATGACAAATATAATCTTTGCTTTAAGACGAGGTTGACTTGACACTGTTGTTATTCTCAGAAACGGAAAGATTTATTTTTGCTCAAAGAGCTAATCATTCAGGTGAAAGATTTCTGAGAGAGCGTTGTTTTGGTTCGCTCATTATATCTGTCGCCGAACCCGGTATAACCGCGGCGGCGATTCCAAAAATCAGCTGCAACATCACACTTTGATGATCAAACTTAAAACGAAATCAAATGCAGACACAGAAAATCAAAAATAGTTAATTGTGATTTGACGACGAATAGAAGCGAAAGAAGATGGAGTGTAGAGTTTTATGAACGGAACAATTAACTAATGCTTTTGGCATTTTAAGTTATTTAATGCAAACGTGGAATCTTGTCATACTTATAGGTGGCAATTGTTCGATTAGGTTTAAGATGACTTGAAAAAAGATGGTCAGAGTGGAGTTTTTTTTCCCGCTGCCTTATTCTTCACTAGCCTATTGCCGCGGCTTTCACTTTCATTTTAGATCGATATATAGAGATCACTACTGCCCAACCATAGAATATCATACAACCATGATTTCTTAAATCTAAGTAATGTGATACAATTGGTGGTCTTATAGCTTCGAGCGATCTCTTCCACATAATATTGGAATGGAGTGGATTGCATGAATACAGTCGGTAAGTGCATTGTACATTGACATTCAGCAAACAGAATGAACGATCTGCGAAAAACTGCAGGCAGATGCTGGATGCGGCAAGCTGAAGACAGGGCGCTATGGCGCTCATTAGGGGAGGGCTATGTCCGGCAGTGGACTACATAATATAGCCTGAAGAAAAAGAAGAATAAATAGAATGTAAATTCTTTACGTTGAAACAAATTGTACCAGTGCTAAACTGAAGTGTTAAACGGACACACAACAAGAATGTGATCACAATTTCAAAAATTACTAATGTGTTCGCCAAGCTTACAGAGTAATACGACGATGTGCATAAAACACGGGCGCCCCGCGGAGGAGCTAGCTGTATTTCACCCGAGTCAGCAGCTGTTGTGTAGCAATTAATACTACGCTCACAATTTTTATTGTGCACATAAAGAAATCTTAATTTTTGAAACAAGCTTCTTGGTCACATATCTTCCTCATTACCGCATACATATATCGTTTATAATGAACCGGATGTTTGTGAGCAGCTAAGAGATCTTTCGTCTCGATTTCATAGTCTAAGCCGATACGCTTCAGCTATTCAGGTGTGTACGTTACCTTAATCTGTTTGTGATTTCACGGAAGTGTTGCTGATTGCGCCGTACAGCTTATTTTTAATTATTATAGTTCGACTTCCGTCGAAGAAGAAATGTGTTCGTCTAAGTGTCTAAGTGCTTACGTTGAACAAAGCCTAACCTGTGTGACTGTTGAGAATATTATTCATTTTATAAACAGCTAGGTACAGTCTGTTAGCTTTTAGAATATACCTTGGCTTCTATTGGATAGAATGGGATATATTCGTGTTATAGAAATATCTGAACTAATATGACACTTAATTATAGAAACTTAAAAAGAAAAGTTTATTACAGAGCAGCAAGTAGTAACACTCGTGTCTTTTCAGCGAAAACCAAAGCCTATTCTCGAGCCCGAGGTATATTCTAAATGCTAACATACTATATAGATGTCATGTCTTGGAAATTTAGTTCCTGTAATAAATGAATTCTTAGCTCAAACTAATTATATTTGAATCGCGTATGATTATATTTTACAAAATACTAGTATTACATATAGTACTCATTCTGCTTCCCCTTCGATATTTTCTTGTGTGCATGAACCCGTGCTTCGCAAGGCACGATAAGCCGTTGGTGCCGGCTGTCATGCAATGGCAATCGTTAAGCCATGTCAGAGGCCTTATGGGCGGCTTGATAACTTCTGACAGTAAGGCCCGCCACTGTCTTACAATCATCCACCAACCCGGACTTGAGCCCCGTGGTGGAGTATGGCCTAACCTTTCTGTGATGCAGGAAGAGACCCGTGCCCCAGGATGGGGACATGCAAGGGTTGATATCGTTATGAATTGACGTTGAGGTCTACACAACACTTAGAATTTTACAAGACACTTTTTTTCTTTAGCCTATAAACGTCCTACCGCAGAGTACAAACCTTCTCTCAGAGAGAGAGAGAGAGAGAGAGAGTACGAGCTTAAATTAATAATTATTTAATTATTGCTATATCTCTTTTATTTTGTTTTGTTTGTGTGTGTATTGTTATTAATATAATATATTGTAATCTGAAATAATAACATATCATTATTAAATATTACGCGTGCCTAACACGGATTGGCAATTTCAAGCGCGTAGGTATTTGAACACCTACAATACTCAAATTACCTCACAATGACCAGAGATTAAACTAAGTTCAATTAATAAATACTCATAGAGATACTACACAGATCTCGTCAGCCCTATAGTATAGCCCTATAGCCCTAAGTACAACTAAACGACTTGTGTTACAGGTGCAGTAACTCGACGATAGATTTAATACAATAAATGCATGATAATACAAATGAGACCCGAGACAAACTAGAAAAGTTCGTTTCCTAGTTTGACCCCGGGGATCGAACCCGAGACCTTCGGTTTTACAGTCCGCGTGCCAACCGCTGCGCCACCGAGGCCGTCATTAATACTTACTAACTAAAAGTAAAAAAAGAACTCAAATTAACACTTATAACGTTGGTTTTGATAGGTTAATTGATATACAGCGCTAATTATGGTTATGTTTTTTACCGTGTTGAAACAGAGATTGTTAAGTGATATAAACTAGATTTTGTAAATTAATTATTGTACGCTTTCATTAATTTAGAGAATTATCTTCCATGTTATTGCCCTATAACATTGCTCGCTTTACTTGGCGCACTGCTTATGAATCGTGTGAGAATGACCTGATCTAGCCTTTAAAAGCGACGCAGGTCGGTACAAAGTGTGTGAACACTTCATACAATAACAAGAAGAAGTACTCCAAAACTAAACATTAACATCTTTGTTCAGAAAAACTTATTTCGTTTCAAAGCTCGTTGAACATCTATGGCAGACACCTCAAGGAATAAAACAATGCAAACATTGTTATAAATGTCTAATTATGTTTAAACATTACCGTGCAACTCAACCACTGCGGTTGTTTTAACGACATAGACTTAATGTATTCCGGCAGTTTAAATAATAATAGCTTTATTAAAATGCGTATTAAAACATAATATCTTGGTACGGTGGAGAGGTCGTTCACACTGCGATGCCTATACTCGAGTTCAAGCGAGTCAGACTCCTTTGCTAAACGTGTGTTTTAATAAATCACACACTTTTTCGGAAGGCTGTGTCATTTTAGACGTTGTGTTTCTAGTCATATTGTGGCAAGACCGAACACTGTGTACTACACTGCATTCGAAGTTGGAAAAGGTAGTGCTTAATTAGTAACGGTCTTGATCTGCTAAAACCCGATTGGTTACTAATCGGGTATATAGATTGACTAAGTCAAGTTAAAGTGCGCGTGGCCAAGTTCTAGACCAAGAAAACTTGAAGAGTTTGTCACCGAAATGATTAGAACAATAATAATTGTTTAGTGCTTGCTTTTCATGCATTACGAAGTCTTAGCGAAGTGCGAAGCGAAGCGCTCGTGGCCTAGTTGAACCGAGTAATTGGAATCGATCACTTGTGTTAAGTGCAGGTGCAGGCTGGGTGACCGTCTCGCGACTATCGCTAGTGGTATTTTTCTGAGCGCTTCCGTGCTTTGCAAGGCACGTTAAGTCGTTGGTGCCGGCTGTCATGTAATGGCAGTCGTTAAGCCATGTCAGAGGCCTTATGGGCGGCTTGATAACTTCTGACAGTAAGACCCGCCACTGTCTTACAATCCTCCACCAACCCGGACTTGGCCCCCGTGGTGAAGTATCGCCTAACCTTCCTGCGGTGCAGGAAGAGACCCGTGCCCCAGCAGTGGGGACATACAAGGGTTGATATTGACAAGGGTTGATATCGAAGTCTTAGCTTAAAAACATTTATGACACGACATAATAATATGCTTATTCATTGCTCTGACTGCAAAACTTACGACAGTTGTATCATGAATGTGCGGAATTATTTATCATTACGGCTATAAACGGTGATGTAGGTAGAACGCCGGCTTCTCATTCGAGAGGCCGTGGATTCGATTCCCGGCGCATGTGCCGATGACTTTGTTTTTTATGTTACGTACATTTGTAAATTTGTAGTAGTTTGTTAATGCTGAAGGAAGACATCGTGAGGCAACCTGAATGCCTGAGGTGTTAACATGCTTCAGCGCATTTGATTGCCAATCCGCGGTGGGCACGCGTGGTAACTAAGCCCGTACTCTCTTTCTGAGAGAAGGCCTAAGCCCTGCTGCTCGAGACATATAGGCTGAATTATTTTTGTTTAGATAGATAGATTGAGAACACTTTATTGCACAACCAGAAAAAATATTAACGGGTACTTACAAACTTTGTGCTTCATTCATACATGGCAGAAAAGAAATTGGCAGAAATTACAGAAATTACAGGTCCTTTTTCGATGGCATGTTTCGTAAATACGTGCCTAAGAGGGGCTTTGAATATCGCGGAGCGCAACCGTGACGTTCCAAGCTTCGTCGACAAGGCATGCCGATTTTTTTTTCTTGTTTCTCCAAGCGGTGGGATCCACCGTTCATTCGGGATGGGCAATCACATCACACTAATTTTATAAAGGCGAAAGTTTGTGAGTCTAAACGGTTGGAGCGTTTTTAATAATATTTAGTCTGGATTAAGCTGGCACCTATGTTTTACTGCGGGAAAATATTCCCATGGGAAAAACGAATAACCGCGCGTAACTACGCGGGGCACAGCTAGTTGAAAGTATAAAGATACATATTTATTTTAGCGCTGTCGTGATATGAAGTCGGGTTTGTTCTAACCAAGTACAAGCAGTTGGAGGTTAATTCAGTCCTTTGTTCCAGAATAACCGGTTCAAACATAAACGAGAGGCACACTTTTTCCTTTAGCGAATGGGGCACTTTATAGTTACAAAGCTTAGATATAAAACTGTCATACTAGGTTTTACTTCCATGCACAAAAAATGTAATTTGTTTTTGAAACCAAACAAGAAGAATTAAGTTCATTCTATTAAGTAGGTAATAAGTCACGAAGCGTTAAATGTTGCCTATCAATGTTCTTCGATATGCGTTTAGAATTGATTTTTGTACATTTTCTCCGATTGATTTTATAGTTGTACCTAGCAGTCGTTTACTAAGTCAGAGGACTTAAAGCTGTTTGAAAACTTCTGACGTTAATACCAGCCACTAGTCTTGCAAGCCTCCACCAATCCGGACTTGGCCCTCATGGTGGAAAATGGCCTATACCATCCTCAGGGAAGAGACCCGTGCCCCACGGTGGGGATATAATGGGTTGATGATGATGATGATTATGTCTAAGGTCCATTGATGGCCACTTCTCATTAAAGATTATCCTAACTACAATAGATTTTGTAGTTAGCCTAACTACAATAGATTTTGTAGTTAGGTTAGGCCATGCCTCATACAACGAGACAAATAATTACTATGTAACAGTTCATTCCATATTTATTTGTGAAATTATAGTAAAAATACCGCTGGCAAACCGTGAACCGAAACATCGTGAGGAAACCCGAGTGCCTGAGTCTTTCGAAATCCTCAGCCCTTGATATCGCCAATCTGCGGTGGGTACGCGTCGTAATTAAGCCCATATTCTCTCTTTCGTAAGAGAAGGCTTGTGCCCTGCAATAGGAGGTATATCGTTATCAACCCTTGTATGTCCCCACTGCTGGGGCACGGGTCTCTTCCTGCATCGCAGGAAGGTTAGGCCATACTCCACCACGGGGGCCAAGGAGGAGGGCCAATAGAAGGTATATAGTCCACATTAAAAAGATTATTCAATTGTGGTGAACCTTCAGTCCTTCACGGACGTGACGGGCAGGAAAGTAAAACACAAAAAAGTTTGCATCATTGTTAAAAAGCTCTTTACAATCACATAACGCTACGGCGTAGTAATATATTTTTTTTTTACTAATTTTGTGACGTCACGATCATGTATGTATTAAATTTACTGATGAAACTTGGCAACGTTGTAGAGAAAGTTGAATTTGTTATAGAATGAAGTATCTTAGCTTGCTCTCCAAATTTTTAATTCTGTTATGCTGTAAATGTATGCCCTATGCTGACGTGTCACCTTGATTTGACACACTCAATGCGCTTCCTTTGACGAGGGACCAACATTTCAGTAAGTGAATAATTTGTTCTTATAAATAATTGTTCTATTGCTGTTCAGCAAAGTTCTCTAAGTGTAAATGAGAATGGGCAGATTGGACTGACTACTGAGTCAGATTGACTACTGGGCAGATTGGACTGACTACTGAGTCAGTCCAATCTGCCCATTCACATTTCATAATTTTTACCTTCCATGTATTTTCCGGTGGAAAATAAGCGTTTTGTGTACCGCCGGATATTAAATGGCCACATTAAGCCATTGTTTTTCTTTTTCAGGCTATATTATGTAGTCCACTGTTGGACCTAGCCCTCCCGTAATGTGCGCCATACCGCCCTGTCTTCAGCTTGCCGCATCCAGCATCTGCCGGCAGTTTTCGCAGATCGTCATCCCACCTGGTCGGAGAGCATCCTACACTACGTTTGCCGAGTCGCGGTCTCCACTCAAGAACACATTCAGCCATTATTTCTTTAAAAGAAGAAGTGGAAACCTTAGAAAATACCATAATAATAATATTGTTTTATGTAGTCTATAAAAGTCCCACTGTAGGGCACAGACCCTCTCTCAGAGAGAGAGAGAGAGAGAGAGCGAGTGTGGGTTTAATTAGCATGCGTGCCCTGGGCGTATTGGCAATTACAAGCGCTGAGGTATTTAAACACAGGCACTCAGGTTTCCACACGATTTGAAACACCTATTTAGAAGCTAAAAATTCCCCCCATGCCGGGATTCGAACCCGCGACCTCTGGCTAACCGTGCCAGAGGTTCGAATCCCGGTATGAGTGGAATTTTTAGCCTCTAAAAAGGTTTTTAAAATGTTCCTTAGCACGGGTTAGTGCATTAAAAAGAATATTTCCACACGATGTTTTCCTTCTCTTTAGGTAGTGGTATTGCTACAATATCTTCACAAATGTATATAACTTCAAAAACAAAGTCATTGGTGACATCGCCGCACTGGGGATCGAACCTGGGTCTCTCGCTTCAGAGTCCATTGTTGAACTACCGCTGATAATTATCTTAAATTTTATTTAATTCTATTTATATATTTTATTATTGTTTATTTTAATAATTGTATTATATGTACGTAATACAGAGAATATTGTAAAGAGGTTCGAAATTTCATTGATGCCGTTGAGTCGCCCATTGGCTCAGTTGGAAAGAGCGCTGGCACGGATAGCCAGAGGTGGCGGGTTCGAATCCCGGCATGGGTGGAATTTTTAGCCTCTAAATAGGTTTTTTAAATCAGCTGCTGACAGTACTTTAAAGACCGTCCATCGCGGAACGATCGAATTTAGAACAGAAACAATGTAGGTAACACCAAACGGCAAACGCGGTTATAATTTCTAAAAGCTGATTTGTCTACAGGCTAGAGTTACAAACGACGTATTTATGTATGTATGTAGGTAATTAGTCGACATACGATACGAGTTCGCGAGTTCATAATTAGCGGACCACCTGCTATTGCCTTCCTTCCTTTGGTTTTTGCACAATAAAACCTGTGTATTAATAGGTGTTGCTCATTATAAAACCTTAGCAAGTTTGAGGTTACCTGTTAATTTTAGGGGCGGGGGGCTAAATCACATAAGTCGAATTGTCATTAAATTATTGTTCCGTAGAACGTAAATAATCAAAATAGCAGTTTGCTTAATTTTTGTTAAAATAACATGCATGTTCAATTCATAGTTTCGTGACAGCGCTCCGATGATGCAAGAAACATAATAAATACTTATCTTGTAGAGTAGTTTTATATAAGGTTTTTTTAACTGCCTCAAAAATGTGTACCTACTGTTATTATTATATGTATTATTATTTATTACATAAGTACACCAAATTTGATACACCCGTACTGGATCCATGTTACTAGTAAAGTATGTTGCTGCCTGTACACGTAATACCGAGAGTATTGTAAAGAGGTTCGAAATTTCACGGATGCCTGGTAGTCGCCCTTTAGCTCAGTTGGGAGTGCGCTGGCATGGTTAGCCAGTGCTCGCGGGTTCGAGTCCCGGCTTGGGTGGAATTTTTAGCCTCTAAGAGGTTTTTTTAAAAATTGTCCTTAGCACGGGTTAGTGCATTAAAAAACAAAGAATATAAAGTATGAACGGTTCATGGTTTTGCAATAGATAAATGAAAGAAAAAAAAATGTTTTACGGAAAATTAACACCCTATTAAAGAGTGCACAATGTGATCTCGCTACACTAGGCTAGGTTTGTAGGGTATTCAAAAAATTACAAATGATGGTTTACTATGACAATTTAATGTACATTTCAAGCTCTGATTAATATTACGATGCCGCTGCTGCTCTAAAAGTCGTAAAATACCTCGGATCGTATTTAATGAACTGAGCCAGCTCCTTGAATAGATCGATTTGAGTCAGGTTGCTGTCAGCGGCTGAATGAGGACGGTCGAAAAACATGTAAATATTTTTTCAAATAATCTATATAAATAAAATACAAAATCCTGACTGACTGACTCGCTCATCAACGCCCAGCCCAAGCCGTTGGACCTAGGAAGCTGAAATTTTGCACCGATGGTCTATATATAATGTAGGCAAGGAATAAGACCGGATTTTTTGAAATTTAACCCCTAAGCGGGCGAAAAGGGTTGCTAAAATTCGTATGGAAGGTATAAAGAAATTTGTCTAATTTTTTTTAAACTTAAAATAAATACTCTTCAACACAATTGATTGAACACGTGTTTCGCGTTTTTTCTGATTTTACCCCTCAAGGGAGTGAACGGGGTTGCAAGAAAAACCGCGCGGAGTCGCTTGGGCCAAAGCTAGTGTACATATAAGAGGGCGTGGCAAAGGTCCACCTGGATAAGATCAATGTACCAAGAGGCGAACTCGATCGTCACTAGCTGGCCTGAATTGGAAGCTGCCGCGAACCACCGTCAGAAGTGGAAATCTGTGGTTGAAGCCCTATGCTCCCCTAGGGGTTAAAGGGCCGAAAGAGAAGAAGAATATAAATATATTATTATCATTATTTTAATTCTTTATTGGACTAATTACATGACTAAATGTACAAGGGCGTGTTTAATTCTAGAAGCATTATCTTCCAACGCTAACGGTGAAGGAAAAAATCGTGAGGAAACCCGCGGCTTGGTTGGCTCCGCACGTATTGACTAGTCTTTCCTGTGGGGTAGGCCGACTAAGCTGTCAGGATGGTATAGGTGCTGGGCAAGCCTACACCATCTATAAAACCATGACCCAGGCACTACAGCGTCGGAGTGGTCCCTTCACCCATCTAGTGTGAGTGAAGATACCACTGGACGCTGTATAAATCATCTCATTGAGTAGATGCAAAAAGGCCAATATTATTATTACTATTATTATTATCTTCCAACAAACCTCTGGTGTTGAATAGACTCGCAAAGGGAGTGCAGGAAAAGAAGGTGAACTACAATAATAAACTTACATAAGCATAGGAAGATACAATAAGTTATACCTAGAGGAGAAAAGGGGGGGGGGGGTTCATATGTAAATAAATGAAAAAAAAGTATATTTTCTTTCAATTTGACAGAAATCTTAAGTGACGATAACATCGCGCAGGTTAAGTCTCCTCAATGACACTTAATATATTGACTTTCATTTGATAAAACGCTATAACGCAGCCCACGTCCTCCAACAATTGGTGGGCCCGTCTCAAAAAACTAATCACAGGTTTTTTATTGCCCCGCGTTGGAGAAGCTGAGTGGAGTCGGGAGTGATTTGTCCAGGGTAATCTATCATTCCAGCACTATGAGAATAATTAGTGTCAACGTACGCATCCGGACAGAGCGCGCGTTAACAATGAGCTCTGTGACGCGCCATTCAAACAAACCATTAATAATTTTGAATGCTAGTTTTTCTAAGACGGATTCACTCTTGTAAATGTAAATAAATGGTACACCGGGTTCTTAACTACCTACTTACGGAGACATTTTTTACCGAGATAAAGCCGTTAGCCGACTAATGTAGTCGCGGTTAGCGAACGGCCATTTGGGACTTTTTAAAGAAATAATGGCTGAATGTGTTCTTGAGTGGAGACCGCGACTCGGCAAACGTAGTGTAGGATGCTCTCCGACCAGGTGGGATGACGATCTGCGAAAACTGCCGGCAGATGCTGGATGCGGCAAGCTGAAGACAGGGCGGTATGGCGCACATTACGGGAGGGCTAGGTCCAACAGTGGACTACATAATATAGCCTGAAAAAGAAAAACAATGGCTTAATGTGGCCATTTAATATCCGGCGGTACACAAAACGCTTATTTTCCACCGGAAAATACATGGAAGGTAAAAATTATGAAATGTGAATGGGCAGATTGGACTGACTACTGAGTCAGATTGACTACTGGGCAGATTGGACTGACTACTGAGTCAGTCCAATCTGCCCATTCACATTTCATAATTTTTACCTTCCATGTATTTTCCGGTGGAAAATAAGCGTTTTGTGTACCGCCGGATATTAAATGGCCACATTAAGCCATTGTTTTTCTTTTTCAGGCTATATTATGTAGTCCACTGTTGGACCTAGCCCTCCCGTAATGTGCGCCATACCGCCCTGTCTTCAGCTTGCCGCATCCAGCATCTGCCGGCAGTTTTCGCAGATCGTCATCCCACCTGGTCGGAGAGCATCCTACACTACGTTTGCCGAGTCGCGGTCTCCACTCAAGAACACATTCAGCCATTATTTCTTTAAAAAGTCCCAAATGGCCGTTCGCTAACCGCGACTACATTAGTCGGCTAACGGCTTTATCTCGGTAAAAAATGTCTCCGTAAGTAGGTAGTTAAGAACCCGGTGTACCATTTATTTACATTTACAAGAGTGAATCCGTCTTAGAAAAACTAGCATTCAAAATTATTAATGGTTTGTTTGAATGGCGCGTCACAGAGCTCATTGTTAACGCGCGCTCTGTCCGGATGCGTACGTTGACACTAATTATTCTCATAGTGCTGGAATGATAGATTACCCTGGACAAATCACTCCCGACTCCACTCAGCTTCTCCAACGCGGGGCAATAAAAAACCTGTGATTAGTTTTTTGAGACGGGCCCACCAATTGTTGGAGGACGTGGGCTGCGTTATAGCGTTTTATCAAATGAAAGTCAATATATTAAGTGTCATTGAGGAGACTTAACCTGCGCGATGTTATCGTCACTTAAGATTTCTGTCAAATTGAAAGAAAATATACTTTTTTTTCATTTATTTACATATGAACCCCCCCCCCCCCCTTTTCTCCTCTAGGTATAACTTATTGTATCTTCCTATGCTTATGTAAGTTTATTATTGTAGTTCACCTTCTTTTCCTGCACTCCCTTTGCGAGTCTATTCAACACCAGAGGTTTGTTGGAAGATAATAATAATAGTAATAATAATATTGGCCTTTTTGCATCTACTCAATGAGATGATTTATACAGCGTCCAGTGGTATCTTCACTCACACTAGATGGGTGAAGGGACCACTCCGACGCTGTAGTGCCTGGGTCATGGTTTTATAGATGGTGTAGGCTTGCCCAGCACCTATACCATCCTGACAGCTTAGTCGGCCTACCCCACAGGAAAGACTAGTCAATACGTGCGGAGCCAACCAAGCCGCGGGTTTCCTCACGATTTTTTCCTTCACCGTTAGCGTTGGAAGATAATGCTTCTAGAATTAAACACGCCCTTGTACATTTAGTCATGTAATTAGTCCAATAAAGAATTAAAATAATGATAATAATATATTTATATTCTTCTTCTCTTTCGGCCCTTTAACCCCTAGGGGAGCATAGGGCTTCAACCACAGATTTCCACTTCTGACGGTGGTTCGCGGCAGCTTCCAATTCAGGCCAGCTAGTGACGATCGAGTTCGCCTCTTGGTACATTGATCTTATCCAGGTGGACCTTTGCCACGCCCTCTTATATGTACACTAGCTTTGGCCCAAGCGACTCCGCGCGGTTTTTCTTGCAACCCCGTTCACTCCCTTGAGGGGTAAAATCAGAAAAAACGCGAAACACGTGTTCAATCAATTGTGTTGAAGAGTATTTATTTTAAGTTTAAAAAAAATTAGACAAATTTCTTTATACCTTCCATACGAATTTTAGCAACCCTTTTCGCCCGCTTAGGGGTTAAATTTCAAAAAATCCGGTCTTATTCCTTGCCTACATTATATATAGACCATCGGTGCAAAATTTCAGCTTCCTAGGTCCAACGGCTTGGGCTGGGCGTTGATGAGCGAGTCAGTCAGTCAGGATTTTGTATTTTATTTATATAGATTATTTGAAAAAATATTTACATGTTTTTCGACCGTCCTCATTCAGCCGCTGACAGCAACCTGACTCAAATCGATCTATTCAAGGAGCTGGCTCAGTTCATTAAATACGATCCGAGGTATTTTACGACTTTTAGAGCAGCAGCGGCATCGTAATATTAATCAGAGCTTGAAATGTACATTAAATTGTCATAGTAAACCATCATTTGTAATTTTTTGAATACCCTACAAACCTAGCCTAGTGTAGCGAGATCACATTGTGCACTCTTTAATAGGGTGTTAATTTTCCGTAAAACATTTTTTTTTCTTTCATTTATCTATTGCAAAACCATGAACCGTTCATACTTTATATTCTTTGTTTTTTAAAGCACTAACCCGTGCTAAGGACAATTTTTAAAAAAACCTCTTAGAGGCTAAAAATTCCACCCAAGCCGGGACTCGAACCCGCGAGCACTGGCTAACCATGCCAGCGCACTCCCAACTGAGCTAAAGGGCGACTACCAGGCATCCGTGAAATTTCGAACCTCTTTACAATACTCTCGGTATTACGTGTACAGGCAGCAACATACTTTACTAGTAACATGGATCCAGTACGGGTGTATCAAATTTGGTGTACTTATGTAATAAATAATAATACATATAATAATAACAGTAGGTACACATTTTTGAGGCAGTTAAAAAAACCTTATATAAAACTACTCTACAAGATAAGTATTTATTATGTTTCTTGCATCATCGGAGCGCTGTCACGAAACTATGAATTGAACATGCATGTTATTTTAACAAAAATTAAGCAAACTGCTATTTTGATTATTTACGTTCTACGGAACAATAATTTAATGACAATTCGACTTATGTGATTTAGCCCCCCGCCCCTAAAATTAACAGGTAACCTCAAACTTGCTAAGGTTTTATAATGAGCAACACCTATTAATACACAGGTTTTATTGTGCAAAAACCAAAGGAAGGAAGGCAATAGCAGGTGGTCCGCTAATTATGAACTCGCGAACTCGTATCGTATGTCGACTAATTACCTACATACATACATAAATACGTCGTTTGTAACTCTAGCCTGTAGACAAATCAGCTTTTAGAAATTATAACCGCGTTTGCCGTTTGGTGTTACCTACATTGTTTCTGTTCTAAATTCGATCGTTCCGCGATGGACGGTCTTTAAAGTACTGTCAGCAGCTGATTTAAAAAACCTATTTAGAGGCTAAAAATTCCACCCATGCCGGGATTCGAACCCGCCACCTCTGGCTATCCGTGCCAGCGCTCTTTCCAACTGAGCCAATGGGCGACTCAACGGCATCAATGAAATTTCGAACCTCTTTACAATATTCTCTGTATTACGTACATATAATACAATTATTAAAATAAACAATAATAAAATATATAAATAGAATTAAATAAAATTTAAGATAATTATCAGCGGTAGTTCAACAATGGACTCTGAAGCGAGAGACCCAGGTTCGATCCCCAGTGCGGCGATGTCACCAATGACTTTGTTTTTGAAGTTATATACATTTGTGAAGATATTGTAGCAATACCACTACCTAAAGAGAAGGAAAACATCGTGTGGAAATATTCTTTTTAATGCACTAACCCGTGCTAAGGAACATTTTAAAAACCTTTTTAGAGGCTAAAAATTCCACTCATACCGGGATTCGAACCTCTGGCACGGTTAGCCAGAGGTCGCGGGTTCGAATCCCGGCATGGGGGGAATTTTTAGCTTCTAAATAGGTGTTTCAAATCGTGTGGAAACCTGAGTGCCTGTGTTTAAATACCTCAGCGCTTGTAATTGCCAATACGCCCAGGGCACGCATGCTAATTAAACCCACACTCGCTCTCTCTCTCTCTCTCTCTCTGAGAGAGGGTCTGTGCCCTACAGTGGGACTTTTATAGACTACATAAAACAATATTATTATTATGGTATTTTCTAAGGTTAACACGAGCAGTAGACATAATTAAAACTGTTCTTATACGGATTTATGCTCGTTCATTACATTTTTACAATTTTCCGACGTTTCAGCACTTTTTCAGGTCGTCCGGGACCACGGCACCTGAAAAAGTGCCGAAACGTCGGAAAATTGTAAAAATGTAATAAACGAGCATAAATCCGTATAAAAACAGTTTTAATTAATATTATTATTATTAAAATAAATATTGAATAATATTTTTGCACTAAGGCGAACTTGAAAGTATTATCTACTATCTAACCAAAGCTGGTAAAATAAGTAGAAATAACTATCTACTTATTTTCGTTGCAATGCAAAAGCTTTAACCTATTTGTGTTGCCCGTAATATTAAGTCAGCAGTATAACGTAGGATAGTAGTCGACTGTACACACGAAAGCCTATTAATAACAATCTGTGCACTACCATATCTATTGGTCTGCAGTGAGGTCTTAACAGTGAAAAAACAAACAAAGCTTTGTAATCACTACAGGGTAATTAGTGCTCCTTCAGTGAACTCGGTTAAAACAGACTTGATAAACATTTTACAAGTTCACGGAACTTATATGTTCCTTTATTTTACTTAATTGGTGTCTCAAACAGGTAACACACAACCAATAAAACACATAACAGGATTAACTGCGAAGATCTAGAATATCACCCAAAGCATAAGCAAGACCAAGATGTAAATTAGGTTACAAAATAAAATACCACTGAAACTAAACTATACTAATACTCTAACATAAAATAACATAACATAACATAACATAACATAACATAACATAACATAACATAACATAACATAACATAACATAACATAACATAACATAACATAACATAACATAACATAACATAACATAACATAACATAACATAACATAACATAACATAACATAACATAACATAACATAACATAACATAACATAACATAACATAACATAACATAACATAACATAACATAACATAACATAACATAACATAACATAACATAACATAACATAACATAACATAACATAACATAACATAACATAACATAACATAACATAACATAACATAACATAACATAACATAACATAACATAACATAACATAACATAACATAACATAACATAACATAACATAACATAACATAACATAACATAACATAACATAACATAACATAACATAACATAACATAACATAACATAACATAACATAACATAACATAACATAACATAACATAACATAACATAACATAACATAACATAACATAACATAACATAACATAACATAACATAACATAACATAACATAACATAACATAACATAACATAACATAACATAACATAACATAACATAACATAACATAACATAACATAACATAACATAACATAACATAACATAACATAACATAACATAACATAACATAACATAACATAACATAACATAACATAACATAACATAACATAACATAACATAACATAACATAACATAACATAACATAACATAACATAACATAACATAACATAACATAACATAACATAACATAACATAACATAACATAACATAACATAACATAACATAACATAACATAACATAACATAACATAACATAACATAACATAACATAACATAACATAACATAACATAACATAACATAACATAACATAACATAACATAACATAACATAACATAACATAACATAACATAACATAACATAACATAACATAACATAACATAACATAACATAACATAACATAACATAACATAACATAACATAACATAACATAACATAACATAACATAACATTTACATACAAGCACATACAAGCACATACATTGCCTCTGCCCCCACACTAGGATACCCTGTGTCGTGGGAACCAGAAACAACGACATTACAAACATGTAAACATCCAAGACCCGGGGTTTTTTTTTTTGTTGTTTTCAGCCGGGATTCGAACCCGGGACCTCTTGCATGGTAGGCAGACGAGCTACCGCTACGCCACAGAGGTCGTCATAACAAATTCATAAACTGAGAAACAAAAGTAAAGAAATACTTTAACAACATCACTTAGTTACCTACTTACATTATTATAAGAGCTTAAAGCTTGGCATCAGGAGCTTAGAGCCATTTGTGTATTAATGAATTATAATAATGGTCATCAATAGTCTGATCCAAGTTAATAATGTTTACATATGGTATGTCCATCATCCATTATCATTATCACTGAGCAACGTTGCCTGCCGGATGATTTTGGTTGAATTAGGTCAAAATCAGCTCAAAATATCATGCGTCATAGTGGTCATATTGCACCGGTTTCGGCAATATTTGTAACATATTATTATTCGAGAACTAACGTGAGAACTAGTTCATGACAACTAATGAACTAATAACGATACGCAGCAGTGTCAGTCGGTGCGGTCCGCGTGTTTTTTTGTTAGATTCGTGCCCGGGCATTGTGGGCAACATTCCCGGAATAGCGATCAATAGCCATTTAATCTTGGGCTCTAAAGGAGCTTGTGTTGTAGAAGAAATACAAGAAATATCTGTTGTTACTTATTTTGAGATTAATACTTACAATTTAATTCTGCATATGAGAATCAGACCTGCCACAGAAAATATGCGCTAGTCCTACAATTGGTACATTTAAGAAGCAGTTGAAAGAGCACTATTTATCTCTATCATTCATAACTTTGAGCTAAATATTTATTTATTATTTTCTATGTATTTTATTTATATTTACAGGTATTTAATTTATGTAGTGTATTATTTCTGCTTAGGTTCTTGCTAAGGGTTTTTGTAGTCTATGTAGTTTATTTTGTACACGTATATAGACCCGTTTTTTACTGCTGCTCCGACTCTCCAAGGTTTGCTGGAAGAAATCTCTTACAGAGATAAGCTCGCCTTTGTACATCTTATTTCTTATGTAATGTCCTATTTAAAGTTTCGTGTATACAATATAGTATAATAAAGAAAATTGAGTTTCTATCGACACTAGAATAACTGTACCGACACTTGCAAACTAAAATCGCTTAAGCAAAAAATTAAATCAACATTACATGAATGTTTGGTTTCAACTCATAAGTTGAAACCAAACATCATCTTACTCGAAACAGCATACTGTTTCGAGTAAGACGATTATGAGTCGAACTATTGATTTCATAACGATACTCAAAGCTCACTGCGTTGACCTTTTGCCCACCTCCGACTAAGTAACGGAGATAGATAACACAACAAATCGCTTTGTTACAGCGGCGAGACTAACCGAGAAGAAACGACAGGCACAGGGGCTGTGTCCCGGTGAAATATTATCTCTACGAGTAGGCAGGCACCAACTTACTGGCCTCTCGACTGAGCATAATGACATTTTAGTATTACAACACTTTATCTACAAGAGCCGAAAAGTTCCGAGATAAGTTAAACGCCAACTGGTATATTGTTTCAGAAAGTTGACAGCCGATGTAATTTGTTATTGTCAAGGCGCTTGCCTCCGGGAACGAGCGCTGCGCGGTCGCGGGCGACCAGACAGAGAAGCCTAACTGACGATGACGCAACCAAAAATACTCGCCCTAACCTATCTGTGCGGTATCGTACCGACTTAAAAATGACATTTATCATTTGTATACTAGATACAACCGCTCACAATCTTTTATCTTCAACCGTTGTATTAGTGACGTTCTCTCAATAAAGCTACCGACTAAGCGGCAATAATAATTCACCTGTTTTGTATAGTGTGTTCTTGAACTAATGCGTTTTAAAGTTATTACCATTAAATTTCCGATTTCAATCTAATCTGGGATAAAATCGCCTTGGTAGCCGTCGCTCTTGACTAATGCTAGCTTACAATTATCTTCTAAGATGTATCCCCTCTCTCATATACTCATAATATCTGGAAATCTCAAAAGTTCTCTGATTGCATTTTATCAGTAAGCTTCTAAAAACAATTTCGTCTATTAGCCAAGTAATCCTACTCCTACTAATATTATAAACGCGAAAGTTTGTAAGGACGGATGGATGGATGTTTGTTACTCTATCAAGTAAAAACTACTGAATGGATTTTAATGAAACTTTACAATAATATAGCGTATACATCAGAATAACACATAGGCTACAATTTATGAGGATATCGTAAGAATTCTCCAAAATAGGGCGATAAGTGTCAAGTAAGTAGGAAAAAATATAACATCCGCGAGCTATTCTGGCGTGCAGTGTCAAAAATGCGCTGCCTACCTATTGTATACGCTAATATAAGCTACTCGAAAAGCAATCCTGCACAGACGAAGTCGCAGGCACCAGCTTGTTAAATATAATTTCTGTACTATTATTAATAAATTATTAATGATTTTCTTTTACTCTGTCCCGTGTTCTGTCCGACCACGATCTATAAACAGAATCTTGCAACAATAATGTTAACTTTGAGCGAGACGGTATACCTATTTCAAGTGTATTCGTAAGTGATCTGTCACAATGTGTAATGTTGGAGAAGAACAGCTGAACATCCCTTTTTAAACTGAGGATCAATACGAGTAAAATTCATCAATGAAAATTTTACATCAATGGATATAATCTTCATAGGTGTAGCTATTTACATAGGTAGGTAGTATATTTATACATCTTTAATTAGTCCTCTTTAAATACCATACATATGTTGTTTGACATCCCTAAACATATAAATATACATAAGTTTTAACTAAAGATGACCTACCAAGTACATTTGTACTGTACTGGAGACTGATACGCCAAATTTTGACAATATCCTCCGAAAATAACAGCTCTCACCACTGTAACAAATTAGTGCCGATAGCTTTCCAACAATTTCGGCACTAAGATTCTAATGCATATCACTTACAAGTGCGAATCGTCTGAAAAAGAAAATAACAAGCCGTTAATGAATTGTTAACAGCTCAGTTGACCTAAGTGCATACAAAATAACATTTGAGCTGTTAACAGTAGATTAACAGATTGTTAGTGTACGAGAAACTGGGGCTAAGTATCTGAGATGTAGTGTTACCGGTTTCATATTACATGGACGTTAAAATGATCACGTTTCAGTCGCACGCGCAGGAAGATTAAAGTTAACCTATCAAACAACATCCATAAAAATAGCCCACTTTAGATTCATCATGCGACTAAGCGACTAAAGCTACTGTAGAGAAGACCTGAGGGAAAAAATGCATGCTTATGGCTAGAAGAGAGCAAATTATGTCTTTCATATGACTGACTCACACACCTACCTGATCAGGGACTTAATCAATTATGTGCACGAAATCCTGTCGGAATCCTGACGATTGCGATAACAATTACTGTCGAGTTTAACAGACGATTGGAACCATTCAAGATTTGCTGCGCGTATTATAGGGGCAGTATAAAAGAGCGGTGGTAGCGGAGCGGTGTAGAACGCTGGCTTCTGAATCGGGAGGTCGTGGGTTCGAACCCCGGCATGTACTAATGACTTTGTTTTCTAAGTTATGTACATTTGTGAAATTATAGTAGCAATACTACTCGCTGACGGTGAAGGAAACATCGTAAGGAAACCCTAGTGTCTGAGGTGTTAGCGTACCTCAGCGCTTGCTACGTACAATGGCCCAACTATGAGGTTAAGTGCGGAAATCCCAGGTCTAACTAACGATAGGGGCAGTATAGCTGTTGATCATTGAATTGTCGGTAGTGGTGTGTTCTAACCTTGCTTCTGCTTGAAAAAGTTGGAGGAAGCGCGGTGCATTAACTAACCGCATGGCGCTTGTGGGATTTTTGGCGGAATTTAGCAAAGTTACTAGTTACTAGTCACATTTTAATGCTATTATGGATTACCGCAAAGTAAGGCCTGATTCCATACAATATCATTGAATACTACTGAAGGTCCTACTTCTGGATGTTACTGAGAAGGCGTCTTGATGGATAAACGTCGTGTACTTCTTCGTAGCGTGTTGACGGCAGCGTGATGAAAGGATTTGCCAATCAGCGCAAGGGGACTCGCTGATTGCTGCCCAGTGTTAGGTACTTTGAAAAATTCAGTCAAAGTAAATAATTTTAAATATTTCTTAGCCACGTTTTTCCAATTCTACCCTTTTTGAATCCAAACACTGGCAACACTGGTTAACTGGAAGAAAATACTCATTAGTATTAAGCTCGCAAAAGAATTTTCTAATCTAATCTAACACTATCTCGTATAAAAAGGCATTCTCGCTAACGCCGTCGTTATGTCCGGATGTGTACTGAAGTGTCGCTGCTTGTAAATAGATTACGTTATTACGTTACCTACTACAAAGTTAACAATAAAAAGTGAAAAATAATACGACGTGGTTATTTTATTACGCCAGGTTGGGCCAGACGTACGGGCTCATGCGGGACGTACGTTGTGGACTTTAACTAGAAGAGAGATACGTAACATAACATTTACATACTGGCACATACATTGCTTCTGGCCCACACAAGGATACCCTGTTTCGTGGGTACCAGAAACAGCGACATCACAAACATGTAAACGTCCAAGACCTGGGGTGTTTTTTTTTTGCCCCCAGCCACGGATCGAACCCGGCACCTCTCGCATGTTAGGCAGATGCGCTACCACAGAAGTAGTCCTACCTACTTACCTATACGAATATGAGTGTGTGTTAGAGAGGTTGTCACACTACATCGAGACCAATGCTAAATGTCCCGATTTGATAGGAAACTATACAAAGAATAACTGCGGACTTACGTGGAAATGGCTCATTTAAATATTCATTTTCATGCTCACGCTTTATCTGTTACTTTATTGATTCTACCTACCGTTTTCCGGCATGCCATTTATCTTTTGCATATTTCACAGTAGTTTATGAGGATGGGTATGAAGACGCTACTTAAGAAGAAAACATTGAAAAAACGAAGATTGTGAATCATTGTTATGCGTGTTATCTAAGGGCACGACAGTGCTTCCGCCAAGACAAGCAGGGCAATACAGTTTGTTAGCTTGTAGAATATACCTCGGGCTCTAGAGTAGGCTGCGGGTTTCGCCGAAAGCACACGAGTGTAATACTACTTCCTGCTCTGTATTAAAGTTTTCTTCACATTTTGAAATGTTATGTAAAGTATTAGTTCCGATATTTCTATCCGATTTATCCGATAGTAGCAGAGGTATATTCTGAAAGCTAACAGACTGTACTTACCTTTCCTCGAAACGTTTCGTCGTGGTTCTGAACCTTCTCAGTATCTATATGCCTACTCGTTTAAGAATTGTAGTAAGCAGACTAACGAATCGCAGTAAGTTTCAGGGCCTAACTTTCCTGCGATTCAGGAAAAGACGATGCGATGCGGTAGATACCAATTTAATTTCTCTAGTTTTTACACTTCTTTTCTTAACTAATACATGTTGATTTTTTCTCACCAGGACACGTGATGAATACCTAAAACACGTCGATTTCGAAACAGACACGAGTCTGTAATCATAGTTAGGATGTGCAACATTGTATATGTATATATATTTAGTGTTCTTTTTATATTTAAGTATATACATGTGTGCCAGTTTATTATATCTAATTACATTTATCTTTATCTCAATATAATTATTAGAGCTGGTTATTTATTTGCGTATAATTTTATATGTATAATTATAATTGTAGCTTATTCTGTCACGTAATTAAAACTATTTGTATATTTTTCATTCTGTATTTGAAAAAATGAAAATGAAAAATGAAAAAAATATTTATTCTAAGGAATGGTTACAACGACTTACATTCCTGCGCTTATATTATTCTAGAAGAAAAACATAACAAAAACGTAATTTTATGTGACTACTACCATAACTAGACTATCTAGTAGCCTGTATTTATGGTAAGTAGGCCCGTGCCTCTAGCAAAAGGCGGAAGACAGTTAATGGTGATGTCATGTTTATCAAACAATATTGAATCTAGTAGAACATGTGAGGCAAAATTTATAATACGTTTTCTATTCATATGGGTATTATTCTATATAACATATGAGTATTCTACTCTATATGGCATTGCTCATCGCACCGCAGTCTGTAACGCCCGTGGGGTACAACCTGGCACTGACTGAAAATCAGCGCTGAAGGCTTGTCCATCAGCATATTGCTGAGTCAGTTGCCATTTATAGCAGCAGTGACACGTTTTTTGTTAATGTTATGTTTAGTCATATTTTTTAAGTTTGTTACTGTGGTGTGCGTGCGCACTGTTTCTATAATTAATACTTTTCTTCTTCTTCATCTGGATGTTATTATTATGACGTACCTACTCAACTCTACATCCTCATGAAGTACCAGTTGCAAATGATGTAGAAACACCAGAAGAATGCAAATTGCAGACGTTTCCTTTAAATACCAGACCTAAACCAACAGACATCGAGGTAGACGATAACTACCATAGCCCGGAAATAGTGCACTGTACCAAAGTATTTTAGGAGACGTGTAGGGGAATGAAACTAAAAAATATACTTATACTAGCTGACCCAGCGAACTTTGTACCGCCTAACAGTCGATTATTTATAAGTTTTTTTTTATTTTTCCCTCGTTAAAAACCATCCTCGTACTTCAAGGAATATTTTAAAAATAGAAGTGGCGAAATCGGTTCAGCTGCTCTTGAGATTTGCGCTTACCAACACATTCAGCGATTCATTTTTATATTATAGAAGATGTATTTAGTACGCAGGCGCACAGTACCCATCCAAAGGGCTTGGCCCTTACGAGCTTTACACGTATAGCTTTCGTTTTCATAAAGTAAATTAACATTGAATCAAATTTTCACTTAAAAATACAGATTAAATGCTTTAAGTCGGATTATTAGAATGAGTTAAAAGGGGCCGCCCGTGAGCGTTATGCTTAAGGGTGTGCTTGTGGCGGAATGACGGTCCCTAGTGAATGCTTTAATTACAAATATTACATTCGTTATCAACCCTTGTATGTCCCCACTGCTGGGGCACGGGTCTCTTCCTGCATCGCAGGAAAGGTAGGCCATACTCCACCACGGGGGCTAAGTCCGGGTTGGTGGAGGATTGTAAGACAGTGGCGGGCCTTACTGTCAGAAGTTAACAAGCCGCCCATAAGGCCTCTGACATGGCTTAACGACTGCCATTACATGACAGCCGGCACCAACGGCTTAGCGTGCCTTGCGAAGCACGGAAGTTCTCGGTAAAATGCCACTGGTGGTAGTCACGGGACGGTCTCCCATCCAGTACCTGACCGCGCCTGTTGTTGCTTAAATCAAGTGATTGATTTCAATCACTCGGTTCGCCTGGGCCACAAACGCTTTAAATAAAATAGTCCATTAGCGTGTATAAAATCTAAGTAGATTACAGTGCGCGGGAATAAAAAAACAACTGCTTCAAAAGATCTACCCTGGCCACGAACATAAAGTTCGTTTCACAAAAAGGCATTATCAGGACAATCGGAGGCAAGGAATCGGAAAAAAGAAACAATCGTCAGAGGGGTCGGATTCACTTAATTTATCCTTTGCAGTTTTAAATCGGTGTAAAGATTCAGCAGCCGAACCGCTCTTTTTTTTCAATTATCGGTACCGATCTCTACGAGGCTTTACGATAGCTTCCGAGGATCGAACACTGTTTGAGACAGGGAAAAACCTCGGCCACCGAGCTTTAATCTTTCCATTCTACGTTGGAAAATCGATATGAATTAATTAGATGTCCGTCTCTAGAAAACTAACACGTTTGCAAGAAAGGCATTTAACTGAACCGTATGTCATTTTAACCTTTCTGGGAAATGAAGTAAATAGTAGGTACCTACTGTAGCGATTTAGTTATATATTAAACGGGTCAAATCGCGATTATTTATTAGGTAAAACGTTGCCGTGGTACAGTTGCCGTGGTCTCGGGTAGACCGAAGTGGCGAGTACAGTCAATTATTATGGGTAGTCACTATAAATTTTTCGCAGCTGGCCGACACATTCCTAATAAGCCGCCACCGACCCGGACTTGACCCCCGTGGTGGAGTATGGCCTAACCTTCCTGCGATGCAGGAAGAGACCCGTGCCCCAGCAGTGGGGACATACAAGGGTTGATAAAGCCGCGGCTAACACCGCCGGGCACAGCTAGTATATTATATTATTACAGCACATAATAAAATAGATCTTCCCTAGTAAGCCAAGTCTTGGGCACTTAAGGTTACAATTAACATGGGGAAACCAATCATTTTTTTGAAAAACAACGGTCGAAAGATTTTATCATTCGAGAGGCACTCAGAAGTCAGGCACCTACATGGATGCCTGCACGCCAAATTACATCCATTTTATTCTTTAAAGGCTGCGTGAGCAGATGCGTTGGTGGAGCTACACTTAAGAGCTGGCGTTTTTAATTACCTACACATACTACAAAACGATGTGATGTATTTTTGGTTATTTTATTTTATCACTTACATTGAAAATAAAACTGGTTCAATGTTAAGAAGAAACAAAGTCGTAAAACCTTGTATTAAAGAGCTCTGGGGCGCTAACTAGCGCCACCAATGGACTAAAAATCGTATTCTGTTTCAGATCACGTTTATTTCAAAAGGTGAACGTTATAAAACCTAGAGCAGAGCAGAGCAGAGCAGAGCAGAGCAGAGCAGAGCAGAGCAGAGCAGAGCAGAGCAGAGCAGAGCAGAGCAGAGCAGAGCAGAGCAGAGCAGAGCAGAGCAGAGCAGAACAGAACAGAACAGAACAGAACAGAACAGAACAGAAAACATTTATTTGGTACCAGAATCAAAACAAAAACAATAATGGTTTAGCGTGAACTTAGGGTCTACGTGGAGTAGGTACTTACTACCATAAATAAGACATGGCACCAAAATGGCCGCCGCTCAGCATATGCCATGATCGTTGCAGACCATGACGCTGATTTTCAACTGTGACGACAACAACAACTGTGACTAATATTTTTTTAAATCTAAAGCCTAGAACCCAGTAGTGTTTCTTAATTATTCGCGATACCCATGCATAGTTATGTACCTACTCGCCACGACTACCCGTGACCACGGCAACTGTGACGCTGCCGAAACGTCGGGAAATAAGGTAATTACGTTTTGAAAACCTATTTAGAGGCTAAAAATTCCACCCATGCTGGGATTCGAACCCGTGACCTCTGGCTTTCCCTGCCAGTCCTCTTTCCAACTGAGCTAATGGGCGACTCACCGGCATCAGTGAAATTTCGAACCTCTTTACAATATTCTCTGTATTACGTACAGGCAGCGACATCTGGCTGAACTAATTTGCATCACTTGCAGCCCCGAGTACCTAGTTTGCAGTTAGGTTTTACATCGGTGGAATTTTTAGCTTCTAAATAGGTTTTTAAATTTGTCCTTAGCATGGGTTAGTGTATTAAGAAAGAATTATAATTACGTTTTAGCTAATAAATAATCTAGAACCTAGGACCGACAACCGAGGACTTTAATCGATTCCCGCCAAAAACGGCCGTTTTTGGCAAAACTGCTTTGAAGTCCTGATTATTGGACCTAAGCCTTCTTGCCAGTAGGTTTTAAAAAGAGCTACGTTGCTCGTTTGACGTTTGCTTTTTCCAAAGACGTTCTGTTATAAAAAAAAGAAATTATGTTTTATTTCTTAGCACTAATACCTCTTTAATATTGACGGTCAAATTATTTTTCACGCTTTATCGAATTGGAGAGCGGACATCTCAAAGACTAGTTAAAAGCAATCAGTCGTACAATACAGAAGAATACTTCTAGGGAATTTCCATAAGTATTTTCATATTTTCTTTGAACCTAAAGAATAAGTAAGTGATTATGTACACCCTTGTGTGTCCCCACTGCTGGGGCACGGGTCTCTTCCTGCACCGCAGGAAGGTTAGTCCGTACTCCACCACGGGGGCCAAGTTCGGGTTGGTGGAGAATTGTAAGAAAGTGGCGGGCTTTACTGTCAGAAGTTATCAAGCCGCCTATACGGCCTCCAACACAGCTTAACGACTGTCATTACATGACAGACGCCACCAACGGCTTAACGTGCCTTGCGAAGCACGAAATCGCTCGGAAAAATACCACTAGCGGTAGTGACGGGACGTTCACACATTCTGCACCTGACCGCGCCTATTGTTGCTTAACTCAAGTGACTGATTCCAATCACTCAGTTCGACCAGGCCACGAGCGCTTCATTCGTATTAATAATAAATAAACGACATCAAAATGGCACGAAACAAAACCTAACAAGAAAAACATTTTTCCCGCAATCAGCAAAAGTTCTCCCCAATTCTTATTGTCGTCCTGAGTAGGCGGAAATTGGAGTAAGCGTGTTATAAAAGGCGAGGAAGTGCGGTCAGGACAATAATTCACAAAAAGTATGAGCAGTTAACGTCCTCCAAGGCCTGAGTGCGACATAATCATCCACAAAACTAAATTTAATGCTAATAGCACTTTTTAAAATAAAACCCGGCCAGGGTAGGGGCGCTTAGTGGCATTATTTAAAGTGATTTTAATTATGTTGAAAGCAGATGACATTGCGTCCCCTCCTCTTCATTGTACCCAGGCGGTCGGGCGGTTGCGGCTCCAAAAACCTACCTCCTCGAATCCGTGAGTTTCAACCTATAACTTTTTCTATTGAAATTTGCTTTTAATGCCTTTTTGTAACAGGCACCCTTTTTGTACTTAAGACGCGAGGTGTTTAATGCAGTACAGGGAGCTTACAATAATCTTGTTAAACTAGGAAAAACAAAATATCTTTTAACACGAAACATTTGTTATATATGAAACGGGACTAATCGCGATTATTTATTAGGTAAAACATAATTACCTTATTTCTTGACGTTTCGGCAGTGTTTTACCTAATAAATAATCGCGATTAGACCCGTTTATTATATAACTATGTATAAGTATCGCGAATCATTAAGAAATACGAAACACTTAACAGGACATTACAAAAGGCGAGCTTATCACTGAAAGAGATTTCTTTCAGCATACCTTAGATAGTCGGAAATGAACGTAAAAAAAAAATCACTATAAAAACAAAATGTTTACTTAAAGAAGGTAAAAGCTGTTAGTGTCGCAATTAATAGATTACGTGGAAAAGATACTAAAAAGGAAACTCCGCATTAATTCTTTTCAATATTAGACACAATACAGGTATCTGGTAAGTGCTTAAGTTTAAAATTAACATTTGCTTCACCACTCTAAAGGCACGCCAGATCTTTTTTTCTCCGCAACGTGACGGATAGAAAACCCCAACTGGTTTCGTGACGCTTCAAAAACTTGAGTAACAAGTTGCTGCCGATGCAATGGCGATCCAATATTGTCGCGGGTGGTAGGTACTAATAGGCAAGTAACGCTACACCGCGATGTCAAGCGGGCCATTCCCCTCCAATGCGTGTCTCTAAATCCGACGAAGCCAATAAATCACACGAAGGCAAACATTACGAGGGCTATTATTCTATACGGTTACTAGTGCTTGCAGCACGGTGCGCCCTTGCCGCTTGCGTTGCTAAGCGCGTTTTGTTTACGCGCCAGTATAGTTACAAAGGCAGAGTGATACACAAATATGCGACCATTCTGGGCGCTTCGGTGACTCTACAGTACGATTAAAATTAATAAAGCTGAAAATCAGTTTTGCTGGTGATGTGTTATTCACAGCACACACCAGCAATGCATGCTGAGTTGGTGACCTTTTTTTCTTGCCACGGAGGCACAATAATTTGTTAGAAGATTTTACTGTTTTTTTTACTTCCTAATTGATGTTCATCTTTCCCATTACTGTGTTAGTTTTTATGTGTGTGCATTTGTGGCAATTGAAATAAATGTTTTCTTTCTGTCTTTCTTTATTTCTACGACAGAGAAAGGACGCAGTTCTGAATAAGCGGACAAGTGCTAGTTAAACTCGTCCTTTTTGGGTTCCGAACGAACGATTACTAGATAACCTTACTTTACGGTAGAAATTTAACAAAAGTCAGCGGGGCGTGTGTCATAGAATTGCGATGGTTTACTATGACAATTCGATAAACATTGCAAAATTATTAACCCACAGATTGAGAAGTAGACTCTGCTACGAACCTTTTATCCTTTATTTCAATACCCTTTGTCATATTGAACTACGAATTGAAGTTTTATAAAAAACTCGTGTTTCATAGAACTATGATTCATAGTTTCTATGACAATTCAATACACCTACCTGCATTGCAAAATTAGTAACCCACAGATTGAGAAGAACATTTTACCCTTTATTTTATTACCCTTTGCCCGATTAACTACGAATTGTAGTTTTATGAAACTCGCTACCTTTATACAGTTTCCTTGCAAAGGTGTCGGCCTAAACTAACCGACTAGAGTGCACTTACATAAAGGTTGATGTGTTCTGACTGTAAGCTGTGTGTATGTAGGTACCTATATTTTTAATCAACAGCATGGATAAAGAATTTCTTTATTTCACATTTTTTTCTTGTTCCTTAAGTCTTTATTTCTTACTGTTTTAGTTAACCGGAAAGTACCTACAGGTATTGATGGTAGATGTTACAAAATGTTTGTATAGTCAATGGCACAGGCTTATTTTTTTCATTTCTATTAGTAAAATCCTGCTTCTGAGAAAAATGGTTTGCACAGACTCGTGAACGGACTCCAAAGTGGTCCGAAAAACGGTTTTCTGTTTGAGGTGCAGAACTCTAAAATAATCTTCGATTGTCGATATTCTTCGATTATCGACATACCTACATCGAGCGGGATTCAGTGGTGTATCTCGCTATTGAATTTGGCAGCCATTTGTGGACAAAAGATGTAGGTAGTCCAGCTAAAAAATGTGAATATGGTACATCTAACATATTTCACACTTACAATCTGAACCAAATTCAGCAATATGTTTTGGACCATTTATTTACTTTAAAAACGTTGCGAAATCCAGTGCGTAAACCTTTATGGACCGTCGTGTCGTGTGTACACCAATATCAAATACTAACAAGCCATTTCTGCAGCGGCGATATATTTTGAAAAGCTATCTGCCAAACAATGTTTACATTCAAGGGGATGACCTTAACGTTTGTGGCAGGGCTGATCCGCTAGCGTTGATAAATCACACGAAGGCAAACATTATTGAGGGTCTGTTTGTCCTGTAAGCCCACACCAGAGAACTGCCGATGTGTCTTCTAAAAACGTGCCGCTCACCGACATCCCTGTTATTTGCGTCAAAAAGCTATGCAATGACTTTAGACATACGCAGTAGGTAACTATAATAACACAACTGATACTTCCACGACAAAAATGTAATCCCTCGCCGCGTTACTGTTTTAAAACACGATTGAGTTGCACACCAATATATGTTTAAAGTGTATCCAAATAAGGCTTCTATCTGTTGGACGATCAAGTCATTGCGCACCCTCAGTTTTCATTCAAACAATGATACGCCAATTTGGAGCCCGGTAGCATTTTATGAAAACTTTTACTTGGGTAAATAAGTAGCACGATTTGAAGCAGTCAGCTTAAAATCTGATAGATTTATTTATCTGATCCTTAATTGATCTTGCTAGGTATTACCTTATTACGTAAGAATAAGCCTATTACGAGCAGATTTGTAGATTTTGCATAAAACTTGTCGTTACTGATGCAACAGATTGCAACATCTTCGTTGCGGATTCGACGTCTGCATTGCGTCAGACTGATAGAAAATATAAAAATAAAGTGCCTTTGAATCTCACAATACGACCTCTAGTTTGTTATTTTAGATTACAAAATGAAATAGGAGGGTATCCGAAACCTTGTTTTTTTTCATCGTCGCCATCATTATCAGCCATGTGATACCCACTGCAGGACGTAGCCCTTCCTCATGGTTTTCCAAGCGTCACGGTCTTGTGCCGTCCGCATCCAGCGACTCTCTGCCACCTTAACCAGGCCCTAAGGTCTCATACTTATGTGGCGAGCACATGCCAACATGTCTGCATCTTCGGGAGAGAATATAGGAGCCTTTATGCCTACACGGTTCACTTGTTCGGTTTCCTTTGGCTCACTCATAGTAGGTAATATTAAAAAACGCTCACCGCTTATGATTTTGAATTACCGTTATTTCTTTGTCCGTTATGTCACCGTGCGAAGAATGTAGGAAAGTTATCCGCTTCTACCTTACACTCCGTGAAACGCAGGATCTTGCTATCTCCAACTTCTACTTCAACTAAACTATATCTATCGTGGAGTGGGTGACTACATCATCTCCACACTTACATAGTTGTAGACCTTTAGTTCGGATCTACTTACGGGTGTTACTTACCTGTAAGTAGATCCGGACTAAAAGTCTACAATGTATTGTGCTTACGAAAGTTTTAGTTCAAAAACTTACATAGTTTTTCAATAGAATGGTATAAGCACGACGATGGTTGTTATTTGCCTCAATTTGTTACTCTACAAAGCTATAGCACTACAATTTCATTTCTGGGGTACAACCCGCGCAAATTAAATAGGCATCTCTGACGAAGAAGATCGAATTGCGCGATGAGCCGAGTTAAATATCACGGGTTATGCGATTGGTAATTAGACTACCGATAGTGTGAATGAAACGACCGATACCGGACTAATATGACTCGATTGAACAACTATATGCATTTTAGAGACTCAGCCCCCAGGTCGTTCTTTTTAGTGAGAACTATACCTACTGAGTGTTCATTCCGGTTGCGCAAGCGGAGCTTTAATCGTTAGTTGCTCATTATTGTCACGACAATAGGAGGCGGCGCTCAGTTAGGCATTAGAAAGGCCGCGCTTTCGCTAATGACATCCCGAGCCGCCCCCCAGTTTACAGACACCGCGCATTTTTACCGAATACAATCTATTCATGCAGTTTTGAATAGGTACCTAAGACAGTTTTGGCCGATGGCGTGGCGTTTTTTTCTCTTTTATTCAAGAATCACGCTGAAGAAAGCTGCTCGCGCATTTGGAATGCCCTTGATTTACTAATGTCGAGTTAATGTCTTCGCTGACAATATCTCTTTTTTCCCAACGGTATCTTTGTTAACTTAACGACGCTTATTCAGGATAACACTTGTGTGCGTACCTAATAATTGGGTTTTTTTAGTATTTTATTTTTATCTATGTAAACCAGTTTAACTACTCGTGATTGTATTTATGAGAAAAAGTTATTAAATTGAATTTAGTAATTAAATTTCTGTGTTAAAAAACTTATTCAAAATAAAAAAACAACAAAATCTTTTCAAGTTATATAGAGTCTCAAAAAAATGTGTACCTAAGTAATGTTACACATTTCAACAAAGTCATGTTAATCCTATGTAAAAAAACTTGTTAAATTTTGACTTAATAATTTAGATGGCACTAAAACGTAAATGTTTTATATAGAAAAAACATTAATTAATAATTATCTTAGGAGATACCTCATACTCTCCCGGCTAAACGGTTGATTGTAGAGACGTGAAACAATCCACATAATAAACTTAAAATGAAAATTATTACTACGGCTAAGAAAGTTGACGGCTAATAAGAAATACTATTACGTTATTTGTACATAATACAGAGAGTATTGTTCAAAATTTCATTTATGCCGTTAGCCGCCCATTAGCTCAGTTGGGAGAATGCTTGCACGATAAGCCAGAGGTCGCGGGTTCGAGTCCCGGCATGGGTGGATTTTTTTGCCTCTAAATAGGTTTTTTCAAATACGTTACTTCTGTTAACCAGATAAAAAACCCTCCATCTACAGAACCCTACACTTGGGCGGATTTTTTAATATTTCTATTTAATAAAGCCTCACGAATGAGAACAAAAACTAATTTTCGTCAACTAGCGTAGGTATCTAATAAATTATTGCGTAAGTACCTAGGTCGTTAGGCGCAATTAAGTAAAGTTGTGCATCGTACGATGGCTTCTTAATTAAACGGCCACTGTCTTATAACTTAAGCTATTTCAGCCGGGCGTCATTGAAAACTAAAAAAATATTATTAACTAATATTTTCTGATTTCAGATGTTCATATCTTCGTAAATAAATTCGATGAATAAATTTACCGATGTCAGTAGGCTAGAGTCATGTCACATGAAAAGACCTCAGCGCCATCTTTGGCGAGATTCTAAAAACCCGGATCAATATGAACCCACGTATGTGCATCACAGGAAGGTTAGGCCATACTTCACCACGAGGGCCATGTCCGGGTTGGTGGAGGATTGTGAGACAGTGGTGGGCCTTACTCTCAGAAGGAATCAAGGCGCCCACAAGGCCTCTGACATGGCTATTACATGACACCCGGCACCAACGGCTTAACGTGAACGGAAGCACGGAAACACTCGGAAAATATGCCACTAGCGGTAGTCACGGCTCGGTCATCCATCCTGCATCTGACCGCGCCTGTTGTTGCTTACCTCAAGTGATTGATTCCAATCACTCGGCTTAGGCCACGAGCGCTTCAAAACCTGGATACGTTTGATATTCTGTGAGCCGAGACACACCGCCGGTAAAATGTGTTAAGCGCAACGGTCTACAAAACCGCCTCAAATCAATATTGACATAAAATCCCATAATTTCGACCGCCATGCGCACACAATAGATTTATAAGATAAACACAGTGCAGAATGTCTGTAAATAGGATTGACAACATTTTAATATATGGCCCTATGTTTGTGTTGGTTAGGTTGGTTTGCCTTTTTGTTATGCCTACATGCGTTAATGCTGTACCGTGAAATCATTGTTTTTTTTGTAGACGCTCCACAGAGTATAATGAATAAAGGGACAAAGCGGGTGTGAACACATTAAGCTTTTTTTGTCAGATATAAAGTTGGGTTAGTAGAGCTGCGGAATACAGTATTTGCCGTTACGCCTCGAAAACATTTAAATGAAAACAGCATGCAAGTGCATATTTGAAAGAGTTAAACCCCTGTATTTCAATATTCATTGAAGCCCATTTTTAATGGTTTTCCTACTTATAGAAAGTTAATAATAAAAATGGTCCTTATTGGCGGAAATCGATTAAAGTCCTAGATTGTTGATCCTAGGTTCTAGTTCTAAAAATTGTAATGACATTTGTTAAGATTTCTCACGTTCATTTTCAGATAAAAACGTGTTATAAAAGAAGTTACGATTTTTATTCCATTTATAGCGCTTGTTTGACAAATAAAGTATCTGAATCTGAATCTGAATCTATTGGCCCTAAGCTATTTATTTTTAAGCCGCAGTTTTTTTTATAAGAAAGAAAGGAGGTTTTTATAAGAAAATAAGTAACTACTCTTACTGTTAGCACAAAACCTGCGCAACAAATTTTCAACTGTCATAAACGGTTGGTCGGTCTGTTACTATCTAGCTTTTCGATCAAGTAAAATCTAGACAATAAAAGTTAAAAGTTCAAGGATGAACTTAACCAATATCTTGAACTGAAAAATACGAATTTACGTAAAACGTTTACGAATCCATAAATAACAAAATCCGGCCAAGTGCATGTTAAACTCGCGCACTGAGGGTTCCGTACCACCACACTATTTTTTCTAACATATAAATTATTTCGTGAGACCGACTCCCGCTTGGTCGTTTTTTATTATTTGTCATTAGAATATAGAGTAAGTCCCACGGTACAATCACGCCAAGGTTGAGAACGGTATGAATTACCGTTTTTACGATAGAGCATAAAAAAACGGCCAAACAAACACAATTGTTGTATGGAGGTCCCATTTTTTTTAAATTTTATTACCTGTTAGGTAATCTTCAACTTGCTACCAATTACTGTTCCAAAGGTAGAGCCTTTTAAAGGTCGGACGGACGGACAGACAGCCATACTGACACACAAACGTAATGACGGATAGACAGACAGACGTAATGACAGATAGATAGACAGACATACATACTGGCATATAGACAGATAGTGTAGGACGCCCTCCGACCAGGTGGGATCACAATCTGCGAAAAACTGCCGGCAGATGCTGGATACGGCATGCTGAAGACAGGGCGCTATGGCGCTCATTAGGGGAGGGCTATGTCCAGCAGTGGACTACATAATATAGCCTGAAGAAGAAGAAGAAGACAGATAGCGGAGGTAGAGCAATAGGGTCCCGTTTGTATTCGGGTAGGGAACCCAAAAAATGAAACGCTCTAGTAGATTTTATCAATAGCACTAAGTTTAAGAGCATTACTTTCGCGAAATCCATTATTCTGTTCAATTTTGCATCGCTATTTGAGCTGTCATCCATTGACATAAAGGACGTTGAGAGAAAATGACATTCACAGATTGACAAAATTATATGCGGACTCGGAACTCTCTAAAATAGACGCTATTACCAAGCATGAAACACTGACCGGCTTCTCTTTTAAATTGGCCAGCCTTTATATCAAGTTGGTTATTAGTAAAGGGTACCTACCTACACCTGAGCAAACTTAGACAGTTCTGTCTCGCCGTCAAAGAGCGGATTTTAACAGTTTGGTGTTTACCGATTACCCTATTGACAAACAGAGTTCAAAGCAGGTAATTTTGTAAAGGACGCTGGTTTCTCAGCCGGATGTATGGCACTTTTCTTTGAGATGACGATGATGTGTGGCGACACATTTAAATATTAGGTTTGGTATTTTAAAGCCAAACGCCCAAAGACGAATATAAATTATCGCAGTAATATTATTATTATTGTGAAAGAAAATGTGCCCATCACTCAGCTTTTACTAGTCCAAAGAGTACGCAAATTTTTATTTAGTTTATAAGTAACACTGGAATACCGTTTAGGAAGCAGGGGGATAACTACGCGTCAGTATAACTATTTAGAAAAAAAAAGTAAAAAATGGTTTATTGACTAAAAGTATAATTATGTAAGTACAATTATTTAAAGAAAATAATGTAAGCCCTACAGTATGACCTTGTTAAAATCTGTGCATCACTTGGAGTCCTTGAACTATGCTAGGTCTGTATCTTAAGGAACCAGTTAAATAAATTGTTTCTTTATAATTACACTTTGTAAATTCAAATATAAATCGGTATGTTAAAGAAAACGGATTTATCTTAATACTTTGTAAAAAAGGGGAAGATAAAAATCTTCGGAACCGGCGTGCGTGCATGCAAGGACATATGAACGTTGATGAAGCGAAGGTGATCTGTCAGGTTCGTGGCAAGAGGCAGTCCCTGGTCTCTGACTATCCTTACAGCCGTGAGATTATGTATATATCTGTGTACTTTGTAAAAAATAGGAATATTAAGACAGTGGCAATATTTGAGTGTTTTCTGCAAGACTGCTATATTCTTGTAATTATAGCAACATTAATGAAAGAAAAACACAATCACGATCTATAAAAGGGTATTTCAGCTTAAAATCAATGTTGCCTCCATTCTATGCACACTTCGTCCGATACACAAGGGGAAGTTATGTCTTTTGCTTATACTAATAACGCCACCCCAAAAAGGGTGGTTCCTTACAGGGAGCACCTAAACTTTGTATGTTAATATAAACACTCGTGTAGGCTCCGTTGCGAACATCACAGAATTGAATTCAAGAAAGGATATTATTACATAAGGAGTTGTGCCGAACCGGCGTTATTTGTCAAGGGTGCGCTCTATAAAGAGACGGCTGGGGAGAGCCGCGATTGGGGGACCTTATTTGTATCGAATAATTCCTGTAAGCGAAAGAAGATAACGTCTCAAGCCAAGAGCGCATAGGAAAGTCCGTAGGTAAGTAGGAGTACCTTTTTTAATAAACCTCAAAAAATCACACCTGAGCAAAAACGGCTCGGAGCCATTTTTATAATAATAAAAGTTTCCTCCAAGATATCACCTTTCCGGCGGAAACTCTCGATATAAAAAGACGGGCGGCGCCAACTCCGAACTTTTCAGAATGTGCCAACGAAATCTTCCCTTTTACCGCACAAAACGGAAACGGGGGCCCGTCTACATTGAATACAAAAATCTCTTTCGCGTCATGTAAATATGAAGGAGAACAAAGTCGGATACGTTCGCCGGTTGCCAGCAAGCGTTGGCGTTTGCCTAACATGTGTCGAAGGGGGTAGCGGGGGCTAGTTCCACGGCGTTGGGCGGACACATGTCACCTCCTCCACTCTTATCACAAGAATACTAAAGTCTTTGGCGTCGCAGTCGCACATTTGTATGCACATTAAACATGAGGCGACGTGTCAGCCGATCATCTTTATATTGCGCCACTCCACCCAGAGACTTTACTGTAAACAAACACTCACTTCTTCGACACCATTTGTAAAGGGTGTTTGGGCCTGTTTACTCTTCTATAACACGTAATATGCATAGGTTTAGTTCAGTTGATTAGTCTGTTCATGCGCCCTACATTTATTATAATTTAGTAGCACAGCGCCATCTATTTGTTACATCTAAATAAGTTTAAATTCCGTTGTCTACATTTACTCTAGAAAGGTTACAGAATAAACAGCGCCTACCTCGTCTTTAGAAAAAAACAATTCTCAATAGAGACCAGGGACTGCCACTAGCCACGATCCTGACAGATCACCTTCGCTTCATCAACGTTCATAAGTCGTTGCACGCACGCCAGTTCCGGGTACCTTTTATCTTCCCCTTTGCTAATACATCCCCTGTTTGGTCGATGTATGTCCGCCTGGGACGTCCCTTGCCAGCCCTTTCACTCGCATTCGCAATATATATTTCTTTCGTCAATCTTTCTTCCTTCATCCTCTCCACATGTCCAAACCAACGCAACATTCCTGTCTCAATTCTAGTCACTACATCCTCTTTCTTTCAGTCCACAACGTTCTCTAATCAGACTATCCTTTCATTCAAAGTATGTGTATTAGGGTTGTTGAGGAACTTGTTATGAGGAAGAGGAATTTTTTGAAATCGATTTTGAGGAAGAAAATGCTGAAGAGGAAGAGAAGAACAGTGACTAGACAAACAGTACAAGTTCCTACAGGTTCCTACGAAGATTACGCTAGTATTGAACTTGTTTACATAACTTCTTAATACGGCGAGACTTCTCTCTCTCTCACTCACACACATTTCGTTTCAACAAAACTTATAACTCTCGTTCCTCTTAAATTCCTTTTAAAATATGAGGAAGAGGAAGAGGATTTTAAAAAAATCAATTTTGAGGAAGAGGATGAAGAACCTCAAAAATATAAGGAAATTCCTCATTTTGAGGAAGAGGATTTTTAAAAAATCGATTTTGAGGAAGAGGAATAGGAATTTTAAAAAATCAATTTTGAGGAAGAGGAAGAGGAACCTCAAAAATATGAGGAAATTCCTCATTTTGAGGAAGAGGATTTAAAAAAATCAATTTTGAGTAAGAGGAATCCTCATCAACCCTAATGTGTATGTACAATAAATTCTCAATACTTGTTAGAACTACAATGCGTTCACATTAACTTGACGCGTGAGAGAATTGGTAGCACTGAGATGTTTACTGTTACCATGTTAAAAAAGAAATGATTCCCATTACTTGGGGAAAATAAAAGGATTGAGGGCTGGTTTTACCATCTTCCGATTAGGCCCAAAAGCTAATTCACATGTTATGTCCTTGTTACCAATTCTCTCACGCGTCAATAGTTAATGTGAACGCACTGTATGTTGTGGTTATTTTCATAACGATGGTCATTGGACATAACGTTTTGATAGTACATACGTTACAAATATCAGGAACGCAATATATATATCATCGTCATCATCCCGGTCATTAGCCGGTCTTAATCCACTGCACTCAAGAGCCGATCTTCGACTCGCGTAAATTAAAACTGCGTTCATCGATTTAAAAAATATTCTGACCCTCACATGACGAAAACATTTACTGTTATTAAGTAGGAAGGAATTACCAATTGCCCCGGACTATTATGATGGACAAGGTGGAAGGAAAGAGAAGGCCGGGCGGGAGAAAGATGTCATGATTGTGCAACTTCAAAGAGTGGACGGTTAAAACCGCGGAGGAACTGTTCAGAATCGCGCTGAACAGAGAGTCCTTAGGACCAAAACTAGCCCCAAGGTGGTGTTTAGTGAGTAGGCGCACTTCTTGTGAGTCCCACATTGGCAGCACGGCCGGGTCCGTGCTGTTATGCATGAGCATTCACCACCTCCCTCCCCCGTGTCCTCCGGAGGGTGCCCTTAATAGGGTTAAAAAGAAGAGCGCTGTAAAGAGCTGAGTGCCAACCTCCAGTGATAGAGAGGCACTTTTAGAAGAAGAAGGTAGGCAAGCTAACATTTTAAAGAAACTTAACGCATTATTGCAATATTTTTAACGGTGCAAACCTCTTTACACAATTTTTTATTATACTTTTTTATTTTTAATGCACTAACCCGTGCTAAGGACAATTTAAAAAAAAAAGTATAATCATGTGGGTACAGCGATATCATTCCGATGTAAAACCTAACTGCAAAGTAGGGGCTGCAAGTGATGCAAATTACTTCAGCCAGATGTCGCTGCCTGTACGTAATACAGAGAATATTGTAAAGGTTCGAAATTCCACTGATGCCGGTGAGTCGTCCATTAGCTCAGTTGGAAAGAGCGCTGGCACGGATAGCCAGAGGTCGCGGTTTCGAATCCCGGCATGAGTGGAATTTTTAGCCTCTAAATAGGTTATTAAAACAATTTTTTATATTTCTTTTCTGTTAATGATAGCATTATCATAATTTAAAATTACCTCACCCATTTTTGAGATTTCCCTCATTTTAGCATTACCACTTTACATCTTGACTAGACCTGACTATTTTTACCTGCTTATTCCTTTTTTATCCAGTTTTCTGTTTTTATTATAAATAAAATACAAATAAAACATACTATAAATAAAGCACAAATTTAAAGTCGTTTTAGTTTTATTTTTTATTAAAAGTTATACAAGATCACAATAGTTATACAAGATCACAATATTGACTGGAAAACCAACGCGTCCAGCTCGCGTCCGCGGTGGAGTGCGCGGTAGCGATCAGTTTTTGCGTACGAACTTGTAGCGATCACATCGAGGCTTCCTCTGTTTGGCCGCGGCGTCCCGGTGCAGCGTCTGCACGCAGCGGTGGCGATCAGATCGCGCTTGTTACATTAGGACGCTGCATTAGTGAATACTGTTAAACAAAATACCGTAGGAATTCAATTCAAAATAGTTAGCACCTAATATTTCAATAATAATGAACTATCTACAGGGAGGAGTGGAAGGCAAAAGGAGAGGCATTTGCCCAGGAGTGGACACAATTGAGGCTATGTAAAAAAATCTAGGAATTAAAGTGAAATTTGGCCAACGGAAAAAATAGAGCACCAGCATCTCACCTACGGCTTTTGCTGAAAATCGGCGTCGCTACTGGAGCATGTTTGCTGAAGCTTTAAGCGGACCTTACGGCCTTTTGTCAAATTTCGTTTTTCAAGTCACAGTGTCATAGATGGGCTGCGCACGTGACGAGAATGGACAAGAATAGATCATCGCAGCAGAAGAGACTTAGAGGAATGCTGAGGGAGAGATGGTGCGACTGCGTCAAAGATGATATCAAGGCTCTAAGAAGGTTTACCAACTGGAGAGGGACAACCAGCAATCGTCGCGCATAGCAGTTAATCGTGGAAGAGGCCAAGACTTACAAAGGGTAGCACAGAAAAAATAGATTTGTGTCAGTTTTGTATTGCACTTTATTTAATACTAGCTGACCCAGCGAACTTCATACAGCCTAACAGTCGACTCTTTAATTTTTTGTTATTTTTCCCTCCTTAAGAACCGTCCTCGTACTTCAAGGAATATTCTAAAAAAAGAATTAGCGAAATCGGTTCAGCTCGAGATTTGCGCTTACCAACACATTCAGCGATTTATTTTTATATTATAGACTAGCTGACCCAGCGAACCCATTGAAACGTCCACGTAACTACAGCTACATAAAAAAAAGTAGCGGTGTACGTCCACGTAACTATAGTTAGGTACTTCGCGGACTACTATCAGTAAAATCGATTTTAATGAATGAAACCTTTCAAATAACTTCTCGAATCGGTTATTACAATAATCTGTGTTAAATTATTCATTCAATTGGTGCTTGATTTCATAGACCATTCTCCGAATAAAAAAAAAACCTTCTGTTTCAAATCAAGATCAGTTGCTATCTATTAGGTGAGGCGACTTCAATCTGCTTATAAAATATAAGTATTCATTATTTTTCAATGTATCATAGGTATATCAAAATAATCGTTAGGATTTGCACTTTATGATTAGATACAAAAAAAATTGATCTGTGTTCCATACAACGACAGAATCGACATGTTAAATTACCGCCGCGACACGCCATGTTTCCACAATTGATTTCATGTATTCTATTGAATTTCACTATAAAATGTTACTTAGAGCCGTCATTTTTACTTTATCTGATAGTGCATTTCATAAGCTATTCGGAGGTATTTTTTATTTTGTGGTAGCTGCAGCAGTTCTATAGTTATTACAGTTTTTCTAACAATGGTACCGGCCGCTCGGCGCGCAAAAATCTAATTCGCGCGACCCGGACGTTTGAGTGGTCAAGGAATATTCTAAAAAAATAATTAACGAAATCGGTTCAGCTTCTTCCGAGATTTGCGCTTACCAACTCATTCAGCAATTCATTTTTATATTATAGAAGATTTGTTGGCATTACAGTCAATTTAGAACTTTCACTTTCGCAATGAAACAGAAGACAAAATCTTATTTCATATTAAATCGTCAATATTTACGATTGCTTTATGTACCTCCTCCCTTAAAATCTATAGAGTTATTTAAATTACGATCCACTTCAAGTTTATTACCAAACATCTAAGCCCTCCCCGCGTTTAGCATTACCAATTCGCGGCTCATTGAATCCAAATTGGGCCCGGCTTTGTAAAATCCCTTTTCTCCCTTTTTCATTTTTACGAGTGTTGCTTTTGGCGCCGGGCTACTAATGAACTTCGTTTACCAGCACTTTTTTCATTAAATTATTCCTCTGTGACGGTACCTAAGTCTAGCAGGACATGCACTTAAATAACGTTCGATTAAAACTCTTTAAAAGTTAATAAACATGCAAACAAATGAAAATTCACTAGATATATGTAGGTACTTACATTTAACATTGTAGGTAGGTACATTATGTAGATGTATGTAGGTACTTATATTTTACATTGTACATTAACATTCAGCGAACAGAATGTAAATTGATTACGTTGAAATAAAATGATTTATCTAATTTGTCAACACAAAAAAAACCCTTAAGAAACCCTACTAAGCCTTACTTGTCTGTTCGTTAGTCTGTCTGATATTTAAAGTGCTGTATATAATAATAATATTGGTAGTTATTCGTAGGCTTTCTTTGACAATTTCAATAGGTAACTAATAACGTTGGGATCGTAGTAATATAAATTGAATTGTCAAACAACATTTGCTGTTAGGGCGGATTTACTAACAATAGTTTGGTTCGTAGTTTGGTTTGGGCGATATGCTGGATCAGTATGAAACTATTCGCTCGTGGCCTAGTGGAACCGAGTGATTGAAATCAATCACTCGGGTCACGCAACAACAGGCACGATCAGGTGTTGCATGTCATCTCAGAGACTTTATAGGCGGCTTGATAACTTCTGACATACCCGCCACTGCCTTACAATCCTCCACCAACCCGCACTTGGGCCAACCCGTGGTAGAGTATGGCCTAACTTTCCTGCGATGCAGGAAGCGACCCGTACCTACCCCAGCAGTGGGGACATACCAAGGGTTGAATGAACTATGAAACTATTACAGTAGCTTCAGAGGACACAAGTTGAGCTTTGATCATGCTTAGAATTGGAAATAAACTTATCAAAGAAATTATACCCTTAAGATTAGTTTCTATGAAGTCGTACGAGGCAATAATTTAGATTATATTCTGTCATGCTCAGTAAGCACCTCAGAACACAAAAATAAGGAGAAGTGCCTTGTGGGCGTGGCACTGTCGCCCAACGTTAGCCCATTTGGGCTAACCTCTGCGAAACTTTAAAATATGGCCATCAATCGCTTCGCGCCAGCCGTTGTAGTAACATCTGAGAAAAATGCCTAATTGCGCAGTGATTACCTGCAGAAATCGCTGTGATACATGCTATTCAAAAACAGGGGAGTGTCTTTTCACCGGTAAACCTATTTTACTCACTATATTCGTCTTCTAAACTACGAAAAATCATAATTATAATAATTTTATGTGCAATGTGCATCACATTACTAAGAACATAAATGGGACGTATTTATTACATTGTAGTTACTCCACTGCTGTTTCTATATAGGATTTTCGTGGAGGTTTGCTAAATAGGAAAAGCCAGCGCGCAGTGAACCGTAACGCAAAACTGATCATTGTTCAATGCGATGTTTCGAGGTACGGCCGCATGTATTTGCCGCGAAATGTCAAATTCACCAGTAGATCTGCTGGAGACATAGTGATGGGGTAGTTCCTTTCTTTTCAGACTGATTAAGTATCGATATTATTGAGGCATTTATAACCGTTCGTCCAGACTTCCAAAATTACTAGAACCAATTATTGCAAGACTAGGTATCTAGTCTTATCGTCGACTATTGCCCGCGACTCCATCTGCGTAGACTTCAGCTTGCGTTGCTAAGGAAGCTTTTATTTTAGTAGAAGGATTTTGTCTTATTAAAAACAGGCCTAGCTTCGATCATGTATTTCAAAAAGTTTCTAATAAAGATAAAGAAAAATACGAAAGAAAAATGGATCAAAATACAGAGGGTATAACTGATTTCCTCTCAAATAAAGTACCATTTGCTCCATCTATTTTACAGAGAAGTGTTTCCAGATGCTAAAGTGGGGGAAAAAATATTTCCGTGGGCAGTTCCTACTTTGAAAATACCAGTAATAACGAGTTCCATAAAGGTTGAGGTACCAGTATATTTAAAATCACGATAAAATTTTACATGGTTTAGAATATTCAATTATCACTTTATTGTAGACTTTTAGTCCGGATTTACTTACGGGTGTTGTTATAACCTGGTCGGACTTTTCCGATATAACAACACCCGTAAGTAAATCCGGACTAAAAGTCTACAATGTGTTGTGCTTACGAAAGTTTTAGTTCAAAAATATCACTTTATTCTAATCTTCATTTCATATGGACGACGCATAACTCTCCAAAAGAAATTGTTTCTAAAGAAACAAATCAGGTGATGTGGTTGTGGTACTAAATCATAGTCTTATATATTTAATTTTTTATGAGCGTTTTGTTATAAATGAAATTCGATTATGTAATGAAAAACAAGTTAAAGCATTTTCAGTATTTTAATAATTTATTTACCATTTTAGATCCGACAAGTTCTCGAATGGAGACCACAATATGGTATGTCGGTACTTGCTTATATGTCATATCGGCAAGTGCAGCGTCGGACGACCAGATGGAGAGAAGATCTCATCCTAGTCGAAGGAAGACGCTGGATGTAAGCCGCTTTCAACTGGTCTTTTTGGAAATCCATGGAGGAGGCCTATGTCCAGCAGTGGATATCTTGTGGCTGAATGATGACGATAATGAAAATATTCTCTGTAGGATTTCAGTCGGATGCTGATTTTATTTTTTAATCTATATATGCTTCGAAAGTGTCATTGAAATTTTTTTTGACAAGCTTACAAAAGTTCTTCCTATTTACTGTATTTTTAATTAGGAAGTTACTTTATTTACAGGCCCATGATACATTTCAATCACAGCCATAAACATATTCTTTACTTAATCCTTATAATCCAAGCGTGGCTACTGATTTCCAATATATCGCTGTTACTCAGACAAGTGGCAATTTCTTCAGAAAAATGGTTGTTTTTCGAGTTTATAAATGTGTTTATTCTATTTTTTATATAGCTGGGTGAATTATTTTCAGAGAATGAGAAAGTAATTGCTATTGTATTCTTAAAAAGTCAGCACTTCATTCTTTCACCCAACAAAAACTGCTGTTAATTTACAGAGTCCTAACAGAGTTACCAATATTTAAAGCCAATTTGTAAATGGTAATGTAAGTGCATTTCACGTTACATTGGGATTCATATACTAAATAAAATACAAAGAAATATCCAAGATCCAGGTACAAATGCGTCCCTGACCGTGGACATGCTCTTCACACAAATATAAGTTCTTTCCATTACCAGGATTTAAACCCAGAAGACCTAGCTTTCCGGACAGAGTCACTACCAAGTATGCTTCAGTGGTGTTCTGTCCATCAAATTTAACATATCGTATTAGTATACAGTACAGGCGTCATCATCATTATCAAAATAATCAAATTCTATATCAGTAGAAAGCCAAGTTTGCGTCTTTATCATATACTGAAGCCACAAATACTGACAAAAAGACACGTATTTAATAAATATTAACATTTCACAGGACAGTAAATTAAAATAGGATTATTTGTTTTAGTAATATTGTTTTTGTAAATTTAACATGCTCTGTTTTTTGTATCATCCCAACACGAAGTATACTGTTAATAAATGAATAACCTGTCATCGGATAATTTTATCGATAGATGTATTATTTCATACAAGTGTTCCATCCCTAAGGAGTTCACCGACGCTGTTGTTTACGTGTACGAGTGTATTCGTACAATTGTTTTTCATAGTGTGCGAACCAATTAAAAGATTAGAACGCTAGTAAATGACTGGACAGACGTGTGCGTGAACCTTATATTTACAATATTGTGCATGTAATGAAAACGCACACATATTCAATAGTGGCGACAGCGGTACCGGACTTATTTCGCGGCTAGGGCATATCTCCTTCTTTCTATGATCTGAGGTAAGCACGATTTAACCCCAACTTATGACTTTTAAAGGAATTGACAAAGTATCACTGCGGTCTGGCAAGCCGTTTGTTAATAAAACCAAACTGGGTTTGTATCGGAATTTCTTCTTGAAGAGATGCCTACATGTTCTAGTTTAGTATGACCGCAAATTAGTCGCAACTGATCGTGTTACGATGTTTGTGGACATGACTATATTTCTAGTTCAGAATGACCGCAAATCAGTAAGTGATCATGTTACAATTTTTGTGGACTCGTCTTTACGTCTAGATGCAAAATGCCATCATCGACGAGCGGCGGAGTGTCACGCGTGTATCCGATCAAACTCTTCGTAGGGATACGGACGCGTGACGAATGGCGCGGCCGTGTCGCCGACACATTCCCCATTACGAAGGGAACTTTTAATATTTTGTAGTCTGTTTCTAATTGCCTCGACAACGCGCTGACTACCATTTTAAAAGTCTGCCTCGAAGCAGTTGAGTTTTTAATATAACCCTATAAAAGGGTGACGTGAAAGGGTGGGTGGGTGCAAAATTTATGCAGTGCCACATTTGCTAAGCAGAAAATGTGTCTCATCCGACCAATTGTACAGACCTTTTGCCACCCTTTAATATTACTTTAATTTTAATTAAATGAATGAGTGATGGTGAATTAGTTTGTAGAATAGTATGATGGGTAAATTGTGTCAAGCAGATAATTGGACACTGGCTATTTAAGACATGTGATTGATATTGATGAGTTAAATACCCACAAATAATGTTTGTCTATCCAGATAGGAATGTGAAAGCGAAACAGCAGAAAATCCTCGATAGGTAAGTACCTACTACAACATAAGCTAACTGGAATATGTCTCGTTAAGTACATAAGCTGCTAAGAGTTGTAAAGATATTTTCGGGTCCGAAACTTGAAAATAACAACAAAGTAATACTCGTATTGACTAGTGTTATTTCATGTTGAGTGCTAACGAGGTGAAATAGTGTGGTTAAAATATAATGTTTATTACATTGATTGTTTTGTTATGCCAACAAATAATAATAGACAAGCACATCCCCGCAGGAGTGACATCATTCTTGAGTACCTCCATGACCCTAAAAGATATAAAGATAAAGGAAGAAAACGAAACAGCCGCATATCAGTCAAAGCAGTTGAGCAGACTGGTGCCATAATTCAAGAGTTGGCATCTAACATCCCTGGAGCAGACAACCTAGGGTTACAATTCCTAAACTGCATAGTTGTTCAATAGTGTCATATTAGTACGGCAACGGTAGTTTCATTGCCACTATTGGTAGTCTAGTAACCAATCGCATTCAAATGATAAACACCGGTGCACTTAACGTAACCTGTTATTTAAGTTTTATTTTTGATAACGTTTTTATTGTGCAATAAACAAACGTAGCGCAATAATGTCGACCACACGAGAGATGACTTTTAATTTGCGCGTGAACCCACGCACGAATGACATTGTACTACGATTCCTTAGTAGACTACCAAATAGAGGCTTTAACCGGTACTGCCATGCTCATGCTATTGAACATCTATGTGTGTATTAGACGCGAGACCCTGTGATATGTTCTTTTCTTAGGCAAGAAAGATTTCGTGTTAACTGGAGATGACTCCACTAGACTATACGTTACTACAAAAATAAAATTTCATTAACAACTCGCCTACAGTCCAACAACCAACCGCCGAGGTATAAACATAAGCCCTAGCTACGTCCGTACGAACACTGGCAATTAATACAATCTGAACGCAAAAACAAACACAGACACAACACAAGCAACACAAACGTGCGTCCAACAAACATTTATTCGGCGAGTCAATCGTCATTACGCTCGGGTTCTAATGGAAAATGTTAATGCTGCATGATCGGGTAAACGAGAACCCCTGTGTACACTCCGCCTTTAATGTCGTATGATTAAACATGAACCGAGGACTTTATCAAATTTTGGCACGCGTTCGCTGGGCCCCCAGAGTGCTTCAATGTTTGCCCGCCGCGTATGCAGTTACTTCCGACCGCGATAGAGCTGTCAATACGTCAGTCGGCTGATGTCGCCTTGACTGATTAATCTGCATACAAACAGAATTTTTAATCCTTGAGCTATTGGAAACATCATTAATGAAAAGAAAGTGCAGTACAATGTATTAAATTGACAACGCAACTTCGTAAAGCGAGCGTTTAACATCCTAAGCTCTGGTGTCTTACATAGGACATGATACAGATGTAACTTTCTAGATTGACACCCAATTAACTTAAAGTAAGAAGATCTCGAAAACTTAATGTTCAAGGCCTATCCAAAATCCAAAACAGTTAGGGCAAAGAGTTTTTGTCCTAACTGTTTTGAATAAATATGTTTATTCTAAATCTAACTACGTATTTTAGAAGATTCGGAGTAGTTTTTTATCTCTAGAGGTTAGGAGGTTAAGGAAATATCCTTTACTATTTCAAGCTTTAAATACAGCTCTAAGCAACAAAAGCTAATTTAGGACTGGTACCAAGTAAGCCATAGTACCTTCCAAGAGAATCAGCTCATCAAGACAATGTCACGCGCCGTGGCACTTCAGAAGCTGGGGAGCATAAAGCGGCTAGGATATTACGGATGTGGACCACGGTCCAGGAGCTATGAAATGCAACAGCCATTATGTTTTGATGTACGCCTGGAAATATTGCCACGGCTGGAAAACTTCTACTCACAATATCTTCGGAGCCTAATATACGGACACACTGGCGATACAACGCCTAACAATAGACTTTTGGGTATTTCAATAGAAACGCGCAAAAATCTTAGAGGCTGTTATTAAAAATCTATTTAGAGGCAAAAAATTCCGCCCATGCCGGAACTCGAACCCGAGACCTCTGGCTAACCGTACCAGCGCTCTCCCGACTGAGCCAATGGGCAAGTGCTGGCATCGGCAAAATGTCGAACCTCTTTACAATATTCTCTGTATTTTACAATTTATTTACAACTAGCTGCCCAACCCAGAGAAACTTCGTACCGCCGATTCTTTAATTTTTTTATTTTTTTTCTCCGTAAGAACCATCCTCGTACTTCAAGGAATATTCTAAAAAAGAAATAGCGAAATCGGTTCAGCTGATCTCGAAATTTGCAGAGATTTGAATATAAAAATGAATAGCTGAACATATTCAGCTATTCATTTTTATATTATAGACAGATTTACACTAATTATTTTACAACTTAGGGGATTTTAAATATTTGTAATTGAAGAGTCTTATTTTTTATGATACATTAAGTTAGGGCTCAAAAGTGAAAAGATAAAGATTGAATCTTACTGAAAATCTAAGAGAACCTACCAAAAAATCTCAAAATAGCTTAGAAGACAAAAGAAAACGAGACTCTATATTTTAATCAATGTTCTGCCGACGGCACTATACCATCGCTTTACAAACTCAGCCTACTTTCATTTTAATAGCTGAAGCACTACTTCTTAGAAAAAGATCTGAAGAACTGACCAAATTTCCCACTAACAAAAGTCCCACTTGGGGAACAGGCAATATATCCTTCTATCTATCTATCTATCTACCTCGGCTACTATCGGATAGAATATCGGAACTAATATGACACTTAATTTCGAAATCAGAACTCTATCATCAGTACGAAAACCGGCGGAAATTGGCGAAAACCGAAGCCTACTCTAAAGCCCGAGGTATATTCTATAAGCTAACAGACTATACCTTTCTTTACCATTAAGAATTCCCACACTATATGGATTACAGTAGTTACCAAACTAAGATAAACATACTATCGGAATACGGCTTCGCGTGACAGAAAAAATATGAAGAATACCAATTAATTAAAGACATTAAAATTAAATTTAAGTAAAGACCGATTCTTGCCCATGCTAATTAAAAGCCTAGACGCAAAATATTCGAAGGCTTTGACATTTGTCGCACAATAATAAGATAACTCGACAGAGCCATTAGACATTTATTTTCGCATACGAATTCAATCTAGCATGGCGTTCAGAATACAGATTTTGGCTGTCGCTCGACTTTTTACGTAGAATTCCAAGTCATAAGCCTTACCTACAGTCGTACCTACGACTACGACTTATTGCTAATGAAGTGAGAATTCGCTCCCTGAACCACTTTATTTACCACATCCAAGATTTCTTACCAGGAACGCGAAACTTCTTGTAGATGGCTCACACGGGCCGCGGGGGTACGGAGCGTCGGCTTCGTCCCTCCGCCATCCGTCTAGCTGTCGTGCGGACGCCACTACACGGCTCTGCACTTAGCCGCACACCAGTACATGTGTCTACAAAGGTCTATGAGGGGCCAACTCGCTGCTTGTTAATAGTTATGAAGGGGCCGAGTGGTCAGCCCGCAACAGACACCCAATTATGAGCCGCGCAGTGACAGATGCAATCTTACTTGTTTGGCCCGGATTAGTTTCATCAGTCCCAGGCTGTTTGGGTTTTTCGTAGCTATTTTCGGCCATGAAAAATTCAATATGTTGCCATCCCTGAAAGTTAATCAGATACTTACTTGCAAGGTTTTCACACAATCTCAAGTTGTTAATATAAATAGTTATGAAGGGGCCGAGTGGTCAGCCCGCAACAGACACCCAATTATGAGCCGCGCAGTGACAGATGCAATCTTACTTGTTTGGCCCGGATTAGTTTCACCAGTCCCAAGCTGTTTGAGTTTTTCGCAGCTATTTTCGGCCATAAAAAATTCACGACAGATAACGCCTTGTTGTAAAAGATTCCTAAAAGTAATATGTTGTCTTCCCTGAAAGTTAATCAGATACTTGCTAGGATTTCACACAATCTCAAGGTGTCCTTCATCGTAATCTATCTATGTATCTAATGGTGCGCCCTAAAACTCTATTGGAACAAAACCTTCTCAAAAAGAAGGTGGTCCCATAAGATGTCGCATCTAATATAACCAAAAACGGTTCCCTTCATTGTGCTGGAACTCGCTTCAGCGTCACAGCGTCAGTGTGTACTGACATCTAGAGAAGCGCCGCGATGAAATAACGTCTACGAGACTACTGAGCGTGTTGAGCTAGCCCGAATAGGCCACGATTTCTGAAACGTAATAGGCTTTAGAGACGGATTCAATACAAAACCAGGCACGGGATTTGGAGTTTTCTCAGGGAACATCAAAATATTAACGCCACTAATGTTTACGATAGTAAAACACCACATTCAAAAGCAGAAGAAACTGAAACTTAGAAAACTATATTATCCGCATACTTACTACCCTCAAGTGAGGTCTTGCTAGTAAGTATATACGTCTTGCTAATAAGTAACTAATGTAAGTACCTACCTACCTCTTCAGTAGGTAGTTCCTTACATTTTGTATGAACATTTTCATTTCATAATTGGACTAATGATATGTATTTTTTGGGCCCCCTTCTCACGTCCCTTCTGTGTGGCCGCTGGTTTATTCCCTCATCAACGTCGGGAGTTAAGCAAACTAAATCTCTTCAGCGCCATCTATGTTAATCTTCACCAATGTGGTAACAGGGATGTACTCACGTCTTTGTCAGTGTCTTCCTAGTTTACCAGGTAAGTAGTAAAGCATCATGTTTAGATAGATAGATAGAATATTCTTTATTATACACAGAAATTACAATAACAGAAATTACATAAAAAAGAGTGATTGGGTCAGGTGCAGGATGGGTGAACGTCCCGTGACTTCCGCCAGTGGCATTTTTTCCGAGCGCTTCCGTGCTTCGCAAGGTACCTACGTTAGGCCGTTGGTGCCGGCTGTCATGTAATGGCAGTCGTTAAGCCATGTCAGAGGCCTTATGGGCGGATTGATAACTTCTGACAGTAAGGCCCGCCACTGTCTTACAATCCTCCACCAACCCGGACTTGGCCCCCGTGGTGGAGTATGGCCTAACCTTCCTGCGATGCAGGAAGAGACCCGTGCCTGAGCAGTGGGGACATACAAGGTTTGATAACGATATAAAAATATAGTACCTAGGTACCTACAATTTGCGGCCCAAAATATTGTTCGGGTCTTGGTTCTTGGCTGTTGTGAGGCGGTGTTCCTAACATTTTCATTTTCTAAATGGATTAATGACAATATATTTTGGGCCCGCGTGTCCTTTCTGTGTGGCTGCTGGTTTATGCTCTCATATAGGTACCTCGGAGGTGATATTATTATGCAAAGGTCTTGAGCGCCATCTATGTAAATCTTCACAATTAAGGTAAAAGCGATGTCCCCACGTCTGTCTGTTTTTTTATGCTATCATGTCCTCTGTGTATCACTGTCTCCTAATTTCCTAGGTTACTAATTAAGCATCATGCGGCTAGATGGCGCTACTAGTATTTAAAAGACCCACATAATAGGTATTGTACTGCGAAGTTTGATGGATGGAGCTACTAGCGAGATATATTGACAACCAAAGGAAAAAAGCTAGTACAGTGCCACCATCTTATCTGTTCAGTTGATAGCGGCGCTAGTGGAGAATTTGGAGGTGCCATTTAAGAAATTTACTTAGAAAAATGGAAAATTTAATGTCAAAGGCCTGTCCTTAAATGTAAATAAAATATATCTATAAATCAACAGACAGCGGAATGTTTCTTTTCAATATGGCGGATGATAAGGCCGTAGTTACAATTTTGCCCACCTGAACAGATAACTTGGTGGCGCTGTAGGTATCTGTATCCTTGTTATGCGGGTGCGTATAAGCGCCATCTGTGAAGTGCTATGTGAATTTGTGCTGAAAACGGCTCATTGAGAGGTTCCTCCCAGCCTTATTATTTACACAACGGCCTCTGTTGAGTCGCAACGTACTTCTGCTCCCGACAGAGAACCTAACACTGTCAAGTGACACCTCCTCTGTTGTGACGCTAGAAAACAACGTGACGCAGCAGCGGGTTGAGCTAGTCCAAGCAGACAACAGCATAATGCATTGATATAGATCTAATGGTCTTTTGATACGGGTCTATTTCAAAACCAGGTACGGGAGCTTTCTTAGGGGATCGTGTTAGGTTAGAATCGTTCAGGTGAATTCAGAATAATCGAAAAATAAGTAGTTAATATACGCGTCGAATGATGATAATCTCCTCTTTTTTTGAAGTCGCTTAAAAGGTATCCTCGTACCATTATGATTATGTAGTGCGCTCCAATGCTACAATAAATTCAAACCGATACGCTGAAAAACCTAATGACGCCATCTATGCCAATTCATAAATGAGATTTATAAACGATTGCCTACATTTTATGTCCTGACCACTTATTTTGCACAAGGCACGTGGCGGACGTCTACCTACCTTATGTTTTACCAGAGTAATACGTAGTTGAATGTGACGCCGCTAGATGGCGCAATACTAGGGATTATGAGACCTGGTCTACAGCTATAGTAGTTCAGTAGTTACTAGGAAAGGTGGAGCCACCCAATGTATTGCCCCAGTGCTGTGGTCTCAGAATAAGGTTATTCTGAGGCTGTGGTGAAATCGTACGCGATAAAACCGCCGAAGAAGTTTGTTGATGATCCAACAGGTTGGTTTGAAATTTTGCTCGTAGCTCGCCAGTGTCCTCCGTTGACCACTCAACGTCGTGAACCTGGTACAGGCATTATACATGCTTAAAAGGTGGCTCCAGATACTATGTACCGTTAAATTAAGCAGTTTACGTACTTAAATAAAGATATTTGTATTGTAACGTCGTGAAGCTTAACTTTTAAATAGTTTAAATGTTAAATGTCAGGTGACGTGCTGATCAAAAAGGTGCTTGGGAATTTTATTTTCTAAAGTGTTTTCCACTGATTAACTCCATCGATCACATTGACATTACAAATGCCATTGTCTGGGTGTGTTTCCATGTTTATGATGTCCCTGCCTGTTTACAAAGGTAGCACAGCACAATAGTGGCCTAGCTTGGGACCACAAGTGTTTATGTTTTAGTGAATTTACTTTTTCTTTACTTTACTTTGTAACACATTACATTAACTTACGCCGGGAGGTTGACAGCCAGGTTCTGACACTTGCCAGAATTCTGATCTATTTCGCTTCAGCAAGTCTTTAGTCGTAGCGTGCACGTAGGTAGGTACCTACCTACCTACTCAATGTATATATTGTAATACGATAGACTAAAGTGGAATATGGCCTAACCTTCCTGCGATGTAGGAAGAGACCTGTGCCCCAGCAGTGGGGACAATCAAGGGTGGATATCGTCGATAGACTAAAAACGGTATAAAACGATAATGTTGTTATACGAGAAAACCAAATCAAAATCATTAGAATTTATCGAAGCAATCCTAACGAAACTGCTATGAGAGAAAACGAATCAGTATAGGTACGTAATAAGAGCTGCATATCAAAATGTCAACAAAAAAGTGAGCCCCCTCGACGACGGTTGCCGCCTTGTCGTAGCGCGGAGGCTTTAGTAGCCGTAGGGCGGGACCACGGTGAAACCAAGAGCAACCCAGGAGGGACCGCTCCTCGGAGGCGGTCAGTAGGTGGCGGTGTTGTATGGGCGGCACCGCCACTGAGGCGGGCTGCGATGTCGTATGCGCTGCATCGCAGCCGAAGGGTGGAGGCCGCGGCAGGGGAAGAGGGCCGCTCTCCCTACCTTCCGCGGCCTTAACGGGGCCGCCACCGTTAGATGGCGGACGCGGTGGGGACGCAGGGGAAGAGGAGTGCTGGTATTGCAATGCGCCTCTCTCCCTATCCTCTGCGACCGTTTAGTCGCTTGGGCCCTGTTTCACACCGTGGAGCGGGACCCAGGCGACCAAGAGGGCGATGGGGCGGCGGGCGCCGCTTGTGATCCCATCGGGGTCCCCAACAGTCGACCCCTCCAGTGGAGGAGCGACCTCGGCCGGGTCGGTCGCGGTGATTTAGCCTCTGGCCTACCCCGTGAAGCGGTAGAGGAGAGGATAACCCTGGGTGCTGCGCGGAACCTATATTAGGAATCCCGAATCCCTCTTAAATAAACTACCTATGTCATGCTAAACGCTCTTTGTAGATCGCCAGATTAATTTAAACAAAAATTTGTTTGTATGTTTTATTAGGTAACAATAATAAATCGAATTTATAATGATGTATACAAAAATATTCCATAAATCTATATAGGTAACAAACAAACAAAAATAGCTCCGATTAAAAATAATTTCATCTGTAAGTCGTTGAAAAGAGTAATTATAAATTGCAGTATTTTAGTGTAACCAAACCTATCAGATACCAACAATGCACTAAACCAAACAACCAGTACGGACCATGTTCTATACTTAAAATAGTTCATACCTACTAAGGGCCAGTTTCTGAATTGAGATTTCGCTAAGTAAATACTGTACCTACTATAGTTCTGTCTCTTCGAATTTCACAGCAAAGAGCGTGACAGAACGTTGCACAAGTATTTAAGAGTACCTACTAAGTGAAATTCTCAATTTACAAACCGGCCCTTACTTTCAGAGTGTATTGTGAATTTTCTCGCAAAAATTGTCTGTGGTGGAGAGTTTATAAGGAAAAAACGTAACCACAGACTAAATAAAACGCTCTATGAGTTTAACTGGAATCGTGTTTTTATAAACACTGCGGTTATTTGGTGGTCAATCAAAAGGGCATCCATCATCAATGGTAGTTCTTTAACAATCACGGGTTTTCGTTGACATAATAGTTTTTAAAAATTAACCTTCTATTCTAGTGCTTGCAAGGCACGTTAAGCCGTTGGCGCCCGCTGGCATGTAATGGCAGTCGATAACCCATGTCCGAGGCCTTATGGGGGGCTTGATCACTTCCGACAGTAAAGCCAACTACTTTCTTACAATCCTCCACCAACCCGGATTTGGCCCAGTGTTGGAGTATGGCCTAGCCTTCCTGCGATGCAGGAAGAGACCCGTGCCCCAGCAGTGTTGACATACAAAGGGATATCTTCCATGCCCTGACCTCAGTGGTTTTCGATTGTGATTTTCAAGTTAATTATTTAGACGAGGTTAAGGAGCACTTGTGTTGATTATTATTGCATGTCATTCAAATTATTATATTACTACTAGGTCTCCTGGCGAAGTTCGAACCGCCACACAATCCGTATACGATTCTTGTTTCCATGGCAGCTATAAATACCTTAAAAAGGTTACGTAACAATAAAATATTATGCCACGGGAACGCATTACCGGGCAATAGGGTATCCTGCCTCGGCGTTTTATGTAGCTCCGTTCAACCGTTATTGCGTGACTAAGTAACAAACATCTAAATCTCTTCAGACTTTCACATTCGTTTTAGAATATTAGTGGGAGTTTTAAATTGACTCAGAACTCTGCATCTGAATTGTGATAACGTTTGATTGGCTTACTGAAGTTCTTGAATTCCATTTTTATATAAATGTTGTGTGCGCAAAGCACTTATGCTACAGTCCATTTGTTTAGGTACTTAAAAAACTGTAAACAATCTTGATAGGTACGTATTTTCATTGAAATACACACTTTTTAAATCAAAATCCAAATACACTTTACCAATTCAATGGGTAATTTAACGTAATTTCAAGAAAATTTAATAACAATATAAATATTTTTATGTATAAAGTGTATATTTCAATAAAAAGAGTTATCAACATTATTTACATTTATTTATAATATATTCGACGGCCTCGGTGGCGCAGGGACGATGGCTTTAAAAGCGAAGGTCTCGGGTTCGATCCCCAGCCGGGTCAAACTAGGAAACGAACTTTTCTAGTTTGTCTTGGGTCTTGGATATTATGTATATTTAATTTATTGTATAAAATCTATCGTCGACAATCACCTGTATGACAAGTCATTTAGTTGTACATAGTATGGGGCTAACGAGATCTGTGAATATGTCCATGAATATTTATTAATAGCTGACCCAGCGAACTTCGTATCGCCTAACAGTCGATTCATTAATTTATTTTTTATGTTTCTCTCCGTAAGAACCATCATCGCACCTACTTCAAGGAATATTAAAAAAAAAAGAATTAGCGAAATCGGTTCATCTGCTCTAGATTTGCGCTTACCAACACATTCAGCGATTCATTTTTTTATTATAGATTTAATTACCTAAACAAATGGACTAAGGCAATGAAAAGGTTTTATTCAAAGTAGCGCAGAAACTGCGGCTTAATGAACGTTAGAATTCAAACTAGGTGTCCATTTCAATGTGTTAAATATACAAAATTAAAGGCACAAACATTATTACACTTACCTACCTTAAGGTCTTTTGACTCAGAATGTATAAACAGTTACTAATAAGCTTACAGTTAAAATGCGTTACGTTAAAAAGAAATTAAGTTAGCACTTAAAACTAAAGACTTTCGGCCTCATTTACAAAAACACAATACCTCTAAACCACTCCTCAGAGGCAGATTATTTAATGTGCATTTACGTATTTTCCTTGTCAAATCAAAATCAGCTTTTACCGAGTGTTTAAAGGAATTGCGTTTTTATAAGTACGACAGACAGTTTTATTGCAACGGAGATAAATCCCATTTAACAAATCATGAATATAAAGTGAAATAAATTATTTATAAAATTAAGTAACATTTAACTTTAAAAACCTATTTAGAGGCTAATAATTCCACCCATGCCGGTATTCGAACCCGCGACCTCTGGCTATCCGTGCCAGCGCTCTTCAAACTGAGCTAATGGGTATCTCGCCGGCATCGGTGATTTTTCGAACCTCTTTACAATATTCTCTGTATTACGTAACATTTAACTGTTCGATAATTTTATAGTACAGCATAGATTAACCTGTCAAAGGAAAAGCTTGCCTTTTTAAAGGAAATAAAGGGGAATTTCCTTAAGGGAAATTCGCGGCAGTAGTTTTTTATTGTTCAGTGGTTTTCGTAATTTATCTATCTAAACAAAAAAAGTTGATCGTAGTCTTCATCATAGACCACCAAGTACTCGTATTATAAAGAAATTTCGTAGTCGCAGCAATAAAAACATTTTGACATACCAACAAATAATGAATGAATATGTAAATGCATTTATCAGCGTTTTAGCAATAACTTTTTTTTATAAACCATAAAAAAGTTAAAGGGTTTGTTCTTTTTTAAAAGACTGTAAAATTGAAAATAAAATTGCACATGGTGTAGCGATGACCATTAAGGCGCTTCGGGGTGCCATCAACCGAAAAAAATCATAACTTGTTTTATTCGAAAAAAGTTCACTTTTAGATAAAAACGTATTATAAAACAAGTTATGATTTTTTTTCCATTGGTAGCGCTATTTAGCACCCCAAAACGCTTTAAGTACTAGTGTACCCTGATGGCCATGGCCGTATGAACTCAGATAAGCGTGTCAACTTGCGATCGACTGAATCCGTCAAAATAGACACCGACAACGCGGCAGACCAAGGCGAGGATGGCGGGACGACCTTAATGAATTTCTGTCGGTGGATCTAACCTTAGTCCATTTGTTTAGGCATTTAAAAAAATGTAAACAATCTTGATAAGTCTTTTTATCGAAATACACACTTTTTAAACCAAAATCTTTACAATTTACCAATTCAATCTGAAATTTAATGTCATCATCGTCGTCATCAGCCCGGTAAACCCCACTGCTGGGTATAGGCCTCTTCATTTCCACGCCAACCAGCACGGTCTCGCGCTAGTCTCATCCACTGTTTGCCGGCTACTTTAAATAGGTCATCTGACCAATTTAATGTAATTTTATGAAATTCAAGTAAAATCAAGATTGTTTACATTATTTTAAGTACTTAAACAAATAGACCACAGAAATCACGAGGGGAGACCTTTTCCTGGAAGTGAGTCACGATGGAGGCTAAGTAAAATTAGAACTTATAAGCAAGGAGCTAACGCTTAAAATTAATAATGTTCCAAAAATGTATCATCGTCAGGCTATACTAGTCCACTGCTGGACATAGCCCTACCCTAAAGAGCGCCACGTTGTGCTATCATAGGGGGTAATGCCCATAATCCCCACGCTGGGCATGCGGGTTGTGGCGATCCCCAGTTCGGTGGAATTGTACTGCAGGGGGCGCTGCTGCCCACTCCCCAATTTGTGAAATTTATGCTCCTTTTTAATGTCAGTTTTGCTAATCTGGTCATGTACAGAGCTGATAGATGACTAACCTTTGAGAACTACCGCACAGGCCTCTGACCTGGCTGCGATTAGATTTCTCCAGTTAAGGTGCCGAGTCTCGCCTGACGCACCTCATCTGTCTGCCACCAAAGCTAGCGTTAGTGTAAGGCTTAGGGCGCACGGGTTACTTTTGTCACCGTGACTGTTTCGTCACTCCGTAGATTTGTATGGAGATGCGCGAAATGTCACCCAGTTGTCACGTCGTGACATACGCGCATCTCCATACATATCCACGGTCTGGATAAGAGTGACGAAACAGTCACGGTGACAAAAGTAGCCCGTGCGCGCGTAGCCTTAGATAGACGACCGCTCTGATGAGGTTTGATGGTCTGGCATTGGTCGGGGAACACGGCGGGGACGTAGACGATCAGATTGGCCGGTACTACCCTCTTGCGGAGAAGGGAGTAACTTCCCCTAGCCACGAACAGAGTTAAATGGAAAGCCTGTGAACGCCCCAGACTCCACGGAGGAATAAAGGGTCCAAAGAAGTAGAAGAAGAAAAATTTGTTCAGTTATGATCCCATCCCAGCGACCTCTCCACGGCCATTTTCCATTGTTTGTACCGCATATCCCGCTCGTCATCAGTTATTGTCGGCACGTACGTAGTTCCGGAAGACATAGGTATGGGTGCAAGCGGTACTTTACTCTCGACGCCCCAATATGCAACTAAGGCAGCGCCAAGCGCCGTGCTCTCGGAGAATCCAGCTCTTATAACGTTTATTCCGATCAAGTCCGCCTGCATTTGCATAACGAGGGCATTGGAAGTCATGCCACCGTCCACCTGCAACAGTTTTCTTTGTATAAATTTACCAATAAAGAACATAACACAACTTCACGCCTGTTACCCGGAGGGGTAGGCAGTGACCAGGGAGAGCCAATCACACATGGACACTTTGTGTAATAAAATAAAATAATAGACCTATAATAGACATAAGGATATAGTAGCAATAGCGCTATCGGTCTACAAAACGTGGGCTAGAACTGTTATGAATTATATATATTGCGAAAATTAACAACACTCGGTACATTAAATTCATATTAATTAACTACTTATCCCCGTGGTGGAGTATGGCCTAACCTTCCTGCGATGCAGGAAGAGACCCGTGCCCCAGCAGTGGGGACATACAAGGGTTGATAACGAACTACTTATCAAATATTATTGGAATCGGAATAGAGTCTAGCAAACGAAAGCATAACCTGGAATTTTGCACAGCAGCACTACACGGCCGTCAGAGGCTGTTGTACTATACCTGAGCCAAATTCGATAACGTATAGCGATAAACAAACCGTTGCTAGGCAACGACTTGTTTACACCTAAAAGGCAGATGTTAACCACCTTTTCTAGAAATCATTTTCATACAAATAATAATCGTTCCTCCTACTAATGTAAAATGCTTATTCATGTTTATATATTTATGATTTTATAGTGAAAGGCTTAACCGATTTGAATATGACATATGACAACACTGAAATATGACACACAGATGTAACAAACATCCACGCGAGCCATGCCGCATGATTTTCCTAATAGAATCAAGCGCGTTTAAGCAAAAAACATACAAACTTTTCAACATTATAATATTAATAAGTACCTGATGCTACTATGAAAATGAGGACATTGGGACCTACTGCAAATATTGCAATAAAAGAAAGTTCTTTGTATATATTTTATTCATATGTTCACACTAATCATCACTGTCACTGGCCAAAGAGGAGGATGAATTTGTGTCTCCAGAGACTTGAATTATAAATTCATCAATGACATTACCCATTACACCATCAAATTCGGCGTTTTCTTCTCTTCTTTAATTACGTGTTCAACACAACGTTGACATGCTGCCGGAGTAATTTTACTTATTGCCTCATCTAACAGGACCTTTATTTAGTTCGGCCATTTAAAAAGTTTTATTTTTGGCAGCAACATGGCCTTTTAGGTACTTGCCCCCATATGATTTCTATCCTATTGAATTCACAATGATATGGGGGCAATCTAAGCACTTCTGTATTTTTGTCTTGTGCCATTTTGTCACACACATATATGTCATATACTTATGCCATATACACGTATTGACAAACGACTAAACTTCACTTGTTGGCATAAACTAAATTCCCCAAAATGTTTTTCACACCTGAATTTCATCCATGTTTCTTTTTCTGTAGGGCTGTCGCGTAAAATTAATGTCGATTTTTTTATAGTTTTCCGAAATAACAAGGTAATATGCGTGTTATTTGAGTGATTCTAGTGAAATATGCTGCAATAGGAATTGTTAATCATGTAAACAATAGAAGATTTGTAAAACGTGAGTTGTGATAACCCTAAATTGGTTTGTTTACCTGTATTCTTTATCGAATTTGGCTTAGGTATAGTCTGATTTTTTTTTTGTGAAAACATGTTTCAGCGTATTACTTATTTCAGCGACTAAATAATTTTCGTTTTAAAATGAGTGAAACGATCAACAGTACTAATTATGTGATATATAGTAATAAAAGTTTTGATCGTCTCGTAGCTATGATAATAATAAAAGCTTGACCAAATGTTCTTTATAAAATTTCATCGTTTTTATTCGTTCGAATCAGAAAATTAAGTGACATACATATACACCAAAAACGTTGCCAAGCAACTAGAAAAGGTCTATGAAAAAATATAAATCTACTTGCAACAAAAAGACTCTATATCCTCATGCATAGTAGTCGTGCACAAAAGTAATACATTTATAAAATAGGGGAGTCAAAGGTGTTCGAATTCCTCAGCGCTTGAAATTGTCAATCCGCGGTGGGCACGCGTGGTAATTAAGCCCATACTCTCTCTCAAAGAGAGGGCCTGTGCCCTGCAGTGGGACGTTTACAGGCTAAAATTCCCGCAGCAGGTTAGTCCCGCGCACTAACCTGCTGCGGGACGCTCCCCTCACGCGTGCCATCCGCACTCTAAACAGCATTTCGGAGACCATTGACCTTTTTAATTGTACTCTGAATGAATTTACAATAGCTGCACTTTGTATTTTATGTTACCATTAAACCATCGCAGTGTATTTTTTTTATGATTGACATTTTTTATTATATTGAAGTGTATGAATTAATAATATTTTTATGAATTTATGTATTTTTTATTGACATGATTGTGTATATTATTTAAATTTGTATTTGTGCGATTTATTGTTTTAAATTTATCAACTTCATTTGTAACTATTTATAATTTAATTCATACAATATGTTTTAAGTGCTTCACTATCGCAATAGGCCACCCTGTAATGATAGTTGTAAGTGTTTTGTAATAAATAAATAAATAAATAAATAAATAAATAAATTGTAAAATTGTAATTGTAATTGTAAAATAAATAAAATACAATAATATATTTATACAATGATCAGAAAATTCAAATATTTACAAAATAGGGAACGAGAGATTTTCCGAGAAAAGAACAAATATGTTTAGGTGCAGTGTAGCAATTCGTAGGATAGTATGGTATGACTTAAATATTTGAATACTTGTTGGCAATCGTCATATTTATTGTGTAAATTATAATTATTATATAGTTAAGAGTGAGTGTTTGTGTTGCTGCAGGCAGATGCTGGATGCGGCGAGCTAAAGACAGGGCGCTATGGCGCTTATTAGGGGAGGGCTATGTCCAGCAGTGTCCACTGCACAATAAAGCCTGAAGAAAAAGAAGAAGAGTCTTTGAGGTATAAAATTTGGTTTAAAAATGATAAATCCCATACCCTCTCTCTAAGAGAAGGCCTGTGGAATGTTAATGGCTACATAAAAAAATTGTGGGAAGAAAAGAAGTTCTTACTCTGTGAATACTATACGGAGACGGGTTACCTATGAATAGTTGGAATTTTATCAATGTTTATAACACAATCATGTGTGTCCTTTTCCTTAGTTTAATTTAAGGTTAGGTTTTGCCACAGGACTTTTTTTTATTTCGTCCCTTTACTCAAATAATAGCAAAAACGTTCGTTTCGTTTGCCAAACTTTTACTATGGATAGTTATATATCCATATTCGTTTGCCAAACTTTTACTATGGATACTAGACGGGTCTAATCGCGATCATTTGTTAGGTAAAACGTAATAAATGATCGCGATTTATGAGTAGGTATGAGTATCGCGAATCATTACTAAATACTTTTATTATGGAGTCGAAATTCGAATTGCCCAAAAATATCCACACCTTTGGTTTAGACCAAAAATTGCACAAAACGCAATCAACTTCAATACGAAACGACTTAAAGATTTTTTCGCGATTTAATTTGTGCTGATAGCAAAAATTGATCTCAATAATCAGTCGAGGGTAAAAGGATTTCGATAGGTACAACCTAATTGACGAAGTCTGTAGCGCAGCGGTGGCGCATCTGCCTACCATGCGAGAGGTCCCGGGTTCGAACCCCGGCTGGGGACAAAAAAAAACCCCAGGTCTCGAAAGTTTACATGTTTGTAATGTCGCTGTTTTTGGTACCCATGACAGAGGGTATACTAGTGTAGGGCCGGAAGCAATGTATGTGCCAGTATGTAAATGTTATGTTAAATTACATTACCTTGAGAAGTTGCAGAGGTATTCCGCAGTCCTCGTTCATGGCGTCGAGTATGTCTCGAACCTGATAGCATACCGCCTCAAGAGCTGCCTTCACGATGTGGTTGGAGTTAGTATCCTCGGATATACCACATATTACCCTGAAGATGGAAAGGTACCAGTTAGTTAGTTAGACCTGAGATTTCCGCACTAGCCTCAAGATGGGCCATTGTACGTAGCAAGCGCTGAGGTACGCTAACACCTCAGACACTAGGGTTTCCTTACGATGTTTTCCTTCAGTCAGCCTGTAGTACTGCTACTATAATTTCACAAATGTACAAAACAAAGTCATTGGTACATGCTGGGGTTCGAACCCACGACCTCCCGATTGAGAAGCCGGCGTTCTACACCGCTCCGCTACCACCGCTCTATATTTAACGACTTATGAACGTTAATGAAGCGAAGGTGATCTGTCAGGATCGTGGCCGGTGGCAGTCCCTGGTCTCTGCCTACCCCTCTGGGATATAGGCGTGAGGTTATGTGTGTATGTATTATTTTATGCGAGCGACGTCGCAGACACTTTGTTAACAAATAAATAGCTACACTAGTGCTTTACATTCATAAAGGTGAAACTTAATTGTTTAATGGCTGTGATTTATGCACACAGACCTTTCAAGTATCTTTATGAAATTAAAACTTCTTATTAGGAAAAAAATATGTGCCCCGCCGTGTAACCCGCCGCGGTTGATCGATTTTCCCATGGGAATAACATATTTTCCCGCAGTAAAACGTAGCCTATGTGTAAATCGCTCCAGCCGTTTAGACGTGAAGAAGTAACTAACATACACACTCACATCGTTATCAACCCTTGTATGTCCCCACTGCTGGGGCACGGGTCTCTTCCTGCATCGCAGGAAGGTTAGGCCATACTCCACCACGGGGGCCAAGTCCGGGTTGGTACACACTCACATACTTTCGCCTTTTTAATATTGGTGTGATGTGATATAATTACATGCATTCATCCGAGTGTGTGCGTGTGTGTTAGGGTGTGTGTTAGGGTGTGTATGTTTGTGTGTGTGTGTAATAAACGATTGAAACATTATTTAGTCTACCGCGGGCAAATGACTAGCGCAACTCAGACCAACTTTTAATGCATCAGCAACTTCTTACCCTCTCGCATCCTGTCGCCAATATGGCGCGTATAAACCGCTGAACGCCGGGACAAAAACTACGCTTCCATTTTCTGTAGCGCTCAAGGCGATGGCTTGGGAGTCTTTGGCATTTTCCAATAAGCCGATATTATCCTTGAGCCAACCCAGCGCAGCGCCGGCTATGGCTACCTGAAAACAATGCCATAGTCACTTTTTAATGAGCTCGTCAACACATTAATGTGTAATTGAAGACAAGATCAGAATTGACGCGTCAAAACGGGTCTAATTGGGCGCCAAGTGCTCGGTGGTTGCTTAATAACATGAATATAGTAGTACAACTATCTTAGATAGAATTCATTCTTCATTGTATGTACTCCAGGACTTACATAAAAACTTAAACAATAACATTTTACAGTGCAAATGGCTGTCTTATGACTGAAAATGGTTTCTTCCAGCCAACCTCGTCGGGTTCTTCGCTATTATATGCAATTTTGCATGTTGTCACGACTTTAAATGGTCCTAATTCGAAAAACACTATTACATAAAACACTCCTCAAACTCGAATAAATTGTTTATGGTTAAGGAACAACGTAACCAACGCAACGTAACAACGTAGATTATTAAAACTTGGGGAGGTGTTTTAGTTATTAAAACTAAGACGGTTTAAGGTTATTTTATTTTATTTATAAATACGAAATAAAAAACCCACATTCCACATTTTTGATTTGTTTGTAAACCATAGACAATCCATCATAAAGTTCTTTTTACATGTCACGACGTTGATGAGGCCAAAGAAGTCAATTTGAAAACAAACTATACAGCACTAGTTCCATCAGCAGTAGTTCCAAACTACTACCAGAAAATTAATTCACTACTCAGGTCTTCTAGTTCTTTTTCTTCTTACTACACAGAGGAGTAAAGGGACCTACTCCTCTGTTGAGTATGGGGCTGACAAAAGAGTTTTCCATTTATTTCTGTTCATAGCTAGGCATGGTAGTGTCTGGGACGATTTTTTTTTATACAGGGGAAGCGGGCTTGCCCCGCATCTAATCACCCCAGCTGAAGTTTCTGTTCAAACAGAAACTTCAGCTATCATGTGCACTGGTGTAGAATAACAGAATATTCTTATCTTATCGTTCTACACGACAAAGAACTGCCCTCTTTTAGAAGATGGCTTGATGCTCTTCAATCAATTCTTGCCGCAGAGGTCACCTCTGAATTTATCGAGAGATCAAGTGACCAAAGATCGTAGCCTAAGAGAAAAATAAAACCGTTTGTTTTTTTCGTAGTGCATCATGTTTCAAAGGTGCCAAAAATTAAGTTACTCCAATGAATACCAAAAAGTTTTTAATGAGGACATAGCCTCAAAAAAACATTACACAATAGAACTCATATATTGATAAACTATGAACCAACCACATAGGTAGTCAAAGTTTTAGTTCGAATTACCACGTGACTAGAATTACGAAAAATATAAGACACAAAGAAAAACCAAAATCACGATTACGTAACTTTCAACATGACCTCTCCAGAAAGAGCATTAAAATGTGAAAATTACTTTCCTAAATTCCGCCAAAAATCCCAGAAGCACCATGGGGTTAGTTAATCCAGCGCCCTCCCTCCCGCTTTTTCAACCACACCACCACCGACACCAATGCTTGTGTGAGAAAATGCGCTTTTCTCAAGTTTCACATTTTAATGCTAATATGGATTTCCGCAAAGTAACGGCTGATTCCATACAATATCACCAGAGAGATTTTGTGCAAGTTCCTTAATTGGCAATCTACGCAAAAAACTATCGCAACTAAAGCTTCAACAAAATCAGCTCACCGATCCCTCCAGTGCATATATCGGCGGATTTTGCTTGCCTAGCTGGAACGCCACGGTAGTTAGTAATCCTCTGCTAGAGTTCACGCGGATATCGCCCGTATTGTAGAGGACAAAGCATCCAGTTCCGTACGTGGCCTTCGCTTGGCCCTTTTGCAGGCACATCTGACCCACTAACGCTGCCTGCTGGTCGCCTAGGCATCCAGCTACTGGCACACCTTTGAGCGGTCCTTCAGCTATGTGCCCATACAACTGTAAAAAAAAGAATTGAATATTAAAATAGGTTATTAAAAACCTATTTAGAGGCTAAAAATTGCACCCATGTCGGGATTCTAACCCGCGACCTCTGGCTATCCGTGCCAGCGCTCTTTCCAACTGATCTAATGGGCGACTCACCGGCATCAGTGAAATTTCGAACCTCTTTACACTAATCTCTGAATTACGTACGGTGGAATTTTTAGGCTCTAAATAGGTTTTTAAAATTGTCCTTAGCACGGGTTAGTGCATTAAAAATAAAAATAGTATAAGAATTGAATAGTTTAGTTTTTTTATAAATAATTAAATATTCATAGATATGTCACACAGATCTCGTTAGCCCTATACTAAGTACAACTTAGTGGCTTTTTGTGTTGACTCGACGATATATTTAATACAATAAATACATAGATAACATCCAAGACCCAAGATAAACTAGAAAAGTTCGTTTTCTTGTTTCACGAGCCCTTCGGTTTTACAGTCAGCGTGCCGCCACGGAGGCCGTCAATACCTATTAGTTATAAAAAACTAAGTTAAAATCAATCGAGTAAGATTACAAGGGAAAATCGTCCTAGTGCAAGCCAGGCTCGCGAGGCAAGTGTTCCGTACATTTTTCTGAGGAAAATATGTTTACAAACATTTAATCGGTTCGGGCCTGGATTTAATCATTGATTGTTTGACTGTAACAACTGAACTGCTCTATATTATTATAATCACACCAAGTTTGACGCTTATTATTATTATTGCGTCAATTCCAAGTTTTAATTTAATACTGCATGTTTCAAAACCCTTGCACCATTATATCAATATATCTAATTGTGTAGTGCTTACGTATTAGTTTTAATTTAGCATTGTTTTAATGCAATTTTTAGTGTTAATTTCAGCCAAATAAATAAACTAAAATAAAGTAGACTGCGGGGGCCGACGTTAGTCGGCGACACTTCGACCCAGTGGGAATTGTTGTGTCTGCCTCTTGACCTTAGACCTACGAGTATGTCTAATCAAAGATGTACTCAATGATGTCGGTTACGCTCATTAGGGGAAAGTAAGTAAAGTCTTCGGGTTCGAGGTAAGCCATTCCCAGAACATTTATTCCCGCAAGGACATCGCTGCCACAGTACGTATACTATCGACTCTAATTTAAAACATGATTTACAGTGTCGTCTTGACACAACCCCATTATACGGACTTGTATCTCTCTAGTGTAGGGATAGATTACAACAGATAAAAGACGACGTAAAACAATGAACGTTTTTGGTTTGAATAACCTGTTAATATACTGTAATAAATAACACTCTAGTTAGTTAGTTAGACCTGAGATTTCCACACTTAGCCTCATAGTTGGGCCGTTGTACGTAGCCAGCGCTGAGGTACGCTAACACCTCAGACACTAGGGTTTCCTTACGATGTTTTCCTTCACCGTCAGCGAGTAGTATTGCTACTATAATTTCACAAATGTACATAACTTAGAAAACAAAGTCATTGGTACATGCCGGGGTTCGAACCCACGACCTCCCGATTGAGAAGCCGGAGTTCTACACCGCACCGCTATACCACCGCTCTAAATAACACTCTAATGTCACGTCATAATTCTTTTTCTAGTAAAAACACAGCACCCTAAAGAGTCAACAAAGAGGAAAAAATAATGATATTCCACAAACACATGTAGAACAAGAACAACACAAAAATAAATGATTGTGTTTGTTCTCACAAACACGCGCGTCAGTCAGCGGTTGTGCGCGTTTGCTAATGACGTCCCATAATAGCCGGTCGCTGCACTACTGACCCCTTGAAAACTAAACCAAATCACAGTAGCAAAATACTTTGAACACCTCGCATCTAATTCGTGCCGCGCTCAATGACGATCTACATATTGTTAGACTTTTGCGGTAATTCGACTCACACTTATCCGTCTTTAATGTTATTTACTAGGCTTAGGGCCAGATTCTGAAAACTTCACTGGATAAATACTTAAGTAACGTTCTGTCACGCTCCTTTCTGAGAAATTCGAAGCGACAGCACTACACATAACTATTTACTTAGCGAAATTCTCAATTCACTTTAAGGATTCAATAAAAAATAGAACATGGTCCATACTAATCGTGAACGAGTGCTGTTCGTGTGTCTGGCCGGAGCACTTATGTTTTCCCCTATTATTGTGAGACATTTGACTAATGCTTTGGCATTTAGGGTAGTTAATGGCAATCATGAAATCTTATTAGGTTTACATATGGCAACTGATGTATTTGGTTTTAAGATGATTTGAGAAAAGATGGTCAGAGTGGAGTTTTTTTTCCGCTGCCTTTTTCTCCACTACAATACGGCCCGAGGGCGGCGGCTTACATTTTACATTGTACATTGACATTCAGCAAACAGAATGTAAATTCTTTACGTTGAAATAAAATGATTTGAATTTGAACTGGTCGTTTGCTTTAGTGCATTGCTGGTATCTGATAGGTTTGTACACTAAAATACTGCAATGTATAATGACTATTTTAAAATAATTCTTAAAACATACAGCTCAGTAGCTAAGTAGTAAATCGACATTTGACAAAGGTCATAGCTCACCTCTGAACTGGACTTGATTTCCGGCAGCACAGACTTGGGCACCTCAAAGAATTTCAATAACAATGGATCCCATTCCAAGCTATCAATATTCATGAGCATTGTCCTTGATGCGTTTGACACGTCTGTTATATGTTTGCCACCATTCACACCACCTAGAACAAGTTACTCATAATAATCTTAAAAAGATAATATGCACATTGCTTCGCCTTTTTAGAACGTACAAATACCCTTTATCTGATTTCGCTTTAGCTAACAAAAGGCGTATAAAAGACATTGCGAGCATCATTATATTCGTCGATGGCAACAAAGATAGCTCTTCCATAAGAAAGGTTAACCTGGTTGATAAATTATTGTCATCTGATTATATAATTATCACAGTTTCAATTTCTTTATAAGTAAGAAGGTGGTCTTTTACGACTGTCTTACAATGTAACCAAAATAATCAAGAACCACCGAATTGGAACGCTAAGGCGATTTCTATATTAGCCACTTTGGTTTTCTCAAGATTTTCATTCAGCATTAGCAAGTAATATCACTACAAATTACAATATAGCCATTTACAATATATTATATACAAATTACAATATATGAATGCTGATGAAATTTCACTTGACTTTCGCACCCTGTAAAGGTACTCGTAAATATAACGCAGAATTTTACAAAAGTTACCGCTTATGGCAATTAAGAAATTGTGCATTTAACGTACATATGAGCTCTAAAATAAACATATCCCATTTATTTAAGGGCTGAGACGCACTCAACGTGCTAATAGCCTATTCTTGACGAAGTTAAAAGATTGCTCTATTTACAGTGTTATCTATAAAACACGACACCTTTAACCACTCGAAACGCTAATTAAAATTGTCCGCGGTGGGGAATTTACAAGGAAAAAAGTAAACACAGATTGACTAAACTGGCTCTGAGGGGCTTTAGAGCAATCGTGTTTTTAAAAATGACACCGCTAAATATCAGAACAGGTTTTTTGATACTTTGTTCGCTGGATGCGACATGACGCTGACATCGCACATCCAGCAGTAAAACATGAGACGTCAGCGGCATACTTAGGACGAATAATAGCAGACACATAGCATATACGCAAAGGCATTGCAGAGACCAGCAGGTTGATTGCCGGAACAGGCACGAGGCCTATTCTTAACAGCGAGCTACATTCATGAGCTGGACAGATTAGACGCATATTGCACGATTGGAATCATACCAAGGCCTAAGCTACTTTAGCTACTTTAACTTTAGCTAATCTAAGCTTAGTCACTCTACCATCGCTCAGCACTACACTGATATCATCATGACGAAAAAAAATACATAAAATCGAACAGCAGATGTGATAAGACTATAACTAAAAAACCATACAGTTCAATACATATATTGTACGGTCACGTACACTAACATGTACGCCCTTTCGTACCTTGTCGAAGTCAAAATAATCAATTTCTCATAAATCAGGCTAGAAGACAATGCTTTAAAATGTTTACATGTTAGTGCAGGCGACTGTACATTGTATAAAAAAATAACATAATTTTTCACGATACCCCCAAGAGAGTAAATATTGAGAGCTCTGGTGTCATGAGGAGTGATAAGCAATTCATAATTGGAAATCGGACCATTTATCATGCATGATGGTTATAAAATTTGTCACTATTATCAGTCAATACTCGCACCGACGCTGAATTATCTTTCAACATTAAAGTGGTAAATAAATATCGACAGCTAATCATAATAATAATAGTAATAACGTGAAAAAAATATCACCAGTTGCACAGTTACACCAGAGCTGTATGTTTCATAAAAACTACAATAAATTCATAGTAAATTATAATAATTCGATGTACATTGTGCAGCCATTGTGTGCACAATTTAATGTTTTCCCCATAGTTAAAGAATGTATTAGTATAGTACAATTCCCCCTATTATACAAATAGTACAAGAGGTAAGACTCCCCCCTTTTTGAATATTTTTACTAGATTACGATCAATTGATAAAAAATATAAGGAATGTTAACATAACATAATGTTTACATACAGGCACATACATTGCTTCTGGCCCCACACAAGGATAGCCTGTGTCGTGGGAACCAGAAAAAACGATATCACAAAAACTAGCCGGGGTTCGAACCCGAGACCTCTTCCATGGTAGGCCTTGCCTTGCGCTGCGCCACAGAGGCCGTCTGAGTGTGCACATACTATATGTACTCGAGTAAAACGGTCCTAAGTCATTTATTAATTTTGATGGCACAAAAGATAACATATAAAAGGTGGACTAAATACTAATTGCATTTTCTACCAGAGTAAACCTGCAGGAGGAGGATTCATCTCATTGTTTGAAAGAAATAAATAGTTGTATTTACATTCATTTAAAGCTGGGGAAAGTTTATGGCACAGAGCAGTTATTTTTTATATGGGTATACTTCTTCTTAACAAAGTGTAAATACCTGTTAAATTCCATATGATCCAAGTGTCGACAGTGCCAAAGCAGCAGGTTCCGTTCTTCATTGCATTCTTAACACAGTCAACATTATCACTTAACCAGCGTAGTTTCACTGCACTGAAGTATGGCGACAGAGGCAAACCACATAGAGGCTGAAATTATTATATAATTGCAACTGATTAACAACATTTTATTTTGCTATTTTTATTTTTAATGCACTAACCCGTGCTAAGGACAATTCAGACCTCTGTCTGTCCGTGCCAGCCTCTAAATAGGTTTTTAACATTTTATTTTACCAGACATTCAGCGGCCCCCTTGAAGGGGTATGGAAAAGGCGGGTTAAAGATTTTTTGTAAAAAATGTAGCAAGTTAGATTTGAGATTTCAGCACTTAGCCCCATAGTTGGGCCATAGTACAAACATTGCACTTCGAAGCCGAGTGTGCACTTCAACTTCAGACACTTTGTTTCCTCGCAATATTTCCTTCACTGTCAGCAAGTCGCACTACAACCTCACAAATGAGCATTACATACAAAATAAGGTGATTTGTACATGCCTGACACCAACCCTCAACCTTGCGATTGAGAAGTCAGCATTTTACCCCTTCGCAACCACCACTTCATACGAAATGTATTGAACAGATGTGACAAGGCTCACACAGAAGAGACATGGCGAGGGCGCGATTTCTGTACAAGCTTCTTTTCTGCGCTATCGTCCCTCTTCCCTCATGTGTGGCCGTTGGCTATCAAATAGCAGCAAGGTTCGATTTAACTTTTGTCTGCACTTGCTGATAAGAATTTATTTTTTTCACTTAAAGCCTTCATTTTAGTAAAATTTAATTAGAGTATAAATTATAGTATTTTTTATTCTTTTCTTCCAAGAGAACTTACTGTGGCCAATAATAAATTACTAGCTGACCCCGCAAACATTGCTTGGCCATATTAATTAGCTTACATCCTATTCTCAGACCTACTAAACATACAAATGTTTCTTAAAAATTGGTGAAGCTGTTTCGGAGGAGTTCTATAGCACTGTGACATGAGATTTTTATATATTATATACTAAGTATGGGCAATGGCAATGGCAAAAGCAATGGGCAAGGGTGAAGAACATTTTTCTTCACCCTTGCCCATTGCTTTTGTGAGTTAAACAGAAGAAATCTAAATAGGAAAAAAAATAGGTTTTTAGAAGAATTCTTTTATTTTTTTTACAAAATATCTTTTTATAAGGCAATTGCAATAATAAAAATTTGTAATTTAATTGTATTTTTTTGTGGTTTTTTAAGGCAGGATATTCAAATGTTTTTTTTGGCCTAGTATACATATTATGTGTCGATGTTATGGGCTGCCACATCTGTTAGTCATATTATTTTCTTTCTTAAAGTAGTTTTGAAGACTTGCAATGCTCATACAGTTGTACATTAAATGACACTCATTGTGAATGCTTATTAGGTAAAGTTATGAACTTAATTAACTCAAGTTATGCACTTATATAACTTAACTCAAGATATATTAACCATATTACAGTTGCGCCAGTCAAAGGTAGATTGAAAATGGCTGTCTGTCTATCAGACTTTATTTTGCCTTGGTGATGATGGTAGATGTTTACTATGAGTAAGTCAACCCCAGATTCTAGACCAATGCTAACAAATTCTACTAGTAACAGCCTTTTCTTCATACATTATTATGCTGTTAAACTGTTAATAATACTAGGCAGTAGAGATTCGTTAAGAGATTTCTTTAAAGAAACTAACATCCTGACAGTTGCCAGTCAGTATATATATGAAAACATTATGTACGTCAGGAAAAATATCAGTAACTTTAAAACTTTAGGTAGCCAACACAATGTGAATACTAGAAATAAACATAAACTTTTGTTCCCACTATTTAGGCTGGCAAAGGTTAATACATCCTTCATGGGGCATTGTATACGCTTCTATAATAAAATCCCTGAAGATATATTAAGCTTGCCTGAATCGCGGTTCAAAAAATATGTTAAGCACACTTTGTGCCAAAAGGGCTACTATAACATAAAGGATTATCTAGATGACAATGAGGTCTGGAATTATAGCCAGTACAATGTATGAGTTCTATGTTTATAATAATTATGTAAACTATGTTAATTAAGGACTTTGAAAAGACTAAGTTTGGAGTTTTTTTGTCCATTTTTTCTCCAAAATGATCTAGATTTTGAAATGGACACCTAGTTTGAATTGTAACGTTCATTAAGACGCAGCTTCTGCGCTACTTTGAATAAAACCTTTTCATTTCATTTCATTTCATTTCATTTCATTTCATTTCATTTCATTTAATAAACTGTTAAAACCTCTCAGATATTTTAAAACCAATTTGGCCAAATGACAGCTATCAAAAGTTAAAGTAGATTATTTTATAGACAACGGGTTTAGTCACAAGTAAAATTTGTTAGCTTTAGTGCGAGCAACACTTTGTATAATAACAATTGTATCTGTAAATAATTACCTTCAAGTAATTTTGGTTTCTTGTTTTGTGGGGAACCATGTCCAATAACTTGTCAATCGTTGAAGATGTACGCATGTCAAGCCAGACAATTGCATTGTGAAGTGGTTTGCCAGTGGTTCTGTCCCAAACAATTGTTGTTTCTCTCTGATTTGTGACACCAACTGCTACTATATCCTGCAAATTTATACAGGCTTTTCCTTTTACTAACATTTTACAGCAAATGAACCCTTTGATTGTCTGAATACTGGCACAAAGTCATTCATAACTTTGAAAATAGGAGTATTAAAAGGAGGCTTTATAGGATGGTGGCCAACTCTGCTGTAGGCTTATGATATATGTATGCATATAAAATGTTTAAGTAATTTCATTCCGATTCAGTCTAGGTGTTATGTTCGTAAATACTATCGGTCAAAGAATTTCTAAAATAGGTAGTTGTTATTTTTTAAAATGTGATGTATGTCTTTGGACAGGCAAACAACTTGGTAGCTACCACTACCAAGAGTTTGTTTACATGTAGACACTACAGCTTAATGAAATTAAATAATATGTTGTATTATATAAAAGTCACACTTCTTCGCCAAGACAAAGACCTTGGTAATAATTGCTAGCCTCAAGGTTACACCTGCCTTCAACAAAATCGGATCTTGCCATATAAAAATAAACTTACCTGTGGCTTTCCGCCAAGGGCGCAAAGCTTCTCTACAGCCTTGTCAATGCAGGTAACAACCACATCCAAGATTGCCATGGGGTCCTGTTCCACCCAACCTTCCTGTGGGAAATGTTGCTCGAGTTCCTTCTGATGTGACGCGACGACTTCGGAAGAATTAACTTTGAAAATAATAAACCTGGCGCTTGAAGTTCCCTCGTCAATGGATCCCACAAGGGGGCCAAATTTTCCATACTCAGTCATTTTAAACGGACTTGATAGCACAGTAGTTTCTCTTGTAATCCACGGCACTTATCTTAACGCACTTTGCTCGCCACTTAGTAACATAACTCCGTAGGTACTCTGTAGTAATAAATTGTATAATCACAGCTGATAAACAAACTAGAACTAGTCAATTTGTGCTAGTCAGACAAAAAGAAAGAGACGAGCGAAGCAGTCTCAGATATTGTTACTCTATGGAGCGAAGCAGGAAAAGAAACAAGAAAAGGAAGTTGACACAGAGTACATACATGGATTGAGGAGAGTAGGGTTGCCGTTCTATAAAATTTAAAGTCCCTAGATTATCTCAAAATGTCCGTCGCATAATAGTATTATTTCCTTTCAAAATCCGCTAGATGTCCCAAGATGCAAATTACTAAAATCGTTAAGCCTTATCAACTAGAGTCGTTCAATATTCTGAAGCGTGCTACCACCAGGGGGCTAGATATAAGCATCTTGTCTAATCATATAACAATATAATAGTACAAAATTTTAAAAACCTAAAATTTTGACAAAATAGTAGAACACGGACTCTTAATTTTTCTCATTACATTTAAAACCCATAACACTCTGAAGAAAACTATTAACATTACAGACATAGAAACCAAAAACGGTGTAACTATTAAAAAAAAATATATGTTTTTTAGTTTTGCGTTGGTTTGTACATGTGGTGAGGATAAAGGAAGAAAAATTTACAAAACAAATATATATTGCGAATGTGAGTGGAAGGGCTGGTAAGAGACGTCCCAGGCGGACATACATCGACCTGTATGTCCGCCTGGGACGTCCCTTACCATGACCTGAGAGGAGTGCCTTGATGCGGAACAGTGGAGGAAGGCCCGGCTCCGGCAGAGATCATACGTTGGAGGCAGGAGGCTCGCGACGATTTCTTCCTTAAGTGGGCCCTATGGTTGGAGGGCGCCTCTGCGAGTTGGAGACTCATATCATGTTCCCACCCCACCATCAAAGTAGGGGGCGGTGACGTGCGCCCCCGACTAGAATGGCTGCGGGTGGAGGGTTGGAGGACCCGCCGCCTACTATCACGACAAAAAAGAGGGCACCGCAAAGTGTTCCGGGGGACTTCAAGCACAAATCTTTAGTGCCCGCCCGCTCGCTCTCGGCCTCTTCTAATTACTGAGGAGCCCTGGAGAGTGATGCGACGCGGGCTATGACGAGCCTACTATAGAGCGTAAGGACCCTATCTGGCCCGGATATTGCTAGGAGGGTACTTCGGGACGCCCTCTTGCCGTTTCACAGTTACCTCTTAACCTCTGGCCTACCTTGTAACCCGGTAGAGAAGAGGAGTAACACCGCGGGGGTTTTGTGGGTATACCAGCCCTCGAGCTGCGGGTGTCACACGAAGCCGCTCTGTTTTCCCCCGGCAGCAGGGCGGCGATGTGCGTAAATGCGTGTTCCCGCATTAACCTGTTACGTCCAATTGGATTCCAATTTGTGTGTAGATTTCACAACAAAATACATTTCTAAATTCATAAATTCAAAAAATAACCGGTGAGTACGCCGTTTTCTTTGAACGAGGCGCCATAAACACCGCCATCTTCTCGTGCCTGGTGCCATGACCTGGGTCAATAACAGGGTATTCATCTGGAAAATATCGATAGTGCATTGTCGATAGAATTCCTATTACATCGTAGTATATACGTTTAGGTGAAAATGCCTACAAAGAAATTGCCAGAAAATTTTCATCAAATTACTTTTTTTATAAAAAATGGACTTGTCCTAGTCCCAAACTAGGATACCCTGTGCTATGGTAACCAGATAGACATTACGAATGCGCAAATACACCCAGACATTCAGTATATTTCATTGCATTTTGTTTGCCGGGAACGCTCCACCAACCCGCACTTGGCCCCGTGGTGGAGTATGGCCTAACCTTTCTGCGGTGTATGATGAGACCAGTGCCCCAGCAGTGGGGACATTCATAGGGTTTGAGATTGATTGCTGAATGTGAATAAATGTTTGGACCATAGCATAGTGGTAGGAAAGACGCTTCACTCTGACCATCTTTTTTCAAGTCTCAACATAGACCTACACCTAGACTGCAGTACCAATGTATGGCAGCCCCCATCGGGAATCGAACCCATGACCTCTGGCTCTGGCACACTATTATGTTGTATTAGTAAAATAATTGTATTATTAGTATGTAAATACACCCGGACTTAGGTCATATGTACTGATCTAGTTGTGCAGTGGGTACCGAACCCACGACCTCTGGTAGTCAAGTGTGTTAACCGCTAGACCATAGAGGCAGTCTTACTGTAGTGTATTTCATCTACTATTCAGTATATTTCATTGCATTTTGTTTGCTCGGAACGCTCCACCAACCTGGACTTGCCCGTGGTGGAGTATGGCCTAACCTTCCTGCGGTGTAGGATGAGACCAGTGCCCCAGCAGTGGGAACATTCACAGGGTTTGAGATTGATTGCTGAATGTGAATAAATGTTTGGACCATAGCGTAGTGGTAGGAAAGACGCTTCACTCTGACCATCTTTTTTCAAGTCTCAACATAGACCTACACCTAGACTGCAGTACCAATGTATGGCAGCCCCCATCGGGAATCGAACCCATGACCTCTGGCTCTGGCACACTATTATGTTGTATTAGTAAAATAATTGTATTATTAGTATGTAAATACACCCGGACTTAGGTCATATGTACTGATCTAGTTGTGCAGTGGGTACCGAACCCACGACCTCTGGTAGTCAAGTGTGTTAACCGCTAGACCATGGAGGCAGTCTTACTGTAGTGTATTTCATCTACTATATATTCAGTATATTTCATTGCATTTTGTTTGCTGGGAACGCTCCACCAACCCGGACTTGGCCCCGTGGTGGAGTATGGCCTAACCTTCCTGCGGTGTAGGATGAGACCAGTGCCCCAGCAGTGGGAACATTCATAGTATGTAGGAGTTAGTATTATTAGTAAAAAGCATTGGTTGTAAATAAATTTCCATATTTTATTTGTGTTTTTTTTAGATGGCAATTCGGGGGCAGGTGTGGGGGAGGAGAAGGAGATGCCGGCGGAATTGCTGGCTGTGCTGGCTGAGGACGCCGACGTAGAGTTCAACTACGCCGACTACGCGTTGGAAGACGAAGAAGCGCAGCCAGCAGTGGGATTCTCGCCGGGTTGGCAACCCCATTCCAACCGTTCTGTCAGTCCGGAGGCTGTGGAGTAAGTTTGTTTATTTAGCGTTTATTTTTTTTATTTGTTTTTTTCCATTTTATTTTACTATGAATGTGAGGCCCTGCTGGGCAAAGGCCAAATCCTACCCATGTTATGTGTGCATGGCACAGAATTAATTTTATTTTGTATTTATTTTACAGTATTAGCTGCCCATCGACTTCGAGCTCAGCTCAAGGCCCTCGGGAACTGATTGAGGCAGATTCCTCCCGTAAGTTTTTTTTTATATATGTACCTGTAGGTAATTATATATTTTCTGTTGATTTTATAATTATAGATTTTTCGTAAAAAAATTAAAAAAGTATATTATTTATATATGATATGTAGGTATATATATATTTATTTCAGAAGTATGTATATTTTTATAATATATTTTTTATTTTATTTTTTTCAGAGCTACCAGTGGGCGGGTCGTGATGATGGCGCAGGTCCGTCGGGTGTTGTTCACCCGATGCAACCCGGCGCCGTCACTGCTGAACCGGAGGTCGACGAACGCGCCGACGAGGTCGAGTATGTCACCGACATCGAGTACCTCGAGTACGGTGACGTAGACGCCGACGTTATTTCTTTGTTTCTTACGTAATGTCCTGTAACAAAAAAAAAATCATGTTACTAATCAAAGTAAATGCTAATGAATATTTAGAGGAGCAATAAATAATATTGTATTTGAAGTAGTTCAACTGTAACTTGTATACGTGAGTAGCGAAAATTCTAATAAGAATTTCTTATTAGAATTTTCGTGAGTAGCGAAAATTCTAATAAGAATGTCTTATTAGAATTTTCGTGAGTAGCGAAAATTCTAATAAGAATTTCTTATTAGAACTATCTTTGATAAACTATTCTTATTAGAACTACATATATATTTTATATATATATATATTAAAAAAAAAAATCTTTACGTATTTTCCCTCGCAATGATAAAAACACATTCTATGATATAAACATTTCAGTATGTGAATCACAGTTTATCGATAAAGCAAGTTTATGCCGGCCGGTACACCACTAGTGATCGCCATACTTTCCATAGTAATTTTACGTATTTTCAAAACAACTTCTTTGATGTTTTTTGTATGAATGTCTTTAGATATTGATGGTTGAACAATTCAATCAGCATTTCTATTGTCTTTTTACAAATATAACTTAGTATTATATGTTTTCTTGGTATTATATTTATACCTTCAAAAAATGGAGTCCGAATTTCCAAATATTGTTGTTTTATGTCACCAAGTGACTATATTTTTGTGGTTTAGGAGTTGTATAATAATAATAAACACATTTTACGTCTTATGAACTGATTTTATTCCAAAAAACTCCTAAGATCATACCAGAAAAAAAATCTTGAAGTTCAATTTCGTAGTGAAAATTGAAAAAAAAGTTGTCTCGACATTTTGATGATTTACGAGTAAATGTTGTAAGGAAGGTAATGAAACAAAAATTAGGGCTTATTATGTATTTATTGAGGATGACAAATACTATAAACAATTAGATATAAGTAGGGTTTTGTATACGAAAAAAAAATTTTCCAAAAAACTAACCACATTTTCACTAAACACTCGACTTTGCACTGCTTTTTGATACACTTTTTCTAGTTCTTTCAGAGAAAGCTTTAGCTTATAAGAAGGGAAATTTCACCACGATTTCAAAACTCTTTACGAAACTAAAATTGGACGTATATTAGAAAAGTTATCATAGTTTTAGTGAGTCACGGGAGACGCCGCCGTCGTACCGCTCGGGACCCGCGCGTATTTAGTGCGAATGCTAATTGGAATCCAATTGGACGTAACAGGTTAACAAAAGTTAAAAACATTTAAGTAACCTAGCTTGGGGAAAGTTTGTATTTTAAACGAACGGTAAATAAAAACCTACGGTGTCACAGATACTTCATGAAATATAATTGCGAATATGAACGAAATTGCCAAGACAACTGAAGTCTACATACCTACACTATTTTTTAAAACCTACACTATAAAATAGTGTAATCATGTGGGTACAGTGATATCGTTCCGATGTTAAAACCTAACTGCAAAGTAGGTAGTCGGGGCTGTAAGTAATGCAATTTGCTTAAGTCAGATGTCGCTGCCTGTACGTAATACAGAGAATATTGTAAAGAGGTTCGAAATTTCACTGATGTCGTGAGTCGCCCATTGGCTCAATTGGTAGAGCGCTGGTACGGATAGCCAGAGGTTGCGGGTTCGAATCCCGGCATGGGTGAAATTTTTAGCCTCTAAATAGGTTTTTAAAAATCTACATACCTACCATATTTAATATTGTAACTTCGGGACGGAAGTTGAAGCTTCCCCAAGGTTTACTTTTGGTTTGCCTTTGCCGACGTGATTGATAAGTTATCAATATAATTTGTTTATCTTCTATAAGAATTACTTTGAAAAACACCGCAAACTCATAAGGTTTAAAGTCGTTAGCTAGGTATCGCTGAATGCTTATTTCTCCCAAAAACGATTAATCCATTTACACGCAAAACATTGTTAAAAATCTCTAGATCTAACGAGGAAGTCCCTGAAACGGCAACTCTGTAGGAGAGTTGTGGACATTGTGGTTGATCTTGTTCTGTGGGTTGATCATGTGGTTGATTAACTTTGTTTAATCTGTGTGCTAGTCGGTGTTGCCAACGATATATTTTATTTTTGATCTTAACTTATTTGTGACTATTGTACAATTCAAAACCTTATTTTAAGCCAAAGCAAATTAAAACTTTGAACTATCCCCAGAATGGATACTTTCATAATGATACTATCTTATAGGTCAGTATATTTACTGACCTATATTTGCTACAATCACAAATTAATAATATTCACGGATTCATGGTATTTTGACAAACTTGACATTAATTTCTCCTTCAACTTTATAACCGACTTCAAAAACAGGAGGTGGTTATCGACGGGTATATTATTACTTATTATAAGGTCTTATTGGTCCCATTTTAATTTGGTGAAGATCATATGAAGACTTTCAGAGATGGAGAACCAAACTCTTCAATGAACAGCAGCAAATAAGGCCTAGTGAGGCCCATCCATTAATCATATGGATAAGTTTAATAAAATATAGCGAGAAATCAAAACAAAAACAAAATCACCTTCATCAGCCTTCCATCGGTAAGACTCAATTTTGTGTTCTTTATAATGGTTTTTTCCCTTGAATTTTATAGTTAAAATTAATAAACTATTGGCTACTGGAAAGACAACATAGCTTTAATATCATTTGAGAATAAATCGTGATTATAATCATAGTAACAAGTTTGTTTTAGGGCGATAGGGATGGGGGTTTCCCACTTCCTCAGTGGAAATGTTATCGATACTTATTCATATTCTATAGTTTCAGCATGATAAATTAAAAACTACCAAAGGGTTGGTAGTTTTAATATTATTTTTACTTACAATAATTCCACCTTCTATCAAAAAATTTAGAACTTATAATAGAATAGGTTCATTTTCTTCATAGGAAATGAACTTGAATAGTTTTCACTACGTAATCTACTTGTAATATAATAATAATAGTATAATAATAATTGAGAAAAGTTGTCCAGCAGTACTGGGTTTCCTGTCTATAGTTTGCTGTCAAATTAATAAAACACTTCAAGGGTGAACATTGTGTCTAAAATAAAATAACCGTTTGGACTGATTATAATGGTTTAAATTATTAATTATTTTTTTCAGGTTACCCGAAGATAGCATAATGTAACAAATGTGGATAGACGTACGGTCACGGCTTCACGGTCAACGCTTGCAGCAGACATTAATTTGTTTCATAAACAACATTTTTACATTTTGAACAAAGACTGTCATTTAAGGAGCACTCATTTCAAATAAATAAAATAATTTATATACGTATATTGCTGATTTAAAAGTATGTTTGGTATATTGTTTCTCTTGTTCTTTTTGCTTTTTGTAATTTCTTGTGTAATTTAAAGAAGGCACTTCTTTGGTTCCCTATACAAGTTTACCATTCTTCAGGAACCAGGAATTTTAAACAATGTGAGGCTGTGTGTGCAATAAATTATTTAATTTCCATGAAAATTTCTTCTACATCAAACGATAAGACACATAAGACGAACTAACATAAGACGATATAGTTTTGCAAAAATATTCTCAACTTTTGTCAGACATGGAACGCAGGGATAAAAAACAAGCTATTACAAATTATTGTTACTATACAATTTCATTGACCTGCGCCCTATAATTTTGAATGCATAGAGCTCGCAATCTAGGTATAGTTAGATCGATGGAAATGTCTTTATTGGATCCAAATTGAACTTGTACAAAATAAAGTTTTCAGCTTTCTTATATGGTGATCAGTGATAAAGAAAGAACAATTTTACAACCTACGTCATTGCTTAGAATAAATACATACAAACGCGAATACTTAAAAACTTACATTATATACCAGATTTAGCACTTGCAACCTTAGTAAATCTAATATAATTATAGAAATCTCGAATCATCGTGCATGTTACCGATTTCCTTCTAAATGGGTTCACCGATTTTGATGACATTTGTGCAATTGGATCATATAAGTGTGACCGGAGGGAAAGGTCGGAAAGCAGAAAATATATCGTAGGTTAAATGCACTCTGTTCTTAAATATTGGCAGGGAAGGCGAAAATCTATAATATAATATTAGCAGGTATGGAATCGTTCAATATTTGGTATGCAAAATATAGGAACAGAACAGAGACCTACTAATGCGCACAAAATATGGCAAACCAACGTTTGCGGCGCCAGCTAGTACCATTATAATATTAATAAAGGCTATATTTACTGAGTGGATAAGGAATAAATAATAAAGTAGTGGTGATATTACTACCTCTGGCAACCCTATTTTACTAAGCTGTGTAATTATAGCAGAGTTGCCAATTTAGCGACTTTGTCGCTAAATAACGACTTTTGCGAGAGCCTTAGCGACAAGAAAAAAGTTTTGACGACAAAAATAATTTAGCGACTTAGCTGACGACTTTTTAACCTGAAGATTTCGTTAAGTACAAGAGAACAAAATATGCCCAACACAATTTTTTACTTACTCAAACGTCTACTTCAACTGAACCATATGAGAATGGGGACGAAGAAGTGTTTAATTTATCTAGTGATGACGAAGAATAATTTTTAATTATTAAATATCGTATTTCTTAAGTATTTCTAGTGGTATTTCTTATTCACGTGCCTCCCCCCCCCCTTTAATTTTGGCAGCTAATGGTCTCCGGGGCCTATTTCATAAAACTACAATTCATGGTTTACTATGACAAGTCGACATAAATTGCAAAGTTGATTACACTACAGATTAACAAATAGACTCTGCTACGCAATGTACGTCGAATTGTTACAATAAACTACGAATTGCAGCTTTATAAAACGCGGCCCAGAAGAAAATTCGGGAGCCGACTTTAGTTCAATTAGTTTTAGCGACTTCCTAGCGACTTATGCTAAGAAATCACACCTTTGTATATTTCATAATTAAAACTTTTTCAAAACATGCTTATTTTCCAGTCTAATACACGTATTAATTTATAAACCAGTTAACTATTAAGTGTCCGTGTTTGCAAGTCAATTCAGTGCAGTATTAGTGAAAAAACTACGTGTTTAAACACTTCACTCCCAAAGTGCTTTTGTCCACCTAAAGAGGTTTTTCTATAGCCCCTACAGTGTTCATGAGGTATCTCGGACAAATAAACTGTAAATGCAATTAGGATACACCACATGAATTCATAAAAATATCACTTTTTCCCAATTTCTATATCATGGATAATACAATGGCGGTTAAATTTAAATAGTTATGGATGAACGCCGCTCTGAGCGCTAGTGAGTAAAACTTGGCAGTGTTGCAAGTTGACAAAAAACTTTTTGCGTTGCTGGAAAGCGCCATCTAGTGTTGAGCAGCGTAACCAACGAACACTATTCCGAAAGATGGAGCCAAAAGTAGTGAAACAATTAAAAGGAAATTGCACCAGATGCAGACACGAAGTAAGAGGGAGGGAATTTTTAGAATGCAAGGAATGCTTATTAATGTACGATCTAGACTGTGCCGTTGTTTCGATACAGCGATTTGATATCATGACACCAGAGCGTAAACGCACTTGGACATGCATAAACTGTATAGAAAAACAAAAAACCCATAAGGGAATGAATAAGGACACCAAATATACAACTTTGAAAAGGCAACCTGGTCATGATAATAAAAATAAACAGGGGCCAACTACGTCAACGTCAATGTCGGCTTCAAATCCCAACGGAACACCAATGAAACAACAAAGAGATAGTGAGTACTCTCATGATTATACAGATGATAAACTTAGTATACTTGGAGAAACCCTTCAAAGCAACATCTCTTTGAATCGCCACCAGGCCATTCCTCAAATATCAGTAGAGAGATTTGAGCAGATTATAGAAGAAAGAATAAAATTTACGATTCAACATCTGGCCATTGAACTAAAAACCAGTCTAGCCGCAGAAATAGAAAACGAAATTGCAAAATTTAAAACGGAGACCACCCAGAGCCTTACTTGTATCACTACACTAACGAGCAAAAAACAGTGAAAGCAAAGATTGAAAATATTTCGGCTTCTATGAAGAACCTGAAAGAGCAGAACGTTAAATTGAATGCGGAACCAAAAAGTTTAGAGCGGCAAATCTTGTCCCAAAACCATTCCACACAAATGACACAAGCCACGGAGAACGCCAAGTCACAACCTGATACTAAGGAGAACAATAGAAAAATTGTTTTGCATGGCATCGAAGAATACTGGGAGGAAACTGAACCTGAGCTGTATGAGACAATAATAAATGTATTCTACGATATCCTGAATATTGACCTGACAGGATATATAGAGGATCTGATGAGAATTGGAAATAAGGCCAAAAGTAACTGAAGATCTGTGGTAATCGAACTTCTAAGTAAAAGGGCCACTAAGTTAATATTACAGAACAGAAGCAATTTTTACAATACTGGCTTGGCTGTGTCAGAATTCTTAGACGAAAAATCCCTCCAGCTACGTTACAGAATGAGAAGAAAGCTTCTTGAGGCCTGTAAAAGTGGAAGACATGCTATTATCAGGGATAACACCCTGATCATAGATGGTCATGAATACACTCCTGAGAACGAAGACCTTGAAACTGAACAGAATGTGACAACAAGCGAAATTATCACATTTAACCCTGAACACGAGATTATGGAAGAAAATGATGTTAAACTACCTGAACCAATTGAAACAAAAGAACAGCAAAAACAATCATCACATAGCGATCACACAAAAAAAATGCCAGGTGTTTCGAACGCCCGACGAAGCACGAGACCACGAGCACCAAATTTTCGTCGCTTTCTTTAAAATCCTATTTCAGAATATTAGAGGCTTCAGTAGTAAACGTCACATAGTAGAAGCCATTACAGAAGAAGACACAAGTATCCAATCGTATTGTTTCTCGGAAACATGGATCAATACATCTAAATTAGATCTTTTAAAATTAGAAGGTTTTAACTGCGCATCTCACTATCTCACTATTGTCGAGAGCATCATAAGGGTGGTGGTGTTTGTATCATGTTAAAAGATGATATTGAGTACATAAATAGAACCGACATAATTAATTTATCTACCGAGTGTGTCTTAGAAATATGCGCAGCAGAAATACCAGCACAACATTTGCTATTAATTGTAGTATATTGGCCACAAAGAAATAGAAATACTAATTTATTTTTGTCTATCCTCGAAAAACTTCTAAGCATTTTAAACAGTAAAGACCGGGGAAAGAATGTCATTATAGGGGGAGACTTTAATATAAATATATTAAACAAAGATAAACTAACAACAACCGTCTTAAATCTTGTAGAAAGTCATAATTTTCATCAACACTTAAAAGATCTTACACGTATAACAAAAAACACTGCAAGTTGCTTAGACTTAATATTTACTAATTTCAACATTTCAAATATGACCATTTCTTTAAATGAATACGGCATCTCAGATCATGTAGGCGTATTAGTGAACGTTCCTAATAAGTCGAATGCCAATGATCACACCATATTCTAAGAAAAAAGAATATTTAAACATACACACTTGGATAACTTCAAATCAGCCCTACAAGTTATTGATTGGGACTCTATTATAATACCCGATAATAACATTAATGAAAATTACACAGCCTTTCATAATACTATGAAAATGCTCTTGGATCGCTACTGCCCCAAAACAATAATTAAATACAAAAAAAAAAAACAAAAAAACATGGTTAACGACTGGTATTAAAGTATCTTGTAAACATAAACGTCTTCTAAAAATTATTTCATCGCAAACAGACAATTTAGTACTACAAAATCACTACAAAACCTACGAAAAATGCTGAAGAAAGTAGTACAAAAATCGAAAAAAAAACAGTTCATACTGTATCGTATTGAGAAATCAGACAACATAATAAAAACCATGTGGCAAATAGTAAAAGAATGTACAAATAAACTTTCAAAGAAGAAAAGACAAAATATAACATTAAAACACAACCAGAACGAAATTGAAAATCCCTATTCTGTCGCAAACCTATTCAATTCTTATTTTATATCAGTAGGGCAAAACAAACCAACAAACGAATGTGATGTACCAAGAGGACGACAAGTTATTGAACCTGCTGAAAATTCAATATTTATCCGACCTGTGGACGAGTATGAAGTTTATAACATTATCCGTAAACTAAGAAACAAACACAGCTTTGGATTCGACCAAATCCCACCAACTCTGGTCAAATATTGTGCAGATGAATTATCTTCTCCACTTATGTACCTAATTAACCAATCGTTTACAGAGAGCGCTGTACCTGATCTATTAAAAATATCCATTGTAAAACCCATATACAAGAAAGACGATAAATTTGATAAAGGTAACTACCGCCCTATAGCACTTCTGCCTACATTCTTCAAAGTATTTGAGATGGCTATGTCGATCCGTCTGTATTCTTTTTGTGAAAAATACAAAATCCTAAATGAATGCCAGAATGGCTTCAGGAGAGATCATTCTACAACATTAGCTGTGTATAAATTTATTAATGAAATACTAAACATAATAAATAGCAAAAAGTATGCAGTAGGCCTCCTGCTCGACTTAAGTAAGGCCTATGATAGAGTCTCTTATGAGATATTACTACAAAAACTATATGGCATAGGAGTCAGGGGTACAGCCTTCAACTCGTTTGCCTCCTATATAAAAAACCGAAAACAAGAAGTTGAAATTGAACATATTGATAAACAAACTGGTTTTATAACTAATATAAAGTCCGCTACATCGGATGTAAAGCAATCAATTCCTCAGAGAAGTGTAATTGGATGTATTCTGTTTCTAATATATGTTAACGATTTGCCAAAAATTATAAATAACAAATGTGTCCTATTTGCTGATGATCTGTCTATAGTCTTCTCTTGCGAAAATAACATTAATCTTAAAGATAGTTTAGATGAAATCCTTAAAAGTATTACTCGTTGGCTAGAAGACCACAATTTAACATTAAACTTAAAAAAAAACGAAACTGATGCAATATAAGCCATGTCAAAAACGAGACCTCGATATTGAATATAAATATAACGACACAAAAATAGATACTGTAGATACTTTTCCTCTGTTGGGGCTTAATATAGACAAAAATATTAACTGGAAAACACACATTCAAACAATATCTGCTAAACTTTCAAAATTTACATATGCGTTAAACGAACTTAAAAGGTCTACAGACGTCAAAACAGCTATCTCAGCCTATTATGCTTATGTCCATGCTTGGTTGAGTTATGGAATCATACTGTGGGGAAATAGCACCGATGCACCCAACTTATTTATCCTACAAAAGAGGTGCATCAGAATTATAAATAATGTAAATAAAATGGAAAGTTGTAAACAGCACTTTATCGACCTTAAAATTCCAACACTTGCGTCACTTTACATTTTAGAAATATGCAAATTTGTAAAGAAAAATCAACATTTATTTTCTCTTTCAATAGATAATTACACCAAGCCATTAAATCTGCGAAACCGAAATAAACTAGCACTACCCACTTCAACACTTAAAATTCATAGTACAGGCACTCATGTAATGGCAGTTAAGATATATAATAAGATACCTACCTACATTTTAGAAGAAAATATCTTTAGTAAAGAACAATGGCGAAAAAATATTTTATGTCTTTTGATGCGTCTTAAAATGTCTTGTAGTTTAGACTTATGAACATAATTCTTTAAGTATTTTCAATTAACTCGCGAACTTAGTGGAAGCCAGGTAAAAAAACACATTTTAATGAGATAATTAATGATTTTTTTTGTTTCCGGAGTCTTGTGACCTTGACATATATTACTTGCAGTCAGTTCCGGTTCACAGAGTACCCGTAAACACAAATACTCATTCAGTATATTATACTTCCTAATTTCTCTGAGTGGAACATCCTCATTAGTGGAATTAAAATAACTTCAATAGTTATGTTAAGACACAGACGATTGCTCGACGTGGCGCTTGTCCGTTTCATGCCTCTATCCATGCGTTTGCTCTTGTTCCTATCTTATAAGTATATACAAATAGAGGTTATCCCCGCACAGCGAAAAACAACATCTTTTACATGGAACACAAGTCATTCTTGATGGTATTATTATTAGAGAAGATGATGAGTAGATAATAAAAATAAAGTATAAGCTGATTGTTTTAATTAACTGCCTAACTCACAGCCTCATACTATCTTTTTCTGAAAGTACTCATGGAGTCATACTAGCAAACGGAGCAGTGAAATGAGAGTACCTAGGAGCAGGCCTCCGTATCGTCAATTCAAGGTTCGCTCTTATGTTTGCCGCATAGTGATTAGCTGGCAAGCGCAATAAGAGGTATAGTTACTCGTAAGTACAATTGTCTAGACGAGAGCTTACCAACCCTTAATTGTGTGTGCTTTATTTAGTTTCATTATAGGTGACTGCAAATAAAATCAATCTGCTGTGAACTGTACAATTAAGTATGGGTTTGGCTTAAATGTCTGTATCTAGATCCATTGGGTTAATTTGAAGATCATCATCAGTCTGTGACCTGTGTCAGTCCACTGCTGAATATAAGCTGCACCATGAGCGTGTTACAAGTTTCTTTTGTTGACTATTTATTGAAAAATAATAATGCAAAACAGTGTTGCTTTAAAGATTAGTGAGGTTAGAATTTGCTCACACTTGAAACGACAATATCTAAGCTACCTGGCTTTCTACAGCGAAAATTCTTTCACATCCATCTCAGGAACTTAAGCTTTGTTTTTTGAATATTTTTTTACTTAAAGACGCAGCATATTTCACATAAATAATTTTTACTATAGAGTTTCGCCATTGTTCTTTGTTAGTAAGTTAAAGCAATATCTAGTAGGCAAATGTTATTTTTATGTTTATAGAGTTTATGGAGGAAGGTTATAGACGTTAATACAAACTTTATAATTTTTAGGTTTATTTTCTAGTTAGGTACAAATGACATTGTTAACTTTTTATATACATATATGTATATAATTATATATTTTATAAAAAATAAAAAAAAACTAATGTTTTTGTTCAAAACTTTTTAAATTTAAGATGTTTAAGTTAATATTATTTTAAGTTTCTTGTTATAAAATTGCAGTGCCCTTGCAGGGCTCATGTTATGGATCTACCTTATTATTTAACAACTATTGTATGTACCACATGAAGCATTAAACAGATTGATTGATTGAATCTAGCGAGACGAATTTACTGGAGTTGGCAACACTGAATTAGAGTATCTTTATGTAATCTGTGCCTGTAATGGCGGCTGGCGGCAACACGAACCAAACCGATTACTAATATTTATTTATAGGTACTCTTTGATTGTAGTCTTTTGCCTTTCACAGCTTACTAATGTTTTAGGCAATATTATGTTTTTCACAGAAACATCGGAAACTTTTGTAAATATTTAATAACCGACCACCAACTTTCAGCTTATAATATTATATTTTGCCCACCGACTCCAAAATATATTTCTACAATACCCGCGTCGAAGTTAAAGGTCTTAAAGGTCATTTTCCATTATTTCTCCGTTTTTAGTGCTGTAGTTTTTTTAAAGACGCTTGTAATTTTTCATAAAAAAATATTTCATGATTTTTTATGAACATACCCCAGCTAAGGGACCACCTGTGATGTCTATACCTCTTCAAACAATTGAAGAATTTTCATTTATCGAAATCAATACTTACATAATTTTTTTAAATCTTTTGACAAATCGTATGAACTGAGAACCTCCTCCTCATTTTGAAGTAGGGTTAAATATGCGCAAGAGTATTTTCAAATTCTATATCTTGACAAGGTTACCAACATTATACACCATAAGAACTACCTACTTGTTGAAGGGCACTGTATTTAACGAGTTGATTTAAAAACGTAGGCTTGAGCTGAGCACGCTTGGTACAATGTCGTATAAAAACAATAAACCTAGGTACAGTTTGTCAAAAAATTCAAGAAACCGGAAGAGAAACTTTATTATTGGTATTATCGAAAATTAAGACCATTTACTACCTTTGATTAAGCACAATACATCCTTTTAATGTAATGACTCTACTTATTATTTTTATAATGCTTTTAAGTGCAAGAAATAATGTAACACAGACAAAAAGTCTGAGCGAAACCTTACTCTTTAGATTCTACACTTTTTTGACAAAGTATACCTTCGTACTACCTAACAGTCAATGTAGGTAGGTATGTCGTGTTAACTTTTATGCAACCTAAATAATTTAGGATTGTTTATTGGCAAGGACATCACAACCATATAAAAAATTATTTGTTAATGATTCGCGATACACATACATAGTTATATAATATGAAACGGGTCAAATCGCGATCATTTATTAGGTAAAACGTAATTACCCTATTTTTCGACGTTTCGGCAGCGTTACAGTTGCCGTGGTCACGATTAATCGCGATTTGACCCGTTTGATATATAACTACAAACATTATCCTCCTATACCTACTGAGGCTACTTGTAGGTAAGGTACAAATCAAGTCTGGCGGCCTCCAATGGGAAACGAACCCACGACCTCTGTTTTAATTGTTATTCTAGCGTGTTAACCGCTTGACCAACGAGGCAATGCATTTATTTTTTTACTGTACCTAGTTTGCGATAGGTATAGGTAAAGTTAAGAAATTGAGAGACGGGTGATCATACTTCTCCAGTTAATGACGTGAATGAGTGACCGATAATGCGCAAATAATTTGTTACTCGTTATTGCTGGCCGTATTTCGAAGTCATTATTGCTGTTTACATCTAAACAAACTTTTGGTATTGCTATGAACCGTCAAATCTGTGTTAAATGCTTTTATATATGCACTTACTTATCATAACACTAATATTACAAAGGAAAAAGTTTGTGAGTGTATGTTTGTTTCTTCTTCACGTCTAAACGGCTCGAGCGATTTTAATTAAATTTGGTATGGAATTAGCTGACATCCTGCATTAACACATAGGCTAGGTTTTACTGCGGGAAAATAAGATAAGATAAGAATATTCTTTATTGTATACCAGAAAATTTATACAGAAACTGCAGATACAAAAGATAAGATACAATTGGCGTCTTTATTGCTGATAGCAATTTCTTCCAGGCAACCTTAAATCGAAGAATTTTCCGAAGGAGAAATAGATACGGGCTGTCGGTAAAAATAGGAATATTAATTAACATACGAAAATATCTTATTCCCATGGGAAAATCGATAAGCCGCGGGTAACGCCGCGGGGCACAGCTAGTTAAAACATATACCTACGTCTAACTAGCTAGCGCTAAAAAAATACCTCACGTTCAATTACTAAGCGCCAACTAATCTTAATGTTAAGCCTTCCTCGGATCTGATTACCACCGCACAGACTTAAAACATGCTTGTAATCTTTTTCTTTTAAATAAAACATTTTGCCTATGTAGTTGTACCTATTTGAACTATCAACGGCCAAATCTTGCAAAGCACGGAAGCGCTTGGAACAATTACCATTAGCGGCAGTCGCAGGGTAGTCACCTATCCTGCACCTTACCGCGCCTGTTGTTGCTTAACTCAAGTGATTGATTTTAAAAACCTATTTAGAGGCCAAAAACTCCACCCATGCCGGGACTTGAACCCACGACCTCTGGCGGCTAGCCAGATCAATCAAGTGATTGATTCCAATCACTCTGTTGGACTAGGCCACTTAAGCCTACTTGTGAAAAATATACATAATTACGTATTACCTACTCATGAAAAAAACCGTAGACAATTTTCCTACAAAAAAATAAATTTTGTGGATTCCACAGTATTTCTCTAGGGCAATTTGTTACATAAGTTGATACATTGCAGCTATGTGGACGCTAAACTATCATGTTACATTACAGTCTATTTATTCTTACTTGTTTAATTTAGTAAACAAGATTCTACCCTTAAACTGTGACTTTAAGTCCAAAACTGCCATATTTCCATAAATGAAGTAACTTGGAACACTCTTTTTTAGATAACACGCTGCCAATTTCATAAACATTGTTCATGATAGTTCATGAATTTACGAGAAAATGTCTAGTTTAGGCATCTAATCTCAATTTTAAGGTGAGAATCTTGTTTACTAAATTGGTCAAGTAAGAATAAATAAACTGTACATGTTGTGTTTCACGTTACATCAGTCTGCACGCGGAGTTAGTTAGGTTAGATACACGTGCGGGTCAAGACAGTATTGTGGCTAAGAGATTCGTAGTTACAAGCACGGAAACCCAAATAAAACGAAATCTTCCTTCCTCAGGGAAGAGACCCGTGCCCCTTGGTGGGGACGTAATGGGTTGATGATAATGATGAAATCTAAAGACCAGAGCAATTCCCGATGAACTTAGCATAATCCTAGTTTGAGACCACGACAAGTGGGAGTTGAGTTACGTGGAAGAAAAAAAAAACTTCCATACCGTTTAGTTGGCGCTCCATACATTGCATATAATATTGCAAATCTCTCCTTTCCATACTAGGCAACACAATCACATCAATCACACAACACAATCACATCAATCACACAACACAATCACATGCGGGGTAACCAGACCAGGACATCACTAACATGAAAATATACCCAGACTGAGGCTATTTCTACAAATGTACGGCGGCCCCCAGTGGGAATCAAAGCCACGACCTCCGGCATGGTAATCCGACGTGATACCGCTTGACCAAAGGGGCAGTAATTCCCATTACTCTGCATACAGTCCGCAGCATATTTTTTGCAACGCCGCCCCAGTGACGTAACCGTGAAGATACCACGCATGGAAATCTTTCAATGATAGCTGTCAACTGCGGTTAAGGCTCATTCAAATCGGTACCGTCTTCCAATAAAACCAATTGAGTACCTAACAATAGACTAGACGACAGGTAGGTAGGTACCTATACATAGCAGCTACCAAAGGTATCGCTTTTGTTATAGATAATCTGACTTCAAGGGCATGTGACTTGAGTAACAATAGGGTAGACTCGAATCTCTCCAAGAGTACAAAAGACGACTCAATCACTATTATCCTACTCATTAATTAGTTCCAATTACACACTATTGTTACAAACGGCGACAATACGGCGTTATACCGACGGATCGACGTATTATAGTTACATCTTTCTGCATTGACTCGTGACATTTAGAATGTACAATGGCTGCAATTAGTTGGCAAGTGGCGCGGAGGCCGCAGTTTGAACTCAATTCGCGCGACAATATGTCACAAATTGACTTTTCCGCGGGCGACAATGGACGTGATTGAATGTGCCTCATATAACTGTTTCACGGAACCAGCTCGCCGCAGATATCAGTAAACAAGCCGCGTGCGCCGACGACGGCTCTTGGTCTGTTGAAAAAAAAAACAATACCGCTCAAACACTGACGCTTTTAGTCATGGAACGTCAATTCACACTATTATATTATGTAACCAGCACGATGTTAGGGGGGATCATAAAAATAATATGAGTGACACACAGACGGTGAACGAGCTCTCTCTGTCAGTCTTTAGACAGTTGCTGGGGGGATCGACACGGGGGCCACTCCTACGCATAGATTAGATGGTAGAGCGTGTCTGATATAATGATAACACTGCTTTTAATACTTCTACTGATTGTCTTAACGTGGTGCTTTATTGAGAACGTAAAGAAGCCTCCTCTATTTCCTCCTGGTAAGTTGTTCATTAATATTCGGCTCAGTACACGGTCAGGTCCAATGAAAGAATTTGTAAAATTTGTCCAATATTAGGATTTGGCTACCGAGGGCCCGGCTTGCCCACTAGGTACGCATGAAGTCAAGGTTTCCTTTCATAAATTTGTAAATATTTGAAACCCGTTTTAAACTCTATTAAAGCATAAAAATCTGTATTAAACAATTTTCAATGTCTAAACACGTAAAATTTCAAATAAAAACTATATTTATCACGATCATACTAAGTGTTTTAAAATTTATCAACACGGTTTTATAGCAATAATAACAAGTAATGGTAATAAAATGCTACTTGCGGCGTAACAAAACCATTTCATTTGGACCTCATTAACTTTATCAATAACATCACTATGATAATGATAGTCGACTACCTATGACAAGACTTAGATAGATAGACTTTATTGTACATAAGAATGGACTTAATGTTCGAAGATACATTTTTCCACGTTATTTTTAATTTCAGGTCCAAAGTGGTACCTATTTCTTGGCTGCAGTGGCGTCGTGGGGAATTATACGAGAACTTACGGCTCACAATGGAAAGGATTGTCGGAATTAGCAAAAAAGTACTCTACAAAAGTACTCGGCTTAAAGCTGGGAAGTGAACTAGTCATCGTGGTATACGGCGAGAAGAATATAAGACAAGTTTTTGTAGAGTCAGAGTTTGAAGGCAGGCCTGACAGCTTTTTCTTGCGGCTCCGCTGCCTCGGCAAGAGAATGGGTAAGTCTCGGGGTAACGACAACATAACATTTACATACAGGCACATACATTGCTTCTGGCCCCACACTAGGATACCCTGTGTCGTGGGAACCAGAAACAGCGACATCACAAACATGTAAACATCCAAGACCTGGGGGTTTTTTTTGTTTCCAGCCGGGATTCGAACCCGGGACCTCTTGCATGGTAAGTAGATGCACTAGCGCTACGTCACAGAGGTTGTCATAACATAACCTCACGCCTGTATCGTAGAGAGCTAGGCAGAGATCAGGGACTGCCACTTGCCACGATCCTGACAGATCACCTTCGCTTCCTCAACGTTCTTTAGTCGTTGCATGCACGCAAGCCGGTTCCGGGTACGTTTTATCTTCCCCTTTGCTAATACATCCCCTATTTGGTCGAGGTATGTCCGCCTGAGACGTCTCTTACCGGCCCCACCAACTATATTAATTATAGTATAGGTACCTACATTTGTTTCGTCAATGTTTCTTCTTTCTCATAATTATACAACACGCTATTAAAATAACGTTAAATTTGAAAACCATAACGTCAGTACTAATATCTAAAAAACTTCCCATGGGCATGAGTTTAAAATATGTAAGAGAATTTTAAATTGAATCCTTTGAAAGAAAAGGAGAATTTCCAACTTTTTTTAACATAACATAACATCTGTGAAAATGCTGAAATAGTTTATTGCTATTAGGAAGTGGGCCCTGGATACAACTTAGAAATAGCGAATAGACGAAGCGAAAAAAAGGAATCTTTTATGAAGATTACTATGTATATTTTAAATTAAAATTTTTATTTTTTAATTAAAATTTTTCTGAATATTTAAGAATATTCTTAGTGTAACAGTCATTGTATAAATGTTACAATTTTATTAATATTTTTTGATTATTTCAATTGCTATTTTTATACAGAATAAATTATGAATTAATAAACCTTACGTTTATTAATTCATAATTTATCACGTGGCAGTGTATTCTTCAAATATTCGTTTCCGGTCGACTGATGTTTTCTAACTATAGTGGGGAGGTGTTAAAAGGAGGCGTCAGTCGATTCGAGAAGCAGTCTTGTTCGAAACGTCGTTGAGGTTAGATCCTAACCGGAAACTCTGTCCGGATTTACAGTGTGATTTTGAATCTATAATAAGTGAACAGTGTGATTGTGAATCTATAATAAGTGAACGATCAAAGTGAATATATAAGAAGTGATACCAGTAATTCGGTCTTTTATTGGAGAAATCCTTCTGGAGGCTACAACCTTCAGAAGTGGGATCATCGCGCCCATAATAAATAATAAGGTACGTAATTGTGAGCCATGTTTTTATTAAACTTCGTCAAATACATACATAATGGAGAGAGTTATGCTCGAAGTTTCGCTGAAGGATAGGATTCGTAACGAATGCATCCGAGAAAGAACCAAAGTTATCGACATAACTCAGAGAATCAGCAAGCTGAAATAGCAGTGGTCTACATAATATAGCCTGAAGAAGAAGAAGAAATACTTACGCAATCTTAACTTTTGTCCTTTTTGAGTGGCATGAATACAAAATGTACGGTGCTGTGTACAGCACAGTGCTGTAGTCTATAAATTCAAAAACATCCTTTCCTTTTAAATATTACTTGTAGTTTGCTCTAGACTACTGGGAAAAGTATTCAGTGATATCTCTATTGATATCACTTGCATAAAAAGTGTTTTAATATGATTGGAGAGGCCAAGTTAAAAGATGCGTACCTAATATTATTATTATACTTTATTGCACACAAAGAAGGAAATATTTACAAAATAAAAACATTAACGTAATATAAACTAGTGCATAGGCGAGCTTATTTCTACAGAATTTTCTTCCAGCCAACCAGATTGGTCGTAAAAGTATGATTTTAAATAGGTTGGGGAATAATGTGTGCACATTAAAGAGATTAGTAGTAACGTGCTTATGTATACTTTTTTGTAGCGTTTATCAATTTTGGAACTATCTCGTAAAATTACATTTTATCCATCCACACCCTTTTCAAAAAATATGCCTGCGATTATCTAGTCGTAGCTTTATTTCTTTTTATCCAATATTTTCGAGCATTAATTATTGTTGATGTGATAATTAATCATTTCATAAATAATAAAAACATTTCCATTTTCAAAATATACAACTACAATTCTAACAAAATATGTTTGTTACGAGGTTGGAGCTATGGAACGTGACGAAAATGGTGAACGCCGCAGTAGAAGCCGCAGCAGGAGTGTCATCTGTTCGATGAGACGTGGACCACGGCGCGTGCGTACCCCAGAGCGAAACGCAACCAGGCCAAGTAGAATCGACTGTGTGGAACAACGTGACCAGCGACGTAGCGTGCGTACACGCAGCCGCAGCGCACGTACGCGCAGCCGCAGCCCATTGCCCAGGCAGCATAGTATGGAATCTGGAAAAAGCGTACCGGTCGAAAATCTGAGACCGAGTCGTAGCTATCATAAAGAGACGCTTGGTCGCCACACCCGTTCACGAAGTGGAAGCCGTAGCCGTAGCCGCTTGAGGAGGATGCACGAGAAAGAAGAAGAATATGCAATCCAGAAACAACGTTTGGCGGTTCTGGAGAGCCAGCTGGAAAGTGAAAGAAAACATCGACGGGAGCAGGAGGACCAACGTCGATCAAGAAAACACAGTGAAGCCCCAGATGATAAAACCAGGTATGACTCAGCATCTATGTTTTTTGATAAAATTATTAAGCTCATGCAAAACAAAACCAGTGAACGTGAAAGCTTCCCATCTCATATGAACAATGTTGTCCCCGAATTTGACCCCCTTTTGAAAGAACAGACTATTGAGGTGTGGTTAAATAAAGTAGAGGAATGCGCCGAAATTTACCAGTGGACCGACAAACAGATCATTCACTATACTTTACCTAAATTATCCGGTCAGGCAAAGCTATGGTACCAGGGTTTACCATCACTAAAACGAACGTGGACCGAATGGAAACAATTATTAAAAGATTCCTTCCCGTCCACCGAAAATTATGCAGACTTATTATCAGAAATGCTCAGAAAGAGGAGCCGATTTGGCGAATCTTTAGAAATGTACTATTATGCCAAGTTAAATTTATTAAATCGCTGCAAGATTTTCGGTCGCAATGCTTTAGACTGTTTAATACACGGAGTCGATGATAGAGGGGTGAGAGTAGGAGCTCAGGCAGCAAAATTTCAACGTCCTGAAGAAATTTTGGAGTTTTTCAAAACGGTTCGTGATAATAGTGATCGAAGGGATAAACGGTATTCCTATCAAACATCTCGAGCAAAATTGGACGATGTTCCTGGGACATCGAAGTCATTAACTCAGTCCCAACATAATATTGTTTGTTTCAATTGTAAACAGAAGGGTCACCCAAGTTTTAAATGTCCGAAACCATTACTCAAGTGTGTTTATTGCAACCTGATGGGCCATGCAGAGTCTGAATGTCGCAAAAAGAAAGCCTCGAATACAGATCCTACAGAAAAAGCCGTCCTAAAAGTTAATATGCACGATTCTCCTGTGCAGTCAAAGCCTAATACTGATGTCAAAGATGTCGGTGATGTGGCAACGTGTGGCAAAACTGGCAACAAGTATAACTTACCGGTACAAGTTAATAACCAAACAATCCTATGTCTGATTGACTTGGGCAGCGAGGCAACTTTGATTCGTAACTCGGATGCTTTGAAGCTGGGGTTAAAATGGACTGTGGTTGATGGTCCATTTCTTCGCGGACTGGGTAACGTCCCATATTTGCCAAAAGGGAAAACATACGCAACGATAGATGTACAAGGAGTAGTAGAGAAAGACGTTGAGATTTTTGTAGTCGATGACCACTTAATTAACTATCCTGTCCTACTTGGACATAGTTTTTCAGAGAGACCTAATGTTCGGATTACTAAGACAACAAAAGAACTGATTTTTGAAAAAAACTCAGGATCCAGAAGTTAAAGTAGAGTTGATTGCAAATTCTGACACAGCCATAGGTGTGGGAGCATTCGCACCTGTACGTGTAAAGGCCAATAACAGTAGTAATTGCAGTATTTATGTTGCTGGTACCGTCAGAGGTTACCCAAACAGTGAATATTACTTGTTACCCGGTGAATATCAGGTAACAAATGGTGAATGTAGTTTATTGGTGCAAAGTTTAGCTTCCAAACCCATTACTCTACAGAAAGATTCTTTAATCACTCGAGCCTGCATTATAGATACAGGTTTAAGGGTCAATGTTGTCACGGAAAATAATGATTGGACAGCAGTCTCCTTGAATTACGGCAGTCAACTTACAACAGAAGACAAACAGAGATTAGAGAACTTGTTGAGTCGTTTCAAAGAGTGTTTCTCGTCGGGTATGCATGATTTGGGCTATACAGCCGAAACTGAGATGGTTATTCATCTCAAAGATTCTGACCCTGTGGTTTATCGACCTTATAGGTTATCTTTTAGTGAACGAAAGAAAGTTCAAGCTATGATTGACGAAATGTTAGAGTGTGGGATAGTCCGTGAGTCAAGCTCACCTTATGCCAGCCCCATAGTATTGGTGCACAAAAAAAACTGGCGGAACCCGGCTTTGTGTGGATTATCGCGCGCTCAACAACAAAACTAGGAGGGATCACTATCCACTTCCAAGAATAGACGATCTTCTTGATCAATTGTCAGGGCAATCCATCTTCACAACTCTCGATCTGGCATCTGGCTATCATCAGATACCTTTAGCTAGAGATTCCATAGATAAGACCGCATTCGTCACACCGGACGGACAGTACGAGTATACTCGTATGCCGTTCGGCCTGGCAAACGCGCCAGCTGTGTTTCAGCGGCTAATACACAAGGTTTTAAATAAAGCCAATATTAAACATACCATTGTGTATATGGACGACATCCTAATACCTTCCAACTCCATCAACGAGGGGTTGTCTCGCCTAGAAGAGGTACTTCAGGGACTCAAAAACTGTGGACTGACCTTAAAGCTGGAAAAGTGTAACTTCTTCAAGGAGTCTATTGAATTCCTCGGGTTTGAGATCAGCAAGGGTGAAATCAAACCTGGTTTTCAAAAAACTGAGGCTATCGCACGGTTTAAGGCGCCAACGAATCAACACGAAGTCCGAAGGTTCTTAGGTCTCGCTAGCTTCTTCAGAAGATTTGTTAAGGGTTTTGCATCTATAGCAAGGCCTCTCACAAATCTTTTGAAGAAGGATGTTAAATGGCAGTGGACTAATGACGAGGCATCTGCTTTTAATAGTCTAAAACAAAACCTTATGAGTAGACCAATTCTGGCACTCTATGACCATACTGCAGAAACACAGTTGCATACTGATGCAAGCCAAATTGGACTGGCAGGTATTCTGCTACAAAGAACAGGTACCATGCCTTTCAGGCCTGTGGCATACTTCAGTCGACAGACTACCACAGATGAACAAAAGTTTCACTCCTTTGAGTTGGAGACATTAGCCGTTGTGAGTTCACTCAACAAGTTCAGGGTATATTTACTTGGCATAAAATTCACAATCTTTTCCGATTGCCATGCTTTACGATCCACTTTTACAAAGAGAGACCTTGTGCCCCGAATCTCCAGGTGGTGGATACAATTTCTTGAATATGATTGTACTATTGAATATCGGCCCGGCGACAAGATGGCTCATGTAGATTGCTTAAGCCGGAGTCCAATACAAGCTGAATGTGACGAGGTGCACATTCTTGATATTTTGGCCGTCAATACGGACGATTGGATTACCACCGTACAATCGGGAGATGAGGAAATAAAACGCATGAGAGAAATCCTCGAAGACCCAGAAACGGCAAAAATTGCATCGATCCGTAAGGAGTTTAAGGTAAAAAATGGACGCGTATTCCGAGTGATTGATGATAAGACCGAAAGATGGGTTGTGCCACGAGGGGTTCGTTGGCAACTACTGAAGGCAAACCATGATGACGTCGGGCATTTTGGGTTCGATAAAACGCTTGAGCGTATTCGTTCCTTCTTTTGGTTCCCCAAAATGCGAAAGTTTGTTAAAAAATACGTATCGTCATGTTTGGGATGCGCCCACCATAAATTGCCAACAGGTGCGAAGGAAGGTGAACTACACCCTATCCCGAAAATTGAGATTCCATTCCACACTATTCACGCCGACCATCTGGGCCCATTTATTCGGAGTAAAAGGAAGAATACGTATCTCCTAGTGATTGTAGATTCGTTCACGAAATATGTAAACTTGACTCCAGTACGAAGCACCAAATCGAAGGCCAGTATCAAAGTATTCCGAAATTATTTCGCTTTGTTTGGCGTTCCAACCCGTCTTATCACGGATAGAGGCACTAGCTTTACGAGTAAAAAATTTAAATTGTTTATACAATCCCTGGCCATAAAACATATACTTAACGCGGTTGCCACCCCACGTGCAAATGGCCAGGTAGAGAGGTATAACCGCACTATTTTATCGGCTTTAGGAGCTATGACTCATAATAAAAGGGTCGATACCTGGGACGAACATATACCTGAGATTCAGATTGGAATAAATACCTCAACACATGCAGTAACAAAGAAAACGCCGACTGAGCTTCTTTTTGGGCGAAAAGTTCCCAGCACATCTCAGGGAATCCTCAATAATGTGTTTGAAGACGTGGGGAATGGTGTTGTCGATAAATCCCTAGATGAAGTCAGAAGTGATGCCAGTAACTCCATAAAGAATAACCAAGATGCTAATAAAAAACGGTTCGACCAACGTAGGAAACCGGCGACAAAGTATAGTGAAGGCGATCTTGTACGGATAATTAGAGCCATACCATCAGGATCAGGGCAATCAAAAAAATTAGAACCTAAGTGTCAGGGCCCTTACAAGATAAAGAAAGTCTTGCCTCATGATAGATTTGTTGTTGTGGACACTCCCCTCACTAGAAAAGGTAGGCAATACGAAGCTATTGTCCCATCTGATAAAATTTTTCCATGGCTAAGTTATGGTGCTGTCTGCTCTTCTAGTGAGGGCAGTGACGAAGATTAATTTAGATACCTAGTATATTATTATTTTGGTGGCAGTTACTTAGAAGTTTCTGTTGATTTACTTTCATTTTCACTGGATAATAACATTAACAACTCACTGCAGTACCTATAGAGAAAAGTATTTGAAACATTTATGCTGAGTTATCCAAGTAGAGGCAATGGTAATCAGAGATGCCATTGTTAGTGATCCATGTCATTTGAGATGACTACAGTGAACGCCATTTGAGATGGCAACAGTGAGTCATTTGAGATGACAACAGTGAACGCCATTTGAGATGGCAAGAGTGAGTCATTTGAGATGACAACAGAGAGAAATGCGTTAGCGATACGTAAAGAGTGAACTATAGTAATTGATATAACATGAGATGACACTTCAGTTAATTTGAGACCTGTTAAAAGATTTATTAGGTAGCTAGTTCGTTATGTTTACTATAACATAGTTTTTTTTTGCGTTAATAACTTTATGTATGTAAATTTAATTGTGTCAAAAAAACAGTACATTTACTCTTTATTACGTTAGTTATAAAATAGGTCGATTACGATTGCATATTATATAATTAAACTAGTTAAACGAGAGGACTCGTTTAGGGAGGATGGCCGACTGTAACAGTCATTGTATAAATGTTACAATTTTATTAATATTTTTTGATTATTTCAATTGCTATTTTTATACAGAATAAATTATGAATTAATAAACCTTACGTTTATTAATTCATAATTTATCACGTGGCAGTGTATTCTTCAAATATTCGTTTCCGGTCGACTGATGTTTTCTAACTATAGTGGGGAGGTGTTAAAAGGAGGCGTCAGTCGATTCGAGAAGCAGTCTTGTTCGAAACGTCGTTGAGGTTAGATCCTAACCGGAAACTCTGTCCGGATTTACAGTGTGATTTTGAATCTATAATAAGTGAACAGTGTGATTGTGAATCTATAATAAGTGAACGATCAAAGTGAATATATAAGAAGTGATACCAGTAATTCGGTCTTTTATTGGAGAAATCCTTCTGGAGGCTACATTAGTAAGAAGAAGATCTTAATAAGATAAGAATCTTCTTAATTATTCATAAAATTCTTCAGAAACAATAAATTCCTACAGATATAAAGATACAATTAAAAGAAGATTTCTCATTGTTCTGAAGTATCATATTTTGCGAACTCAGTGATACAGTGTCAAGTCTGTTCAGTCCTCAACTATCCATTCAAAATATCAAAATAGTTTTTGTTACGTTACAAGTAACAATACAAAAAAATCTCTTAATAATATACCTAATATTATGGGCGATTTCATAACTTCTGACGGTAAGGCCCGCCATTCTCCGCCAACCCGGACTCGGCCCCCGTGGCCGAGTCGTGGCCGTATGGCCTAACCCGCCTGCGCTGCAGCAAGAGACCCGTGCCCCAGCAGTGGGGACATACAAGGGTTGAAATCGATATTAAATATAATCGGAGAGGCCATGTTTAAAGAAAAATAATAATAGGTGTTATTTTTCCCCACGATTTAACTTTTCATAGATAACCTGTCGTAAAGTCAGTAAAGGCACAAAGCAATCCATACGAATCGAGCTCTAACTGTGACGGCACAACTTGCGCTTTATGCTTTGTAATGTATGAAGCGTTTAAAAATATTTGATATACTCGCATCTTGTAAAATAATGTTATCAATTATCTACACTCTTTTAAGAAAATGTTTAATGAAAAATACTAAATTTAAATATAATAAACGAGTGAAATCCTTATTAAAACAGTTTTAATTAAATTTAATGAGTTTCTTAATTAATTGTAGTAGCTTTAAAAACCTGTTTAGAGGCTAAAAATTCCACGCATGCCGGGATTCGAACCCGCGACCTCTGGCTATCTGTGCCAGCGCTCTTTCCAACTCAATGGGCGACTCACCGGCATCAGTGAAATTTCGAACCTCTTTACAATATTCTCTGAATTACGTACAGAGCGCTGTTGGAAAGAGTTGGAAAGAGCGCTGGCACGGATAGCCAGAGGTCGCGGGTTCGAATCCCGGCATGGGTGGAATTTTTAGCCTCTAAATAGGTTTTTTAATTTGTCCTTAGCACGGGTTAGTGCATTAAAAATAATATAATCATTGTAGTAGCTTTTTTCACACTTGTTTATGTATACACCTGATAATTTTATATTTTATAGGTTTTTATCTTGTTATGTCCATGGTATAAAAGCATTGTCACTCCAATCTAAATTAGATGCAAGTACCCTACTGTAAATATGACGAAATGAAATATCAGTAAAAATATAGATCAACCACTTATTTTAAATCTGCATCATTTTTCAAAACATTATTTAAATATTTTCAGAAAGTTATTTAAGTAATGCCAACGAAACACCTCAACAGAGGGCTTAGTTGTAAATTTATTTACTGAATTCTTTTTCCAGGTATAACGTTTGCTGATGGTCCATTGTGGAAAGTGCACAGGCAGTTTACAGTGAAGCATTTAAAAAATGTTGGCTTCGGAAAAACTGCGATGGAAGCTGAGATACAAAATGAAATGCTGAAAACTGTTGCGCTTATCAAGCACCGCAGGAGCGAACCAATCAACCCTAAACATATTATAGCTCCGTCAGTCATGAATACGTTATGGAAATATGTGGCAGGTACATAAAATACTGATAAAGAAAAAAAAGCTGTTTTAGCGCAGCGGCAGAACACCGCTCAATCGGAAGGTAGTGGGCCTGGCATGTACCAATGTCTTTTTTTTCTAAGTGTACTGTAACGCTGTAATTTATTGAAAGGCTAGATTAGCAGCAATAATTTATATTTATTATCTTTGTTATCACCAAAACCTATCCTAGCTGCGAGTCTAGACACGACTGACACCTATCTAAACAAAACGTAACGATATTCTTTCAAATAATTCAAACTCTGCTAGACGGTTACGCCAGCCAGCTACTATAAAGAAGTATCGTTACAGTACACAACGTTTTTGTGATGTAATAGTACTTAGCAATACCACTTACTAACTTGAAGGAAAACATCGTAAGGTAACCCTAGTGTCTGAGGTGTTAACGTACATTTGTGAAGTTATTGGTGAAATACCATTCGCTCCTGTCGGAAAGCACCGTGAGGAAACCTGAAAGTCTGAGGTGTTAACTACCTCAGCGCTTGAAATTGCTAGTCCGCGGTGGGCATGCGTGGTAATTAAGCCCATACTGATAGAAGGTATATGCCCTGCAGTGGGAAGTATAATACATAAAAAAGGAAGAAATATAAGTAAATAGTTTACGTAGGGAGCAAACAAAATATTTTCTAAAGTAGGAGTGATTCTTTGGAGCTGAGCGAAGGATTCTAGAGTAGGATCCTGAGCGTAGCGAGGAATGTTAAATTAGAATCCTGCGCGCAGCGAGGGATTCAAAGTGCACCACTCGTGTTTAAAATAGTGTTGCTCCTGAGGTGGACGCTCTACTTTTTATCACCCTCTGTGAAAAAATTGGTTTGTGCAACTCATGAATAAAAATGGAATAGAATAGAATGCCCATTAATTTGTATCACATTATTAGTTTCTGCTACAATGTTCGACCCCAATCGGCGCAGATAGGCTTCTGTCCCCAGCAGATTGAGATAATGTAATTTTTTTTATTTTGCGCAAACAGGTGAAGTAATAAACGAAGATCATTTAAAACTTCTCCTGGAACTACTGAACGCGCGGTCCAAAGCATTCTCGATGGCTGGCGGGTGGCTGAACCAAGCGCCGTGGTGTAGATTTATAGTGCCTGAACTAAGCGGTTACTCTCTGATAAAAAGAGTCAACCAGCAGCTATCAGATATAATTGAGGTAAAGTTGTTTACAGTTGTTTAAATAATTGGATGGGTGACCGTCTATGACTAACGCTAGTGGCATTTTTCCGAGCCGTTCCGTGCTTCACAAGGCACGTTAAGCAGTTGGTGCCGGCTGCCCTCGATAGATGGCAGTCGTTAAGCCAAGTCAGAGGCCTCAGGGCGGCTTGAAAACTTCTAACAGTAAGACCAGCCACTAGTGTTGCAAGCCTCCACCAAACCGGACTTGGTCCCCGTGGTGGAGTATGACCTATACCTTCTTCAGGGAAGAGACCCGTGCCCCTCGGTGGGGACATATTGGGTTGATGATAATGATGACGACGATGAAATATTAGTTGTGATTGCCCTGCGGACTTTAATTAGGAAATTACTTGATTGAAGCCCGCATCGCAACTAACTATTGCAAATATACACTACAATGTTATTTTAAAACGGTACCTACTGTAGCTATACTTTACTGCTGTACAGCGCAACAGGATCCCTAGCATATTTTAATTGTTGGAATATTCCAGGAAGCGATCGAAAAGCATAAAAAGAAAGCTGTGCCGGGAAACGATTTCATATATTCGTTTTCGGAAGAAATACAAACGAATAATGAGTCTTTTACAGGTACGTACACGCATTTAGTTTCAAGTGGATACTGTATTTATATACTTTTATATAAAGAGTGACACCCACCTCAGCAATTTAAAAAAATAGAAAGCCCGTTGTCGCAAAGCAATTATAACAACTGACACTATTAAGCAATACAAGGAAATAATAAAATAGCGAAAGCACTACCCTCTGGAATCACGCTCGAGTGTGCTGTCAAGTTGCTGTTTTGTCTAGATTAGCTTTTTGAAATGCACTCAAGAGCCGTCTCCGTTGTAAGAGGGGCTTTACAAACACGACCCAACTCAAGGTTACAGCAGTATCCCAATATATTTTGTCGGACAGATTATATTTTCTTAAATATGAAATTTTTTTGAGAGCCTAAAATGTAAAATATAGGTGTTTACGTATTTTTTGTTGCAAACCTGCAACCGCTGTAATATGATGAATTTCTGAACGTTCGTTCGTATAAAGTTCGGCAACGGTAACGTTATCAATTATAAAATCTATCTCATTAAAATACTTTTAAGACGGAGTTAGCCGGCTTATGAGAGGAGATTCAGATTTAGGATTGTTTTAATGCGATAGTTTTTTTTTTATAAAATAAGACTAAGTTTTTGATGTATACAAGACATGAAACATACGAACATACATGTGCAAAAGTGAGCTTATCCTTGTGAGAGATTTGTTCTAATAAACTTTAGCGAGTCGAATTGGTGTGAAACGGGTCACAGATGCTATTTACACAGATGTTAAAATAATATTAATGTCTTTCCAAAACAAACCCATTAGTAAAGCACGTATTTAAAGCCGCACATATTAATGTCCTAACAAAGGGACATCGGAGCTACAACCTCAAAGTTTGCCACCCTTGAAACCACTTTTTTTTAAAGATAGGGTGATTTTGACAAGGTCTATATTGAAAAAATTATGCCGCTGAAAACGGTTGCACAGAAATCACATAAAACTGTTACACGAAACGTCCACAAAACTAGGATAAATAATCGGATCACATTAAAACTAGTATTAACATTAGTAGTAACTTGCCTTTGTACAAATATGTTTATTGTGCAATAAATAATTTTCCCTAGGGTTTCCCTAACACAATTAGGTCTTAGATAAAATGTAATACTTAGATAAAAACATCCAAATTGGTTGACGAGTCTTGAAGCTGCGGTGCCGATGCCACACACATACTCACAGACAGCTTTAAACTTCATAACACCCCTCTGGTGCGCCAGGGGTTAAAAACAGACGCATCGACTTGATCGATATTGACAGCACTCTCGTAAACCCGCACTACGTCATTTCGGTACAAGAGCGGTCAACCGCAGGCCAATGTAGTTACAAATAACAAGCCATTTTATACCGTATATGCTTTGAAAAGGGAAATGGGCGAAGAGTTATATTGCATTACTGCAGCGTCCAGCAAAAGGCATTGATGGATGAAAAGCCGAGGCACACATACGTTAGTCTATCAATGTATAGTTGTGGCCAAAGGTTGAATAGTATTGCGAATAATGCGAGGAAATTAAAACTAATTCTGTATAATACAATTCGGTACCTGGGCAGAACTTTTTGTTCAAAAATACAATTACTTTTTACAATCAATAACGAATAAAGAAGAACCATATTTATTCCCGAGTTAAAGTATTATTTTTTACTGCTATAAACTGCTTTCTAACTATTTGCAAGTCAGTTCGAAATTTAAATAAAACTTTTGAACACTTACCTCCTTGGTTTGTCTCTTGGTAGGTACACCATGTTTCGGAGTAAAGGATCGTTCCATTTTTAAATCAGACGGCAAATTAGTTTCGCAGCTAACACACGAAAAATTTCGATAAACATACAACAAAATTGAATTGAACTTTTGCCGGCTGCCGCAATTTCGATGTAATCTCAAAGAAGTTTGTCAAAATAACCCAAGCATGTTAGAGAAAAATTGGGGAAAGTTAAGCCGCTATCAGTGCCACTTTCCCGCTTGAAAAGAAACCTGACATAAAAAATGATAATTAAGCATACATCATGCTTCCAGAAGAACAGCTGCGGATCATATGTTTGGATTTACTCATAGCTGGCTCCCAGACGACGAGCAATGTGATAGAGTTTGCTTTACTTACTGTGTTAAGAAATCAATTGATGCAAGAAAGAATATTTGATGAGATAGACAGAACTCTTGGTGATAATGTGCCAAGTTGGAGTGACAGTTACAGGTGAGAATATAAAAAAAAATATTTATAGCCTAAGATCATAGCCAGCGTCTCTAACACAAAATATTGGTATTATTTTCTAAAAATATATTTCTTTCCCTGATAAACAGTTGCTGCTGCCTGTACGTAATACAGAGAGTACGTAATACATACGTAATACTGTATGTAATAAAGAGGTTCGAAATTTCACTGAGGCCGGTGAGTCGCCCATTGGCTCAGTTAGGAGAGCGCTGGCACGGTTAGCCAGAGGTCGCGTGTTCGAGTCCCACCATGGGATTTTAGCCTCTTAATAGGTTGCTAAAATTGCCCTTAGCACGGGTTAGTGCATTAGAAAAAAGAATATAAGCAGTTGAGTGTCGAAAAAATTCAGGGCAGCAGCGCACATAATGAACTTAGAGGTAAAACTATCATGGCTAAGTAGGGATTACAAGTAACAGAGTAAGTAAGCAAGCAACTTTACCGATTCCGTTAACAAATTACTTACTTTGATAGAGTTGTTAGTTCTGTAAAGCATATAAAAAACCCTAGCCCGACCGGATTACATCGGTCATCGCAAACGGGGGCGGCAGAGACCGACCCAAGAGACCGACCGGGGGCCGAAGAGACGATGGCGGGATCATTTGACGACCTCTGTGGCGTGGCATGCAAGACGTCCCGGGTTCGAATCCCGGCTGAGAACAAAAAAAAACCCCACGTCTTGGATGTTTACATATTTGTGATGTCGTTGTTTCTGGTTCCCCCGACACAGGATATCCTAGTGTGGGGTCAGAAGCAATGTATGTGCCTGTATGTAAATGTTAAAAAGATGTTGTGTTATCTCCACAATTTTTTGCCACAGTAGTCAGACGTGGCAAACATCTTGGCCTAAAAGGATGGAGACTTTTGCCTTACAATGGAACACCCATATTATGGAGGCAACATAAAAAGATACGGAGCCCTCGTGGCTTAGGTGAACCGAGTGATTGGAATCAATCAATTGAGCAACAACAGGCGCGGTCAGACTACAGTTGACTACAATTGCATTAATAATCAAAAAATGTCCTGTTTCAGATTAGTATATACGTCAGCATTTTTACTGGAAGTACAGCGGTATTACACAATTGTGCCGCTGGCCGGACCACGCCGGGTACTGAAAGACACAAATGTTGACGGCTACTTTGTACCCAAAGGCACAACAGTACTAATATCTCTAAGAGATCTGCATTTTGACGTTGACCTCTGGGCTGACCCGGAAGAGTTCAGACCAGAGCGTTTTATAGACAACAATGGAAGTCTGAAAACTGTAGAAAATTTATATCCATTCGGATTAGGTAAGTTACATTTACCGGGGTAGGTACTTCGCCGAGTTTAGTCTACGGTTTCTCGTACTCTGTTAACAGTACATTAACAATAATCCCAGTTTGCAATACTGAGTTGGAATGATTTTGGAATTGAATTGAAGAAATTTTTTTATCACACGTAAGTGTGATAAAAAAATTTCGATTCTCGAATCTGTAAAGATTTGAGATCATGTAGGTACGTAATTTAACCAAATTAGAGACAGATACCTTCGTGATATAAAGGACAGGGCACAATTTATGGCCGTTTTGTAAAATTAAACTATTTATGGTTTTAATTTTGTGCAATAAATACAACGTAACATACCAACAATCCGTTAATCTAATGTAAACCGCTGTCAATTGTTTTGTTTTGTATCCTCTTTGGCTAGTTGCAGATTATTTGTGTAGAAGAAACCGGGGGCTAGTATTATCTCATTATAAGGTATAAGGTTGTACTAACGTGCTTAATATAATTGTAATTTTATGTCGTATCACGTATTTATTCGCTTCACCTGGCTTCACCCTGCTACTCTGCTGTAGTTAACAGATTGAGGCTAAAGGTGATAGATATTATCAAATATCTTTGTCCAATGTCCGAACAAATTATCTTTGTACAATTTGATCAAAGAAATTGAAAGAAATTGGGCGAGTTCGTCTTGGCAAAACCGATATTTGATCAAATAAAAGTGACACTCAAATCCATATGGCTACAACCAAGATCCTTGGACGATGCCAAAGAAAAATGATTTTAATTAAAAAAAAACTTGAGGCTACGCAAAAAATATTGGACACAGTTATTGGACAAATGGAATGGGCTTACCTCAAAGAAATTTTATCAAATATTGAACTACAAAATTGGACAAAGATATTTGCATCACTTTAAGTCCAGTTCACCCATCACTGCAGTTGAAAAACGACAACGTCTAAATGTATATATATATCCTTTATTGCAAATAGTAAATTCGAAATATCATAACATGAAATTTCTTTCAAAGGCGAACTTATCTCTATCAGAGATCTCTGCCAGCCAACCTTAGCATTGGGTGTTTAAATTAAGAAAGCGGGAGGAAATGCATGTAGGTGTAATGACAGTACGTTGTAGTTTTTGCAACTGATACGTACCGTAGGAAACAGGAACATTGAAAATTTTTATTGTAATTACCACCGTATCAGTATAAGGTCACTGAAAATATCAGTTTTTAAATCCGTATTAAAACTGAAATATTAGCATTTGCAGTGACAAGATATTTTTAGATGCGTGGGTGCGCTGCGATTGAGCTGGGCCAAGAGGAATGGAATTATGAACGCCAAGGATTGTTTGCATAAATGAAGAGAGCTTCAGTGAATACTAATTTATTTTCACAGCGAAAATACCGAGTAAAACCAGAATATTTTCTACTCACTACCACAATTTACTTAACACACTTTTAAATGAATAAATTAAATGACACCCACATATTACAACGAATTATCCTATAGACTAACATGGCAAGGATAAACTCGCTTTTTATATTGCCCTAGTGTTTATGTAACCACATCGATAGTCTCTGGGGTTCTGATTTCCACCTTTTCAATGTGGGCAAGGCTTGCTAGGGCAATAATATGAATAATTCCGACATACATCCACCGAACATAAATCTGGCACTCACCTGGTTCCGCCGATCAGCGCGTCCCTATACGCTGACGAATGTTGAAGGCACCTGGCTGCAATTAGTCGATTTGCCTAAGAAAGATTGCTCCTTAGTGTTTTAACTAGTTTTCTTGGTAATTAAGTCCGTTCACAATAATAATCCCGAAGTTTTTACACAGCCGACATGAGCGCGGCTTTTCCACCGAACCGACCGCCGAACAACGACAAGCAAGATAGAACCAATGTCTTTTTTTACATATGTGTGTGGCCAGGGCAATTTCCCATATAGCCACCCAAACGCTGGCCAGCATTACAAATGAGTTACCAAAAATATGTAATAGATGCATTGCCGAAACACCTAGGCCTGAGACACACAGAAGAGACGAGGGCGCGTAAATGACGCATTGTCTTTCCAATTCACTTTCATACGTAATTTCATGCTTACAAAATAATTATGATTTCAACGTTTCTACGTCAGTTAAATTCTCAATTCAGAAACCGGCCCACAGTTCCGTTTTGACATCTAAATAAATAAAAAAGAAAATTCAAAAAAAATCCAATAATAATATTTTTTTAAAATAAGGCGCCAAAATAGTCCTGAGCAGGATGGTGTCGCTCAGATATTAGTGACGTCTCTGGTCAGTAAACGAACAAAATGTTAAGTTATCTCTCAGGTTCTCGGATCGCTATATTTACTGACTGGTGACCAAACCTGGCCGTTTTCAATAAAATGCTAAGGTTCAAAATTATAAAGTTGTATCCTGTTTTTTTGCAGAAATGATCAATTTTTTTAGTTAAAATACCACAAATCCGTTTAAAAACTCATAAGTCATAATTGATACGAATTTATATTATTAATACTGTTTCTGTGTTTTATATTGTTAATCTGTGCGTTAATCGACTTTCCAATGTAGGTACATCGAATTGTCACAGTAAACCTTATTTATATTAACCTTATTTAGTAGACGGTGAAGGAAAACATCGTGAGGAAACCCGCGGCTTGGTTGGCTCCACACGTATTGACTAGTCTTTCCTGTGTTTAGGTGCTGGGCAAGCCTACACTATCTATAAAACCATGTCCCAGGCACTACAGCGTCGGAGTGGTCCCTTCACCCATCTACTGTGAGTGAAGATGCCACTGGACGCTGTATAAAACATCTCATTAAGTGCAAAAAGGCTAATATTATTATTATTATTTAGTAGAATCACTCTTTTCGTTTCGCATGGTGATCATGAATAGTAAATAAGTTAAAAAAATACTAAAGCAAAATGGCTTCTGCAATAGCACTCTCAACCACTAATTAGTTATTAATAACTAGCTGATGAAATAATGGGTACCTACCTAAATTCTGTACCAGTACACTTTTTCCTAGACCTACGTAAACAAAACTACTTTTTGAAATACGATCAAAGTCAAGAAATAAGTCTTATATATTTTTTTATCAAGGATGTTTACAAATACCTACATAGGTATTTGTAAACAGTGCTTGTGAAATATAGGAATGACTACATAATTATGTGTAAATTATATTTTTCCGTGCCTATTGTAACAATAAGTTTAGAGCCAGAAATTATGTACAGCCAGGAAAATTGTGTCTTGTACAAAGTACAAATTATGTATGAAAAAATAAGAAAGAACATGATTTTGTTTTTCGTTCCAGGTCGCAGGCGATGTCCAGGAGATTCCTTAGCTAAATCGTTTATATTTATCACTTTCGTAGGTTTATTGCAAAAATACAAAATAGCGCCCAATAACGGTTTATTACCTTCAAAAGCGCCAGTGATTGGGCTAATTTCAGCACCAATGCCTTACACTGCTGAATTCGTACCTAGAAAATAACAATCATCAAGACAAACCGATTTACATAATAGAACTGCACTGTTAAAGTGTTATAGATAAATAGATTATTATGCAGAATAAAAAAAACTGTGCGTGATGCAAGTTGACCTAAAAAAATGCGCCATTCCTCAAATGTCCTTCTTCAACGTTTGAATTATTTTTGTCACCAAAATGTGGTTTTTATTTCTTACGGTTTTTAAGCCTATGGCGAGCAGTGGGCGCTGTTCATGAGCCGATTGGATAGACAAATAGACGGTTCTTTAGCCATTTAGTAACGCCGTTTAATAAATAATGCTTAAATTCGTAAATATCATATAACATATTGGCTGCGAAATTGGTATAATTTAATAAACTTAAGAGAAATATTAAAAAAAAATTAAAATATATGAAAAACTTCACAATTCAAAACTTGTTGGCTTACACAAATTCTAATTAAGGTATTTCAGGAATTGCGAATTTTTGAGCTAGCTAAAGGTGCTCCCACATTGCCGTTAGAAAATGTTTAGTAACGTTAGTAAACATTTGTTAGAAAACATTTAATCACAAATGTTAAAAAACGTTTTCATGTTAGAAAATGTTCAGTAACGTTAAGTTAACAAATTATAACAAAATTAAACAAGTTTTACCTTTTGTTTGTAAACCTTTTATAAAGGTTTTTAATGAAAGGTTAAAATGAAAGCTATTACAATGAGCAAATCCTCTTCCATTTTCGTATAGACGCCCTCAGAACGCTAACCAAACTGCGAGCCAACACCAGATTTAAATGTAATGAAATGTTAGTAAACATTAGTAAACATTTTCTATTAGTGTAGGAGCACTTATAACATGTAACAGTTCCGAACAAAATGTACATTGACAACATTTGTTATACAATTTTTATTTTTAATGCACTAACCCGCTTAAACAATAATCGCTGATTGTTGGTAAGCGCTTCACTTCAGAACGGCTAGACCGATTTAGCAAATAATATTTTCTTTTTACATGTAAGAGTTTTAGAATAAGAATAAATTAAAAAAGTTGCCCGACCAATTTGGGAATATTTCAAATTGATTTTTTCTTCAGGTTACATACCTACGTTAATATGAACGAATACCCGATATATTCGTTAACGTTGAGACGTTGACTTCGAATGTCATTAAATTTGTTATCGTTTTATCCTAAGATAAAACGATATCCTACGACAAAACGATAACAAATTTAATGAGATTCGAAGTCAAAAATTGTAAAACGCAGTAGAATAAGGAAATGCAAAATATGCAGGTCTGTGGTTTCTTGTACTATTCTGTGTACGGGACCCACTTTTACTAAAAGATTCAATCAAGAAAGTCAACAAATGGGATGGCAATGTTGCTCTACATACAGAATTCACAAACCTATTGGTCTTTCCAAACTTTTTTCTTTTAACAAATAGGATTGCAATGTTGCTCTACATAAATAATTCCCAAACCTCCTTGGTCTTTCCAAACTTTTTCATTTTAATTTCCCACTCTTTTGTTTCTTTTAAATTTGAAAATTTTGAACTGCGTAATCTTTTTTTGCATATCATTTCGATTTCTTTTATTAGATCTGCACTACATGTGCTCATACACAGATTTTAGTGTGCTTATATTTAACATGTATTACAATTACTGGCCGCCTAAAAGTTTTAGTGCCTAATAATTTTCCAACAATCTTTGTGAATTTCGCGTCCCCGTATCGGTCAGTTGGGTAAGTTATGGCTTTACTTTTCCGCCCTACTTTTGACGTCATTGTGATTAAATCGCGTCACTATTAAATGCAATAAGTCAGAAATAACGACTTCGTAAACGTTTTAGTTGTAAGGCATTGCATTAACCTCATTGGAACTCCGGAGAACGTCGGCTTCTGAAAGCATACGTTATCAACCCTTGTATGTCCCCACTACTGGGGCACGGGTCTCTTCCTGAATCGCAGGAAGGTTAGGCCATACTCCACCACCGGGGCCAAGTCCGGGTTGGTGGAGGATTGTAAGACAGTGGCGGGCCTTACTGTCAGTAGTTATCAAGCCGCCCATAAGGCCTCTGACATGGCTGAACGACTGCCATTATATGACAGCCGGCACCAACGGCTTAACGTGCCTTGCGAAGCACGGAAGCGCTCGGAAAAATGCCACTAGCGGTAGTCACGGGACGCTCACCCATCCCGTACCTGACCGCGCCTGTTGTTGCTTAACCAAGTGATTGATTCCAATCACTCGGTTCGCCTAGGCCACGAGCGCCTCGGCCATGGCCTAGGCCATGGACTGAAAGCATATTTTGGCTAAATTAATAAATACTCGTAATTGGGCGGTAGCCCAATGGGTTGAGTATACCCGGAACCCAAAGAGCCAGGTTCGATTCCCAATGCGGGCACAGCTTATTTTTGAAGTTATGTTCATTTGCGAAGTTATAGTAGCAATACCTCTCGCTATAGATAGATAGAGATAGAGAACACTTTATTGTACATAAAAATTACACAGATATTTCTTATCCTAAGAGTACAAACGGCGGCCTTATCACTAGAAGTGATCTCTTCCAGACAACCTTTGGATCGACTGGACCAATATATTGAGGAAGGAAGTAGATGTACAAATATACAAGATTATTACAAAGGTATAAATGAATACATGCCTAATCACTAGTGTACATAATATAGTGTCTGAGGTGTCCAAAGCCTAAACGCTTGAAATCGCTAACCCGCGGTAGGCAGGCGGGTTAATTCATCCCTCTCTCCCTGAGAGAAGGCCCGTATGCAGTGGGACGTTTACAGGAGTTAGCGACAAAAAAATTAACGCACTTGTTACGCAAGTTGGCTAAATTAGCGCCGAGAGTAGAATAGTCCTTTCCTGTTCTTTGCTGAACAAGTGGACCCCTATACTTTAACACGATTCCACTAAAAGACTCCTGCAGGCGTTTTCTTTAATCTGTGGTTACGTCTTTTCCTTGGAAAATCTCCACCACAAACTATTTTGGAGCTTGTTTTTGAAGTGTTTTATTACAGAAAAGGCTGTTATTTGAATGTAGGCTTTATTTTTATATTTAACTTCCTAGTTTAGTTACTTAGAATATAAGGGCCTCGCTGAAAATCAGCGCTTTTTTAATGTTGTGTATTTATACATTCACATTTAGAGGCACAACGCTGAGCGTGGCACCTTTTGCCAGAGCCTTTCAATTTAAAATGTGTTTCTCTGAAAAGTGTATGCCTCATATGTATTTAGATGTACACATTAGTTTTAATTTAGTTTTATGTTCCTTTTATATCTGGCAATAAACAAAATATGTCTTGTCTTGTTAGTATTTCCTCAGCAATTTGAGTACGTTCGGGTTTGGCTTCATTGTGATTTAGTCGTGAATGGCCGTTTTCATATTGTACGATAACCGTAACAACACGACATCAGATTATATCAATTGTACCGATAGATTCTATCGCAAAAGCCTTTTCACAGATATTCAAGGCTGTTCATTGTGCGAATGTTGTGTGAGTATTGTTTGAATACTAGTCGACTGTGTAGTGCAATTACAGTTATTGTCCAATAAAACAGATCATTGGTTAAACAATGCATCTTCATGTGTTCAAGGGTCAGCATTTGAAGTTTACTACATAGTAAACTTCAAATGCTCACCCTTGAACTTGCTTACCTTGAAATGCTTGAATTAACAAAATAATTATGGATGCTATGCATCTGAAATAAAAATATAATAATCCTCGTCATAACGATACTGAAGCAGAGAAGGTAGGTAAATATTAAAGTAATCAAGGAACGGGCGTTTTTCAGGTTCCATAGTCGACATGGAACGTGCGAATGTGCATCCATCTGTCTATCTGGATCTCAGTCCGATTAGTAAGAGAAAGATTTTTTCTCACCTATGCTATAATGTGAGGTATCGTTGGATTGGTCCTCTGAAAATATTATAGACATAGAATGATATTTTTTAATGTAGTGTTCCATTTGCAAAATATTATTTAAAACGCAATTTATGCCCGAGAGGGTGTTGCCCTCTCTTTCCTGGCTAAGCTGTTGATTGTAGAAACGTGAAAATATCCAGGGTAGTACATTATACTGGACTTAACAAGTAAAAGGCGGCCATCTTACAAAAGAAAACTTGTTAAGCTGAAAGTAGCTAGTTATGTAAAGTATAACCTACGGAACCCTTCACGTGGCCAGACACTTGGTCGGCTTTCCTTTCTAATTTCAATATAAACATTATAAGCATTTTATAATTACACTATTTTTTTTTATTTTTAATGCACTAACCCGTGCTAAGGAACAAATTTAAAATTGTATTTAAATTTTAATTGTACGTAATACAGAGAATATTGTAAAGAGGTTCGAAATTTCACTGATGCCGTGAGTCGCCCATTGGCTCAATTGGTAGAGCGCTGGTACGGATAGCCAGAGGTTGCGGGTTCGAATCCCGGCATGGGTGAAATTTTTAGCCTCTAAATAGGTTTTTAAACATTTTATAATTATCAACCTTAGTTATAAAAAAGTCCACCGTATTGTAAATTAATTTTTATTGCAAAAAAAGTGTTAATAATTAAAGTATAAGTAAATAGAAGAAAATGGAAACTGTATTAAATGTTCTCGATTCTTAATTCCTTTTTTTTTACTCGTAACTAACTGTGAAGTTTTGTAACCCACATCTATTTCTCAGGTACTACAACTTCAGTATGGTAACTTAGTAAAATTTGGCGAACCTTCAAAATTGATAAATCATCGCAAAAAAATTCAACTGTATATAATATCTAAAAAAGTTTTAAAAAACAAACATTGGAAATAATAATTTAAGAGCACGCATTTGCATGTTTGTCCGTGCTTCGCCCCTTCGGCCACTTTCGAAACCAAAGTTTCGAAATCAGTTTCGAAAAGAGAATTATTTTTCTTTTTAGGAAACCTGGTTTCGAATTAAGAAAAATCATTCTGTTTTCGAAGCTGGTTTCCAATACAGAATATAAAATCTTCTTTTGAAACTCTTTCATGGATCAAGGGTATGCACAAAACTATTTTTTTTATAGGACAAATGAAATGAAATCTTCTCCCTCAGCATGCACAGATCGTAGTCCGGATTTCCAAGGCGGAAGTATGGGTGTACTCGTATTTCTACATTAGTTACAGGAATAAGTTCACCACTCCTGCCGTAATCCTCAGTGTCGAACCTTGTGGTGATGTCTGCAATATTTTTTCTGTTACCTACTGAAAAAGAAAAAACTTTTTTGTAAAATGTTTACAAACAAAATGTCACTCACAATCTTAAAAACCTTTTTAGAGGCTAAAAATTCCACCCATGCCGGGACTCGAAAACGCGACCTCTGGCTAACCGTGCCAGCGCTCTCCCAACTGAGCTAATGGGCGACTATCCGCCCATTATGCGAGTCTTTTCTATCCTCGGCAATTCAACCAGCCGTCTCTGGTAGGTCATTTGATAAAATCACGAATGTTTTTATCCCAGCATCGCTTATTTTATTCTTCGTCAGACAGAACCAGGACGTTGGCACTTCAGTTTCGTAATCCTAAGGGTTATGTCGACTGACTTCTTAGTTATTTTGACAATATGTCTCACCACAAACGTTCCAGATCTCAGAAAAATCTGTCTGTTCACGTTCACGTAGTCGTAGAAATTGCGAGGCCGATTTGTTAAAACCATTTTAGCTAGTATATCGACAGCGCATCGAAGCTACGTTTTACTAATCTATCAATGCAAGCTTCATTCTATAGACAACCGAGTTCTTAATATTTAATATTGAGGTAAACAACAGTAAATATTAAGACAATTTTCGACTTACAATTAACGAATTAAATAATGACGGCCTCGGTGGCGCAGTGGTTTGGCACGCCGACTATAATACCGAAGATCTCGGATTCGATCCCCGGCTGGGTCAAACTAGGAAACGAACTTTTCTAGTTTGTCTCCGGTCTTGGATGTTGTTATGTATTTATTGTATTAAATCAATCGTCGAGTTAGCACCTGTAACACAAGTCTTTTAGTTGTACTTAGTATTGGGCTAACGAAATGTATGTATATATGGCCATAAATATATAGCTATATTAAAAATAATTGAAATAAACTTTAAATTATTGTTCGGGTCAAGAATGGTTTTGAACAGATTAGAAAAAAAACATGGTACAATACAAATTCCATGAGATATTTGCTATTAGAAACGTGGAGTATATTGGTATGTTCGCGTAGCTCTTCCAATACAATTCGGCAGACCAAATTCTATATTCCTGCAATCGGCTTTAGATCGTCGGTCCAACGAGCTGGCATACTGCTAAAAGCAGCCCGACGCTACTTTTAGCTGTTGGTGCTCTTTACTCGAGAACCTCTTTACACCGTCGCTTGTCGGTTTCTCGGTAGATGTGAACAACCTTCCATTTCAGGTTGTTAATTTGAAAGGTTAATTACTTCAGCCATTTCAAGTTACAGTGGCTTATTCGAATTAGTGTAAAATCTTTTCATGTTTAGTAATTTCACCATATATTTCAATTTGAAGTACTTAATCCGATATTTATATTCAAATATATATATATATAAATATTATATATATATATATATATATATATATATATATATATATATATATATATATATATATATATATATATTTCATATATATATATATATATATATATATATGAAATTAATAAAATAATAAGCCCAATACTAAGTACAACTAAAAGACTTGTGTTACAGGTGCTAACTCGACGATTGATTTAATACAATAAATACATAACAACATCCAAGACCGGAGACAAACTAGAAAAGTTCGTTTCCTAGTTTGACCCAGCCGGGGATCGAATCCGAGATCTTCGGTATTATAGTCGGCGTGCCAAACCACTGCGCCACCGAGGCCGTCATTATTTAGTTCGTTAATTGTAAGTCGAAAATTGTCTTAATATTTACTGTTGTTTACCTCAATATTAAATATTAAGAACTCGGTTGTCTATAGAATGAAGCTTGCATTGATAGATTAGTAAAACGTAGCTTCGATGCGCTGTCGATATACTAGCTAAAATGGTTTTAACAAATCGGCCTCGCAATTTCTACGACTACGTGAACGTGAACAGACAGATTTTTCTGAGATCTGGAACGTTTGTGGTGAGACATATTGTCAAAATAACTAAGAAGTCAGTCGACATAACCCTTAGGATTACGAAACTGAAGTGCCAACGTCCTGGTTCTGTCTGACGAAGAATAAAATAAGCGATGCTGGGATAAAAACATTCGTGATTTTATCAAATGACCTACCAGAGACGGCTGGTTGAATTGCCGAGGATAGAAAAGACTCGCATAATGGGCGGATAGTCGCCCATTAGCTCAGTTGGGAGAGCGCTGGCACGGTTAGCCAGAGGTCGCGTTTTCGAGTCCCGGCATGGGTGGAATTTTTAGCCTCTAAAAAGGTTTTTAAGATTGTGAGTGACATTTTGTTTGTAAACATTTTACAAAAAAGTTTTTTCTTTTTCAGTAGGTAACAGAAAAAATATTGCAGACATCACCACAAGGTTCGACACTGAGGATTACGGCAGGAGTGGTGAACTTATTCCTGTAACTAATGTAGAAATACGAGTACACCCATACTTCCGCCTTGGAAATCCGGACTACGATCTGTGCATGCTGAGGGAGAAGATTTCATTTCATTTGTCCTATAAAAAAAATAGTTTTGTGCATACCCTTGATCCATGAAAGAGTTTCAAAAGAAGATTTTATATTCTGTATTGGAAACCAGCTTCGAAAACAGAATGATTTTTCTTAATTCGAAACCAGGTTTCCTAAAAAGAAAAATAATTCTCTTTTCGAAACTGATTTCGAAACTTTGGTTTCGAAAGTGGCCGAAGGGGCGAAGCACGGACAAACATGCAAATGCGTGCTCTTAAATTATTATTTCCAATGTTTGTTTTTTAAAACTTTTTTAGATATTATATACAGTTGAATTTTTTTGCGATGATTTATCAATTTTAACACAAGTCTTTTAGTTGTACTTAGTATTGGGCTAACGAAATGTATGTATATATGGCCATAAATATATAGCTATATTAAAAATAATTGAAATAAACTTTAAATTATTGTTCGGGTCAAGAATGGTTTTGAACAGATTAGAAAAAAAACATGGTACAATACAAATTCCATGAGATATTTGCTATTAGAAACGTGGAGTATATTGGTATGTTCGCGTAGCTCTTCCAATACAATTCGGCAGACCAAATTCTATATTCCTGCAATCGGCTTTAGATCGTCGGTCCAACGAGCTGGCATACTGCTAAAAGCAGCCCGACGCTACTTTTAGCTGTTGGTGCTCTTTACTCGAGAACCTCTTTACACCGTCGCTTGTCGGTTTCTCGGTAGATGTGAACAACCTTCCATTTCAGGTTGTTAATTTGAAAGGTTAATTACTTCAGCCATTTCAAGTTACAGTGGCTTATTCGAATTAGTGTAAAATCTTTTCATGTTTAGTAATTTCACCATATATTTCAATTTGAAGTACTTAATCCGATATTTATATTCAAATATATATATATATATAAATATAATATATATATATATATATATATATATATATATATATATATATATATATATATATATATATATATATATATATATATAACATGTGTGGAGTACGAAGAACCGACAAGAGTTGGAGTAAACGCGTTCTTGAGCGGAGACTGCGACTCGGCAAACGTAGTGTAGGACGTCCTCCGACTAGGTGGGATGACGATCTGCGAATAACTGCAGGCAGCTGCTGGATGCGGCAAGCTGAAGACAGGGTGCTATGGCGCTGATTAGGGGAGGGCTATGTCCAGCAGTGGATTAATATAGCCTGAAGAAGAAGAAGAAGAGTACGTATTTCTGTGGGTCATATAACGCATAACCTGTAATTTGAGGCGTAAAATCTGGAACATCAGGTAATGGAACTGTTAGAATGGAACTTAATAAGTTCCATTCTAACAGTGCACATAGCTTGGCATATCTCGGCATATAGCTCGAAGAACTGATAGCCGTTAGGGCGAAAATGTTCTGACCTGGCGACCGCGGTTCGGACGACGCAGCGTGGGCCCTCTACCAAATGGCCTGACGACCTGATTACGGTGGCGGGGAGTCGCTGGATGCGAACGGCACAAGACCGTGAAGCTTGGAAAACCATGAAGGAGGGCTATGTCCTGCAGTGGGCGTCACATGGCTGATGATGATCCTAACAGTTCCATTACTGATTTTGCTTTCAGCAATAAGGCCATCAATTATACTCTGTATCTTTACATGTTCTATAATATGTGCTCCGGTGTCCAATAAAGAATATTCTTATCTTATCTTACATATAGGTATATTCCAATATACTCGTATTACCAACTTGTGTAATTATTGTTAATCAGTTATTTATTGACTGTAGACATTATTAATATAAAAAGCATAACAAGTATAATATACTAAAGGACAAGTTTTTGCAGGTAATGGACTAAATTTGGCATAATCTATCTCTGTAATATAAAAATGAATCGCTGAATGTGTTGGTAAGCGCAAATCTCGAGCAATATTCCTTGACATACGAGGATGGTTCCTACGGAGAGAAAAATTTAAAAAGAATTAAAGAACCGACTGTTAGGCGATACGAAGTTCGACGGGTCAGCTAGTATCATATACAATTTGCATCTATATTATAATTAGCCGGTAAGCCGTCGAAGAGCACTCTCTTGAAGAGATGTCCATAGAAAGAACTCTTTCTATAATTATAGTGTATTTTAATCACAACTGGACGAGCCGGTAAAATTTCTAAGACGTATCTAAGCTTGCTTACAGCTTACAGGAAGGAGTTCCGTCTCGCAAAAGCTGATCGTTTATGCGTTAACGTCTATAAATGAGCGTGTTATAAAAACAATAAGTTTATATAGAAGTCTTTTTGTACAAGTTTTTTTATTTTCATAATGATGTTTGAATCAAGTATATTGGTCACAAGTGGCTTTTAGAATGTTGTTGTTGTTGCGCCTGCGACTTTGCTTTGAACAGAAAAAGAAGACATTTAGTATTATACCAACAAGACACATCACAGAAACCAAATGACCAGATAAATTTACATAATATGAGCACTACAGAAATAAACAAAATACGCAATAAACGAAACAAAAAAATACTATATAATTAGACTGAAAATAGAGTTATATAGAGATAGGAAAGACTTCAAAATACCTCCTACAACAACATGATGGTTATTAAATTTGTAAGTATACACAAATATCCAAAGGATACTTTTCTGTTCACGACCTTTTTGTACTTGAGTTAAAAGAGCAAATTCCCTGGCGTTTACTTAATTCACCTGGGTTAATGCACCCAGGTGAATTAAGTAAACTAATAGTAAATTGTAAACACCTGTCCTTGTTTTACGTACTAATTGAAATACTCTGTAAATTTTATGTAAACTTTATTCACCTATTGACTTTTACCTGGGTACCTACTTTAACCCAGGTGAATTAAGTAAACGACGGGCTTTTTTTAGTGTGTTTTCATCCAACGGGAACAGTTGCGGGTTTGAAAATATTTTTTGTTGCTGTTTCGTGGACCCGTTATCGTCATCAACGGGTCCACGAAGGTTAAACTATTTCTCGTGGTGCCATTAAAGAAGATGACTCCTTCTTTATAATGGGGAAATAGAGATAGGAATATGTATATATACACTCTTTCATTGGAAGTCGGTTAAATGTGGTAGATTAAAGACAAAGTTTTTAGTATTTTTTATAAACTTTAAACTCTTTTTAGAAGAAAGTATATGCACCCATATAAAGAAAAGAACGTACTCTTTCTGCTTTTAGGCTATTGCCACTATGAAAGATCGTTCCTTGCGGCTCCTTCTGAACACATGATTGAGAAAAAGTATTAGGCTCCCATGAAATCTTGAACTCAAATAAGCGTGGAAATTTTTGAGAATGTGTGTAAGTGTGGAATTTTATATAGATATATACATATGCAGCCTTATAAAAACATTAAATTAGAGATTAAAGATATAAACGTAGCACTTTTTTCTTTTGACAGTACTGAATACTACTATATATATAAAAATTTACTCCTACGTTTCCGTGAGAGCCTAGTACATTCTCCAACATCAAACTCGACCCGGACTAATCAAACTACCAATGAGTTCATGCAATCCCAATATTTCTTTTTCTAAAATGAAACAGTAACAATTAAAGTTATTATTATTATTATAAAAAATTAAAGGCGAATAAAGTTAACTTAAAGTATATTTAATGCACCTAAGTGAATAAGGTGAACAAAGTTTACTAAAAGTATACTTAATATACCTAGGTGAAAAAAGTTTACAAATAGTATATTTAATACACCTGGGTGCATTAAACGAGGTGAATTAAGTAAACGACGGGGCAAATTCAGCATCAATGCCCAACTGAAAAGTACGATGGAAATAGAATTGCCTCGGGGCAGTTATTTTTAGCTCAATGCATTTTATGAAACGCAGCTATTTGAAAATACGTTTCAAAGAGTTCCTAGCGCATTTCAAGCCTGTCTGGTGATTTAATACCCTACGATGCATGTAAAGTAAATGTTTGCCGGCAAACTGCTGCGCAGTTGGCCTCTGTATGTTTCTAAAGTTCATTTGTAAAGTACATATAAGACTTTGTATATATAGGACTCGGGGCGGTTTATTTGATTGACTTTTTTTAATAAATAAATTTTCTATTATTTTTCTCTGATTTTGTGGACGAAATTTTTGTAAAAGATTTTTTTTATTATTGTCTATATTATTTTGTATGCATGCAATAAATATCTGTGAGTCATTCTTTTTAATAAAGTTATTAATAAACGTTTGTGTAATGTAAGCTTTCACTATACAGCAGCCATGTAGATGCATAATTAACAAAAAAAGCCTGTCTGAGCACGCATCACGTAAAAGCTATGAGCTATTTAGTTCAATCTTTAAAAATTCGAGACAACTACACAATTTATAAAAAAATGGTTGAGGCAAACGTCAGCTATACCTCGTTCAAGCTTTCACTTGATCCCTATTAAATATTGCTACATTAAAAAAAATTTCAATTACATTATGGAAACACCAAAAGGACATCACTTGTTTAAAAACAAAAAAAACTGAAATACATATATGAAGGTGCTAGTAATAAAAATTAATTTATGGTCAGTAAAATAATGTCTTATTTTGGCAGCAGACACGAATCTTTTGCTGGCTGTAAATCAAGTTTATGACCCAGTGACTCAGTAACAGGCTGTCATATTTTTCGGTTGTGCTCAGGATACTGTTATTACTGTCCTGAATAGCATACAATGCAAGCGAGGCCGACAGCTTGCGGATCACGGCACGGAAATAATCCACGTGTGCATTCGCAAATCTTGAATGCATTACAGTATTGAGGCAGGCGCAACAGGATCCTGAGAGCATTATTATACACTAGCTGTGCCCCGCGGTATTACCGCCGGTTTATCGAATTTCCCTTGGGAATAAGATATTTTCCCGCAGTAAAACTTAGCCTATATTTTAATCCAGGGTATTACCTAGCACCATAACAATTTTTAATAAAACCGCTCCAGCCGTTTAGACTTGAATAAGTAACAAACATACACACTCACAAACTTTTGCCTTTATAATATTACTGTGATGATGATTTGATGTGAAAAACCCGACTCATTTCACTAACCACAGCGAGACACTGATTGACCTTGTGTGTACCGACGCTAAGGTAATCAGTGTAAGCGTGCAACATAAACCTGACTTAGGACAACATGCTTTTATTACTGTACAACTGGACATAAAACGAACAAAACCAAAACCAATGACTATAACATATCGACCAATTAATGACATTAACTTAGACATGTTCAATAAAGATCTGGATACCATTGACTGGAGCATTATTGAACGACTTGACCACGTTGACGACATGGTGAGGTGCTTCAATAACTTCATCATTACCTTGTTTGATGTTCACGCACCGGAGAGGAATGTGGTGGTTAGGGAAGCGCCTATTCCATGGCTGACCAGCAATGTTAGACTTATGATGAGACTTCGAGATGACGCACATGACCGTTACAAAATGACTAAAAATGATATACACAGGCAGTATTATAAGGATTTAAAACATCAAGTAAATGTTGCCTTGTATAATGAGAAGAGAGCTTTTTTTGACAGGGACATTAACGCTCATGCACATGACTCACAAAAACTATGGACTAACTTAAAACGCACTATACTACCGACCAAAAGAGATACTGACCTACCCTCACATTTACAGGACCCAGATATTATTAACCGTCATTTTTTGACTATACCTGGTAACTCAGACGTGACGATATCTGACTTAACGTACTATAAATTTCACAGGCACTCTGACGCGAAGTTTGGACTTAAGACTATTCGTACAGACCAGTTGTTTAAAATTATAAAAAATATCAAAACCTCCGCAAAAGGGATCGACTTTATTTCAATTGACACGTTGATAAGGACATTACCACAAACTGTTGACGCTATCTTGCATATTGTAAAGCAGAGCATACTGACTAAAACTTACCCGACAGACTGGAAGATTGCTAAAGTGACTCCACTCCCTAAAAAGCCCAATCCTGCACAGGTCTCAGATCTGAGGCCTGTGAGCATTCTGCCCTGTATATCAAAGATAATAGAGAAGGTAGTATGCGATCAGCTGTCTGAGTACTTGGAGAGGGCGGGCGTACTACCGATGCTTCAGTCTGGGTTTCGCAAAGGGCGAGGAACTGCTACAGCACTACTAGATGTAGTAGACAACGTACTTGCAGCCTGAGATACTGGCAGAAGTACGATACTGGTACTGCTTGACTTCTCCAGGGCTTTCGACTGCTTGAACATACCCCTCTTGTTATCCAAGATGAGTTATTACGGCTTAGACAGTGCCGCGGTTGAGTGGTTTGACAGCTACCTTTCTGATCGTGCGCAGATTGTATCTCTGCGTAAGGCTGACGGGAGCACTCTCTCTTCGGCTCCCTGTCTTCTTGCTAGAGGAGTCCCACAAGGTTCGATCTTGGAGCCTTTGATGTATATCCTGTACAGTGCTGATATAGTCACATCAGTTAAAAACTGCCAATACCATTTATACGCTGATGATCTGCAGTTGTACATTTCATGTTTGCCGGAAGAAGTGGTAACAGCAGTAATCAGTCTCAATGAGGATTTAGAGAGAGTGGCAAACTGGTCCGAGAAAAATTGCTTGTCCCTTAATCCCGATAAGTCCAAGTGCTTGATACTTGGGTCGGCGGCTCAAATCGGCAAAACTAGAGACCAGCTAACCCATACTGGGCCTATCTGTATCCGAGGTGAGCCGATTGAGCTAGTGTCTGAGGCCAGGAACTTGGGCTTATTGATGGATGGTCAGCTCCGTTTCGAGGGTCATGTCGTAGAGGTTGTGGCAAATTGCTTCTATCGGCTAAAAGTACTGTACAGGATACGGGACTACCTCAGTGTAGACATGAGAGTCAAATTGTGTGAGTCGCTTGTGCTGTCCAAACTAAACTACTGCGACGTTGTCTATGGGGGTGGTTTGCTACGCAGGTCTGAAAGGTTGATACAGCGTGTGCAGAATGCGTGTGCTCGGTTCTGTTTCAAGATTCCCCCCCGATCCCATGTCACGCCTTATTTGAACGACGCGAATCTGTTGAAGATGGACGCACGACGGATGCTTCATCTTGCCGGCCTGCTGTTCGGTGTCATCAAGTCGGAGACACCCGAATACTTGTTCAACAAGATTGAGTGGTCTCGTAACAAGTACCGTTGCAAGTCGAGAACAATAATACCGGCGCATCGAACTGCAGCCTTCCGAGGAAGCTTCAGATTCGCGGCGTCTAAATGCTGGAACGACATTCCTCCTCCTCTTAGAGACCTTACAAGCAAATATGCCTTTAAGGTAAAACTCAAAGGCTATTTGTTATGTATCCACGAAACCTAAACCTTTCTTTCTTTTCCAGCATAAGATGCTACTCCTTCTATGTCTATCCTTCCATTATATAACTCGAGATCGCTTCATTATATTGTGTTGTATAATATTACTATGCCGTATTGTGCTGTGCTGTGTAGTATTATATTGTATTGTATCGTATCGTATCGTATAGTATCGTATCGTATCGTATCGTATCGTATCGTATCGTATCGTATCGTATCGTATCGTATCGTATCGTATCGTATCGTATCGTATCGTTTCGTTTCGTATCGTATCGTATCGTATCGTATCGTATCGTATCGTATCGTATCGTATCGTATCGTATCGTATCGTATCGTATCGTATCGTATCGTATCGTATCGTATCGTATCGTATCGTATCGTATCGTATCGTATCGTATCGTATCGTATCGTATCGTATCGTATCGTATCGTATCGTATCGTATCGTATCGTATCGTATCGTATCGTATCGTATCGTATCGTATCGTATCGTATCGTATCGTATTGTATCGTACGTCGTGGGTCTCGATGCGACTTTCCGTGAGTCACTGTCACCAGGCCCTTGCTGAAAATCAGTGCTGTGGGCAAAAAACCTGCAGCAAGTACTGAGCCTGAGGCCGTTTTACCGCCGCATGGACATGACCCGTATCCGCCTGCTGTGTTTTGTCGTATTTGTTTGTTTTTATTACTTTTTTTAATATTTTGTTCTATTCTACGATTTGTATATGTCTGTGTGGCGATAAATAAATGTATTTCTTCTTCTTCAACATTACTTTTTGCTTATAGTTTACCCAGAGGCGGCAGGTATAAAACTATTGGCTTTAAAGCAAAATTGGCTTTAAATCAAAACTTTAAAGTTAGGTTCATTCTTTAAAGCACCTGGCGAATCTGCGAGCGAGCTTATTATATCAGAGTGCTTAGTGCGAGTTTGACAGATCCAATCGAATAACTTTACTACCGCTTTAATCGAGCATTGAGTAGTGAGTATGAGTAAGTTAACCGTTCGAACTGGCAAAACGCTGTCACAGTACAACTCGCACTCGCGTTTATTCGTGTTTTGACTGGTAAACGTGTTCACTTCTCAACGTAAACCATTACAACTCGCACTCAGCAATTATAATTTCCATACTTGTCGCTAGTTGGCGCTTCCTCGATGCCATAGAAATATGAGTTTACGTAGATCTGGACAAAAAGTCTACAAGAGGCTAAATAATCTTCAAGCCATCTTGGCTTAGTACGTAAACAGCGGCACGTTATATTTCGCGTGTACAACTACCTTTTATATTTTTTCTAAGTGCGTTAATCCAGAGGCTCAGCTGTATGATATCACCAGCGTAGCTTACATTGTTTACGGCAATGCCAACTTTATCGCACCCTACATGCATGCTGCTGAGCTTCACGATCAGATCCTTCATATAGAGGTAGAAGGGTATTTAGGACACATTTGTCCTACGCCATACACTAACGCGTATAACACCGATAGCGTATCCTGCCACTTGATTTGATTGGTTTGCTTGGCATACCGATATTGCAACAAAGCGACTACTCCAAGACCAGTAATTAACAGCTTCCTTCCGTAATGCTTACCCTAATAGGTTCAAAAAAGAATATGATACACAGATTTTAGTTTAGTCAATAGAACATAAAATCCCCATGTTTTTCATATACTGTCTCCAAGTGATATTATGGTAGTCAAGGACTTCCAAACATAAAAATACACACACACTTAGTTCACTAGTTAAATGAAAGTACCTCAGGCCCTAACAGAAATTGAACTCAAGACTTCTAGAATGGTGCCGAACTAGGATACCTTGTGATAATTATTATGACCAGACAAGGACATTACTAAAATGGAATATTTCCACATTCCCAATTTTCCATTTCCAATACCCTGACTAAGGGAATTTGTACAAATGCATTTACTTCGGTCTTAGATCTGAATTGAACTTAAGCCGCTTTAGAAGCGCGTGGAGTTCCTAGAACACTTAAGTATATTATTATTATACCAGTTAACAAAGGGTGGGTTAACATGCACTCTAAAAGTTTACATCTAAAATCTTTAGATACTCCAGTTAGAGTTTTTGTTCTGCAATAGCTTTAACTTAATTTGGTTTGGATTAGAATAATAAGTGCCCGTAACCCTTATCCCTTACGGGCTTGTTTAGTGTAGTGTTCAGGCACTTATTGTATTCTAAAAATTTCATTCCTTGGGATACTTTTGCGCTTATTTTCTATGTAAGTAATTCAGTATTCTATGGAGCTCAAACCTCATCACACCATCTAACGTTGACGCAGCTTAAGGTCCGCTTAAAGTAATTTCAGGTGGAATGTATTCAGTATTCTATGGAGCTCAAACCTCATCACACCATCTAACGTTGACGCAGCTTAAGGTCCGCTTAAAGTCATTTCAGGTGGATCAATATAAAACAAATACACACAGACGTCTCTCCTTTCTGCTGTTATCTCAACCATCGCTCAATAGGTGTGAGAAACTTGTAAGTTCGTCGCAAGGCAACGATTTGTAGAACAAGAAAAAATTATGTGACAATTTTCTGAAATACTTAATTTTCGATTGGATGTGCAAGTAATTACTAAGGAAACCCATTAGATCACACGATCTCCTGAAAATGAATATTAATGAAAATTAATATTTCGTGTCACATTGCTTGCTTTTGAACTGGTCTAAAACAGCTGCACCGACTTTTATCATTTTTTTTGTGTAATAGGCTGTTGGCTAATTAATATGTAGTAGTAAATAAAAATCTCGTAGTCCGTTTCTTACCGAACTTCTCCAAAACGGCTTCACAGACTTTTAAAAAAAAAAATTTACTTATTGATACGTAGGTCTGAAAATAGGTCGTAGGATAATTAGTAGGGCAATTCAAAAATTACAGGGTCAGCTAATTATGTTTCCGAGTTAGGTGTTATCTTCAATTTAGATCAATTACGTTCAAAACTTTGACACCTCAATCTGTGCCTCACAAATGATTAGTGTAAATTACGAACCACTGCAGTAAGCCAAAATGAGTTTACAATCAGAAATCCACCTCGTTTCATCTGAAATAGAATACTCATCTTAATATAACCGCTAAAACGGAGATAGGATCACTTGGATTAATGAGTACTTCATATTCTTATCCGACTCAAACCAAGTCGCGTCCGCGACTTAGCTAGAATAGCTGGAGTGCAGTTTAAAGCTAAGATCCGCTTGGGTCTAGCTGAACAAAGCCCGTCCAACATTCCAACATTATGTGCGTGGTTCACGGTCACTGGTCGGCATTGAACGGGAGGTATCCCATTGCCTCAATCAATACCTTCTTACAAAGGTACAATCAGTTTACATGTAGGGTGTATAATCTAGTTTATTATAGTAGGTTTAGTCTATTACACTTATTAGCTTATTTCATTTATTTTTACTAACATTGATATGCTGTGGAAATTTTATTGCAGCTTCTAATTCTGTGGAGCGAAAGAAACCGATTTTCCCCTTACTCGCGGGAATTGTAGGACTTAGTATAGGATTTTAAGTAAAACATAAGTGAAGCCGCTTATTTTGTGTTGGTATCAGTTTCTTAGCTCAGTAGTTTCAGAGATAAGATGAAAATGATAAGCGGCGTCCTGGAAACAAGCAATAAGTGGGAGCAGCGTATCGGGAGTGGGTGGTAGGGAGTGAAGTCAGTTATTGAGCAGCAACGAGGAGGGACCAATAAGTTGCTTGAATTTATTCTTTATAAATGTGTGAGTATTTTTATTTTCTAACTTTCTTTAAAAAATATAATAATATATGCAGCTACGCAGCTACATTACGAACTCAAACAAAAAGTTTACTTAATGAACGATTATTCCCTAGGTTATAATCGTAACATAAGTAATAATCTATCACTAGATAGGTTACTTAGGTTATAATGATATATGCAGTGCAAAAATAAAGTAAATATATAAAATATTTATTAACAAGATGCAAGCTTACATTAACGTTTCACTTTCATAACAACCACGAATCTTGTTACTTAAATCTAAGCTAGAGCCCAGAGGAAAAAACCTAGAGTCATCACCGTCATCAGCCCGCAGCAGCGAACTGCTGGGTGTCAGAGTGTCATCCACATCCACGGATCGGATTGCTGATCTGTCCAATAACCGTCGTCTCGTTTTTGTGAATTGGGTACTGAATGTCGTCATCCACCGTGGGATGGTCCGAAGGTCGGTGACATTGTCTAAAGAATTTCAAGACTGAATTGGACATGGGCAAGACACGAGACGGGAAAACGACTGGCGGACTGAGGGCGATTTTCTACAATGCATAGTGGTCCAATTGAGTTTTATTGATATGGTAATTGTGGTTTCCATATTGGTAACCCGTGCAACTTAACTCGTCTCCTCGCGATTCGATATTCTTCACGAGAGGCGCCTATTTTATTTGCGGGGTTATACCATTAGAGTAACATTTTACTTCTATTGCTTTAGAGGCTACCTAAAAGGGCCAACACATAACTATTGCCGTATTTCGTTCTATTGAAAAATTATGTGAGACTCTAGGGCGCTGCCGAGAAAGTAAGACTTAATCTATTTATAATCTATTTATTAGCAAGATACCTTTTTAATAATGCAACCTAAATATGTAGATAACGTATTTATTTAAATTACAGATAGTTGTTCAAATCACTGCTTTCAAAATTACCAAAAGTCGTTTCTTGGATTTTAGTTTTTGGACATCGAAATTTGTTTCTCTCTTTGACAGCCGAAAGGCCGCTTTCCTTTAATTATGTATTCGGTTGCATGAAAAATTTTCGTCAAAGGAGATATCACAGTCTATAGATACCTAAATTTAAATAAACAGTTTCGATATTGTTGTTCAGGCGGGGTTCCCATAAAAATCCAAGTTTTTGACCTTTGGGGATGCGTGCGCCGCCATATTGAATTTAATTGAACGTGTCAAATTTTTGTGTCAAGTTCTGGGTCAATAACTGGCTCTATGACCAAGAAAAATAAGAACGAGAATGAACTGAAAAGACAATAACTAACAGTTTTGGTAAAATTATTTATTAAGTCCTCCCATGAAAAATTGGAGAAAAGAAAAATATTTCTAGAAAAAACATTTAACTCAATTTTAATCTTGCTTGCATGCAATGCGGGGAGGCACAAAGGCGCTAGAGGCAATCCACCAAGTGACAGTTATACAAGTGTTTTGCAGATAAAGAAATATTTTTAGCTTAAGTCCTTCATTTGTAGCTGCAGCTTCATTTGTAGTCCTTTAGTAATCCTCGGAAGGCATGACATTAAATCGGGAGAGTACACCCTAAAACTGATTCTGTTCAAATGTCATACCTACTGGAAGCAAATTAATTGGAATACCCTGGCAATTTGAACTCAACAGAAAGTCTGTTGCAACCAATGCGCTTGATCCTATCGTTTAAAAATATTGCAAATTTTATTCTCCTTCGGTTTCACGTTTTTGGAAGAAGTGCAGTGATGAGACTATATTAGTCGCCATTGTGAGAGCAAAAAAACTGTAAAACTATATTAGTTAAGAGATTTCCGGAACTTTCGGAAGAAAAAGGAACACGGCAACGCTAGTAATGGACTGAATGGACATGAAATGGATTGCTGCCATTGTGACCGCAAAGCTTGCAATGTAAAGGTTGGTCGCGATGTTTGCTCTATACTTAATTTATACTCTAAGGGATAAACTATCGAGCGTAAGTTCAAGTCCGCTTTACGGACACACTCGAGTATAAGTTAAGAATGGATTTCCGTGGAAATTGTGTGTGGGTATTTCTTTGTTTTTTGTTTTTGTTTTGACATCTACAGACATGAAACGATGAAGAAGCCACAAATTAAATAGGAGATTAATTAGTAATATACTGACCTTCAGGGACGACATTAAATAAATCTAAACTGCTATTTACGAACAAAAAATATTTATATTTTTTTTCTGTGGGTATATTGCTATGTAACTGAAGTTTTATTGATTGCTCAGTTAAGCTCAGAAAATTTTAGAAATTGATTTAAATTTCCTTAATTATTTGTGGTTTTAAGGCTTACCTGTATTTCGTTGTATTCGGCTTGTCTGTCTATATGTAATCTAACCGTTGACAGAATTTGTTAAAATATGGATAGGAGTAATGTCCATCGAGGGGTTTGCATCATTATTGGTCATTCTTGATCACGTAATCAAATTTAATTTGATTGTTACAATATCCCATTGTTACACCCAAAACCCTGGAGGAAACGTTTTAAAACTGTAACTACAGTTGCCTCAGTTTTAAAATGTTGAAAAAATCCGATGAATCCTCAGACAACTGAGGTTGATTCCCAAGCGGTGCGACGACCAGAGAAATGTCAAAGATAAAAATTCAATAAAGGTAGGAAATGGCGGGCGGCGGCAGCTGGGCCGTCGGCATAAGCAAGTTAGATGATTGACAGGAATAACATCGTGTTAATACAATAATATTGTGTTAATACAACAGTTTGTATTAACACGATATTATTTTAGATTGTTTGTTTCTTGTTATACTGATTTTATATATTCTTTATTACAAACAACACATTCGGTTGACCATTACATACAATTTGTTTTGAAGGCGAACTTATCTCTTATTTAGGTCTCTTTTAGGATTAGTCGTTTTTTGAAATATTAATTAGCCTATGTCCCATTCTCACACCTACCAAATATTTCATCAACCCTGTGCATCCGTCCCCACTGCTGGGGCACGGGCCTTTCCTTACGTCGCAGGAAGGTTAGGCCGTACCTCACCACGGGTGCCAAGACCGGGTTGGTGGAGGATTGTAAGACAATGGCGGGCCTTACTGTCAGAATTTATCATGCCGCTCATAAGGCCCCTGACATGGCCTGACGTCTGCTATTACAACCAGCTAGAGGTGCTAAGTGCTGCCACTACGGGCAGTCACGGTATGGTCACCAATCCACTACCGTTGTTGCTTAGCCCTAGTGATTGATTCCAATCACTCAGTACCATTAGTGAAAAAATCTGAATTTCCGTTTCGATAACAAACACAGCGACATAATTTTTTTATGTATTAGATAATTAATTGCTGTGTGGTGTCGGCCTAGAGAATAGAACCAACCCAAATTCTTCCTGCGGGTGTCGTAAAAGGCGACTAAGGGACTCAAACCGGAGTGTGGACAGCAGCGACCCCTGTAGTACAATTCTACCAAACTGCGATCCCCAACCCGCATGCCCAGCGTTGGGATTATGGGCATTACCCCCTAATGATGGCACAACCTTGCGCTCATTTGGGGAGGGCTATGTCCAGCAGTGGACTTATATAGCCAGAAGAAGAAGAAGATAATTAATTATTAATAGCACGAAATCATGAGCGAATTAGTGTAGCCGCATAACGAAAAAGTTGAAAGGTCGTGTACTTTTTTTGCTATCCATACGGGGAGGTAGGTACAAGCGTCGGCATTATAGTCGTAAAGAAGTCTTGTCAATATGCAAACTTCTTACAAGATTTAAGGCCAGTTAAAACGTAGTGGTTATATTATTCTCTTTGCCAGTTAAAAAAATAAACTTCAACTGTCAACATTGACAACATTTATGTATTATAAATAAAAAATATTCATTATTGTTTCTGTGTCCATAAAACAGAATTGAATTATTTTCCAGATGTTTTGAATAGAAATCTTGAATAACGAAAATCCATTATGAGCATACGACGAGACACTAGTACCAGCGTGTCATTTAATGAAAGATTGGTATGTTCAAAATTTGTATGGCTTGGGTGGATTCCACAAAGCGCTTGTTGTGTTTTCATACTTAGAGTATTGCGGCGCATTCCTCGGTCGGTCGATTAGTCGGTTGAATTTCGTTAATTTGTTACTAACTAGTACCAAATTAGAGAGTGGCACTACCTATTATTTACTTTCCTTGAAATTCTAATTGTAATTTTTTTTGCATCCATTCCGTTTTTCCATTCAGCCAATAGTCATTGGCTCAGCTCAATTCACAGTTTTATTCGGTAGAAGTCATTGATGTTCAATATCTTCATTGCACTCTTCGTCTTGTTATACCTTCTTGTCTTGGAAATCGATAAATAGTTTAAATGTCTCCTGTGGTTTGTTGTTCTCGCAGGTGTAGACAAAATGAAATTACAAATGTAGGGTCCACTGCAATAATCATAATTGTCCTATCTTCTGTATTTCGACATATATTTCAATTTAAAACATTGAAAAAATCTTCTAGAGTAAAGTATTTGGAATATTTCAAGTGTTTAAAACAAATCTTTAAAGAATTAATTTTATTGTCTGCACAGCTTATTCATCTTGTTTAAGTAAAACCCTAATATATTCTTCAAATCTTAATATGTTTGTTCGCGCGAGAATCGATCGCGCGACGTAATCATGAATCTGTGGTCATTCATTCATTTTTTTGTCGTTCCGGTGCCGTCGCTCGTGCCGCTCGCTCGCTACTAATTTATCCATCCATCTGCACACACATTCGCACGGTGACATACGCGCGTGATAAGTGCTCGAATTCTCGTGAAGTGATAGACATTTGGTGACTAATTAACTTTATCAGCTCAAAGAACAATATTAGACTATAAGGGAACAGTGCAGGAGTGTTCTCCGTGCGCTGGACGCATCAGCTCATCCATCACCGCTCATCATCTGCCCAACAGCTAAAGCGAGCCATCATCCACCATCACCAAGTAAGTCCATTCACATCACCTCCCATTCCGCTCTCTCAACCAGCCCATCGTGAGGTAGACCTAGCCGACACTGGCTAACTACCAATGTTTATCTATATATTCTTGTCTTTTTGTGAAAAATCTAATGTTATATTTATGGTACAAGACTCTTGGTTAATTTCATAATCGACCCTTCGAATCCTTTCATCTTCGTTCAGTTCCCTTGAACTACTCGTAAACCATTTTTATGTATCTATTAGTAATACCTGGTTTTACTTTTAACGTTCGAAACGTCATAGTTTCTGTTTAATTTTGAATAAAATACTTTGATTTGATTTACTGTAGTTAGGGTTTGCACTCATTCCGATCATTTTCTGCAGAATTGGACCAGAGTTGGTTTACTTACCTGGTTTGCTTAGCATTGCAAAAATCATCCCTGGTCTAATACTTCGAAAATTTCAGGAAGCAAGCGAGAGTCATTTTAAATGGATCAGTATACGAAGATTCGTATGTCTGGCATTTGTATTGGCATCATCGCCACATACTTTCGATCTCTTTTCTAAAGCATATGATTCCAACAATGGTAAATGGTTTACATTATTAAGTAAAAGCTTTACAGGTTCGTTCGCATAAGTTTCGAATAATTCTAGTTTATGTTACAATCTAGAATTGGCTAGTTTATAATTTCGGGTAACAGTTTAGTTTTAGTACCACTCGCTAACGATAGAGAAAAACATTGCAAGTAAACCCCCGGATTCCCATTTCCGCGCACCTATTCCGTTTTTCTAAGCGTCCTAAGCTGAGATGATGGCATAATTACTAGGCGAGCCCCCTCCACCCAAATATTATATCCTATAGGCACTAAAGCGTCCGATCGCTCACTTGACCAATCTGGTGTAGGTATAAGTTGCCACACCAGCATGGTATTAATAAACGGTAGGTTACATTATTGCCAACTTCAGCACATCATTCAGCCTTTTCGAATAAAAGAGGATGAGATATGTTTATAAATCGGGAGATTCCTGAAACACAGCGAATAGAGCTTCTGTTTTCCAACAACAACCTCTTTTTATAATTCGACATAATTAATAAGCTTTGTATTGTTTTATTAAATTCGCACTTTTCGCGCTCGGCCATGATATCAACCTAAAAATCACATGTAAAATATGACAAAGAAAAGTAAAAGAAATTGAAAATTGAGCGAAAGCCAAATGTCACAGAACAAAATTTGTTGTAGACTTGTAGCTGACGAAATCTAACAGCGTATTTTAAGAGCAACCCCGTGTATACTCGTGTGGGTGCGACCTAGTGAGCCCAGAAGAAGACAATGCAAATAGAACACACTCAAGGTGATCACCGCAGCTACTCAGGTTTTCCAACGATGTTTTCCTTCACATTAATTCAATTCAATTCAATTTATTTCAACGTAAAGAATTTACATTCTGTTTGCTGAACGTCAAAGTACAATGTAACATGAAAGTGAATGCCGCTAACTTAATGAAAAAATTAAGTTAGTGGTACATAATACTAGAAATTGACAAATGTACGTAACTTAAAAAACAAGGTCATTATCATAATTTGAATTCTTTATCGCACCTATAAAATAAAAAACAAAGGCGAACTTAGTGCTTAAAGCATCTACTAGTTAACTCTGGTGTTGTGGAGGTTTTATTAGTCGTTGATACATTCCGGGTTCAATCCCTGAATACAAGCGTACTCCTGACCGCGCTCTGGATTTAAGGAACTGAGTACCCAAACGCTGTAAATTACTATTAGAGAGACTTTGTACTTGCCATATTTGAACAATTTTAATAAACGGTTTATTTACATACCTTAATGTAAACAAACAGTTTTAGAATGGTTTATATGCATTTGCGATGTATTTTTTATTCCAATCGTTCAACGTTTTCGATTGTTTATATGATAATCCGTCTTTATATTTCAGTCAGAATATACGAATTCGTATTAATGGAAATTGTAATCGGAGTGACATACATGGTTATGGACTTATTTATTAGACAGTACACGAGGAAAGCGGATTTTTGTGAAAACCTTAATCCTCTAATGCGAGGAATCACAATTGGTATTTTAATAAATTGCGGATTGCTGATAACAATTGTATGTTAAAATTTTATGATGTTAATACAAATTTGAATCGAAATAATCTACCAATCGTTTTGCATTCAGGCAAATGTATAAAATACTATCCAATTGAACAGATAAATAAAATTACGGTTTTAGTTTTTGTGAACCCTAATTTTAGTCGATATTTTACACCGTGCACTTGTTTTGTAATACTTATTGAAAACAATTTTTCTTTTAAGTTTTGTTTAAATAATGATTAATTTTTTTCTAACCAGCACTCCATGAATCTGCTGGACTCACTGCATTTCCTTGCGAACAGTTTCCAGACAGTCCCAATGTGGGCGAGATGTCCTAAAAATACAAACTTCTCATACTGTGTACCTACAAGTGAAGTCGTTGTAGAATGTAATAAACGTTTACGGATACCATTAACTCATACGTCTGCACACTTGAATTACGTGTAAGTGCAGTTATCTACTATTCCAAAATCTAGGGAGGATCCCTCGATATTAAAGGCTTTGTGATTCGCCATCATGTCAGAATATTGGTCAACAACATCAAAGGCATCAAAGATTGTTGCTTAGAGCATGCCAGACGAGGGTACGTACCAAGGATGTTTTCGTTCTTGTTACGTACAGTAACAACAACACATCTTTATATTTTTGTTGCTAAGTCTCCCTCAATGTAACTCATTAGACTTCAAGTACGTAACGGTTAATGAACTGTATACTGTACAGGGGTCCTGGAGTCCTCAACGCCAAATCGAATAACAATTCATCGATTAACTATTAATCGACAGCGTTATTGATTCATCGGTTGTCTATTAGAAAGATCGAAAGCCTTAGAAATCGAACGTTCAACAAATTGCGGAACTAATATAACGAAAACTTAAAAGATCGACATCACAAACAGATTGATTGTTGTCAAATTTTTGCCCTCGTTTGTTAGGTAAAATTTTATCTAACGCTGAGTTATGCTATTCAATATTTCACAATTTGTTATAACCTGCTCCACCTTTGCAAAGAATGTGACAGTTGCGTGAAGACTATTTTCATATCAAGAAGGGCGTCCTATTGTCGGTAATCCTTTCAATGTTATTCTGTTTTTGATAAAACAACCTCAGTGCTAATAACGGATCAAAATATTTGTGTTAACAGGAGTATATCAAAATTTTTTTTGTTGCCTTTCATATGACAATTTTTTTTTCCGTATCAATGATATGTTTGAAACTACTCTGCTCTTGCAAAGTTCTGTAAATATCTGTAATATCCTTTATCGATAAATAAGCCAAATCTATAAAATGATATCATTTCAGCGAAAATTTCAAAGATCTGCACAGTTTTTTAGTAATACCTTGCCGCCACATATTTTGTGAGAGATGAAATATTTTGTATTTCAGTGCCGTTTCAGGAAAGACAATAAAATTTAATAGAAATTGTTTTATTCAAAACGACTAGTTATTCCTGGGTTTACCATTTTGTGCGCCACTAGTTATGTGGCTCATAAACTGAATCGAACAAAATTTGGTGGAGTTTAAAACAGAACAATGCCATCATTGCCTAACGTCTGGTGGCGTGCAAACAACTTTTGCCCGTTCGACCTTATAAATTTCTTTTAGAATTTAAAGTATTCATATCTTTTGCTAACAGCTAGGTTCCTTCGGTATTTCTTTACTTATCGATCGTGGCATAACTTGCGATATGGCATGGAAAATGTTGCCCGATTGTGCTGGATGATTTGACAACGTGATCGAGAGATTTTATCGTTTCACCTTTGAAAGCATCTTTAAACTTAATTTCATCTACCTTACCTAGAGCTAAAGCATGATTCTGTTTTGTCACGTTATTTTTCAGGTGGTCTTGCTCAAATCGTCCCATATTTTGAACATTGTACTCTTTCTTATATTAATATTTATGAATGCAGTACCCACTAATAGAACTTTGCAATAATTACTGGATTGTATTTTTAATGACTCGATGCTTAAACGAGCGATGAGTTAAATATGTTCTTACCCACTTCAAATTAATGTAGGCATTCAATACAGCGACTTAATGTTTGACAAAATGTCTTATCTATAGATCTTTTAAAATCTCGATACAAGCATAGTCGGTTTGTGTGTATGTTTGTTTTGGATTAGCCTGACCTAACGTAGCCGATCAACTGTCAACCGATGTAGTATTATTTAATTTGATATTCGTAGTTCGAATTCATACACATGATAACTTATTAAAAGTCCATGCGGAACTTAGGAAAAATAACAGAGCAAAGTTTAAGTTTATGTATAGTTATCAGAAACATATAAAAATTATATGATTATAAAGAAAAGCTGGAGAATTTAACATGGTTGTTCTTCTCTAACCTATTAAGCAGGAATTCAGATCTGAAATTTTAATGAACAAGTTTTTTGCTGTAATTTACCGACTTAGTACTGATGTTTCTGAAATTGCCTGTTTCGTGGTATCTTTAACTCCTACCTGCTTTTGGAAAGCATCTTTATACATTTTGGCTAGATTGTGGTGTTATTAACAGTTTCTATCCCATTCATTTGTGATGCAATAAGAGCGTAAATTTGTCCTTCTGCCGCATTGAAAATCTGACGCTTTTGGGGTTGGAACAATCTTGGAGGTTTCTTCACACGAGAGCCTGCCATTTGGTGTGAGATTGAACGAATCGTGAAATACATAACGTGGAATATCACTTGAAACCATAAAAATGACGCCAACCTTAACAAAACTTACAAAATCATTCAAAAAGAAATAAGAAGGTACTGATCTGATCACGGGAAAAGTTATCTGTGCTCACGCAGTACCTATTTAATGTTTTATTTGTTGTGGTTTACAGAAAACAAACCAACTAATTCATAATTCTAGGGCCGGAAGACTAGATGTAAAGCACATAGATGCAAAACACAAATTTTTGGTGTAGCGTAAAAAACCTATTTCATACTACGTTATCAAAGATCTGCCATGTAACAAAAAAAAGGGTTTTTATTACATTAATGAAGAAAACTGCTACTTTAATTACTTACGATGTACATAAGAACCTGTAGTAGATCCGTGGGTAGAACAATATACTCGGAAGCGAGAGACCTCAGTGTCCCAGGCACTGCAGCATCCGAGTCATCCCTACATTCTTATAATCTTATAATCTTTCTGAGTGTCCCACGTGACACTCAGAAAGATTCAGAAACTAAAAAACTAACATCTATGAAAAAAATATTTTTATTAAATCTTTTCAAAGAACTCTCCACCAGCCTCTATACAAAGTTTCATGCGTCTGAACCAATTTTCAAAACATTTTTTCCAGTCCTCCGCAGACACCACTTCCACGGCCTTCTCAGACGCTGCTAGCGCGTCTTCTGGCGATGAAAACTGAATCCCTTTGAGCTGATTTTTAATTTTAGGGAATAAAAATAAGTCACAGGGAGCCAAATCAGGACTGTAAGAATAGTGTCCCAAGACTGACACTCGTCTTACAGTCGTAACACTGACAGGTGTGGAGTCCAAGAAGTCCCTCGTTTTGATCAAAGAATGCGCGGGCGCGTTGTCGTGGTGAAGAGGGACCCCGCGGAGCCCGGTGTTCGGTCACTTGTTGCTCAATTCAGAAAAAACTTCTGGCAGACATTTTATGCTATACCATTCAGCGTTGATGCTGCTTTGGTCTCGAAGTGGAATTGAAATTAGGTACCCCGTCAAAGTGAAGAAACTAGCGATCAAAATTTTTCTGCGCTCCTCGATCACTTCACTTTCGTTGGCGTTGGTTCATTGGCACTCGCTATACCAGCGGTAGATGGTTGCTTTTGAAGGTTCATCCATAAAAGCAATTCGAAGTCGATCAAATGACTCACCAGGTTTTAAGCAACATTTGAAATCGTAAAAAATCATAGCACGAAAATGTTATGAAAATGTTCTCGATGCAGATCCATTTTTTAATGAGACAAGAAAATTTGAATTGGCTCTCAAAAAATGCGGAGGGAAATTTGAAAATCGAATCGCAGTATTTTTACTTTTAAATAATTGACGTTTTCAAAACAATTACAAGTGGGCAGTGTCTTAAACATAAAAACTTTCTGAGTGGTCTGGTAGTGTGAGTGATCGTGCCACTGGACGCTGTGTAAATCATTACGTAGATGTAAACGCCAAAGTTATTTTTTATATGACAATAATATCGGCAGTTTGACATATTATGTGCTTTCGCCGATCCTAGAGCTATGGCTAGAGGCCAGGAGTATAATTTGGAGCCGGTGCCAAGTTACACCGATTTTTAGCGAAGTAGATTTTTTGTGTATATTTCTACAACTCCACCAAATGCGGTTTGCCGAAACCAAACGCACGAGTAACTGTAAACAACATCTAAAGGCCCCAGTACACAATGGCCTGTGATGGGCCATGCTTTGCAACGCACAACTGTACGCCACGATCACTTGGTGTCTACACAATGGCGCATGGCTCATAGCTGTCTGGCAAAACACTTGCGATGGACGTGGATGTAATTGCGGCCGCAGCTATTTACTTATTTACTACTTAAAAGTATTACAGAAGAGTGTACAGCAACAATTACTAAAAAAAAATGGCGCAAAAGGCGCAAAATAACGGCTCAGGTTGATATAAATCAATAAACTTGAAGGTTTATT